>CM033474.1:107851692-109311692 GCA_019447015.1 Hymenochirus boettgeri | reverse complement strand
TAAAGATACAAAGTGTCAGTGCTTAAGTTACAAGTTACTTCCTATCTTGAGATTGGCTATTTTCTCCAATCAACTATCTAATAGGACTATGGAAAACTGGTCTGGGAAGAGATTATGGTCTTGTGTGTGATTTTCTTATAGTGTACTTGTAGGCACCTACATACAACACATGCATGCACATCATAAATACATACATATGCACACGCAAACCAGATGCAACATATACACTGATATTTGTTCAAATAGTTCACAAGTACAATATATTTACACACAACTGAGCACCAACAGGCCTTACTTTTCATGTGCGCATGTGTGTGTGTGTATATATATATATATATTATAATATAATCCATGCAAAAACAGGTCGGCAGCACACTCAATAGGCAATCAGGATGCAAAGCTGCAGGTAAAAATCCAAAAAAAATGTGTATGCAGCAGCATCAACATATAACTCCAGCTAGGTAAGATGCAATAAAAGACTTTATTAGCTTGTCAGACATAATGCAACGTTTCGGAAAGTATCCTTTATCAAGCAGTCAAACAAGCCTTGAATTTAATCACACATGAATGGCATTATATAGTTAAGAACAGGAAATTGATACCATCAATACAATTACAATGTGTCACTTAGAAGTGGGAACAAATCAAAGTTACAGTGACCCCTGTGGTATATCTGGGAAAAGGAAACACACCTATTATACAAAACATATTAAATCGTAATCCCTGTTCAGACCTGATGGGGCTAAGCTTTTTAATCTATCAATCCACCAGACTTCCCTCCTTTTGAGGGCACGTCTGGAGTCTCCTCCCTTAAAGGGGTCCAATTTGATCTGCTCAAGAATAGTAAATTTAATTTGGTCTGGTGAATGACCTTTCCACATAATGACGCGGTACAGGTAAAGTTAGCTGCCGAGTTGGATAGAGGACCTATGCGTGTGAGCCTCATTTTCATTTTTTGCGTGGTCTCCCCCACATAGAGGAGGCCACATGGGCAAAACCAAGACATACACCAACATACCGTGATTCACATGTATAATGTCCATGTATTTTAAGACTTCCCCTGTTCCGGGATGTAAAATTCATTACCCCTCAATACCTTTACAAACAGATGCCCCCCATACAAGGGAACATCCTTATTTCCACTCCTGAGCCACGATCCCCTTTCTTGTCAGGGGCCTGATTGTGTTGGACAAGACCATAGACTTAATGGTTTACCCTCCTATATGAAATAAGAGGTGGTTGAGAAAAAAATCACAATGTTAGTCAGGGTGTCTGCACTAGAGGCCAATGTTCCGTACAATCCCTGCGACCTGACGGCCATAAGGGTCATAGGAGGTCACAAAGGGCATCCTCCTTTCTTTGTCACCCCTAATAGGCGTGACTCTTTTATGGGTATCAATTTTCAATCGAGCATCCTCATTACTGACTTGGGGTATCCCCTTTCCGCAAATCTCCTACACATGGAGTCAAAGCCCTTTCTCTCTCATCATTTACTCGTAATTCGATCCACCCGTTTCAATTGACTGTACGGTATCGACCGTTTAACATGGTCTGGATGTTGACTAGTATACATTAATAGTTGATTCCTATCCGTTGGTTTTTGGTATATCTGTGTATGTAAAAAATTGTCCTTCTCGTGTTACCAATATATCAAGAAAAAATTATAGATGTATCATCACAAGTCATATCAAACTTAATATTTGGGTGAGCCCCATTAAGCATCGCGTGGAACCGCGATAGGGACTCAGCGTCGCTCCGCCAGCTGGAGTTATATGTTGATGCTGCTGCATACACAGTTTTATTTTGGATTTTTACCTGCAGCTGTGCATCCTGATTGCCTATTGAGTGTGCTGCCGACCTGTTTGCATTGGATATTTCTATATATAGTCTGCTTTTGCACCTCTGAATATGGAACACACTGAATTGGATTCATTTGGTTACACTGAAAATGATGCCTGTGATATACTTGGGGACTTTAACATGGCTAGAGACTTTTTGACTGCACCATTGAGTGACCAACTACAGAAACGGTATGAGTGGTTAATGAAGAGGGATATTGATATGGAGCTGCACGGCATTACCCTGTCGGAATACTACCTACAAAAGAGGATTCCGCGGGGGCTTCGGGTAAATTTAAGACCCACATTGTTCAGCAATAATGAAGAGTAGTATAGAACCAAATTTACTCAAATTCTGAATAAATGCTCACTAGATATCATTCTATTGACCATTGACCACACCAAAAAAGAATTGGCGCCTCTAAACCTGATATTGACAAAGTCAAACTACAACTCTCTACTTGTCCGATAGCGTGTCCTATCCACCTTTAAAGCAGAGATGGAGGACAGGTTAAACGCTATTGTGCGGAAGGTGAGAAACGTTAAAGAAACAATTTGACCGTGATCTATATGATTACCAGATGGGTCGAGTTTACAATGGGGACGAGAGCGTTGGCCGGAACCGGAAGTGAACGGAGGCCTTGGACAACACATCCGAAAAATCTCGCTCAGCGCCGGAATTTCGGTGTGAGCGTGACAGCGGTGTACCAAGTGGGACACGAGTCTACCCCTTTTCGGAAAGGACGCCAGCCCGCCGCGGGGAGGAGTGGCGCAGGTGGAGACGAGTGGCGGGGGCACGGAAACCGACGCTCAGTCAGAGGGGGAGACAGCTCAAACCGATAAAGGCAAGTGTCTTTAATTATCTGTGTACCCCTGACTGATGATCAAAGTGGGGCACTTTCCAAGGGACTGGGTTTTGGCCCACATTATAAGTAATAAGCTACAAATTGACATTGATTTATACAAGTTTTTTCGCTCTATGAGACTCAAGGCTTTCTTTGCCACTAAACCTGATTGTATCAAGTCCCAAATTGAACGAACGGTGACTCATTACGGGTTAGTGACTTTGGTATCACTAAGAAGAGCACTTTGTTCCACTACTCCTCGGCTCGGTGAGACCTTCAACAACAAGTTTTGAATGAAACTAATAAAAATAATATTGCAGATTTAAAAAATAATTTTGTTAATATCTCTAACAGGGAGAGGGAAGCTCTGAATGATCTGGCCAATGATAGCAGGATAGTCATTGCCCCTCCGATAAGGGCGGTGCCATTGTCATTCTTGACACCACAGCATTATGTGGCGGAGATCAAACAGCAGCTTGCTGATCCCAATGTTACTGTAAGTTATCCTCTGATCATTGCCACGTATCAAAAAATCTATTAATGATTGTCCATATATATGTTGAAAAAAGGTGTGTTTAAACATTGATGATAAGGAGGAAACTGTGTGTCCCATTTCCCAGGACCCCAGTGCTGTATACTCTACCAAAAATACATAAGGACCCGGCTAGGCACACGGGGTCGCCCCATTGTATCGGGGGTGGATTCGGTCTTTTGCCCATTGGCTATATTGGTGGATAAAGCACTGGGGCCACTGGTCCAGGGAACTCCCTCGTATGGGAGGGACAGCAATGAATTCTGGAGGAAATTATCTGAGGTTCAGATTAACCCAGAAGATTTCATTGGTACTGGCCACACTGGATGTGGCTAGTCTGTACACGGGCATTCCACATGAGATGGGATGAGAGCGGTCCGTTGGCTATTTGAAAAGTCGGGAAGTCTCCTTCGGCTCAGAGAAATTTAATTTTGAGTGTGGTAGAGATTATACTCACTCAGAATTTTTTGCGTTTATGGGTGAGTTCTATTTGCAGTTGCGTGGGACCGCGATGGGTTCTAATGCGGCGCCCGCCTATGCCAATACCTTTATGGTTTGGTTTGAGGACGTGCACGTCTATCTAGTAGTGATCTCTACCGGACCACTGTGTGGCTGGTGGAGATACAATAGATGACGTGTTCGTCCTCTGGCGGGGCGACGCTGAGTCCCTATCGCGGTTCCACGCGACGCTAATGGGGCTCACCAAATATTAAGTTTGATATGACTTGTGATGATACATCTATAAATTTTCTTGATATATTGGTAACACGAGAAGGACAATTTTTACATACACAGATATACCAAAAACCAACGGATAGGAATCAACTATTAATGTATACTAGTCAACATCCAGACCATGTTAAACGGTCGATACCGTACAGTCAATTGAAACGGGTGGATCGATTACGAGTAAACATGATGAGAGAGAAAGGGGCTTTGACCCCAGTGTAGGAGATTTGCGGAAAGGGGATACCCCAAGTCGTAGTAGAGGGATGCTCGATTGAAAATTGATACCCATAAAAGAGTCACGCCTATATAGGGTGACAAAGAAAGGAGGATGCCCTTTGTGACCTCCTATGACCCTTATGGCCGTCAGGTCGCGGGATTGTACGGAAACATTGGCTCTAGTGCAGGACACCCGACTAACATTGTTGAATTTTCTCAACACCTCTTATTTCATATAGGAGGGGTAAAAACCATTAAGTCTATGGTCTCGTCCAACAACAATCAGGGCCCCTGACAAAGAAAGGGGATCGTGGCTCAGGAGTGGAAATAAGGGGATGTTCCCTGTATGGGGGGCTGTTGTAAAATGGTATTGAGGGGTAATGAATTTATTCATCCCGGAACAGGGGAAGTCTTAAAATACATGGACATATACATGTGAATCACGGTATGTGGTGTATGTTCTGGTTTGCCCATGTGGCCTCCTCTAGTGGGGGAGACCACGCAAAAAATGAAAATGAGGCTCACACAGCATAGGTCCTCTATCCAAACTCGGCAGCTAACTTACCTGTAAGCGTCATTATGTGGAAAAAGGTCATTCAGCAGACCAAATTAAATTTACTATCTTGAGCAGATCAAATTGGACCCCTTTAAGGGAGGAGACTCCAGACGTGCCCTCAAAAGGAGGGAAGTCTGGTGGGATTGATAGATTAAAAAGCTTAGCCCCATCAGGTCTGAACAGGGATTACGATTTATATGTGTTTGTGATAATAGGTTGTGTTCCTTTTCCAGATATACCACAGGGGTCACTGTAACTTTGATTTGTATCCACTTCTAAGTGACACATTGTAATTGTATTGATGGTATCAATTTCCTGTTTCTAACTATATAATGCCATTCATGTGTGATTAAATTCAAGGCTTGTTTGACTGCTTGATAAAGGATACTTTCCGAAACGTGTGCATTATGTCTGACAAGCTAATAAAGCCTTTTATTGCATCTTACCTAGCTGGAGTTATATGTTGATGCTGCTGCATACACAGTTTTATATATATATATATATATATATATAGACATATGCTGCTCAAACCTTTATTCAAAAATACTTTCAGGTGCGGTGCAATGGAGGACCGGCAATTTTTACATTACACAAAAGACTCCAGCACTCAACTACACATACAATAATAAATGAATGAGTAAAGAAATAGACATGTATGCAAGCAATGAGGGTAATCACCTGCACTGTAGTTCAAATGGATACCTTTAGTTACATTGTGTTGTACAAACATGCATAAGCTGATGCGCCACTCCAAGGCAGACTAGCATCAGTCCTAACCTAGTGAAAAAAAATATATATGTTCCCTGGGGCTACCAGGCCATACCTGCTTCTCTCTTTGTCTAGTATGACCTTTTCCAAGGACTCAAATGAGCTTACAAAGCTTCTATACCTTTTTAAACCTTCTTTCTGGACTGCCAGAAAGTGCCATTTGAACTACAGTGCAGGTGATTACCCTTCATTGCTTGCATACATGTCTATTTCTTTTACTCCATTCATTTATAATTGTATGTGTAGTTGAGTGCTGGAGTCTTTTGTGTAATGTAAAAATTGCCGGTCCTCCATTGCACCGGACCTGAAAGTATTTTGAATAAAGGTTTGAGCAGCATATGTCTATATTTGTATTTAATTAAGGGCAGTGCGGCCAAAGCCCTCATTTATGCTTTGCTCCCTGTGTAAATGTATTCTCTGCCCCTTTAAGGCAGTCCAGAAGAAGGTTTAAAAAGGTATAGAAGCTTTGTAAGCTCATTTGAGTCCTTGGAAAATGTCATACTAGACAAAGAGAGAGAAGGGTAGTGGCCTGGTAGCCCCAGGGAACATATATTTTTTTCACTAGGTTAGGAATGATGCAGGATACTGCCTTGGAGTGGCGCATCAGCTTATGCATGTTTGTACAACAATGTAATAAGGTATCCATTTGAACTACAGTGCAGGTGATTACCCTTCATTGCTGCAGACAGTTATTTTCGTGTACTTCCATCATTTATAATTGTATGTGTAGTTGAGTGCTGGAGTCTTTTGTGTAATATATATATATATATATATATATATATATAAAAAGCAAAATCCACCGCACTCCATCCAATAACAACTGCCTGGGTGCTATCCGTAAAGTAACCAATAATCTATGCGGTACAGAGCACTCCTAGGTCTGGAACGGCCCTGCATTCGGGCTGAAACGCGTAGGCCTTCAGACCTACTTTATTCAATAAATATATATTTGTTCCAGACCTAGGAGTGCTCTGTACCGCATGGATTATTGGTTACTTTACGGATAGCACCCAGGCAGTTGTGATTGGATTTTGCGGTGGATTTTGATATATATATATATATATATATATATATATATAGTGATTGGATTTTGCGGTGGAGTTTGCTTAATAAACAAAATAGCAAGCGGAGCACTCCTGGGTCTTGAAAACGATTTATTAATAACTCAGAGGTAGGCAGATAACCTACGCGTTTCAGCCCCTTGTGATAGGGCCATCCTCAGGGTTACAGATCTGCAAGTAAAACTTCTATATATACAACACAACATCCCTCCCCCCGCCCTCCCCTCCCACAGGATCAATAAAAACAGCTGTGTGGATAGAAACAATGTGCCGTGCTAGTTAACCCCACACTAACCAAAGTGCAGACTACGCCACCTAAAGTGCTAGAGTGACAAGTGGCTTAACAAAGAATACAGTCAAGCCGGGACTGGTTCGCCACAGAGGACTCACCAGTTCCAACTCCGCGTGAGAAAAAGAAGGACGAGGAATTCCGTGCCGTCTCCCTAGGAGCTCCAGAAGATAAAGTGCCGTGGCTATGAAGTGTCTGAAGTGTCTAATGGTACTACTGTAGGAAACCAAAGTGTCAGTGCTATCGTTGCAAAGTGTCCAAGTGCAAAGTGTTTCGTACCTCTGTAATAAAGATACAAAGTGTCAGTGCTTAAGTTACAAAGTGTCCAAGTGCACAGCATATAGTAGCTCCATAATAAAGATACAAAGTGTTAGTGCTATAAGGCTATGGCCATAGCTAAAAACGAATCAAGTCTAAAAGGCAATCAAGCTCAGTTAAGGTAAAACATGAACGGAAGTCAGACAGTAGCTGCTGAGATGAGTCCAAGGTACCTAAAAGAAACCACAACGTTAAAGGAATAAACAGTACTCAGAGAGGCTGCTGGGTCAGGGGATAAAAGTCTAAAAACCTATGGGTAGGAGAATGAACTATCCTAGGGGCTCCCTCCTATTGGCCAAATAACACTACGGCAGAAAAGGTACTGGAGGCCTCAAACATTGTATAGGTACTCCTATAGGAAGCAAGACATGGCTAATTGTTCGTTCAGCCCTTTAGGCGACATAGTGTCCAATCTTTTGATCCATCGGACCTCTCTACGTAAGAGGGCCCTTTTTCTGTCAATGCCTTCACGTAAGGGTTCCTGATCGATAGCCATCCACTTCAGCGTGGCTACCGAATGCGCTTTTAGTCTGAAATGTTTGGCTACTGATTGTTCGCCAAATCTCTCCATTGAATTCTCCTGTTTGGGTTCCACCGTGCTTCTAATAGCTGTTCTGTGGTTGGCCAATCTTTCGCGTAAAGTGGTTGTGGTTTTGCCAATATAATATTTGCCGCAAGGGCATACTATGTAATAGATGGTGTATTGGCTCATACAATTAAGCCTGTGTCATATCTTTATCCATTTCCCGTTGACGGGGTGGGGAAAATCGGGACCCGTGAGTGCGCTTCTACATGCTAGGCAACTTGTAAAAGCCATTTTTTCCGGATGGTAACCACATATTATGGGTGGTGATATCAGGGTTTTTTCTGAGGTCAGTCTTTACCAAATAATTGCGAAGGTTTCTACCTCGTTGGTAAGCGAACAGTGGTGTGGAATCCTGGAATGGTAAATTTTTGTCGCCTTTTACTAGGTCCCATCTTTCCCTGATGCTATTTTTTAATACATTGCTGTATGGGGGGTATATGCTAATGAATAGGATCTTGTCAACCCTGGCATATCCAGTATTATTAGGAGTGGATCTTATTTCTAGCCATTTTTTGGTAGCTCGATCGGTTTGTGTTATGATTTGGTCCGTAGGGTATCCCCTGTCCATGAATTTATTTCTCAGCTCTAGTAGTTGTGTCTCTGCTTTCTCAATTTCTGTGTTGTTTCTAAGTACTCGGAGGCTTTGGGAGAAAATGATCCCATTTTTTTGTGGGGGTGGATAGAAGCTGTTAGCATGCATCAAAGTGTTACGGTCTGTCTCTTTGGTAAAAAATGTGGAGCCCCATATGTCTCCCCACTTATATATACGGAGATCCAAGAAGTCAATGGATTTACTGTTAGCATTCATGGTTAATCTGACAGGAGATTCCAGGGTGTTAAGTTCATCCACAAACTGTGTGGCTTCCTCTATTGTGCCTCCCCATAATATCAATAGGTCGTCTATATATTGACGATATAGGAGGATGTTGTTACCTCCCTTAGGGATGATATGTTGCAGTTCATAGTCCTCCATAAATAGGTTTGCAAAGGAGGGTCCTATATTGGATCCCATAGCCGTTCTGGCTATTTGTTGGTAGAAATCGTTCCCTAACTGAAAGTAATTTTGCTCCAAAGAAGCTGATAAAAGTTCCATAAGGAACTCTATTGGAGGGGATTTGTGCCCAGTCCTTACTAGGGCTTGTCTGCAAATTTCCACCCCTAATTGTTGGGGGATGATGGTATACAGATTTTTCACATCGCATGTCATCAACACTGCTTCCTTTGTGGGTCCCCTGTATTGGCTAAGAATCTGTAACAGGTGTTGGCTGTCCCTTAAATATGAGGCTATATTTCTAACCAAAGGTTGAAGAAATGAATCTAAATAGGTGGTAATAGGTTTAAAAAGTGACCTGCAGGCTGCTACTATCGGTCTCCCGGGAGGGGAGGTGGTCGATTTCTGTATCTTCGGGACTGTATATATGATAGGGGCCCTAGGACACTCGGTAATAAGGTACCCCTTCCCCTGTTCCGTGATCCAACCGTTATAACATGCCATTGTTATTTTTTGATCCAGTTCTAATTTAAGGGATCTGGTAGGATCCGTGGGTAACCGTTTATAAGTGTGCTCCGCTTTGTAATAGCTTGTATTCATCAGTACTATGCCCCCCCCCCCTTGTCTGCTTGTCTGATGATAAGATTATCATCATCCCGCAGGGAGTGTATGGCCCCTCTTTCTTCCTGTGTTAAATTACTCCATTTCTGTCGTGTTCCCATGGAAAGGATCTCCGTATATATAAGACAGGAGACATATGGGGCTCCACATTATTTACCAAAGAGACAGACCGTAACACTTTGATGCATGCTAACAGCTTCTATCCACCCCCACAAAAAAATGGGATCATTTTCTCCCAAAGCCTCCAAGTACTTAGAAACAACACAGAAATTAAGAAAGCGGAGACACAACTACTGGAGCTGAGAAATAAATTCATGGACAGGGGATACCCTACGGACCAAATTATAACACAAACCGATCGAGATACCAAAAAATGGCTAGAAATAAGATCCACTCCTAATAATACTGGATATGCCAGGGTTGACAAGATCCCATTCATTAGCATATACTCCCCATACAGCAATGTATTAAAAAATAGCATCAGGGAAAGATGGGACCTAGTAAAAGGCGACAAAAATTTACCATTCCAGGATTCCACACCACTGTTCGCTTACCAACAAGGTAGAAACCTTCGCAATTATTTGGTAAAGACTGACCTCAAAAAAAAAAACCTGATATCACCCCCATAATATGTGGTTACCATCCGGAAAAAATGGCTTTTACAAATGTTCCGGTTGCCTAGCGTGTAGAAGCGCACTCACGGGTCCCGATTTTCCCCACCCGTCAACGGGAAAGGATAAAGATATGACACAGGCTTAATTGTTGAGCCAATACACACATCATTACATAGTATGCCCTTGCGGCAAATATTATATTGGCAAAACCACAACCACTTTACGCGAAAGATTGGCCAACCACAGAACAGCTATTAGAAGCACGGTGGAAAACCAAACAGGAGAATTCAATGGAGAGAGATTTGGCGAACAATCAGTAGCCAAACATTTCAGACTAAAAGCGCATTCGGTAGCCACGCTGAAGTGGATGGTATCGATCAGGAACCCTTACGTGAAGGCACTGACAGAAAAAGGGCCCTCTTACGTAGAGAGGTCCGATGGATCAAAAGATTGGACACTATGTCGCCTAAGGGCTGAACGAACAATAGCCATGTCTTGCTTCCTATAGGAGTACTCTACAATGTTTGAGGCCTCCAGTACCTTTTCTGCCGTAGTGTTATTTGGCCAATAGGAGGGAGCCCCTAGGATAGTTCATTCTCCTACCCATAGGTTTTAGACTTATCCCTGACCCAGCAGCCTCTCTGAGTACTGTTTATTCCTTTAACGTTGTGGTTTCTTTTAGGTACCTTGGACTCATCTCAGCAGCTACTGTCTGACTTCCGTTCATGTTTTACCTTTACTGAGCTTGATTGCCTTTTAGACTTGATTCGTTTTTAGCTATGGCCATAGCTTTATAGCAGTAACATTTTGTATCTTTATTATGGAGCTACTATATGCTGTGCACTTGGACACTTTGTAACTTATGCACTGACACTTTGTATCTTTATTACAGAGGTACGAAACGCTTTGCACTTGGACACTTTGCAACGATAGCACTGACACTTTGGTTTCCTACAGTAGTACCATTAGACACTTCAGACACTTCATAGCCACGGCACTTTATCTTCTGGAGCTCCTAGGGAGACGGCACAGAATTCCGCGTCCTTCTTTTTCTCGCGCGGAGTTGGAACTGGTGAGTCCTCTGTGGCGAACCAGTCCCGGCTTGACTGTATTCTTCGTTAAGCCACTTGTCACTCTAGCACCTTAGGTGGCGTAGTCTGCACTTTGGCTAGTGTGGGGTTAACTAGCACGGCACATTGTTTCTATCCACACAGCTGTTTTTATTGATCCGGTGGGAGGGGTGGGAGGGATGTTGTGTTTATATATAGAAGTTTTACTTGCAGATCTGTAACCCTGAGGACGGCCCTATCACAAGGGGCTGAAACGCGTAGATTATCTGCCTACCTCTGAGTTATTAATAAATCGTTTTCAAGACCCAGGAGTGCTCCGCTTGCTCTTTTGTTTATGTGAACTCTTACACGGCAGCACCCGGGCAGTTGAATGTAGTACGGAGTGCGGACGAGCACATTATATATATATACAAACAGTGAGATCCACCGCACACCTCTTCACTTGATCTTGCCTGGTGCTGGTATTTTGGAGTATGTCTGCTAGACTCCTTCATATGTATATACAACCAGCAAAACACAGCACACAGGTCTTAACTGCCAATTTTTTATTAGCACATATGTAGATGCACTACATTTCTGGGATCACACTCCCCTTCATCTGGTACACATATTCACATAATGCTAAACCATCCATTGTCTTATATACCCTTCCCCACAGGAACTGACCACACAATTCAACCCCATCTCAAGACACACCCCTTTTAGAATTAACCCTTACTAAATTAACAACATCTGAAATTGACAACAAAATGCAAGAAGAAAAATACAAGAAAAACAGACATAGTTTAGATACATTATTTAAGGAAATGGAAGAGGTCGTAGTCTTTATTTAATCCATTGGGGTATAGACTGTTAAGTTGGTGTACCCACCATACTTCTCTTTTTTTCAATTTTAGGCTACGGTCTCCCCCCGTTAGAATTCAACACTCTCTCGAGTACTCTTAATTTCAACTCACTATCAGTGTGTCCTGTCTCTATGAAGTGTTTAGGGACAGGCAACTTCATATCTTTTTTTCTTATACTGGAGCGGTGTTGGGAAATCCTAGATTTGATCATCTGGGTAGTCTCCCCAACGTATATCAGTCCACACGGGCACCAAAGCACATAAACCACAAACGTGGATTCACATGTGCATAGTTCCCGACTATGATATTTCCTATTAGTTCCTGGATGTGTAAACGTGGGACCCTTCTCTACAAATTTGCACTGAGTACAGTGCAGACAGGGGTACATTCCAGGCTTTTGTTTGCCTAGGAATGTAGCTCCGTCTGCACCATCCTGTCTGAACATAGCTCTTACCACACTGTTGCCTATCGTGTAGCCTTTACAGTAGTTAATTAGGGGTGGTGCCTTAAATTCTTCAATCTCGGGATAAGAGCGGTGTAAAGTATGCCAATTTTTTTGGATAGCTTCCTCAATCAGATTGCTCCCTACAGAGAAGTCCATAATCAAGGGTATACACCTAGATTGTACTTTGTTTTTCTTACTCTGTTTCTCATTTGCTTTTATTAAGGATGCATCTAGGAGCTTCCTAGGATATTGTCGGTTCACAAATTTAGTGTACATCTGATCTACCTGCTTTTTGCGTACATCTGGGTTGCTAACAATCCTATTAACTCTTTTGAGCGGCTATATATATATATATATATATATATGTATATATATATATATATATATATATATATATATATATATATATATATACATACACATACACACAATCCAATACTCATTTTCCGAAGTGCCCTATTTTTTATTCTTTGCCAAAAATCCACAAGTCTACCACCTGTCCGCCTGGTCGGCCTATAATGGCGGCACAAGGATCGCTATTCCAACCTATAGCGATTTACCTTGACTCATTTCTTCAACCCCTAGTGCAAGATATGCACTCTTATATAAGGGACAATACACACTTACGAGAAGTTATCCGAGATCTTGACATTTCAACCAGTATGATTCTCATGACATGAGATGTGATGTCACGAGTTTATATACAGTTATTCCCCAACTCGATGGTGTGGAAGTATGTCGGTCAGCCCTCATTAAAGCAAAACATAAAAATTCACCCATTGAATGTCTTATGGAATTGCTGGAACAAATAATATCGAATAACTATTTCAGATTTGGCAAAACCTATTACAAACAAATTGCCGACAGCGCTATGGGGTCTAATGTAGCTCCGTCTATGGCAAACTTATATATGCAATCGTTTGAAGAGAAATACATTCTTGACAAATACAAGAAAAATATTGTCATTTATCGTCGTTTCATTGACGATCTGTTTTTTGTATGGGAGGGCACAATATCGGAAGCAGAGGCAATCGTCACTGAAATCAATGCTCTCAACACACCGATAAAATTAACTGCTCACATCGATCCCATATCAGTAGAATTCCTGGACCTGAACATCTTTATTTCAGATAACAAACTACATACGACACTATATAGAAAACCTACCGATAGGAATTCGGTTTTACATTATAATAGTTGTCATCCGACATCATTGAAAAAATCTATTCCATATAGTCAAGCTCTACGTGTATTGAGAAACAACAGCAACCCTGCCCTGGCAGACCTACAACTGGAAGATCTCAAAAAGAGATGGTCTGAAAGGCAATATCCAACTCAGTTAATCAATTCTTCTTTTTTTAAAAGCAAAAGAAACCATCAAAAATAACCTTTCGAAAATGAATGTTGACCAAGATGTGGCCAGATTACAAACGGAGTATAATCCAAGAAGCCCTATGGTGAAAAAATTATCGATCACCATTGGGACATTATTAGAAAGGACAAATCTCTTCCCTTTAAACAGACAGTGATCCAACACACTTTCAAACGCGGCCGCTCATTAAGGAATATGTTGGTCAATACTGATTTTTCTCCCGTAAATAAGCCTAGCCCCCTGGCAAAATCGGGCTGTTTCAGGTGCCCTAATTGCACTAAGTGCAATGGCATGCTGTCAGGGAATTCGTTCCCCCATCCACAGATGGGTAGACGTATCAAAATTAAGGGCAAATTCACATGTACCAGTCCCAATCTAATTTATTACATTGTGTGCCCATGTGGCTTGTTCTACATCGGGAAAACTACTTCCCTAAGAGAGCGCATGGCGAATCACCGTACATCTATTTGACAGGCCATGGCTGACAAGGGAGGACACATCCATAGCAAATACGGTGATATGGCTGTGGCCAAACACTGTAGATCATTAAATCACCATATCAGCAGTCTACGTTGGATGATTATTGATGGCTTACTGACAAATGTCACACAAAAAATTGACACCGAAAATATTCTCTTGAGACGCGAAGCAAGATGGATACACGAACTAGGAACTCTGGCCCCTTGGGGCCTAAACGAACAATGGTCACTACAGTGTTTTTTATAATCTGTTGTACAGTTACTAATATCTGCCCCATAGATGGGGTGATTGCTTTAATGGTTATCAGCAGTTCACCTAATGCGACTGCCCCTTTTGTGCTAGTTTAGTACTTTGTGGCTTTTTAGCAAATTATGTCACTCATATACTTCAAGCACTTTATGTCCACGCATGACATTGCCCCTATATGCATCTAGTTCTAGACGTCTATTGATTACATTATGTTGCCTTTGTTAAGTGTTAGTCAAACCCTGAGTGGTCTGACACCTTCGTATTTAAGCCTTAGTTTGTCCTCTTGCACACGAGAATAGAGATCTATGTAGATGTATATATATTTTTTTGTCTTAGAGTTAGTTGACCTTATACTTGGTTTATAGCATAGTGCTAGTGTTGGTCATAGATGTCTTTTCTATATCAGGCATGTATCACTTTCTTGCACTTAGACACTTTATTCACATGAGGTTTTGGCTTCGACCTTTGGGGATTCCTTCCTTGAATATATAGGGTTAAGTTGACACTACTTGTCTCTATTGGTGGGTGTTTTACACTGGGTTGTTTGATTTATCTTCGGTGTGTGCCGCCGCCCGCGACACACCCCCTGACCCCCGGACTGAGGATGGCTTGTTGGCTAGCCGAAACACATAGATATAGCGCCTTTATTTCGTACTAATAAAAGTTACGTTTTATTAAGCCCCGTGAGTGCCTTCGATCTCTATACTTTGTACAGACATAGAAACACAAAATTTCACATTTCCATTGCCAATACATATAAAACTTAATGAAAACTTTTTTTTTTTAACAAAGGGCTTTATTAAATTTTATACCGACATGAAAAAGACAAAACTAAAATAATACACTTAACATGACTGGTTATACAGTCTAAATATCTGACAGATATTTGTTTTGTTTAACTATATGATAGTCTGGGTCTTTGATTAATAAGGAGTTTGGCATATTAAAAAGATAGCACAAGCATTAGTATTGGAAGCGCACACTTGTCCTCAGTTTCAAACTGTTTATTATAACACACACATGAACAACGTTTCGGAGAGCACTATGTCTCCTTCATCAGGTATGATGAAGGAGACATAGTGCTCTCCGAAACGTTGTTCATGTGTGTGTTATAATAAACAGTTTGAAACTGAGGACAAGTGTGCGCTTCCAATACTAATGCTTGTGCTATAGCTGAGAGTCCTACAGGTAGAGGACGAACGGGAGCTGCACCTTCAACATTGGTGGCACATTGCCAACAAGGAGTGCCTAGGCCCAAACCGATGGTATTGGATATTAAAAAGATAGCTTAACAAAACATCTTTGTAATAACATGTAAAGGATTCCTTTACAGTACACATAAAATTCATTCTTTGGAACAAAATCTCAATTGTTGAACAGGTTTGGCTGAACTTCTTTTAAGATAAATACATAAATGTACATCTGTTAAATACAGGTTTTATACAGAACACAACCCATTTGGCCTAAAAGCAATTGACCAGGAAACAAATAAGCCCTAAACAAAAACATATAAAGGGTATCTCCACTGGTAAAATCATTTTTTGGAATTCAATTTTATTGAAGAACAGGTGGTAAAGGAGCAGTGTCTGTTACCTTCCGTTCTTCAATAAAATGCTCAGGAGCCAGGAACTAATGTAAGGTACTTACCCGATCTCCCGCTCCTTGACCGCGTCCTCTGACAGGTACCAAAAAATTATTTTACCAGTGTAGATACCCTTTAAAAAAAATACATCAACCCATTTTCAAATAATGCCATTTCTTTAATTAAAAGGAGCTTTTACAACTTTATCGGTACAGAAAAAAATGGTACACTGATTGCACCTCCCATTTCTGGCTCCCATAATGCAATAACCATCGTAAAGGGATTATTGCTTTGTGGAAATGAGGATGCTAAGATAGGTGGGGTGCTCCATGTGTCCCCAGAGACACAAATTGACTATTTAAGAGCTTGAGAACTAATTTATCCTATTTTACACTTATGGCTGATGTTATTCAATAATGAAGACTGGTGTTTATTAGTGATGAATCCCAGTTTCCAAACAAACCTGGTTTCGATTTGTAACTGCCAGTTTTCAAAAACCTGTGGATTTACTGGATTTTTCTAAATTTCAAAACTCTGAACTTTTCATCGAAAATCCGAAAATTCCATTTGAAAATCGAAAAACGTTTATCAAAAGATTCTAAAAATTCCAATTCAAAACGATTTTAAGAAATCATTTGGCAGCTTCGTTCATCTCTAGTCTTTATTTAATAAACGTTTTTTCCTCCATATATTTTTTTATTATATATGTGTAAGGGCACATTTTTGGGGAAATTTACCCAGAGCCACAAGTGCTCTGGGTAAATCTTTCAGAGTTTTTTTTTATCATGCAGCCTTGCCCCTACAAGCAGACAGCCAATCAAATAAATACTGGCCTCTGTCACAGACACCACCTCTCAGATACCGAACATACATAGTAATTGAGGTTGAATAAAGACATACGTCTATCAAGTCCAACCTATTCACTTTTTTTTAACCCTTCCTAACAGTTGATCCAGAGGAAGGCAAAAAAAGGGGGGGGGGATTCCTTTTGGACTCCAAACAGCAATCGGAAAGTATCCTTGGGTTAACCAGATCTACAGTAAATGTATTTATACCAGTAGTTCTCAATATTTTTTAGTTATAGAAACTTATCCAGGCTATTTTTTAAAGCTATTCAATGAACTTGCCATTACCACATCTCCTGGAAGACAGTTCCAAAGTTTCACTGTTCTCACTGTAAAGAAACCTTTCCTAACCTGAAGATGAAACTTATTTTCTTACAGCCTAAAGGATGTCCACGAGTCCTCTGATATGACCTGTTCGTGAACAATGCACCAGAGAGTTTATTGTATGGCCCTTTAATATATTTGTATAAGGTTATCATATCCCCCCGCAAATGTCGCTTCTCCAGTGTAGTGCCTTTTATACAAGACAATATCTTGCTAGCTCTAGCCGTGGCTGTCTGGCACACAGCGCCTGTCTCACTTACTGCCCGGCACAGAGTAGTGATGTCACTACTCGGTGCCGGGCAGTAAGTGAGACAGGCTTCGCGTATGGACGTCATCCTGCAGATCAGCGCCAGGCGGAACACATGCTTCTGATGTTAGCTTGTACATGACGATCGGCAGCCGAAGATTCCACAATTATTTACTTGACCCGAGTGAGTACTTAACTCTTACTTACCTCACTGAACTTGGGGGCCTTTCCTGGGGGGTGCAGTCCATAAAAAAAGCCTCATTCCTTGGCACTGCAGTGTTTGGAAACTACAACTCCCGGCTACTAAAGCATGATGGGAGTTGTAGTTTCCAAAGGAATGAGGCTTTTTTATGGACAGCAGAGTTCTCATACAGTATTAAAAGGCAGTAGTGATCATAATTTCAACCCCTCGGCTTATACTCGAGTCAATCATGTTTTATTACTTTTTACGGTAAAAATGGGTACCTCGGCTTATACTCGGGTCGGCTTATACTCGAGTATATACGGTACTCCTAATTTCTCCCCTGCATATTATTACAATCACTGCTATAAGGACTAGGATTCTCTATAGTGAAAACAGATGTAAAAAACGGTTTAGCAGTTTAGCCTTTTTGACATCCTCTACAACCATCTCAGCCCCATTGTTTAATGGTCCCACGTTCTCAGTCCTCATCTTTTTACAATTTATATGCTTAAAAAACAATTTGGGGTTGGACCTGCTTTGTTTGGCTATTCGTATTTCATTTTCTATTTTAGCTAGTTTATTTGCTTTCTTGCACTCTTTATTACAGCTTTTATACTCCCTGTAAGACTGTTCTGTTCCCACTGATTTAAAAATTTTAAAAGCCTTTTTCTTTTTTTTCCATTTCCCTTTTTACCTGAGCATTAAGCCATGCAGGAGTGGACCTAATTTGTTTATACTTGTTCCCTAAAGGTCCAAATTTAGAAATATAATAGTTTAATATACATAGATTTAACTGTGTTGACATTTAACAGTGGGTCACTATACTCGCTCAACCAACTTTACATTATCTGAAACTACAATTTAAGAGAAGTAAATGTGCTTGCTTTGTCATAAAAAAATTAATGCTTAGTGAGTGATCCTTATGGTGGCCCTCCCTTACTCACTGCCTTCTTATAGTGTCTGCAACACTTGTAAGTTCTGCAAAGCCTCACCATAGACACTGTTCTGCTTACACAGTCCCCCCTCCCTTCTTTTCTCTGCCGATTCTTTTAACTGTTGCAGAAAGTGTGCTGACAGGCAGCAAATATCCTAGTAAAGGTTCATACACACGTGCGATCTGAAATCACAGCATTTTCAGGGAAAGAACGGTCACTCCAGAAGCAGAAATTATAATATGTTCCCTGACCTCTAAAGCTTCATACACACATGCAATCACGGGGGCTGAACCACGACGCATAATGTGTACAGCCGTTTCGGCTGATAATCTTGCCGTGTATGGGCACTTTGTCAGTTATTCGGGTGGGTGGATCTTCAATCGTATGTCCGTTTTGGCCGGCAAAGTGCCCATACACGGCGCATTTATTGTCTAAAACGGCAGTACATACACATCGTGCTTACTGGTCCAGCCCCCGCGATTGCACCACGTGTGTATGAATCTTTAGAGGTTAGGGCACATATTACAATTTTTGCTTCTGTAGTGACAGTTCTTGCCCAGAAAATTATGATTTCTCAGAATCTACAGCTCAGATTTAAATTTCCAAAAAAGATTTTAAAGGGTATCTCCATCCTTAATAATAACTTTGCAGGGAATCCCTTCCCTCCCCCAACTGCTATATTAACCAGTTAAAAAAAAAAGCAGGAAAAAAAAGTTAAAAAAAAATTAAATCAGCTATTTTGCATTGTTCCTAGTAGGCTGTCCAGTAGCTTTCAAAGTCTTATCAGGGACTTTCATATTGATGTAGAGACATCATAGAAAATATGTGCACTGGGACAGTGAATAGTGGGGTTAAGAGGCATGTTTTCCTTTAAGACCTACCAATTTCCTATGTTCTTTAAAGGGCATGTCCACCCTTTAAACAAAAAACTGGTGACTTGCCAGTTATCCTGCAACCCCAACCGTTATTTTTACTACATACATTTGTAACCGGATCTTTAATGATATGTTCTCTTCCATTCCGGAAAAGGTATCTGCCTCCTCTTTTTATAAGCTTGAGCAGTTTCAGAGGAAATGGCAGTTAATAATTGCCAAAAATTATGCTTAAAGGGAAAGTCCACCCCCAAACTAAAATTTAACCTCATACTGGCCCCACTGTATTATGCAAAAAAAATTCTTCCCCATGTAAATGTTTCTGCCTCTTCTCTTGCCTCCCGGAAGTATTGCAGGCATGCTGATTCCCCCCTCCCTCCAGATCCATCGCGCTCATCTTGGTTGTAGCATTAAAAGCTTTAAGTATATTGTAGTTCTCCCCCTCCCAACCCGAATCGCAGTTTAGTTTGTAAAAAAAGATGGAATAAATTACTTAACAGCCAGGGATCTATTCCCGGAAGTTGCTTTGGAGGCTGAGGCTGCGGGATCCTAGACTGGTAAATAAATTTATTCTATTTTTTTTCCCGAACTAACCATGCGGTTGGAGGGGGGGTGAGCTACATTATATCTAATTTTAGTTTTTAGGGTGGACATGCCCTTTAAATATATGGTTAGTAATATATGTAATAAAGTGCTGAATATGTTGATTTGGATAGGGAGCAGGTAACTGACAATTGACAATTTTTTTGTTCTAGGGCAGGAGATCCCCCTTAAAGGGTATGTCCACCCCTAAAATAGGTTTTTAATATTCTGCTCCCCCATGTCCCCCAGCCCAAAAAGCTCCCCAAACTCTTACTTACCTCCCCTCGATCCTCCGCCGCACTGCCGGCCCTCTGCTTGCGAGAATGCAAGCAGAGGGGCGGGACCGGCAGTACATCTCGTGATTGGCTGAGCGGCAGCCAATCACGGACGTGGCTGCCGTCATTCAGTGCAACGGAGGAAAGCGGAGAGGTAAGTAAGAGTTTGGGGAGCTTTTGAAAAAAAAAAAACATGCGGTTGGGGCTGGGGGACATGGGGGAGCAGCATATAAGGGGGTTTAATGCTAGGGGGAGGTAGTAGAACGGGAGGGAGAGGGAGGGGGGAGAAGGGCTGCAGTGCGCATGGCAAATATCTACCGGAGGCAAGATAGCAGGCAGAGCCCTGCTATCCTCTGGTGGTTAGTTTGGGACTTTGGGGGGGGGTTTACAGGAGACCCTATGGAGCTGGGATGTGAGGTAAGGATTAACTACACTACCAGGTGGGGTGCCAGTAGTTGGGGGGATTATAGTTTTGGGGGTGGACATGCCCTTTAAATTAATTTAGCTTTGCCAATGCACATTTTAAAAAATGACCTTAGATGGTAAAAATAACCCTTTATAGTGCTCTGATTGTTTGTTACAATTTAGCCAAAGGGATATTACTCATTCTAATAGTAAATAGTTAGTGATACATGTGAATTCACATAGGGAATACGGTTAGCTAAGAGATAGTTTAAAAAAACTTAATTTGCTCTCCAGACCTTTTAAACCTATCTCCTTTGCTGGATATACATTAGTTGTATAGTTCCAGAAACTCAATGTTTTTAGTCATAAAATGTTATCTGAATCTCTTGCCTTGCTTTTCCAAATTAGTGGTTACTGCCATGACTGACAAAGAAGATTAAGCCTTGTCAGAGATACATTTTTTTAAATAGATTTTACTTTCTCATATAGTAATTACTACTAGTCCTCTGTACAAAAATAAATATAAATTCAAGACAAATATAACCAAAAATAGAACATAAGTAGCCTGTGTTTCTCCTTTAATAAGTAGTATATAAAACCCTACGGTCCTATTCAATTATCAATAGAAAAACACACATTTAATAATCACCAATTAAAAACATTTGTCAAAATATGAACATCTATCCTTTTAATATCCAAATAAAGTTAGAATTAAGGCAGATACAAGGAGATTGGGGTTATAGAAAAGTGTTTTGGAATTTACATTTTTTTTTTTTTAAACAGGAAAATTTTGATTTCTTCTAAATAATAAGGGGAAATAATAATTAAAAAATTTTTTTTTCTTTTAAAGGGCATGTCCACCCCCAAAACTATAATCCCCCCAACTCTGGCCCACCATGTAGTGTAGTTTAATCCTTACCTCACATCCCAGCTCCATAGGGTTCTCCTGTAGTCCCCCCCCAAAGTCCCAAAAAAGACTACCAGGAGGCTAGCAGATCCATTAGGACACTGCCTGCTAGCTGGCCTCAGTAGATTTTTGCCATGCGTACTGCAGCCCTTCTCCCCCCTCCCTCCCCCCCCTCTCCTCCCTCTCCTCCCGTTCTACTATCCCTCCCCCAAGCATAAAACCCCTTAAGTAATCATTTCCCCCATGTCTCCAGCCCCAACCGCATATTTTTTTTTTTTTAGAAGCTCCCCAAACTCTTACTTACCTCTCCTCTTTCCTCCGGCGAGTGAGCTGCCGGCAGCCGCGTCTGTGATGTGCTGCCGCTCAACATCAGACGCGGCTGCCGGTCCCGCCCCTCTGCTTGCATTTCTTGCAGCGAGGGCCGGGAGCGCGGCGGAGGATCGAGGAGGTAAGTGAGTTTGGGGGGCTTTCTAAAAAAAAATTATAGCGGTTGGGGCTGGGAGCCCAGGGGGGACCATATATAAAAAAAAAATTTTCAGGGTGGACATAGCCTTTAAATTTAAAAAAATAGGCAGCAATTTACCAACCTTGATTCTTTCCTTATTCTCATGAAAGTTTTACATTTTTTGCTGCTATGCTGTTTCTAGTAGTAGGCCTAAATGCCATTATTAATTGATTTTCAAAAAGAATCTCCTACACACATTTTAGCGTGTGTAAGTGTTTCTCATTCTCCTTCTCACAAAAAAAGTCGCAAGCCCCTAAATAATTAATGGATGTTATCAAATGACGTCAACTCATTTATAATAATATATGTTTAATCAATTCGTTTTCAATGGTTTTGCATAGTTGAAATTGGAAATAATGATTAAAATCAGGCCATCTATCAAATGTAAGTTTTGTGGAATATATTTAATAGAATTTAGTTTGCCCTGATGCTTTTGCACTGTAAGAGTTACTTAGAGATATTTATTATCAGCATTAGCAAGTCTGATTGGATCGAGAAATTCTTACTAAGCACAAACTGTACGATCTTTAAAAGAACACTGGAAGACTAAATCATCAGCTACTGATAAATATTTACCAATGAGCTAATTACACAATGTGATATGTGTCCACATAAAGTATATCATCCAGTCTGTTATAATTAAAATATAATTTCATATTATATCGTAAGTGCAGAAAACTAAAAAAATCATTTTATAAATACGAGGCTTGGATCGCAGCACTAGTAAACCTGGTCAGAAACCTGATTTAGGGATTCGGATTTTTTTTTTGCTTATCCATATAGAAAGATATATCTTTCTAAATTATAACCAAAAACAGATAGATTTGGGAGTTCTGTAAACCCCTCCTGAGCATGAATGTATACATGAAATCAAATACAGTGAATTCACACAAAAAAAAAACCAAAACCCACCAACAAACCTTTGTAATACATTCCTTAAGTATATAACATATACTTAAATATAATATAGTATATTATATTAGGTATATAATATAATCTTAATGCATACATTTTCTGATTCTTCAAATGACTGCAGTCACTAATGGGTTAACACCCCACACACACGGACAAGAAACATTCAGTTTAAAAGCAGCACAATTTCTTCTTCTTCCATAGCCCTGTTCTATCCTTCACATGACTGAAGCACTTGGCTATTCTGTTCTGTGTTCACCTTTTCAGTGTATCCACAAGGTATTGTCTATTTGTTCTCTTCTGATCTAGGATATGCTTTTTTTTTTGGCATTTTAGGCTGAGGAATATATTCTAGAGGGCACTGCTTTAGAAGTTGTTCTAGATCAAGTGGGTAAGCATTAGTTGTAGGCATTGGAAGATTTTATTATAGGAGATGTCTTTATATGCTATATAAACCTTCTTTCTTTTCCTTTGGAGCTAACATAAATCCAACCTGAAAGAGTGTATCATCTGCTGAAACCCAGTATTTCATGACCCATTTTTCTTAGGATTGTTTAGAATCTTATTTTCCTGATCCTTATCTGCTGGTTGAAACTTCCTTGGTTTAGAACCTTGGCAATCTAGAATGCATGATATGACACTTGCACTTCATCTTGCTATGTTTGATGTAATTAAAGGTGGATTAACCAATTTCCAAAGCCTTATAGGGAAATTCCACAAATTTTTTAACTGTTTGTTTAGTTTAACTGAAGAACGGGAGGAACTATGTCTTATCTCACAATCTTCAGTAAAGCTTGCAGAAGAGAAAAAAAAAACTTTACACGGATCGATCCAGCGCTGGATTCTCACTGACATTCCCTGACGCATTCATGCTCCCTTGCACTATGTGTGCATATGCACACAATGCAAAGAACGGTGGATGCCTTGGAGACTGTTAGTGAGAAGCCAGCAAGTTTTATTGAAGAAGGGGAGGTAAGACATAGCTCATTTACCGAAGAAACCATAGTTAAAAAATTAGTGCACATACCCTTTAAGAAATGTTAAGCTGACAATTGAGTTCTTTGCTAGAGATAATGGCATGCAGATAGGTCATTTAAGAGGTGTCATCCTTGACATTTAAGGGTTTAGTTCAGCAAATAAAAATGTTTTTGCTGTATGTGACTTATCATCCTTAACTAAAGTGAAAAAGTGTAGTTAACCGCTAATAGGCATCGTTTCCAAGCCCTCATGTGTATTAAGAGGATTCTGAACTCATCCTAGGTATATCAAAGGTAATCCCACACAAAAATACAATAGTGCTCAAACTGATTTATTGGAGATACAGCACAACATATTTAGAGCTACATGCTAATGCACATGAAAGAGGTAGCTCCAATTTTTGCACCTGAAACAAGTTGTGCTGTATCTCCAATAAATCACTGTGATCACTGCTATTTGGTTCTTGAGTGGGATTACATTTTATAATAATGCAGTTTGGAGGATTTGGTGTACCCTCTACACACAATAGAGCCTGCAAAAGTGGAATCAAAGACCTGCTGCCTGGGTACCTATGTTTGCTTGTTGTCTAATCCTAGGGATATTGGCATTGTTTTAAAAGCTTCACTAGAATCAGCAGCTCTAAATGGTCTAAGCAGCTTCATGTTAGCAATAATATCTACCAACAGAGTAGCTAAAATTACAAAATGAATATTCTAAACCATATTTGTCTCTCCAGGAGAATATTAAATTGAATTCATGGCCTTTAAGCCATCAGTGAAACATACAATAACCTCCTGTATGAAAAGAACTTAGGCTGTTAAGTGGTTCACAAATCTGCTGGAACAAATCACATTCTACCAGGGTGATATATACTGAGAGTGAAATGTAGCCTTATTTTACCCAATATGCCACTCTATGCGTATTGTTGTTATTCCTCTTATGGCATCTCTCATTGGCAACCACTGCCATCCAAAGAAAATAGAGAGAACGTGCCTTAATTTTCTTTTTGTGGCAAAGGTAAATAAAACAACCCCACACATGTGTCAACTAGGACTAGAGGAAGGGAAGTAGAAAAAGTTTCAATTGGCTTCATGCTGGCAATTCTGAGTCACCTGTTAGTGACCACTGCCATGTGACAGTAGAGAATATAACTAGAAGAGTAAAGAAAAAAAATCTAAAATGACATACAAAAGAAAAGTACATTTTGGCCTGTTTGTTGGCAGATTTTCCTTTCACAATTAATAGTGGTAATAACAAGCACAAACATTTCCAAAAAAATATTTTAAAACTATAGAAACATAAAATATTTTTACATATAAATGTTTAATACTGTATAAGAATAATGTAAAATATAATTACACAAACCAAAAAAGGCAAAATTCCACATTTCATCATACCCCAAATCTAGCTAATTACACAGAGTGTCAAACTTGCAGCCCTTTAGCTGTAGGTCTGACATCCCTGACATAGAGTACTAAATAAAATAAAAAAAATTCACTATAAACATGGCAAATTAACTTTAATGTGCTAGTACTTATCATTTAAGAATGCAAATGCTTTGTAATGCATGTAAGCATTAAAAAAACCCATATTAATGTAAATCGGCTTTTATTTATTTATATTTTAATATAAATATATTTTAATTAAATATATGTTACAAGGTCTTGTTTTGTCTTGTTCAAACAAACAACATTATTACGCTAAATAATTTCTGCCTGATTTGAGATAAAGACTTATAGGGAGATTCAATATAAGTTCTTATCAATGGTGCTAATTTTGCCCCAACCAATCAGATCTTATTTAACATTTTAAAGCTAACATCTGATTGGTCGAGGCAAAATTAGCACCATTTTTAACAATAAGAACTTTTATTGAATCTCCCTGTTAATGTTCCCAAACCAAAAGCCAAGAGCATTTCACATGGCACTCAATGCAGCACTTACGGCTGCTACATAACTGCTTGTGTAAACAGAGTCTACATCGTCCTTAGGCTGACATTTAGCATTTCTCATGTGCTTGTTTGTTCCTAACTTCCACCACTGGTTGCACAAACCAATATACATTTTTATGTAACCAGTTCCATAGGCATCATTAGAGTACCTTTCAAAAAATTAGTTGTCAGGTATAAATTTCAAGGCACAATGGCTACTTGGTTGGTGGAATTTCTCAGTCTCGCCTAACAGTAATATGAATAAAAATGAAACCCACTGCAGATCTTAAGCAAGGTATACACTTTAGATTAATCTAATCTGGGTTTATTTTCAGACAATATAAAATGTTACATAAGAAAAGTAAAAACAACATCCTTATCTCATAAAGTGTTCTGATTACTGAGATAAGTGACTATAATGTATAATTTTCTTTGGCAGTATGCCAAACCCCTTTGGTTGAAGTAGTGCCAACCTCAGATTCACTTAATTGGGCTGCTAAGTGGTACTCTCTTAAAAGCACAGCACTGGAAAATTGGAGATTGGTTGCTTTCAAATTTGATGCAAGAGACTTTTTACCTATGATCTGAGACTATGGTCTAAGGGGGTGGGTTTTCTTACTATGTTTAAACACACCTATTGACACTTTGTAATCACTTGAGAAGGTACCCACTGTGGTCCGAAAAATGTTGCAATTAAAAAGCTTTTGCAGACACCAAAGCTGCGTGGTATTCCCTTCCTACATTTCAACTTGTTGGAGAATCCTCAATCTTGTTTGCGGGGTATGGACCAGAGGAAGGTAGAGCACACATAGTTACCACTAGTAATTTCTTATACTTCCATTGTATCTCTGTAGCATGACTTAATACCTTTTAATTTTCATTTTTTAAGGACAGATAATGTGCAACAAAGATAATGATAGACAAAGATAATGTGCAACAAAAGAGCGAACAGTTTACAGTACAAACAATACTGATTTGCATAGCAATAGTTGTAGTACAAAATAGCAAACTACAAATAATAGCAAAATGCACTTTTTAATAAAAACCTATTTTTAATTTCAGTAAAAACATAGAAATATGTACATAATGTCATCACTTAATTTTATTTCTTTGCAAATTTAACACCTTGTAAACACCATTATTGAATACAGTTGTAAAGTGGGGCCTTGATTCTCTTCCCACAATAGAACATAAAGGAACTTTCCCTGTGTTTTCTGAATCTTCAATGTCCCATATTTCTGGTAGGCTACAACCAGGCCTGCAAATGACAAAAAATAACTACATGGCTGGCATAAACTGCATGCATGACGGGTTGTTTTCTTTTTTCGGGGGGGGGGGGGGGGGGGGATCTAGTGGTGAATGAAATAGCAAAATAATGGGCAAATTTTGTACTTTTCATCTAAATCAGTTACTTATAGGCTAGTGTTATGTGTGTTAATTCTTGTACAGTCAGTTACTCAAGATTAAAATCCTGGTAATATTATACCTTCCTTGGGTATGCATGGGAGGTAATAGGTATTTTATGTAATTGACCAAATAAAAAAAGAGGGTGTGGTCATGTGTAGAAACACATTGATTTAAACAGTGTTTTTCAAAACAAATCTGTAAGTAATAATTTTCTAGTTTTACAATACTTACTTTGTTCTCCGAGTACACCAGGAATCCTCTAAAATAAAAAAGTCTACTCCCATTTCAAGTAATTTATTCTTTACTTCCTTTGCTGGTTTTCGACTGTACATAGAGTACACTATTTTAGTACGGGATCTAGAAAGAGTTAAAAGACAAAAAGCAAAAAAAAATTTAAAAATTTTGCAGAGGTTTACAAGGTCTAGGATATAAAAATAAGACTTCTTCAGGAAGATGCGATAAACACAAGCCCCGTTACTTACATGGCTGAGATCTCGCGATGCAATAATCCCGTTATAATTTACCACATTGCAGTCAAGTAAGGTGTGCCTCCATTGAAGAAATGTTCAGTTGCAAACTACATATTAGTTCATAACTTTACATTTTACTTATTGCATTAGGTGTCTGGTCCCATTAATGGTAACAGTGCTGCCCCCCGTTACTTAAGTGTAAAATCCACAGTAACCAGATATTACATAAGCCCACTCTGACCTAGTTAGCACCCTTTCTGGTATCTTCATACTTATCTGGAATAACCCCATATTAGGATTTAAATAATTGGAATGCTAGAAAATAAAAAAGTATTGCTGTCATGCTAAATCATTTTTTCCTCTAGAAGCAAGTTAATCAGTCTCTTGAGTTTAGCAAAAGTTAATTGCTTTTCTTCTACTTTTGAAATATAACAGGTCTGCATTTGAACAGCATACTAGCTAACGACAGGGTGCTTACCCCATTTATTTAATGTGAAAAAATGGCTATAAAGCAATGTTTCTTTTCCTGTTGTTCCACCACAGCCAGATGCTTATTGAAGTAAAGCCTAAATGCTTTGCCAAATATTACACTATGCCGGAATTAAGTTTAGAGTTTTATCTCATGGTAAAACAGACCTTTTATTGGCAATTATTTTAGAGCATCCCTACAGTTATTGTGTGCTTACAGTCAAAGCATACTTTACAAAAGTACTATTTCTAAATTTAGCACACCTGATGCAGGACTGTAGGCATTTTAAATGTGTATACAGTAGTTTTTAAAGGGTCTTTGGCTGCCTGCCAGCACACTTGTTGCAACATTTAAGAGAATCAATAGGGAAAAGAAAGAAGGGGGAGGGAGGAGATGTGTAAGCAGAGCAGTGTCCATGGTGAGTCTGTGCAGAATTTATAAGTGTCACAAACACTACAAGAAGGCAGTGAGTAAGGGAGGTGGGGGGAATTAAAAATGTAATGACAAAGCAAGCACAGATAAATATGTGAATACCACCATTTTACTTCTCTCAAATTGTAGTGACCTTTAAGTGGGTTGTTGGAGGATACACTAAATAGCTAATTGTAGCATTTAATTTTAATGATTATAATTTTAAAGAGAGAATAGAATGTGAATATTTAGCAAGAGTTACAATTTTAAGGGGATTTGAAAGGGACATAACAGTGCCCAAAATAAGTTTTTAAAATGTAAAATCTTTAATATCCTGCACTTATATGCACTTTAGTGAAACTAAATGATACAATAAGTACTCACACTTTAGCTTAACAACTAACATGACAAAGGATGCCCAAACGTCTGTCTGCATCTGTACCTACCTTAAAGAAGGCAAAAGCATTCTGAATAAAAATGCATAAGTAACATGTTTAGCATCTCACTTCTAAGTTCAAATAGGTGCAGGATAATAAAGTAAAGTAATAGATCACATTTTTTAAATCAAACATTCACCAGACAATAAACTATCTTTAAATCTGGTCATAAAAACATACCGCAGGCCAGCATCTTCATAATGTGGGTGATTCACAATGGGACGGCCTGTTGATAATTTGACACTTGCCATTGTAGGCATGGCTCCAGCAAATACTGCGTCTAAAAATAAAATGTAATTTTGTTGCTTATTATTTATAAAACAGAATCAGTATACATGGAAAATCCAACTGTCATAAAAAAACTAAAATGAACTAGAGATCACTAAACTTTGGCTGCATAGTAGGTTTTGTGGTAAAACTTCTGCTTTTGTTATATAAATTATTATTATTGCGGATTTATATAACACTAACATCTTCTGTAGCGCTTTACAATTACATGTACACATTCACATCAGGCTCTTTCCCCCGAAAGTGGAGTGTCTGGAGGAAATCTTTGCAACCAAGGGGAGAGAATACAAACTCCTTGCAGATGTGTCCAAAGGTGGATTCGAACTCAGAGCCACCATGCTGCCCATAAAAAAATTGCCATGAAGTTATAGAGAAAGATTGTTATTCATAATGTGTGCCTTCTACTGAGAGTGCTTGCAAAAGATTTTAGTGTTCAATAGATTTTTGAATAACAAATGATAAACAATAAAAAGAAAACATTTTCATAACAAAGTGACATGTGTCGTTATTTATATCAAGTTTCTATTTTGATGACAAAAAAAAGAACATTAGTAAAATTATCCTAAGGGTCTTACAATATTATGACCCTGCATTCTTCTATTATTAAACAATTGAGTTTCCCATAGCCCATTTTAGTGACACATAGAACAGTTAGTTATTTAGAAGGACAAACCCTATGTCAGGGAGCCCATGTATTAACAAAGAGATGAAGTGCATCTTGTAATATTTGAAAGATTTTCTCATTAATATAATATAGTTAACCCTGTAAAATGCTGTTGGAACATCTAGAATTTGCTTTCTCCTATGCAGATTTTTGTTGCTAGCATAATATTATGTAGTCGTTTATTACTTTGTCTGCTAAGTTCTGGGACATTATGTCTCAGTAAAGATTACATTTAACATGATCTCACATGTTAAAATTTCAGCGATGAACCTAAATAGGGCATTTCGTAGGTTTTGCACTATAGGGCAGCTCCAACATATAAGGTAAAAATCCCCTATTTGTGTACAGTTCCAAAAGCCCATTGTTCTGATTTTATATAGCTTAGCTAGTTAAACTAAGGTTCTGTACATAAATTTAAATTAGTTTTCCCTCAGGGCTACTTTTAAGCTTCCCTTTATTCAAGATTTCAAATGTTTCCGCCCATTGTTTATGGGATATTTCCGTTACTAAATCTGCCATCCAGGCGGTTTGAAATTTGTATTTAACATTTTCCCGTTATTTTCAGCAAATGTGTTTTTTTCTTTGCTAATAGCCGAGAGGATGGATAGGCATATCCTTTTAAAATCTATGTGTTAGTGCTTGATCTGATCTTGTGTACATTTATTTTATTTATGTATAGATTTGGAGGTATTGGAAATTTGTTTTTTAATTGGTCAAGATCTATGCCAGACCCGTCCATGTAGAAATAGGCTTATAATGTATATATCAGTGCTTTTCCACCAGGTGTATCCTTTAATGAAGAAAGGCTGGTTGGAATGTTGAATCTTGCGCAACTGTTACCATTCAAGAGGGGTTTGAAACCCAATTATATTTGTTTTTTTATCCTGCTCCATAATTCAATTGTGGTTTGTGTGCATGAACTTATTGATAATGGGATTTTTTTCCAAACATATGGCATCCATGCTATTGATTCTAATCGGAAATTTGGGTCCGTTCTTTTAAACAACTGATTCCGCGTATGTTTCCTTCATACGTGCTGTTTAAAAATAGCTGATCGCTGCAGATATTGTGGGCTTGTGGCGGGCCCTACTACCCCTTGGGCCCCCGTGTGGCCGCAGGGCCCGGGGGTGGTAGTTACGCCACTGCTATGTATGAAATTGTATTTAATTTTTGTCTGTATAATTTTTTACTTTACTTTATTTTAGAATGTACAGTGCTGGGTACCCAAGTGGCGCTTTATAAATAAAATTATACATACATTTGGATCAGTTAATAATTATTCCGTTGGTACTTCGATATAGAGGGTTGTCCTGAAGTGGTTTTGACTCGTATTACTTTTATTCCAAAACAGCATCATATATAATAAAACCCTAAGTGCGCGTCCCTCTGTCCGTGTGTGTGTGTCACTGCAGTTCATATGGACTCACCACTAGAGGGAGAGTCTCTGCAGTTCCTATTGACTCACCACTAGAGGGAGAGTCTCTGCAGTTCCTATTGACTCACCACTAGAGGTAGAGTCTCTGCATTTCCTAATGACACACCACTAGAGGGAGAGTGTCTGCAGTTCCTATTGACTCATCACTAGAGGGAGAAACACAGGAAACACACGGAGGGAGAACAGCAATTAAACAGACTCCAGGCAAGGTTGCTTGGGACAGGGGCCCCTGGATTTGGGACAGAGGGGCCCCTGGATTTGGGACAGAGGGGGGGGTGGATTTGGGACAGAGAAGGGCCTCTGGATTTGGGACAGAGGGGGCCCCTGGTTATGAACAGAGGGGGGACTCTGGCCTTGGGACACTAAGAGGGTACTCTGGCCTTGGGACACTAAGGGGGCACTGTGTGCTTCTAGCGCCCATTATTGTAGCGGGCTTAATGTCTAGTTGCGTAAATAAAGCATTACAAGTGCTTTGTAAAGAGGGAAAATAATATTTTTCTTTCTTGAATCCACACCCTTCCTTATAGAAGGGGTATACATGGTATAGGCAGCACAAGGGTTTTTAAGTTACATTTATCAACATTAAACCTCAATTCCCACTTAAAAGCCCGATTTTTAAATATTGGAATTACATCAGTTTTCTTTCCAATCCAGGCATGAGGGAATCTGAGAAAACAATGGCCTAGATAAAACTGAACTTACAGGGTTATTCAATAAAAGTTCTTATCGTTTAAAATGGTGCTAATTTTGCCCCAATCAATCAGCTGTTAGCTTTCAAATGTTAAATAAGTTCTGATTGGTTGGGGCAAAATTAGCACTGTTTTAAACGATAAGAACTTTTATTGAATAACCCTCACTGTTCCCTAAGGACCCTAGGATGTATTTTGTCCGCTCCAGGAGCTTGCTACTATACTCTATGCGATCTGTACTTGGATCTTCTATAGTGTATACAGAGGGAAAACCTGTTTAGGGTTAATCTTGTTTTGTTCAGCTATCCTACATTTTTTATTTTAGCTAGCTTAATTGCTTTCTTACAATCCTTGTTACAATTTTTATATTTTCTAAAGGCCCGTCCCATTCCCTCTGACTTTAAGATTTTAAATTTCCATTTCCCTCTTTACATTAGAATTTAGCCACATGGGCGTGGATTGGTGAAATGGTTTAAAACCCCTTTAAAAACAGTCCAATTTTCTTCAATATCTTTACCTAAGAATATATCATCCCAGTTGATATGCTGGAGAGCTATTTTATCCAGGGAATTTTTTTTCCCTGAACTTAAAACGCTTTGTTAACTCAGTGCACTTTTTCTTTTGATAACATACGTTAAATGACAATATTTTATTGTTACTATTCCCTAAGCTTCCATATCTATAGTACATTCCATGACATTAGATATTACCAGATCCAACAGAGCATTCAAGTATGAACTTCAACCACCTGTAGTTTAGAGCTATATCATACTATAGTTTTTTTAAGGTTATACACAGTAAGCAAGCCTTAGGCCAGTTGTCTTGTGTTGTTGCTCAATTCATTATAGCTATAGATCGTTAGGAGTGTTGCTCATCTCTGGGTGCATATGCACCATTGGTAATGGGCTGTACATATAATGGCTGCATTATCTTAAAGTGACCCTGCGTGGTCACTCCTGAGGGAGAAATGTACGTAGGTTTAAGTGTGAGATACTACAGAAGGGTGCACCTTTGATGCAGATTCCCGCTGGAGTTTCTATGTTATGCGTGCTTTCGGCTATCTGTGAGAACTCAGCCTGGGGTAGGTTGAAGAGTATGGCCACCCGTGGATTGGTTGTCACAGAGCTTGGCTTCTCACTTAAGTCCCGCTAATCTTACTTTTCAAGCTGAGGTATACCAGACTGATTGACCTGCGATAGTGCCGAGTTGGAATACTTACTGGAAGCCATAACACATTGTATCACTCTTAACAGTGCAAGTGTTTAGTTACTTAGTGGTACTTCTGAAGTTGTTACATGCAGCATTCTGCCAGCGCATGGACTGTATCATCCTTACCTTTTGTTTCCATCCAGCAGGCATCTGGATGGAAATCTTATCAAGATCATTTGATCAAGGAGTTTAGCAATCAGGGAAGCCGTACTGTCTTATATTTATTGTATTTATCATTTATATTTTTAATTATCTGCACTGTACTCTATAAGGTATCTTGTATGGTGCTAGTAGGAGTATGTGTATATAGATCTATTGTTGCACCGCACTTTATGCGGAAGTCTTTTTGGTGCTAGTGAGGGAGGTGTATAGATTCATGTATTGTTGATTGATGTGATTATTACTATGAAATGTAGATGCAATTAAACTCATTTGTGCTTTTGATTGACTATACTAGTGGTTGTGCCTTTTATTTTTATCTTAAGCATTTATATTTATCTCTTAAAGTACGGTAAGCATAAATCATATGACTTGAAATTTTTAATAATATGTAGGTAGGTCTTTACTGTTGGTTTAGTTCTTTGTTTGATATAATGTCCTCTTAGGTCATTCAGGACCTTTCTTTATTTCTGGGATGAGCTATACCATTTTGGGATTCTGCTGTTACTTTAATTGTAGTGTCCTTAGCATCATCAGTTGTGATGAAGGGGACATAGTGATCCCCGAAACGTTGGAGTATGTGATTCACAATAAATGGAGTATTCTGAATAAGTAGTGTGCACAGCTAATGTATTTCTGCTTGTGCTATAGCTTTGAGTCCTGAGGTAGAAGACTGACAGAGGCTGCACCTACCACTACACTGGCAAATTGCTACAGGAGTTCCTAGGCCCAAACCAATCTGCATGGAATGTTAATTCTGTAGTCTTCAATGGACTGCAGGATTAATCTGGCAGTAGCTGGTGTGAACTCTTTTATTTCCTGACCAACAGAATATTGATTTATTTAGCAATTGGTAGGTCTTTCAGGAGAAATATATTACAATTAATTATATACAGGCAAACCACACCCCTGAACCCTAAACTATAATAGTTTGGAATCTAAAAATCAGTCTAACCTGAAATCCTGCACAATGTCTTGTTTCCCTCTGTTTCTGCTTCCTGGTTCTTCCAGTTAGTCAGTTATGGATTTGACAGTTGACATAACAGGCAATGACTGAATGCTACTTAATGCTAATGCCCTAGTTGCCTCATCTGAGCATGCTAAAGCTCAAAATCAAGTTACTAAATCGCCCCGTTTCCATGATGCATCCAGAAGCATAGCAGGCATATAGTAATGGCATTAAAGGACAACTCCCCCCTTATAATGACATCTTTCAGAAAAAATGTCCTATTTAAAATATGTTGATATATCCTGCTTTGTCCTCTGGGGTTGTTTCCTACTTATGCTTTATAACTGTATTGACCTAATGGGTCTTCTCTATCCAGTACACATAAAAAATTCTAGGAATACAAATATGCCATTATCAATTGTTTAAGTAGGCAAGTTAAACCCCCCCCCAAAAAAATTGGATATAGGTAAAACTGCAATAAAAGGCTGAAATAAATATGAACTAGAAAGGGAAAGTTTAGGTATAAACTTTGAATTTGGCCTGAAAGACTGCATTCTGGAAGGGAATTTGTGTGTTTGTGCTGCAGATTTTAAAACTCAATAATGTCAATGAAGAGGACATTGTTGTTGTTTACTTACCCTTTAAATATGTCACATGCATTAAAGGTAGGTCAGTTGGTATGTGTGTATTCATATCACGTTGGGGGATAAAATACTAACTTTTTTGATAATTGGTCAAAATGAGTTTTTTTTTACTTTAGTTACCCTTTATGTATGGCTGCCACAGTAATGGATAAGTAGATCAGTAGGTGTAGGTACCCGTGTCGGGTTGAGAGTTAAAAAAAAAACTTTTTTGATGGTTGGTCAAAATTAGTTTTTTCGGCTTTAGTTACCCTTTAAGTATGGCTGCAACAGTAACGGAGAGGTAGGTCAGTAGCTGTGTATACCTGTATCACGTTGGGGGTTAAAAAAACAAAGTTTTTTGATTATTGATCAAAATTTGCTTTTTTGACTTTAGTTACCCTTTAAATTATGGCTTCCACAGTAATGGAAAAGTAGATCAGTAGGTGTGGGTACCTGGGTCTGGTTGAGGGGTATGTCTTTTTTGTGTTTACAACCATAAAACTATCTTTTATTGAGAATAAATCTAAATTAGTTTTTTGTTTACTTTAGTTACCCTTTAATTATGGCTGCCACTGTAATGGATAAGTAGATTAGTAGGTGTGTGTACCTGGGTCTGGTTGAGGGGGTATGTCTTTTTTGTGTTTATAACCATAAAACTATCTTTTATGGAGGATAAATCTAAATTAGTTTTTTTGACTTTAGTTACCCTTTAAATATGGCTTCCATGTGAATGGAAAGGTAGGTCAGTAGGTAGGTGTTCCTGGGTCTGTGTGGGGGGTTGGGGGTATCACCATTTGTATTTATGACCATGAAAAAAAACATTATAAAATATCCACATTTGAGGTTTATTCCCAATCTAGTCTATGGGAAAAATGTCGGAAATTTGCCAATAACGCTGTAACGCTTCCGCGGATTCCTTAGCTAGAACATAGCACACTTCTCCTATATGCCCCGCACGTCTGTACTGAATTTCATGTCTCTAGCTCAAAAACTGTGGGAGGAAATACGGTCCAAAAAAGCGGAAGAATAAAACTGAAGAAGAAAAAGAAGAAGAAGAAATAGAAAGAACAGTAATTTGGCTTTTTCAAGCCAAATTAATGATCTGATACTGAAATGTCCTGTTGCCCCTACCTCTGATTACTGGTTCTTCCATGTCAAATGTCTTGGATATGATAGTTGACAACACAGCCAACAACTGAATGCTATTCCCCTAACCTCCTCCTCTGAGCATAACCAGCTCACTAAATTGCTGAAGGGGATGTGAAGAAACATGGCTATTAACAAAAATACCAAATGATACTGGGCACACCAATCTTGACCAACAAACTATTTATTATAGTGACGTTTCGGTGCTGTAGTGGCACCTTCCTCAGATAAAACTTTGTCTGGGGAAGGTGCCACTACAGCATCGAAACGTCACTATAATAAATAGATTGTTGGTCAAGACTGGTGTGCCCAGTATCATTTGGTATTTCTGTATCTACTGTTGGCTACAGTTCTGGTTGCACTCAGCATTTACCCACCTTGTGATTTTCGGTAAAGGTGTGCAGGATTTTTTTTCCTTTTCTGGCTATTAACAAACACTACACATTTTTCAGGAGGCATCCAGGACCATTTTCAGGAATAAGCTAACAATTCTGGTGGACAAGTTAGAATATCTCAGGGTGTGTACTCAGGGTGAGGACCTTAAAGGGTAAGTACACTGCAAATTTTTTTTTAAAAATTGCCCATTAGTGGAAAATACAATTCATCACAACTATCACTGTACCGTTTTTTTTGTTGATCTGCCCCCTATTTCATTAGATATCCAATCTAAAACATCTTACGTTTTAGCATTTCTGTAAGCAGTTTGGCTGTAGCTGGAATGATTTGACAGTTGGTGTGCTGTATACTGTATGCAGTTTTGACAGTTGGTATTTGGGAAAACAGTCAGGTCAGTGGTCAGAGCCTGAACAAAAAAGTATTGTATTGAAGGCATGCAGCAACACACACACCTCAGAGTAAGTGCTACTTACATGTATTTATTTATAGATAAAGATGACGCAAAGTAATTTTTTCAATATACATACACTTTAAGTGCTAGGTCCGCACCCCTGGGTTTAGTTTGCTTAAGCCAAAAAAAGCTATCAATCTTAGCTTTGTGTGGCCACATCAATCCCCTTCTGGTTTAATCCCACAGCTTGACCAATAGAAAAACGCGCTATGCAAGAATTTTGTTCAGTTATAGCAGGCTAAACCTAGGGCTGAGGACCTAGAGCTTTGGGGTGGGTTGGTTTAATCTATTGCTATACTTAAACAGAAGAGCAGAATAATTTTTAGACAAAAAAAAACACAGGAAGAAAACCTTATATTTTTTTCAACATTATCTTCACATATCATAAATTTAGGAGCTTACTTTGGTTTGTATTAGTATGTATCCACTCCAAAAGTTCTTCCTGAGGCAAGTTGCTGAATTCCCCTTTTATGTTCCATTGGTTATCAAGGTTACTGTAGCCCTGTATTGTCATCATTGCTATTACAATGAAGATAAACAAAGATGGACGTACTTTTGTGGAAATCCACCCAAATAGCTGTTAAAAGTATTGAATTGATAGAAAAAATATTAAATATGGTGTTAATAGTATTAATTATTGAATAGTAATACTTATTCATTATATAAACAATCTAAAGAATATTGGTTTAACAACCCATCCCAGTCAAAATTATCCCATGGGAATCAGTTGTATGACACATGTCTAACAATTCCATCTGACATCACATAAAGTGATAATTCCTACATGCTGTATACATCTCAGAATAGAACTCTAACCATATGTCTTATCTGTGACTCACTGTGTAAAAGCAACCTGCAGAACCAAAGAGAATGTTTTCCCAAAATGCTGGTGATATCAGAGGTGAGTGATACTCAGCCATTGGAGAATTCATGTAGGATCATTTATATTTAACTTTTTTTTAAAAATGCGGTTACAAAAGCAACATTCCAATGAATTATTATTAATTCTAAATGGCAGTATACTTTTTAGCTAAAAATTAAAAAACTATTAATAAATAATGTTTTGTTACCTGTCTGGAACATAACAAGGAAGTCATAATGCACATGTGAGGTGTCAAAAACAACTTTAGTCTCATAATAAGGATCGCAAGCACAGCAAAAGCTACCAGCTGAAAGGCATGATACACCAGCTATGGAGAAAATTTACATAACAGTAAGTTCATTTTTATTATCCCAATTATATTATTTTGTAATAAAAAAATACATTTACATGTGAGTCAGGACAAATATTTTGTTAAATTTGTAACTGTAATAGTACATTTTTAAAAGTTATACTGTATTTCAGATTTTGTCATCTTTGTTGATAATGATTTTCTGACCTTTATTTGGTTCTGAAATTTTAAGTGGTGCAAAGGCAATCAATCCCATATTTATTTCCACAAAACAAGATGAGACACAATTAAGAACTTAATAAAGAAAGAAAGGTAAAGGAATTTTAAACGGAGATTCAATAAAAGTTCTTCAGTTATTCAATAAAAAGTTCTTATAGTTAAAAATAGTGCTAATTTTGCCCCAACCAATCAGATGTTCGCTTTCAAATGTTAAATAATATCTAATTGGTTGGGGTAAAATTAGCACCATTTTTAAAGATAAGCAGGGAGATTCAATAAAAGTTCTTATCGTTTAAAATGGTGCTAATTTTTCCCCAACCAATCAGAACTTATGTAACATTTGAAAGCTAACATCTGATTGGTTGGGGCACAATGAGCACCATTTTAAACAATAAGAACTTTTATTGAATCTCCCTGAAGAACTTTTACTAAATCTCCATGTTAATTGTTTAAAATGGTGCTCATTTTGCCCCAACCAATCAGATATTATTATTATTATCGACCATTAAAAACTTCAGAGGATGTGCAATTGTTGCAGGAGGATCTAGATATATTGTTACTTTGGGCTGTCAAGTGACAGATGAGATTCAATGTTGATTAATGTAAGGTGATGCATTTTGGACTTAAAAATCCTTGTGCTGCATATACTATAAATGGCTCTGTGTTAAGTGAATCCCTGTTGGAAAGGGATCTTGGAGTTTTGGTGGATAACAAACTTAAAGGTAGCAAGCAGTGCCAGGTAGCAACAGCCAGAGACAGCATGGTATTGTCCTATATAAAGAGAGGTATGGATTCAAGGATGAAAAATGTTATTCTCCTTCTTTACAAAGCATTGGTAAGACCTCGTTTGGAATATGCAGTGCAATTTTGGAATCCTGTGTACAAAAAGGACATCTTTGAAATGGAAAGGGTTCAGAGAAGGGCAACTAAATTAATAAGGGAATTGGGGGAGCTTGAATATGAAGAGAGACTGGAAAAGTTGCAATTATGTACTCTGGAGAAAAGGTGTTTGTGTGGGGATATGATTACTGTGTATAAATACATTAATGGGACATACAATAAACTATCTGGGGCATTGTTCACCAATAGAGCATGTCAGAGGACACATGGACATCCCTTAAGACTTGAAGAAAAAAGGTTTAGGCTTCAAGTTTGGAAATGGTTTTTCACTGTGAGAACGGTAAAGCTATGGAACTGTCTTCCAGTGGACGTTGTTATGGAAGGTTCATTGGTCAGTTTAAAAAAAAAGCTGGATGAGTTTCTGCAAACAAGCAATGTTGCAAGTTACTGGTATTGATACATAAAGTAGAGTTGATCCAGGGAAATTTCCGATTGCCACTTGGAGTCAGGAAGGAATTTTTTGCCCCTTCATAAATTTGGTGGTTTTTTTTCTTGCCTTCCGCTGGATCAACAGTTAGGCAGGAAATGTGGGTATTGCTAGATGCAACCAGACTAGATGGACGTATGTCTTTATTTAACCTCAAATACTATACTATTATTTAACATTTGGAAGCTAACATCTGATTGGTTGGGGCAAAATTAGAACTATTTTTAACGATAAGAACTATTATTGAATAACCCTGAATAACTTTTATTGAATCTCCCTGTTTTAAGTTCCTTTACTTCCCTTTCTTCAATTGAAGTGAAAAAGGGTAAGTACACTTTTGCAGTGGACATACGTTTAACATCTCTGCACCAGAAACATAAACAGTAACTATTTAGGATGTTGACAGATATGGTATGTAGAAACAATTGTGTTATCCTATATTCTGTAATAGCTATTTCTTGGACAGTAAAATTATGAAATTTCGGGCATGGCCACACTGCGACGCAAACGCAATCGCACACAGAATCACATGTGATTTCATGTGCGATTTTGTTGCATTTGCGCATGCGTTTTCTTCATTAGGTATAGGAAAACGCATGCGATTGCGATTAAAAATGCGGAACGCAAATCGCAATGGCAACGCACCTGAAAATGTGCGTTGCCGCATTTTCAATGATCTGAAAAAAGCGCAAACGCAAAAAAAAAAAGCAGCAGTGTGGCATAGCCCTTCTTAAGCTTATTTTTGGCCTCAAAAATGACCAACACAAAATAATTTTTAGGAAACACCAATATATTGAAAACTTAATGCAAATGTATCCAGTATTGTGTGCAAACTGGAATTACCCAGGGTAGAAAAAGGAAGCAGAAGGTCCTAATGGCTATATTTACACAAATATAAAGTGCATGACAAATGCCAGTGTAATCTGCATTCAAGAGTCATCTCCCAGAATGCCAGCCTTAACATCCTTAAGCTGACAATGTTCCGACAACCATTTGCCCCAATCATTTCGCAATCCATATTTCATCGATCATAATATCGATTGCAAACATGAACTGTCCAGGAAACATTACAATTGCAATTAATGTAGGAAATTATATGTAATTGGTGAAATGTTAAAATAGTGTATGTCCAGCTTTGCATGTTAGGTAGCTGTGAACAACCGCTTCATCTAACAGATATATAGGCTAAAATCAATAGAGTACAAGGAATACAACATCAAGTCTTTCTCAATGGCCAGTGGTGGTTTGGTACACATTACACTTTGGTGCATACATCCAAACTAATTGGTAAAAGATCAGTAATCCAGGTTTTGTAACTAATACATTGACAGGAAAAATTGCCAATCAAATCTTATATTGACTGCCTGTGGTAAGAGGTTTACTGTAAGGTCATGGACAAAATGCCCTGTAATGCAAGTTGCATCTCAAGGAATCAAGCTGTGGGTTGAAATAATATTTAACAAAAGTTAGAATGACAATGGTCTAAAACAAAATCTAGAATGACAATGGTCTAAATAGGGGATTCTTTGATGGATGTAAAATTTGTTAAACTGAGCAAGTGATACTAGAATTTTCATATTTAAAAAAAAACGATGTAACTACAGTATGTGTTTTACACATAGCATAGTATAGTATTTGAGGTTGAATAAAGACATACGTCCATCAAGTCCAACCCATCTAGCAATATCCTCATTTACTGCCTAACTGTTGATCCAGAGGAACGCAAAAAACCCCACCAAATTTATGAAGGGGAAAAAATTCCTTCCTGACTCCAAGTGGATCAACTCTACTTTATGTATCAATACCAGTAACTTTGATGTCGGGGGTTTGAATGGCTTATTCTAATAAGACATTCAGGATTTACATTTTCTAACCTACTACAGCCTCCCCACAACTTCATATAAACACATTTATCATAAATATGTGAAAAGGGAAAAGTATGACTTTTGACCATATCAGAAAGTTTTGGATGTTTTGGTATGCATGGGTGCTATGATCATAGGAAATATTTAGATAAGTGTATAACAATTTCATTTTGTCATAGCCCAGGAATTGCTGACTGTAATACAAGTGGTACATCTATGAAATAAAGTTATAATAAAATATATAATAAACAATAATAACAGTTATTTATAATCCCTTGTTCTTATCCTAAAAATGTTTCTCCCTGAAACCGAGAAAGGAGCTGTCCAATGTGCTACCTGTGCTAATGAGAAACAAAAATTACATTCACCTTGTGGTTTGCTGTTTTGAAGTAGGGCTATATGACTAAAAATGTATTTTAGCCTGGAATTTTTATTTAAGTTTGTATTTAATAAACACAAACTTAAATAATACATAAATAATATGTCCTGCATTAAATTATTTTGAGGCTTTAAAAAGTGACATTTTTATATTTATTAAGGGATAGGCCACACTAACACGTTTTTATCTCTTTTGTGCACGTGTTTTGCGTGCACTATTTTTTTACGCAAACGCATGCGTTTTTATAAAATTACAAAACCGTATGCACAAATGCGGTGCAACAACTCACAGAAATTGCACACGCAATCACGTGCGATAACACCCGCGATTGCGTGTGCACGATTTAGTGCGCTGTAGGGGGCCTCAGCCTAAGGGGACATCCTTCTTCTAAAAGGCCAAGAAAAAAATCAAAGAACAGAAAGACATAATAGTATGTCAAGGAATAACTATATTTAACATCTGTTTTCAATAAGAAACTATCATTACCTCACCGCTGGCAGAACGCTCTGGTAGCCTAAAGTGATAATTAGAGAAGAACAGATTGATGTTTTAGAAAATAAAAAGGTTTAAAACCAAAACACATTTATTAAATTGATTAAAATTTAAAGATCAATGATATTGATATTGCATTTAATTACTTCCATACAGTAATTTAAGACCCGTTTTTCACACTCCGGAAAACTACACTTTTACACTTACAGTTCCAGTACAGGCAGAAACAAACAAAAATACCATAATGAAGAGCAATATAGCAATGAGTTGTGTTTTAACAATGGATTGTCATCCCAGAGGCATTTAAAAGGTCATGTTCACCCACCATAATAAAAATATGCATATGGATATGGTACCTCCATGTTCCCTTCACAATGTATACTTGAAAAGCAGTAAAGGAATATGCCATGACACTGCCAATAACTTCTCTGTCCTTAGCAGGCTCTTCTGTGTATATGGGAGGTTGTACAGATTTAAATGAAGATGGCAATCTCTATAATCAGGCACAGTTGTTGTTTTGTAGCTTTAGGGGTGGACATGCCCTTTGGGTGTCAAATCTTATGTTTTATGGGGCCCATACACATACCAATATCAGACGTTTTTTAGCATCAGCCCAGCAGGAAAACTTTCCTCGTATAATCAATTGATCCTACGACCTGGGGTTGGTTTGTGTATGGGCCCAATAAGTTCTCTTTCAAACACTGTTTTATGCAATAGATCAATTTTATAAAAAGCTAAGCAAAACAAAAAATTTAGCTTTTCATTCATGATTAATTACAGGACATGTTTCTAATGAAAAGTACCCTTCAGTGAACTTATTATTTTTTTTTTTTAAGTGATTTCAATAAATGACATGAATGTACAATGCTGTTTTGACACCTTACCCTGTGCAGTTTCGATAACACCTCTTAGCCAATCAACACCTTGCATTCAGGAGGTCCCTAGCACCTTGCTGTTATATGTGGATTGGGACACATACCAAGGGTATTTATTGGCAACAGGTACTTATACAAGTCATTCTTAATTTAGAAAGCCAATCGGATGACTAGCTTTTTAAAAATGACTAGCTAATTAAAGGTTTGTTATCTCAGCAAAAAAATAAATAAATAAAATGACTTGCCTTTCATTTTGAGGACCCTTAAATGCACATGCATTAACCTTGCTTGAAATCTGAAGATCTTTAAAAGCCTTTGAAAAAAAAACCACAAGTTACTTTGAATGCTTACCATAGCCCCTTAACAAGTCTGCACTTAAAGAACCTGCAAATATGCTTAATACCATTGTTCTTTGTTAGTAGATCCTAATTTGCTTTACTAACTAAACCTTCATTTTCCTTGAATGGACACAATTTTTTTTTACTGTGAATAAGTAGCAATCCTTTTTTGGCTTTGTGCAGAGCTTCTTATTTAATAAGTAAGCAGAGGATACGCTGTATCCTTTTACCCCATGTGGCTTTATTTATGTAAAACAACAATTAAGTTAGATACACACGTTTTGTAGATCTTTGTTTTTTTCTTCGAGAAACCACACAATGCTGTCGATCAGAAAATCACAAATGATATCGATCAAACTTGGCGAATCGCTTACAATATCAATACCGTGTATGCGTGGCGTAAGTTCTTACTGTTTGGGTGGTGTTTTTTAATAAACCAGTGCTCATCAGTAATTATGAGTAATAGTTTAAAAACTAACCTAATTTCGATTCAGAACTGCCAGTTTCTGTGAATAAGATGGAATTTTTGAAACACTGAATATTTGATAATCAAACAAAATCGAATATTTGATAAAACAGGATCGGAAAATTGTTAAAAAATCAGAACAGCTGTTTTAAACTTGACAGTTTTGTTCACCTCTACTTTTTAGAACCCAGGTGTTAGTGTGAATGAAGTTTTTATGCTTGACCTGATCTGGTTTGGACATTCCTGCTCAGGCATTTTAAATTCATAGTCAGTGTAATATTTTGCACTCTCCAAATGAGATTGGAATTAATTCTATTTCCCAGAATGCTGAAATTAAAAAGTTTGACAGGCTTGTTTTTAGAAGTAAACAGGATTGACCAGATGAGTAATAATTACAGACAATATTTTTTAGGCTTTTATTAGGACTTATAATTGTGATTTTATCCAATCTATTATATAGGACCTGTGACTATCCTGACTCTATATCAGTCTATTATATGTTGTTCTGCTGCTGTTTTCTTCATTGCACTGTGACATTCGTGTTTGTGAAATACAAGTTTGGTAAGCAATAAAAGGTTTTACTGCACATTGTGGGGATTTCACCATCTATAAAAATCCAGATATGAAAAATGTACAATAATGAATTACATGGCATGGAATCTACTTACTTCAATGTATTGCAATATATTTCGTTAGCCTATTGTGCAAGTTTTATTCAGATTATTAAAGAATGCTACATTGTTTTTATTTCCAGACATTTTATGCAGAATTGTTTAGAATTTAACATTGAATAAAGACATATATGTCCATTTAGTTCAATGTACTTAGCAATACCCACAGTACCATTCAGTGCTATCACAGCACCTTCATCAGACAGTAACAACTATAAAATGCAATAGTGATCATTATCCACTTTATGTTTGTTACTGTCAGATAAAGCTACAGTAACAGCACCGACAAGTCACATGCAAGAATGGAAACGTGATGACTTAATCAAGTCATATGATATAGCCAATATGCAATTAGAATTGTTTGTGCACTAGAATTCTATTTTTTGTATGTATATTTTTGGTCTCTAGTTGCACTTTAATATCGATGTACAACAGCTAAATTTTTTATATATTGTGTGTCATATGAGATGAACCTGATTTGCCTGCTAATCAACCATTTTGCTTTTGCTTTGTATGTACATCAAGTTTTAAAAAGACTAATTAAGAAACCAAGATAATATGCACAATGCAGATTGTAATGTATTGTTCAATCCTACGGTGTGCAAACCACCTGTCTATTCTACGGCTGTTTATAATGGAATACATTTTAAACAAAACATTCTATAGAAAAGTCATAATTCCTAATTTTAAAACAACAAGGGAAATAGCCATAAAGCACTGGAACTAAATTCTCTTTTACAATTATCACTGTTCTACATTCCTTAAAGGAGAACTAAACCCCCCAAAAAAACAAAGTTTAAGTTAGAAAGTACTTGCCTCAACACCCTTATCAGCATGGAAGATTCCACTCAGGGGCCTTTTCTTTACCTCTATGAGCTCACTTTAGGTTCTGTTAGTTCCCCAAATCTGAAGCTGATATTTTCCTTTGCCTGCCAGTACTTTTACCTTGATTACATTTTCAGCACCTGTGTGGTTTCTACTCCCAACTCTTAAACCCTATGATGTATGAATATATTAAATCATCAATATTCAAATTGGTGGTGCAGCTGATTAACCCTTTCCAAATAGCAGTGTTGTAGATATAAATCCTGATAGATATAGATTTGTATCCAATTCACATACCCGAAAACATATTGCAACAAATACAATAAAAACAACCGGAAGTAGAAGAGTCTTAAAATATCTCCATGGGGTCTACAAAAAGAACAAAAAAGGTGTCAGGTAATTTATATTAATTTAACATATTGAATACATTAAAGGGCATGTCCACTCTTAAAACAAAAAACTGGTGACTTGCCAGTTATCTGCCCACAACCCCAACTGCTATTTTTCGCAGTTTATTACATGCATTTGTAAGCAGATATTTAATGATAAGTTGATATGCTTGAGCATGTGCAGAAGAGGCAGCAGGTGAACAGCAGTCAATCATTGGTTGTAGTGTTGGCAATCACAGCCTTGACTGACTGCATTGAGGGAAGGGGCAGGCTACTTTGCCAGAATGGGGACAATAATAATCCTTAAAGGGCATCTATACCGAAAAATAGGTCATTTCAAATTGACCGTTACTGGAAACTATGATTCTTCCCAACCACCACTGTGTCATCTTTTTGTTGAATTGCCCCCTATTTCTTTAGATATCCAATCTAAAACTTCTTATATTTCAGCTGTCAATCAAGTTCCTTGCTCTCAAAAAGTATTCTTCTGTGAGTAGTTTTACTGTACCTGGAATGGTGACAGAGTTTTGAGAGTTGGAATGCTGTATGCTGTATGCAGCCTTGATAGTTGATTTGTGGGAAAAAAGTCAGGTCGGATGGAAGTGGGAGTGGTTAAAAGAGGGAGGAGGAGAAACTGCTCCTAAACAAAATGTGTGCTGGATTGAAGGCAAGCAGCAACACAGGCAAATCAGAGTAAGTGCTACTTACATGTATTCAATTATAGATTAAGATGACGCAAAGTCATTTTTTTAGTATAGTGTCCCTTTAAATATCTGGTTAGTAACGCAGGTAATAAAGTGTGAAATATAGAATTGTTGGGGTCGGGGCAGGTAACAGACATTTGACTGTTTTTTTGTTTTCAGGGTGAACATGCACTTTAATTGCAGAATTATCACTCATGTCATTTACCGTTTCATTTAACTAGACAATTATAAAAGACCATCCTCCACAATTTTTAATCAACATTTTAGCTTGTCCTCTTTGGTCTCTGTACATTTAATACAAAAATCATTGTTATTAATGCATTTCCCTTCCTATCTATCCACCCAGGCACCAGATATGCAAATTTAGTGTACATAGTGAATTTAAAAAAATAGTATGTGTTATTCAGTTAGATCAACTGGACTTAAAGTTTAGTTCTAGAAGAACTTAGTTCATCAGACTGGCTTTCTCAATTCAGAATGATTTGTACCAGAATCTGTTGGCAATTAAGCACCCTGGAAAGTCAAAATTAGCATATGACAGCCAAGTGTTAGGGACCTTCTAAATGCAAGGTGTTGATTGCATTGAGGCTGAGAGGTAACATAGTAATTGAGGTTGAATAAAGACATATGTACATCAATCTTCAAAGATATGTCTTTTTTCCTTAAGATGCAGGTACATGGCTGAGTCCTGACCTGGGGAATTGGCTCTTCTGTGCAGGGCCATACGTTGGTGCAGTTGCTGTTTAGTCTCCCCTGCATACAAATCAGAACTCTTCACTGCACTGCATATATGATGTTGCTTTTCTTGTGTTTCGGTATTGGGTCTTTCAGATGTACCAATTGCTGTTGTTTGGTTTATAGCAGACAGGGACACAGTGCTTTTCGAAAATTCTTCTTAATTTCTAGGAGACCCCTGCTACATATGGGATGACCATGTTCTTTCTCCTTTCACTGTTGGTTCTTTCCTTCTACCCCTTTTGACAAAGGCCCAGTTCACATATATACAAGTTTTAAGGGCTTGTCTGAGATGTTTAATTTCTTTAGCCTTCGCCTCTGTGCTAGTGGGGATGTTCTCTGCTCTGTGTTGCAGAGTTCTGATGACACCCAGCTTGTGATCTAAAGGGTGGTGGGAGTCAAACATCAAAGACTGGTCTGTGTGGGTTGGTTTTCTGTTTACCTATACTTGCAGTTTACCATTAGTACAGAATTCTACCAAGAAGTCCTAGAAAGCCAGTGTGTTGTTTTGTATCTTTGTTCTGTGAAGGCGTGTGCTTCCTTCTGGTGGATTTTAACCCAGATGTCATCCACCTATCTGAACCAGTGGCTGGGTGCTATGCCCTTAAAGGTATTGAGCGTCTGTGTTTCCACTTCCTCCATGTAAAGGTTTGCCACACTGAGTGAAACTGGGGATCCCATAGCATATCTATGTTTTTGAATATAGAACTTATCTCTATATTTAAAATAGGTGGTATTCAGGCATATGTTCAGTAGGGAACATACCTGTTTTGCTGGTAAGGGTGCTGTCTTGGCCTAGCTGTTTTCTCACCATTTCAACAGCTTCATTGGTGGGTATACAGAAGACACCATAGTTTCTTCTGCACAGAGTACTATATCTTGAATCTTGTTAATGAAATCCTGGGAGCTCTGGATGTGATGCTTTGAACTTCCAACCAATGGCTCTAAGATGTTGGCTAGGTATTTTGCCACCTTGTATGTTACAGAGTTGATGCTGCTGACTATAGGTCTTAGTGGGGTCCCTTCTATGTGTATCTTTAGGAGTCCATATATACATGGATGTGTCTCACCAGGGTAGAGGCGATGATACATTGCATCAATGGCTTTATCCTTTTGCTGTTGTATTAAGCCTATGACCTTTTTCTTGTAGCAGTTGGTGGGATCTTAAGGCCTCATATGTGTGGTTATCGGCCAAGAGTGTGGTCACCTTAGGGTTGAAAAATCCACCAGAATCCACCATCTGAAGGCTTGAAGTACAAGCCTTCAGAGAACTCATCAATGCTGTACACCAAAACATCAAATTTACAAGGGAACAGGTACAAAACAACACACAAATAAGACTCAATACCGAAACACAAGAAAAGCAACATCATATACGCAGTGCAGTAAAGAGTTACAACATATGGTCCAGCAGAGAAGAGCCAATTCCTCGGGTCAGGACTCAGCGGTGTACCTGCATCTGACATGCAATGTCAACATCTTGGCAAAGGGACTTTCCAGGGCACTTAATCACCAACAGATTCTTCTACAAGTCATTCTGAATTGAGAAAGCCAGTCGGATGACTAGCAAAACATCTTCAAGAACTAAACTTTAAGTCCAGTTGATCTAACTGAATACAACAGATATACCATGACCTGGATGAATGAGAACCTTCACAAGCAGTATGTGTTAAAGTTCTGTAGCGGCTAATAAAATAATAGTTGGAAAAACAAAATGCATACAACAAACATAAAATAGATATAAAAGCTTTAATAATAAGTATCATACCTCTCTCTCCATGAAATCAAATTCTGCTGCACAGGTATACATTAGAGTATCAAAATCCTTGTAATTGGTAAACTTTGATTTAAGAAGGTTTCCAATATGGGCCTAAACAAACAATAGAAAAAAATATTTTTTTTCCCTTCTTAAAACGTTGCTTTATATTAAATTATATTAATCTTTGCCATGTAAATCCGTTATGAAACATCAGTATTGGACATTCAAACTTTAAAGTAAAAGTGAAGGCAAATTTCAAATAACACTCATGAGATTTATCATGTAAACAAGAGCTGCAGTCCCTCTACAACTGCTGACTCTTAGGGCACGGCCACACTGCAATGGAAACATGCGATTTCATGTGCAATTTCGTTGCGTTTTCACTTTTTTGTTACATATAAAAAACGCATGCGATTGTGATTTAAAATGTGGAACGCAAATCGCAAGCCCAATCGCATCGCACCTGAAAACGCGTGTTTTTCGGTGCGTTGCCGCGATTCCAATGATCGAGAAAAAAAGAAAGAAAATCGCGACAGTGTGGCCTAGCCCTTAGTTAGTATGCATTCCCCCCTCTCTGTGAAAGTGCAACTGCCTTGCTATGGGAAGGTAAGTTGTTCTGGTAGTGGTTATCACTGCTCAAATTAAACAAGATTTTCTTTTATCTGAGTTTGATTGGGAGGGTGTGTGTTTATGTGGCGGGGGGTTGGAAGTAATTTCTTTAGGAACAGTGCTACATGGGACTTCAGACTGCACAAACAGTTGCTAACTGTAAAGGTTCGTATACACGTGCGATCGTGGGTGCCGACCTGCGACGCGCGATGTGTACGAACAGCCGTTTCGGGCGATAATCGGCCCGTATATGAGCACTTTATCGGCCGAAACAGATGTTTGTTCGGAGATCGTTGCCCAATCCGCCGGGCGGATCTCCGAATGAGCAGCTGTTTCGGCTGATTAAGTGCCCATACACGGGCCAATTATCATCCGGAATAGCCGTTCATACACATCGTACATTGCGGATCGGTGATCGCACAAGGAGTGGGTGTAATCTGTAGGCACAGAATGAGCGCAGAGCAGCTCATTAATAATCTTTTCATGATCTTAATCCTAAATCAATTAGCCACGCAGTGACAGAGAAATAAGCCTTGATTTTTATAGGGGGGTCCAACACGGAAGAAAAAAAAGATCAGGAACGTGTTGCAGTGAGAAAACAAAAGTTTTTTTAATGAGATACACATGAGTGTACCTCATTAAAAATGTTTTGTTTTCTCCTGTGTCCCCCGTGGGTGGTTTAAAGGGGACACCAGTGGAGCAGAATGTCGTGAATCATATAAGTGGGTATGCAGCTCAAATTTACTATATATTTATAGGGGGGGCTGGGATATGCAAAAATATATATATATAAATTAAAAAAATAAGGGAAAAGAAGATAAGAGAAGTAGAAAAAAGCAGATTGGTAATTCTTATTGCTGTGTGATTAGGAAAATGATATGGCACAGTTTACATAGGTGAGCACAATTTTAAGAAGAAGAACTCACTTCAAACCTGTGTCTACTGCTACTGTGTCACTGCTACTGAAGTGTTGCAAGTGGCTTTGGCCTTAAGCTAGGTAAACCCACAGCAGATTCCATATATATTGATCAATCAACTTCCCCATAATCCAGGTGAATATACTGTAAACAGTCAACATTGATTTTCTAAATTTCATACTTCAGATGTATGAGGATAGTTCAAACTACTTTTTAGGTATTTAAAAAAGCAGGCTCCTTGTGGCATTCTAAAAAAGCAGGCTCCTTGTGGCATTCTAAAAAAGCAGGCTCCTTGTGGCATTCTAAAAAAGCAGGCTCCCTGTGGCATTCTAAAAAGCAGGCTCCTTGTGGCATTCTAAAAAAGCAGGCTCCCTGTGGCATTCTAAAAAGCAGGCTCCTTGTGGCATTCTAAAAAAGCAGGCTCATTGTGGCATTCTAAAAAAGCAGGCTCCTTTTGGCATTCACTGGGTGTCAAGTAAAGTGGTCAAACTTTTTTTGGTGAAAATAACCCCCACCACCCCTCCCCGTCTGCCCCCAATACCCCCCACTATTCCTCTATGTCCACCCTCCAAACCCTTCCCCTTACACCTTAGCCAGTCCCCGCACACACCCTGAAATTTTGGTAAAAATTTCAGGCTCATTGTGGCATTCTAAAAAAGCAGGCTCCTTTTGGCATTCACTGGGTGTCAAGTAAAGTGGTCAAACTTTTTTTTTTTAACTGTAGCTTAAACTTTGGATCAAGTGATTGCCTGAATATTAATTGGCAAAAAATCTAAAAGTTATGCAGCCCAGTCCCAATAATTATCTTTATGTGGTTATAGATATAATCCTAACTGTAGGCAAACTACAGCTTCAGAATTCTCAACCAAAAAAATAACTAAAAAATAACTAAAATAAGATTCTTATATTAATGAATATACTTATAAATGTTTTTCATAAAAAGTCTATAGATAAAACAAACATCTGTAATATTTAAAACACAAGTGTATGTGTGTTATGGAACTTACATCATCTGTCACACCCAGCAGCACAGACACCACAGCTTTCAAAAGTACTGTACCAACTATCCATGAAACCACATGCAGTACCTAGAAAGGAAACATATATATAAAACTATAGACTGAATCCCAGGAAGAAAATAAAAGTATTTGAATACAACTAAGCTTGGGGTGCCAAGCTATGAGAATAATATAAACACTTATTAAAGAGACATACATAGGTAACTATATTCTATATGTGCCCACTAAATCTTAAGTAAAATGTATTTTTTAAAAGGAAACATTTAGTTTAAACTACACTATACAAATTAGAAACAAACTCAAAAAGTACACTTACTAGATTTACCATTTACAGCACATTACCAAAGCATGTGTGGTAATCAGTTAGATCAACTAGACTTGAAGTTTGTTCTTAAATAAGTTTTGCTAGTCATCTGGCACGACTTTCTCAATTCTACCTGTACAAGAATGTGTTGGCAATAAATACCCTGGATTCTATCCCAATCAGTATATAACTGCAAGGGAAATTAAAATCAAAAGTCCCTTGCCCAATCGATCCCCAATCCGATGAGGGGATTGGGAAAAATTAACCCCTTATTGCCTGATGGATTTCTGGCTTTCAATGTAGTGCCACAGTGGTAAGAGAATCTCCATGAAGTCTATTGGAGATAGTAAATTGTGATCACTTCCTGCTATAGTAAGCTGATATTGAACACCTGCTTACTTTAGTATTTGTAAATGAATCAAAGATCGGAGAGGTAAATTGAGCAAAGACTTAGAAACAAAATTAGAAGATGCAGATCAATATTAAGCGATCAGTACTGGGCACTCATATCACCATTGTATGTGTAGGGGGACTTAAATTACCATTCTATTACAATTTTCTTCTTCTTTACTTTCCCCTTAATCCACCAATGTGTCTTTCCCAGTCACCACCAGTCCCTTTGACGGTTATCCTCCAGCATCCCTTTTACTGTTATCCAGTCAAAATATATATATATCTATTGCCCTGTCTGTCTATTTATATATCCATCTATCTGCCTCTCTATCTATCTATTTGCCTCCTTGTGCTCCCCAACCCCTTGTTAAGTTCGAAATTACCAAGTGTTTAGCCACACCCATCTTGCCACAGGTGCCCCTTTCCAAAATTGACTCAGGTTACAGAAACCCTAGAAATGTCCCTGGGGGCAGGACAAGCTGGAGCTTCCTTTTTTTGATTTGCTGTGCACTAGAGAGCATGTTTAGAATTGTACTGCATACACTTAAGTTTTTTTTTTTTTTTTTTTTTAGCACAGTCAAACCTTTGCACTTGTTATTGCATCAGCCCCTTAGACTTCCATCAAAACAAAAAAAAGGATTATGGAAGTTGGCCACTAGTACCCACAAGTTTAAAGCGGTCCTTAGGGGACACCTTCAGTCCAACATCTGATCTATCAAATATAACACCCGAAATTCAGACAAACAGCAACTAACAGATACTAAAAATGCCGAAGAAGCATATATCTCTAATCCCTAACCTTCCAATAAGGCAGCTTGGCTGTCTAGCCAAAGACAACAAAACATGTTTATTACAGAGCAGTCATAGCGACATAGCAATATATCAGTGAGATGGTTGGCACAATTGGCACATGGCCCTTCTAATACACCCTCTATTCTATCTATAAAAACAGCTAATGGATCACAAACATCAGATAACACAAACATTATACAATGCTTTGAGAATTTTTATGCCAACCTATACACCCCATACTACTGACCAAATAGGCTCTTAACTAGACCAAATCCCATTCCCCATTCTATCTGACCCAGACATGTCAGATCTGCAGGCACCTATTAGAATTGAAGAGCTTCAAGAAGCTCTGAGAGAGATGGCAACTGGAAAGGCCCCTGGCCCACACGGTATACCAGACAGAAATACCAAAAATCGATCCTACCACAACTTCTAGACACATATCAGAAAGCCTTCCAGATAGTAAGACTTCCCCCAACAATATATGAAGCAAACATCATACTCCTATTAAAACCAGACAAAACCCCCCAAGAATGAAGCTCATACATGTCACAATCCTTGCTAAAACTCTAGATACTTAGGGGCATATTTATAAAAGAGCGAAAAGTAGCGAAATGTTTTCGCATTCGCTTTTCGCATGGGTTTTCGCCAAAAAGACAGTTAACGCTATTTATAAAGGTAGCGTTAACGAATGGCGAAACCGTTTCCGCGAGCTATCGCTAAACCCTTTTCGCCTAACTTCGCAATGGTAATTTTAGCGAAAAAGGAGCAAAAAGGCATAACGCGATTTATAAAAGAGCGAAAGGTGTTTTTTGCGTTAAAAAGAGCGAAAGATTAGCGCAACCCTTAAGGTGGTGAAAAGTCATTGTTTGAGCGAAAAGGCATTCTAATGGGTAATATGTCTTGAAAAAGCGAACGCGCATTAGAAGGGCGATCGCGCATTAGAGTGTAATATGCCTTGGAAAAGCGACATTAGAAAGGCGATCGCGCATTAGAATGTAATATGCCTTGGAAAAGCGAATGCGCATTAGAAAGGCGAACGCGCAACGTGCATTAGAAAGGTGAATGTGCTGTGCAAAAGAAAACTGTATTCCAATTGAGAAATTCTAAGAAGATTGACTAAATAAGACATGGCTGACTTCTTGGTAAATGTGAGGTGGCCATTTTGAACTTGACAACATTTTCTAGTGGGCTTTTCTGGTTTCGAATGGTTTTTCCGCAATGCAGTCTTAGATGCGTTAAGTTTTCGCTGCGATACTTTTCGCTCTTTATCGCGCCCGTTCGCCTTTTTCAGCCGCGAAGTGTGTTTTTTTCGCTTTTTTATAAATAAGGCGAAACGAAGCCCCAAATGGCGCTATTTTCGCTGCGATGTGCTGCGCTAATTATTTGGCGAAAAAGACAATCCTTTATAAATATGCCCCTTAGAGTTGGAAATAGTGTTCTGGGTACATAAAGGCACCAGCCAAAGAGTAGATATACCTTTGAAAATATAGTGACGAATTGTATACAATATGTTTTCCTTTGTATTAAGAAACAGAAGACATACAGGGACATGTAATAAAAGTTCTTACCATTAAAAATGGTGCTAATTTTACTACAACCAATCAGATGATAGTTTTCAAATAATATGTAACATTAGCACTGTTTTTAACTTTGATTACATCTTAGTGTTATTGTTTAAAACAGATATTTTTACAGAAGCTTACCCAAAGTATGATATCCTTTGTTCGCAGTTTTAAGAACATTTCTGCATTTCTAGCAATTACCTGTATGGAAAAAGAAATAAGAAAATGTGAGCTGGAAAAGGTATGCATTTTGTTTTTACTATGATTAAAGAAATGCTTAAATTGCTATATTAAAGGGCATGTTCAACCACTATAAAACCTTTTACTGTAGACTAAACACCCCATCAACCCCCACTTCCGCAGTAATTATCTTTCTCCCTGGCACTCCTGAGACAAGGAATCTTACCTTAAAGGACAATTATACTCACCTTCCCTCCGCTCCTCTTCTTTGTGCATTAGCTTTTAGGGGAGTATAATTGTCCTTTAAAGTCCGTCAGTCCCTCACCAAACTCTGCCTTTCTTCTGTGTTGCAGACGTCAGTCAAGACGGTGATGATGATGTCATGGCCAATGACTTACAGTGGCTGCACTGCAAGTTCACAAAGCCAAAAGAGAGGCAGTAGAGGGCAATGAGGGAGAAGATACTTTAAGGTAAGTTTAAGAGCACCAGGAAGAAAGAGATAAGTATTGTGAAATTAAGGTTTAGTCTACAGTAAAAAAAAGTTTTTATAGGGGTGAACATACCATATACTTTAAGCAACCATATCCTCTGTGGCATTACCATTTTGTTTCACCCAAAGAGGGTCTCTCTAATAAGCTACTTGGTCTCCCACTATGTATAATCTATACTAATAAAAGGCAAAGCCCTCACTCACTCACTCACTCACTCATCACTAATTCTCCAACTTGCCGTGGAGGCAGACGGCTAAAATTTCGCAGGCTCATTCATTGCACCTTACTTACAAAAGTTAAGCAGGTTTCGTTTCGAGATTCCACCTGTAACGGTGAGTATCTGACATTGCACAGACTTATGGTTACCTAGCTTACAAGCTATACAAATCTATATGGTTGGTCCGATTTCAACCAAATTTTGTATGCATATACTCCTTTACCAGTAAAAGGTTAACAAAATATTTTTTTTAGGGTGGGGGTGAATGGGGGGGGGGGGGATAGAATTTTGAACTCCTGCACACTAACGGCTGGACCGATTTTTACCAAAATTTCAGGGTGTGTGCGGGGACTGGCTGAGGTGTAAGGGGAAGGGTTTGGAGGGTGGACAGAGAGGAATAGTGGGGGGTATTGGGGGCGGACAGGGACGGGTGGTGGGGGTTATTTCACCAAAATTTCGTAGTTCTATACTAATAAAAGGCAAAGCCTTCACTCACTCATCACTAATTCTCCAACTTGCCATGGAGGCAGACGGCTTAAATTTGGCAGGCTCATTCATTGCACCTTACTTACATAAGTTAAGCAGGTTTCATTTCGAAATTCCACCTGTAACGGTGAGTATCTGACATTGCACACACTTATGGTTACCTAGCTTACAAGCTATACAAATCTATATGGTTGGTCCGATTTCAACCAAATTAGAATTTTGAACTCCTGCACACTAACGGCTGGACCGATTTTTACCAAAATTTCAGGGTGTGTGCGGGGACTGGCTAAGGTGTAAGGGGAAGGGTTTGGAGGGTGGACATAGAGGAATAGTGGGGGGTATTGGGGGCAGACGGGGAGGGGTGGTGGGGGTTATTTTCACCAAAATTTCGTAGTTGAATAAAAAATATAATATTAAAGTTAATGAGTGTTGCATTATCATAAAGCTTATTGAATGAATTGTCTTTCTTTAATATATCAAGTGCCGAGTGATTACAGCAATCTTGATACATTATTGCTTTCTTACTAAAAAGGTTATTTGAATACATCTCCGCTGCGAAGTGCGGGTATTTTGCTAGTATGAGATAAAGGTGAGTAATGTTTTTATAATGCCATGATACCAAATATTTGAGCAGAAATGTCAGGGCTATATGTCAAAAAAATTGATTTTGGCATAAATTATTCTTTAAAGGACAACTCCACCCTCATAAGAACATCTTTTAGAAAGAATGGCCTCTTTAAAATATGTTGCTTCTGGATGCCTCATGGAAACTGAACAATTTAGAGGCCTGTACTGAGCCTGGGCATGCTCAGAAGAGGCAGACGGGGGGCTTAACATTCAGTCATTGGCTGTAATGTTAACTGTCAAATCCATAACTGACAGTTACTAACTGAAAGAACCAGGAAGCAGAAACAGGGGAAACAGGACATTGTGCAGGATTTCAGGTTAGACATATATTTCAGGTTTCAAACTATTACCGTTTAGGGTCTTGGGGGGTGATTTACCTGTATGTAAGTTTTCATTTTAGGGCTGGACTTGCCCTATAAATTCATTTTCTATTATTTTTAAAGGTGTCCAATCCTAACTCCTGTTGTGTAGCTCTGACAGTTATTTGCAACACACCCCATCCAGTAACATGCTTCTGACATAAACACACATGCAATGGTTAGAGAGGGGGGCCTGTTATTGGGTAATGTAAGCAAAAATGTTAGAAAAGCGTAAACAGTTGTATTTTTAATAAATAAAAAAAAGAGAAGAAAAGCCCCCAACCCACTTCTTTCCCCTTTAAACCACCAGCCAAGCCAGTTATGCAATGTAATGAATGTAATATTCGAATACTATGCATTTGATTTTTGTTCTATTGTCTGTTTTCGTTGAGTAAACAAATTTGGCCTATAAAATCTAATTCTGGATTGGATTTGATATCCAATTCTGAATTGGATTTGATTGCCAAGTTTGTTTACTCAATGAATACAGACAACAGAACAAATCAAATGCATAGTATTTGAATATTACATTAATTACATTGCATAACAATTTAGGTTACCAAATAGACAATTCTGTTGCACACTGAATCAGTGACATCATTATTTTTTAATGCTAAAGGGATCTGTGCAGTACATTTTTAAAGCAAATATGTAATATAGCCTGAATGTATTACTGTATATCATTCCTAGCTAGCAGAATCGGCAAAATTGTGGAGAATTCATCTACATCTAGGTTTCAATTCACAGATATCCAAGAGAATTTTCAGTATGGGCATGTAAGGCTAAATAAGAAGAACAAAACAGCACCCCTTCAAATTTAAGTAGATATACATATTGAGTTACCTGTGTATCTAGCCCACATATGAGGGGAGGAGCGTATGGGTATATATGAAATTATGTCAAGAAAAAAAAAAAGAACCCATATACAAATCTCTCACTGATAACGTGCCTAAAATACCTTTATGTTAGGCTGGGTACACATGAGCAGATTTTTTGGGCCTACCAATGATATTTCTATGTGATGGTTGGTCAGTACAAAATATCTGCGGTGTTTTACGGCCACCATGATAGAAATCCTATTACAAAGTGCACATAAACTGAGTGACTATTTGCACCATGTGGATTTGTTCAATATTAAATATTTGCTATAAATGATAGTTCCATTATTTTCACCTCCAACTTTCAACTTGGATAAGGGATAGACCTATAATTTAGTAGTATATTTTGCAATTATCTTTTCTTATAATTACAAATCATTAGTAATAACGTGTTGTTAAAGGGTAACTGTGGTCTCAAATTCTTCCAAACTAGTAGTAATTATATAAAAATCACTCAAACCTACTGGAAGCAGGAAGTTTGAACATTCACCCCAATGTAATTTCTCACAGGCTCTAGACAGAGATGTGATTGTTGGCTCAGTGTAAAGGAAATACTGCAGGCTTTCATTTAACCCTAACTCGTTTTGAGACCACAGTTGCCCTTTAATTATGAAGCTGTTTACAAATGTGTTGTTATGGATATTCTGTAGAATATGCTGTGGGAAGAACCCTTTTTGCTTGAAACATGCTGTGTAACTCTCCAGTGGCCTTTTCAAGTTTCTCCATTGTCTGGTATGTTTAAGTCATGAAAAAAAAAACATAATGTGTCTGTCGGACCATCCCTGTTGACCTTGACACCGATCGTTTGTAATCCTAAATTTCAATTGATCTTGGTAACGTGAACTCCCCAAGACCATTCCCCTTAACTATTCAAGAGCATGCTCAGGTATGTTAAGTATTTACTCATGTGGGTAGGGTAAGAGTGGTCAGTGGCAATCTTGCTAGCTCTCTTTTTTCACATACTGTTGAAGAGATCATGTTGTGTGGGTAAGCTATAATCAATTATAAGTAATTCTGCAGATTGGACAGTGCACTGCAATTTCCACTTTTCAGAGATAATAAACAGCAAACAGTCTGACATAGGACTAATAACTGGCTGTGGATGCAAACTGGTAGTAAGGCTAGGTTTACACTGTAGCAAAAATTGTCTCAAATCCAATTTTCCCCCTTAATTGTGACCTGGTCTGATTTTTTAAAACGGTGTAAACAAGCCAAATTGGATTTGAATCCGATGTTTTTGATTACATGTCTAAAAAGTTCTCGGGCCACTAGTGAATAAAATTATTAAAGATTTCTGTTTCTTAAAGGGCATGTCCACCCCAAAATTTTACTTTTGATATGTGGTAGGGCATGCTCCCCCAGCCCCAACCGCATTAATATAATTGTTAGAAAGTCCCCCGATTCTTACTTACCTGCCCTCTCTCCCCTGCTGCAGTGTTCAGGCCCTCTGCTTGCATGGAATTGAAAGCAGAGGGCGGGACCGGCAGCCGCGTCCGTGATTGGCTGAGAGGCAGGGAGGGCTGCACTGAGCATGCCTCAACCTTGATGAGGTTGAGGAAATCTCAGGCACAGCATGAGTCACACACTGCTCCTACACAGCAGTTTCCTGGACTTTGGAGGGGCACAGCAGGGGAACTATTTTGAGCAGGAATGTAAGGTAAGGATTGTTTTAAACTACTTGATGTGGCCAGTAAGGGGTTAAATTTTAGTTTTGGGGGTGGACATGCCCTTTAATTTGTTAGATGCTGATCCACTGTACTTCATTGTTAAACAACCTAACTATACAAGCATAAAAAAATCTTTTTAGCAACCTCCACCTCATGTTCACTTGCTGTAAAGAAATAACATCCAGTGACATTTGTTCTGTTCTTGTGCATGTGCAAGTCATTTTAAAACCAAAAACTACACTGAAATGAGATATAAGTCACATTCCAAAATATTTTTTTTTTTTAAAAAGGCAATTCAAAAAAATCTGATCTGGGCAATTAATCAGCATTAAGAATTAAAGTTTGCATTTGTACAGCCATATACACAACTAACAGTATTTCATTGGTTTTAAAAGGGTTTTTTTCTCCCTGTGTAAAGAAACTATTTCATGAATATTGTGTATGCTATAATACTTACACAAAGAACTATAAGAGAAGAGGCATAATATGATGTAAGCAGCATTGAATTCCCAAACATAAGAACAAAGCATATGCCCAAGGATACCTAAGCATGAAAAAGATAGAAAACATGACATTTATAGTTTATAAAAAAGTGTTTCATTTATGTTTCACTTTCAAAATTTTAAAAATGTACAATAAAAATGTTTTGCTGTTAAACAACAGGGATGGGGTTAGTCAATCCAATGTTGCAGCCCGACGGCACTAAAAAAAAGTTTGTGCCCCAGTGCTATCCCACCATGACAACAGGAGCACTCCAGAGGACTTGAACAGCTTATATCCTATGCAGTTCCTCCCTCTGCACCACCATCAGACCCAATGCCCTCCTAGTTATGTCCCTGATCTGAAATCTATAAGTCTGTTTTTTATAGCTATATTAATTACGGTTATTGTATAGCAACTACTACCTTCTGATCAAGCTAAAGCTGGGTACACACCATTCACAATATTGCTGGCCGACTGCCCAATATTAACACGTACTGGTCTGTCGGCCGGAAATATTGTGTGGTGTAGGTGGGGATGGCCACAACCAATCTCAGGACCACACAATCGTTGCAGCAAGACAGCTGTGGCAGACTGTGAAATCTCGTCCGTGTGTACCCAATCTTAAATAGAAAGAACAAAAGTTTTATGTCTTATATATGGGGGTCAGCATACTCCCTGATTGCTTGTAAACATAATTTGGCAACCTTATGCCACACAGAACACATATATTTTGCTTTAATAAGGTAATCTAGGTACATTAGGTTGGTATGATTCTTTTAACTTGCTTATTTACTGCATTTTAGTGCACAAATTGTAAATTATATTTTAAAGATAAAACAATAGTTAAATAAAAAAATCTTACCATATGTGTATATAGAATATTTAGAAATTTGCCTGAGTCAATAAAACCAGTGATGTAGATAGCAAACAGGCAGGCAATCTGAAATATTAAAGAAAACAATAAAAAAAAAAGATAAAAAAATAAAAAAAATTTCACAAATGAAACATCTTTTACAAACCAAACATGATAACTGATAACCATACTCCACTAACGGTCATAAATTAGATTGCATCTGCAGATTTTGTACTTTGGTAACAATATCTACAAATTATTCTTACCACATGTTAAAAGAATCACTCACAGGTTCTTGAACTACACTCCTCCAAGGGTCCTCCCACCTCTGGCTGTACTGCTCCTCAGCTCATAATATAAGTACCAAAAACAAATGCAAAGTTCCTATTGAAAAATCAATATTCCTTTTATTCATCCATTCGTGAGGTATCCCTCCAGCAACGTTTTGGGTGGACATTCACCGTTTATAAAGCTTTATTAATCGGAGTGGAGGTCCACCCAGAACATTGCTGGAGGGATATCTCACGAATAGGTGAATAAAAGGAATATTAATTTTTCAATAGGAACTTTGGAGCGACCATTTGCATTTGTTTTTTGGTACTTATGTTAAAATAAAATGTTATTTGTTCCCTTGATTTATTCTTGATTACTTCCCTAATTTAACTGGAAATGTAAGCATTCACAGAGCAATTTTAATGACAGGTGTATGGGGTAGATTAGGGCTACCTCCCCAAATATTTAATGACAGAACAGTATTTAAGGATACCCAGCATGATGAGATGCATTTTTCTTTAGCTTTATTTACTGTTATAATGAAGAAAAAAAAGCCAACATATGTTAAAAAAAAAACAACATATATGTGGTACTAACAAAACTGTATATTCAGCGGCATTAATATAAAACAATCAGGTTTCTTTTTGGATACAGTAAAAACCATGTGTAACTGCAATTATACCATGTGACAAAATGAATGACCCATAAATGCATATTTACATTTCAGAAATAAATGCACAAACATTGGTTTGAGAAATGTACCTGAGTAAGAAGAACAAACTGGGCAAACTGCCAGGGAAGCATAAAACAGACATTGGAAATACCAAGAGCAATCAGACTTTGCCTATTCACATTCTGCGTCCTTAAAAAAAAAATTGTGATTAAGTTTCTACTTACAAGACACGATCATTTAAACATACAATGCCTACAGAAAGAGGACTAGATGCATTTCTCAGAACCACTTACATTGTAAACTCTTCGGGGCAGGTATCTCTTTCCCTAATATTCAAATTTATATATATGTATACATATGTAATCTTAACCTTTATTTGAAACTTTATTTATGTAAATTTTATTTATCTGTATAATGGCTTGCACTTATCCCCGTTTATATAGTGTACAACGTTGTGTACCAAGTGGCGCTATATAAATACATTTATACATATTTTTTAATACAAAACATAATTTAAAAAAAATTAAGATTCCCTTAATAATTAAAGAAAAAAGTAAAAATTTTGATCACAGGATCTAGATTCTGTATGAAGCAGGGGCTACAGATATGCTCTTATTACAATTATGAAAAGGTGTATGGGTAAATCTGCAACAACTAGTGAAAGAGTGATCAAATCCAAATTTCTTGGCTTAAGGAGTCATTTTGGCTGCTACATATTTTCTATTACATATGAAATTCCTTACCAGAGATACACCTGTGTAATGAAGGCCAACAGTCAGGAGTTAACCAATGTGCTAGTTTGTACTTCCTTGAGCTACAGTATAGAGAACTACAGGGCTTTCTGAATTAAAATGTATTTCCCAAATGAAAATCTTTGGTTACAAATAGTGATACATTAATTTTCTTAACAGTTGCTTTTCTCTTCTAACCTTCTGTACATAAGATCTCAGTTGAAATTCCAAAAATGAGTTTTGAGGTTTTACATAACCCCACTCAAATGTAACTCAGCCTATTAGCATTTTGTTCTGTGATTTATGTGCAAATTATAGCCAAATACTACATTGCTTCTAACTGCCTTCCAGCCTTTCAAATAAGGAACTACTCATCTTAATTTGCTTCTTTCTAGAGCATTTGGATTAATGGTAAGCGCAACACAGTCTTATTACTCACTTAGCATAGGGAACCGATTTTAAATGCACCATAGATTTAGAATAGGTAGAGTAGGACATCACAGGTGTGGGGTAATTGGCTGGGGTTTTAATTATATCTTGCCTCCATAGATCTTTTCCATCTCATTAGGAACTACATTTAATGAGGGGCTTGGTGTGGCATGTGTGCATACATAGTTTGTCCAAAGTGTAACTACCCCTTCACTATCCATCAATAATACAGCAAATCTTTTTCATTATATTCATATTACGTGAAATGACCAATTGATTATGTTAGGTCACTGAAGAAAGAGAAATGAATACATATGTAAACCACATTTACCTTAGGATGTAACTTAATAGGAACATCTGGAGGACAAGGAAGGGGTAGGAGAAGCTTTCCCGTAAAGGCGGAGTCCACATAACACGTGTGCACTAGAAATTAATTGTAGCAAGCATAAAAAATAGAAGTAACAATCAAATACATTTTTAGAATTTGTTGTTCGTAATTCCAGCAATATTTTAACATTGAAAATGACAAAAAAACAAAACATGCACTAATAACAACCCATTATATTGCATTAAGAGAAGTGGATTTACACACAAATAGCCCAACCTGGCTTTATTATGCCAAGCTATCTGGCATATCAATGCCATTTTTCATCAGCAAAAAGAGAAACTATCTTTAGCTTAATGATTTTTCAACAATGTCTTTAGAAGAAAGGGAGAAAAATCATAAGAATTAAAGTTTAAATTTATCTAACAGTCACTTCTCTATGTGATCAAGTTCATGAGGGATAAATGTCTGTTTTAAACTGAATTGCACATTCTACCTACAAATTCCCAACCCGAACATGCTCAGAACATTTTTTCGGATTTCCTAGATCAGCAAAATAGCACATTGAACTACGATGAAACATCTGAAATGCCCTGAAGCACTGGGAATTGTCCCATATTCTATAAATAGGTTATTAATACCCATAACTGTAACATAATATCTCTCTCTAGGATTAATAACACAGTTAGCCCTTGGAATAAAAAAAAACCTTTTAAGAATTGTGTTGATGACAAGGTGCTTTAAAGCTCTTTTGTCACACAAACACGCTAAATACATTATAAATTTTAGCACATCTTGTTCTGGTAGAATAAAGTTAAAATCTTAATTATATAAATATACTTATAGCCAGTTTGTTCATTACCAACAACACACAGGACTTATCAACAGGTAAGTATTTTTTTTCAGCTCCATACTACTAGTTGAGTGCTACTACACACTCATGCTTTTCTTCGTGTGTTGCCCGGGTGCATCCCAAGTGAAGATAATAGACAAGATGTCTGAAGGTGCACTCCGGGGTCTTTTAAATTCACAATATATTGAAACAAACTAAAGGAAAGAAAGAAATTTGGAGGATCCACTGGTCCCTAAGGGGTTAAATCTTGACTACGATTTGTATGTCTAATTGGAATAATAAAATAGTGAAGTGAGATTACCAGTCTTCCACAGGGGACACTGTAACTTTGTTGCTTGATTCACTGTGAGCCAATTGTAACTTATTCCGATTGTGTGCACATAGGTTTAAATCTAGTAACCTTGATGAAGGGTCCATGCCCGACTATATATATAGTCAGGCATATATATATTTACAAACAGTGTATCATCACAACTTTTAAATCCCACATCCCAAACCACTCTCCCCGTACATGTGTAATTAACCAATCTGCAACATCAAATGACTACATACTTACAAGTACTAATTAGCCAGCAAATTCTCATATTATATTAAGTGCTGTACACAACAGTGTTTCTAAACATCTCTCATCTTATAATCATGTTGATATTAAATTAATATTTCACCAAATAACTCACAGACTACATTACCTAGAGGCTTCTTTAGTATCTGTTGGTTTAGTCTGTACTAAACAGATATAAATAGTAGTGGTCCACTCTCTTGGTCAAACGGCCAAGAACTGACACTCCAAATGGATCATCACTAAATTTAAAGAAGACTTTTAAAGTCTTAATAAAGTTGGCTGAAACAACATTAACACCTCAATTACTGAGATCCAAAAGCACCAGTACAGTCCAGGGTGTGGCCATAAATATACACATCATGTGACTATTAAGAACCTATCGCAAAACATCCGCCATGGATGTGGAGCGTTCCACTTATAGAACTACAATACCCATGAATCCAGTTGGGAACAAGTGTATGGTTTGGATCTCCTCTAGGGAGACAATAAAAAAAGATACATCCCTAACCTAGATCACCCCCATATCTACACAACAGCAATACAATCCAGCATATTTAATAACACACACATCGCTATTATTGAATATTTGCATAGGCACCCCACACCCTGCCTCAAAGCCCAAGTGTGGGGGTCCGGTACAAGACAGAATAATGATCATGGCTAGTAAGATACATATAGGATGTATATATATGGATAACTATACCCAAAGGGACTGTAATGAGTTTTAAACAACCACTACATAATCGTCACAACTATAAAAAACATGAAAGAGATGCTGTTTCCTTGAGACCCTTAGGAGACAGGGTACCAAGTCTTTTGATCCAGCGTGTTTCTAATTGCGAACATTCTCTGTCCTTATCACCTTCACGTTTGTTGTCCCTCAACAAACTTCATTAAGACTTTAAAAGTCTTCTTTAAAACTAGGTGATGATTCATTTAGAGTGTCAGTTCTTGGCCGTTTGACCAAGAGAGCGACCACTACTATTTATATGTGTTTAGTACAGACTAAACCAACAGATACTAAAGAAGCCTCTGGGTAATGTAGTCTGTGAGTAATTTGGTGAAATGTTAATTTAATATTGACATGATTATAAGATGAGAGATGTTTAGGAACCCTGTTGTTTTTAAAGTATGTTGTTTATTATAAGAGTACAGCCCTTTATAATATGAGAATTTGATGGCTAATTAGTACTTGTAAGTATGTAGCCATTTGATGTTGCTGATTGGTTGGTTACACATGTACGGGGGGAGTGGTTTGGGATGTGGGTTTTAAAAGTTGTGATGATACATTGTTTGTTGTATCCTGATGACGGCCGAAGATGGTGGCTGAAACTCGTTGATCGTTTCCGAATTAAGGTTTGTCCCTGCTAAAAGTCCTGCGAGTGCTCCAAGATTTTTACCTTTATTCTACTTTACATTTGTATTCAGCACCCAGGCAACTGCTATCTTCGTTACGTGAAAGCTGCTGACAACCGATATCTATCTATCTATCTATCTTATATATATATGCAATCTTTATATTTATTGAATCAGCATGCCCATTGGACAACAAACAACGACGTTTCAGAGCCCACTGCTCCTTTCTCAAGCTCTAAACAAAAATGGCATGATACATATAATTCCTTCCCACTCCTATTAATACATACAAACAGGAAATTACGTCATACTCATACATTATACTGTTAAAGTCCACATATACCAATCACCTTCGTTCACAGTAAATTTTCATAATAATCAGATGTTGCCTCATCTTAAAGTGCTTTTATTCTCATATAGATCTTTGTCCTCTATGCTATAATACTTCCACCCCCCACAGCACATATGCCCAGAGGAAAATAACTGATCCATCTGCTATATTCACAAAAACAGAAATAGATCGTAGACACGATTGAGACCATTGGGGGCCAGTGAGTTCGATCTCCCCCCCCCGGTGTGGTCTAGGTTCAAACTCTAATGCCATAAATTTCAAATCACCATCAGTGTGTCCCATCTGTTTATAATGTCTTGACACTGGGAATTTTTCGGCCTTCTGTCGGATGCTTGACCGGTGCTGTGATACCCTCGCCTTCAGGGGCTGTGTAGTTTCCCCCACATATAATAACTGGCAAGGACACCACAACACAAACACCACATGGGTGTTTGTGATAAAATTATGAATTTCAAATGTCCCCTTTGTGCACACATTTACACTGCGTACAGTGAAGACACGGATACATACCCTTCCGTTTAGCACCCAAAAAGGTGTCTCTATGGGTCTTTATAGATTTAAATTCTGATCAAATTATTTGGCGTCCTATTGTTTGACCCCGTCTATAGGAAACCATAGGTGCTTCCTGGAATTTACTCACTCCAGGGTAAGCATTCCTACGGATGTGCCAATGTCTCCTCACTACCTTGGCCACCCATTGACTGCCCAACCCGAAGTCCATAATCAAAGGAACTCATGCCTTACGGGACATTTCCTGATCCCGCCCCCTCTCTTCACATCTTCCTTTGGCTGACTCTAGGATCCCATCTGGGTACCCCCTATCTTTTAACTTCTGCAGCATCCCCTGTGCCTGTTCCATCCTTCTTACAGGATCAGACACTATCCTATTTACTCTTTTTAATTGTCCCACTGGGATTGCATTTCTTATATACCTTGGATGGAAACTTTTGTATGCCAATAATTAATTTCTATTCGTCTCCTTTGTAAACAGTTCCGTCTGAATCATATCGGTATTTTTCACTTTCACATCTAGATAGTTAATTTCCTTGAGATCATAACTCAATGTATATTTTATATCAGGGTGCATGGCATTTAATTGTGTATAAAACTGTTCCAAGGATCCAATGTCGCCCCGCCACAACAAGAAGACGTTGTCTATGTATCGCCACCACGCCAGACAATGCCTGGCAAAGTGTGGCGACACATAGACAAAGTCACTCTCAATCCAAGCCTTAAAGGCATTGGCGTATGCCGGGGCGACATTGGATTCCATGGCAGTACCCCTACGTTGCATGAAAAATACTTTGCATCAAATGAGAAATAACTGTTGTATAATATTAGTTCTAAACAGCACTTAAAGAACTCTATCCGAGTATCAACATACAAATCACATTGCTGAAGTAATGTGACCGTAGCCCCTATCCCTTGATCATGCGGCATAGAGGTATACAATGAGGATATGTCAAGTGTTACAAGCAAAACATCTTCCCAATCTGTAATTTGGACTTCCCTAATTTTACACAGAAAATCAAATGTGTCCAAAACAAAGAATTTAACCCCCATACAAATGGTGCAAGAACCCTGTCCAGCATGGTGGCCATGAGGGAAAATATGGAATTAAACCGACATAATAGGCCTACCAGGAGGCTGGACAGGTTTCTTAAGCACTTTGGGCAGGGTATATAATGTCAGTGTCCTTGGGTGTTCTACTGTGAGGTATTTTTTAACATCCTCCACTATGGTCCTATTTCTGAACATTCAAGAGATGAAACCATCTATTTTACACTTAATTTCCCTCATGGGATCACTTGCTACCTCTCTGTAGTGGAAACAAAAGCAAAACACAGTATCCGCTGCACCGCTCCTCCCTGGAATATTACCGCAGGCAACAGAATTCAGCCGATGTTAGCATAAAAACATCCTTTATTTTTCTACCATTAAAATCAGACTAGCAGTCCGGGGATGGGTGCACACAGAGGTCTAACGCATTTTGGGACTTAACCATTACTCATAGACAAGAGGTTCACTGTTAAGCACATGCCCATTATATAAAAAAGCAACCAATTAAAAAGGTAAGTAACCTGACAACACAATTAACCCTTAGTATACTGGATATGTGGTTGCTTTTACTTTATAAGAGGCTTTTACTTTGCAACAGCATTTATATTCATTAAACAGATAAATATATATAGACAGATGCCATGTTCAGATCTAGAGGGGACTCAATGCTTTAAATATCAATACAAAGTTTATATCAAGACTTTCTTGTCAATAATGCAATGTCCCATCTCCGATTCAAACCATTGGGGTACCTGGTATCCAATTCTAGGATCCAAAAAGCTTCTCTTTTATTCAGATGATCCAAGAAATCACCCCCCTCAAGTTTCTTTTAACCTGTTCGATTCCCTGGATCGAACAAAATGAGGGATCCCCCCCAGTGCATTCCTTACAATGCCTTCCAACCGGGGTTCTAATGTCAGGTTAGAACCCAGGTTGGAAGGCATCTCTCTGCCTCCAACCACCCCTCCGACTGGATCTCGATTACATCCGTCAGTAAAGAAGAGGTCTTGAACTTGTGCTGTTCCTTGTTCCAGAGATCCGGATAAGACCTCCATTGCCTCGTCTTTGTCATCCTCTCCGGGGGTTCTGGAGCCATAGACCGGTTGTACACACGGCCCCGTTCATAATCCAGCGCATCTCGGGCAAATTTTACTCTTTTGAAATCCTCCCCGCGCTGTCTGTACGTGGTTTCAGTTGTTCCATGTCCTCCAATGTCACATGACTCTGTAACTCCGCCTCCACTTCCTGGATCCTAAGACTCAATGCGGCCAGCTCCGCTGTGATATATTCTTTATTCAACAGCATCATGTCCCGTGAGCATCTGTTCAGGATTCGTGTAAGTTTAATTTTGAAGGCTTAATTTTCAGCAAATAAAGTAGGTCTAATATTGACCCTTAGACCCCGCGGTATTCTGTTGTGCTTACAATACTCTACTAGGGTTACATTGTGCAGCTCCAGATCCGTCCTTTTCCTATGTAAGGCCTCCAGTCTGAGTTTACCCATTTGGGGTGTTGGTGTACTGAGGAATTCCCTGGGTCCCTGTACCATTCCCAGGAGCCTCATCATTTCCTCATCAGTGTATGAAAAATAATCATCCTCCATTGTTGAGTCAATTCACGGGGATACCAGCTTCACAGTAATATGTACATTCAATATCAGCAGCAGGGTGGAGCCCTTGTACACACACCCGGTGCCAGTATAGCAGGGAGTTTCACTGTATTATTCCCCTTCAATACAGTCCATAGAACATACAGCACTCGGGTCTTTATAGATATGCAATCTTTATATTTATTGAATCAGCATGCCCATTGGACAACGAACAGCGACGTTTTGGAGCCCACTATGTATTAATAGGAGTGGGAGGGAATTATATGTATCATGCCATTTTTGTTTAGAGCTTGAGAAAGGTGCAGTGGGCTCCGAAATGTCGATGTTCATTGTCCAATGGACATGCTGATTCAATAAATATAAAGGGGAGTAATACAGTGAAACTCCCTGGGAGGCGGAGTTACAGAGTCATGTGACATCGGAGGACATGGAACAACTGAAAGCGGATGTAACCAAGCGGATAACCGCGTACAGACAGCGCGGGGAGGATTTCAAAAGAGTAAAACTTGCCCGAGATGCGCTGGATTATGAACGGGGCCATGTGTACAACTGGTCTATGGCTCCAGAACCCCCGGAGAGGATGACGAAGACACGGCAATGGAGGTCTGATCCGGATCTCCAGAACAAGGAACAGCACAAGTCCAAGACCTGTTCTTTTCTGACGGATGTAGTCAGAGAATGAGATCCAGTTGGAGGGCCGGTCGGAGGCGGCGAGCTGCCAGTAAACAGGAGTGTGTCACCAAAGCGGTCGCTGCGAGAACGGAGGAACAGAGTCCGGTACTGAATCTCTCAGGCAGCATTGACTGCAGCTGAGATCTCAGTATTATCAAAAGGCCTGGGGTATTACCCTACAACTAAGATTAACTCTTTACAGACTGACACAGATCTTTATGCTTTTTTTAGGAGACTCAGATTGAAGACACATTTCCAACAGAAACCATGGAGTGACGACATGGGGGGTGGGAATGTGGGTTTATCTTTGAAGAGTTTTGGGTTGTATGAACATAGTCGATTTGTACCTCCATCAACTTATGCAGGGGTGGAGGTATATATCGATAAGGTTAAAACTGATGTCAACAATGCCTTTACACAATGTGCACATGCGAAGTAATTTGACCCAGGAGGAGTCAGTGGCCCTAGAAAATTTGAAACACAGAAGGGACATTATAGTAAAACCCTCTGATAAGGGGGGATCTATAGTAGTCCTGGATGTGGAATATTACCATCAAGAGATTTTAACACAGTTGTCGGATACGGAGGTGTACAGAGAGGTAGCAAGTGATCCCATGAGGGACATTAAGTGTAAAATAGATGGTTTAATCTTTAGAATGCCATAGGACCATAGCGGAGGATGTTAAAAAATTCCTCACAGTAGAACACCCGAGGACACCGACATTATATACCCTGCCCAAGGTGAATAAGAACCCTGTCCAGCCTCCTGGTAGGCCTATTGTGTCGGGGGTTAATTCCATCTTTTCCCTCATGGCCACCATGCTGGACAGGGTTCTTGCACCAATGGGGGGGTTAAATTCTTTGTTTTGGACACATCTGATTTTCTGTGTAAAATTAGGGAAGTCCAAATTACAGATTGGGAAGATGTTTTGCTTGTAACACTTGATGTATCCTCATTGTATACCTCTATCCCACATGATCAAGGGATAGGGGCTACAGTCAGATTACTTCAGCAATGTGATTTGTATGATGATACTCAGATAGAGTTCTTTAAGTGCTGTTTAGAACTAATACAACAGTTATTTCTCATTTGATGGGAAGTATTTCATGCAAAGTAGGGGTACTGCCATGGGATCCAATGTTGTCCCGGCATACGCCAATGCCTTTATGGCTTGGATTGAGAGTGACTGTCTTTGTGTCGCCACACTTTGCCAGGCATTGTTTTATACACAATTAAATGCCATGCACCCTGATATAAAATATACATTGAGTTATGATCTCAATGAAATAAACTATCTAGATGTGAAAGTGAAAAAGACCTATATGATTCAGACGGAACTGTTCACAAAGGAGACGGATAGAAATCAATTATTGGCATACAAAAGTTTCCATCCAAGGTATATAAGAAATGCAATCCCGGTGGGACAATTAAAAAGAGTAAATAGGATAGTGTCTGATCCTGTAAGAAGGATGGAACAGGCACAGGGGATGCTGCAGAAGTTGAAAGATAGGGGGTACCCAGATGGGATCCTAGAGTCAGCCAAACGAAGATGTGAAGAGAGGGGGTGGGATTAGGAAAGGTCCCGTAAGGAATGAGTTCCTTTGATTATGGACTTCGGGGTGGGCAATCAAAGGGTGGCCAAGGTAGTGAGGAGACATTGGCACATCCTTGGGAATGCTTACTCTGGAGTGAGTGAATTCCAGGAGGCACTTATGGTTTCCTATAGACAGGTGATACTACGATTCATGTGGTGTATGTGCTGTGGTGTCCTTGCCAGTTACTCTATGTGGGGGAAACTACACAGCTCCTAAATGCTAGGATATCACAGCACAGGTCAAGCATCCGACAGAAGGATGAAAAATTCCCAGTGTCAAAACATTATAAACAGATGGGACACACTGATGGTGATTTGAAATTTATGGCATTAAGAGTTTGTTCCTAGACCACACAGGGGGGGGGGGGGGTAATGGACTGAATTTGAGGCAAAGGGGGGTCTGGTGGGTTCATAGATTGAACTCACTGGCCCCCAATGGTCTTCATGAATCGTGACTACGATCTGTTTCCGTGAATAAAGCAGATGGATCAGTTCTTTTCCTCTGGGCATATGTGCTGTAGGGGGTGGAAGTGTTATAGTATAGAGGAAAAAAATATATATGAGTTATAAAAGCACTTTAAGATGAGGCAACATCTGATTATTATGAAAATTTATTGTGAACTAAGGTGATTGGTATATGTGAAATTTAAGTAACAGTATGACATATGAGTATGATGTTATTTCCTGTTTGTATGTATTAATAGGAGTGGGAGGGAATTATATGTATCATGCCATTTTTGTTTAGAGCTTGAGAAAGGAGCAGTGGGCTCCAAAACGTTGCTGTTCGTTGTCCAATGGGCATGCTGATTCAATAAATATAAAGATTGCATTTATATAAAGACCCGAGTGCTGTATGTTCTATGGACTATGTCCATAAATTTATTGCCCGGTGCAACCCACAAAGGGATAGGATGTACAAAAATAGGGACTTCATTCAAACCTTTATTGGGTATGAAACACAAACATTGTGCAAAAGTGACGTTTCGGTCCTCTTACTATGACCTTTCAAGCTTATTGCACAATGTTTGTGTTTTATACCCAATAAAGGTTTGAATGAGGTCCCCAGAGTGCACCTGCATCATTCTACAATATATATATAAACCAATAAAGCCAATCTCTTTTTGGCTTGATAAAGGTCCTTGTTATAGGACCAAAGTGTTGCCTGTGTTGCACTATGTTTGAATAAATATTTGAATTCTTTGGAAAAGTTCCTTGTGTGCTTCATATTTTCCATATATTGTTTGTTAAGAAGATTTGATGGTAGCACCAGACAATTTTCCCTCTAATTTTAAATCGGCTGTGTGCAAGGAAATATATTTTCTCTGCGCATATAAAATAACATTTTGTGTGCTCCATACCACAGCACTTATATTCCCACAGATTTTTGCGTGAGCACTACTTTAACCTGTGTGCGCAGACCTGCAGTTGTGGAACACTGGCACCAGGGCACCATAACCCTTTGGAGAGCAGTTTGCCTGTTTAATATATATATTATATATATATATATATAAAAATAAAACTATAAAAAGTCAGTAGCGCTGTATATATCTCCTTCAAATCACGTGCTGAACTCCAAACAGAGAGCTGTCCAAACACTCTTAAATACAAAACCAGAAAAAGAGAGATACAACACAATTACTGCTGATTAGAAAAGGTTCATTTTATATCAAAACATGCATAATGTCTTGCATAACATCCCATCCCTCATGGGGATGGGATCTTGGCATCCAGGAAGCTACTGGAATCCAAAGGTAAATTTTCTGATATTGAAATTGATTTCTTTATGAAAGCTCTTGAGATCATTTTGACTAAAAATGTTTTCATCTTTAAAAGATGAATACTATCTTCAGATGTACTATCTTCTCCAAGATGTGGTTGTAGGCACTCAATCCACATACCCTTTAGTGCCCAGGTGCTACTGTCAAATGACAAATATATTATATATACATACATACACACACATACTGGAAACCACAGGCACATGCTTCAAGCTTTCCTTAATGAATCTTCATATATTGAAATAGTGTAATGCAAGGAGCACTCCTGGGACTTATTCAAACAGGTTCTTTATTAATGAACTGTACAAACAAGCAACGTTTCAGCTCTGTTCTTGAGCCTTTCTCAAGCCATGAATTGCAAACAGTGAACTTCTCCTTAAATACATTCTCAACTCCTCCCCCCATAGTGACATCACAGTATATTTAGAATGCACTTTAAAATATTTTTTAAAAAAGATGGTATTTCACTTTTAATAAGATGGTATTGCACTTTTATATATAAAAAAGTTATATTTGAATTTATATCTGCACATTTTTATCACTATTTTTATCACTAATTGATAGTTTATATGCACTTTGTCTACTAAAGTGCAATGGACCCCTAGTAAAAGTGCCAGTTCTTGCATATATAAAAGTGCATTTAAAAACAAAATCCATCTCTCACAATGGATTCAATAGACAATAGCCAATACATTTTCTATCCTTATATAGTTATCCAGTCATGATTTATACAGCCCAAAATATTATCTTCATTATTATTATTCATTATTATCTATTCAAAAAACATTTTAGTGATTAAATACTCATTAAGACCCTTTGGGAGGACTGTATCAAGGTAGCGTATCCAGCGAGTTTCACATTGTAGTAGTAATCTAGATCTGTCCCCACCCCTTTTAGGCATAAAGACACGGTCAATTACTGTAAAAGAAAAATTAGATAAAGTATGTCCTAATTCCAGAAAGTGTTTGGCCACGGGTTTGTTACTTCTAACATCCCTGTATGCTGTTTATATGGCCGATCTGTGCCCATCAATCCGTGTGCACAATACCAAATCAGTTTTGCCAACATATATAAGTTTGCATGGACAAACTATAACATATACCACATTTGTGGTTGTGCATGTGATAGTTCTTTTAATTTCAATATTTTTACCAGTATGTGGATGAGGAGAAGATCTTTGCTCTTTCATAAAATTTACGAGAGGTGCATTTTATACATTTAAAACATCCAGATTGGCATGTAGGCAACCATCCCGGGACCTGGGTATAGCATGAAACTGAATCTGTTTTTACTAGGAAGTCTCTTAAACTTTTTCCTCCTCTGAACCCTACTGTTGGTTTTGGAAGGTAATTTTTTTTTAATTTTTCATCAGATCATAGGATTTTCCCGATTGTTTTTAGCAACAGAAGATATTTTTTCACACAAAGTTCCATATTTAAAACTGCATACCAAATTGTTGTCATTATCACATTTGTTTTTAACCCCATGTTCAGAAAGTTTCTTATAGGCTTTTTTTTAATGCCTGTGTAAGAGTTCGTGTGGGATATCCATGGTTTAAAAACCTATCCCACATCTCTTGTAGTTGTATTTGTGCTCTTTCGGGTTGGAATTATTCCTTAATACCCTGCAAAATTGAGAGATAGGAAAAAGCATGTTATGATCAATAGGTTTGCGGAAAAGTGTGTAAGATCATTTATTAAATACTCTTAAGATATGCAAGTCCAGGAAATCAATTTGTTCCATACTGGCTATTTTGGAAAACCTGATTTGCCCCTGTAAGGTGTTAAGCTTATAGACCATGTCCTCTAATTATGTTAGCGAGCCTTTCCAAGCGAAGAGCAAATCATCTATAAATCTGAAATAAAAAGCAATTGATCACCATATACTGACAAAATGTTCTCAGATTCATATGCGTACATGTAGATATTGGCATAGGCAGGTGCAATGGCTGCTCCCATGGCTGTACTTGCCTTTTGAAGATAAAATGTTTTTTCAAAACAAAAAAAAATAGCAATAATAAAATTATACTGATTACCGCAATGAGCTATTAACTCAGCTCAGCGATGTTACAGTGTATGAGAAACTAAATGGGGACCCACTTAGTGTTTCAAGCCAGGATAAAAACTATATAACCAAGGAGGTGGGAGAATATCTACACCAGGATAAAAACTATATAACCAAGGAGGTGGGAGAATATCTACACCAGGAGCACCCAAAGAGTCCTATTATATACACTTTACCCACGTTGCAGAAGGATGAAGTACACCCTCCGGGCGTCCCATTATATCCATGAATGGTGGTCTGTTAGAACCCCTTGGAAAATATATACTTTAAGCTATAGTACAGAGGTTTCCTACTTATCTTAGGGATTCAGGACATTTGATTACCCTTTTAAAAGATTATGTGTTACCTGAAAAGGAGGAAATATGGCTGGTATCATTGGACGTTAACAGTCTTTATACTAATATCACGCATGACCTTGGTATGGAAGCAGTCGATAATACCTTCAATAAACACAATTGTGGAAATTCGGCTTTCAGAAACGTCTTAATGGAATTGTAAGATAACATTGAAATGTCATTTTTTTCATTTTGAAAAAACATTTTACATACAAAGGGCAGGTATGGCCATGGGGGCAGCCATGCCACATGTTTATGCCAATACCTACATGTACGCATATGAATCTGAGAACATTTTGTCAGTCTATGGTGATCAATTGCTTTTTTATTTCAGATTTATAGACGATTTGCTCTTCGCTTGGAAAGACTAGCTAACATCATTAGAGGACATGGTCTGGTCTATAAGCTTAACACTTTACAGGGGCAAATCCAGTATGGAAAAAAATGATTTCCTGGACTTGTGTATCTTAAGAGAAGGTAATAAATTATCTTACACACTTTTCCGCAAACCTATTGATCGTAACACGCTTTTACATTTAAAAAAAGTTTTCATCCACCCACACTTAAAAATTCACTTCCTGTCTCCCAATTTGACAAGGTATTAAGGAATAATTCCAACCCCGAAAGAGCACAAATACAACTACAAGAGATGTGGGACAGGTTTTTAAACCATGGATATCCCACACAAACTCTTACACAGGCATTAAAAAAAACCTATAAGCACCCCCTTCCATATCAACATCAATGGAGAATGAACGAATCACTACTTTTGAACAAAGATATTCTCACCAAACTAGACAAAACAATAAAACTATATTTTCAAGAAAACAATACCCATGAAATCCCCACTACGATAGTCTGGGCAGCGCACAAGGCGGTTATACGGGGAAAGATTATCCAACTGTCCTCCCAAACCAAAAAACAACACACGTACATCACTACAAGGCTCCTTTCAAAACTTAAAATAGCCGAACAAACCTACCCTTCCCAACACTCTCAAACCAATCTCTAAATACCCTGAGAAACGAACTAAACAACCACCTATTCTCCACTGCCGAAAAAGCACTAAAATTCACACAACTCAAATACTTTGAAAAAGGGAATAAACCAGACACTATGCTGGCCAGAAAATTAAACGAGAAATTCACTCAAAACCTACACTGCAAACTACACTCCAAGTTTCAAATTACTAAAAACTCTCCTCCAGAAATGGACCCCCTGTAAACTCTCCCTGTTCGGTCGAAGTCATGCTGTCAAAATGACCCTGTTACCTAAGCTCTTATATCTTTTTAGAGCCCCCCCAATAGAAATACGAAAAGCAGACCTTAAAATATGCCAAACCCAGATTTCTAAATTTATTTGGTCAAATAAACGGGCTAGAATTAACCAAACAACTATGCTACGTCCCAGGAAAATGGGCGGAGCTGCCGTCCTCTCCCTTCACCACTACCATTTAGCAGCGAGTATAGCCCAAACTCTACAATGGCATGATTCCCCCTGCAAAACAAGATGGGTGGAACTAGAACACCAACTTATAACAAATGTCCCCCTAGACACAATTCTATGGCTATTCCCTCTACGACATTCAAAACGCCCCAACCCTTATATAAAAAATACATTGTAGATTTGACAACATACGGTCTAACTGTATAAACTCACAAACCCATACTCTCCTCTAACACCTATCTTCTATAACCCAGACGTTCTCCCCCCCACAATAGACATGGGGTGGTCGGCCTGGAGAGACAAAGGGATCACTAAAATAGCACACCTACTCCAAACAAACAGACTACTGATGTGGGAAGAAACAAAGATTAAATGGAAACTTCCAGAGTGGTTCAGACATACATAAATTATATAAATTATACACTATGCTAGGACCATTTTAGCACAGACAGCCAACCTCTTTACCAAAATTTGAACATTTTAGTTTATATATCCCCTTAGGTCCCAAGGCAATCACAAATCTTTATGAAATCTTACTGACGACCAGGGCAACAGATAAACTTGAGGTTCAATGTCAATGGGAGATGTGGCTGAGATCCACTCTACCACCAGAAACCTGGAACCAGATATTTATAAATATTTACAAATGTTCTGTCAACACCCTCATACAGGAAAAGAATTCCAAAATCTACACAAATGGTATGTTACGCCTAAACAACTTTATAAAATTTTCCCATCCACTCCCCCGTTTTGTTTCCGAGGCTGTGGGAATCAGGCGGACACTATCCAATGTTGGTGGGATTGTCCTGAAGTGACTAAAATATGGGATATCTGCTACTCCATTATTAACAAGGTATTTGCAAAAAACATCCCGAAGAACCCCTGGGTAGCACTTTTTGACAAAAACTAACCCATTCTTATCAATGCAGGTAATAAACTGTTACACTATATTTGTGCCTGCACTAGGTGTATAATAGCAGCATCCTGGAAGTCTCCAGCCTCAACCTATCAGCAGCTAATTCGTAAGATCACATGGGTCTACAAGACTGAATGCATGTTGCATTCTGCTAAAGGAACTTTAGATAAATTTATGAAAATTTGGGATATATGGTGTCTGAGGATGGTGGAGGAAACCTAAATCGACAGAACAATCTCAACAATTTCCAAATTTCAATATCTGCTACAGCAAGCCCTAAGTCACCGGGGGGAACACCAGCTTGACTTTACACCAAGGTAGAACCTCATAGACAGGTATGAAAACAAACTAAACAAGAGACGGAACAAACTCGTTTTATGTGTTATTTTTTTTTTATTTAATAACTTACAATTCATGTCATATCTAACAGTTATATATTACGAAACTATACTGTACTTTTTAACCATTGTAATCAAAGTCAATTATCTTTCTACGCCTTTAAAAAATTTGAAATACAATAAAAACTTATTGAGGAAAAAAAAAAAAAGCCTATAAGAAACTTTCTGAACATGGGGTTAAAAACAAATGTGATAATGACAACAATTTGGTATGCAGTTTTAAATATGGAACTTTGTGTGAAAAAAATCTCTTCTGTTGTTAAAAACAATTGGAAAATCCTACGATCTGCTGAAAAATGAAAACAAATTTTACCACCAAAACCAACAGTAGGGTTCAGACGACGAAAAAGTTTAAGAGACTTCCTAGTAAAAAACGGACCCAGTTTCATGCTATACCTAGGTCCTGGGATGGTTGCCTACATGCCAATTTGGATGTTTTAAATGTATAAAATGCACCTCTTGTAAATTTATGAAAGAGCAAAGATCTTTTTCCTCATACACATACTGGTAAAAATATTGAAATTAAAAGAACTATCACATGTACCACCACACATGTGGTATATGTTATAGTTTGCCCATGCAAACTTATGTATGTTGGCAAAACTGATTTGGCATTGCGCACGCTGATTGAAGGGCAAAGATCGGCCCTAAAAACGGCATACAGGGATGGCAGGAGTAACAAACCTGTGGCCAAACACTTTCTGGAATTTGGACATACCGGTACTTTATCTGATTTTTCTTTTACAGTAATTGACCGTGTCTTTATGCCTAAAAGGGGTGGGGACAGATCTAGATTACTATTACAATGTGAAACTCGCTGGATACACTACCTTGATACAGTCCACCACTAAAATGTTTTTTGAATACAAGATAATATTTTGGGCTGTATAGATCATGACTGGATTACTATATAAGGATAGAAAATTTATTGGCTATTGTCTACCAAATCCATTGTGAGAGATGGATTTTGTTTTTAAATGCACTTTTATATATGCAAGAATTAGCACTTTACTAGGGGTCCAGTGCACTTTAGTACACAGAATGCACTATAAAATATGTTTTAAATATTTTTCAAAAAAGATGGTATTTCACTTTTAATAAGATGGTATTGCACTATTATATCTAACTAACTGATAGTTTATATGCACTTTAAGTATACTGTGATGTCACTATGGGGGGAGGAGTTGAGAATGTATTTAAGGAGAAGTTCACTGTTTGTAATTCATGGCTTGAGAAAGGCTCAAGAACAGAGTCGAAATGTTGCTTGTTTGCAAAGTTCACTAATAAAGAACCTGTTTGAATAAGTCCCAGGAGTGCTCCTTGCATTACACTATTTATATATATATATATATATATATATATATATATATATATATATATATAATATATATATGATATATATATATATACATATATACACCCATATATATATATATATTAGAAATAAAGACAAAAGGGTATTGTGTAACATTAAGAAACATTACGATTTTTTACATTTTAGTATTACTTTACTTACTTCACCATGATTAAAAAAGAATGACAGGATAACAACAAACCCTCCAAGTCGACTGCCACTAAAAGAAATAAATAAAAGTATTACATCAGAATGAATTTGTGCACAATAGATCGATAAGCACCAACTGACAAATAAATAGAAACAGCGCATTGACAAACAACAAAGATATATTTAAGTTCCATGTAGAAGTGTTCAATGATCATCATGATTAGTGATGAGTCGAAAATAGGATTGGAAAACTGTTAGAAAATTGCAATCCAAAATAAGAAGCCCGATTCATTTGATTTGAAACGGATTTTCGGTTTAATTCATTTCTAATCAGGATCTACACACACAAATGAGGGTACCCTTCTAGACAAACAGACCACTCATTCACAGTAAGTTGCATCAATCGGTGAATCATTTAGTACTGGGCCACACAATTCTGTATAGTACAGTATATTATAAATTGTATTGTTTTATTGAATAATTTATTGCAATGGTTGGCTTATAAAAAAATTTGTTTAATAATGGAACTCGCATATGAGACTTTTCAAATGGGGAGGAGAAGGCAACACCAGTGATTCGTCTAGATGGTGCTTTTGACAATTTGATTTAGAGTATTCCTCAGCAAGGAAAGTCAGTATGGTTGTTGCCATTAATACATGAAGTAAAATCAAACCACCATAGTGGGACTGTAACAAAGTTAAAGAGTATGTCCACCATTTTTTAAAATTTGTTTTTATTCAGTTTAACCGAAGAACGGAAGGTATAATTGAACTATGTCTTATCTCCCGTTCTTCTATAAAAACTGCAGCAGAAAAGGCAGATCTTACCCACCAATGGTCCAGTGCCGCTGACAATCTCAGATGCCACTGACATTCTCCGAGGCATCCCCAGTCCCTTGCATTGTATGCACATGTGCACACAGTGCAAGGGAGCGTGGATGCATCAGGGACTGCATTGCTCTCTGTATTATGATTTTAGTGTGTGTCCGATTAGGGATAACATAGAAAGGGTATCCTCGTGCAGGTCTTACAGCGAGGCTATAGAAGGAGATACATGGGATCACAGATCAATGTCCGGTATGACTAAAATGACTTTAAGAGGGTGAATTAAAAGGGTCAGAAACATTTAATTAAATAAATGGACCATATGTATATGATAATAAATTCTATTTTCAGAGTTCAAATATAAATAAGTTAAAGAGTAACAGACCCAGAGGAACACGATTAACAACACTGGTCCAACTAGAAAATGTTCCATTAATAAACACCTTGTAATCTTTGTTTTAGCTAGTTTTCTATCCAAGTACAAATAGAAAGGCCTAGACCATGGTTTCTCATCTTATATAACCTTCTATGAATTACCATATCAAAGGCTTTTACAAAATCCAAGCATAACCCAAGATAAAAAATGCAAATACACAAGACAACTTTATTGACTAATAGTGAATTCTATTATAAAAAAAGTCCATGTTCACTTGTATGTTTTCCAAGTTATAAGAATCCTGAACAAATTATGCATAATTAACATGAAGCCAGTAGCACTGGTAACAATTACTCTTTTTTTTTCTTGCTCTGGAAAAAAAAGCCATTAATGATTATACAATAGTGTAAAATTCTATTTGGCTCAAAGGTTATCACTGATGCCTTGCAGTTCTGAGCCGTGGGTTCAATTTTGCAAGGTGTTTGAATGTTCTCTCTATGCTTGAATGGGTTTCCTCAAGTGCCCTAGTTTCCTACTACAATAAAAACATACCAAAGTTTTGTGTATGTGTGAAAATTTATTTTGGTTGTATACCTTGTAGAGCAAGGCCTAATGTTAATAGATCAACTAGCTGTTAAGTACTGTCTAATCTGATAAGCTCTATATTAGGAGATAAATGCAATAAAGATTTCAATACTTTTTAAAACTCCATTGCCATACGGATTAGGGCTGGGTACATAGAGAGTGATTATTATTCCCAAGCAGTGATTTACCGACGTGTCCGATTGCCCCATTCTGCTGACATTGCACACAAGCGAATTAAAACAGGCGATACTATCACACGTTAAAAAGTGCATGCTAGTGTAGGCCAAATGCACTATTTAGCTGCTCTTGCAAGTAAAGAAAGTCCCAAACGCACACTATCCTTAAATGGGTGCAGATATCCTCTAAGCCTCCACCTTTTAGGGGCCAAAGTAATAGATCCACAATACACACTCCACGAAAATCAGTTTAATAGTGAACCTATACTTCACTATTATATATAATATATAAATAGTGATCTATTTACCTGCTCTTGTATGCATTAATATCTAAAAACATTAGCATTATCTCAAAGTAATATGCTACCATCTAGTGGTAAATTTCAATATTAAACTACAAAAACTGCAAAGACAGGTTCTGTCAACAATATTAAAGGCCATGCTTATCCATTTCTGGTAAAATACTAAAAAGTGGTTCTGGCAAAAAGATTAAAATATAAGCAACACTTAACCATTAACATTTCATAAATGGCATGTCCACCCCAAAACACTAATTCATATTATTAGATTATACCTAAAACCATTTTAGTTGCAGACCTAAAAAGTGCTGCGGTTTGCTGTTCCACTGAGCGCTGCATAGAGTGATTTATAGGAATCCATTGGTAAGCCCTTTAGTCATTGGCCGCGATGTTAGGGTTACCCAGTGATTCCTCCAAAGCTCTCGGAGTGTACGTTGTCATACTGAAAATATCGGGAGGATTTACAGAAAACAGCAGCACGTTTCGGGTCTGTAACAAACAGTTTTTAGGGGTGATTTACGTAAATATGAATTATCGTTTTGGGGGTGGACATGTCCTTTAAAATGGCATGTACACTGTGCCAAATGATTTTCCAACTAATTACACAGTCCATTGTTTTTCAGCTCTGGGAGTTTTAATTTTTTAAAAGGGACAGGGCACAGCTAGTCAGTTAAAGGGCATCTATACTGAAAAATAGGTTATTTTAAATTGACCATAACTGGAAACTATAATTCTTCCCAACCACCACTGTGTCATTCTTTAGATAACCAATCTAAAACTTATTATATTTCAGCTGTCAATCAAGTTCCTTGCTCTCAAAAACTATTCTTCTGTGATTAGTTTTACTGTAGCTGGGATGGTAAATTTTGACAGGTGGAATACTGTATGCGGTGTGCAGGCTTGACAGTTGGTTTGTGGGAAAAAAACTCAGGTCGGATGGAAGTGAGAGTGGTTAAAAGAGGGAGGGGGGATACTGCTCCTAAACAAAATGTGTGCTGGGTTGAAGGCATGCAGCAACACACACAACATGTAATCAATTATAGATTATGATGAGGCAAAGTCATTTTTTCAGTATAGTGTTCCTTTAAGAACTGTCAATCACCCACTCCGATCCAGACCCTGGCACACTACATGTAGAAAATATGCATTCTATAAAAGTAAAGCTTATTTATCGGCCTAATTGAATAAGCATTAAGGTCATGAAAAGGAATAGGCAGTACTGTTGTTCATTCTATGCCAGCAACTAACACTCAATCCTGCAGTTAGCTGCTGTTTTTACAGTCTGATTGTGCCCTCCCACACACACAAACATACCTCCGAACTTCTAATACTGGCCAACAAGGCCAAGGGCAGAGCCACATATAGCTCAGTCCATAAACGGTACAGTCAGGCCTGAACGTCACAGACACCCCCCAGGACATCAGGACATGCCCATGCTCCTGTTAGGCCCCGCCCACACCAAGACCCTTCAAGACACGGAAGTCCTAGGGAAAATGGGACGATTTTAATGTACACTCCAATTCAAACTCTTACAGCTAAAAAAATTGTTATTTGATTCAAGCAGTGAAAACAACTGCCAGTGCTGCTTAACTTCCCATACCAAAGCAGTTTCACTATTACACATAATCAATGGGTGAATGCTATTGGCTGTATGAAGGCACAGATCATCTCCACTGCACATGCTCCACACTCTAGCTGTGCCTCATATTTTGGGAGGGGTCGGCACAGAGAGATGAGAAATAAAAGCTGAACAGGACATGAAGTGCCTGTCTAGTGACAAGGAGCACTGAGAGTAAAAAGGGATCAAGTTCCTAGCAGCCCTCAAAATACAGAAAAGGATAAAGGCAAGTCATTTTTTCACTTTAGTGACCCTTTAAACTTCTAGATCAGGATTTGTGCCTTCACCTTCAAGTTTCTTTGTGCATAGAGAAAATTAGAGAGATGAGAGTGACAAAATGTAATGTGTAGGATACGTAGTCGGTCCGTGGTTAATCCGAGTTTCCAATCCAGCATTAGCTACATCAGCAAGGAGTTTGTATCTTCTCCCTTTGCTTGCATAATAAATTTCTTCTGGGTATTCTGACTTTCTTTTGGTACACGATTATCAAAGACATACTGATATATATATATTTAGTAAACATTAAGGTCACCTCTTAAGCATTTATTGAAGTGCACTTCAAAGCTAAATTTGTACCAGAAAGATGTAAATAAAGATTTTACAAACAAATAAATTGTGAATCAAACAAATTCTAAATTAATTCTAGTTGCCCCATAAAGAAAACTGTTTTATGTAGGTCAAAATCTTACCTTAAATATGTACCATAAATGTAAAAGAAGAACATCATTATTCCATTCCAAACAAATATCACAGTGACATAAAAATAGGCTGGATCTCCTAAGCCTGACAAAAAAATAAAAACAAGATTGTAAGAACAGCTGCAAAGGTAACATGGATAAAAACAGATGTTTTTAAAGGGCCACGCAATTGACCTGTGTACATCAAGATCGACATTGGAAATTGTTTATCAAAAGAAAGGAAAATCTTAAAACTCTGCTCTCATTGTCCCTGCTAACAAGCAGAGTCTTGTCCCCCCCACTAAGAGGTGTCAGGTAAAAGTGCACTGTACACCTGGTTCATAGTTTGGAAACAGGTGTGAAATTGTCCAAATAGACAGTAATGGGGTAAAAGAGGCCACAGAATGGCACATGTCACCTTTATGGCTATTTACCTAGTACCAGTATTAGCATAAACTGAACTGCAATGATGGCACTGAGTCTCGTAATAATGCCCACTGGGCTAAGCATTTTTACAGGGATAGGAAGGAACAAGTAAACATAGGGAAATATTTTACTATAATGAGGTTCCCATCTGTAACAGCAGAGCAATAATTTTTTGTTGGGTGGTCACTGCAAAAAATCTAGGGGCATACCCTAGATTTTGTGGGACTGTTCCAGATTTTTACAATCTGTCACTCTCCCTACATCCAGCAGGGGAAAAGACAGCCTCTGAAATGTGCATCTTGTTTATCTTTGACTTATGTCATAGTTGCAAAAATAAAAATAAGCATCTGCAGAGCAAAGGCAAGGGCAATATGCTGAAGGTATACATTAAGCTGCCTATGAAAACCCTTTCAGGATCCCCTCTCTTGGAAATCATAGGCATGCCCCAGCTATCATAGAATGATTCAAAGGGGAACTAAAGTAAACAAAGTTTTTTTTTAAAAACCTAGGGTACTTTAACCTTCCCAGTTATTGTTTCTGTGAGGAGCGCTAGCACAAAGAAAACTGCTTCTTTCAGGCTTCCTCCTGGCTTCAGCACTTTCTTTAATACAGGAAGGCCAAGGACATTAGCCTGGCAAGTAAAAACTGTACTACTTTCCAACTCCTCCCACACTTGTCACTGACGATTCCCTATCTCTGACATTGGAGAACATGTTATTAACTATGTTAATAAAGGAGGAGAAGGAATTTGATAATGGTCAGTTACTGCCAGAAGGCAGTCTATTAATACATGAGTATAATTCAGATGACTAGCGAAACATCTTCAAGAACTAAACTTTAAGTCCAGTTAATCTAACTGAATACAACAGATATACCATGACCTGGATGAATGACAACCTTCACAAGCATACACAGTGGGACAACTTTTAGGATGGGGGGTGGACATGCCATTTAAAGAAGAATAGTGGATAGGAGGTACATTAGGGAAGCAGTAAGAGGTCTGCATTGTAGCCAATGCTTTTAGGGGTGGTCCCAACAGCATAGCTCAGTGACCACTGAAGATGGAGGCACCAGACTTGGATGGACACACAGGTAATAAAATGCTAGTCTTATGGCCTTGTTTTTTTCTGCCTAAAGTTCCCCTTTAAAGGGCAACTATAGTGAAAACAAACTTTGTCTTTATACAATGTACAGATAACTAAGTATAAGTTGCCTTACTTTCATGTTGCTGTGTGGCTTCGTTTCTTCACACTGGCAGAAGTTTGTACCAAGCTGTGTAGTCCCCCTCCCCTCTAAGTCTAGTCCCCCTAAATGCTCAGTTGAAAGGACTTTAAAGGACAACTCCACCCTCATAAGAACATTTTTTAGAAAGAATGGCCTCTATAAAATATGTTGATATATCATAGTTTGTCCTTTGAATTCATTACTGTATGTCTGCTAGGCTTCTGGAGGCCTCATGGAAATTGAGCAAATTTAGAAACCTGTACTGAGCCTGAGCATGCTCAGAAGAGGCAGACAGGGGATTTACATTCAGTCATTGGCTGTGATGTCAACTGCCAAATCCAATAATGACAGTTGCTAACTGGAAGAACCAGGAAGCAGAAACCGGGGAAACAGGACATTGTGCAGGATTTTAGGTTAGACTTATATATTTCAGATTTTAAACTTTTACCATTTAGGGGTTTGGAGGCTGATTTACCTGTATGTAAGTTTTTATTTTGGGGCTGGACTTGCCCTTTAAAAAAAAATTGTTTTTTAATATAAGATTCCCCCTGTCCCCCCAGCCCCAACCGCTATATTTATATTTTTAGAAAGTGCCCCAAACTCTGCAAGCAGAGGGACAGCCCCTCTGCTTGCCCCAAACTCTGCAAGCAGAGGGGCGGGACCGGCAGTTGCGTCTGTGATTGGCTGAGCGGCAGCCAATCACGGACGGGGCTGCCGGGAGTGCATTTCGGCGGGGGAAAGAGGGAAGGTAAGTAAAGTTTGGGGAGCTTTCTAAGCATATAAATATAGCGGTTGGGGCTGGGGGGACAGGGGGAATCTTATAGTTAAAGGGTTTAACGCTAGGGGGAGGGAATCCTGAGAGGGAGGGGGAGAAGGGCTGCAGTACGCATGCCAAACTTCTCCTGGAGGCCAGGTAGGAGGCAGAGTCCTATATGGACTCTGCTATCCTCCTGGTGGGCAGTTTTTGGGACTTTGGGGGGGGGGGGGGGGACTACAGGAGAACCATATGGAGCTGGGATGTGAGGTAAGGATTACACTACACTACATGATGGGGCCAGTAGTTGGGGGGATTATAGTTTTGGGGGTGGACATGCTGTGTGACATCCTGATGACCCCTCCCTTCCAGAGCTAGACTGTAAGCAAGCAAAGTGTGGGAGAAAGTAGCAATGTGCTGAAGGGAGGGGCAGAGGGAGAGAGAGGAGTACAGGTGGTGCTGAGATTCTTTACAAGTAAGTTACTGAACTCTGCTTGTTCTCTAAGTTTGCTAATTGTTATTTATTTTTGTACCTAAAAGTTTATATCCCTTCCCCTGCTTAGCTGAGCATAAATCACTGAAGACAGTCAGTGTGTTACGGTTTCTTCAGGATAAGGCCTCTATGAGACCCCCTCTGGACGCGGAGTCTAAGTACCTGCTGGTCTTCCCAGAGCCTCTAATGGTGAGGATTGTTTGCGCAGGCAGGCACCAGGTTCGCGGCTCCAGAAGAGAGAATCACAAAGACCAATCCCACATGTGGAGATGCAGGCCGGAGGTAGAAGCTGTGGTAGAATAGGCAGACCGGAGGAACTGGAGGTAGGACTGGAGAGAGATACAGACCGGAGGTAGGAGCTGTGGTAGATATGCTGACCGAGGTAACTGGAGGTAGGAGCTGGAGTAGAATACGACCGGAGGTAGGAGCTGTGGTAGTTATGCTGACCAGAGGTAACAGGAGGTAGGAGCTTGGAGTAGAGATACGGACCGGAGGTAGGAGCGGTGGTAGTTATGCTGACCAGAGGTAACAGGAGGTAGGACTGAAGTGGAGGTACGGACCGGAGGTAGGAGCTGTGGTAGTTATGCTGACCAGAGGTAACAGAGGTAGGAGCTGAAGTGGAGGTACGGACCGAGGTGAGAGCTGTGGTAGTTATGCTGACCAGAGGTAACAGGAGGTGGAGCCTGAAGGGATGCAGACCGGAGGTAGGAGCAATGGTAGTTATCTGACCGGAGGTAACAGGAGGTAGGAAGCTGAAGTGGAAGATGCAGACCGGAGGTAGGAGCAGTGGTAGTTATGCTGACCGGAGGTAACAGGAGGTGAGCTGAAGTGGAGATGCAGACCGAGGTAGAGCAGTTGTGTTATGCTGACCGAGGTACAGGAGGTAGGAGCTGAAGGAAATGCAGGCAAAACTGGACACAAGGACAGGGAACCACTGGTACCAATCACCAACACTAACCAGAGACTAGGATTCAAGCAACAAACTCTGAACTGGCAGCAAGAGGCCAACTGCCAGGAGGAGCCTAAATAGGCCCCTGTGACCTCATCCCTGCTGGCCGTGCCCTGGAAGAAGATGGCCGCCAGCAGGATAAAGCCTGCGCCGCCCACTCCTTGCGTCCTGAGGAGCGCGGGCGCGCGAGCGTGACGCAGCGGGTACCCGCGTCATCCGGCGCCCTCCCGCTCGCGACCCCGCCGAGGAGGATCCCGGCTCGCGGCAAGGTAAGTTCCTGACATTGCCCCCCCCCCCACGCCCACCCTCCGGGTGTCCTTGAGCTAGGTTTGTCAGGATGTTTGGAATGAAAGTCTTGACTAAACGAGGAGCGTGAATCTGCGTCAGACGGCTCCCAAGAATTCTCTTCGGGACCAAATCCCTTCCATTTAATAGATATCTTAACTTCCATCAGAGACCTTGGCATCTAAAATGTTCTCCCACCTCGTATTCGTCAGTCCCGTCATCATAATAGGCAGCGGAGAGGCTCCAGCGCCGGTCTGTAACATATCTTTTAAAACAGGATACATGAAGACTGGATGTACTTAATGACTTGGGGAGCTCCAATCAAAGGCAACCGTGTTGATAGCTTTCCTAATACAAATGGCCCGATGAACCGGGACCCAACTTAGCCGAGGGAATCCTAATTTCAAATTCCGAGTCGACAACAACAAACCAAATCTCCAACCTTAAATATCGAAGAGTCTTTTCTTAATAGATAGCTGACTTACGGGCCGCTCCTGAGCTTCAGCGATGAAGGGTCTTCAGCTCTAAAGTCTTCTCCTTCATAAGATGTATTCTGGGTGAAAAGATCAGGAATCGTGATCTTGGAAGGAATACCGGTAGAAAAGTTGGATAAAATCCATAGTTAAAGATACAGGGAAACACTTGATGGAAGAATGAAACCGCGTTTGTTAGTAAGCAAACTCTGCAAGTGGTAACAGAGAGGACCAATTTTCCTGTGACACGGAGGAGTAACAACCGAAGATACTGTTCAAGAGTTTGGTTGTGTCTTTCTGTTTGTCCATTAGATTGTGGATGGTATCCGGAGGAAAAAGAATTGTGGATATGTAACACTTGCACACTCCTTCCAAAACTTTGAGTGAATTGTACCCCTCTATCTGATACGATGTCATCAGAACCCCGTGAAGACGCACAATTTCCCTAATAACACCTCCGCCGTAATGGAAGCTGAGGGAATTCCTTTTAACGGAATAAAGTGAGCATCTTCGTCAATCGATCAACGACCACAAAAATTGTGCTGACCCCTTGAACGAGGTAACTCAACAATGAATTCCATGGAATCATGCCCCAAGGGCGGTCCGGAACAGGCAAGGGAGATAGTAATCCATATGGTCTCTGTCTAGTGGTCTTGAACCTAGCACAAGTAAAGACAAGAAGCCACAAACTGTTTACATCTCTAGACATACTTGGCCAAAAAAATTTCTGTTAAGCAAATCCAACGTCTTGTGAACCCCAAAATGACCGGCCAAAGCATGAGAATGACAATACTGAAGTACTGCAGACCTGGCTTGAACTGGAACAAATATTTTGTTGTCTTGGTATAAATAACCTTCTTGAAAGAGAAGAGGATTGGAGCGATGCTTCTTGATGGTTTTGACTAGATTAGTAGTTAATAGTAGAAAATTAGATTTGGAGAGAACCATATTAGGCTTATCCGACTTATTGACCTCAGAAGATTGTCTAGAAAGGGCGTCGCTTTACCATTTTTTGAACCAGGACGAAAGGTTATATGGAATTAAATCTTGTAAAGAAAAGAGCCATCAGCTCTTGACGGGGTTTTAACCTTTTAGCAGTCTGTAGGTATTCCAGGTTCTTAGATCCGGAAGATGGTAAAGGATGATTGGCGCCCTCAAGTAATATCGCCACTCTTCAAGGGCCGATTTTATGGCCAATAACTCCCGGTCTCCTACATCATAATTCTTTTCGGAATCAGAAAGTTTTCTTGAAAAAAAGCAACCGGATGTAGTAACGCCTTAGGTCCGTTACGTTGCGAGAGTATACCTCCTCATGCAACTTCAGAAGCATCCACCTCCAATATAAAAGGAACAGTGGTCTGGGTGATAAGGATGGGGGCTGAAGTAAAAGCAATTTCAGCGCTCAAAAGGCTGTTTGAGCGGACTTCGTCCAAGAGAATGGGACATGGGTTCTGGTCAGAAGGGTCATGGTAGTATAATAGTAGAAAAATTCTTAATGAATCTACGGTAGAAGTTGGCAAACCCATTGAATTTTTGAACTGTTTTCCGGGTAGTAGAGTAGCCAATCCTGAAATACGGAAACCTTTGAGGATCCATAATTAGCCCTTGGGTGAGATATGAACCCAAGAACGTAGAAGATCTTTTCAAACTCACATTTTCCCAATTTGGCGTATACCCCCATAAACTCTAAGCCGAGAGAGAACTTTCTTAACCTGATACGATGTTCCTCCGGTTAGAAGAAAAAATCAATATATCTCTAGATAACGGCCAAAAAGTCATCTACAAGTCACGAAAATATCATTGACAAAATGTGGAATGTGGCAGGTGCATTGCATAGACCGAAAGGCATGACCAAATATTCGAAATGACCATATCTGAGCGGAACGCCGTTTTCCATTCATCCCCTTCTTTTATTCTGATCAAGTTATAGGCTCCCCGAAGATCCAACTTAGTAAAAACTTTGGCGTTCTCAATCGTTGAAACATTCGGGAATAATGGAAGAGGATATCTATTTTAATCGTGACATTATGAGAAGCTCGGTAATCAATACAGGCCTAAGTGAACCATCTTTTTTCTCTCCACAAAAATATACCAGCCCCTGCTGGAGACTAGAGTGGCGAATGAAGCCCTTCTGAAATTCTCTTCTATATATTCCTTGAGAACCTTTTGCTCAGGTTCTGACAAAGGATATACCCCCCAGCCAAAAGGAATCTCCGCACCAGGTAAAGTTCAACAGGACATCATAAATGCGTGTGGTGGTAGATTATTAGCAGCTTTCTTATCAAAGACATCTGCGAATTCTGATAGACACTGGGTAAGAGAGTCTCAGCCTGAACCTGATTAATACTTAACACTGAGAGGGAAGACATGACAGTCGACAATGTGATGAGAGAAAAGAGATCTCTCCGGAGATCCATTTATTGAAGGATTGTGTGTCTTCACCATGGCATACCTAAAATAAGATGAAAAAGAGAGAAGGCAATACAATCAAAACATATAAATTCTGAATGATATTAATGTTGATCAATACTGGGAAAGTCTCTCGTATACGAACCAGATGAATTTTAGACCCGTCTGCCAGATGAATAAAGAAGGAGAGAGGTTTTGGGACGAGTGGGAATCTTCCATTCCTTGGTAGGATTCCAAATAAACAGCTACAGGCCCCGGAGTCAATAACGGCTTGGACGGTGACCATCGACCGGTTCCCTGTATGACAATCAATCGACAGTAAATGCTGAAGCCGGGAGTGACAGACCAGAATGCATAGTAGGAGTCTTACTCGTAGGTCTGATTGGAACCCCTGGAGCAAATGACCAGACTCCCCACAATATAGACAGGTTTAAGCGGCGTCTTCTGATCCTTTCCTCAGGAGAGAGGAAGACGAGTTAAACCCTAGTTGCATAGGGACCGGTTCCAAAAATCCTGAAGAAGGAGAGGTAGTGAGTTACGTCATAGAGAGGACGAACGGGAAGTTGCCCAATCTTTCTAATCTCCTTCTCTCAGTCGACGGTCAATTTGGACCGCTAGATCAATAAGATCTTTCAGTTTCTCAGGGACTCCAGTGCGTGCTAATTCATCCTTAAGGATCTCTGATAGTCCGATTCGGAACTGGGGATCGAGCCGCTTCATTCCTTGGGTCCCACACTGATCCTGCGGAAGTCAGCCACATAATCTTCTACCTGTCTTCTCCCCTGGGACAGGTTACGGAGTGCTGCTTCAGCTGAAACAACTCTACTGGATCATCATAAATTTCTCCTAAGCGGAAAAAAAAGTACCTACGGAAGCTATCGCAGGGCTGTTTTGATCCAGCAAACGAAGGGCCCACGCTTGGGCTCGTCCTGAAGCAATGAAATAATGAAACCTACTTTTACCTTTCTTCAGTGAAGCTTTTCGGGCGAAGGGAGAATACAAAATGACAGAGCTTTTGAACTGTCCAAATTTGGAACGATCTCCGGAAAATCAGTCAGGAAAGGAATTTTAGAGGCTCAGCAACTGATGGGTTATGAGACCTTCCAGAGAACATGGCGTCAACCTTGCATCCAATTGGCAGTATCCCTGTCTGGCTTCTTGTAAGGCTCCCCGAAGTTCGGCGACTTGTCGATATAAGTCCTCCGCGGACTGACTCTCCAGTGGGATTCATCTGGCTGCCGTTACTGTTACGGTTTCTTCTCAGGATAAGGCCTCTATGAGACCCCCTCTGGACGCGGAGTCTAAGTACCACTGCTGGTCTTCACCAGAGCCTCTAATGGTGAGGATGTTTTGCGGCAGGCAGCCACCAGGTCGCGGCTCCAGAAGAGGAATCACAAAGACCAATCCCACAATGTGGAGGCAGCCGGAGGTAGAAGCTGTGGTAGATAGGCAGACCGGAGGGAACTGGAGGTAGGAGCTGGAGTAGAGATACAGACCGGAGGTAGGAGCTGTGGTAGATATGCTACCGGAGGTAACTGGAGGTAGGAGTGAGTAGAGATACGGACCGGAGTAGGAGCTGTGGTATTTAGCTGACCAGAGGTAACAGGAGGTAGGAGCTGGAGTAGAGATACGGACCGTAGGTGGAGCGGTGGTAGTATGCTGACCAGGTAACAGGCAGGAGGCCTAAGTGAGGTACGGACCGGAGTAGGAGCTGGGTTTAGTTATGCTGACCGAGGTAACGGAGGTAGGAGCTGAAGTGGAGGTACGGACCGGAGGTAGGAGCTGTGGTAGTTATGCTGACCAGAGGTAACAGGAGGTAGGATGCTGAAGTGGAGATGCAGACCGGAGTAGGAGCAATGGTAGTTATGCTGACCGGAGTACAGGAGGTGGAGCTGAAGTGGAGATGCAGACCGGAGGTAGGAGCAGTGGTAGTTATTGACCGAGGTAACAGGAGGTAGGAGCTGAATGGAGATGCGACCGGTAGTAGGAGCAGTGGTAGTTATGCTGACCGGAGGTAACAGGGGTAGGAGCTGAAGTGGAAATGCAGGCAAACTGGACACAGGAGACAGGGAACCACTGGATACCAATCACCAACACTAACCAGGAGCTAGGAGTTCAGAGCAACAAACTCTGACTGGCAGCAAGAGGCCAACTGCCAGGAGGAGCCTAAATAGGCCCCTGTCCCTATCCCTGCTGGCCGTGCCCTGGAAGAAGATGGCCGCCAGCAGGGTAAAAGCCTCGCCGCCCACGTCCTTGCGTCACTGAGGACGCGCGGCGCGCGAGCGTGCACGCGAGCGGGTACCTCTCGCGTCATCGGCGCGCTCCCGCTCGCGAACCGCCGAGGAGGACCCGGGCGCTCGCGGCAAGGTAATTTCCTGACCAGTTTATCAGCAGCTGTAGTGAGACATTCACAAACAGTGACACTGCTTGTTGTCCATATACATTTAATTTGCTTTAGTCTATATATTTCATAGATTGCACTGTATGTCTTGTTTGGTATATAGTCTGTATTACTGTATTATTATATATACTGTATTAGTGTTTACTTGGTGATGTCCATTTGAGTCACTGGTTTTGTATGTATATAAGATTTTTTTTTATAGTGTGTTATGATGATATTTGCTGGGTTAATGGTTTATTGATTGTGTTTAGCACTACAGCATTTGACTGTGTTGCACATGGTACTTATAGTGTGGGTGAGGGAGTGTGTGACAGTACTGCATGGGAGTTTTGGATAGTGTGGGTGTGTGCCTTTGAGTGACAGATAAGGTGTAGCATCTCCTACAAATCCCAGCATATTCAAAGGCTTATATCTTGGGGACTATGAAGAATTTAAAAAAAACTAAAGGTACCCTGGTGGTTGGAATGACATAGCATACACTAGAAGGAATTAAGAAAAAAAAATTCTCACTATAATTGCCCTTTAAAAGAGGGCATGGCAAAAATATTGGTAATGCACCAACAACTGTCTATGATAACACTCAAAGATGAGTACTTTAGAATAAGGTGATACCTTTTTATGGTATTTATTATATTATGGACTAACAGTTCATTTTTACAGACAAGCTTTTGAGAGATACAATTCTCTCTTCTTTAGGTCAAGCAGTACTAAAAAACACAGGGTACAGCACATAATTAAAGTTGATAGAGTTACAACCTTTTTTTGTGGAAATCCTATATTAGGAATGTAATACAAGGATAAGCAGTAAAGCAATAAAAATAAAAATAAAGTAAACACTAGGGAACTGTAAATAGGACATAATTAAGTAGCCATGTGCTATAACCCTGTGTTATTTAGTACTGTTTGACCTGAGAAAGAGAGAAGTGTATCTCTCAAAAGCTTGTCTGTAAAAATGAACTGTTAGTCCATAATAAAAAGGTATCATCTTTAGTATACGTTACTGGACTTATACACTTATACAGTTATAACCATTTTAGGATAACACTTTCAGGAATCCATCCCTTTGAGATCTTGCACCTGACTCAAACTTAGCATTATTATAATTATGTGCTATCAGCAAGCTTTTTTTTCTGCATAAAATTGTAACTAACCCTCTCCCCCCCCCCCCCCCGTGTTTTTACTGTTTACACTAGCAAAGATATTATTATATATGGGGCCCAGGAATGTGCATTGATCATCTCTTTTTTTGTTTGTGATCAGCAGGCTAAGCAGCAGTCAGCAGCCGCCTGCCAAAAATAAATAATTTGCGGATATATAATGCATTTAAAAAGATGTTTTCCAATTGTTGCAAGTACCTCAATAACAGAGATTATATGAATAAACCTACTGTATATTTGGGGTGTAATAATGGGTATATTTTTTTTCTTTATATGCTGTATATTTATAACACATTATATTCTAATATACATAAAACATCAGTGGGATAAAGAGACAAAATTGTTACTTTTGGAGGCTTGCTATGTTAACCATACCTTCACAGCTTTCTACTGGACTAAGATTGTTTCCTCTGTTTACTGTCCAACACAATTTGGTCTTATAACCAAGAAAATCCATTGTCTCTACATATATTCTGTACCAGCTGGCCAAGATTACCTGTGTGAAGAAAATGATTAGAAATAAAGCAATAAGATTTATTTCGTTTCTTTGTTTCTTCTCCTTATAAACACCTGTTATATTTGCTGCTATTGTGAAGTGCTGGCCCCACTGTGTAGTGTTAATAGATCCTTACCTTACTCCTCAGCTTCTTATGGCTCCTCTGCAGTGCTTGCCCAAAGTCCAGAAAAGTAAAGGAGCCTATTTTCCTGTGTGAAGGTTTCTGCCACTTCTCTAGCCTCCCGGAGGTATTCAGTCGTGCTCTGTGGAGTATTTCGTTAAACCCTTCTGCTGAAGTGTAGTCTCACCCCTCCTAGCCCCAATCACAGTGTCCAATTTTAAAAGAAATAGCAGACTATTTACTTACCAGCCTTCGTTCCAACTTCTTATATAGTATATATAGATATACAGTAACTTAGATATACAGTATATCATATATCCTTGGATTACATAAAGATGGGGAAGCCTAGATTGTGAGATCACAAAAGAAATCTGAGCTTAGCTCATTATGTCATACCAAATTAGCTTAAGGGATTAAGGGCACGGCCACACTGCAGCGCAATGTTTGCGCATGCATTTTTTTCATTAACTATTGAAAAACGCATGCGATTGCGATTTAAAATGCGGAACGCAAATCGCAATGCACCCGAAAACGTGAGTTTTCGGTGCGTTGCCGCGTTTTCAATGATATGATATTGATATTCAATGATAAAAACGCAAACGCAAAAAACGCAAAAAATGCACAGCAGTGTGGCCTAGCCCTAAGATAAACTTTTTCTCCTGTCATGTACTAGCAGCATTCATCCACCAGGATGCATAAGAAACCCCATTCTTTCCCTGTGTCAGGAAATGTTTCCCAAAGACAAATATAGGGAGATGCAATTCAGTTTACAAACGTGTTTAGTAAGTTACTCCTTCAAAAACCCTCAGTGCCCAATTCACTTGATGGGGGGGGGGGGGGGGTTGCACCTCAATGTCCAAGTTATAGTGTAGATTTTGGGATTGGCCACACTAGCACATAATAATGTGCAATCCACTCATGCTTGTGTTTCAATCATAAGTCAAAAAGTGCACAGTAGTATTAGCCAATTGGTCTGTGCTGCAATCCACTTTTTGGAGTGCATGTGATAACCATGGTTTGGTGAATCGCATGCGCTCTGATAATGCAACATTGCGTAGATTGCATCACAGTCGGTTAGTAACACGCAGAAAAAGACGCACATCTACCGCAGATATTACCATTCATCCTAGCGTGGCCTTACCCTTAAACTCCCAATAATGATCATTCATGGCCGCATGGCAAGGATGTTTATATATAGATTAGGATCACCAATAATAAAAAAAGGTTATAGGATCCTACATACAGCAAATCATTGAGATGGATCCTGGTTAGTCACCTGGATCCTAGTTATTCACAGTCTGGCACACCATTTATTAAACAAAGGAAAAGTCTGAAACCACCTATACTTTACGGGACGTGTAATAGAACAGCTTCAAAAACTAGTGATATATTTAATTCATCTAAAGACATATCAGCGTTATTCAATAAAAGTTCTTATCGTTTAAAATGTTGCAAATTTTGACCCAACCAATCAGATCTTATTTAACATTTGAAAGCGAACATCTGATTGGTTGGGGCAAAATTAGCACCATTTTAAACGATAAGAACCATCATTAAATAACCCTGATAGTGTCACAAAATGTTTTGGTGGCTTAATCCCCTTCCTCAGGTGTGTGACAGGATTAGGCCCGGCCTAAGGTTAAATAGCACACTGTGCAAGATTTGTTACTGGTGCCTAGTACCCCCCCCCCCCCCAAAAAAAAGAAAAAAACAACCCCCTGGGTCCCTGGCCCATTTGCTGTAATATGTAGGGTCCCTGGCCCATTTGCTGTAATATGTAGGGTCCCTGGCCCATTTGCTGTAATATGGAGGGTCCCTGACCCAATTGCTGTAATATGGAGGGTCCCTGGCCCAATTTGCTGTAATATGGAGGGTCCCTGACCCATTTGCTGTAATATGGAGGGTCCCTGACCCATTTGCTGTAATACGGAGGGTCCCTGGCCCATTTGCTGCCCTGACCCATTTGCTGTAATACGGAGGGTCCCTGGCCCATTTGCTGTAATATGGAGGGTCCCTGAGGCATCTGCTGTAATATGGAGGTCTCTGACCCATTGCTGTAATATGGAGGGTCCCTGACTAATTAAACATTTCCTGCTGTGAGTGTTTAATGTCCTAATCCTTTAACACTTTAAAGGAACTGTAAACCCATATAATGAAATATTTGCAGTCTTTGCCCTCCGTTTGTATTATTCACAGGGAGGTGAGAACGCTTATTCTCACCTCCCTGTGAATAATATTTTGCTCAGGGGACTGATCGATCGTGCGGTTCCCTTTGGGAACGCTCGATCGATCGTTCGCAAATTTGGCCTTGGCCGAATTTGCCGCGGCCAACGGACATATGTCCTGGCCGAGTGCTCGCTACAAAAAGTCCCTGTGTGTGTACCCAGCCTTATGCCTCCTGGTGGATGACTGCTGCAAGTACATGCCAGGGAAAAAAGTTTATCTTTATCCCTTTAGCTAATTAGGTGTGACATTGTGGGCCAAATGAGCCAAGCTTGCTCGGCTAGGCTCAGATGTCTTTTGTGAGCTCACAAATCACAATCTAAGCTTCACCCATCTGTAACAAGTAATTTACTAAATTCACAGACAGAACAGCACAGCATACACACGTATCCCACCCCTGCCGGATTGCCCGGGAGTCTCCCTCATTCTGGGGTGGTCTCCCGCGAGACCACCCCAGACTCCCGGACTTTAGAGGAGACATGAGCCTCCTCCCAAGTCACACCCCTTTCGGGGGCCATGCCTGGGGAACACCCCTAGAATGATGGCCCCCGCCTCCATGTGACATCAGGCCCCACCTCCATGTGATTTCACATCACGCCCCCTTCCCCACCCTGCCCGGAAGCCTGAAAGGGCAGGGTGGGATGTCTGCATACAAATATCTTAAGTAAGGCTTATGTGTGTTGGGGCTTAGTATGTGGGCTGGTGCTGATACATAAATCAGCATTAGCATTATATCTGCAGGATCGTAATTGAAGCGGCTGTAGCACCGATGCACAACTTTGACCTACAGGTCCGTGATTGCAACCTGTGCAGTCGCACAGGTCACCCATATCAAAGGCCAGCCCTGGACAGGACAGGACATAGCACCTGACTACAGTGCTATGATGGTAGCACACTGGTAAGGTAAGAGGTTATAGTGCCTGTGGTTGTAGGTTTAAGTTCCATTAGAATTGTGTTAGTTGTATGGTGTTGTAGGTTCAAATCCTGTTAAAACCTATTTTTTTTTAATACAAGCACTTTTATCGTATAGAATTTGGTATCATTTTGTTGTTGTTAAAAAAGCAGTGATCATTTAGGCTACATTTACAGTAGCCATAGCGGTAACACAGGGGAACATAGCACTTGGAATTTAGTACAATGTCCCTATGCGTTAATGCATAGCAGTGTCAATTATGTGAAAGTCATTGCTATGCACTACCGCACAAAACTGCTACATGCCTTTTTTTTTTTTTTTTTACAATGAACTACATCTCAGCAGTCTGGGTAGAAACAAAGCGATTTTTTGGGCAAAACAACAGATATATTCATATATCGGTCGGTCAGCCCTAAAAATCACTGGTCTAAATCACAGCCTGATCATGTGGTCTCCTATAGACTGCACAATCAGTTGCGGCTAACTATCGACCGATTGCTCGCTTGTGGCAAACGGTCAGTCTCGATGAAAAATTTGCCTGTGTGTACCCAGCCTTAATGTTAATGATTAGTTGTAGATTGATGGTGGATTGATGGTAGATTGTTGGTGGATTGATTAGAAGATTGTTTGAGGATTGGTTGGTGGATTGATGGTAGATTGTTTGGTAGATTGATGTTTAATTAATGGCAGATTGTTGGGTGGACTGTTTGCCTGATTCTCCTGGCGGATCTAATGATTGAACAGCCGTTACGGCTGGCAAAGTGCCCATACACGGCACTTTTATGATATATGATATAAAGGTGCTATCCATGGGTAAACTGTCTTCTATTAAAGTGTTGGGCTGGGTACACACTATGAGATTTTCCGGACGTCTGACCAACAGTGACGTGTGTGTGGTTGGATGACCGAAATACCTGATGGTCTGTGTGCGGCGGCCACGACAAGCTTGGTCGCCCATTTGTCCAGATCGGACGAACGGGCCTCTTGGTAAGCTCACAGCCAGTCGTGCGGTTCCCTATGGGAATGCCGATCGGTTGCGAAAATGGTAGATTCTGCGCACTATTGCCGCACGACAGTCATTTGCCCTGGCTGAGCATTCGCTAGTTTGCGAACGCTCGTTACAACAAATGCCCCCCCCCATGTGTACCCAGCCTTAAAGTTCAATAAAGATTAGGACATTAGACACTAACAGCAGGAAATGTGTTAGTTAGTGAGTCCAACTCACATCTGTCTGTTCCTGCCATCTAGAATTGCACATGAATTAGCTCCCCAGGTCCCACTGTACTTTACCCTCCCCCACCAATTTATCAGAAAACAAGAATTCCTACAACTGCCAGTTAAGGCTATGTTACGCAGCGGAACATCAGGCTAGCGATTTGTGCGATGCTTCCGCTGTGTTAACGCCACAATGCATGCCATTATTTTCACACATGCAATACACTGTGCATTAATGCCACAAGACTGCTGCATGCAGTGCGTTGCATGCAATGCACTATATCACAGCTCAATAGTGCCATTCATTAATATGTGCAGAAGACGCGCTGTAGTGTGACCGAAGCCTAAGGGTTTTTCAAAAAAACGGTTAAGCTATGATTGCAGCCACAACACATGATGTATGTATGTATAATTTATTTATAAAGCGCCACTTGAGTACGCAGCGCTGTTCATTAAAAAATACAGTATACAAACAAGGGGACAAGTGCAAGCCATTACCAGATAGATAAAAATTACATTATATACAATTTCATACATCGGTTAAGAAAGTATATATAGGGTTGGCTTGATAAAGGTCCTAGATGTGGACCGAAACGTTGCCTTGTTGTTGCACTATTAAAATTCCACTCACCACTTATCGATGCCCCGGTGCTACTTAGTACACATCCAGTAAGTAATACATCCAAAAAAAAGAGAACTCCAAGGGATTTCCAAAAACTCCACCAATTTTATGTGTGCCTTAACGCGTTTCAGCCCCAGGGCGTCTCAGAAGGGACTTATGATGAGGCTGTGCTATATATGTAATATATATATAATCTAATATATATATATATTGCCATGAAGTGGCGTGACAGCTAGCATTTGTACAAAACAATATGTAAACTAAAGGCATCCATTTGAATTAAGTGCAGGTGAATTGCTTCATGGCTTGTTGATATATTAGTGTATGTGTGTTTAGAGTGCTTTTGTTGTAATTATATATATATATATATATAATACGCAATGGGACGCGCTCACAGGTCTTGATGCAATATAAAAGGGTGTTTAATCACATGAAAATTGTTAACATGTTTCCACCCCAAACGCGGGGCCGTCTTCAGAACATCTGAATCAGAGCAACGTGCAAGTTTAAAAATCAGACTTCAACCAATCGGCTAAAATGTGGGAGGAGTGTTTCAGTGACATCACTAGGGAGAACCAATAAGGTACTCATAATATAAAGTGCTACAGTGTAACAAAAGTGACAAGTGCAATATTCTACATTGTATCATACATAAAAACATTTATAATAAACATTTATAATTAAAGGAAAACTCCACCCTCATAAGAACATCTTTTAGAAAGAATGGCCTCTTTAAAATATGTAGATATATTATAGATTTTCCTATGAATTCATTACTGTATGCCTGCTATGCTTCTGGATGCTTTATGGAAACTGAGCAATTTAGAAACCTGTACTGAGCCTGGGCATGTTCAGAAGAGGCAGACAGGGGATTAGCATTCAGTCATTGGCTGTGAGGTCAACTGTCAAATCCACAACTGACAGTTGCTGACTGGAAGAACCAGGAAGCAGAAACAGGGACAACAGGACAGACTTATATATTTCAGATTTCAAACTATTACCTTTTAGGGTTTTAGGGGGTGATTTACCTGTATGTAAGTTTTCATTTTGGGGCTGGACTTGCCCTTTAATTAATTATTCGACGGTGGAGTCCATATTAAAGGGCATGTCCACCCTTATAAAAAAATTTCCACATGTAATAGTATGCCTTCCCCCAGCCCCAACCACTATAAAATAATTTTAAGAAAGTGCCCTGATCTTTACTTACCTTCCCTCTCTCCTCCGACGCATTGCCCAGCCTTCTGCTTGCAAGACACTGCAAGCAGGGAGCGGGACCAGCAGCCACGTCCGTGATTGGCTGAGAGGCAGCCAATCATGGATGTGGCTGCCCAGAACGCTGGGAGAGAGAGGGAAGGTAAGTAGAGTTCTGGGGACTTTCTTAAAAAGGTTTTTTAGCGTTTGGGCCTGGGGAAAGGAACCCTAATATATGGCCAAGGGTTTCTATGCTAGGGGGAGGGATCGCAAAACAGGAGGGAGAGGGAGGGGGAGAAGGGCTGCAGTGCGCATGCCAAACTACTCCCGGAGGTCAGATAGGAGGCAGAGTCCTATAAGGACTCTGCTATCCTCCTGGTGGGCAGTTTTTGGGACTTGGGGGGGGTGACTATCAGGCGAGGATAACCATATGAAGCTGGGATGTGAAGTAAAAGGGATTTTATATAACACTACATGCGGGCCATTAGGGGGGGGATTTAGTTTTGGGGGTGGACATGCCCTGTTAAAAGGTAGTAAGTATATCATTAAATCGAATTTTCAGATCGAAGACCTGCAATGGAATCAGCATAATTAAGGTAGAGGGGTCCGCATCACACAATAATGTCAGGCACTACACTGCCTGGTAATGTAGGACTTTCTAAAGTCCCTGACATATCGAAAGAGTTAAGGTCGTGGGACAAAGACACAGCTTCTCCTTCACTGCCAAATATCTCTATACCATTGGGGCCACATAAGATGAATCTCTAATGTGAAACGATGGATTATAAAGTCTGTTACACACAGGATGTAATGGGGGGTCCTTTAGGTTAAAATGGAAAACCCCCTTGAATATGGGCGAAATAGATAATGTTAACAAGAGTGACTAATTAAAGTAACTACATTTTCGACACTTTCTATAGTGAGACTGATTAGTAACAAAATTAAATTCAAGAAAATCATACTGCAAATAAGGTCTCCAATGGCCCAAGGATCTCTGAGGGACAGGGCCGTTTCTAGCCATTTTAGTGCCTTAGGCGCCCTCCTACCTACGTGCACACACCCCCCCTCCAAAAAAAACCCCAAAAAACTTGGCCTGTCAAACTACAGCTGGGTTTCCTCCTTCTGACACCGTCTACTGCGACTGTTTCTTTATAGTGTAACCGCTTTACTAGTTGGTAAGAGGCACACGCTGTACCAGGTGAGGCGGACGTGTATACATACTTCAGTGGATGTGCGGTATGTGGCACCAGTGTTCTCCCCAGAAATTGTTTCCCGCCGAGTAGGGCAGAACAGGGAAATTTGGTGAGAGCCAAGATGTTTTACTCTTTCAGTGCTTTTCCAAGAATATCGGCATTAATATATCTGTTGTATTCAATTAGATCAACTGGACTTGAAGTTTAGTTCTTGAAGACATTTCGCTAGTCATCCGACTGGCTTGCTCAATTCAGAATGACTTGTACCAGAATCTGTGGCAATTATGTACCCTGGAAAATCCCATTTAGCATATCACAGCCAGGTGTTAAGGGTGTGATTGGATAGTGGCTAAGAGGTGTTATAGGAACACCCAGAGTAAGGTGTCAAAACAGCATTGTACATGGCAGACAGTTGGTGTCGAACCCCCCCACCTCTATTTAGGCTTGGTTTCTTTATTTTCACATAAATAGCCTCCATGACACCTCTCTTGAACCAGTCCTGTTCCTTTGCCAATATGTTAACATTACAATCTTCAAATATATGTCCTTTATCCTTAAGATGCAGGTACACAGCTGAGTCCTGACCTGAGGAATTGGCTGGGCCATACGTTGATGCTGTTGCTGTTTGGTCTCCCTCACATACAAATCAGAGCATTCTTCACTGCACTGCGTATATGATGTTGCTTTTCTTGTGTTTCGATATTGGGTCTTTCGGATGTACCAATTGCTGCCTCAGTGTGTTGTTCGGTTTAAAGCAGACAGGGATACGGTGTTCTTTGAAAATTCTTCTTAATTTCTCGGAGACCCCTGCTACATATGGGATGACCATGTTCCTTCTCCCCTCTTGCTTTTCCCCTTTGCTGTTGGTATACGTGTTCTTTTCTTTCCTTCTACTTCTTTTGACAAAGGCCCAGTCTGGATATCCACAAGTTTTAAGGGCTCCTCGGAGATGTTTCATTTCTTTAGCCTTCGCCTCTGTGCTAGTGGGGATGTTCTCAGCTCTATGTTGCAGGGTTCTGAGGACACCCAGCTTGTGATCTAAAGGATGGTGGGAGTCAAACATCAAATACTGATCTGTGTGTGTTGGTTTTCTGTAAATCTCTACTTCCATTTTACCATTTTCCTTAACTTCTACCAAGCAGTCCAAGAAAGCCAGTCTGTTGTTTTGTACCTCTTCCCTGGTTCAAGAGAGGTGTCAAGGAGGCCATTTATGTGAAAATAAAGAAACCAAGACTAAATAGAGGTGGGGGGGTTAGACAGCAACTGTCTGCCATGTACAATGCTGTTTTGACACATTACTCTGGGAGTTCCTATAAACACCTCTTAGCCACTATACAATCACGCCCTTAACACCTGGCTGTAATATGCTAATTGGGATTTTCCAAGGTAGATAATTGCCACAGATTCTTGTACAAGTCATTGTGAATTGAGAAAGCCAGTCGGATGACTAGCAAAACTTCTTCAAGAACTGAACTTCAAGTCCAGTTCATCTAATTGAATACAACAGATATACCATGACCTGGATGAATGAGAACCTTCACAAGCATTGGCAATAATAATTTGTGCCAGCAGAACATTACCATTAACCCTTTAGTGCCAGCAGACTTTACTATTAATACTTTCAGTGCCAGCACCTTTCCAGAGAATTGCTATTAACCCTTCAGTAGCAGACTTCCCCATAGTATTGCCATTAACACTTTCAGTGCTAGCAGAGTATTACCATGAACCATTCAATGCCAACAGACTTTCCTATTAACACTTTCAGTGCCAGTAGAGTATTATCTTTAACCCTTTCAGCTGCCAGCATTGACATGATATACAGTATGTACCTGCTTTCCATGTCTCCTCCATTGAATTGTTCATTCCTCACCTACTCTAAGTTCTAATTGGAGAGTTGGGTGGAAGGAAGAAAGAGGAAGGGATAAGGATCTCATGGCTGCTAGTCACAGGGTCACTGTTATAAAGTCTGCAGCAGCTTTTACCGGGCATTTTAAAACTGTTCTACTCAGTCCCATTAGCTGAGCTCAACCTCCCACTTCCTTCCTTCACCTTCAGTTCATTTGCAAATTGCAACATTTGTTGCTATGTAGAGTTTGTGGAGTTCAGGCTCTGTACTAGATACAATGTTGCAGATTACAGCTGAACAATGACAGCAGTTCTAACACAGCAAGTAACAGCTGACAGGGAGATGCTAGGGAGAAGAATAGGCTCCATGGATCAACATAGGTGGCCTAGTTCTTTGCCTAGGTGGCCTATGCCTAAAAAACGGTTGTTGTAGGGAACTGCAATGTCTGGCGACCGCCATATCCCCAGATGGTAATCCTGTGATTTGCCATCCGGTCTCTAATGTAGTTACTTTAATTAGTCACTCTTGTTAACATTATCTATTTCGCCCATATTCAAGGGGGTTTTCCCTTTTATCCGAAGGGACCCCCCATTACATCCTGTGTGTAACAGACTTTATAATCCATTGTTACACATTAGAGATTCATCTTATGTGGCCCCGATGGTATAGAGACATTTGGTAGTGTAGGAGAAGCTGTGTCTTTGTCCCACGACCTTAACTCTTTCGATATGTTAGGGACTTTAGAAAGACCTACATTACCAGGCAGTGAAGTGCCTGACATTATTGTGTGATGCGGACCCCTCTACCTTAATTATGCCGATTCCATTGCAGGTCTTCGATCTGAAAATTCTATTTTATGATATATTTACTCCCTTAATAAGGACTCCACCGTTGAGTACTTGGTTAATTATAAATGTTTTTTATAAATGTTTTTATGTATGATACGATGTAGAATATTGCACTTGTCACTTTTGTTACACTGTAGCACTTTATATTATTGAGTACCTTATTGGTTCTCCCTAGTGATATCACTGAAAAGTCCGATTTTTAAACTTGCATGTTGCTGTGATTCAGATGTTCTGACGACGGCCCCGCGTTTGGGGTGGAAACATGTTAACAATTTACGTGTGATTAAACACCCTTTTATAAAGCAGAAATCTTGTATGTATGTATGTATGTATGTATGTATGTATGTATGTATTCACCACACAGCCACACCCCTGAATGACAACATAACGGCGATGCCCTCTGAAAGAGCCTGGGCTCTGTGCACTGCCCGACTTCAACAACACAGAGACAGAGTCCACGTCAGTGACACAACAACAGCGTAACGTACGGCTACACAACTCAGAGAGCTGCACACACAGAACAATACATTTCCCTTAAGGTCTTAAACAATATGAGCGCCATTGAAAAAGCTCCACGAGCGAAACGCATTTGGAGTGCGCTCCCCTCCCTCTCCTGTCCACTATTTGGACTTCGTTCAGAGACCTCATTGTTTGTACTTGTTGCATTATCGGCCCAGATACTCAGGCACTCTTCCTGACTTGTCCGTGCACGGACCTAAGCTGACAGTCTGACGATAAGTATCTTAAGGGAATGCAATGTGTTTTATACTGTTGAGAGGGTGGGCCATTTAATATGCTGCTTTTCACACTTGAAACCATTTGCACATTTATTTGTGAATTACTATATTGAGTGATACTTGATAATATTTTTGCTTTTTCACTATTTTTAATATGAATATAATAAAATATGTTTTTAGACTTTAGACCTTTATACTCTAGACTTTTCTCTTATTGTTGATGAACTTCCACCTATTCAAACCGGGACGGCTGGGGGGTATGGACTACACAGGAATTATCTGCATTATCTGGACTTAAGAAAGACACACACTGCCCACATGTCACACACTTCACAGATAGTTACAACTAAAAGAACAAAGACATCATGGCACTTTCAATTTGGACCAGAAAGTAACTTTATTGATTGGGATCTAATAGTCAATATAAAGTAGTCCTTGAGAAAGGATTTAGTGTTAAACTGCAAACAAAGTGACATACATCTAACTAATGTGCAAAAAATTGAGCACTCTAAATAAAAACACACAGAGCTCAGACAGCGCAACAGATTGAAGCCCGACTTTAACAACACAGACAAAGAGCCACACGTCACATGCTTCAGAGACACTGATGCCTGTCAGTCACTCAAATGCTGCGATATTCAGTTGCAATCAACATGTTTTCCCAACGGCAAATTCCATGTAGCATGTTCACGAGTAGGTTCACCACAACATTTGTATATTTATGCTCCAAGTGGAAAAACAGATAACGTTGTATATAAGGTTTTGCAATAAACATGTGCTATACGTCCCTCAAGCAATGTCACCTCCTCAACTCAACTATTAAATACATGACGTACATTCCCAACTTCTTTTTCCGCCTGTCTCTTCTATCTAAGCCAAACACACACCTGCACGTAAAAAATACTTTACCCACAAGTGTACACGGGCAACGCCGGGTACAACTGCTAGTTATGTATAAATTGATACAAGTGCAAATTAAATTGCAAAATTGATTAATTCTGTTTTGGATAGATTGAGTTTAAAGCGGCGGTGCGCCATCCAGGAAGAGATAGAGAGAGACATTTAGTGTTTTTTAAGAAGAGGTTTGACACACGCATGTTTAAAGGCAGCAGGAAAAATCCCAGGGGTCAAGGAGGAATAAAAAAATGTGAGAGAGCGGGGTAAAGTATTTTAGCACAGTGTGAGTAGGAAGGAGGGCATGGGATCAAGGGTACACATTGTAAGCAGCGAGGACAACAGGAGGTCGAAGACTTCAGAATGGGTGACGGGTGAAAGATTCCAGAACTGCAGGCGGTGGGACAGGCAAAAGAAGGCAAGAGTTGTCCTGAGAGGATTAGAGTACGGATATCATCTATTTTATTTCTAAAGTAGTCTGCAAAATCCTGAGGAGCGTTAATGGAATGAAGAGTGTCCGTAGAGAAGGGCTGCAAGAGTGTTAAATAGCGAAAAGAGACGGCGTAGGTTATTTTTATTATTGTTTATAAGTGTGCTAAAGTAGGAGTGCTTAGCTACTGCAAGAGCTGAATTAAGACACGACAACATGAGCAACCTGATTGTGTGACTTTTTCCACAGCCGCTCAGCTGCACGAGTACAGCAGCATAGGAACTTGGTATCTGAATTGAGCCATGGCCAGGGATTAGCAGGGCGATGTTTGTGAGTTTGTAGGGGGGCAAAGGAGTCAATAGTGGTGGATAAGAGAGTTATACAAATATATTAGGGAATCAGGGTTAGAGTCAGGCATGAGGGCAGCGAGGCTAGAACTGAGAGAGGCGGATAGAGCCAGAAGGTCTATAGCACGTGTGTTGCGAACCAGGATAGTAGATGGAGTGTCAGAGGAGAGTAGGTGGTAGAAAAAGTAACAAGACTGTGATCAGAGTGGGACGAAGTGACTAGCACAATATGGACCCCCAACCCAGCACAATATGGACCTTCTCCCTACAACATTGTATAACCCCCAAAGCTTATTAAAACTGTAACAATGTTTAATGCTTTTGTGCTAGAAGTACAGCTGCTTGGTTTTAAATCTCCTGGCAGGCTTCTTCCATCCACTTTCCATTATGTAACTTCTGAAAAGGAGGAGTTTGCAGGGAGATTAGATGGTACAGGACAGGACTTCTTCTAACGATTACGCAAAGCCACTATTGGTCACAACTGGTACTGCACCATTTCAAAAAAGATCTCAGAAATTTCACGATTTTCTAGCGTTCCATGACACAGGTGGCACATTTAATCATTAACTATAGTATGCCAATCCACTGTTCACCCATCCTTAAGTTGCCCAACTATTGCAAGAGACACTCGCGCATGCACAGCCTATTTACTAGAGGCTGGGCAGATTAATTTACATAAGTAATGCCATCAGTTATCTGGTGTTAAATGCCTACATGAGGGTGAGATTCACCCAGTGCCATGCAGCCCCTGGTAAATCTTGTCTGGGAGATTTGCCTGATTGTGCAATCTTTTTTCCTGTAGAATGTTATGGCACTCTATGTAGTAGACCAACCATATTACATATTGTACAAAGTACAATATGGACCCCCCCAACACATTATAGACCCCTGCCACAGCACAATATGGATCACCCTAGCACAATATGGATCACCCAAGCACAATCGGGACCCCCAAACCAGCACAATATGGACCCCACCCCAGCACAATATGGACCGCCAACCCAGCACAGTATGGACCTTCTCCCTACAACATTGTATAACCCCCAAAGCTTATTAAAACTGTACCAATGTTTAATGCTTTTGTGCTAGAATTACAGCTGCTTGGTTTTAAATCTCCTGGCAGGCTTCTTCCATCCACTTTCCGTTATATAACTTCTGAAAAGGAGGAGTTTGCAGGGAGATTAGATGGTACAGGACAGGACTTCTTACGCTCTAACGATTACGCAAAGCCGCTATTGGTCACAACTGGTACTGCACCATTTGAAAAAAGATTTCTCCGAAATTTCGCGATTTTCTAGCATTCCATGGTACAGGTGGCAAAGTTAATCCTATTAGGTAGATTAATGTTGTCTATAGATGAACGACTAATGTATCTATTATCTCAGTAGTGTATGGCCACCTTTAGACTGTGTACACATAGGCCAACCCTGCCCTGATATTACCTTCAAACAGACAACCAATCTGTAAATACAATTAGTAGACTGCCTAAAGTAAAGTATTCAGCGTAACTGTTCACATTAAAAAACTGAGTGATCGGGTGAAAATTTGCGACCCTATTAAATGGCAATCAATAGGGTCAAAATTTTAAACCATGTGTACACAGCCTTATAGTTTAATGTAATAACTTTGTAGATTATACTACATTGTGTTTTTCTCCATATTTCTTCTAAAAAAGGAAAATTAAAAAAGTGACAGATAATATTTTATTGACAACTAGACATTAAGCCCGCTACAATAACGGGCGCTAGAAGCACAGAGTGCCCCCAGGCCATAGTCCTCCTCCATGTCCCAAGGCCAGAGTACCCTCTTAGTGACCCAAGACCAGAGTCCCCCCTCTGTCCAAGGCCAGGGGCCCCCTCTGTCCCAAATCCAGCCCCCCCCCCCCCAAATCCAGGGGCCCCTGTCCCAAGCAACCTTACCTGCAGTCTGTTTAATTGCTGTTCTCCCTCTGTGTGTTTCCTGTGTTTCTCCCTCTAGTGGTGAGTCAATAGGAACTGCAGAGACTCTCCCTCTAGTGGTGAGTCCATAGGAACTGCAGTGACACACACACACGGACACAGGGACGCACACTTAGGGTTTTATTATATATGATGATAACTGACAATTGACAATCTTTTTAAAACACATTGATATTTATTTGTACAGTCTTCTTGGCCAAAAAAGGCTAAAATAAACCTAACACCTTTTGTTATTATTTCTAGAGTTCTCATGGCTTACCTCAGGATAAAGGTTAAACCTTTTCAGTGTGTTTATTATATTGGGATACTCTGTGATATTATCATTCATGATCTGATGTAATCCAGAATAAAATGAAGGTGCTTCAGTGATGGTCTTAAAATAAGAATAATAAAGACCCTGCAATAATAAGGAAAGAGAAAACATGAATAAATACAGTTTGCCAACAAATTTTATTATTATTATTTATTAACATATATTATTTATTCTGTGTATTTCACTTGAACTACCAGAACTACTTCTCCACAACTCGTTTTTATCAAATTATTGTATTATGTTAGCAAGACAGAGTACATAAGGATGCAAGTTCGATTCACCAGACTTACTTTACATTTTTATTGACATTTAATGGGTATGCCCCCCCAAAAAAATCAAAAATTTCAGAATAGAACACCCCCCAAAACCAAGACTTTGCAAGGTCTTAACCGTTCTGCGAGGCTTGCAAGTATACTTATCAGCCCTCGTTCCCTCAACTGCCTTCTGCTGCTGTTTTGTGCCTTTTCCGTATAGGGAAGCAGCAGAGGGTGCCGGACCTGCAGCAGCATCTGTGATTGGCTGAGACATCAGCGCATGAACGCTAGAGTATAGTTTAAGCCGCAAACAGGCCTGCAAAGGGGTGCATTCGCAGGTAACCTATTTTCATTCAAGGAACAAAGACTTCTGGGAATTTACCATGTTTCCATGGAAGCTCTTAGGAAAGTTATATCTTTAAAAAGACTTTTACAGCATTCCACAAGCTAAATGCAGAACGCCAACTACAGACCGGCTCCTTTAAGAATAATTGAAAAATATGAGGTAAGACATAGCTCTTTTACCTCCTATTCTTCAATTAATGCAAAAATTAACTATTTAAGTAGAAGAATATTTAATTTAATTAAATTAACTAACCATTTCTGTTCGAAATGCCATTTCTCTTTCCAGGGTTGAAAGGTGGGAAAAATGACGATCATTTTCAAAAAGTGTTGAAATGTGGTTCCTGAAATCAGAAAACAAAATATATCTATAGACAATACCAAAATATATTTTAAAGGGGATCTATGGTGCCCAAACCGCCCCCCTGTTTCATGGACAGAGTAGGGGGAGCAACTGGGGGACCCTCCACAGTGTGGAAGAACAAAACCCATTTATTTCCTACATAGTTTAGTGATCCGCTCCTATGATTGGCTAACATGCCTTAGCCAATCAGAACGGAATGCCGGTTGAGCCCCTCCTGCTTGACTTCCATACACAGAAAAGGCACGGAAGTCAAGTAGAAGGCAGCGGCGGAACGAAGGCTGGTAAGTAAATTTGGGGACAGCAGCAATTCCCTACAAGTTATCAAAATTTTAGTTTGTGGGGGTGAACATACCCTTCAACTTGGACATTGCACGCTCTATACAAAAATGTTGCAGCAATAGCAGTCATCTCACATGTGTATGAACAACCTTTGGAAACAGGGATACATTTGAGGTCACCTAGCCACATCCCAGTAGTGACAAGCACTGCAGAACAGGGTCAACAGCAGGGCGAGCTAGTCTGTCCATATGTCTGGACCCTCAAAGGGGGAGGCACTGATCAATGCCATCAGCACCCCATCCATGTTATTATTGTTATATATTTGTAGGGGAAAAAAAAAAAAACTAAAGAAAAACAATTCAGTGAACAAGGGCACAGAAATGCTGCTGTATCTTTCATAACTAGTGGCAGAAAGGCATGTTAAAATGAATACTTCAATAATTTCTTTGGGGTTTAACTTAAAAAAATGCCTTTGCCTCCCATTAAATTTAAGTAAATAAATAAATCCTCTTACCAGTGTAAAAATCCGGCTAAAAGAGCTGAAAAACAAGTATAAATACATGGTGTTATTCACTTTTTACATGACGGGTTAATATAATATTACCAAAAGATAAAATGCATTTAATTATGATCTGCAGTATATAAGATGTAAATTATACAAGGACACTTGGATATCATGCTACGTTGTGGCAACTGATTTCTATTATTTCCATTATACAATAGGTGTTTAACAATAGTGTGTATATGAATAATATAATTGGGCTAGTATTGTTCAAGTAAATAAGTAAAAGAAACTGGTAATTATTTGCTTTCTTTTCCCCACCTCTGGTCGACCAGGATTAATTCTCCATAACTTGGTGATAGTTTTTACTCAGGAGGGAGAAAGAGATTGGAAACCTTTCCTAAGGGTCATAAGGGGCTCTCTGCATGCAGACTGCATTGTAAGGCAAATTATCACTCAGTTTTGAAGAATTAACTGAATTTATTGTTGGGGGGGAAAAAGTAAATCACAGTCAGTTTCTTCTACTTTTAAAACTGTTTTTATATTAACATTTTCATGAATAATCACTAGGTGACATAGCGGAGTAATAATTATAACAAAATGTTCCACTGCTGTTCCCATTATAATATGAGCATTTTATTGATTATATATTTTCCTGTGCCATGGATTGCAAATGATTTCCATTTTTATTTATTTTTTACATATAATATATCAGAATCCATTGTAAAATGCATAAAGAAAGAAAACCAGAGTCTGTTGCTTAAAATAGGTAAAACTGGTCACATTAGTAAAAATAGTCAAAATTACTGACATTTGTCCTTTTTACAGCACTTTTTGTCCCTTTATCAGCACTTTTCTCAAAATCTCGCCAACTATCATCTACAGACTTTTGTCATTTGTCTGTAGATGTGATATGCTGGTAAAAAGTAATTGTTTGTGCACAGTTTTAACACAATATTTTAAAGAATGATACACATTTTACTACTAAATACTGATTCTTGTATCAGCAGTATTGTTGGTTGGGAGCACAATTGGCTTGGTATCTGCTCATGAAGGCCCAAGATAAAGTTTTCACATAACACAATCAAAAGACAGGAAATAAATTAAAAAGCCATTTTTTATCACCTCTCATTTTGCTTTCACGGATAAGAGATTTGGGCTATTAACATACGTTGTGTGACACGTATTACCAAGCATTCCAGTTTTGCAGTTTTGTTACAGACCTTTATGTTTTTTATACATGCCCAATCCTAAACTACATTAAGAGCCAATAAAAAAAAAGTCGCTGGCGAATATTTTTACTTATTTGAAAGGTGTCGAGATCTAACCTGGGTTCTTGCAGGGATATTTTTATTATTTTATTGCAGTATGGAAAATGTTCTTTACATTGGGGGAAAAAGTTTTCTTCATAAGATGATGCAACAGGCTGCTATACACTTAAGCTAGCCAATCATGAGATGTTTTTTCGTTTAGTGAATTCAATTCTTAAAAAAATCGATTCCTTTTTTTGTATTAGATCAACCAAAAGTGACAGATATCGAGTGTAGAATAGATCAAATTTTGATCGGTCAGGTTGGAAAATTTATGTTCAATCGCATTCAAAAGCATGCAAACTAGTTGAAATATCAGTTATTAATCACATTAGAAAACAATCGCATTAAGAAAGAAATTGCATTTAAATGGAATCGTGTTATTAAAGAAATCATAGTAAAGAATCATTTAGAAAAGAATCACATTTATAAAGGAATCGCTTTAGTAAAGAATCGAAAATCTTATGTGTTCAATTCAATTTCAATCAACAGTCAATCATTAAGTTGATTGAAATGAAAAATGATCTAAGATAAATTGACCCATATATATATGTATTATGCAAACCATATGAAATTAGATCAGCTACAGGCCCCGCCGCGAGTGTTGGGAGGCTCCGCGGGACTTCCCGCGGCACTTCCCGCGGCACTTGGAGCTCTTCCTGTTAGTTCCAACTTCCAGGGGGTGTTTGCAGTTGTTCGCGGCCGAAAACCAGGCTCCTAGGCCCCGCCGCGAGTGTTGGGAGGCTCCGCGGCACTTGGAGCCTTTCCCGGTAGTTCTGTTTTTCAGGGGGTGTTTGCGGTTGTTCGCGGCCAAAAACCAGGCTCCCAGGCCCTGCCGCGAGTGTTGGAAGGCTCCGTGGGGCTTCCATCGGCACTTGGAGCCCCAGACCAGGTGCTGTGAAGTTGTATACATACAATACTGTACACACATTAACTCCCTCCTCCAGCTAATCCCCAGGGCTCTCAAGCAGGAGCAGGCGGCGTCTCAATACCTAGCAACAGCAGGGATCGCCCACCATTTCTATAGGCAATGCCTTCTCTCCCAGTTAAACGGAACACTATTGGCTTTTACCTGGATTACGACCAATGTAGATGCTGTACTTTACACACATGTGGCAGTAAGGAGGAACCTGGTGCTTGTTTAATATGGGGTATTCCTACAAGTAAAGTGCCTCGATAATAGAGCTAAATATTTGTATAAAGTGCAAATAGTCGTAAAGGGCATATAGTATAAAAGGCGTATAATGTGCCATAAAGTGCTCTTAGAATAGAGTAAAAAGTTAAAAATGTGTGATAAAGGAATTAAAATAGTTAAGATAGATAGTGTGAACATATGTGGTGTCTAACCTCATAAAATATATATCTAAAAATGAAATGGAAGCATTAAAGTCTCTTAGTAATAACAATGATATTGTGATACGCCCAGCTGATAAGGGGGGTGGTATTGTACTGATGAATTATTCCATGTACAAAGCTGAAATACTTACACAGCTTACCAATACTAATGTTTACCAACCTCTGTCCGAGAATCCCACAAGTCATTATAAGAAAAAGATAGACAGAGTAATCCAGGAAGCTGTTACGGAAGGTATTATTGATAAACAGACGGGTGATTTCTTGATTCAAAAATATCCCAGGCATCCGATTATCTACACATTGCCTAAAATTCACAAAATTTTGACATATCCCCCGGGATGACCAATAGTCTCCAGTAGGGGGGAGTCTCTCAGAGCCTATTGGGAAATATATTGATTACATATTACAACCGTTCATACAGAGATTACCCACGTATATCAAGGACACCTCACATTTTTCATCTGTTCTCAATGATGTAATATTACCTGACAAGGGAGAATTGTGGCTCGCAGCCATTGATATTACCAGTTTGTATACAAATATTCCCCATGAACTTGGGATTAAGGCGGATAAACATCTGTTGGATGAGAATGAATATGGGACAAACAGGAAAAGGCAATTTGTGTTGGATCTTTTGAATTTGACTTTAAGATTGAATTACTTTCGTTTTGAAAACACGTTTTACCTGCAGGTCCTTGGGACGGCAATGGGCGCTGCTATGGCGCCCGCCTACGCTAATGCCTTTATGTTTGAATATGAAAAAACCCATGTCTTGACAAAATTTTCCAAGCATATTTTGATGTACCGCCGTTTTATTGATGATATTTTTCTTATATGGCAAGGTTCCAGGGAATCACTCCAGGATATGCTGGATTACCTGAACAACTTGGATAACCTTATAAGATTGACGGCAGAATTGAGCTGTGAGAGAGTCCAATTCCTGGATGTTCAAGTATCATTGACAGGTAACAAAATTAATTATTGCTTAAACCGCAAAGCCACAGATAGAAACATGTTACTGCATTACAATAGTTTTCATTCAAAGAAACTGAAAAATTCCCTTCCCATATCACAGTTTTGTCAAGTCTTGAGGAATAACTCGGATCCTGATGTATTGGAGCAACAAATTACGGACATATGGGGGAGGTTTATACACAGAGGGTATGAAGAGGAAGTACTTACCATACCGAGCCAGAAATAAAATATTAACTGAATGCTCTAGGAGAGAATCCCGAAACTCATCACCATTTGTATGTATTACTAAATATACCACACTATCCACTAAAGTAAGTGACATTTTACATGACAATTGGAAAATATTATTATCCGATCAGAAACTGAGGAATTGCTTACCGGAGAAACCAACTATTGTATACAGTAGGGGTAGACATTTGGGGGATATTCTATTTAAACGGGATCCAGTTAAGTGTTACACGCCGGAACGAACATGGTTGACCACTAGGAGTGGTGGAAGTTACAAATGTGGTAATTGCACATCCTGCAGACACATGCAAACAGGGACCCATTTCTTACACCCACACACCAAAACCCCTATTAGCATCAAACATGCTATAACTTGCACGACGACTCATGTAGTATATTTGGTTTCTTGCCCTTGTGGACTGTTTTATGTGGGCAAAATGGACCTTACCTTGCGATTGAGAATGGATGGTTATAGATCGGCTATCAATACGGCCTTTAGAGACGGCAGGACTAACAAACCCTTGGCTAAACATTTTTTAGAACTTGGACATAATATCGCTACTTTTAGATATCAGGCCATTGATCACGTGCCAATACCATGACGTGGGGGGGGGGGGGTAGATCTAAAATCTTACTCCAACGGGAAACATATTGGATCAGGACTCTTAATACGGTCAATCCATATGGACTGAATGAAAATATTTCATACAGATGTTTTTTAAGTGAACGTTAATTATTTATAACCATGATGATCTTCCTGTTATTATCTGTATAATTGAGAGCACTGGCACTTTTAGTACTTGTAATTATATTCTATTGTTATCTATTAATATTTTATGAGGTTAGACACCACATATGTCCACACTATCTATCTTAACTATTTTAATTCTTTTATCACACATTTTTAACTTTTTACTCTTCTAAGTAATTCTATTACTTAGAAGAGTACTTTATGGCACATTATACGCCTTTTATACTATATGCACTTTACGACTATATGCACTTTATACAAATATTTAGCTCTATTATCGAGGCACTTTACTTGGTAAATGGGTGTTACACTTATCCTGCACTGGGGATAATTACTCTGTGGGGTTAATACAATGTGACCTGACATCACTATCACTGGGAGGAGTTTTCCTCTATTTAGTTGCAATCACTGTTTGTGTTCACATGGCTTGATAAAGGCTCTAGACACGGGGCCGAAACGTTGCCGCTTGATGTGTTATCTACAATAAATTGGTTAAAAAATCCCAGGAGTGCTCCTATATTTTCCCACATTGTATGCATTCAAAATGTTATCAAGAGGGAAGCACCCGGGTTCTTCGTATTTGTAAAACCTGCTCAGAGTGCCACCCATATCGTTGGCTATATATATACAGTATATATCACATTATTTTAGAAGCCTGCATGACTGCCAGTTAAATTGTGTACCATTCAGGTTTTATACTATAAAAAGCAATCCAATTAAAGCATGAAAATCAGAAAATGCCACATCACCCATCTGTTCCTGTAATGTGATTCAGGGGTCAATAATTTTAACAGATCAGTGAATTTTTGTTAATCTTATTAAGCAAAGCATGAGCTTCTTTAGCAAACCGCTGATCAAGCCAGCACATCAGTTCTAAAGCTAAACCGATATAGACAATTTGCAGGCCAGCATGAAGATGTCATGCTATTAGACAATTCCTTTTAATTTAGGATTTATACAACCCAAGGAACCAAGTAGCCAAGAATCCTAAAAAACTAACTTTTTAAAATGGTTCTATTGAGGTCTTAAGTAACTAGCTTCTTAAAAGATCATAAATCATATTTAAGATTCTGCCCGTCATCTGTCAAAACAGTCTAAATAATAGAAAGAGATAACTCGGGTCTTTTTAGAGGGATTGGACCAGCATTTTTTTTTTGCGAATTGCATGGGGACCGATTATGCAAAATTGCTCAGATCGCAGCGTTTACCAATGGTAATACAAGTGAAACATGCTCAGATGCACGCACACTCTTTGCCTACTGTGTCGCCTCAGCCTAACGAAAGAAAATTGTAGGTCCACAACGACCGTTTCCAATGCTGAAGCCAAACATTCTTTGGAAACGGTTGTTTCGCGGCTACAAACATTTACGAAAAGGGACCAATCAGAAAAGAAAAGAATCCAATACCTTCTATTACATGCATTTTAAGATGCAGTTTCAGGAATGTGAACTACTTAGCAATATTCAGGGATAATAATATAAAGCATGGGGCCTACTACAGGTCCAACATTCTTAAAGTTTGTTCACACGTGCAATCGCGGGTGCCGATCCGCCTAATAATCGGGCCGTGTATGGGCACTTTATCGGACGAAACGGCCGCTCGTTCGGAGACGATCCACGAACGGCACCCGCGATCGCACGTGTGTACGAACCTTTAGACTGGCAAGTGAGCCACTTTTTGATGCTCTTTCTCTAAACTTTCAACGGAATAACAACTAACAAATTGGCAACTATAACATTTACATTCCTAGTATACTGTATTTCTAATGCTATATTTACACTACTTCAACAACTTTTAATGTTATAAGTTAGTCATACACGAGTGGTAAAGGCAAATACTGTCAGAAAACTACTGCTGTGATCAGAGAAATGTATATTAGCCATAAAAACTGATCCTCCTAAAGGTGCCCATACAGCTATAAGATTTTACTTACCCGACCGAGCGCTCAAGCGATGTTCCTTCGATCCTGCCGGAACCGCTTCTCCCGATCTTACATTTGACCGACATGCGATCGCAAAATGAATGGGTACACATGGAAGGACTTTTTGTCCCCGAGCGAGCGCTCGGTCGGGACAAATGTCCGTCCCCATAGGGAACCACACGATCAATCGGAATTTTCCGACATACCCTCGCGGCCGCCCGCCACACACCAGCAAATATTTTCGGCTGAAAATATTGGCTAGTGTGTACCCAGCCTAAAATAAATAGGATGTTGATTGAGTATATGTATTTGTTAAACATTGCAATACAGATTCGGGCGGTTTCAATGGATGAATGGAACAGAATTGATATACAGAGAATTTTGTTCTCTGTTTATCAATTTTGTTTTAGATTTATAAGTTTGCTGCAGCTGAAAAGTATTTGTTTTGGGGGTAGCATGGGATAAAAGAAGGCCAAAGGTTTCTTTACTGTATTTAATCAACAATCCACTTGGAATGCTACGAATAGTACTTAGTGAAAGGGAGTTTTTGTTATGTTAATATGCAGATTTCTGTCTCATTTAAGTACTTGCTGCTGGTATCAATAAGAGAAAGGAAAGAATATCAAATGAGCAGGAAAAAAACTATAAATATAGTAAAAGACAGTTTTCCTTTATTTTAGTTTTCAGCCCTACTACCTGAATAGAGTGGGTAACTTGGCTGCCAAAGAGCATTTACTGCTGCACAGAATAAATAGGATGGGTGCAGAAACAACCAAGTTTTAGGGCACGGCCACAATGCAGCGCAAACACAATCGCATGTGTTCGTTGCGTCTGCGTTCTTCATTAGGTACAGGAAAACGCATGCGATTGCGATTAAAAAAGCTGAACGCAAATCGCAATGCACCCGAAAATGCGCGTTTTCAATGATTTGAAAAAAGCGCAAACGCAGAAAAATCGCAGCAGTGGGACCTAGCCCTCTGGGTTTTTTGGTTTGAAGTTATAAGCATGGTAATGAAAAGGCCTGCTGCCCAGAACTGATTTCAATCAGTTTACAAGTAAAGTTAAGTTTACTGCCAAATATAACATATACAAGGTTTGCATGTACAGAGCATTGAAAACTAGCTAACCCTGATACTTTAAAGAATCGGCAACCCCCCCCTGGCGCGCATACACGAGAGGTTGAGGGTATGCAGGGACCCACCTGCGTGTGCATATTGTTGGCGGTTCTGGTGTGCGTGAGCAGATGGGTCCACCGTATTTTAACATCTGGCTTTTAGCATATAGGATGTTTGTACAGCAGCTGGGAGATCATGCCAAGGAATGCATGCAGGGAATAAAATGACATATACATTATTGTGGATTTATATAGCGTCAACATCTTCCATAGCACTTTACAATTACATGTATACATTCACATCAGGCCCTGCCCTGAAGAGCTAACAATCTAAGCACATTTATTTGACACATACAACCTATCAGTATGTCTTTCTTATTGTGGGGAAAAAACGGAGTGCCCGGAGGAAACCCACACAAGCACGGAGAGTACAAACTCCTTGCAGATGTGTCCAAGGGTGGAATCGAACTCAGGACTACAGCACTGCAAGGCTAACCACTGAGCCACCCTGCTGTTTCTAACATAAAGGCAAAACATGTGGGAGGAAGTTAACAGGGAACAATACTAGGGCTGGGTACACAAGAGCAGATTTTTCAGCCAAATCAACCATTTTTTCCATGTATCAGACAGTAGAGGCGAAAAATCTGTGACAGATTGACCATGCCGTTGACCGATGTCTGTCTGTTGCCTGTTCATCCGAATCAGATAAATTGACGATCAGACCGCATTATCGGTCGCAGCGAACTGTTGGCTGTAGCTACTTTCCTCCCCGGCTGACCCCTTGAGGGGAACAGTACTAAAAATTCCTATGTGTGTACCCAGCCTAACACAGTAAAGTGTTGCAAAGGCATTTCTATGCAGTTCCTAAATTAGCTTATTTGAGCATATTAGTAGTATTCTTATTGCTCTTAGAAAGAAACTATTTGGAAATTTGCTGCTTCCAGCGTTGATGATTTCTGGAGCTTTGTTTCTAAAAGAGAATTAAATTATAGTATAGTACACTGAAAAACTGAACTATTCCTTTAATACATTGATTGAAGACCAGGAGGTAAAGGACCTATGCCTTACCTGCATGTTCTTCAATCAATCGACCAGGAGCCAGAATTGAAAGTAAGTAGATTTACCTTGCGCGCGATCTACCGCCAGCTTTACTGAAAATTCCTGACTGCTTCTGGGTTTAGTTTAACAATAGCATGCATTATCGTGCACTTTTTCAGTATACTCCACACAACATTGTCCCAATAGACAGAGCACATTCACAAAGATACAACAAGCTGCGTCTAAAAGCCCGAGCGATCATTCGGAGATCTGCACCGAATGGCCGTTTCGGTCGATAAAGTGCCCATACACGAGATGATTATCGGCTGAAACGGCCGTTCGTACACATCGTGCGGTGCGGGTTGGCACCCGCGATCGACACGTGTGTACGAACCTTAACCTTTCGCTTTGCTGTGGTTGTTGGTTGATTTATCAAATTAACCCATGAACCCATCTCTGATAAGCTGGGTACACACAGTAAAGATTTGTGAAAGATGACAGACAGGATCTGCAAGATCCTGTCTGTCATTTTTAAAGATCAGCAACACACTTCCCCAAGTGTTCTGCCTATGCACAGCATAGGCAGAACACTTAGGACTGTGTTTCCCTCGACTGCGGCCGACTCCCCTATAGGGAAAAAAACGCAGCCGAGGGAAATTTTAGGTCTTTCCCTAACGACCACAAGGACGGCCTAAACGTTCAGCAGTCGCACGCTCATCAGTGAAAGCCCGGTATTGTTGCTTTATTGGCAGTGGGTGTACCTAGATTTAGCCACAGAAGATCCTGCCTCTCAGATATAAAACAATGAAAAACAGTTGAATACTCAGTTTTGAGATTAAACAGTGCAAAGGAAAGTCTGTTTAAAGGGGAAGTTCAGTGCAAATACATATACTTTTAAGAAAAAAGAGCAACAGTTTTCTATCATAATGACCTTAACTTGTCCATTCAGAATTGTGTCTGTGTATAAATAAATGCTTCTGAAATACTGATTTTCTGTTTGTAGGACCCCTAATAGAGACCGTTATGGTCTTGCCCTTGTCCCAGCGCCTGGGTTGATTCAGTTGCTCAGTAGAGATCTGAGCATGTTTGACCCATCCAACAGCCAATCAGTAGAGATTACTGTTAGGAACATTCCAAGGTAGAGTGCATTATGGGAAGAATAAGGACCGTTACAGAACCTGAAATGTCAGCTCACTAATGTCAACAGCAGGGAACAGCAAAGAATATAAATTCAACTGATTTTTCAAAATGGAAGAGAATATGTAGAATACAATAAACTAAGAATTTTTAAAATAATGATATTTTCCACTGAACTTTCCCTTTAATTAAAGAACAGGAGGTAAGACTAACTCCTTCTAGTCTGACTAACTAATCTTCAATTAAACAGAAAAATGCTAAAGACACACGTATGATGTGTGAACCCAGCCACAACGCATTTGTGGGGTCCTGGCTCATTTCCAAATCGTACGTGTTTACGAATCTGAACTGTCATTTAGGGCTAGGCCCCACTAGGATGCACAATCACAATGCCACACTGTCATGCGTGCTTCTGTGCATGTGCACTTCTGCAATTGGACCCTATCGGATCACAAGCGATACAGACCAAAAATGTGTTCAGATGCGCTCCAATAGCACATAGAAGTGAATGTAGTGGGGCCACTTCAGTGCAATCACATCACAAATTGCAATCCAAAACGGTTGAAAACGCGCTAGTGGAATCTAGCCCATATGAGTGGAGATACCCTCCAAGGCTTGTACACACAATAGATACAGGTTGTTAGGCTAGGAAAACGCAGGTCAATATTTCAACCCAATAGACAGCCAAGCTGAAAGATCTGAAACTTTTCACAACTATCTATATTTTTGTTACAATTATTGTCAAAATCAAACATGTCTGTAAATTTCACCCAATTACCAAAAGCAGTACCTCTATTTATTTTCATCTCTGACTGATCAGCATTTATTCGGAAAGATAGGGTCAAAATTACCCTAATACCGGACCAGTGTGGATCACTAAATGATGACATCAGGTGCCTCAAGACGTACAAGATTAATGCCCAATGCAGCTTTGACGATATATATCTTAACGTAGGTAATCTCTTTGTAAATAGCGAAAACGCGTGCGTGATTTTGTGCGATTTTGAATCTCAACTAGTCAGTCAAGACTACTCTGCAAGCTGTGCATAACACTTAAAGTAAAACATGGAACGGAACTCCAATTGGATTAACAGATTTCTGCTTCTATGTACATAATGCAATAATGTTTAAAGGGCAAACACTGTGGCAAATGAATGTTTGGGACATTTAGCAGCAGTCATCTATCAATGTGTGGCTATATTTTTGGTTAATCTTTTGAAATGTTTCTGTGTTCTTTTTGCACACTTCTGCACACTTAAGTGTTTTTAATTTCCATGTGCCATTTTTTTTTGCAAACATTTTAGGTGAGTGTGCCATCTAAATTGTGTTTTCTGGGGGACATTCTATGTCAATAATTAATTTATTAAAATCAGATGCCCGACTCCCTGATTTTATATACAATCTCAAAATTATTTCATTAAAGCGAGGGCAACAATTCCAGATTTTATTGGCACAGAGTGAGTGATGAGCAATATTTGTTGAAGAGACATGTTAGAATAGGTCATGATGCCAACAAACTACCACCATCAGCATCGCAACCTATCAGTCCAGATGGAAAATTTCCGATGGATTGTTATTGGCTCCCTTTACTACAGTATAGGGAACCGATACAATCGCTGGCGTATATGGGCGAAATAAACCATCGTTCTGTATATACGATTGTTCCTATGTATTTGCACATCCGAGAATTTAATAGTAGGGCAGTTTAATAAGAAAACTTACCGAAAAATAAGATACTCCATGATTTAACATTATCAGATCTACTTAAGCCCAGCTCAAGGAAGAAACCCTGCAATGTACTTTTGTGCTTGGTGTGATGGGACTGGCTGCTCCAGGTCCTGGACAAGGGAACAGAATCTGCTCCATGTCTTTGCCTTGAATCCCCTCTGTGTCTGTGCCTCCCCTTACTTTCTCCTTCATGACCAGCATCCTCTGAACCACAGGAATTCAGTAGAGCTGGCTTCTGCTGTCTATGGTCCTTTGAATTACGCTCCTTTTGCTTGGATTTGCCATGCACAGCCATCACAGGAACCCTCCAGATTAAACTCCAAACTGCAAGCAAACTGACATCTATACATTTAATATGAACATTTAAAAGCCGGACACTGCTAACATGTAACTATACTTCCCTTTCAGACCAGGCAGAGCCCTATCTTCAACCAACTGCAGTGGGATTCCTGGGCTGATAGTGATGATGTGAAATCTGGGGGAGGGTATAAAGGGTGGGGAATTGATAGGGGGAGGGGATTCCTTAGACTGCATTGGAGGATACGGACCTGTCCCCTCCCTCTCCTACTTTCACACTCATTGTCTGGGGTTTTATTTGTTAGTTCTGTCATTTTCAATGGGAATGTATGGTATGCTCTTTTACCAGAGCTCTGGAGCAGGAAGTGTGTTCACACAGCCACTGGGACTGACCTACAGAGCTTTATCAGCTACTAGGCACAGAAGGAATACTGGGAATTGTAGTTTTATTTTCATTCAGAGGGCTACAGGTTTCTATCCCTGTGTTATAGGGAGCATTTGGCAGACTAAGTTTGGTCTTTTGGAGACTGTGTAGATATAAATCATTCTTGGTACTGCAGGGCAAATTGTAAGTGATGTGTGGGAAATTGTGGCAGACTGAAAGGAATATCTCGCATGAAGACAGAAGCTCTATGTGATCTAAATCCTGCACATGCCGATTCACTTCCATTCATCTGGTTAGTTTAAAACAAAGATTGATTGTTAACAGCAAGAAATGGCCATGCTGTACTATCGGCAGGGAGAGGAAGTCACGTGACTTTCCCACCACGTGACCTGTAGGGACGGAAGACGTTTAGAACATGAGGGACCCGGAAAGGAATGCTAAATCCTCCCATTCACCAACACTTTTATTTCAGTTTCGTGGTCGAGCTGCTGACGCTGGGTGTGTTACAATAGTTATGTTGTCCTGGAAGTTCACAGTCCCTATATTAAGACCACGTGTAACATTGTAAATTCAGCGGTGCCAAAAAGGGGAAATACTATATATTGCCACAACCCCCCCCCCCTTTTTTTTTGTGACGCTGGGTGTGTGCGGTCATAGTTGGTGTTTTTGTCACAGGAGCATGTGACCTCAATTGTCGCTTCTGTAACTGGTACTTCTGGATGCTGCGTCATGCAATTATATGTCCTATACTAGGAGCACACTATTAAATGAAGTGTTTATTATTGTGCCAGCAGAATTCTGGGAGTTGTAGTTTGAAAACCTCTGGAGGGCTTATGTCAGTAAAAAAATAATTTTGCATGAAATATTCTTTGTGCTACATCTTAATAGTAAGTAAATATAGATACATATATTGCTGCTCAATTTACTTCTATCCATCACGGATCGCTTGTTGTGAGTAGTGTATGAAAATATGCTTTGGACACTCGGTTAACTCCCATTGGTCCGGGTGCCTATGCCCCAGACCTTCGCGAAGCTGCAGCTTTAAACGAATCTGTGCAAATAACAACTAATCACAAAATATGGCACTGTATCACATTCATCTGGCTTGAAGGGTGACTCTGGTGCATCAGCCCGAAGCCCGTCACCATGGCCTCAGCAGATACTTCCAAGGTGAAAATGCGAGTGTGCACACCGACAGGAAACCGGGACTCCAATTTGATAAAAACAATCTTTTATTCAAAACATCAATAAAATCATTTGGAACACTCCACGGCCAGTCACCTGATGCGTTTCGTACTTAGGTAGAAATGACTAGCACTAGTCATTTCTACCTATGGTTAAGTACTGTGACTGGTCATGGAGTGTACAAATGATTTTATTGATGTTTCGAATAAAAGATTGTTTTTATCAAATTGGAGTCCCGGTTTCCCGTCTGTGTGCACACTCGCATTTTCACTTTGGAAACATCTTATTAAAAACAAAACCCAACTAAACAAATTATAGCTCCCAACAGCCCCGTTTTCGGGTCTTTTGCCATTGCCCCGGCACCCCCTATGTGTTCCTGTGATGTCCTAGTTTTGTCCCGGTGTCTGGTAAAATTTTACTGCCTGCTGGATACGGCCCATTGGTAGGATTTCCATCAACATACCTGTGGCTCCAAGGCTTCTGGGGACGCCCAGATATTACCTTTTCTTTTTGGTTTTCATGTTTATTTATGTTTAGTACTGATGTACTTTATACTTTCTGCTTTTTTGCACCCTACAATTGTTCTGGTGGTATTTAGGATCTCTTATGGGGATCTATATCATTCACGACACAACAAGCTGTGTCTAAAGGTTTGTACACACGTGCGTTTGCGGGTGCCGACCTGCGACGCACGATGTGTATGAACGGTTGTTTTGGCCGATAATGGTCTTGTGTATGGACTTTATCGCCCGAAACGGGCGCTCATTCAGAGATCCGCACTGAATGGCCGTTTTGGTCGATAAAGTGCCCATACCTGGCACGATTATCGGCCGAAACGGCCGTTCATACACATTGTGCGTTGCGGGTTGGCACCCGCGATCGACACGTGTTTACGAACCTTAACATTTCGCTTTGCTGTGGCTGTTGGTTGATTTATCAAATGAACCCGTGAACCCATCTCTAATAAGCTTGGGTACACACAGTAAAAATTCCTGTCTGTCATTTTTAAAGATCAGCAACACACTCCCCCAAGTGTTCTCCCTATGCATAGCATAGGGAAAACACTTAGGACTGTGTGTTTCCCTCGACTGCGGCTGACTCCCCTATAGGAAGACAACCGCAGCCGAGGGAAATTTTAGGTCTTTCCCTAACAACCACAAGGCCGGCCTGAATGTTTGGCAGTTGCACGCTCATCAAGGAAAGCCCGGTATTGTTGCTTTATCGTCAGTGTGTGTACCTAGCTTTAGCCACAGAAGATCCTGCCTCTCAGAGACATAAAACAACGAAAAAAAGTTGAATACACAGTGTTGAGATTAAACAATGTAAGTGCATGCCCATACAGGAAAGTTGGAACTTGTCAGAGAAGCCAGCCTGTTTAAAGGGGAAGTTCAGTGCAAATACATATACTTTTAAGAAAAAAGAGCAACATTTTTCTATCATAATGACCTTAACTTGCCTATTCAGCATTTTGTCTGTGTATCAATAAATGCTTCCGAAATACCAATTTTCTGTTTGTAGGACCCCTATTAGAGACCGTTATGGTCTTGCCCGTGACCCAGCGCCTGGGTTGATTCAGTTGCTCAGTAGAGATCTGAGCATGTTTGACCCATCCAACAGCCAATCAGTAGAGATTACTGTTAGGAACATTCCAAGGTAGAGTGCATTATGGGAAGAAGAAGGACCGTTACAGAACCTGAAATGTCAGCTCACTAATGTCAACAGCAGGAACAGCAAGGGGTATAAATTCAACTGATTTTTCAAAATGGAAGAGAATATGTAGAATACAATAAACTAAGAATTTTTAAAATAATATTTTCCACTGAACTTTACCTTTAATTAAAGAACAGGAGGTAAGACTAACTCCTTTACCTCTTAATCTTCAATTAAACTGAAAAAAGCTAAAGACACACGTACGATGTGTGAACCCAGCCACGACCCCCAACCACAACGCATTCGTGGGGTCCTGGCTCAGTTCCAAATCGTACGTGTGTACGAATCTGAACTGTCATTTAGGTTTAGGCCCCACTAGGATGCACAATTACAATGCAGCACTATCATGTGTGCTTCTGTGCATCTGCACTTCCGCAATTGGACCCTATCAGATCACAAGCGGTACAGACCAAAAATGTGTTTGGATGAGCTCCAATAGCACATAGAAGTGAATGTAGTGGGGCCACTTCAGTGCAATCACATCACAAATAGCGTTCCAAAACACGCAAGTGGGATCTAGCCCATATGAGTGGAGATACCCTCCAAGGCTTGTACACACAATATATACAGGTTGTTAGGCTAGGTAAACGCAGGTCAATATTTCAACCCAATAGACAACCAAGCTAAAAGATCTGAAACTTTTCACAACTATCTTTAATTTTGTTACATTTACCGTATAGTCAAAATCAAACAACAAAATTGATCATAAATTTCACCCAATTACCAAAAGCAGTACCTCTATTTATTTTCATCTCTGATCAGCATTCATTCGGAAAGATAGGGTCAAAATTACCCTAATACCGGACCAGTGTGGATCACTAAATGATGACATCAGGTGCCTCCAGACGTACAAGATTAATGCCCAATGCAGCTTTGACGACATATATCTTAACGTAGGTACACACAGTACCAATCTGTCAAAGATGACAGACAGAATCTACAAGATGTTTCTGTATTCTTTGACAGATAGGCGTACACACAGTCACAATCGTTCACCCTATACAAAGTATAGGGAGAACATTTGCGACTGCCATACTCACTACGATCATGGCCGACTCCCTATATTTTTGGAACAGGTGCCAATCGTGACTAAAGCTGGGTACACACACTACAGATTTCTGAAAGATCTGCAAGATCCTGTCTGTCATCTTAAAAAGATCTGTATACACACAGCACAGCCCGAGCGCTCCCCCTATGAACTGTGTGTACCTAGCTTAAGGGAAATTTTCAGGTCTGAACGTTCGTGGGCATTGGAAACTGACGTTTCGGACGTACACACATTAGCGATATAGGGCCAATGCTGTCAGTACTGATGGCATCAGCCCTATATTGCTAATGTGTGTATCCAGCTTAAGCTTGTAAATTGTGGTTCTTTAAATGAGAAGTTTATTCCCTGGGTGGGAAGAGATTTTGGAAATTGCAAGGATTCTACTTTTACATCTGTAGATGTCCATTAAAGTTACTCATTAGAATGCACTTTATAGACGACTTAGGAAAAGAAGCTGAACTTTTTGGGCCAGACCATTAGAGCCTTTAGAGAATGTGTAGAATTTGATGAGCTCACAGCAGCCCTGTCTGTCTAATTGCTTCTTGTTTGCACATGTGCATCTATGGTAAAAATGGGAGGTACTGTAGGCAATTGTTACAGGTCTGAGCTTGAGTGAGCATGGTTACCTTTAACAATTGAGTTCTTGGTTTACATCGCACAACACAACATACTTTACTGTACAACAACATACTTCTACCTAACAGGTATGTTGGGCTGTGATCTGCTTTTCGGAGGGCATGCAGCTTTTTTTCCACAACTGTATGCGCATTAAACAACACTGACTGTGTGCGCATTTCCAGTGCGCTATTTCGCATTGTAGTATGGCCACACCCTTACGCTTATCTTTCCCTCTTTAATTGCTGCCTCTCGCTCCTCCAATGCAACCTCTTTTAGAGCTTTGCCACACTAGCGCATTTTTTGCTAAAACTTGAAAATTCATGCAATTTCCGCTGCAAATGCGATTGCACATTGGTTTGCGTTTTGCCTTCAACCATTGTTTTTGCGTAATCTCTTTGTAAATAGCGAAAAAGCGTGCGTGATTTTGTGCGATTTTGAATCTCAACCAGTCAGTCAAGACTACTCTGCTAGCTGTGCATTACACTTAAAGTAAGACATGGAACGGAACTCCAATTGGATTAACAGAGTTCTGCTTCTATGTAAATAATGCAATAATGTTTAAATGGCAACACTGTGGCAAATGAATGTTTGGGACATTTAGCAGCAGTCATCTATCAATGTGTGGCTATATTTTTGGTTAATCTTTTGAAATGTTTCTGTTCTTTTCCCCCCCTTTAAATTAAGTGTTTTTAATTTCCATGTGCCATTTTTTTGCAAATATTTTAGGTGAGTGTGACATCTAAATTATGTTTTCTGGGGGACATTCTATGTCGATAATTCATTTATTAAAATCAGATGCCCGACTCCCTTAAATTATATACAATCTCAAAATTAGTTTATTAAAGTGAGGGCAACAATTCCAGATCTTATTGACACAGAGTAAGTGATGAGCAATGTTTGTGGAAGAGACAGTTGGAATAGGTCATGATGCCAACAAACTTAATGGTTATGAGTCTGTCACTCTCCTTCTCCAGAGATATGCTTGGGGATAATCAGCATTCTTGCTCTACACATGGTAACAAGAGGGTACCTCTCTGAAATGCATTTTTGCAGGATGGGATGTCTGCACTCCTGGTTCTTGCTTTCGCAGAAACATTTTTAATGTTGCAAGTGGTTTGCTTGCATATACCTATTACGGATGGATGTTTGTACATCAAGTTACTAGTATACTTAGGGACACCAAAAAATTTATAGCCCATAGGGAAGTTGTATCTTCTCAATGACTAAACCTAGCATTCTGTAAGAATGGTGAGCAATAAAGTTACAATATTAAAGGAAATAAGCTTGAGAATTTAATAGTAAAGCAGTTTAATCAGAAAACTTACCGAAAAATAAGATACTCCATGATTTAACATTATCAGATCTATTTAAGCCCAGCTCAAGGAAGAAACCCTGCAACGTACTTTTGTGCTTGGTGTGATGGGACTGGCTGGTCCAGGTCCTGGACAATTGAGCAGAATCTGCTCCATGTCTTTGCCTTGAATCCCCTCTGTGTCTGTGCCTCCTCTTACTTTCTCCTTCATGACCAGCATCCTCTGAACCACAGGAATTCAGTAGAACTGGATTCTTCTGTCTGTGGTCCTTTGAATTACGCTCCTTTTGCTTGGATTTGCCATGCACAGCCATCACAGGAAACCCTCCAGATTAAACTCCAAACTGCAAGAAAACTGACATCTATACATTTAATATGAATGTTTAAAAGCCGGACACTGCGAACATGTCACTATACTTCCCTTTCAGACCAGGCAGAGCCCTATCTCCAACAAACTGCAGTGGGATTCCTGGGCTGATAGTGATGATATGAAATCTGGGGGAGGGTATAAAGGGTGGGGAATTTATAGGGGGAGGGGATTCCTTAGACTGCACTGATTGGAGGATATGGACCTGTCCCCTCCCTCTCCTAATTTCACACTCATTGACTGGGGTTTTATTTGTTAGTTCTGTCATTTTCAATGGGAATGTATAGGGGAGTCCTCTTTTACCAGAGCTCTGGAGCAGGAAGCGTGTGTTATCTGTGTGTGTGTGTGTGTGTGTGTACACAACCACTGGGACTGACCTACGGAGCTTTATCAGCTACTAGGCACAGAAGGAATGCTGGGAGTTGTAGTTTTGTAATCAGAGGGCTACAGGTTTCTATCCCTGTGTTATAGGGAGCATTTGGCAGACTAAGTTTGATCTTTTGGAATCTGTGTAGGTACAAATCATTCCCTGGTCCTTCCACGGCAGTGGAAGTGCATGGGTTAAGTCTCCTTGACCCCTGATGGACAGGCCTGATTACCCAATAAAGCTTTGCTCCTCCCCTTCAGCCTTGTGTCTTTTCTCCTGTGACAGACCGGAACATTAGCAGCTCTCCCCGCTCTCAATATTCCTCCAGGGCCTCCTCTCCCCTGGTAAGACCACTCGCCGACACATGTGTCTAGAGTGGTGGGGGCAAAGCGGACCCCCGTTTCTGGTAGTGCGCGACCTGTCTCGGAGCTCCCGCAACCCGGAAGTAAGCACGGCGCATGCGCGATGACGCGCGGTGACGTCATTCTGGCGCCAAAATTTGAAAATCGCCGTTTTCAGAGGCATTCAATGCTCGGACCCTGCTGGTGTGTCCTACTGTTTGTCCTCTGCTAGATTCAGCTGCCCTGCAGTCTCTACTAGCCCATCCGCTGTCACAGACCTTACACTGCTGCCCAAATGTTGTGAGTAACCATAGTCCCAAGGATCAACTCCAAACTTAATGTAAACTGTTCTAAACAATATTTTTGTCTCTTGCAGTGCTTCCATCAGCCCTGGCAAAAGGCATAGGTCTGGATCAAGGGGGTGAGCAAGCTAACACCAGAGAGTCTTACACTTTAATGCAATCTGTGCTCAGATATTACATTTGGTGTTACTATATTACTATTTTACTAATTGTTTCTTTTCAGATCTCCAGAGCCAGGAGAACAACCTAAAAGATCCAAAGAGATAGAGTGTGCCCAACAAGGAAGCAAGATGTGTGAACTCTGTGCTAACCCATCAATATCACTATCACAAGAACAGATACTTCAGTCCATGTCATCCGTGTTTCAGGCATCCATGGATAATTTAATAACCAAAACAACAACAGCTACAGTTGAAGAGGTTACAGAAATCCTAAAGGAACAGGGAATAATCAAAGATCAACCTGTCCAACCCAAATCACCACAGTCACCGGACTCTGAGGGAGAAATCTATTCAGAAGAAGGTGAAGGAGAAGAACCAAATAATGAAATTATCTCTTCTGCGGCACTTGAGTTTCTCATCACAAAGATGAGAGCAACATTTAAAATCTCAGACCCAAATACCAAAGGGAAAGGAGACCTTATGTTCTCATCAAAAGAGACACTGAATACATATTTTCATATCCATGAACAAATGTCAGAAGCTATCAAGACAGAGTGGGAAACTCCTGATAGACGATTCTCAGTATCACAAAATATGCTAAAGAACTATCCTTTCCAAAAAGAAGATACAAAAGCTTGGGACGAACCTCCAAAAATAGACGCCCCGATAGCAAAAATAACTAAGAAAATAGCACTAGCCACAGATGACTGGGTCTCACTGAAGGATCCCATGGAAAGAAAGGAGGAAGCAGCATTAAAAAGAACCTATGTAACAGCAGGGGCAGCCATACGTCCAGCTATAGGTATAACTAGTTTAGCACGAGCGAACAGAGTCTGGATCAAGGATCTAGAGGAGGCAATATCAGAGGAAATCCCAAGGACAGAACTAATCAAGATGGTTCAAGATGTCAAACAAGCAAATAACTTCATAGCTGAGGCATCTATGGACTCCCTTAAACTTTCAGCAAAGACAATGGCACAATCTACAGTAGCTCGAAGAGCATTGTGGCTACGCCAATGGAGAGTAGATAATCAATCAAAACAAGGATTAACAAATCTTCCTTTTAAAGGCAATCTGTTGTTTGGCCCAGCACTGGATGAAGTCATAGAGAAAAACTCGTTCAAGAAGTCTCTACCAACATTTAAGAAATTCAGAAAAGAATCTACTTCTTCAGGCTCTACCTCTTTTCCAACAGATCTAAACCTCCATCAGGCGAGACAATATCGCCCTGGACGTCCATTTACTAATAGACAAACATGGAAACAAGATCATTCCTTTCGTGAAACAAAAAATACCAGAGGAAGAGGAAAAAAGTCAGCATGACTATCAAGAGAAACTAGGGGGGAGACTAACCAGTTTTGCAACAGTCTGGGAAAAATCAAAGGTAGACAACTGGGCTCTACAAACCATAAAACAAGGTTACTCGATAGAATTTACTCAAACTCCCCCAAGAAACAGGTTCCTAATATCAGCCTCCCCAAATACAAGTCAGGGGATTGCCCAATTAAGAAAAATTCTTCAAGAACTACAGGAACTAATGATAATAGAGGAGGTTCCAAAGCACCATCAAAGACAGGGAATCTACTCCCCTTTATTCCTGAAAAGGAAAAAGTGCGGAAAATTTCGAGCGATCTTGGACCTTCGATTCCTAAACAAATTTGTAAAACAAACAAAATTCAAAATGGAAACACTAACCTCAATATCAAGTCAGATCAAGGAAAACGATTGGATGATAAAGATAGATCTTCAAAACGCTTACCATCACATACCAATTCATCTAAAACATCTCAAATATCTGAGGTTTTATATACTAGGTCAACACTACCAGTACAGATGTCTGCCGTTTGGCCTATCCTCATCACCTCATACATTCACAAAAGTTCTGGCACCCATAATAGCGAATCTACGTACTCAAAAGATAGAAATTTATGCATATCTAGACGATATACTATTAAAGGCTCCACAGAAGGACCAATTACTGGAAAAATCAAACCAAGTCCAGGAATACCTCTCCAATCATGGATGGCTAATAAACTTAGAAAAATCTCAACTTCTCCCAAGTCAGGAAATGCAATTCTTGGGGGTAGTCATTCAATCAAGACAACTTCAACTTCACCTACCGAAGGAAAGACAGACAGAAATAATCAAGGAGGTAAAAGATCTAATCAAATTACCCTATTCAACAGCAGAAATTTGCCAATGAGTCCTAGGGAAACTAGTGGCTACAACAATGGCAGTACAGTGGGCAATGCTACATATCAGGCCCCTACAGATAAGTCTCATAAATCAATGGAACGTCCAATCATCACAGAACCAAATAATCTTTCTTCCTCATACTCTGAGGAAAAAAATGCAATGGTGGACAAACAACCACAATCTAAAACCAGTAAGAATATATCATTTCTCCTGGATCACACTTACAGTCGACGCCAGTCCATCAGGATGGGGCGCATGGTGCAACAACAATCAAGTCCAAGGGAAACGGAACAAATACTGGAGTCAACAGAATCAAAACCTCAGGGAACTTCAAGCTGTATTCCTAGGGTTCAAAGCACTACTACTCTGCCTTCAAAATCACCCGGTACAAGTACAATCGGACAACATTTCAGTAGTGTTCTATCTGAACATACAAGGGGGAACAAGGAGCAGAAAGCTTTGGCAATTAACAGAAAGAATTTATCAAACCTCAACCATACAGAATGGAGCCTGAACCAAACAGTATTCAACCACCTAACAAACAAGTGGGGCATGCCGGAAATAGACCTGATGGCAACCAGGTCCAACACCAAGGTGAGAAAATATTGCTCACGGTATCCAGAAGTATGCAGTGGCGACAAACGCATTCTCCATAAAATGGAGCCATCAACTAATGTATATTTATCCGCCCACAACTCTAATCAACAGAGTTATGAGGAAAATAGAGGAGGATGGATCACAGATGATGAAAATCCTCCCCTACTGGCCAAGGAGACCATGGTTCTCATGGGTACAAAGACAGTAGCACCACCAATCTGATCAGCCAAGAAGAGCTGATTCATACAAACCTAAAACAGTTGAAACTAACAGCATGGCTCTTGAAATCAATCCCATGAGGGAGGCAGGAATATCAGACAAAGTAATTCAGACACTAATGTCATCTAGGAAACAGTCAACCACCAGCACCTACTACAAAACATGGGAAAAATTCTCTGACTGGTGCAACCAAAAAGATATAGAGGCAAAACATGTAAAAATACACAATATTCTTGAATTCCTTCAAGAAGGGGTTGACAAGAATCTAAGTATGGCAACGCTTAAGAGACAAATCACAGCCATATCTACACTGACAAACAAAAAATGGTCAGCTGAACCACTAATAATCAGATTCTTTAAAGGGATAAAGCACATAAAACCACCAAGGAAAACATCAGTGCCTCCATGGGACCTAACACTAGTATTGAACCTTTGAACCTATCAAAGAAACAAAAATAAGAGAACTAACACTTAAAACAGTGTTCCTAACAGCGATTGCATCTGGACGCAGAATATCTCAGATAAGGGCATTGAAATGCAATCCACCATACCTATTGTTCCAAGGAAACAATGTAATTCTGAAACCTGACGAGTCTTTTGTTCCAAAAGTAGTGTCAGAATTCCACATAAACCAGGAAATAATCCTTCCGATAATGCAGGAATCATCCAATGAAAGCACACTGGACATAGGAAGAATCCTATCCCACTACATAACTCAAACAAAAGATTTCAGAAAGACAGAATATCTATTCATCAATTTTCAAGGAACAAATAAAGGGTTGCAACCAACAACACAGACAATATCATCTTGGATAATCTCACCACTTAAGCAAACATATGCAATGGCAGCAATTCAAACACCAGAAAAAGTGACAGCTCATTCAACCAGACCGGTAGCAACATCCTGGGCATTTCACGCGAAAGTTTCTCCAGCTGAAATCTGCAGAGCAGCAACATGGTCTAACATAACAACATTTATTAAACATTACAAACTGGATGTAATAGATAAAAATAAGTCCGAGTTTGCCTCCAGAATATTGGAAGCAGCTAATTCGGCAAATAAACAGAATCAGCCCCAGTACAGAACCCTGAGGCACTCCGCTTAGAACTTTAGCCCACATAGATGTAGCTCCATTAACCACCACTCTCTGTTTGCGATCCAGTAACCAGTTCCTATCCATCAACAAATGTTTTCTTCAAGGCCAACAGTCCTCAGTTTACACAATAGTCGCCTATGTGGCACAGTATCAAAAGCGTTCGCAAAATCCACTGCTGTGCCTGAATCTTACTTTTTACTAGCTTCTTCACAAAAACCAATTAAATTTGTCTGGCATGATCTATTTCTCATAAATCCATGCTGACTACTACTAATAAGATGAGCTCTGGAGACAAAGTCAAGGATATGATCACGTATCCAGCACCTTCCCTACCACTGATGTTAGGCTTACAGGTCTATAGTTACCAGGCTGTGAACGACTGCCTTTTTTGAATATTGATATTACATTGGCTTTTTTCCAATCCAGCGGCACATCCCCAGACCAAAGCGAATCTGAAAAGATGAGAAACAGTGGTCTAGATAGAACTGATTAAAGGGCATGTCCACCCCCAAAACTATAATCCCCCCACTAATGGCCCCACCATGTAGTGTAATAAAATCCTTATCTCACATCCCAGCTCCGTATGGTTCTCCTGTAGTCCCCCCCCAAAGTCCCAAAACTGCCCACCAGGAGGATAGCAGAGTCCATATAGGACTCTGCCTCCTGTTTCGCCTCCGGGAGAAGTTTGGCATGCGTACTGCAGCCCTTCTCCCCCTCCCTCTCCCTCCCGTTTTGCGATCCCTCCCCCTACCATAAAAACCCTTGTCCATATATTAGTATATCTTCCCCCAGCCCCAACCGCTTAAAAATAATTTTAAGAAAGTCCCCAGAACTCTACTTACCTTCCCTTTCTCCTCCGGCATTCTGAGAAGCCGGCAGCCGCTTCCGTGATTGGCTGCCTCTCAGCCAATCACAGACGCGGCTGCCGGTCTTGCAAGCAGAAGGCCGGGCTGGGCATCGGAGGAGAGAAGGAAGGTAAATAAAGATCTGGGCACTTTCTTAAAACTATTTTATAGCGGTTGGGGCTTGGGGGGAGGCATACTATTATAGGGTAAATTTTTTTTATAAGGGTGGACATGCCGTTTAAGAAACAATAAAACAGACTAATTTATCCCCCTCACATATATTACCCTAACTAAAGGTGCGTAAGTTCCAAAGTGAAGTTGAGTTAAAATTGAATATAAACTTTATTGGATATGCATTAAAATATATGAAAAACACAATTAAAATATGTTAGAAAAATAGGAACCATCCAGTATGTAGCCAAAAGACAAAATTTCTGTAGGTAGAGGTAACTAGATATTCGTTTACCTCCCCAAATTAGTACAGAGCTAGTAGAGTATATATATATGGGGTTAGGATATACTGTAATGATATTTAAACACCACCCCGCCCCCAGATATTGAGAAGAGAGCCCTAGTATCCTTAGGGCACTCGGTGCTCCTACTAGTGCAAAGAAAAGGGAAATCCCTGGTCTAGGGCCCTGTGCTGGATACATATGTTCCATCATGAGAAAAAAGAAAAGCCCCAATACCAGTATCTGTAAATGTGCAGAAAGGTGGGAAGGTTGCCTGTATTACGCCCCCCTCAAAGAAAACATCTTGAGGAGGGTCAGGCAGCCAGAAGTATACAGTGGGATCAGGCTAAGAAACACATTTAAAGTTAAAAAATCACATCAAGAAGGGAGCCCCTGACGCGTTTCGTCCCTCACACAGGGACTTAATCATAGCTGGTAGCTTAATTGTTTACTTAATTGTTTTCTTAATTGTTTACATATCCCCAATTACCCTTTCTTAGAAGACCAGATTTTTGGCCTGTGCATCACATTTCTCTCTTCACTAGATAGAACTGAACTAAGCTCTTTTAAAATCCGAGGATGCAATCCATCTGGTCCTGGGGCATTATTGTTATTAACTTTGTCTAATGGTTTCCGTACCATAACCTCTGTTAGCCAATGTGAATACTCTTCATTTCTACCCTGCATATTATTACAATCCCTGCTGTAAGGACAAGGATTCTCAACAGTAAAAACCGATGTAAAAAAACGGTTTAGCAGATTAGCCTTTTCGGCATCCTCTACAACCATCTCAGCCCCATTATTTAATGGTCCCACATTCTTAGTCCTCATCTTTTTACCATTTATATACTTAAAAAACATTTTGGGGTTGGACTTGCTTTGTTCGGCAATCCGTATTTCATTTTCTATTTCAGCTAGTTTGATTGCTTTTTTGCACTCGTTATTACATATACTCCCTGTAAGCCTGTTCTGTTCCCTCTGTTTTCAAAATTTTAAAAACCTTTTTTTTTTTTCCATTTCCCTTTTACCTGAGCATTAAGCCATGCAGGAGTGGACCTAATTTTTTTTACACTTGATCCCTAAAGTTACAGATTTAGAAATGTAATAGTTTAATATCCCTTTAAAAGTGGTCCACATCTGCTCTGTATCTTTACCTAGAAACAATTCCCCCCAGTCTATCAGCAGGAGTGATTCCTTTAACAGCATAAAATTAGCTTTCCTAAAGTTAAAAGTTTTTGTTAACCCAGTGCACTTTATTTTTTTGCATCCTATATTAAATGACACTATATCATGGTCACCAAGGGGCCAAGTTAAAAGCAAGGACCTCCAGGGTAGTGATTTCAGAAATACTACCGCAGCCACGTGCTACGCTAGGGAGGCAACGGGAGCTCAGGAGTATAAATGCGTGGCTAAGAGAGTGGTGTAAGGAGATGGGGTTTGGGTTTTTAGAGAACTGGGCTGACTTTTCTGTTGGCTACAGGTTCTTTAGTAGTGACGGATTGCACCTCAATGGTGATGGTGCAACTGTTTTGGGGGAGAAGATGGCTATGGGGTTGGAGGAGATTTTAAACTAGGTATGGGGGGGGAGGGAACGTTTAACTACACAGGGGTAGATAGAGAAGTTAGGGATCTGGGGGCTAGTAACACAACGGAGGGAGGAGAAGGAGGAGGGGGGAGCATAGAGGATAAGGAGGCATGTACGACCATGTATGGAAGTAAATCAATTGATAATCTAAAATGTATGTTTACAAATGCAAGGAGTCTGGCTGGAAAAACCGGCGAACTTGAAATAATAGCTTTAAAGGAAAGGTATGATTTAATTGGTATAGCAGAATCATGGCTTAATGATTCACACGACTGGACAGTAAATATTGAAGGGTACTCCTTATTTAGACATGACCGAGTTAATAAGAAAGGAGGAGGAGTATGTATGTATGTTAAACAGGAATTGAAGCCAAATTTAAAAGATGGAATAGATGGGGGAGCAAACGATGCGGCAGAAACATTATGGGTGGAACTGTGTACAGGAAGCAAGAAGGTAGGTAAATTAATTGTTGGAGTGTGTTATAAGCCGCCAAATGCCGGGGAAGAGGTGGAAATGAATCTCCATATGCAGTTGGCGAAGGCTGCTGGTATGGGGCATGTTCTGGTTATGGGGGATTTTAACTACCCTGAAATAGATTGGAGTAATGGAACTGCCAGCACCTCAAAAGGTATAAAGTTCTTAAATTTCCTATATGAGCATTTTCTTTCACAGATGGTAGAAGTTCCTACTAGAAAGAATGCGTTGTTGGATCTGGTGATATCTAATAACCCAGAGCTCATTTTGGAGATGAAGGTAATGGGAAGCTTAGGGAATAGTGACCATGATATAGTGTCATTTAATATAGGTTGCAGAAAACTAAAGTGCACTGGCTTAACAAAAACTTTTAACTTTAGGAAAGCTAATTTTATGCTTTTAAAGGAATCGCTCCTGCTCATAGACTGGGGGGAACTGTTTCTAGGTAAAGATACTGAGCAGATGTGGACCACTTTTAAAGGGATATTAAACTATAACATTTCCAAATCGGTACCTTTAGGAAACAAGTGTAAAAAAATTAGGTCGACTTCTGCATGGCTTAATGCTCAGGTAAAAAGGGAAATGGAAAAAAAGAAAAGGGCTTTTAAAATTTTGAAAGCAGAAGGCACAGAACAGGCTTACAGGGACTTCAAAAGTTGTAATAAAGAGTGCAAGAAAGCAATTAAACTAGCTAAAATAGAAAATGAAATACGGATTGCCGAACAAAGCAAGTCCAACCCCAAGATGTTTTTTAAGTATATAAATGGTAAAAAAATGAGGACTGAGAATGTGGGACCATTAAATAATGGAGCTGAGGTGGTTGTAGAGGATGCCGAAAAGGCTAATCTGCTAAACCGTTTTTTTACATCGGTTTTTACTGTTGAGAATCCTTACAGTAGGGATTGTAACAATGTGCAGGGAGGAAATGAAGAGTTTTCACATTGGATAACAGAGGATATGGTACGGAATCAATTAGACAAAGTTAATATCAATAAAGCGCCAGGACCAGATGGATTGCATCCTAGGATTTTAAAAGAGCTTAGTTCAGTTCTAGCAAGACCACTGTGTCTCATCTTTTCAGATTCGCTTTTGTCTGGGGATGTGCCGCTGGATTGGAAAAAAGCCAATGTAATACCAATATTCAAAAAAGGTAGTCGTTCACAGCCTGGTAACTATAGACCTGTAAGCCTAACATCAGTGGTAGGGAAGGTGATGGAAACTTTGTTAAGGGATCATATCCTTGACTTTGTCTCCAGAGATCATCTTATTAGTAGTAGTCAGCATGGATTTATGAGAAATAGATCATGCCAGACAAATTTAGTTGGTTTTTATGAAGAAGTGAGTAAGAAGTTAGATTCAGGCACAGCTGTGGATGTGGTATATTTGGATTTTGCAAAAGCCTTTGATACTGTGCCACATAGGCGACTAATGTATAAACTGAGGACTGTTGGCCTTGAAGAAAACATTTGTTCATGGATAGAGAACTGGTTATTGGACCGCAAACAGAGAGTGGTGGTTAATGGAGCTACATCTATGTGGGCTAAAGTTCTAAGCGGAGTTCCTCAGGGTTCTGTACTGGGGCCGCTTCTGTTTAATCTGTTTATAAATGACTTAGAAGGGGGCATTGAGAGCAAGGTCTCTGTGTTTGCTGATGACACTAAATTATGCAGAGCTTTGGAAACTTCCAATGATGTGCAAGTGCTGCAAGCAGACCTAGATAGATTATCAAAATGGGCAGCAGAATGGCAGATGAGATTCAATGTTGATAAATGTAAGGTGATGCATTTGGGATTTAATAATCCCTGTGCCACCTACACCATAAATAACTCTGTGTTAGGTGCATCTGAAATGGAAAAAGATTTGGGGGTTCTGGTAGATAACAGACTTAGCTGTAGCAAACAATGCCAGGTAGCAACAGCTAGAGCTAGCAAGATATTGTCTTGTATAAAGAGGGGAATGGAATCAAGAGAGAAAAATATTATTCTCCCTCTTTACAAGGCACTGGTAAGGCCTCATTTGGAATATGCGGTGCAGTTTTGGAATCCCATATACAAAAGGGACATCTTGGAAATGGAAGCAGTCCAGAGAAGGGCAACTAAATTAATAAGGGGAATGGAGGGGCTTGAATATGCAGGCAGATTAGACAAGTTAGGGCTGTTTACATTGGAGAAGCGGCGGTTGCGTGGGGACATGATAACCTTATACAAATATATTAATGGCCCATACAGTGAACTCTCTGGTGCATTGTTCACTAATAGGTCATATCAGAGGACTCGTGGACATCCTTTAAGGTTGGAAGAAAAGAAGTTTCATCTTCAAGTTAGGAGAGGTTTCTTTACAGTGAGAACGGTGAAACTGTGGAACTGTCTTCCAGCAGAGGTGGTAATGGCAAGTTCATTGAATAACTTTAAAAAAGGCCTGGATAAGTTTCTAAAACTAAAAAATATTGAGAATTACTGGTATTAATGCATATAGATCTGGTTGATCCAGGGATACTTTCCGATTGCCGTTTGGAGTCAGGAAGGAATTTTTCCCCCCCTTTTTTAGCTGGGGTTTTTTGCCTTCCTCTGGATCAACTGTTAGGTAGGGTTAAAAAAAAAAAAAAAAAAAAAAAAGGAATAGGTTGGACTTGATGGACGAATGTCTTTATTCAACCTTAATTACTATGTTACTATGTTACTATGTATGTCACTATTCCCTAAGCTTCCCATTACCTTCATCTCCAAAATGAGCTCAGTGTTATTAGAGATCACCAGATCCAACAACACATTCTGTCTAGTAGGAACTTCTACCATCTGTGAAAGAAAATGCTCATATAGGAAATGTAAGAACTTTATACCTTTTGAAGTGCTGGCAGTTCCCTTACTCCAATCTATGTCAGGGTAGTTAAAATCCCCCATAACCAAAACATGCCCTCATACCAGCAGCCCTCGCCAACTGCATATGGAGATTCATTTCCACCTCCTCCCCGGCATTTGGCGGCTTATAACATACTCCAACAATTAATTTACCTACCTTCTTGCTTCCTGTACACAGTTCCACCCATATTGTTTCTGTTGTATCGTTTACGCTCCCATCTATTCCATCTTTTAAATTTGGCTTCAATTCCTGTTTAACATACATACATACTCCTCCTCCTTTCTTAATAACTCTGTCATGTCTAAATAAGGAGTATCCTTCAATGTTTACTGTCCAGTCGTGTGAATCATTTAGCCATGATTCTGCTATACCAATCACATCATACCTTTCCTTTAAAGCTATTATTTTAAGTTCACAGGTTTTTCCAGCCAGACTTCTTGCATTTGTAAACATACATTTTAGATTATCAATTGATTTACTTCCATACATGGTCGTACATGCCTCCTTATCCTCTATGCTCCCCCCTCCCCCTTCTCCGTCCTACATTGTGTTATTAGCCCCCTGATGCCTAACTTCTCTATCTACCCCTGTGTAGTTCATCGTACCCTCCCCCCCATACCTAGTTTAAAATCTCCTCCAACCCTCTAGCCATCTTCTCCCCCAAAACAGATGCACCATCACCACTGAGGTGCAATCCGTCTCTACTGTAGCCAACAGAAAAGTCAGCCCAGTTCTCTAAAAACCCAAACCCTATCTCCTTACACCACCCTCTTAGCCACACATTTATACTCCTGAGCTCCCGTTGCCTCCCTAGCCTAGCACGTGGCTGTGGTAATATTTCTGAAATCACTACCCTTGAGGTCCTTGCTTTTAACTTGGCCCCTAATTCTCGGAAATCATTTTTAAGGACCCCACCTCCACCTCTATCTTTGTCATTGGCACCAATGTGCACCAAGACCGCCTGGTCACTCCCAGACCCACCCAATAATCCAGCTCCAAACGAATCTGTGCAAATAACAACTAATCACAAAATATGGTGCTGTATCACATTCACCGGCTTGAAGGGTGACTTGGGTGCATCAGCCCCAAGCCCATCACCACGGCCTCAGCAGATACTTCCAAGGTGAAAATGCGAGTGTGCACACCGACAGGAAACCTGGACTCCAATTTGATAAAAACAATCTTTTATTCAAAACATCAATAAAATCATTTGGAACACTCCACGGCCAGTCACCTGATGGCGTAAATTTTACTGCCTGCTGGATACGGCCCATTGGTAGGATTTCCATCTGCATACCTGTGGCTCCATATTTGGGATTTCTGGGGACGCCCAGATATTACCTTTTTTTTTTGGTTTTGATGTTTATTTATGTTTAATACTGATGTACTTTATACTTTATACTTTTGCACCCTACAATTGTTCTGGTGGTATTTAGGATCTCTTATGGGGATCTATATATGTACAAATAAACAGTCTGGTTAATTATCTGGCCACAAGTGTCTGAATGCTGTTTGGGTTCTGTGGGCTTCTCCCTATGTTGCTTAGTGTCTATATATCCAAGCACCGTCCATAACCTGGACAATACAGGCCTTAAAGGGACTGTGCACACTGATTTTATGGCATTTTCTGGACTTTGCATTTAGTTTAACAGTACTATTAAGGGTCTGGGGTGTGTAGCGCCTGTTACGGCTGGCTATGTACACAATACCCATAATCGTGCACATATATTGTGTTGGACCATGGGGGCTGTCTGGGATGCTGAGGAAAATACTTTGTGTCTCAGTATATCAGTGCATATGTGTGTAGTGTGTGTGTGTGTGTCAGTATATCACTGATATACTGACACACGCTACACACATGCACTGATATACGTACACACATGCACTGATGTACTAACACACATACACTGATGATCAGTGTATGTGTGTCAGCATATCAGTGTGATATACTGATATACTGACACACACTACACACATACACTGTGTGTGTGAAGTGTGTCAGTATATGAGTGCATGTATGTGTTATGTGGTTAAGCGTATGTGTGTGGCATAGATAAGAGTACTGCTCTGACCTGATGAAGAGGGTATAGCCCTTGAAAGCTTGTCAACTAAAACTGTTAGTCCATAGAAAAAGTATCACAGTACTCTAATTTTTTAATGCATAGATAAATAGAGATATAGATTGACACAGACAGATAGGTAGATACAGATAGACTATAGATAGACCAGTAGATAGAAAGATACAGATAGACAAATAGGTAGACAAAAAGAGGTGGTTGAATAGACTAGACAAATAGATAGGTAGGTAGACAGAAATATACAGGTAGACAGAAAGAGATGGAAAGACAGGTAGATGGAAAAATACAGATAGGTTGACAGAAATAGAAGGATGGATAGGTAGATAGAAAAATACAGATAGACAGATAGGTAGGTAGACAAAAATGCATAGATAGATGGGTAAACAAATAGATAGAAAGATACAGATCGATAAGTAGGTAGACAAAAAGAGATAGATGGATAGATAGACAGATAGGTAAGTAGACAGAAAGCAATAGATGTACAGACCAGGCTATAAAAATAGTTACAGACAAACAAAGATAAATAGATCAACACTGATATTGGCAAACTGATCATTTTTCCACCTAAACCTGGTCCTGTCCCATCTTTCTCCACCTCTGTTGACAATACCCCAATTTACCCTATCTAATTGGCACGCTGCCTAGGGGTAATTATTGACTCCTCTCTCTCTCTCCTTTTCTAACCACATTAACTATGGTGCGAAAACCTGCCGCTTCTTCCTTAGCAATATAGCAAAAATTTGCAGGTTCTTTTCTTTCCCGACCACCTCTATGCTTATGCATGCTCTCGTCCTATCGTGCCTGGACTATTGCAACCTACTACTTTCTGGTTATCCTGCTTCCCACCTCTCTCCCCTTCAGTCTGTAATTAACTCCGCCACATGTATTGTTTCACTCTCTAATAAACCAGATCCCAAATCTCCTCTGTACTGGACAACAACCTGGCTCCCCGTTAAACATTACATTGTATACAAAATCCTTCTCCTAAAATTTAAACTCTGCTGCTCCTCCTTATATTTCCTCTCTAGTCTCCCCATATGTTCCTGCCCGTACCCTCCACTCATTACAGAACCAGCTCCTGTACATACCCCCCACTCGTACTGCTTCCTCTTGCCTTAAACCTTTCTCTCTTGTGGCTCCCATCCTCTGGAATTCTATTCCCGTCTCTGTATGTCTAGAAACCTCTATTATCAGGTTTAAATCTATCCTTACATCCTACCTTTCTGGTAACCAGCACAGTATACGATTGTTTTATTTGCACTGCATACGTCTCACTCCAGCACTTGTATCCATTCCATTGTATCTGTATGTTACCCACCTAACTAGAATGTAAGCTCTACGGGGCAGGGACATCCTTTCCTCTTGTGGCAAAGCTCTAGCCTCTTCCATTTATATAATTTATATTGTATTTGTTCCCCTTGTATGAATTGTATTTCGGTACTGTACAGCAATGCGTCCCCAAGTGGCGCTTTATAAATAAACTATACATACACACTGGGTGGTGTAATGTGCATATTTTAAAAAGTGTTCTCTTTTTCGGGGAGGGGGGATCTTTAAATTGGGCATAACCTGTGGAAAATTTGCCGCAGGCGCAAAATCCACTTCCCTTTAATGTCCCTCTTTTATGTTTTCAAAGGAATAGTTTACTCTCAAAGGGAACTATTCCTTTAATGTATTGATTGAGGCCCGGGGGCCAGAAGGTTAAGGAACTATGCCTTACCTCCTGTTCTTCAATCAATAGCACAGGGTCCAGGAAGGAAGGTAAGAAGAAACTTCCCTTTTGCGTGATCCACACTGAAATCTCCGACTGCTTTCCTGTTCTGTACAGCTATAGCGTGCATACATAGAGAGAAATTTATGGGGACAAGCAAAGGGTGACTAGTTATTGCAAAAGATATGGGGAATGGGTGGGTAACAGCTGGCTGTTATGTGTAGCTAGCACATAACCCCAGGCACAGCCGGAAAAAACATAACTTTAGGTGCATCTTTGTTTACTAAGAATTGGTTTCGCTCAAGACCAAGTTGTTTTAAAAGTTCTTAAAAATGGTTAAAAGTACACTGGTCTCAAAACAAGTTAGAGTTAAATGAAAGCCTGCAGTATTTCCTTTACACTGAGCCAAAAATCACATCTCGGGCTGGAGCCTGTGAGAAATTACATTGGGGTGAACGTTCAAACTTCCTGCTTCCAGTAGGTTGAGTGACATCACCTGACCTCTGCTGGCCCTTTTCCCGCTGGGGAGAAGCATGCTCAGTTAAGACTTATTGCTGGGGAAATCAGGAAGTACCTGAGGAAAAAATTGACAGTTGAGAAGGGGAGCCTATTAATGCAGACAGGCTGGTCACATGACTTCACGTTGGTCACATGGCTAAAAACAGGAAGAGTTCAACCAGGAAGTTACATTGCTGAACCTTTCCAGCAATAACTTCTCACACATTTTATCTAGAGATGTGATTTAGGTTTTATTTTGAAGGTGTGATGGAAGGCTTTTTATATAATTCTTACTATTTTGGAAGAATTTGAAACCACAATTACCCTTTAAGTAAGGATGCAGGTTCAGCCAGTAGTAAGATTTTTTTGAAAAGCAGCTTTATTGAAGTTCACTTGAACACAAAATATAAATTTCCTAGTGGAAAAAGATTTTTTAACTTAAAAACACACTCTGCAGTGTTTATTTAGGACCCCCTTAGACTTTCTGTGTCTGCAGGGGCCAAGAATTAAAAGACAACGTGTTTCACTGCTTGCAGCTTTCTCAAGACTGTATATATTCAATTTGCCTGTTTCCCATTTTCTGACTTCCGCCATTATGCCTTCCACCATGCGTTTCAGCGCCATTTTGAAAATCGCATCTGGAAATAAAGTTCATTTAGGGCTAGGCCACACTTGCGCTTGCATTTTTTCCAGATCATTGAAAACGCGTCAACGCACAGAAAACACGCATTTCCGGGTGCGTTGCAATTGCGCATTTTTAATCGCAATCGCATGCGTTTTCCTATACCTAATGAAGAAAACGCATGCGCAAATGCAACGAAATTGCACATGAAATCTCGTGATTCCGTGTGCGTTTACGGCGCAGTGTGGCCATGCCCTTAGTCTTCTATAAGCCCTATTTGGATGCAGTTTTTTCTGTCGGCGCTCTAGGGGCTTAGCCTTATTATTTTGTCATGGGTGGTGGAACATTAGAAGGTAAAATGAAAACGGGAAACACAAATTGTCCCGTTTGACTCACAGGGTCTGATTATGTCACTGATGGATCTATACTCTGTTGTCTTAAAACTGGTTTTTGGTACATAACTTTTTTTTCCAGCTGCACATGGGCATCTGGAAGTTATATTGCTTCTTAACCCTTTCAGTGCCAGCAGAATTTTATTTTTTTCATTTTGCGTTCATTGCCAACAGATTTTTCAGGATTTTGCCCTCAATAGGTTTAGACTAATTTTACAGTAGGAAACCTGCAAGTAAATCAGGAATAGTATACATTGTTTTACCATGGTAAAATAATTTTGTAACTTTTCTGGAGATTTTACTGGATTTATGGGTAAAATGTGTAAAACAAATGTAATTTGCAAATTTTTAATGGATTTTTCCCTTTTTTTTTACTTATAGTTATCCTAATGGTTACACACAAAAATCTTACTGGTTCTAAAATCTCTGATACTCCCGAGTACAACGATACCAAATATATCTAGACACCCCACTTTTCATGTACAGGATATGACTCCCCCAAACTAAAACAGCACTTTTAAGAATATTCCACCAAATTGAAACTTATAACCATTTCTGACAGTTAACATAGAATATCTACCAATTTAACTAAAATATCCCCACAAATGAGATTTTTAGAAACCACATACCCGTAGGATTTTATGAGTGAGTAAGTTTCAATCGAAATGCAGATGCCTGGACGCAGCTCTTCATCCGATTGTAAGTTTTCTCACATTTTCCATTTTTGCCTCAACTGTAAAATCAGAGACAAAATCAATTGCGAATTTCTGCTAAAAACTGAGGAAAGTTCAAAAGTATCTCAAATATGAAAACCTAACCCCTCCTGAATGAAATGGTATGCCACATTCATGGGTGTACCCAAAGACATGGCTACCAACTAACCCAAAGGGGGACCAATGTCAAATGGCAGTAACAGCAAAAAAATAAATAGCCAGCTCTGTATTTGAACAGTCTGCAGTTTTTCCCAAACACCCCCCCTACCTCAGAACACCCCCACAAATTATATATTCCTGGCATCTACACACCTTCAGCTACATAACATTTTGTTCATTCAAATCAAATGTGTGGGTGCAGTTCTTTGTAGAAGTTCACATTTTTGCAGATTTTCTGAAAACATTAATAAAAAACTAATTTCAAAGGTAGAAATCATGGAATGAAAAAAAAGTTACCAAATATCAATCTACGAAATGTCCTGAATGAAATCGTATGCCATATTCATGGTTACACACGTGAGCCATGCACATGAACCATGCACGATGGCTCAGAAACAGCGAAAATATTCAGCCAACTCCAAATTTGAAAAGTCTGCAGAAATACCCCCCACAAACTATATAAAAAACTTTAATTTGTATGTGCATTTCACTTTTTTTTTAATCATTCCTAAAGATAGATTTAAAGATTCCCAAAACAGGCTTTCCACGTATTCCAAGTTTGTTTTAATTCCCTAATATGGTAATATTAGGGATTTAAAACAAACTTGGAATACGTGGAAAGCCTGTTTTCCAAGTCAAAATACGATTGGAAAAATAACTTCCTGGCAATCATTTTCCAGGAAGTAATTTTTCATTCATTGGCAAAGATCAATAATTAGGTGATCAGAACTGATCACCTAATATTGATCCTGGCCAACATTTTTTCACACAGTAGCAAAGATTTAGAAGAAAGTATATTTGTGAATGGAACTTTGAGATCCATTCACAAACACTATAGTAAGCTTACGGTAGCTTGTACTGTATACTGTACTGTATACTCCTTTTAAAAATTTTGTAGATGATATTATCTTTACACCGGTGCTATACAATAACAAACAAGTTTCTTCCTACTTTTTCAGTCCTGGGCTGTGCTGTTTTTTATACATTATATTTATATTATTTATATTTGCCACAGGAAATTTACTGAATAAGTTTGGAACGCCAAAAACATGTAAAATGACATTATGAAATTTATAACCTTAAATATAAGGAAGGATGTTGAGCCAACATTGATATTAGGAAAAATGTCAACATTTCAGTGCTGAAAAGTATGTGGCATATACTGTCTTTTTTTTTTTTTTTAATTGTCACTTGTTTTTTAATTGCCCCAACCCCAGCACTTCATCACATACATTTCTAACTAGACATTTAATGATAAATATTGCCCCCCCCTTTCTGGCAGACGTTGTGCCCCTATGGGTGCAATAATTGTCTTTAATCTTTAATGTACACTAGAGAAATGGCGCTTGCGTGGGGATATAATTACTGTGTATAAGTAAATTAACGGGCCATACAATAAACTATCTGGGGCATTGTTCACCAATAGAACATGTCAGAGGACATCCCCTAAAGGATATACTGTTAAAACAGGTTTATCTTACTGGATAGCTGTGGCTTTAAATATAAAGGTGCTGGGTTTTTACCCTTCCATAACCTACTCTAGTGCTTGAATCTTGCTGGCTTCCTCCTCCACTGTAATCATCATTTTTAGCACTCCCCCCATGAGATTTTCAAATCTCCAACATCCACTTGGTCAGAGAATAGCGTGGCTGTTTGACACAAGTGTGGTGTCAATACATGCAGCAGATAAAACACAGCCAAATCTTGCATGATTTGGCTGTGTTATATCTGCCGTGTGCAATGACGTCACTGGAGCACGCATGCTAACGTACCCGCATGTAGCGCGCACACTTGTAAAATGGCCACGCTATTCTTTAACCAAGTGGATGGTGGTGATTTGGAAATCTAATGTGCAGTGCTAAAAACGTGATTACAGTTGAGGAGGAAGCCAGTAAAATTCAAGCACTAAAGGTAGGTTATGAAAGGGTAATAGGGCACCACCTTTATATTTTAAGTCACAGCTATCCAGTAAGATTAACTTGTTTTCATGTTGTGACCTTGTGTATATGCTATTTAAGACTTGGAAAGTGCCATTTAAGACTAAGTTTAGAAAGGGTTTCTCACTATGAGAATGGTAAGACTATAGAACTGTTTTCCATTGGCTGTGGTGATGGCAGGTTCATAGAAGAGTTAAAAAAGAAAATCTGGATGAGTTTCTGCAAACAAGGAATGTTGCAGGGTACTCATATTGATACCTTAAGTAGAGTTGATCCAGGGATATTTCCGATTGCCACTTGGAGTCAGGAAGGGATTTTTTCCCCCTTCATAATTCTGGTGGGGTTTTTTTGCCTTCCTCTGGATCAGCTGTTAGGCAGGAAATGTGGATTTTGCCAAGTAGGTGGGACGGGTTGGGTGTATTTTTTTTATTTAACCTCAAATACTATGCTATGCTATACTATAATGGTTGAGTGTGGGTTTCATACTGTGCAGCCCCGCTACAAAGCACCAAAGTGCGTGCGTAATCATGCACGTTATCACACGTGAATGCATGTGCGATACCGGTGTGTTATTCCACGTTTGCATGTTATTTTGCTATTTAACATTATAGAAACGCATGTGTTTGTGGAAAAAAATGGTGATCACAAAACAGAAATGGATGCTCAATCGCATGTGCATCGGAAATCATGTGAACTTTTGCGTTCCTGCGATTTCCATTCTAACCAAAATCTCGTGTGAAATCGAATGCGCAAACGCATGAAAAACGTGTTAGTGTGGCCTAGCCATTTACAGAACTTTAAAGGAGAACCAATGACAAAATGAACAAGGGTGAAGATTTCTGGAGGAACAGCTGGTAGTTCGAACACTTACAGGGAGATGCAATAAATGTCACTATCGCAACTTATCTGTACTTGTTCTCTCAATCTATAAAACACCTTGTGACTGGTAAGTTGCAAAATTTTATGGGGTTTTTGCGCAAAGAACTAGCGTCCATCACAAAATGTATTGCATCTCTCTGTTATAGTCTAGCCCCTCTATTCTGGCTGGTGAAGGGGATGTAGACAGACCAGATGGGCCAACCAATGGGAAGACAGCAAGAGGTATGCTAGGGTTTCCAGATCACCTGCTGATTGTAGGATGCTCTTAATAAATGTACAGGGAGATTCAATAAAAGTTCTTATCGTTTAAAATGGTGCTAATTTTGCCCCAACCAATCAGATCTTATTTAACATTTATAAGCTAACATCTTATTGGTTGGGGCAAAATTAGCACCATTTTTAACGATAAGATATTTTATTGAATAACCATGGTAGTTAGCAGGGCTGCACTTGTATTTTTAGTAGGTGTCCTCTAAATGTTTTCAGTCTCATAATGAAAGACACAGTCTCACACAGACACTCTCCACAACCAGACAGGTACACGGTGTCACACAGACACTCTCTCACACCCAGACAGGTATACAGTGTCACACAGATACTCTCTCACACCCAGACAGGTACACAGTGTCACACAGACACTCTCTCACACCCAGACAGGTACACAGTGTCACACAGACACTCTCTCACACCCAGACAGGTAAACAGTGTCACACAGACACTCTCTCACACCCAGACAGGTACACGGTGTCACACAGACACTCTCACACCCAGACAGGTACACGGTGTCACACAGACACTCTCACACCAAAACAGGTACACGGTGTCACACAGACACTCTCTCACACCCAGACAGGTACACTGTGTCGCACAGACACTCTCACACCCAGACAGGTACATGGTGTCACACAGATACTCTCTCACACCCAGACAAGTACACAGTGTCACACAGACACTCTCTCACACCCAGACAGGTACACAGTCTCATACAGATACTCTCTAACACCCAGACAGGTACACGGTGTCACACAGACACTCTCTCACACCCAGACAGGTACACAGTCTCACACAGACACTCTCTCACACCCAGACAGGTGCACAGTGTCACACAGATAGACACTGCCACCCAGACCCATACACACTCATACATCCTCCCCAAAAAGATTTACTTGCAGCCAATCAGAAAGGTCCTGCCCCCTGCACAACTCTTAGCTTCAATCTGATTGGCTGCTCATCTTTAATCGGTTGCTATTAGCTCCTTGGCACCTCATTGGTTACTGGTATCGCATCGTCTTTATTTCTTCAGCCCATCAGTGTGTCCAGCCTCAATATTTAAAGACTGGCACAGAAGTTTTATCTGACAGGAAGGAGACATCCCAGACAGACATGGTAAATTTATATTTAATACCAAATACTAAACATTACGACTGGGGAGAGAGTCCATGTCTGTATGTACAAAGGGTTATAGACAGGGAGAGAGTATATATGTCTGTCTGTACACAGGGTTATGGGACATTTTTAACTGTGAGGTAAAGTTACCACAAAACATCACATAATAAAGCCCATTAATAGCCATTAAAGGATAAGTGCACCATATTTCTAACTTGTTGATAGTGAGTAGCTGTAGCATAGTTAAATAATGCGGTGGTGTTTATTTTTGGGTATCCCCTACCCTACCTGCAGCTGTTAAACCTGCTTTCCCTGGCTCTGTGGTGATCTTCCTGTAGCAGTACCTCCCCCACGAGATTCAGTCAGCTAATTCCTGTGTTTAGCCTCACAATAGCGTTCCTTCAGTAGTGCACTGTGCGCGCGCGTGGTGAGGTTGGCGTGCGCGCGTGATGACATCATTTGTGCCAGCTTAAAAGTCAGCCACAAGAGGTAGGCGTGCCTGGTGCCAAAGTCACCAGGCACGCACGCATAGCGCGCTGAAACATAAACATTCTCTTCCTCTGATACAATAATTTTTTGCACTATTTTTATAGATATTCATTATGCCGGCCTGCATCGTGAAAGGATGTTCTTATATTACTGGAGAAAAGCTAAAATATCCAATATTGTCCTACATACATTTCCAAAAAACAATGAAAGTATTAAAAGATGGCTACAGCAAACCGGCCAAGATTTTGGGGACATTGACTTAATGGCTCCAAAAATTCTAGATGGAAAAAAACCAGAGAAATACAGGATTTGTTCATGTCATTTTTCTTCTGATTCTTACATTTCAAAAGGTTCAAGAGTGGTTCTCAAGCCATCAGCCCTGCCCACAGTTTTTACTGGACTTTCTGATACTTTACAATGCGGTAATTTATCAATAGGAATGACAACAATGCCATCAATGAAATTATCTGAATTAGCAGAAGCATCAACATCAAGAAATTTCATACTATCAAGTTTGCATAGTGTGCACATACAAACAGCAAGGCAATTAATGCATAAGGATGTGTACTGCAATACAGAACATTGTGTCAATCAAAGAACAGTGTCTACCCAAGCTTAACCATTAGCAAATTTTACTGATAATGAAATCCAAACTCTTGAGGGAACGCAGCTAGAAGACATTGATCCTGTCAGTCTAGTTCATGAAACTTCTTTTACCAACTCTACTCCACTATGTCCTGCAGTAGCCCCCCAAAAATTGATAAACAGAAAGAAAAGAGCTTTAGAAACTGAATTTGTGCAAGTGTCCAAGGTCCCATTTGTACTTCAAAATCATGAAAAATGTTCTTCACGTGATACATCTTTTGAATCATCTTTAAAGGGCAACTAAAGCCACAGAACAACACTGAACCAGAAGGCAGAACACCTTGATATATAACCAGTAATCTGTGTGTCTTACCTCTCATTTTGATACAGGAGCTGGGAAATTTACCTAAATAACATATGGTTTGTGCTTTACTTCTCAGCATTCTAATATCAGACAGTTTGGTCAATGACCATTATGTTCTGCACATGCTCAGTCCTTAGCTATGGCACAAACTTGTTACAGTTAGTCACACCCATTAATAATCTCTAGCCAATCCTTTTACAGGACAGATAAAGCAAGGAAGCGTGTGACTGAGGTCAGGAGGTGTGGTCTGACACTGAACATACACACAGATACTTCATCCAGTTCTTAACAGGCTTTAATTTACTTTAACAGAGTTTACTAAAGTGGCATTTTATAGTTTATTGGTGTTTTTAGGGGGGTTGTTTTCAGATTCTGGAGTATATAAAATTGGGTTTAGTTCTCCTTTAACTTATGTTAATGATCCAAAAGACAAAACATTTCATCTTGTTGAGGAACCATCAAATGCAGAGTCTATAGTTATTGCTCAATCACCTATTTCCAGTATATCGACTTTCAAGGCAAGTTATGTGAAAGAAATTTTTTTTATAATCTATGAAAGTTGTTTGGATGAAATTCTGTCACTAATTCCCTGTCAAAAATCCAGGTGTGGAAGCTTGTTTTGCAAAAGTAATCAAAATTGAGAAAATTGTAAAAAAATATTTGGCAGCATGCTTTCAGTATCATTGATATGCCAAGATGGATACCACTCTCATTCAGTTGGTAATATTCAATTGGCAGCAAGCATTCTGTATAGTGGTTCGTGTTTTACAAATGTCAAAGAACTGCTTGACATTTTTGGAGTAGCTACAATATCTTCTGCATTGTTTTATAGCTATCAAAAAAAACATACCTGTTTCCCGCTATTCACTATGAATGGAAAGTAGAAAAGAAAGAAATGTTAAAGGAAATGACAGGAAAGGCAGTCATACTCAATGGAGATGGCCAGTATGATAGCCCAGGTTACTGTGCAAAATTTTGCACTTACAGTTTACTGACCTTGGTGACCAATTAAATTGTGAACTTCACCATCGACCAACTTGGTCCTGGAAAGACGTCTGTTGGATTGGAAAAGTCTACCTTTCAAACTTGTTTAGAAGAGGTTTTACAAAGCAATGTTGATGTGAAAATTGTGGCCACCGACAGGTATGTTGCAATACGCAAACTTATGCGTACAAATTAATCAAAAATATGCCATCAGTTTGATGTCTGGCATATTTGCAAAGGTTTAACAAAAAAGATTGTCACTGCAAGTAGAAAACCAGGTTGTGGTATTCTTGCTAGATGGATTGGTTCAATAACCAACCATCTCTGGTATTGTGCCAAGACTTGCAATCATGATCCAGATTTATTAATTGCAAATTGGAAAACTGTTATGTATCACATCCAAAACAAGCACAAATTCCCACTAAATCCCATATTTATAGAGTGTGAATATAAGAAACTTACCAGAAATAAAATAGAGAACACTCCATGGCTCAAACAAGAGGACAATGCATTCAAAATATTGCAGAGTATTGTGACTAAAGGACCTCAGTCATATCGAAAAGTTTTGCCATACGGGAGCATTAGAGGTGTTCCACAGCAAAATGCTTAAGTACAGAAGTAAACGGTTGTCTTACTGCATAGACTCAATGTATGCAAGAACAGCACTTGCTGCTCTATCACAAAATAGAAATTCAAAGCGAGAGCAAGCTGTTGTCCAGTGCCCCAGGCAAAACACTCTAGGAAAGGGGAAAAGGCGTTTTAAAACTGTTTTTCCTAAACAAAAAAAACAATGGATCGCCAAGCCCATTTTTGAGGAAGTCAAAGATGAATATGTGTTTGACATCATGGAAAACACATTGAAATTATTGAAAGGAGAGTTGTCTTCCAACTGGTCTTCCAGGACCTACCTGCATCCCAGAAACATTGTTACAGTAGAAAGACCTGACCCACAAACTGTTGTTGGTATTTGTCAAGGTTTACAACTTGCAAATAATTGATGTATACATTTCTACACATTCTCTAATTATAATTTTTTATTGAATTTAAAAAGAACATTATTCTATTTGTGTTAAAATAGTAATTAATGTCTTTAATAAAAACAATTACTACCAAATTCTTGTGTGAAAAATAAATTTATTTTCACATATATAGATATATATATACCAGACAACATATCTTGTATACTGTCAACATATTTTATAACATGAATGAACAGTTATATATTCAAATACTGCATAACCAAAAATAAAGATAACTAATATGTACTTCAGTCCAAGGCCATCTCCTCTGCAAAATAGTCATAGGCTTCAATGAAGCCTGTGTAAAATCCATCGGGGTCCGGAAAGGCAGACCGTATAGCGTTCACCATACATGATGGTATTGGTTTACGATTCTTTTTTCCCCAAAAAGTAGTAAACCATAACAGTAAAAGATCTATATGCGGTTTTTCATTTGAACCTGTAATAAAGCAGATTACATAAGTAGGATTTTAAAAGTTATTGTTTAATTTTCAATGCATTTTTCTGATAAATGTATAATTAGCCGAGTACTGGAGTATGTGACTCTCCGGATTCCCGTTTATTCCTTCAGCCCAGATACCCTGATTTGACACCACCCACTTCACCAATAGACAAAACCTTGCTGGCCGGGAGGTTTGTAGAGCCTACCCGGGATCAGAGTCCCCCTGGACTTAGGGTGCGGGGTATCTGAGCTGAGGCGTAGAATACACGAGAAAGACAGGAACACAGTAGGTGGACAAAGTACAACAATCTCAGAACTGGACAACAACGAGATACCAAAACAGAAGCAAAGTCAGAGTCAGTGACGGAGTCAACAGTCGAAACACAGTTGGTCACTCAGCGATGCGAGGTACAAGAGGGTAAGGCAACGTCAAATTTTTCATTAAACAGGCTTAAAACTGCTTACTTTTTTTTAACTTTAATATTACCTCATTAAATCAGCATCATTCGGATAATTTCTTAAAGATGTGTCTGCAAATCTGAAATTTAGATCAACTCTTTGATTATCAGTGCACTAAGTTTTTATCTCATTATTGTAAGTAATGCGCACGGATTCTTCTGGTATTTGCTGTTTTATTTCCTCTACCTCCTGGCAGCATATACTTTCTTTTTCGGTGGGCATTTCTTTACAGTTTCCACAGAGACACCAACTGATTTTTCCAATTCTACTGTTAGGGTCCTCTTCAATTTCACTTGAGGATTCTTTTCTGGGATTAGCTATTTCTTCCTCTGAGCTACTATCCGTTTCATTCATTCCTCGGTTTCGTGGGTCATTAGGAAATGAGGAACCGGGATTTAGTACCTCAGGACGATTTTTTAAATGATGGATCAGTTCATCCCACTACATTACGAAAAAAGACAATGATATTCATTTTTGGATTCTAACACAAAAATTAAGTACATATTCATTTTTAAATGTATGGTGAAATATTAGTTTAGAGGTTTTAAGCATAATCACCCTTCTTTGGCTTTCAACCCCTTGATCATCTTCTGAGGTTCCACTTGCTTCTTGATGGTCCATTTTAAATTAAATCTCTAGAGAAAAATATATTTTCTTTAGAAATATATATACTATTTGTTCCAATGGGAAATTGTACTGGGAAGACACAGTGATTTCCACAGAACTTTGATTCCTAAAATCATTCCTTTGACAATATGTTTTAGGAGGTTATGGTTTCATACTGCAAAGCTTGAAAATATGATCTTTAGGCATCACTCCTCTTCCTGCAGTGCAGACAAGCAATATTATGGGCATACTAATATTATGGGCGACTAACTGATGTTTTCAACTTGAGTGCGGACTATTACTTGTACTACACTACGAAGTAGGAGAGACATAGGGTTGATGCTATATCGGCCGCAATTCAGCCAAATTAATGTAAAAGCCACGCTTCACAATAATGGACATTTACCCAGAGCATATTTTGCTACGGATAATTATCCCACAACGGATTTGATATCCACTTTGCAAATGTGGGTAAATCACTAAAGGGATTCACCATTAGCACAACTTTAACACAAGAAATTATCTTGTGTTAAAATGCTGCGCTAATAGTATCACAAAATAAATATTAAATTGCTTGCGCCAGTTTTGCATTCACACACATACACAATCATTCCCACACATATACAATCATTCACACAACAATACACATACACACACAAACATGCACACAACCATAGACACACACACAACCATACACATGCACACAATCATTTACACAAATACACACAATCATTCACACACACACAATCATTCAAACACACACCCATTCACACACACACACAATCATTCAAACACACACCCATTCACACACACAACCATACACACTCAAACACACACACAACCATACACAAACACACACACACACAATCATTCACACAAAACTCCAATAGTAAAAACACTGTAAGTACAAATGTAAAGTTATAGTCCAACAATTATATTTTTATATTAAAAAAACAACAAAAAAAACTTTTATATTAATTGATCAGCTCTGCACCTCCAAAGCAGTGTTCAAAGATTCCTCCTCGGCTATGCTGTAGACAGATCCTCCCCCGCTTTTCTCCTTCTCTGATCTTCTGTGCTCTGTGCGCCAGCTCCCACTAACTACGTATCACTACGTACATTTGTAAACAGCAGTGTGCTGACGTGATTTACGACAGGGAGGTCATGGGGAGGAGTGGTACAATGCTGATGCATACCTACATCATTTTGATTGACATTCTTCCTCTGTGAGACGGAGCTCCACGAAGCCTGCTTTTGAAGTAATATTGCTGGGGGAAATTCCTTTTTTTTTTTTACGAAATAAAGGCAGGGGTAGGGTTTGGGGACAGGTGAGAATGTATGAAACTGCATAAACAAGTTTTACACTTTGAGCTATAATTGACCTTTAACGCACGCAAAATGGGGAATTCTGCTGGCACTGAAAGGGTTAAACCAAACAACACACCGAGGAAGCAACTAGCGCATCCAAAAGACTCAATACTGAAATCTAGGAAGAGCAACATCATATACACTGTGCAGTGCAGTGAAGAGTGCTCTGATTTGTATGTGGGAGAGACCAAACAACATATTGCCCAGCACAGAAGAGCATATTTCTCATATCAGGGCTCAGCCATGTACCTGCATTTTAAGGATAAAGGACATACATTTGAAGATTGTAATGTCAACATCCTGGCAAAGGAACAGGATTGGTTCCAGATAGGTGTCAGGGAGGCCATTTATGTGAAAATAAAGAAACCAAGCCTGAATAGAGGTGGGGGGGGGGGTTGACACCAACTGTCTGCCATGTACAATGCTGTTTTGACGCCTTACCCTGGGCAGTTGCGATAACACCTCTTAGCCACAATGCAATCAACACCTTCTGTTATATTCTGATTGGGACTTTCCAGGGTATTTATTGCCACAGATTCTTGTAAAAGTCATTCTGAATTATGATAAAGCCAGTTGGAGGACTAGCGAAATGTCTTAAACTAAACTAAACGTCAACAGATATGCCATCACCTGGATGAATAAGGACCTTTATAAGCAAAGGTAAAGGTGTTTTTAGCCTAAAGTGTGTACTTCTAGTGCAGCCCGAAACTTATGCATTAGCTCTCATTTAAACTGTTTTGCTGGCAGTGTGTTTATGAAAGCCCATAAATGTGGGAACGGTTTTATTCAGGAAATTCAGAACTGATATTCAGCCGCATTTTGTACTACATATAAGGGGCAAAAATTCTAACTTTGATTTTTCCATATATACTCGAATATAAACCGACCCAAGTATAAACCGAGGTACCTAATTTTACCTGAAAAGGGAGAAAAAGTGATTGAGTATAAACCGAGGGTAGAAAATATGGCCACTACTGCCTTCTGATTCAGTATTGTTTTAAGCCTTTAGTTGCCCTTAAATGGACAGCAAAATTCCCATACAGTAATCCCATACAGTAATAGCCAAATCCAGTATGGTTATTTCTGTATGGGACTACTGTGCGGGAATTCTGCTGTCCATTTAAAGGGCATCTAAAGCCTCATATACAGAATATATACAGAATCAGAAGGCAGTATTTAACAATAGATACCATCCTCCTGATTCTATATTGTTTTTGCTTAGTTGCCCTTTAAATCCCATACAGTAACCACTACTAGTATTTGCCACTTCAGATGTTTGGAAACTAAAACTCGAGTATAAACCGAGGTAAGATTTTCAGGCTTTTTTAAAGCCTGAAAACCTCGGTTTATACTCAAGTATATATGGTACTTTCCAAAAATATATGTTTTGTTCAGGTATTTTAAAGGTAAATTGATATTTAGTTTCAAAAAGTGGAAGGTGTCTGAAATGTTTAGCTGTAATGTTTTGCTATTTTTGCCCACCTCGTCTGTGTCTACCAATGTGGGGTATATTTATATTCAGGACTTGTGGGAGATGCAGAGTTAGTGGGAGGTTTTTCAATTATCTTGTGGTTTTGGGCTTAATTTTTAACTTTGATTTTTCTTTATTCTTCAAAAGATCTGCTAAAATTTATGAAAAACAGCATCCAGAATTTGGCATGCAGGAATGAAAGAATGTCCATCCTTATGTAGCTGAAGTTCTGTGTATTCCAAAAAATTTATTGTTTTATGATTAGTACCCATGTCATTTCATGTTTTCTAAAAAATGCAAGTTTGCACCTAGAGCATAGCCACAAAGTTATGCTTTTTGCTGGCCAGATCTCTGAGTAAACTAATGCAAGTGTGGTACATCGTGGTTATTCGGAACATCTGGAAAATCAATATTTTATCTTGGGGTTTTGATCAATATTATTAAGCTTGAAACTTCTTTGCTAATTTTTTAAAAGAAAATATGCTAAAAGTAAAAACGTGTGAGAAGGTCTGGACAGGAAGACAGTGAAGAAGATGTCTAATCTATATCATCTGAATAAAAGAAGCTAGAGAGACCATTGAGGGATTGCTGTAAAGGTAAGAAAAGGACCCTTATTTAGAAAGCAAATGTTTTTTAATCAGTTCTTTAATCAGGAAGATAAATAATTAATTTTGCATGGGGGGTTATTGTGGGTTTTTGGTAAGATTTTTAACTGTGAATCTTTTTTTCTTAAATTTTCTTTAAGGAAATCTGCTAGACACATAAACTCCATAAAGAAATGTATCCAGAATATTACATGCAAAAATGTCAACCCTACATTGTTGAAGATGTGTATAATTAAGAAATATACAATTCATGAGACAAGACTGTTTCCGGGAAAGGGGATATTTGGTCTAAAAAACTGTTCAAACTTTTGCAGTCCATTATAACCTTGCAAATATTGTGTAAAGTTTTATTAAGAAAACATGTAAGATTGATATATGGGGGATTACTTATCGTTAAAAAGTTTCGACATTTGAAATCTTTATTCCTCTATTTATTTAATAACAAATATAATATGTATATATGTATATGAAGCTCAAAGCTATGCAATGGCTCCCTTTGGGGGCAAGGGATTTCAGAGAAAAGGTTTAGTTAAAGGGCATTTCCACCCAAACTTTCCGCTATATTGCAGGGCATAACCTCCCACTCCCAACCACTATGTTAGAAGTTTAAAAATACAATCCAAACTCTACTTACAGCTACTTGTTCCAGCGTTGTTCTTGTCCGGCTCCCCTGTTTTCCAGAACTACAAGCAGGGGGCTGGACCGGCAGCCATGGCTATGATTGGCTGAGAGGCAGCCAATCACAGCTGCGGCTGCCAGCAATAGAGGAGATGCTAAAACAAGGATCTGTACGTATAGTTTGGATTCTATTCTTAAACTTCTAACATAGCGGTTGGGGGTGGGAGGTTATACCCTGCAATATAGCTGAAGGTTTTTACACAAGGTGAATGATTGCAAGAGAGGGATCGGAAAGGAGAAGGGGGGAGGTTTCCTGCGCATGTCACCATCCCTCCTGGAGGCAAGACAGGAGGCAGAGATATTTGGACAGGAAGACAGCCACTACTCCTCAGTTTCCTGGATTTTGGACATGGACTACAGGGGAACCATAAGGAGCAGGAATGTATTGTAAGGAGTTTTTTTAACTGTACTGTGGGGCCAGTAAGTGGGTCAACATCCTGGCAAAGGAACAGGATTGTTCCAGATAGGTGTAGGGAGGCCATTTATGTGAAAATAAAGAAAACCAAGCCTGAATAGAGGTGGGGGGGGGGTGACACCAACTGTCTGCCATGTACAATGCTGTTTTGAAGCCTTACCCTGGCAGTTCGATAACACCTCTTAGCCACAATGCAATCAAAACCTTCTGTTATATTCTGATTGGGACTTCCAGGGTATTTATTGCCACAGATTCTTGTAAAAGTCATTCTGAATTATGATAAAGCCAGTGGAGGACTAGCGAAAAGTCTTAAACTAAACTAAAAGTCAACAGATATGCCATCACCTGGAGAATAAGGACTTTATAAGCAAAGGTAAAGGTGTTTTTAGTAAAGTGTGTACTTCTAGATGCAGCCAATACCAAAACACAAGAAAAGCGACATCATATATGCAGTGCAGTGCAGTGAAGAATGCTCTGATTTGTATGTGGGGGAGACCAAACAGCAACTGCATCAACGTATGGCCCAGCACAGAAGAGCCAATTCCTCGGGTCAGGACTCAGCCGTGTACCTGCATCTTAAGGATAAAGGACATACCTTTGAAGATTGTAATGTTAAGTCAGCTGTTTAAAAGACCGGACCCAAACTTCCGGTTCAGTTCCGGAATTTCAGGTCCGGTTTTAAACAGATGATCGCGCGTATGTTTTCTTCATACGTGCAATCAGCTGTTTAAAAAGGCTGTTTGCTGCACGGATCTTGGAGTCTGCGGAGACCTGCATGAAGGGAGGAGGGCCCGTTCCCTAAACTCAAGGCGGGGCCCCTTTAGGTATGCCCCTGCTTAAATAATTTATCTGCAAAGTTTACATGCACCTTCAAAAACGTTTATTATGTACGGCAGTCGGGAGAAATGTTGCAGCTTGCAAAGGAGACCCTGCACAAGCTTCAAGAAAAGGAAGGGTGTTTTCCATAACAAGTTGCCGCGATGTATGTTCTTTTTTACAATGCTTGGAAAATTTTATTTATTAATAAACATGCATGGATATTTCACTATGTTGTTTTAATTTAAGTCCGGCTTTTTAACAGTAATTGGTTTAACTATTTAAAACTTTTTTTTATAGTTTCTAAATATATCTGACTGTACAAAGAAAAGAATAAAAGCAACTCAAACCATCATAGTGTCAGCCAATCACAGGCACCGCTGCCAATCTGGCCCCTTCTGCAGGTTCCGTGCACAGAAAAGGCACAGAAGCTAAGCAGAAGATCCACCCTTCTTTGGCTTTCAACCCCTTGATCATCTTTGAGGTTCACTTGCGTCTTGATGGTCCATTTTAAATAAATCTCTAGAGAAAAAATATTTCTTTGAAAATATATTACTATTTGTTCCAATGGGAAATTGGACTGGGAAAGACACAGTGATTTCCACAGAACTTTGATTCCTAAAATCATTCTTTGACAATATGTTTTAGGAGGTTATGGTTTCATACTGCAAAGCTTGAAAATATGATCTTTAGGCATCACTCCTCTTCCTGCAGTGCAGACAAGCAATATTATGGGCATACTATATATGGGGACTAACTGATGTTTTCAACTTGAGTGCGGACTATTACTTGTACTACACTACGAAGTAGGAGAGACATAGGGTTGATGCTATATCGGCCGCAATTCAGCCAAATTAATGTAAAAGCCCAGCTTCACAATAATGGACATTTACCAGCGCATATTTTGCTACGGATAATTATCCACAACGGATTTTGTATCCACTTTGCAAATGTGGGTAAATCACTAAAGGGATTCACCATTAGCACAACTTTAACACAAGAAATTATCTTGTGTTAAAATGCGCTAATAGTATCACAAAATAAATATTAAATTGCTTGCGCCAGTTTTGCATTCACACACATACACAATCATTCCCACACATATACAATCATTCACAACAACAATACACATACACACACAAACATGCACACAACCATAGACACACACACAACATACACATGCACACAATCATTTACACAAATACACACAATCATTCAACACCACACAATCATTCAAACAAACAACCCTTCACACACACACACAATATCAAACACACAACCATTCACACAACAAACCATACACCACCAAACACACACACAACATAACACAAACACACACACACACAATCATTCACACAAAACTCCAATAGTAAAAACAACTGTAAGTACAAATGTAAAGTTATAGTCCAACAATTATATTTTTATATTAAAAAAACAACAAAAAAAACTTTTATATTAATTGATCAGCTCTGCACCTCCAAAGCGTGTTCAAAGATTCCTCCTCGGCTATGCTGTAGACAGATCTCCTCCCGCTTTTCTCCTTCTCTGATCTTCTGTGCTCGTGTGCGCCAGCTCCACTAACTACGTATCACTACGTACATTTGTAAACAGCAGTGTGCTGACGTGATTTACGACAGGGAGGTCATGGGGAGGAGTGGTACAATGCTGATGCATACCTACATCATTTTGATTGACATTCTTCCTCTGTGAGACGGAGCTCCACGAAGCCTGCTTTGAAGTAATATTGCTGGGGGAAATTCCTTTTTTTTTTTACGAAATAAAGGCAGGGGTAGGGTTTGGGGACAGGTGAGAATGTATGAAACTGCATAAACAAGTTTTACACTTTGAGCTATAATTGACCTTTAACGCACGCAAATGGGAATTCTGCTGGCACTGAAAGGGTTAAACCAAAACAACACACCGAGGAAGCAACTAGCGCATCCAAAAGACTCAATACTGAAATCTAGGAAGAGCAACATCATATACACTGTGCAGTGCAGTGAAGATGCTCTGATTTGTATGTGGGAGAGACCAAACAACATATTGCCCAGCACAGAAGAGCTATTTCTCATATCAGGGCTCAGCAGTGTACCGCATTTTAAGGATAAAGGACATACATTGAAGATTGATGTCACATCCTGGCAAAGAACAGGATTGGTTCCAGATAGGTGTCAGGGAGGCCTTTATGTGAAAATAAGAAACCAAGCCTGAATAGAGGTGGGGGGGGGGGTTGACACCAACTGTCTGCCATGTACAATGCTGTTTTGACGCCTTAACCTGGCAGTTGCGATAACACCTCTTAGCCACAATGCAATCAACACCTTCTGTTATATTCTGATTGGGACTTTCAGGGTATTTATTGCCACAGATTCTTGTAAAAGTCATTCTGAATATGATAAAGCCAGTGGAGGACTAGCGAAATGTCTTAAACTAAACTAAACGTCAACAGATTTGCCATCACCTGGATGAATAAGGACCTTTATAAGCAAAGGTAAAGGTTGTTTTAGCCTAAAGTGTGTACTTCTAGTGCAGCCGAAACTTATGCATTAGCTCTCATTTAAACTGTTTTGCTGGCATGTGTGTTTATGAAAGCCCATAAATGTGGGAACGGTTTTATTCAGGAAATTCAGAACTGATATTCAGCCGCATTTTGTACTACATATAAGGGGCAAAAATTCAACTTTGATTTTTCCATATATACTCGAATATAAACCGACCCAAGTATAAACCGAGGTACCTAATTTTACCTGAAAAGGGAGAAAAAGGATTGAGTTTAAACCGAGGGTAGAAAATATGGCCACTACTGCCTTCTGATTCAGTATTGTTTTAAGCCTTTAGTTGCCCTTAAATGGACAGCAAAATTCCCATACAGTAATCCCATACAGTAATAGCCAAATCCAGTATGGTTATTTCTGTATGGGACTACTGTGCGGGAATTCTGCTGTCCATTTAAAGGGCATCTAAAGCCTCATATACAGAATATATACAAATCAGAAGGCAGTATTTAACAATAGATCCATCTCCTGATTCTATAGTTTTTGTTAGTTGCCCTTTAAATCCCATACAGTAACCACTACTAGTATTTGCCACTTCAGATGTTGGAAACTAAAACTCGAGTATAAACCGAGGTAAATTTTCAGGCTTTTTTAAGCTGAAAACCTCGGTTATACTCAAGTATATATGGTACTTCCAAAAATATATGTTTTGTTCAGGTATTTTAAAGGTAAATTGATATTTAGTTTCAAAAAGTGGAAGGTGTCTGAAATGTTTAGCTGTAATGTTTTGCTATTTTGCCCACCTCGTCTTGTGTCTACCAATGTGGGGTATATTTATATTCAGGACTTGTGGGAGATGCAGAGTTAGTGGGAGGTTTTTCAATTATCTTGTGGTTTTGGGCTTAATTTTTAACTTTGATTTTCTTTATTCTTCAAAAGATCTGCTAAAATTTTGAAAAACAGCATCCAGAATTTGGCATGCAGGAATGAAAAGATGTCCATCCTTATGTAGCTGAAGTTCTGTGTTTCCAAAAAATGTATTGTTTTATGATTAGTACCCATGTCATTTCATGTTTCTAAAAAATGCAAGTTTGCACCTAGAGCATAGCCACAAAGTTATGCTTTTTGCTGGCCAGATCTCTGAGTAACTAATGCAAGTGTGGTACATCGTGGTTATTCGGAACATCTGGGAAATCAATATTTTATCTTGGGGTTTTGATCAAGATTATTAAGCTGAAACTTCTTTGCTAATTTTTTAAAGAAAAATATGCTAAAGTAAAAACGTGTGAGAAGGTCTGGACTGGAAGCAGTGAAGAAGATGACTAATCTATATCATCTGAATAAAAGAAGCTAGAGAGACCATTGAGGGATTGCTGTAAAGGTAAGAAAAGGACCCTTATTTAGAAAGCAAATGTTTTTTAATCAGTTCTTTAATCAGGAAGATAAATATTTAATTTTGCATGGGGGGTTATTGTGGGTTTTGGGTAAGATTTTTAACTGTGAATCTTTTTTTCTTAAATTTTCTTTAAGGAAATCTGCTAGACACATAAACTCCATAAAGAAATGTATCCAAATATTACATGCAAAAATGTCAACCCTACATTGTTGAAGATGTGTATAATTAAGAAATATACAATTCATGAGACAAGACTGTTTCCGGGAAAGGGGATATTTGGTCTAAAAAACTGTTCACACTTTTGCAGTCCATTATAACCTTGCAAATATGTGTAAAGTTATTAAGAAAAACATGTAAGATTGATATATGGGGGATTACTTATCGTTAAAAAGTTTCGACATTTGAAATTTTATTCTCTATTTATTAATAACAAATATAAATGTATATGTATATGAAGCTCAAAGCTATGCAATGGCTCCCTTTGGGGGCAAGGGATTTCAGAGAAAAGGTTTAGTTAAAGGGCATTTCCACCCAAACTTTCCGCTATATTGCAGGGCATAACCTCCCACTCCCAACCACTATGTTAGAAGTTTAAAAATACAATCCAAACTCTACTACAGCTACTTGTTCCAGCGTTGTTCTTGTCCGGCTCCCCTGTTTTCCAGAACTACAAGCAGGGGGCTGGACCGGCAGCCATGGCTGTGATTGGCTGAGAGGCAGCCAATCACAGCTGCGGCTGCCAGCAATAGAGGAGATGCTAAAACAAGGATGTACGTATAGTTTGGATTCTATCTTAAACTTCTAACATAGCGGTTGGGGGTGGGAGGTTATACCCTGCAATATAGCTGAAGGTTTTACACAAGGTGAATGATTGCAAGAGAGGGATCGGAAAGGAGAAGGGGGGAGGTTTCCTGCGCAGTCACCATCCCTCCTGGAGGCAAGACAGGAGGCAGAGATATTTGGACAGGAGACAGCCACTACTCCTCAGTTTCCTGGATTTTGGACATGGACTACAGGGGAACCATAAGGAGCAGGAATGTATTGTAAGGAGTTTTTTTAACTGTACTGTGGGGCCAGTAAGTGGGTTAAATTTTACTTTTGGGGGACATGCTCTTTAAGAACATCATGGTGTTCCTTAATGCACTGACATCTATGCATTGACCCCTAATCCAGATTTTGTATCTTGCACAAAATATTCCAGTGGTACCTGAACCCTCATCATTACAGTATGTAACTATAAATGCCTTAAATACAGTGGTGTAACTACTGGCACCGCAACCGTGCGTGGGGGGGGGGGGGGGCTGCCACAAGCCCATAATCTGTGCAGCAAACAGCCTTAAACTCAAGGCGGGGCCCCTTTAGGTATGCCCCTGCTTAAATAATTTATCTGCAAAGTTTACATGCACCTTCAAAAACGTTTATTATTACCGTAAGCAGCGGGAGAAATGTTGCAGCTTGCAGAGGAGACCCGGCACAAGCTTCAAGAAAAGGAAGGGTGTTTTCCATAACAAGTTGCCGCGATGTATGTTCTTTTTTACAATGCTTGGAAAATTTTATTTATTAATAAACATGCATGGATATTTCACTATGTTGTTTTAATTTAAGTCCGGCTTTTTAACAGTAATTGGTTTAACTATTTAAAACTTTTTTTTATAGTTTCTAAATATATCTGACTGTACAAAGAAAAGAATAAAAGCAACTCAAACCATCATAGTGTCAGCCAATCACAGGCACCGCTGCCAATCTGGCCCCTTCTGCAGGTTCCGTGCACAGAAAAGGCACGGAATCTAAGCAGAAGACAGCCAACGCGGGGACGAGAGCTGGTAAGTAGATTAAGAACCTAAGAACCTTACAAAGTTGAGTTTTTTTAGGCAATTAGCCTAATCCTAAAATTTGTTAGGGGGGTGGACATACTCTTTAATGTAAGTTTTAACCATTTCTGTTAAATTGTCCTAGGAAATGAGAAAACAATCCCAGAATCATCAAGGATAAGTGAACTCCAAGGAAACAGTGACCTAGGAATCAGATCCCCTTCCGGAGTACATGCTTAAATCAAGTTTAGTTAATTCACATTGTTGCAAAGCTACAGACTAAAGGCCTGTGCACTGAGTATTGTGTTCCAAAGAAACATAAATGTAAAAAAAAAAACATAAAAAAATGTTTTGGTATAAAGCAATTAAAGTGCACTGTAAAATCAAGTTATGTTCATTTTGAAGCTGCAGCTTTAAAAATACTATTGCCATATTTTTTTTACCTGTGCCTCTCCAGAATCTACCTTTGTGCCTTGAAAGTTGCAGACAGCAGACATCTTGTTATTAGTTTGTTGAATGTTAAGCTCCACCTTAAGCTCCTCTGCTTTCTCCTTCTTGAGCCTCAAACGGTAATGCCTGTGAGTACCGTGCACTCTCCTGCTTGAGCCTCAAACAGTAATGCCTGTGAGTTCTGTGCACTCTCCTGCTTGAGCCTCAAACATTAATGCCTGTGAGGTCCGTGCACTCTCCTGCAAGAGCCTCAAACAGTAATGCCTGTGAGTTCCGTGCACGTGCGTGTGCACGAAACTCACAGGCATTACTGTTTGAGGCTCAAGCAGGAGAAAGCAGAGGACATCTCAGAGGGGCGGAGCTTAACATTCAGCAAACCAGTAACAAGATGTCAGCCACTTTCAAGGCACAAAGGTAGGCTCTGGAGGAGCATAGGTAATAAAAAATATGGCAACAGTATTTTTAAAGCTGCAGCTTCCAAATAAACATAACTTGATTTTACAGTGCATCCTTTAATAGTTAGATGAGCTAACATTAAAAACATAGTTATTAAACTAAAAAATTAATAAAATCTTTTGGTAAAATGTAATCAATAAATTGCCTCCATTTGTGAAAAAATCTTTTGTGTTTTTTTTCTAAGAATCTTTCTGTATTTATTTTCTTTGTGTGATGTCTCTAATTCTGCCCTATCACGAGGAGCATTGGTTCATTGGTTACACACTATGCAATTTTTTGAGCCAATCGACTGATATTTCAGTGTATTGTTCAATCAGGCTAAATCAGACGAATGGGCAATTGGACTTGTCTAAAAACCACGGACGATCTTTCGGTCCTCTATGGACCGCACTCTCAGTAACTGTGAACTGTCGGCCTTGGCCGACTGGTTAGGCCAGCCGACTGGTTAGAAGTGCTGACGGACAGTCAGGACAAAGAATTGCAAGGTGTGTACCCAGCTTAATGCTGGCCATTAAAGTGCCCATACACTTACTTACCTCCTGACATTCCCATGATGTTAGACCAATGCTCATACAATGGCCTGATATTTTTAGCTTTTGAGGTTTGATTTAAAATAAATGGGTCAGAGAGGAAAACGTTTCATGGGAATGTAAAATATACAGTTCCTCTTGCTCTTCTTAAGCCTCATACACAGCCGACGAACGTTTAACGGCATTATCTTTAATCCTCATAATTGAAACGACATCTGTACACACAGCAACAATAGTCACCACGATAGTTGTTAGATGTAGACGTTCGTACGTAACGTAACGTTCGTATCTTTACACACTTATGAATGCAGGGCATGCACCTTTTATATATTTTTTTCGTAAAACGTTAACAATAATCTGCCGACCATGTACAAATATACGATAATCGGCAGAACAAATCCACCAGATCGTCAGAAAAAGCCGTCAATAGTCGACGGTCATTGGTCTTTGACGATCGTTAATGCTATATTTTCGTACGAATGTATATTGCTCGTTCGTCAGCTGCATTGTATGACAATTATCCAACGTGTGTACGAAGCTTAAGACTTTTGATAGTGTTGATAATCGAACATCAAATCTTTCAAATGTCTTATACATGTATAATATGTGGGAGCCTTTGGCAAAACCATAGAATTTGAGATAGATGAGCAATTGGTTGTTTGCATTTATGGCTGATATTTCCCTTTTGCTCTTTTGGGATCAAATGAGTGTTATTAAAAGCATACCGTATATACTCGAGTATAAGCCGACCCGAGTATAAGCCGAGATACCCTTTTTACCTAAAAAAGTAGGAAAAATTGATTGACTCGAGTATAAGCCGAGGTTAGGAAATATGACCACTACTGCCTTCTGATTCAGTATTGTTTAAGGCTTAAGTTGCCCTTTAAATGGACAGCAGAATTCCCATATAGATGTTTGAAAACTACAACTCCCAGCAACTAAAGCATGCTGGGAGTTGTAGTTTCCAAACATCTGTATGGGAATTCTGCAGTTAAAAGGCAACTTAAACCTGCAGAGTAGAGCCCCCTTCCCTCCCTCCCCGGAGAGTCCCCCCAGTAAGTTGGTCCTTACTCGGATCAATGTTGCTTAACTCCAAATTCTGACTGTGCTATGAAATTCTGTGTCACTGTCATTGGTGTTTATTTTCTGTTGCCCCCAAAAAGGTAAGAAGATTCCCCATCAAAAACCCCCCTCTTTCAGATAGAAACCACTTAAATCCCTGAACACCATGCAGTCCACATAGGCAGTAGCACAGGAACCCAACAGAGCTTTGTCCTTCCCCCTCATATACTTAAAGTATGTATTGCTCCTTCATACAGGTGTGTACAGTCTCTTCTTAAAGTCCTGTATAGAAGTCCTGTTTTACCTCTATCTTCATACCCTGTCATGTTTACCAGTTAAATCAGTGCCTTTTATCTACCTGCCGCACACTGGGTAAGTCCTGTGGATTTGCCGGCTGGTGTCACTAGCCCGGCGGCGAGTAGTGACGTCAGCCGGCAAACCCAGCATGCGGCAGCCGGATTTGGAGTTAAGCAACATCGAAAGACCTTGAGGAAGGACCTTGACTCGAGTACAAGCCGAGGTAAGGTTTTTAGGTTTATTTTAAAACCTAAAAACCTTGGCTTATACTCGAGTATATACGGTAATAGGTTATGTGGATAAACTTGCATTGGGTTTCTTGCTACCGTTCTTTGACAGTAACCTTTTTAATGTTTTTGAGACTTATTAAATTTGTGGGTACTATGTCCTGAATATTGAAATCAGTTGAAATCATATGCCTTAACATGCAGAAAGGGAAAGCATCAGTGGGGTATAGTGTTCATTTTAGATGTTCTGCTTTCCCAAAATCGAATTAATATATTGCATAACGTTGCATTGGGAAATTTTATACACTATAAATTTTTGGAGATGTTAAATATTGTTTCTCATCAACAAATATCATATCTTTCATATAACATATTAAATTCTGATACCAAATATGCCTTAAGCTTTATGGAAAAGATGGGTGATAGTTCAAGGGCTTTGCTGTGTGTTATGGTGTCCATTTTCAAGTTATTAGTTTTAAATTTACGTGGTTGAAATTTTAGGTTACAATATAGAATGGCTTTTAGTGACCGTGGTGAGAAAAAGTTTTAAGATATGTAAAAGAGCGCTAAATTTTAGCTCAACCCTTTTTAGTTTGTTAGATTTGCAACAATATCCCTGTTCCCTGTGATTTTTCACCATTTATAAATTTTGTTTATGTGAATTTGGTGGGAAAAAACAGAATATCGAAAATCTAACACTATATTTTGCTTGTTTAAAAATAGCACCTAAAGGCTGTTCCAGTTGGGTATTGGAAAAATAATTAGTATTAAAGAGACAATTTTAAACATGTCTATTCATAGCTACTTACATTTGGAACTGCTATAAATAGTTAAATATGATTCACATTGGTTGGACCTGTGGGTTGGACCTAACAAAAGTTTCCTGTGAGTGGAAACAAACTAGAGTGGAACGTGTATAAAGTCCCTTGTTGTAAAGGACCTTGATCTTAAGGACATAGAATAAGAACGACATTGAAACAAGAAGGACAATTAAACAAGATTTGTGCGTCACTGTGTTGGTGTTGTGGATTAGAAGGGACAGTTTTGTCTGTACCATGCAATGTGCATCCTGCCACATGTATAGGAACTTGGAGCAGACGTTCCAGGGGACCTATGTCTATGTCAGGTGTGAGTGGGTTGCCTGTTTGGAAGCTGAGGTGGATAGTCTAAGGGGGCAGCTTGCAGCATTGCAGGGATTGGCAAATCTGGGGGGTCAGCAGGCACTGGCTGGGGCTAGTATAGAGGTGGGTGGAAGTGGGACAGGGAAGGTTGAGGGGGGAGGTAGTTTTGTTAGGGTTACTAGGGGAAGTGGGGGGCGGAAGGGTAGGGTGGCTTCTTTCCAGATTGCCCATCCCAACAGATTTGCCGCCTTAGGTAATGAAGTGGAGGACACCTCGGAATTAGTGTGTATGGAGGAGGCTAGTCCCTTGAGCACCCAGGGGACTGCCATCTCTGATACAAGGAAGGAGGAAATAAGGATCAGGCAGGTGGTAGTGGTAGGGGACTCCATTATAACGAAGGTAGATAGGGTTATCTGCCGCCAAGACCCTACATGCTGAACTGTGTGTTGCCTGTCTGGTGCTAGGGTTCGGCAAGTTGTGGATCATGTAGACAGATTATTGGGTGGGGCCGGGTGTGACCCGGCGGTCTTGGTTCACATTGGGGCCAACGACAAAGTTAGAGGAGGAGGTGATGTCCTTAAACATGAAATACAACCGCAGCCAGGTGCTAAGCCAGGGAGACAGCGGGAGCTTAAGAGCATTAATGCGTGGCTAAGAGTGTGGTGTAAGGAAGAAGGGCTTGGGTTTATTGAGAACTGGGCTTTGCTGTCAGCTACAGGCTCTTTAGTAGGGATGGGTTGCACCTTACTGATGGTGGTGCAGCTGTTATAGGGGAGAAGATGGCTAGAGGGTTGGAGGAGATTTTAAACTAGGTTTGGGGGGGAGGGTATTAGCAGTCTCACTGGGATAGATAGCCCAGGAGGAAAGCAGGGTGTAGATAGGCCAGTGGTGGGCAGAAAGGGGGAGATAGGGAGGCATGTGTATTAAAGTGTACAAATAAATTACAGGATCATAATCTAAAATGTATGTTTGCAAATGCGAGAAGCCTGGCTGACAAAATGGGTGAATTGGAAATTATGGCGTTGAATGAAAAGTATGATGTAATAGGTATAGCAGAAACATGGTTGAACAGTTCTCATGACTGGGCTGTAAATTTAGAAGGATATGCCTTGTTTAGGCAGGACAGAGAAAAAAGGAAAGGGGGAGGAGTATGTGTTTATGTTAAAAAAGAATTGAAGCTAAATTTAAAAGAAGTGATAACTGGCGATATGGATGTTAAAGTGGAGGCAATATGGGTGGAATTAGGCAACAGGAAAGGGGGTAATGTTATTGTTGGTGTCTGCTATAAGCTGCCAAATGCTAGCAGAGAGGAGGGGAGTCAACTTCATATGCAGTTGGCAAGGGCTGCAAGTTTGGGGAGTGTGCTCATTATGGGGGACTTTAATTACACTGACATTGATTGGTGTAGTGGAACTGCCATCACAGAAAAAGGAGATGAGTTACTGAATTTGCTGCAGGATAATTTTCTCTCACAGGTGGTTGAGGTTCCTACTAGAAAAGGAGCTCTGTTGGATCTGGTAATATCTAACATTGTGGAGCGCATCATAGATATAAAGGTAACTGGAGGCTTAGGGAATAGTGACCATGAAATAGTGGCGTTTCGACTTTTTTTATCGAAAGGAAAAGTGCGCTGGGTTAACTAAGACTTTTCATTTCAGGAAGGCAAATTTTCCCAGGTTAAAAGCAGCTCTTCAGAATGTCAACTGGGTTAATGTATTATCAGGTAAAGGTACTGAACAGAAGTGGACTGTGTTCAAGGGAATTTTGAGCCAGTTCACATATATATTTATACCCTTGGAAAATAAATGTAAAAAAAATAAATCCGCGCCCATGTGGCTGAATTCTGATGTAAAGAGGCAAATGGAAAGGAAGAAAAAGGCATTTAAAACCTTTAAGGCAGAGGGAACGGAAAGGGCCTTTAGGGATTATAAAAACTGTAACAAAGAGTGTAAGAAAGCAAACAAACTAGCTAAAATTAATATTGAAGTTAGGATAGCTGAACAAAGTATCACTAAGCCGTACATTTTTAAAAATGATATTAATAGTAAGAAGATGAGGACTAAGAATGTGGCACCATTAATTAATGGGGATACGTTAGTTACGGAGGATGGCGATAAAGCAAAAGTCTTGAATACTTTTCCCCCCCTCAATATACACTATAGAAGATCCAAGTACAGATATCATAGAGTATAGTAGCAATAATGGTATAAAAGATTTAAGTGCACTTTGGTTAATCGAGGATATGGTACGGAAAGAACTAAATAAGGTTAATATTAATAAATCTCCTGGACCGGATAAAATACATCCTCGAGTACTTAGGGAGCTAACTTCAGTTTTATCTAGGCCATTGTTTCTTATTTTTGCAGATTCCCTCATGTCCGGTGGTGTGCCTCTGGATTGGAAAAAGGCTGATGTTATTCCAATATTCAAAAAGGGTAGTCGTTCACAGCCGGGTAATTACAGGCCTGTAAGTTTAACTTCAGTGGTGGGGAAGATCCTGGAAAGTTTAATAAGGGAACATGTTCTAGGGTATGTTTCAAGGACTGACATTATAAGTAGTAACCAGCATGGATTTAGGAGGAATAGATCTTGTCAAACTAACTTGCTTGCATTTTATGAGGATGTAAGTAGAAATTTAGACTCTGGCATAGCAGTAGATGTAGTTTACTTGGATTTTGCAAAGGCTTTTGATACAGCCCCCCATAGGCGACTAATGTATAAGCTGAGGTCTGTTGGTCTGGGGAGTCACATTTGTACATGGATAGAAAATCCCCTCTCCTCTCTTTCCCCCCTCTCCAATCCTTCCCCTACAACCTCACCAGTCCCACACACACCCCTGAATTTTGGTAAAAATCGGTCCAGCCGTTAGTGTGCAGGAGTTCAAAATTCTATTCCCCCATTCACCCCCACCCTAAAAAAATATTTTTGTAACCTTTTACTGGTAAAGGTGTATATGCATACAAAATTTGGTTGAAATCGACCAACCTATAGATTTTTATGCTTGTAAGCTAGGTAACCCTAAGTCTGTGCAATGTAGATACTCAACCGTTACAGTGTGGAACCTGCTTAACTTTTGTAAGTAAGTGTCAATGAATGAGCCTGCCAAATTTAAGCCCCTGCCTCCAGGCAAGTTGGAGAATTAGTGATGATGTGTGAGTGAGTGAGTGAGTGAGGCTTTTGCCTTTTATTAGAAAGATTACTATCTCCCTATAGCGCCCACCGTAATTGGTGTACAACCACGGTGTTTGTCATTTTCTATTATATTGTGAACAATGTACAATGCAGATCAATGGACACCGCTATGCGATAACCAGGGGAACTCACACAACATCACACAAGTGTGAGTTTCCTGCACGAATAGGCTAAGTGGTAAATGCAGAATGGTGTGTAAATGGTAAAATGAGTTTAGAAAATTAGTGCTTTCTGATACCATAAATAAATCCCCAAATCCAATATCCTAGTCTTATTATAAATGGCAGATGAAAGAAAAAGAAGTTTCAAAAAGTGTCACAATGTAGCAGAAAAATCTGGCTGAAGAAATTGCTACATTTTTTTTTAGTTGCCTGTACAGATAGAAGATATAGCTAGCACTGTAACTGCAAGAGCTGTCAAGTAATGCATTGTATGCTGTGCTGCTTTAAGACAAAAAAATAATTATGTTAGTTTAACATAATTATAAAAAGCAGGTGACAGGCAGAACTGATCACTACTCAAGCCGGACACACACATCTGCTATTGCGCATGGGTGACGTGACAGTGATCAGTCAATCACCTAACGTCACAACAACCGGCATTTGAATAAGCAGAGTCGTGGCAGAATAAGATGACGCACCCGATCGGCTGCAACTGGTGACATAAATGATGAAGGAGACACACGAAATTCAGAATATAAACCAGACGACACCAGGGAGCCAGGGCAATCGCCTCACAATAGACTTTTTCCAGACCTCACCTCGAAATGTTTCAGATATATCTATCCTTCCTCGGTGCCCAGCATAAGAAATATCAGAAACATGTCCTGTGATGCCCGTAGTCCCCGTATATACCTTCAGTGCCTATACCCCAATCTTCAGCCACTGTCTTCACCTATAGACAAGTCCCGGATTGTCTGGAACGGTAAGTGCGGAGTCCTAACAATGTCGTGCTGAGGTCTGAAATAAAGTCTATTTGTGAGGCAATTGGCCATGGCTCCCTGGTGTCGTCTGTGGTTTATTCTGAATTATGGTTAATTGGAGGAGTGGTGCCACTGATATCAGGTGTGAGAGCCTTAACTATTCATGAGCTTTGTGTTTTTAGTCCCAGAAAGCTTGTCTTTGGCACACTTATTTAAAGGAGGTAACACCTTTTAAAACAAACATTTATTTCATGCTTTCGTTCTCCTATAAGTACAATTAGAAAAAAAAATTAACCAGCACTTTGTTTGACACTTCCAGTTTTTTAAACTTAACACTCCTCAATCTTAGTAACAATATTTTTAGAACCTACACACCTTCACCTACTAACTGTGTAAAACTTTATACATACATACAGACTTCTCCACAAGATTCCTTTGAGAATTTGCACTTTTTGCAGATTTTCGAAGGAAATAGTGAAAGAACCTTCAACCTTCGAAATCTTGAGAATAAAAAAGCCCTCTAAATATTGTTGTTCTCACCAAATGTCCTCAATAAAACTTTAACTCACTGCATCAATCATTAGACACCTGCCAGCAAACAAGGATTATTTTGGGTCTGCACTATAAGGCAGGGATTCATCAAGGCAGGTCTCAAACTGTGTGCCCCCGATGTTTGAAAACTAAACTCATTCATTGCATTCATTGGCTTCACTCTGTAGTTGGCAAATGCTGTGATTTTATTTTTAGGCTCAAACATCAATTTTACTAAAGCACTTATTGGCTATGAAATATCAGAGCGCTATATAGTTTTTTTTAGACAATATGCCAAGAAAAAAATTAGGTAGGTCATTCTTTACAAAAAAAAAACCCAACCCAATCCATCACTAACATTTATCTTTTGGTACACGTGCACATTTTCTTGCATTTGCAATCGAGGAGATTAGTTTACTTTGAAATAAGTGTATAATAATCTGCAATTACTTTGATGATTCCCCATGGACTTGAGCAGCTTGGACAAGACTAATTTCTTTCACTAATAATGTTTTAATTGCAAAAAATAAGTTTTTTTTGTTGTGCGCATGTTTCACTTATTTTTTTATTTTCCCAAGATGATCATCTTTGGGAATGATAACAAGCATGGAATACAGGCATAGATACCTGTTTTCCATGTTGAAATCCGATCAGAATAAAAAAACTTCCGGAAAGTGTTTTCCAGGAAGGGATTTTTCCTTCATTGCCACATATCAATAATTAGGTGAGCCAGAACTATTACCTAATATGGATTAGTGCCCCCCATTTTTTTCTAGTTTGCTAGTGAGAAAGACAGAAAAAAATGGGCATATTTTTAGGGAGGGGGTTGTCCTAGTTTAAAACCTCCAAAAGGCCCTTCCTGCAATCACCCCCTAATGAGTGAATCTTATTTTATGTTTGGTGGTTTTTTTTTCCCACATTCTGGAGTCTAAAAAATTCAGTTTAGTTTTCCTTTAAACCCATTCATTCTACCTCAACCATGATGCATGTGTTTTTTGACAGGTGTCCCCATAGGTAGCGCGGATTTCCATAAGGCCTTGGGAAGCTAAGCCTTCCCATTGAATCCAAATAAAAGCAGTGCGGGGTAAAAAAATGAAAAAAATGTACTTTAAATTCCGTTCGTTTTTTTTGGACCAGTGCTCAGGATGATGGGGGGGGGGGGGGGGGGGGGGGGGGTGATGTAAGTCACATCGTGCTATTTTCCGGTTCCGGTTTGTTTGGAGGAGAGGTAGTGGCGTGCAGTCTGCTGTTATGAGCGCCGCGCGGGCGTCGCGCGTATGACGTCACAGCGCGACGCTTGGACGTCGCGCCGCTCGCGTGTATATCTATGCCAGCCCATTACTACTGACGTCTGACTACCCGTCGTGGAAAAGGCCGCGAAAATTTCCCTTGCGCTCTCGCGAATGCGCTGCGCCGTCGGTGACGTCACACTGGACCTATAAAAGCGGCCTTATGCGCCATCAGTCTTTTGAGGCCCCACCGCAGGAAGGATTAGCTCGCTGCCTGGCTGTGATCTCGTGTCTCAACTCTAAGGTACAACTCTGCTGCTGGCATAAATTGCCAATTTGGCATTGCTAAAATCATTCATACAGCAGAAACATTAACTAACAAATAAGCCTGAGCTGCCTGACTACTAGAACTGAATATTTAATTTTTTTAGCTTTACAGATTTATCAATCTTGGCTGCCTGTCTGTGCCTGGCAATCAGCCCTCCTACAGATTCAATTATTTGTGATTGTTTGTGATTGTGATCATACTTTGATGATACTTTTGGTGAGTTGGATTTCTCTACAATTTACCTAACCGTAAAAGGCTGTGTAAATGTAATGGTAAACACACACGCATTTTAGGTAGAGCAAATAGGGAGGGGGAAATCCTATATAAATTAATTTTCTAATTAATATAATTACACTAAGTTGCAAGTGAGTGACGGTGACGCCATTATTTCAGGCTATGATTGCATAATGGTTTGCAGTTTTTTGCACCTAGTCACTAGGTGTAAATATAACCTGTTATATAGGTTATAATTACACCTGACCTAGTGACTAGGTTACCTATAGATTTAACTGGTGTAATATTTTTACTATATGTCATTTATAGGATTTCTTTCCCTCTCCCTATTTGCTCTACCTAAAAATGCTGTTTTAGCCTGAGGGAGAATCTGGTAATTTCTTAAAGGTAAAGTCCAATGGTAAATATTATTTTTTTAATATTCTTAGTTTAAATTACACATTCCTATTTATTCAACATTTTCTCTTCCATTTGAAAAATCTGTGTAATTTACCCCCTCCCTGTTTTGGACATTATTGAGCTGCCATCTAACCGTCTCTTCTTCCCAGAATGCAACCACATCCTTGGAATGTTCCTAACAGTAATTTCCAGTAATTCAGTTTGCATTTATTTATACACAGACCAATGCTGAATGGGAGGTTAAGGTCATTGGAGGGAAAAATACTGCTCTTTTTTTTCTTAAATGTATCTGAATTTGCACTGAATTCCCTTAAATCTTTACCTGTCTCTACCTGATCCATTTGCTTATTTTTTCGCCCCCCTTGGTCATTCCATTTCTGATGCCCCAAATAAAATTGCCTCTTTATTGTAAGATAACATTTGTTTGTAGTCTGACTCTGACAGTGAATTCACCATTTCTAATTATTCTTTCAGGCAAGCCAGGTATGTTGTAAAAGGTCATTGTGGTGCAGGTGACTTGAGCCTTGACTATTACAGTAAGTATACTGTAATACAATTCATTTATTTTTTTTTTGTATTTCGGTTACATTGTTTCCTTTCAAATGTGGGTAACTGTGCTCCATAAATGAGTTTAGGTCATTTGACAGGTATTTTCGCAATATAATTTACATAGTTTTGAAGATGCTTTTGTGTTATGGAGGCAGCTCCAACAGTTCCTCTGCACTTCCTGCTCCATTTGACAGTAGGAGCAGGAGCAATTGGCACTGGATAGCTTTGCCTTGTAGTTGTGCTACTTTAGTATTCTTTGCCCCCCTGCATGGACTCCCATCCTTGTTGGCCTTTTCCAGACCATCTACATCACCCAAGGGCCCCATTCATTACATCAGGCCCCCCCAAGCCAGGTTGGGTTGCAGATCATTCAACATACATAATAAATGTAATTAGAAGTTCTGCACTGCTAGTATTGATGGCAATTAGACATTAATGCGAACTCAGCCATGATATATGTTTGTGCATACAGCAATCCCTCAGCAGGACAGCCAACTAACGCTAATCTATCTATCTAGGGTCACATCATATATAGGAAAGCTCTGCTGTCAAACAAAAGCAACCTTCCAGCCTGCCTGCTCCTCTAACAACAAACCCTGCCCGGGCAATTCCAGGCCAGGCCTTCACGTTATGCTCCTTTCTGCATAGGAATCTACTCCCTGACGTCAGACTAAGATTCCGAGCACAGCTGTTCCTGGGACCCATATTCCAGTCCATACAGTAAGATAAAATTTTAATTCTAAATATGCTCACTGCGTCTTTTATTTCTCGGACACTCCATTATAGCAATTTTCTTATACTTTTTTTTTCTTCTGTAGGTCATTTCATAGAATGTGCCACTGTCCCTTAAACTTGTTACGTCCCTCATCTGAATGCCAGGGATATGGATATAAGAATTTTGTGAGTGCTAAAAGCAGCAGGGGCTGCATGGCAAAACATTTCAGAAACGTAAGCACAGGAAAACTGTGAGAACCCACTATTGTGTGAAGAACCAAATGACCAGAAGTGGAGTTTTCAGGCCAAAGCTAAGAAAGATCTCCCGTAAGTAATTGTGCTGTAGTTCCTGCGATACATGTCAGCCAGCATATTGGATGTTGGTTCGCTGGTGACTGGACCTTCTCAGCCTTGTTTTTGCTGGTCTATCCAAAAAGTGTGTTTGCAAAAATAGAAGTTTAGTCCTGACTGATTTATTTTAAACTTTTTCCATTTATAGATTAACGTAAGGAAAAAGATTCTGTTTTCTTTTCCTTGTCGGAATTTTAAAACGAATGATTCGCATTCACAGCAAAAAGGGTTAGGGACTGGAGAACCTAAAAGTAATACAGAAACATTGGAGTCTGACACGCATAAGCATGTGCTGAAAAGTGGCAACTTTATAAAAATCCCAAAAAAATGGATCAATATTGTGTATGCGTCAGAATCACATATAACGCTGTAAAGAACAGAACATATGTTCTAAAATAATTGACCTGCTGCTTTACCTAGCTAAGCAGGGAATTGCTTTGCGGTGGACACAACAATGAATGAATCTAACTCAACAAATAAGAGGAAACTTTCTAGATTGTGTGCTTTGTTCTCAAGATATGACAAACAGTTTGCAGTAAAACTAAATACTTCTTCTTTCAACCTCACTATCCATACAATCCAAAATGAACTTTGCAATTGCTGCAGAAGCTGCCAACAAAAATTGTCAATAGAGTCATCAAAAAAATGGCTTTTTCAGTCTTCATTGTGGATGAAGCACGCAGCTTTAAGCAAGAAGAGATGGTTTGTTTAGATATACAGAAGACTTGAAATAAAAGAGAGATCCTCGGGTTTGTAGACTGTTCACAATTGTAATGCTGAGGGATTTATCAGTCCTAAGGGTTTTTTACAGTCGATGCATTTCTAAAGTACCCATTGTATCCCAAAGCTATGATGGGGCGGCAGTAATGGCTGGCCATGTAAATGGAGTCCAAAAACAAAATCCTTCGACCACCCAACCGCAAATTACTATTCATTGCTGGCACACAAACTAAATTTGGTTCTAGTAAGGCTTGTAAAGTAAACGAAACGCATCACCATTTTTTAACACCCTGAAGAGTTGTACAAATTGTTTTTCTCATCGCCGGGCACACACATCATATCTATTGGAGTGTCAAAAGTTCCTTGGTACAACTAGAGCATATCCAGTTTAAGTGATACCCGCTGGGCCTGTAGGTGAAAAAGTTGCTGCTGTTAAAAAGTCCATGAAAGCCCTTCTTGAAAGTTTGGGTGTGCTATCCAAGCCCCCTTACCGGCGGTTCTTGAAGCTTCTGGCCTGTATGCTATTCAGAACATAGATTTTTGCGTGTGCTTAGTTGTATTTCATGTATATTTTAAGTATAATACACGTGCAACATAAAGCTTTGCAGGCACAGATGCCACACTTGCTCATGCCTCTATTATAGTAGAGAAAACTATAAAAATGTTGCAGAAATCTCGATCCCAGCACAAAATGGTCTGAGCCTGGGAGGAGACACAGCAATTCTGTGTAATGCACAAGATGCAAATAAATCTAGAAAGTGATGTAACACTCATGTAATATAAACGGCCTGTCAAAAAACCATCCCACTTGCCTGTTCACTCATTACAAGCACTCTTGGCATAGAGAAAACCCATCATTGCCAAAGCGAGACCCTACAAAGAAAAATGGGAAAGACGTTGTATTTTCATGTTTTAGACACCTTAATAGGTGAAGCGCCGCGTAGATTCAGTGCAAACTATGGAAATATACAGGTGTAGATTTCTTGTTAAAATGTGATTCCTAATGGCATTGATTTTTGTTCTTAGCATATGCTAATATCCTGAATATAATCCAGCACTTGCTATCATCACACTGAGATGGGCTTGATTAAAATTGACATGATGCCGCTTATAACACTTTCAAAGCCTAAACAGGCTGTTTCCACCAGTTTTTACCCAAATTTACAAAGCTCTTCAGCTGCACTTAGCTTGCCTACTGGTACAGCAACAGGTGAAAGATCATTTTCTGCATGCGCGTATTAGAACTGGATGCCTCTACAATGTGTCAAGAGGCTTTCTTCTTTGTGTCTACTACTGCACATTGAAGTGACTTAACCAGGGACTAAATTTTCAGCAAGTTTATCAATTGTTATGATGCAATCAAAGGCGTAAATTGTGCTTCATTAATGAATCTGTTTATATGCCTGAACATTTACATTATGTCAAATATCAAGTTCATTTCTAACATTCCTATTTTGTATCTAAAGGGAACTCCATCTTCATATTCAAAATGTATATTTAGATTAAAAAAAAAACAGTTTTCATTTTATTCTTACCTTGGTCACAACGATCCCACAACCGAGGTTATTAGAACTTACACCACCACAATCCCTCGCAGTCTTATCTCTTCTTCCTGGTAATGACTGTCAGTCATGGGCACGATGTGACTCACAGCCAATGACTCACAGCCATTACTGCACGAGTGGTTACGAGCGCACTCTACTCTTGAGCACACTTGTAACCAGCTCATAACTGGAAAGAAGGACTTCCGTAAAGAAACATGTGGAGTGTGACACTTATAAGCAATGTGCTGAAAAGTGGCAACTTTATAAAAAATCCAAAGAAACTGGATCAATATTGTGTAGTCTGTCAGAATCCTAATACATAGCTGTACAGGAAAACAAGCATATGTTTCTAAATAATGACCTGCTGCTTTACCAGCTAAGCAAGGAATTGCTTTGTGTGGACACAATGAACTGTGAACAGTCCAAATAGAGAAACTTTCTCTAGAGTTTGTGCTATGTCTCAAGATATGACAAACGTTTGCAGTAAAACTAAATACTACTCGTCAACCTTCACAAAATTGTAAATGCTGAGGGGATTTATCAGCCATTAAGGGATTGTGGTGTGTAAGTTCTAATAATTCTGCATGGGAGATCAGATCAAGGGAGAAAAAAACAAAACTGGGTTTGGGGGATCTAAAGTTTGAATATGAGACTGGAGTTTACCTTAAAGTTCAGCAGATAGTCTTTTGTTGCAGAATGTTCATTCAGGTTCCTGGTTTTATATTTATATAGGATGCCTCAACTGAAAAAATCCATTTCCTCCTTGTGTTGGCTGATTTTACTCTGCAGTTTTTCAGATAATTCAAACATAAAACACATTTTCCTGTGTTATGTTTGTACTTTTATTGCTGTACTGTTTACTTACATGCCTTTAGTGAATTCAATGTGTGCCATAAATCAGCCCCAAAACCACTATCCCTAGCCTGGCTGTGGATTATCATCATTACCTCGTATATAAGCAAAATTTGCTATAATATAAATGCCAAATAAAAATAGCTGCAGGAAGTAACGGTCTTCATGTTTTAGACAGCATGTTATAAATAGATATAAAAAATGTATTAAATGGATGTATATAAAAAGCCTTTAACAAGGAAGGTCACGTATCCAATTCCACAGACTAGAATGTAAATAGGAGATATTCAACATGTATAAAAAAAGGCAAAAATCATTCAATGCAAGACTTGTATATTGTGAATGTGATGATGCCTAAAAAGCACCTAGGGAGAAAATGTATCTTCATAGTGAGAGATCAAATAAATCTTTGTAGCAATATGTTTTATAGGTGCCAAGTCATTGCTCTACATGTAGTCTAGATAATAACTAGTAGGTCCGACAATATGCACTTAGCATTACTGAGAGTCCATTAAGCATGAGGCATGCTACCTCACAATAGATGCCGAATACATTGGCAGATGTCTCCTCTGTCCGTACAGTAAATATAAATACCTAAGTCACTTATGTTACGTATTATATCATAAGAACACCCTGTCCAATGTGTACAACTTGCGCTGTTTTCCCCGGCTCACCCGGCTGGGGGGTTTAATCTTGTTTCACTAGCATGTTGGATCACTGGATGGCCATTGCAAACCGTGGTTGTTTGGCCATGGCAGACCAATCGTACGTACTCCTTGTAAGCCCCCGCTACTGGTACCTGTACAGAAATAGGGTTTCAAATTTCAACACTGGTCACTATTGAGCCTAAATAGTTGCACAGTGTTGAATTTGAAGTTGAACCACGTGTTTATTCGGCTAGTCGTTGGAGAAGTGTCTTAGACGTTTCGGCACTATGCCGTCATCAGGGGATACTTTCCTTTGTACCGCCTCCTTATATATCCCCGCCATCTATTTTTTTCCTTGGTTACCTTAAAGGTAAGTGCATCACTGTAAAATCAAGTTTATGTTCATTTGAAAGCTGTAGCTTAAAAAGAGTCTGTTGGCTGTTGCCATATTTTTTTTCCCTATGCCCCCCAAGAGCCGAGCTTGTGCGTTGGAAGTTGCTGACATCTTTTACTCGGTTGCTGAATGTTATCCTCCGCCTCTCTGAGATTTTCTCTGCTTTATCCTGCTTGACGGCCTCAAACATTAATGGCTGTGAGTTCCGTATACTCTCCTGCTTGAGCCTCAAACGGTAATGCCTGTGAGTTCCGTGCACTCTCCTGCTGGACCTCAACAGTAATGGCTGTGATTCTTGCACGTGCATTACACAAACTCACAAGCATGACTGTTTGAGGCTAACGCAGGAGATGCAAGAACTTACGGCATTACTGTTTGAGGCTCAAGCAGGAGAGTGCACAGTAACTCAAAGGCATTACTGTTTGAGGCTCAAGCAGGAGAGTGCACGAACTCACAGGCATTACGTTTGAGGCTCAAGCAGGAGGTAGCACAGAACTCAAAGGCATTACTGTTGAGGCTCAAGCAGGAGAGTGCACGGAACTCACAGGCATTCTGTTTGAGAGGCTCAAGCAGGACAAAGCAGAGTAAATCTCAGAGGGGTGGGCTTAACATTCAGCAAACCAGTAACAAGATGTCGCACTTTCAAGGCACAAAGCTAGTGCTCTGGAGGAGCATAGGAAAAAAATATGGCAACAGCCAACAGTCTTTTTAAAGCTGCAGCTTTCAAATGAACATAACTTGATTTTACACGTGACTTATGCTTTAACTACTAAATTGCCTTTATGCATTGTTACATATGTGTATGTCCATCCTTGAGCAACATTATATACTAATTAGGCAATCATTGTGACTTGTACATTACATAGTGCCAAATGTATGTAAAGTGGACTCCTACCTTTAACTACTAAATTGCCTTTGTGCATTGTTTACATATTGTTGTATGTCCATCCTTGAGCAACATTATATCTAAGTTAGGCATCATTTGACTGTACATACCTAGTGCCTTGCCAATGTATGTTAAAGTGGATAGTATTACCAATTACAATTTGTTCATTTTGTGCAATAAAGCATTTAAAATGAAATTCTGACTTCTGTATTCTCTATATATATATTATAGAAACACTAGGTATTTTGCATTAAACCTATTATGAATTTTTCAACACTTATTCCATAGGCTGTACCCGCTAAAATGTAAAATATAAAGTGGGTGTGGCCTGGGCGTGAAGGGGTGCGGTCTGGCGTGAAAGGGGGCGTGGTAGGGCGTGAAAAGGGTTGTGGCCTAAAAAATTTTGGCGCGCTGCGCGCGCAATGGCAGTACCTTAGCCTTCCTTGTTGAGAAAGTCACCTCACCTCCGCCTATGGTGTCCCTACAACTGATTTATGGTATCCCTGACCCTGAGTGTATGTATGTTTTTTTATGAACTTCTGAAGAAATGTCAATCACGCTTGTTTATGTGTTATAACAACTCATTATGTATATTTTTTTAATTTATTAACTGCAGAGGAGAAAATCTATACCAAGCTATCTTCTCCATCCCAGGCCATTCCAGTGGTCTCAGGGAATCTCGATTTCCTGTCGCCCCCCCCCCTCAGCCCTACTTCCACTCCCACCATCTGGCGAGTCACCACACATAGATAACCTTGAATAAAAGTAAAAAGTTTAGAAGCTAAATTAATTGAAAAGGACTTGACATTATTTTGATCTTCTTTGTAGGGCATCCGAAATATAAAGTGTTTTTTCTTTAAAACAAATGACAAAGATTTTAAATAATTTAGTGAATCATCCATTTTATGATGTATTTCCATAAAGTTTTTAATGGCTTTTTTCTCTTCCCCAGTTAATTATTCTATTTTTAACTCACCCCACCTATACTTTTCTTCCAAGGCACTATACCTATTTTCAAACTGTTTTTAAAGAGTTGTAGGTTGCGTGGAGATGTCTGTAATATGAATCTATGTTACAATAACTTAGAAGCCCATATAAAAGACTAACCTTTATTGGGTCATTTCGGCAGGTCTCTGGGTTGCCAGAGTTACACGCGTCTATTCTGTAGCCAAGAGGCACATAGGCTGATAAAGGAGTTAAAAGATACGCTAACCGATGTGTATCAGTTAGTGTGACAATCTCCATCGTTGCGGCGCCTCGGTGGTTAACGTGGAAGTTAACCACGCAGGCGCTGCAAACAATGCTATATTCGTATAGCGCCTTACCTTTACAGGACTTATTAACTCTGCCAATGGCTGGCGTTAAAGTCCTGCAATAGTAAAACTCCATTTCGGGAAGGCAGGAGAACGATTAGCGCCTCTCCATGCATCGCCCTGTTTGTGTTTGTAGGTGTGCAAACAGTAGTAGTCATGGCAACAAAATGTTTGTGAAACAAAGAAGACTCTGGGCATGCTCATGATAACATACCCTATCTTGTATCATTCTTGTGCGATTAGTTAGTCATACTATTGTTTCGCACGGATTTGTGTATCACATGAGAGGAACAGCCAATCGCGTTCCACGATCCCTTCTCATGAGTTTTAAGGATAACTTAGAGCCCTATAAGATAGCTGAGAATTGAGCATGGGTGGTCATCGATAAAGTCTGTGAGGATGAAAAGCTTATGGCGTTCTAGATGTTGTACACCCTAACTTATAATTAGATCAGAAGCCATCTGTCGGTAACCATTACTCTTTTAATAGCATGATATGCTCCACTTCACTGGTGTTACTATTTAAGCATGCTGCTATACTGTTTGGTACTGTAGAATGTTAAACTGGCACCTGTAGTAGAGGCACCGTTATGTGTACCATATACTTACTTAATGGCTGGGTTCCTCCAGTATGTTTTTAAGTCCTTCTACCTTACCTGCCTGTCCTTTGACGTTGATTTGTAGCTTCGAAAGATAAGTAGTTGACATTTCCCCTGCACTTTAGACAAGAGCTTCACTTTGTTTTTGTAACTCCTATATACATATACTTACCTATTTGCTATTATAATAGATGTATTTCACAGATGCACTTTGGATATTTTGTACATAGTATTTTTAACGTTTTATCAATTGTGTGAGTCATGTTACTACTATTTAACTCATCCCTGTTTGGAATAAAGGATTTTTAATGCAGTGATTAGAGTGTGCAGGTTCCTTGGGGGATACTGTTTTGCCTTGCTGATTTCATAGTTCTTTTTCTATCCTTACCAGCACCTCCCATATTACATAGGGTTTCATTTTTTCACTGCTTCTCTATTATATACTTCTACATTCATTTGGTATTACACTACTGCCCGATCTGCTCTATTTGTTTGTACACTCTCTGCTCCCAAATGCCCTAAGCCTGCCCATTCCCTGCCTCAGACTCCGCCCCCCCTATTTAGGCCTGGGATAGCTGGTAACCCTGGTCTAAACTGACTGTGTACCAGCACTATTAGTTAAATAAAAATACAAACCAAACTGGTAAATTTTGGGGGGGCAAATCATAACATGGTAAACACATGAACCTTTGCAAAATAACTACTCTGTGAAAGCAATATGCTCTAAAACAGAATTTAAAACAGAATTCTTAATTTCAAAATGCCAACCATATTTTTTTACAGACAGGGCTTAACCCATGGGTATGGTCATGATCCCTTTTTATTATCTAAAGCCTCATACACACGTTTGTTGGATCGCGGAAACGAGCCTTGACCGAACGGCCATTTTGAGAGCAAAGTGCTCATGCACAGCATGAATTATCGGCGAAACGTCTGTGCATACACATCGGTGCGTCACGAGCCTGCCCACGTGATCGTGATGCACCCTAACACTGAGACCACTCTAAGCGCACGCATGCGCAATTGCTTCCTGCATGCTGGTGCTTGCTGCGCTGTGATCCATTCATCGCAGAGCTCTATCACATCGCATCACAAATGGTCCCAGTGCACCTAGTGTAGCCACTACATTGGGGCCACACTAGTTTCCACTTTTTAACACTATTGGATCCCAAACGCGATCGGATCATGTGTTAAAACAGCCTGGTGTGGCCTTGCCCTAACTAGAACCTACCATAATAGCCACATCCAAAGCTTGGAATATGATAGTTTTATCATTGTTTTTTTTTTTTTTAAATAAACTTTAAAAACAGATATGTATGTTCATTTCCCCCAGAATGTGTTCTTTTGCTGCTGAAATGTGATTTTCCATGGACTATTGGTAGTATTTTTGCTGCTACCTCTATTACTTAATTATTAATTGGCACTAGCCTAGTGCTAAAAACATGGAAATTTAGGGCACTGCCACTCTGTAAAGCCCCGGAATCACGCACACATTGTTAGTGCGATTCTGCGATTGACACGTTTTTGCGATTGCCACTTGTCTATTTCATTATGCAAATGCATACGATTGCAACAAAAAACCACGCGTTACCAAAACGCTAACGCATGTGCGAATCGCAGAGCACCCAAAATTGCAAGATTTCGGCGAGTTGCTGCAATTACTATACAATTGGAAAAAAATGTGCTAGTGTGGCCTAGTCCTTAGACCCATTTTTCAGTTATTGAATTTACGGATGGTTGGCAACCATGAATGGTGAAAGAAAGAAAATGCTTTTAAAGGGCATGTCCAACCCTAGAACAAAAGTCTGTACTTACCTACCCCACCTAAACCCCCACATTGTTATAGTTAGCCCTGTGGTCACTGAAGCCTATAATCCTTACCTTTCATCATTGTGCTTCTCCTCAACCCTGTCCTCGAATCTTCTGTAAGGTCAGCTCCCAATAGCATGATAGATTAAAAATGTAGATTTAACATCATGCATTACAATTGACAACAACGTTGAATATCAATGTTGTTTTAGCATCGATCTGCTCGTTGGTAATGCCATTTATTCAGCGTTGATTGACTACATTGAATCAAAACCATTCAATAATAACTCATATAGCAGCCCCTTGAAAGAATGTTGATTAATTATCTGATATTATTGAAACAACTTGATCTTTAATGTTGTTTTATAGCATTGCCTGCTCGTTGGTAAGGCCATTTATCAATGCTGATTGAATACACTGATTCAATCATTAAATATCTATTAATTAAATGAATTACTGTACATTGAAATAATGTTGTTTGGATTGATTTGCAAATGATTTAAAGTTAAAATGCTAAACCACAGTAGGCAGATCTTACCTACTTAAAATGTCATTTTTCTCTAAACTTCATAACATGCAGACAATACCACTGTTTTACAGCATAATGATGCTACCAGACATCATAGGGACTATACTAAATTTCTGGGCGGTGGATGAAAGCCAAGAATAGCTTTAGCCAAACTATACCTCAATAAGGAGCTTGGAGGTATAGTATAGTATAGTATAGTATTTGAGGTTGAATAAAGAGGTATGTCCATCCAGTCCAGCCCATCTAGCAATATCCTAATTTCCTGCTTAACTGTTGATCCAGAGGAAGGCAAAAAAAAAACACCAAAGGGGGGAAAAATTCCTTCCTGACTCCAAGTGACAATTGGAAAATTCCCCTGGATCAACTCTACTTTATGAATTAATACAAATTGCAACATCCTTGTTTGCAGAAACTCATCCAGCTTTTTTTAACTGACCAATGAACCTGCCATAACAATGTCCATAGCTTTACCGTTCTCACAGTGAAAAAACCCTTTCCGAACTTGAAGCCTAAACCTTTTTTCTTCAAGTCTTAAGGGATGTCCCATGTCCTCTGATGTGTTCTATTGGTGAACAAGCCCCAGATAGTTTATTGTGGCCCGTTAATTATTTATAATTTATACACAGTAATCTATCCCCACGCAGCGCCTTTTCTCCAGCATACGTAATTGTAACTTTTCAGTCTCTCTTCATATTCAAGCTCCCCAATCCCCTTATAATTTAGTTGCCCTTCTCTGAACCCTTTCATTTCAAAGATGTCCTTTTTGTATACAGGATTCCAAAATTGCACTGCATATTCCAAATGAGGCCTTACCAATGCTTTGTAAAGAGGGGAACCCCACTTTGCACTCTAGTCCATAAAGATGAAGCACCATTTACAACTGCTCTCTGCATCCTATTCATTACCCCCCCCCCTCAATATACACTATAGAAGATCCAAGTACAGATATCATAGAGTATAGTAGCAATAATGGTATAAAAGATTTAAGTGCACTTTGGTTAATCGAGGATATGGTACGGAAAGAACTAAATAAGGTTAATATTAATAAATCTCCTGGACCGGATAAAATACATCCTCGAGTACTTAGGGAGCTAACTTCAGTTTTATCTAGGCCATTGTTTCTTATTTTTGCAGATTCCCTCATGTCCGGTGGTGTGCCTCTGGATTGGAAAAAGGCTGATGTTATTCCAATATTCAAAAAGGGTAGTCGTTCACAGCCGGGTAATTACAGGCCTGTAAGTTTAACTTCAGTGGTGGGGAAGATCCTGGAAAGTTTAATAAGGGAACATGTTCTAGGGTATGTTTCAAGGACTGACATTATAAGTAGTAACCAGCATGGATTTAGGAGGAATAGATCTTGTCAAACTAACTTGCTTGGATTTTATGAGGATGTAAGTAGAAATTTAGACTCTGGCATAGCAGTAGATGTAGTTTACTTGGATTTTGCAAAGGCTTTTGATACAGCCCCCCATAGGCGACTAATGTATAAGCTGAGGTCTGTTGGTCTGGGGAGTCACATTTGTACATGGATAGAAAATTGGTTAATGAATAGGATGCAGAGAGCAGTTGTAAATGGTGCTTCATCTTTATGGACTAGAGTGCAAAGTGGGGTGCCCCTCTTTACAAAGCATTGGTAAGGCCTCATTTGGAATATGCAGTGCAATTTTGGAATCCTGTGTACAAAAAGGACATCTTTGAAATGGAAAGGGTTCAGAGAAGGGCAACTAAATTAATAAGGGGATTGGGGGAGCTTGAATATGAAGAGAGACTGGAAAAGTTACAATTACGTATGCTGGAGAAAAGGCGCTTGCGTGGGGATATGATTACTGTGTATAAATACATTAACGGGCCATACAATAAACTATCTGGGGCATTGTTCACCAATAGAACATGTCAGAGGACATGAGGACATCCCTTAAGACTTGAAGAAAAAAATACTACCAATAGTCCATGGAAAATCACATTTCAGCAGCAAAAGAACACATTCTGGGGGAAATAAACATACATATCTGTTTTTAAAGCTTTATTTAAAAAAAAAAAAAAACAATGATAAAACTATCATATTCCAAGCTTTGGATGTGGCTATTATGGTAGGTTCTCAGTTAGGGCAAGGCCACACCAGGCTGTTTTAACACATGATCCGATCGCGTTTGGGATCCAATAGTGTTAAAAAGTGGAAACTAGTGTGGCCCAACTGTAGTGGCTACACTAGGTGCACTGGGACCATTTGTGATGCGATCTGTTGATCAGAGCTCTGCGATGAAATGGATCACAGCGCAAGCAAGCACCAGCATGCAGGAAGCAATTGCGCATGTGTGCGCTTAGAGTGGTCTCAGTGTTAGGGTGCATCACGATCACGTGGGCAGACTCGTGACGCACGATGTGTATGCACAGACGTTTCGCCCAATAATCATGCTGTGCATGAGCACTTTGTCTCCCAAAATGGCCGTTCGGTCAAGGCTCGTTTCCGCGATCCAACAAACGTGTGTATGAGGCTTTAGATAATAAAAAGGGATCATGACCATACCCATGGGTTAAGCCCTGTCTGTAAAAAAAATATGGTTGGCATTTTGAAATTAAGAATTTCTGTTTTAAATTCTGTTTTAGAGCATATTGCTTTCACAGAGTAAGTTATTTTGCAAAGGTTCATGTTTTTACCATGTTATTGATTTGCCCCCCCAAAATTTACCAGTTTGGTTTTGTATTTTTATTTTAAACTAATAGTGCTGGTACACATAGGTCAGTTTAGACCAGGGTTACCAGCTATTCCCAGCGCCTAAATAGGGGGGGCGGAGTCTGAGGCAGGGAATGGGCAGGCTTAGGGGCATTTGGGAGCAGAGAGTGTACAAACAAATAGAGCAAGATCGGGCAGTAGTGTAATACCAAATGAATGTAGAAGTATATTAATAGAGAAGCAGTGAAAAAATGAAACCCTATGTAATATGGGGAGGTGCTGGTAAGGGATAGAAAAAGAACTATGAAATCAGCAAGGCAAAACAGTATCCCCCAAGGAACCTGCACACTCTAAATCACTGCATTAAAAATCCTTTATTCCAAACAGGGATGAGTTAAATAGTAGTAACATGACTCACACAATTGATTTAAAACAGTTAAAAATACTATGTACAAAATATCCAAAGTGCATCTGTGAAATACATCTATTATAATAGCAAATAGGTAAGTATATGTATATAGGAGTTACAAAAACAAAGTGAAGCCTCTTGTCTAAAGTGCAGGGGAAATGTCAACTACTTATCTTTCGAAGCTACAAAATCAACAGTCAAAGGACAGGCAGGTACAGGTAGAAGGACTTAAAAACATACTGGAGGAACCCAGCCATTAAGTAAGTATATGGTACACATAACGGTGCTCTACTACAGGTTGCCAGTTTAACATTCTACAGTACCAAACAGTATAGCAGCATGCTTAAATAGTAACACCAGTGAATGGAGCATATCAGTGCTATTAAAAGAGTAATAGGTTACCGACAGATGGCTTCCTGTATCTAATTATAAGTTAGGGTGTACAACATCTAGAACGCCATACGCTTTTCATCCTCACAGACTTTATCGATGACCACCCATGCTCAATTCTCATACTATCTTATAGGGCTCTAAGTTATCCTTAAAACTCATGAGAAGGGATCGTGGAACGCGATTGGCTGTTCCTCTCATGTGATACACAAATCCGTGCGAAACAATGGTATGACTAACTAATCGCACAAGAATGATACAAGATAGGGTATGTTATCATGAGCATGCCCAGAGTCTTCTTTGTTTCACAAACATTTTGTTGCCATGACTACTACTGTTTGCACACCTACAAACACAAACAGGGCGATGCATGGAGAGGCGCTAATCGTTCTCCTGTCCTCTTCCCGAAATGGAGTTTTACTATTGCAGGACTTTAACGCCAGCCATTGGCAGACGTTAATAAGTCCTGTAAAGGTAAGGCGCTATACGAATATAGCATTGTTTGCAGCGCCTGCGTGGTTAACTTCCACGTTAACCACGCAGGCGCCGCAATGATGGAGATTGTCACACTAACTGATACAACATCGGTTAGCGTATATTTTAACTCCTTTATCAGCCTATGTGCCTCTTGCTACAGAATAGACAGCGTGTAACTCTGGCAACCCAGAGACCTGCCGAAATGACCCAATAAAGGTTATGTCTTTTATATTGGGCCTTCTAAGTTATTGTAACATAGTATTCATATTACAGACATCTCCACGCAACCTACAACTCTTTAAAAACAGTTTGAAAATAGGTATAGGTGCCTTGGAAGAAAAGTATAGGTGGGGTGAGTTAAAAGATAGAAATAATTAACTGGGGAAGAGAAAAAAGCCATTAAAAACTTTATGGAAAATACATCATAAAATTGGATGATTCACTAAATTATTTAAAATCTTTTGTCATTTGTTTTAAAGAAAAAACACTTTATATTTCAGGATGCCCTACAAAAGCAGATCCAAAATAAATGTCAAGTCCTTTTCAATTAATTTAGCTTCTAAACTTTTATACTTTTATTCAAGGTTATCTATGTGTGGTGACTCGCCAGATGGTGGGAGTGGAAGTAGGGCTGATGGGGGGGGGGGCGACAGGAAATCGAGATTCCCTGAGACAACTGGAATGGCCTGGGATGGAGAAGATAGCTTGGTATAGATTTCTCCTCTGCAGGTTAATAAATTAAAAAAATATACATAATGAGTTGTAACACATAAAACAAGCGTGATTGACATTTCTTTCAGAAGTTCATAAAAAACATACATACACTCAGGGTCAGGGATACCATAAATCAGTTGTAGGGACACCTGTCAAAAACACATGCATCATGGTTGAGGTAGAATGAATGGTGTTTAAAGGAAAACTAAACTGAATTTTTTAGACTCCAGAATGTGGGTAAAAAAAAAACCACCAAACATAAAATAAGATTCCACTCATTAGGGGGTGATTGCAGGAAGGGCCTTTTGGAGGTTTTAAACTAGGACAACCCCCCTCCCTAAAAATATGCCCATTTTTTCCCCTGTCTTTTCTCACTAGAAAAAAATGGGGGCACTAATCCATATTTGGTAATTAGTTCTGGTCACCTAATTATTGATATGTGGCAATGAAGGAAAAATCCCTTCCTGGAAAACACTTTCCGGGAAGTTTTTTTATTCTGATCGGATTTCAACATGGAAAACAGGTATCTATGCCTGTATTCCATGCTTGTTATCATTCCCAAAGATGATCATCTTTGGGAATAATAAAAAACTAAGTGAAACATGCGCACACAAAAAAAACTTTATTTTTTTGCAATTAAAACATTATTAGTGAAAGAAATTAGTCTTGTCCAAGCTGCTCAAAGTCCATGGGGAATCATCAAAGTAATTGCAGATTATTATTACACTTATTTCAAAGTAAACTAATCTCCTCGATTGCAAATGCAAGAAAATGTTGCACGTGTACCAAAAGATAAATGTTTAGTGATGGATTGGGTTGGGTTTTTTTTTGTAAAGAATGACCTACCTAATTTTTTTTCTTTGGCATATTGTCTAAACAAACTATATAGCGCTCTGATATTTCATAGCCAATAAGTGCTTTAGTAAAATTGATTGTTTGAGCCTAAAAATACAAATCACAGCATTTGCCAACTACAGAGTGAAGCCAATGAATGCAATGAATGAGTTTTAGTTTTCAAACATCTGGAGGCACACAGTTTGAGAATCCCTGCCTTATAGTGCAGACCCAAAATAATCCTTGTTTGCTGGCAGTGTCTAATGCATTGATGCAAGTGAGTTAAAGTTTTATTGAGGACATTTGGGAGAACAATATTTAGAGGGCTTTTTTTATTCTCAAGATTTCGAAGTTTGAAGGTTCTTTTCCACTATTTCCTTCGAAAATCTGCAAAAAGTGCAAATTTCTCAAAGGAATCTTGTGGAGAAGTCTGTATGTATGTATAAAGTTTTACACAGTTATGTAGGTGAAGGTGTGTAGGTTCTAAAAATATTTGTTACTAAGATTGAGGAGTGTTAAGTTTAAAAAACTGGAAGCTGTTCAAACAAAGTGCTGGTTAATTTTTTTTTCTAATTGTACTTATAGGAGAACGAAAGCATGAAATAAATGTTTTGTTTTAAAAGGTGTTACCTCCTTTAAATAAGTGTGCCAAAGACAAGCTTTCTGGGACTAAAAAACACAAAGCTCATGAATAGTTAAAGGCTCTCACCTGATATCAGTGGCACCACTCCCTCCATATAACCATAATTCAGAATATAAACACAGACGACACCAGGGAGCCATGGCAATTGCCTCACAAATAGACTTTATTTCAGACCTCAGCACGACATTGTTAGGACTCCGCACTTACCTGTTCCAGACAATCCGGGACTTGTCTATAGGTGAAGACAGTGGCTGAAGATTGGGGTATAGGCACTGAAGGTATACTCGGGGACTACGGGCATCACAGACATGTTTCTGATATTTCTTATGCTGGGCACCTGAGGAAGGATAAGATATATCTGAAACATTTCGAGGTGAGGTCTGGAAAAAAGTCTATTTGTGAGGCGATTGCCCTGGCTCCCTGGTGTCGTCTGTGTTTATATTCTGAATTTCTGTGTGTCTCCTTCATCATTTAATGTCACCAGTTGCAGCCGATCGGGTGCGTCATCTTTATCTCTGCCACGACTCTGCTTATTCAAATGCCGGTGTGACGTTAGGTGATTGACTGATCACTGTCACGCTCACCCATGCGCAATAGCAGATGTGTGTGTCCGCGCTTTGAGTAGTGATCACGTTCTGCCTGTCACCTGCTTTTTCATAATTATGTTAAACTAACATAATTATTTTATTTTGTCTTAAAGCAGCACAGCATACAATGCATTACTTGACAGCTCTTGCAGTTACAGTGCTAGCTATATCCTATTTGTACAGGCAACTAAAAAACTGTAGCAATTTCTTCAGCCAGATTTTTCTGCTACATTGTGACACTTTTTGAAACTTCTTTTTCTTTTCATCTGCCATTTATAATAAGACTAGGATATTGGATTTGGGGATTTTAATGGTATCAGAAAGCACTACACTTTTCTAAACTCATTTTACATTTACACACCATTCTGCATTTACACTATAGCCTATGCTGCAGGAAACTCACACTTGTGATGTTGTGTGATGTTCCCCTGGTTATCGCATAGCGGTGTCCATTGATCTGCATTGTACATTGTTCACAATATAATAGAAAATGACAAACAGCCATGGTGTACACCAATTACAGTGGGCGCTCTAGTGGAGATAGTAATCTATTCTAATAAAAGGCAAAGCCCTCACTCACTCACTCACTCACTCACTCATCACTAATTCTCCAACTTGCCGTGGAGGCAGGCGGCTTAAATTTGGCAGGCTCATTCATTGCACCTTACTTACAAAAGTTAAGCAGGTTTCCACCTGTAACGGTGAGTATCTGACATTGCACAGACTTATGGTTACCTAGCTTACAAGCTATACAAATCTATATGGTTGGTCCGATTTCAACCAAATTTTGTATGCATATACACCTTTACCAGTAAAAGGTTAACAAAATATTTTTTTTAGGGTGGGGGTGAATGGGGGGGAATAGAATTTTGAACTCCTGCACACTAACGGCTGGACCGATTTTTACCAAAATTTCAGGGTGTGTGTGGGGACTGGCTGAGGTGTAAGGGGAAGGATTTGGAGGGTGGACAGAGAGGAATAGTGGGGGGTATTGGGGGCAGACGGGGAGGGGTGGTGGGGGTTATTTTCACCAAAATTTCGTAGTTGAATAAAAAATATAATATTAAATTAAAGTTAATGAGTGTTGCATTATCGTAAAGCTTATTGAATTGTCTTTCTTTAATAAATCAAGTGCCGAGTGATTACAGCAATCTTGATACATTATTGCTTTTTTACTAAAAAGGTTATTTGAATACATCTCCACGGCGAAGCGCGGGTATTTTGCTAGTAATACATAATATGCAAAGGAAAAGTGGGAAAGACTCCACTATAACATAGGGTAAAAAGTCACATGGCACTCAACAACCCTTTATAGAACCACAAGGTAAGTGTAGTCTAAACACAATAAGTCCAGTGATATGCACACATTTTATTACAAAAACATAGCATTATGTGTATAACATAGCATTATGTGTATAATACCATAAAAAACTACTATAAAAGGTAAAGTAAGGTTTGGAGTAAAAAGCGTAGCCGGTCTCTAGATACTAACTCCCCAAAAATCCAGATAATACTGTTCAGCATCAAACAGGTGTAAGTTCCTGTGGAGCCTGTTAATCACAGTATCGGATAGCCATATAAAGTGCTTATACCCACAGTGCTGAGCTGTAATTAAAGGGTATATGTAAGGAAAGAGCGATCTCACCCAAATGTTGTTTGGTCGGTTGGTCCAACCTGTTCGTTCCGCTCTAATTCCCGCTGCACTGATAATTAGCATGGACGCTTAGCTGTTAGACAGTCCATAATAGGGGTGGCAATCATACAGTGTCTGCAGTTCTCAAGGGCACAAGTTCACACGGCAAACTCCAACGTCTGGACACTCACAACGACCGACGCACGTTTTGGGATTTACTCCCTTCTTCCGGGTCACATAACCTGAGATTCTTTACCCCTTAAGTACACCAACCGGGCAGTACTTATGTGATCCGTGCTACAACATAGTGTTCTTATGTTGCACATGGATAGTAGTTACCATAGAAAAGATTCACGCAATGTTATATACAAAGCTATTAATAATTAATTCTTTAACTTTAGATATTAAATATTAACAGGGAGATTAAATAAAAGTTCTTATCGTTTAAAATGGTGCTAATTTAGCTAATTTAGCCCCAACCAGATCTGATCTTATTTAACATTTGAAAGCTAACATCTGATTGGTTGGGGAAAAATTAGCACCATTTTAAACGATATGAACTTTTATTGAATAACCCTGTAAATATATTTACACTTGGAGGAATGCAGATTTTGGATAAACATTAGAACTTGCATGGATACAGCCTTTGACAGTAGTCTACTTATATAGATAAAAATATACATGTATATATATATCGCTATATCAGTATCCATAATTAACCATATGAACATATAGGGAGCAGAGAGAACAGAAGAAAGACAATAGTAGGTAGATACAAATTTAAAGGAACATGTTGAAAAGAAGTTCCTCAGTAAGTCCTCTTGGTGTGAGTGTTTTAAGTGTAAAGATCCACCACGTCTCCCTTTGCAGGATCTTTCTGTCCCAATCTCCACCCCTGGGTGGGGGTGGAACTTTTTCAATACCCCAAACCTTAATATTGGACCAATTGGAGTTATGATAATCCCTAAAATGACGTGCCACACTACTGCTTTCTTTATTGTTTTTAATGTTGCTTATATGCTCTGAAATCTGTGTTTTTAACTCCCTTTTGATTTTACCGATGTACAGTTTTTGACATGGGCATTGGATGGCATATACTACCCCCTTTGTTCTGCAATTAATAAAGTGCCGTAATTTGTATGTTTCCCCCTTTTCCGTAAACATACCAGTTTTTTGCATAAACGGGCAGATTTTACATAATAATGCGGGACGCATTATAGTCGCCTTTAAGGGGTTCCGTATTGAGCCAGTTATTCAGTGTTTCATCCTTATGTAGTACAGGCCAATATTTGTTCAATGTTTGTTTTATCCAATGCCAGTCACTATTGAAATTAGTGATAAATTGAATTTGGTCAGTGTTTCTATTTTTTGTTGTACCAAATATAAAGGAATCCCTGTCCAAGTATTTTAGTATTTTGCCCTTTTATATGCTCTCTTGAGCCAATTTTGGGGAAATCCCCTTTGCATGAATCTAAGTTTAAGATCATGGCCTGCCTTTTCAAAGTCCTCCATACAGGAACAGTTCCTCCTTAACCTCAAATATTGCCCTATAGGTATACCCAATAATAGGGTTGCATTTAATAGGGTGCATACTTTGTGCACGGATTAGACTGTTCCCTGCAGTAGATTTTCTGTACACTTCCATTTGGATGATATTACCCACTTTCTTAACCATTAGGTCCAGGAAGGGGATTTTCTGGGGGTCAATTTCACTGGTAAATTTGAGGTTCCAATCATTTACATGGATATCTTTTATAAATTTATGGAACTCAGTTATTGAGTCCACCCACAGTAAGTGCACATTGTCAATGTAATGCCCCCAAAAACTGATTTTGCTTACTGACAATCTTTCATCTGAGAATATCTCCTGTTCCCAGGCTCCCAGATATAGACCAGCATAAGTCGGAGCACAGGCGGTTCCCATTGCTGTCCCATGGCTTTGATGGAAGTATTTTCCTTCAAAAATAAAATATTTATTGGTTAGAATACTGTATAACAATTCCAAAATCAGCTTGGATTGGTTAGCGTATTTTTTATTTCTTGTTGATAGGAAACCTTTTTTAATCACCTCTATTCCTTTATGGTGCGGTATTGATGGGTACAGGGCCAAGAGAGTCAAATTTGTGACCCTGAGTTGATTGAGTCTTCTGATTGCATCCCTTGTATCCTTAAGGTAAGAGGGCAGGGTGTCTAAGAAAGCTTTGCAGGATATAGAGTAGAGGAGCACACTACTTGATTGATGAATTAATTTATTTAATGCAAAAAGCAAAACATACAACGTTTCGGGATGCAAGGTCCCTTCCTCAGGTATTTCGGGACCTTGAGTCCTGAAACGTTGTATGTTTTGCTTTTTGCACTAAATAAATTATTTCATCACTCAAGTAGTGTGCTCCTCTACTCTATACCCTGCATGGTTTGTGTAGCCCTGGAAGTAGAGGATTTGCACCTACCAACATGTTTGGCTAGTTAGCCAACAACAGTGTGCAACTTTGCCGTCTAAGAAAGCTTTTAACTCTTTATTAACAAATCGATAGATGGCTTCTGTGGGACTACCCAAACTTGATTTAATAGATCGTCCTGGGGGGAAGGTGGTACTCTTGTGGATTTTGGGCACCCAATATAAGCACGGGGTTACAGGATTTTTATTGTACAAATAAGAGAAATCATTTTTGATTATCACTTTGTTTTTCAAAGCTTTGGTCAAACACATTTTGATTTTCTGGTAGACCTTGTTTATAGGATCCTCTTTAAATTTCTCATACTGACCTGGGTCCCTTAATTGCCTTAGTGTCTCTTTACGATAATATTCCACATCAAGAATAACCAACTTTCCCCCTTGTCTGCAGGTTTAATAATAATCTCTGGGGCATTTTGCAGTTCTTTACGGGCATGCAATTAATTATGATCTAAATTAGAAGTGCATTTAGTAGGGCTGAAGTTTGCAAGTTCTTGTTCAACCAAATTTATAAAAGTTTTTACAGTTGGGCAGGTGGACAGAGGTGGAAATAATTGTGATCTTGCCTTGAGGCCCAGGCCCTCCACCTCCTCATCCACATTACAATTTTGAAGCAATTCCAAATCTGACACATTATCATCTTCATCATTGAAGTTTATATTTTGGGATTCTAGTAGTGTATCCAGGTTGAAATGGTCAAACATGTTCAGTTCTCTAATTTTAGTCTCATTTCTTGCCTCAATTTTATCAAAAAAAATCTTTTTGAGTACCAGTTTTATGGCGAATAAATGATGGTCCTTAGTGACCGTAAACTTATCCTGACCCCTTGTGGGGGCAAAGTTAAGACTTTTATCAAGGAGGCTGACATTTTTGGGTTTCATATAAAACTTGGATAGGTTAAGAACTGTATCTATTTCTTGTTTTTCTGGAGATTGTATCCCCTTATTCTGATTGGGTACTGTGTGTTTCGATTTCCAGACCCCCATTCTGAGTCTGTGCCTAAATAATGATCCTGTTTAGTAAATCTGTTCCTGCATTTTCTATATTTTTTATTGTTGCACCTAGATTTATTTTTATTGTCAGTTCCTGATTCAGTTTCTGATGTAGTCCCTAGCGTATTTCTTTTTCTTCCTATATTTGATGTTCGCCTGTAATTACTCCATATCACATTTAATCCTGACATTTAATTTAGCATAATCAGGATGTTCTTTCCACTTTCCAAAGTTGTCAGCCATAAAATTCATTTGTTGTTCAATTTGTTGTAATTGAACTTTGTTTTCCTCAATAATGAGGTTCATTAATTTGAAGGCTGCTTCACTTCAAATTATGGTGACAAAATCTGATGACATTTTAGGGATTAAATTACTTCCAGGTCGGATCTTCCATCTCAATCCCCTTGGTATCATTTTAGACTAAATATAATTCTCTGGGCTAGAGATCTCCCATTTACGTCTAACTGTTTTATTAAATTCCTTTTTATATTTATTAAAATCTTTAACAATATTGCCATTATTGGAATCATCAGTCTTGGAATTGGAATCGTCTCCCAAAAATACTTCGTTAAGATCAGAATCCCATTCAATATCGCTAAAACGGTATGCCATCTCTGCAATCCCTTTTACATCTGCCTATCACTGGACATGGAAATAGAAAAAAAGCTAAGAAATTATGAAACCAGATACTTAGATCTGTGAAAAAGAATAGAAAATGACTGAAACAGCCATTAGCCAGACCAACGGGCGTAGTGTACACCAATTACGGTGGGTGCTCTAGTGGAGATAGTAATAATATATAATATGCAAAGAAAAAGTGGGAAAGACTCCACTATAACATGGGGCAGAAAGTCCCATGGCACTTAACCACCATATCCCAATATAGATAAATACCTGTGGTGGAAGAACCCTTCATAGAATCACAAGGTAAGTGTAGTCTAAACACAATAAGTCCAGTGATATGCACAGTTACCATAGAAAAGATTCATGCAATGTTATATACAAAGCTATTAATAATTAATTCTTTAACTTTAGATATTAAATATTAACAGGGAGATTAAATAAAAGTTCTTATCGTTTAAAATGGTGCTAATTTAGCTAATTTAGCCCCAACCAGATCTGATCTTATTTAACATTTGAAAGCTAACATCTGATTGGTTGGGGAAAAATTAGCACCATTTTAAACGATATGAACTTTTATTGAATAACCCTGTAAATATATTTACACTTGGAGGAATGCAGATTTTGGATAAACATTAGAACTTGCATGGATACAGCCTTTGACAGTAGTCTACTTATATAGATAAAAATATACATGTATATATATATCGCTATATCAGTATCCATAATTAACCATATGAACATATAGGGAGCAGAGAGAACAGAAGAAAGACAATAGTAGGTAGATACAAATTTAAAGGAACATGTTGAAAAGAAGTTCCTCAGTAAGTCCTCTTGGTGTGAGTGTTTTAAGTGTAAAGATCCACCACGTCTCCCTTTGCAGGATCTTTCTGTCCCAATCTCCACCCCTGGGTGGGGGTGGAACTTTTTCAATACCCCAAACCTTAATATTGGACCAATTGGAGTTATGATAATCCCTAAAATGACGTGCCACACTACTGCTTTCTTTATTGTTTTTAATGTTGCTTATATGCTCTGAAATCTGTGTTTTTAACTCCCTTTTGATTTTACCGATGTACAGTTTTTGACATGGGCATTGGATGGCATATACTACCCCCTTTGTTCTGCAATTAATAAAGTGCCGTAATTTGTATGTTTCCCCCTTTTCCGTAAACATACCAGTTTTTTGCATAAACGGGCAGATTTTACATAATAATGCGGGACGCATTATAGTCGCCTTTAAGGGGTTCCGTATTGAGCCAGTTATTCAGTGTTTCATCCTTATGTAGTACAGGCCAATATTTGTTCAATGTTTGTTTTATCCAATGCCAGTCACTATTGAAATTAGTGATAAATTGAATTTGGTCAGTGTTTCTATTTTTTGTTGTACCAAATATAAAGGAATCCCTGTCCAAGTATTTTAGTATTTTGCCCTTTTATATGCTCTCTTGAGCCAATTTTGGGGAAATCCCCTTTGCATGAATCTAAGTTTAAGATCATGGCCTGCCTTTTCAAAGTCCTCCATACAGGAACAGTTCCTCCTTAACCTCAAATATTGCCCTATAGGTATACCCAATAATAGGGTTGCATTTAATAGGGTGCATACTTTGTGCACGGATTAGACTGTTCCCTGCAGTAGATTTTCTGTACACTTCCATTTGGATGATATTACCCACTTTCTTAACCATTAGGTCCAGGAAGGGGATTTTCTGGGGGTCAATTTCACTGGTAAATTTGAGGTTCCAATCATTTACATGGATATCTTTTATAAATTTATGGAACTCAGTTATTGAGTCCACCCACAGTAAGTGCACATTGTCAATGTAATGCCCCCAAAAACTGATTTTGCTTACTGACAATCTTTCATCTGAGAATATCTCCTGTTCCCAGGCTCCCAGATATAGACCAGCATAAGTCGGAGCACAGGCGGTTCCCATTGCTGTCCCATGGCTTTGATGGAAGTATTTTCCTTCAAAAATAAAATATTTATTGGTTAGAATACTGTATAACAATTCCAAAATCAGCTTGGATTGGTTAGCGTATTTTTTATTTCTTGTTGATAGGAAACCTTTTTTAATCACCTCTATTCCTTTATGGTGCGGTATTGATGGGTACAGGGCCAAGAGAGTCAAATTTGTGACCCTGAGTTGATTGAGTCTTCTGATTGCATCCCTTGTATCCTTAAGGTAAGAGGGCAGGGTGTCTAAGAAAGCTTTGCAGGATATAGAGTAGAGGAGCACACTACTTGATTGATGAATTAATTTATTTAATGCAAAAAGCAAAACATACAACGTTTCGGGATGCAAGGTCCCTTCCTCAGGTATTTCGGGACCTTGAGTCCTGAAACGTTGTATGTTTTGCTTTTTGCACTAAATAAATTATTTCATCACTCAAGTAGTGTGCTCCTCTACTCTATACCCTGCATGGTTTGTGTAGCCCTGGAAGTAGAGGATTTGCACCTACCAACATGTTTGGCTAGTTAGCCAACAACAGTGTGCAACTTTGCCGTCTAAGAAAGCTTTTAACTCTTTATTAACAAATCGATAGATGGCTTCTGTGGGACTACCCAAACTTGATTTAATAGATCGTCCTGGGGGGAAGGTGGTACTCTTGTGGATTTTGGGCACCCAATATAAGCACGGGGTTACAGGATTTTTATTGTACAAATAAGAGAAATCATTTTTGATTATCACTTTGTTTTTCAAAGCTTTGGTCAAACACATTTTGATTTTCTGGTAGACCTTGTTTATAGGATCCTCTTTAAATTTCTCATACTGACCTGGGTCCCTTAATTGCCTTAGTGTCTCTTTACGATAATATTCCACATCAAGAATAACCAACTTTCCCCCTTGTCTGCAGGTTTAATAATAATCTCTGGGGCATTTTGCAGTTCTTTACGGGCATGCAATTAATTATGATCTAAATTAGAAGTGCATTTAGTAGGGCTGAAGTTTGCAAGTTCTTGTTCAACCAAATTTATAAAAGTTTTTACAGTTGGGCAGGTGGACAGAGGTGGAAATAATTGTGATCTTGCCTTGAGGCCCAGGCCCTCCACCTCCTCATCCACATTACAATTTTGAAGCAATTCCAAATCTGACACATTATCATCTTCATCATTGAAGTTTATATTTTGGGATTCTAGTAGTGTATCCAGGTTGAAATGGTCAAACATGTTCAGTTCTCTAATTTTAGTCTCATTTCTTGCCTCAATTTTATCAAAAAAAATCTTTTTGAGTACCAGTTTTATGGCGAATAAATGATGGTCCTTAGTGACCGTAAACTTATCCTGACCCCTTGTGGGGGCAAAGTTAAGACTTTTATCAAGGAGGCTGACATTTTTGGGTTTCATATAAAACTTGGATAGGTTAAGAACTGTATCTATTTCTTGTTTTTCTGGAGATTGTATCCCCTTATTCTGATTGGGTACTGTGTGTTTCGATTTCCAGACCCCCATTCTGAGTCTGTGCCTAAATAATGATCCTGTTTAGTAAATCTGTTCCTGCATTTTCTATATTTTTTATTGTTGCACCTAGATTTATTTTTATTGTCAGTTCCTGATTCAGTTTCTGATGTAGTCCCTAGCGTATTTCTTTTTCTTCCTATATTTGATGTTCGCCTGTAATTACTCCATATCACATTTAATCCTGACATTTAATTTAGCATAATCAGGATGTTCTTTCCACTTTCCAAAGTTGTCAGCCATAAAATTCATTTGTTGTTCAATTTGTTGTAATTGAACTTTGTTTTCCTCAATAATGAGGTTCATTAATTTGAAGGCTGCTTCACTTCAAATTATGGTGACAAAATCTGATGACATTTTAGGGATTAAATTACTTCCAGGTCGGATCTTCCATCTCAATCCCCTTGGTATCATTTTAGACTAAATATAATTCTCTGGGCTAGAGATCTCCCATTTACGTCTAACTGTTTTATTAAATTCCTTTTTATATTTATTAAAATCTTTAACAATATTGCCATTATTGGAATCATCAGTCTTGGAATTGGAATCGTCTCCCAAAAATACTTCGTTAAGATCAGAATCCCATTCAATATCGCTAAAACGGTATGCCATCTCTGCAATCCCTTTTACATCTGCCTATCACTGGACATGGAAATAGAAAAAAAGCTAAGAAATTATGAAACCAGATACTTAGATCTGTGAAAAAGAATAGAAAATGACTGAAACAGCCATTAGCCAGACCAACGGGCGTAGTGTACACCAATTACGGTGGGTGCTCTAGTGGAGATAGTAATAATATATAATATGCAAAGAAAAAGTGGGAAAGACTCCACTATAACATGGGGCAGAAAGTCCCATGGCACTTAACCACCATATCCCAATATAGATAAATACCTGTGGTGGAAGAACCCTTCATAGAATCACAAGGTAAGTGTAGTCTAAACACAATAAGTCCAGTGATATGCACACATTTTATTGCAAAAACATAGCATTATGTGTATAATACCATGAAAAAAATACTTTAAAAAGGTAAAGTAAGGCTTGGAGTAAAAATCGTAGCCGGTCTCTAGATACTAACTCCCCCAAAATTGAGATAATACTGTCCAGCATCAAACAGGTGCAAGTTCCTGTGGAGCCTGTTAATCACAGTATCGGATAGCCATATAAAGTGCATATACCCACAGTACTGAGCTGTAATGAAAGGGTATATGTAAGGAAAGAGCGATCTCACCCAAATGTTGTTTGGTCGGGTGGTCCAACCTGTTTGTTCCGCTCTAACTCCCGCTGCACTGATAATTAACATGGACGCTTAGCCGAACCATTACATCGCGGCCATCATCCTGTTAGTCCCAATATCTTGTGATTGACAGTGTCTGCAGTTCTCAAGGGCACAAGTTCACACGGCTAACTCCAACGTCTGGACACTCTTAATGGCTCCCTTCTTCCGGGTCACATAACCTGAGATTCTTTACTCCTTAAGTACACCAACGGGGCAGTACTTATGTGATCCGTGCTACAACATAGTGTCCTTATGTTGCATTCAAATGGATAGTAGTTACCATAGAAAAGATTCATGCAATGTTATATACAAAGCTATTAATTATTAATTCTTTAACTTTAGATATTAAATATATTTACACTTGGAGGAATGCAGCTTTTGGATAAACATTAGAACTTGCATATTTATCGCTACATCAGTATCCATAATTAACTATATGAATAGATAGGGAGCTGAGAGAACTGAAGAAAGACAATAGTAGGTAGATACAAATTTAAAGGAACATGTTGAAAAGAAGTTCCAGTAAATCCTCTCGGCGTGAGTGTTTTAAGGGTAAAGATCCACCACGTCTCCCTTTGCAGGATCTTTTTGTCCCAATCCCCACCCCTGGGTGGGGGTGGAACTTTTTCAATACCCCAAATCTTAATATTGGACCAATTGGAGTTATGATAATCCCTAAAATGACGTGCCACACTACTGCTTTCTTCATTGTTTTTAATATTCCTTATATGTTCTGAAATCCATGTTTTTAACTCTCTCTTGGTTTTACCAATGTACAATTTTTGACATGGGCATTGAATGGCATATACTTCCCCCTTTGTTCTGCAATTAATAAAGTGCCATAATTTGTAGGTTTCCCCTTTTTCTGTAAACATACCAGTTTTTTGCATACACAGGCAGATTTTACATGTCCCACATTTATAACCTCTCAAAGGCACACAGAAAACACCATTCAGTGTTCAGCCATATCCTTATACTTACTACACCAATTACCAGGGGTAAGGTATGTTAATTTTCTTTTCATTGGGTAACTTTAGAAAATGTTGTGAATTTTTTTTCCCAGGGAAACTAAACATAAATAAAGCATTAATTCTTTTAAAGATGGTAGACTGGCAGGCCAGAGGCTGCTAATCATTGTCCAACCCAACCCGGATATTTCCGAATGAATATGACTACCAATCCTTAAAGCGCAATTTTTAAACTAAAATTTAACCCCATACTGGCCCCACTCTGTAGTCTAATAAAATCCTTACCTTACATTACTGCTCCAAATGGTTCTCCTGCTATGCCCCTCCAAAGTCCAGGAAACTGCAGTGTAGGATCTCTGTGTGACTCATCCTGCTCCTGTGTCTGCCTCAACCTCAACAAGGTTTGAGGCATGTGCAAGAGAGTCCTCCCCCCCTCCCTCTCCCTCCCGTTTTGCTGTCCCTCCCCCTAGCTCTAAACCCCTTGGTCAAAATGTAGGTATAGGTCCCCCAGCCCCAACCGCTATAAAAGAATTTAGAGCCTGATAGTTACTTACCTTACCACTCTCCCCCGGCATTCTGAGCAGCTGGCAGCTGCATCCCTGGTTGGCTGCCTCTCAGCCAATCAGAGACACGGCTGCCGGCCCTGCCCCCTGCTTGCAGTTTCGTGCAATTGGTGTTTGATGTGCCTAGACATCCATACTTCATGTGACTGGTTAAGCATCTACCTACAGCACCAATAATGAAAAAGGTTCCTCTTTGGTCTATAAAGAAGCTGAAAAAAAAGCAATTACAGTTTAGGCAAGGGAAAGTTCCCATTTTTTCTTTACCAATAAATCTCGTCTTAGGGGTAGAAAAGATATCTGAAGGGCAGAGAATATCCCTCAGTGTGCAACCCCTCGAGTAACTGAATAGTGGAGGAGTTTGAAATGTAGACCCATATTTGTGATCTTGCATAAGGATGGACAAGTACTTTTTGATAGATTTTTCAATTTCTTTGCTGTGTGTGCTGTATATAGAGACAAAGATAGGTCTCTTCTGGTTTGTTTTGTTTCTGGTCTGATTTTTATACATAAGTAAGTCAGTACGTGGTATCTGGCCTACTTCTTGGGTATGTTTGTAAATATTCTTCATTTTGTAACCCCTATTCTTAAAAGGGAATAGGGAAAGTCAACCTATCCAGAAAGGAGGTCTGTGCACTTAAGGAATTTAAATCTAATAAGGATATCATTATCAAAAAGGCTGATAAAGGTGGGGCCCTGGTAATTAAGAATAAAGAATCATATATTGAGGAGGCAGACAGTTAACTCTGCAATAGAGCTCACTATACCTGTATATCTGGTGATCCTACTCATAAGGTTAAAAAAGAGATAGATACCCTATTGGAGGATGCTTCCCAAGGGATTATCAATAAAGAGATTTAAGAATTTTTGAGTAGTGATCATCCGATAATAACGGTATTTTATATCTTACCTAAAATACATAAAAATTTGGAGAAACCAGGCCGACCAATTGTTTCAGGCATAGATTCTCTGTTACAACCACGGGGAAAATACATAGACTACTATCTACAACCAATAACACCTGTAAAACACCTGGAAACCCTTGAACATATAAGTGAAAAAGCATATTTGCGCTCTATGGACATTGAGGCATTATACACCTCCATACCACATTCTGAGGATATGGAAAGTATAGAACAGGACTTATTGGATTGGGGATATGACATGAAACTGGTGTATTTTGTTATGGATTTATTGAACATGTGTCTGCCTAAATTATTTTAGATTCAACAACACATACTTTTTCCAAACATAAGGCACCAGTATGGGTGCCCATTTTGCCCCTACCTATCCAAACATCTTTGTGGCAGAGTTTGAGAAAAAATATGTGTTGGAAAATGTGAATCTCCAAAACAATATGAAGGCATATGTCAGATATGTGAATGACATGGGAGGGAAGTCTGTCATCTTTAAAAGTATGAATGATGCCCACCCAACATTGAATTTCACATTGAATTTCAACCAATAACAAATTAATTTTTTGGATGTATTAGTTGTCATAAAAGGTAACACAGACATCTTTTTGAAGCCCACGGATCGAAACAATCTTCTTCATGCAGAAAGTTTTCATCCTAGAAATACTAAGAAGCGTCTTCCCTATAGTCAGCTGTTAAGGGTAAGAAGGATTGTTAGTGATAATCAAGTATGTGAACAAAGACTGAAAGAAATGTGAGAGAAATTCATTAAGAGAGGATATGATAGAGAATTTGTTAAAGAACAAAGAAAAAGTGAGACGAATAGATAGGAAAACCCTCCTTATTAAACAAAGGCAAATTCCTAAGAAAAATGCCTTTTGAGAGGTTTGTAAGTACCTATAACATCCACACAGAAGAAATAGGGAGAAGTATAAAAAGGCATTGGAAGATTCTGCAGGCAGATCCAGAATTTGGGAAACTTTGGAACCCCCACTTCTTTCCTACAACAGGACTTTCAACTTGGAAAACCACCTTATTAGAGCTGATTTCTCTCCCCCTTATAAAGAGAAACAATTGTTCCTAGGAACACCCCAAAAAGGTACATTCCCTTGCAGAAAGTATAGTAGTTGCAATGCGATTATTAGAGGAGAGTGTGTGTACCATCATAGCAATGGGACCAAAACACAGATCAACGACTTTGCCACATGCTGCACAAAAGGATGTATATACTCATTAAAATGTTCTTGTGGAAAAGGATATGTGGGTAAGATGAAATGGGAGGTCAGGATCAGGATTAGTGAACACAAAAGGGACATTGTTAAATACGATGGAACCCCATCCAGGCATGATACACCTATTAGCAGAGATTTTTTATCAAAACAAGCACCAGACACCACAATTATTGTCAAGGGAAGCAAAATGGATTGAGCAAAATGGATTGATTTATTAAACACATTAAATCCATTTGGGATAAATAAAGAATCTGGGTTAAGTAGTTTTCTGTAACACAAAATGGAATGCTTCGTAACATTAGGTATCTCCAAACTAAAAATGAAATATTATAATTGATTAATTGAGAAACATTGCTTTAGTAAAGTTTAAAGAAACTCTTTATATAAGAATTATTAAAATATTAACTTTTATGTCACATAGGTAGGGTCACTATGACATCTAGTGGATAAAATAAATAAGAACAAGAAAATATTTCATATGGATACTTTGTATAAAATTAGAATAAATAGTTACATTGTTTCACAGAGTGGTTTGACATGTTTTATATTTAACTTCTTTTAAACCATGAATGATGTTATGCAATAGAAGATTTTAAACCACAGAATTTAAAAAAAAATTTTTTTATACACATGGACTAAGTATGCATTTTTTTATGTACTGTATATGCTCTTATGAACATTTATGCACTTTGGAATGATGTTTACACTGTTTTGTAACCTCTCCCTAATGGTTAGGGAAGGAGTCGGGTATTATTTAAAGGGTGTGGGGATAGAATGTGTTAAATCTGACAATGTGGTCCCTGAAACGTTGTGTGTGGTTCACTAATAAAAGCATTAAGCACTTGAATATAGTGTGCATCTCTCAATACTATATAAATTACCTATATTCATTCCCATTATTCAGCAAATTCCCTTACATCCACTAAGATTTAGGAAAAATAGTGAATGTGTAGATACATTCTGGAGGCATTTACTACAGTAGAGTCAGCAATGTCACATTCCTGGAATTTTCTTAAAGGACAAGTTCATCCATTAATTAAAAATTAGATGTAAGTATGTCCCCCCAAACCTTACAAAGCTGAGAGATGTGAGACTAACTTGAAATACAGTTTGATGAACTGTTACCCCTCATTCTACTTCCAAAAAATAAAATTCTAGTGCACAAACAATTCTAATTGCATATTGGCTACCTCCATAAGGTTGCTACTACAAACAGTCTGCTAAACCCTGGATAAATAAAAGCAATTAGTTCAATAAGTTGGCCAAATTATTTTAAGCCCAGTCACCATGTCATGGTTGCTTTATATACTATAACTGGGTCCTAACCCACTGGTACTTGCCTTTTTGGCTACATGAACTGACAGCTTCTCCTGTGTGGCCTGTATGCTTGAAACTGACTCTCTAGATTAAAGTACTTTGCTCAAACATGACCTAACTCTGGGTGGAGTACAATTTCCCAGAAGGCTCGGTCAAACCTTCAATGTAACACACAATATATAGAAAATTGGGCTGTTGTACATCCATATTAAAGTGCAACTAGAGACCAAAATTATAATACATACAAAAAATAGAATTCTGGTGCACAAACAATTCTAATTACATATTGGCTACCTCCCTCATTCTACTTCATGAATATTTGGGATAGTAGCTATCGGCATAGCTGTGACAATTGAAATCACAGGCAATGACAACATTTAGGTTGCTGGCTCTTCTGAGCACCAGCAAGCTTATTAAAAAGCTTGAAGAGGAGGCGGAAACCATTAGTAGAATGGAAGTAGAAGGAAGGGGGAGAAAAACATTTCACTGCATAACAAGTTAGTCCTACATCTCTCAGCTTTCTAACTATTATCATTAAGGGGTTTGGGAGTATTTTACCTGTAAATAAATTCTCATTTAATGGGTGAACATGCCCTTTAACTCTCAATATATCTAAACATGTCTAAGTCAAGGGTTTCTCCTGCAAAGACCTTGTAATATATTTAAATCTATTGATGTAGTGATTTTCAACATTCTCTCTGCTCTGGCCTGTTTCTTTTTCAATATAAAATCAAGGGCAATATCATCAGGCAAGGTACTTGTTGAAACATGGAACGTTTACTAATGTATGGTCAACATAATCATCACAACCTGTCATTTATAACAAATCTATTTTCTATTGGGATGAACTCATGAAACAACTACAAGAAAGACCAGAAGTGCTAAATTCTTCTGTTTCTGTTCCTTATAACCCACCCAAAAAGCATGACAAACACAGCCCAGAGGAAGAAAAATCTAGCAGTGAAGAGTATTCACAACATTCTTCTAGTAGTCTTAGCGAAAGTAAAAATGATGCTTCAAAAAGAATCTGTAAATGCGGTAACTGCCTATCAGTGCCCACCGAAATATTGCCCTTATGCCACCAGAGGGAAGCTTTATAAAAGACAATATGGACTTATTATTGAGAGATGTTATTAACACAAAATTAGTGAGGAGACCTAAATATTGAGAGATGTTATTAACACAAAATTAGTGAGGAGACCTAAAGATGCAGAGTTAATGAGGTAATTATGGCCTCTTGGTTTTAGATGTGATGATTAATAATACCAAAAATGATGTTATGTCTTTTTATTCAGTATTCCTTTTATAGTAATGTTGTCTGTTATTTGCATCTTGTCACAAACTCAAAATCTGGTAGCCGAATGCAATTTTTTCCTGGAGCTTACTTCATATATCACTATATAGTGTCTTACTTCATATATCACGAACACAAAAGCAGGGTAACCAAATGCACACCTAGCTCAATAAATAACAGCCACACTCCTCAAAATATAAATATGTAACAAAACAAAAAGAGCAGAAAGAGGAGATATAGTGCAAAATATCTAGTTTATTATAACAAACAGCACAGGACCCCAAACTGGGGTGTTCCCACGCCCTGCATCCCCCCTACAGATCTTATAACCAGAAAAAATGTGTCCTAACCTCAATAATATATATAAATATACATATATTCTAGAACAATATACTTATCATCAGTAGTAAGTCCCCTTAGTCGGTCAAGTATGAAGATCCGTGCACGGAATAGTCAAAGTCAGGATAAAGTCTCCACATGTTGCCAAAGAGGAGACAAGAAAGCAAGAGGCTGAGGGCACAAATGCTGGTAAGGGGGGAGCAACAAGCTCCAAACGCATTTCGCTCTAACACTCTATAGTAGAGACCTCCCTTTCTTCTTGCGTGATTTCGACAATCCGCCATCTTCTATATTGGCGGTGATGTTTGCTAAGTAATGCAATATCACAAACATGGTCTATATAACTACCATAGTAACATAATGTAAATCGCTAATAGGAACAGTGTGAACAGTCAGCATATGTACCAGCCCAAGCTCATATCACATATATACAATGATCTGATTATACAGCAGATAATGTTCCAGAGAAATCAGCAATACACAATCCCTATAACAGAAAACCTGCACGTTCAATTATAGACATCAGAGTAGAACAGAAAAAATCTGCAGAATGCAAATGTAGTGCAGTCCCTATTGAGGACAACCAGTGAATTATAAATGTCCAGATTAGGCTGAGATCAAGTAGGTATACCAGGTAAGTATCATTAAACAATAATGTTCAGGAAATGGGACATCCAGAGGAAAAAATATCCCAGTGTAACGTTATTGAACATAACCCACTTGGAAAAGATGACATCTGAATTTGTCCCACAAAAATGCGGAGATCCGGTTGAAGCCGAGTATCCAATAGTATCTGTTACCATGCATCCTTGATCCAAGGAAACTTCTAGCTTGGATAGTTTTAGATAATCTTTATAATACGTGATTGCTTGATAATCCCAAGTGTGTGTATAACCACCGCACTGTGGTCAATATCTTTGGGCTTCCAAGGTGTCTATGTGCATCTGGGAATGAAGTGTATTTAGGCTGTAAAGATAGAAAAAAAGGTCTGGTCTGCAACACTCTAAATGAGAAAAGGCATATATAAGGTGTAAAGCTAAAAATCCTTTATTATAATTATAATTGGCAGGGATATGTACATTAAAAACAATTAAAAATTACCCAGTATTCTCTTAAGGTATAATTAGTGTAAACATCATACAACTGTGCAGATTAATATCTATATATGATACCAGTATCAGTCAAGTGGTAACACTTGAGTCAAGTAGGTCTACATCATGGGGGTTCCCCTACTTACAACCAGTAATGGAGACACAGTGCAAGGAAGAGAAGTGGGATAAAATCGAATCCTATCGCCACATGGTAGGACGCGTTTCACTCCGCCTTAATCTCACGGGAGCTTTTTCAGCTACAGCCTATGCCTGTCTATCCTCCCTTTAAGTAGCGTAGCGCCGTAGATGCGCGTGACGTCACTACCTCGCAAGATTTAAATTTTTAGACTGGTTGATAGGCTGTCTGCATCATGTGATCTCGGAATATATCAAAATTAACTCTGAACATCCCTGCCTTTCTGCCAACAGTCAAAGTCTTAGCAAAATAAGCATACCATCAGAGAACAATATCAAAGTTGCATATAAACATCAAAGCATGAATCAAGGTGCCAATATAATACTTTTTACAAAATTTCATTGAACAATATTTAACAATAAGTCCATGTTGTAATCGCTGGTGAGAAAACAACTCAACCTCAGATAAATACGATATAGCACATCTGCAGAGACCCGTAAACAGGGTAAACTCAGTTGAACAGGATAAGTGTCTCATTTCAAAAAGGATTCAATTAATTACAAATTTTGCCCACATGTCTCTCTAGGATATCCAAATACATATAGGAGGGCATGGATTAGTCGTCCATCAGGTCCGTTCCAAAGAAGGATATCATCTGCTGGTGTCCATATATCCAAACAGTGATGATCTCAGCGAAAAACATATAGTGTTCTGTTAACTTTAAAAGGGGGAAATTTGTAGTATCCAATCTTCTACATAGTGACCAATCCAGCGAGTATCATATAATATTTAGGTAGGTATGCTGTATATATAGGCTGTAGAGACCTGAGAGTCCTGAAAAGGAAATATTAAATAAAATATGTAAATTCCATTTCTTCATTTAGTCTGGTCTCTCCTTGCAGTAGTTTCAAGTTTATGTCTCCTCCTCTGACTCCAAGGGTAACTTTAGTCAAGCCCATACATTTCAGTCCTTTAACGTCACAGTTATGTTCAGAAAGAAAATGTTGAGCTACACTTGTCAGGGGTGGACTGCTGTGATCTCTTGTAGGTCCTGCTGTCCTAATATTCCATAAGTGACTAGCTAGTCTCTGTTTCATCATTTGGGAAGTCTTGCCAATATAGATAAGATTACAAGGACATATCAAGGTGTATATGACATTGTCAGTTCTGCAGTTAAAATATTGCTTAATTGTATGTTCATATTTGCCATCAGAACTGGTCAGAGATGTTCTATTGTCCATGTATCTACAAAATACAAATTGGCCACACGGATGGGTACCTGTCAACTTTTCTCCTCTACCCAGAGGAATTCGGGATCTATTGAAATGGCTTTGTGTCAACTTATCACCAAGATTAGCCCATCTCCTTGCTGTAATAGACGGTTGTGCTGAAATAAAAGTAGAGGTAATCGTGTCATTATATAAGATGTGCCAATTTTTAGACAGTGTTTGTTTGACCAGGTCCTAATCTGTACGATACTAAGTGATGGATCTAAGCATGTTGTCAGTATGTGCATTGGTTCTTGAAAGGACATGTTGTTGTGTTTGTGCAGACACCGAATGCTTAGTCCTCCTCAACAAAGATTTAGGATAGCCCCTCTGCTGGAACCTATCAAGCAGTAAATCTGCTTCTTTATTATAGTCTTGAGTGAGGGTACAGTTTCGACGTACCCGTAGAAACTGGCCTTTTGGTATGCCTCTTTTCAAAGATGGTAAGTGGGAGCTGGTGAAGTGTAAGAGGGAATTTGTAGCAGTTTGTTTTCGGTATAGTGATAAGGGTCCCTTAATATTTCTTGACCCAAAGTTTCAGAAATTCTATGGCAGTGGTGGATATATGGTGGGTGAGGGAGATGTTGAGATCATTATGATTGATGATGTCCAAAAAACATAAAAAATCTCGTGAGGAACCCCACCAAAGGATGAAGACGTCATCTATGTATCTATACTACACCTCTATATGTGAAGTGTGGTCCTGGTACATTTCAGAAAATAAGACCTCCCTCTCCCACCATCCAAGAAACAAATTCACATAGGATGGGGCACATTTGGCACCCATCGCTACCCCCCTGGTCTGAATGTAGTATTTATTATCAAAAATGAAATAATTGTTATACAGGACAAAGTCAAGAAGTGAGAGGAGAAAAGAGTGTGGGAAAAACTTTGGTTTGGGAAAAACTTGTTTAAATATTTTTTCTCCATAGTTAAGTAAAGATTTGAATTGACATTTTACAGTGGCTTGCTCCCTTTGTGTATTGTGTTTATGTGACAATGCTGCCAATGTTGTTTGAGAGATCATGGCATCCATTCCAAAAGAACTGCGCTTTGGCAAATATTTTAAAATCTTACTGTGAAAAATTTCTAATGCACCTGTGTGGCAAAAATGTTTCCATTTTTCTTATATCTCTCAAAAACTGGTGCAGTAATAATCTTACTTATATCTCAAAAACTGTGGTGCAGTAATAATCTTTCTTATCTCTCACAAACTGTGGTGCAATAATATTTTTTGTTATATCAATCAAAAACTGTGGTGCAGTAATAATCTTTCTTATATCAATCAAAAACTGTGGTGCAGTTATAATCTTTCTTATATCAATCAAAAACTGTGGTGCAGTAATAATCTTTCTTATATCAATCAAAAACTGTGGTGCAGCAATAAGTAATAATCTTTCTTCTATCTCTCAAAAATTGTGTTGCAGTAATAATCTTTCTTCTATCTCTCAAAAACTGTGGTGCAGTAATAATCTTTCTTATATCTCTCAAAAACTGTGGTGCAGTAATAATCTTTCTTATATCAATCAAAAACTGTGGTGCAGTATTTTTCTTTCTTATATCTCTCAAAAACTGTGGTGCTGCTTGTGCTTCAGGCAGCCATGTAATATTCTTCCTTTTTTTTTTTGAGAGAGAGAGAGTTTGATGTTCACACTTTTGGTATTCATTGTTGTGCGGAAAATAGTGAAAATTGGCTATATGGAAAAGCAATGAGCACCATTTAGGAACAATGCAGATTATGATTGCATGTCTTCGAGCACCACCAGAGTTGGTCTTTTATTGGTGCAATCCATTTGGATATTTTGGCAAGATTCTTTTTCTGGCTTGCTAGTAGCACTTTTTTTGCTAAACTTTTGCAAATGTGCCAGACATCAAATTGATGTTTTTTTCTGTGGTTGTCACGAACTTACCTGCTGCCCCGATCCAGCGTGGCTCTGGTCACAGCCAGGCGCTTCTGGGTAGGCAGCGCCGCCGGAGTGATGACATCATGGCGCTGACGCATCTCTCGGCATGAACTTTGAAAAGCCAGCGGCATCCTCCTCGGTGCCTGATTGGAGCTCCGCTACCCCTGGCTCGTGTGTGAATCCAGTTACTTACATTACCATTCCAGAGACAATACTTACCTTGCCTGTTCCAGAATCCATACTTACCTGTTCCAGAGACAATACCTACCTTGCCTGTTCCACAATCCATACTTACCTTGCCTGTTACAGAGACTATTCCTACCTTGCCTGTTCCTGAGTCCATACTTACCTTGCCTGTTCCAGAGACTATAAAGAATTCCAGACACAGTAATTCATCCATGCTTTTAGAAGATTTTGTAAAAAAAAATTAAAGAAGAAATTCAAATTTAGGAATCTTACCTAAACCCACTTGACAAGTAAAAAAAAAACTACTACTGTAAACATCAATCTCTTTAAGGAGAAAATGATGAGAGATGCAATTTATTTAAAAACATTTTTTTTTTTTACGCCATATGTGTGGGTACACACAGAGACATGGCCACCAACTAAATCAAATGGGACGCATGCACAAGTAAAATTACAGGGGAAAAAATCAGAAAGTTCTCAGTAATTTGAACAGCCTCCACACTTTTAAAGAAAATACTCTCCACAAACTATATATTTTTGGAATCTATACACCTTCAGCTACACAACTGTGCCATGCTTTTATACATACATGAAGAATTCAAGGCACAGTAATCCATTGAACTCCATGCTTTTAGGAGATTTTGTACAGAAATGAAATAAGAATATTCAATGGTGGAAATCCTATCTAAACCCACTTGTAAAGTATAAAAAAAACTAAATGTCAATCTCCAACATATACTAAATCTAACGGTATGCCATATGTGTGGTTGCACACAGAGACGTCGACACCAACTTGCTCAAATGTGACGCGTGCACAAGTGCAATAATAATAAAAAATCAAAGTGCTCTGTAATTTGAACAGCCTCCACGTTTTCAAAGGAAACAGTCCTGAAACTTGGAAATAACCTCCACGAAATATATCATTTTAGAACCTACACATCTTCAGCTATGTAACAGTGCCATGCTTTCATTCATATATGTAGAATTTCAGACACAGTTCTTTGTAGAAATGTTGTACTTTAGCCACAATAGGTCCAATATCTCCTTACCCAACCCCAGGCTGGCCAGTCAGAGGGGGAGAGGGGGGGTGGGAGAAGAGAGGAAGAAAGATAAAGACCTAACCTTATACTTACCTATACTAAAATGTTAAGAGTCATTAACATATACTCAAAAGGTTATGCTGACACCAGAACCTCTGCAGACCTCCTGATGCACAACTCTTCAAACCTAAAACTCCCTGGTCTCACAGACTTATGGATAATTTACTACCAGAGCTTACATTTGTCATTATATACTTATGCCTTAACACACTTAAAAGTACACATTAACTTGGAAAACAACATCCATAAAATACTTGGGAATCCTCCTTACCCCCACCCACCAAACACTTTATGCTGCAAACTACCCCGACCTGCTAGATAAACTATGTAGAGACTTGACTTGCTGGCATAAGTTACCAATGTCATGGTTTGGGAGACTGTCTACTCTCAAAATGAACATCTTCCCCAACATATTATATTTTTTTAAAATCCTCCCCAACCCAGTTCCTCTCAGAATTTTATGAACCTTCCAATCACGTTGTCTCCATTTTCTATGGCAAGGTAATCACCTTAGGATCCCACAATCGGTTTTGACAACCCACAGATCTCACAGAGGACTGGCTGCCCTGTAATTTCAAAAATATTATGAAGCAGTGCTCCTCTATGCTCTGACACACTGGACCCATCCCAATAAAATAACATTATGGGCCTCCATTGAACAAGACTGGGTATCAGATACTGATTTGGGTACTCTGCTGTGGATCAGAAAGGATTCAAACAACGGTCCTATTATACTAGTATGCAATGCACACTGAAGGTGTGGGAAAGTGTTGTCAGGAGATATGTCCGGGTCTGGATCGCCCCTCCACCCTACTCCCCTTTATAGGCAACCCCAACTTCCCCTCAGGCAGATCAGGCCCACAAGCCAATTGACTACAATATCAGGGGATGACCAGAGTCAAAGACATATTACACAAGCTCCCAAACACTTCTCCCATTTGCTGGAGATACCAACAATAAGAGGGCTTATAATGGAAATGCCCACTAATATAACCATGCTGGACTTTTGTTTATCATCTCCTACAAAGAACTCTAGACAAATTACTACCACGAGACCCAATACACTTCCTATTGGGTGCTTCGTTCCCGGACCTTTCCTCCCTGACCCAGAGGTTGGTATCTCATATTACAACGGCTGCACAATATGAAATACCCAAAACTTGGAAATCATAGTCTCCACCAACTCTCTCAATCGCTCTCTTTAACAGACTTGCTGACATATGTTTAATAGAGTTTCTTAAATTGCTAACGAATAACGAAATTCCACGATTTGATAAAATATGGGGCCCATACGCCTCCATCCTGACAACATGGAAAAATACCATTCCATAACCTTAAAAATCATTCTGATATGCTCTAGCATCCCCTCTTAATTGCATACATATATTAGAACAGCCAGGTTACCCTATTAGTAATCTTCTTTATACTGAGGGTTGGGGGGTGACCTGGAGATATATATGTGTGTATTTGTGAAATGTGAAATACAGGGATGTGTTGCTGTATCTGTGAGAATAGGGAGGAAAGAAAAGAAAACATACTCTAATTCAATCTGATCTGTGTATAGTTAAATTGAAAAATGGGGCTTGAGACAACGTGCATGGGATGTTCAGCAGATTAGCTTTGAGACAATTTTTTACCCTTTCTTGGAGTGGTGAGAACCGGGGCGTGTGTCACGTGGTGGCAGAGCCCTCTTGACAAAAGGATTACAATATGCTCAACGAAAACAGGCTAGAGATTAGGTGTTCCTCGGCTGAAGGTAGGATCATAGCAACTTTACATAGGTACCATGAGAGCTTAATGTATGTTCATGTGTATATTGAATATATTAAATGTATATTAAACATAGATTATAAGTCCATATAATGACATAACTGATTAGTTTCCTAACCCTGAAAAAAAAGGAGTAAAGGTGGTTGGACTTCTTATCCAAACCTGCAGTACAAATAAAAGTTCCCACTTAATATCAATCTTCTACACATCTTGAATTAAATTATACCCTGCTTGCATCAGTGCACCTAGAGATATGGTAAGCAAATAGCCAAGGGAGGCTTTGTTCTAAGTTCATACTTGCTTTTTTCAGGCTATATATCCACACAACTTCTGTTACACAAGGGTGCCATTTTTTCCACACATATGTTCATAATTCCAGTTGCAATTCTTGATAGACCTTTATGTTTTAAGAACATTTTAAAAAAAAAAGATGATTCAAAGTTCAAAATCTTCCCCAAACTTAAATGATAAGTAGAAAAATCCCACTAAATATCAATCTCTCACTTGTCCTGAATCAAACAATTTGCCACTTGTGTGGGTGAGCACAGAAACACAGTCACCAAGTAACCCCAAATGGGACCAAGGCATAAGAGCAATTGCAGAGAAAAAAATTTAACCAACTCTGTATTCTGAACAGCTTTCAGTTTTTCAAACTAAACACCCCTCAAACACAGAAATACCCCCCACAAACTATATATATTTTTAGAAACTACATACCTTCAGCTACTTGGCAGTGTAATTCTTTCATACATACATGCAAAACCTGGCACCCAGTTCTTTTTAGAAATTTGTGCTTTTTAACAGATTTCAAACTTAGAAAGATTCAAACTTAGAAATCTTGAACAAACCTCCAGAACAAAATTAAATATCAATCTTCTATATGTCCCAAATAAAGCTGTACCCTACATGCAACAGTGCATGCAGAAACACATCCAGATGCAATTCTTTGTAGACCTTAATGGTTTTAGGAAATTTCAGGAAAAAATGAAGAAAAAAAAATGATTCAAAGTTCGAAATCTTCCCAAACCCACATGATAAGTAAAAAAAAACAAAAAAACACTAAATATCAATTTCTCACATATCCTTAATTAAATGGTATGCCACAAACCTTGGTGTGCACAGAAACAAAGCCACCAAGTAACCTCAAAAGGGGACCAAGGCATAATAACAATTATAGAGAATTTTTAGAAACTACACACCTTCAACTAAGTTCAAGTTCAAGCACTTTATTATAATTTTGTAACACAACGAAATTACTTTTTATGACAACCCCACGGTGCATATAGTGATAGAAACAAAGGTAGAAAGAGAAGAAATTATACAAGGATGCCAGGTATACAGATATTTAAACAAATTTGTACACAGTGTTCATTATTACAGAGAGGATTCAGAGTTCATCAAGTTTATGGCAGATGGGAAAAAGCTGTTTTTCAGTGTTTGTATGCGGATTGATCTAAAACGTTTACCTGATGGCAGGAGCTCAAACAAGGCGTTTCCAGGGTGAGTGTTGTCCTTTATAATGTTTTTGTTCCTTCTCATACAGCGAGTCTTATACAAAAGTTCCAGTGATGGTAGTTCAGTGCCAGTAATGGATTCTGCTGTTTTAACAACTCGCTGCAAAATGCTTTCTATAGTGCATCTGTAGAAATTAACCAGCAGCTTCTGTGGGAGGCTAGCATTCCTTAGTTTTCTCAAAAAGTAGAGACGTTGTTGTGCTTTGCCAGTTACAGCTAAAGCATTGTCAGCCCAGGACATGTCGGTATAATTGTTTTACATACATGCAGAATTCTGCACACAGGCACAGCCTCTGGTAAATTGGTTTACAATGGCTGCACGATTGACTCTTCCCTTACTTGCACAGCCACCGCATAGCGAAACTTAACATCGCACTAACCGTTCGTAAATGAGCCTATTAAACTTTTATTGAATAACCCTGATGGTCTTTTTTCTAGATTTTTGAGATAAAAGGTGAAAAAGAAAGATGAACCATAGAAATCTCATAGTAAAAATATGACAGCCCTCTAAATATTGTTCTCACTCATGTCCTCAATAAAACAGTGCCCCACTTGCATCAATGCATGGTGAGACACTGCCACCAAACAAACTAAAAAGGGCAATGTGTAATTTTGCGTCTGCGCTCTAAAGTCACTCTTCAGACTTTGGTGGATGAAATCTAGTAATGAAACGCATCAAACAAACCCCACTACACACACACACACACACCTTTTTTGAGATATTCAGTGGAAACTGACTGGTACTGAGAGACACATAGGGTTTTGTACACTTAACTGATCCTAATAATTCAATGTGGTCTCTTTTTGAGTAAATCAGTTTACTTTGCTGATTCCCTGGGGACATGGGTAGCTTGAAGAAGACAAATTTTCTTTTACTAATTACGCTTTTATTGTAAAAAAAAATTGTGGGTATCACTTCTTTTTTTATTTAATCATTCCCAAAGATAATCATAAGATCATGTGCCCATAAATGCCCATTTTCCAATTCAAAATCCGATCAGAAAAATAATTTCCCAGAAAGCATTTTTCAGGAAGTGATTTTTTATTCATTAAATAGCATTTATTCTCTTAAGTAGCATGGAACTCTGAGCTCCATTCACAAATACTATAGCTGTCATACACTGACAACTTGCTATAGAAGGTACTGCAATGCTATCTGAGTGGAGATCGCAGTGCAGTACCTCCACTAGACCACCAGAGGCATACAGGGGAAGACTAAGGGAAAACCCTAGTGAAGGGGGAAGTCCTCTGACATCAGCGTGGTCTCTCTTTGCGTGAACAGCAAAATCAATGGGCCAGCTCTATTTCCCTGCACAGTTCCAGCATTTGAAAGGTTAAATCTCGGGATCTCCGCATTGGTTTTGGACGAAAACCAATGGTAGTTCGGAGGGAACAGGAGGGTAGTTGAATAGTTTCCTCCAATCACTTGTGACACAATTTTATTTGGAGAAATCAATAAAGTGCTGCAGAACATACGGTGTACGATCTGTGGCACTTTAGTCCTTTGAAGTAGAGATCATACACTGTGCGATCTGCGAAACTTAAAGGGTTAAAGTACACACTTTCAACCTGTTAAAAAAACATCCAAGCCTCCCTTGAATGTGAAATTCAGCCAACATATTTTTAGGTACAGAATTCCACAACCTTACTGCCCTCACAATGAAGAAACATTTACATTGCTTAAGGTCAAATGGCGTTTCCTCAAGTCTAATGGGGTGGCATCTAGTGTTATCAAATCCCCTCTCAAATACCCCTTTTCTTGTGAAAACAAACCCAACTTTGATCATCTCTCTTCATAACACAAATTTTGCCTTTTATCAGTTTAGTTTCTGGTTCCTGTACTAATTCGTATTTGCCCTTTCTTAGGACTTGTGCCCAAAACGACACTGCAAACTCAAGATGAGGCCTTTATACATGGGCAGAATTATGACCTTCTCCTTTGACAATATGCTTTTTTAGTCTATCATGCCCTTTTCTATTGAGTCTATTTAAATAAGTTTGTACGGTGGTGAACACATCGTGCACTGAGCCTAACCCAGCACAATTTACAATCATCAGCAAACACAAACATGCTACTTGCAACACCCAATACTAGGGCATTTATATATAGGTTAAAAAGGTTATAGGTTAGCGACACCACTAACAACACTGATCCAGCCAGAAAAATTTCCATGAATAACCACTCTTTGTAATCTATCCTTTAGCCATCTGTCAAGCCAACAAATATAAAGGTTGAGACCCCCTTTTGCTTATCTTACATAATAACCTTCTATACAGTGCAGTATTAAAGACTTTTGCAAAATCAAAATAAATCACATCCACCAACTTCCCAAAATGTAGGTTACGACTCATCTTTTTATATTAGTTTGGTTAGGCAGAATCTATTGTGCATAAAACCATGCTGAAACTAAAATGTATTTGAATGGGTGGGCGTGGCCTGGCATGGCTTGAGGTAGGACACGCGCCTGAGTAGCTCCGCTCACCCATAATTATCCGGGCCAAATCCTGAAGGGGGAAAACGAAAAAAATTCCCCCCAACAACACCCAAGAACCCCTAGAGGTGGCAGAACCCCCCTCACCCCGAATTGGACACACCACGCCAGCCGCAATCCATGTGGGCAGAACACCAGGCCCCACAAGTGCATTGGAGCAGCACACAATACCCATGGGCCCAGAGGTGCCAGGATCTAATCTCAATGTTGACAGCGGTCGACGGACCCTGGAGGGAGAGCTCTAAGTGGAGGAGCCTTCTGACTGGTACTGCCGAGGCCTAAACAATGTGGCTTGCAGCAGGCCTCCAAGACACCAGCCTCTACTCTGGAGGCGTGGAGGAGAAGCATGGACTAAGGCGCCCCACCAACTTGACACACAGAGGTAGGAGGCAAGAGCCAAAGGGATACCCTCACACACACCCACCCAACTATAAGGCCACTGAATTGGACAGGCACACCTTGGGCACCTAACTGACAGTCAGGCCCTTGAAAAAGGCCTCAAAGCCGTACAGTGCAGGGTAGCTGACCTGTACTGCCATAGACTGTAACAGGGAAGGGGACACTGGGAAACAAACTGGCAGGTAAACCCTGGGCCCCCACTGCAGGACCAATTTAATACAAAAACTAATAATTCCTGTACCCACAAAACCAGGAGGACAGAAGCGATCCCTTACTGCCCTAACTGATAATACCAGCCCCCCATCGGCTGACACCCAAACTCCCAGACTACTTCAACTGGCATAAAAGGCCAAACTCGGCTCCCACCCCATAATATACAATAAAGGTAATCAATTAACAATCCAGTCTTTTCCCAAACAGAGACTCTGGCAATATTTATCTCTCTACCAGATATCACTGCTTGACAAAAACAAACAATCAAGTTATTCCTCTAAATCACTCTCACAAAAGAGGCACTGTAACAACCCCCTGTAAAGTAACATTCTGATCTACCTATACCACAAATTGGAACACAGCTAAGATGTCTCCCCCCAAAAAATCCCAAGACACGTTATAGGCCCAAATGACCCAACCACACCGAGCACCGACACCATACAATCAGAGGTGGCGGCTAAACTCCTTGAGGCAATCGCTACCTGCCAGACGACACTGTCAACTAAACTGGAAGAGGTCTCCCTGGTCTGGCAGGACCTCCACAATTTACGCAAAAGTGTCACGGAGACCGAACAACGCATAAGCACGGTGGAGGACAGGGTTTGCCCCATGCAACACATGATAGAGGCCCAACAGGCCACAATAAACACTATACACCAGCGCCAAGAAGACCTGGAAAATAGACACAGACTAAATAATATCAGATTGGTGAGGCTGCCAGAAAGGGTGGAGGGCTCAGACCCAGACAGATTCCTTGAAGATCTACTAATCACTACATTTGGGAGAAATAGCTTCTCCCACACATTCGTGGTGGAACACGCACACAGAATACCCACAAGACACCCCCGTGGCCCCCCCAAGAACATTCATAGCAAAATTGCTCAATTTCCGTGACCGTGACACCATACTCCGGTTAACCAGGGAACAGGGCAACATTCCATACCAAAACACCTTGATCTCGAGGTATCCAGATTTTCCTCTGGAAATACAAAAGCAACGCAGAAAGTTTAAAGATGTAAAATGCAGACTGAGCTCCGCCAATTTAAAGTACGCTATACTGTATCCAACCCGCCTCTGAGTCACAAAAGGAGATAAAGTACACTTCTTTACATCGGCTGCAGAGGCTTCGGCATGGCTGGACTCCAATCTCCAATGACCGCACAGGAGGCCCTTCCCAAGAAAGATGCAACTTTTAAATACCTACCTGGATAGGACCAACAACAACGCTGCACAACTCACCAAACTGGAAAAGCCGCATTTATAACTTTACAGTCAGATAAAAAATGTGGCCTCACATACTGCAATAGCAGCAAATATGATGAACAGACATTGCCTAAAGACCCCTACAAACAATGACAACCATAAAACCCTACTCCGATAAAACTTTTCCGGAAGTAAGTCATGCTTTGAAACAATGGTTCTCCCCTTCTCTTTGTTTCTCGCCCCCCAATACAGTTTATATTCTCCCTCCTGATCAATCTATCAACTCCCTCTAATACTTGAGTGAGCGGATAAATAATGGAAAAGTCACTTTCACTCACTACTCAAAGCCTAAACACAGCGACAATCTGAAGTTGCCCCCATAGAGAAACAACTATAGTACAGTACAAACTGTACTAATCAGATCGAGAGTCCGACCTGTCCTTTCCGAAAGAAGAGACCGACAGACAAAAGTTACTTGTTTAATTGTTTAGGTTCAGGGAAAAATGCTTGCACTAGTTCTACAGTGCAATGCCGGGAGTTGGGATAAGTTTATTGCTACCCATGCAAAAATGTACTATGTTATGTATAAAAAGCACTGCGTTGATGTATGTTTAAATCATCTCCTTTTTTTTAAGGAATACAATGATATATGCAATAATGTCTTCCCCCTTGTCTAGCCTGGCCCACCGGCTCGATAACGCGACCAACATACCACATTCAGGGTCTTAGCATGGAACGTTAGAGGCCTCCAAAATAAGATTTAACGGTTAACAATTTTACAATGCTGCAAAAAACTAAAAGTGAATATAATAATCCTCCTAGAGACTCACCTGGAAGGCCAATAACAAACTGCACTTAAATGACCCTGGGTGGGTTGGGCATACCACGCCCAATTCACATCTTCCTCTAGAGGAGAAGCGGTATTAGTAACCAAACCCACACAGTTTGAGCTTGTGGAGCTATGGCTGGACCGGTCAGGTACTTTTGTGTTTTTGAATGTTAAAATACAGAATCCCCCCCTACTTTTACTTGCCTCTTACATCCCCCCACCATTCACAATGTCCTCACTTAAAACAGGTTTACAATTCCTAGCTGAATACCCAGGGATACCAGCTATATGGTTAGGAGATTTCAATACAACTCCAAAGATCTGCCAAGACAGACTGCACCCTACAGGCTGACAACCCCCCAGGAACCCCAAAACTAGATTTGCAAAACTCATGCAAAATATGAATATGACCGATGATTGGTGTCACTTACACCCCACAAAAACGGAATACTCCTGCTTCTCAACCTCATATAACACGATGTCCAGAACAGACATGATATTTATACACCCATCACTAGTTCCCCACCTAACTCAGGCAGAATATGCCCTGAGAATACTCTCAGACCATGCTCCTTGCTGGGCTGAACTAACATGGGCAGAAAACCCTCCTCCATGACCGTGGAGACTTAATCCCTTCTGGTTGAACTTACTCTCAGAAGGACCCGATAGCAAAAGAATGGGACTCTTTCACACCAATGACCAATCCGCTAGCCCGATTCAGGTATGGGAAGCTTTCAAAATACATGCCCGGCAACATAAATTAAATCAAGCAAAACTCTGCGAAGATAGAAAGGGATGCCACAAAAGCATTACACACACAAAACATTTATATGAAACCCCAATGCACAAAACGCAGAATCCCTTAAACTCCAATCTAGACTAATCAATAATATATACGAAACCAAAACCAAAAAACAACTGCTTTTCAGAACACAAAGATTATACGAACATGGGGAAAAGTGTGGTAAATTACTTGCATACCTGGCTAACAATGAACACAAACCCCCCCATAATCATTACACTGAAGACCCAGACGGGACAACTCCTTACCAAACCAGAAGAGGTAGCAGACTACCTCCTAGAGTATTATAAAACCTGTATACCCAAACACAACACACACCCGAAGAGCTTAAAACCTATATTTAACAAACCCCCCTACCATATCTCCCACAGGACAGCCATAACCTACTAGAAGAACCCATTACCGAAATGGAAATCAGAAACACGTTATCCCAATTACCATGGAATAAAACGCCGGGTACAGACGGTCTCCCCATTGAATTTTACATACACTACATAGATATACTAGCCCCCAAACTGCTCGACCTTTATAATAACACATTTATCTCACAAACCTTACCTGAGTCCATGTCCAGAGCTCTGATGGTGCTCATTCCCAAACCGGGAAAAGACCCACTATCACCCGAATCATATAGACCCATATCACTGCTACAAACAAACATTAAGATATTAGCCAAACTCCTCTCTCTAAGACTAAACAAAATCATACACCATTTAATACACCCAGAGCAGACGGGATTCATCCCAGGAAAAAACACCACTTTAAACACCCGCCGCCTATATATGAACATACAAGCCACCCATAGTAATATTGGCGCAACATGTATCGTGAGCCTCGATGCTGCTAAAGAATTTGTCTCGGTTTAATGGCTTTTCCTCTGGCATATACTAAAAAATTATGGTTTTGGTAGTCGCTTTATACAGAGGCTACAACTCCTGTATTCCCACCCCAAAACCCAGATTCTAGCTAACTGACACTTTCCCACTGGCAAGAGGTACCCGCCAGGGCTGTCCACTGTCCCCCCTCCTCTATGCCCTAGCAATCGAGCCACTGACAATTAAAATTAGAGAAGACGAGACATTACAAGGCCTTCAACTGGGCACATGCTCCGAAATCATTAGCCTCTATGAGACGACATGCTGCTATATCTTGCAGATGAGGACACGTCCCTAAACAGTATCCTACACATGATTAGTCAATACAGGGAATAATCAGGCTTAACAATAAACTGGAGCAAATCGCAAACCTTACCATTAGACCACTATCCTGCAAATACCACCCCCACTCCAATCCCACTGCAAAGATCCGCTACCATCAAATATCTAGGAATCAATGTCTCCAAAGACTCAAAGGAATACCTGGCCTTAAATGTAGAACCCTTTATACAACTAGTTAAACACAAAACACAAATATGGTCCAAACTGCTGGTGGGAGTAGCAGGACGTGTCAACCTCACAAAAATTATCCTACTACCTAAAATTCTTTATATGTGTGTCTTTGTTCAACCTCAAATACTATACTATACTATACTATATTGTATGGCACTCCCCAATTCTCATCCCCTTACGATACTTCACAACACTAGGTTCAATAATCAGACCCTTCATATGGGGATCAAGTAGATCGAAATTAAACTGGGAAATACTTAAACGCCCGACGAACATGGGAGGCATGGCTGTCCCAGATTTTCGGCTGTATTACTTGGCCTCTCAGATTTCACATATATATCACTGGGCCCAGGATAAAACTGATAAACTTATAAACCTCCTTGAAACATAAGAATTACTTATAACCCTCAACTCCATATATCTGATTACACGAGGGCTAGCCGGTACACCACTGCCCAGCTACACACCTCCTTTACTACTGCAAGTACTTAAAATATGGGACTTAGCAATGAAGGAAATGAAGATCCCCCTTATAAACAAACACTACCCACTTTGGTTCAACAAAAATCTTCCGGAATTCCTTTCTATACAACAGCCTGAAATCTGGTGTAAATACGGTATAACTACAATATCACACATTGTGTATGATGGTCAAATCAAGGTGTTCGATAAGTTGAAGCAGGAGTTTAAACTGCCAAACTCCCTTCTATTCAGATACCTCCAAGTACGCCACTCTTTTCAAACCCAAGTTCGAGACCAGCACCTCGACTTTTGAAGAGTAATCCAAAAGTGGGACTGATCGCATCACCCAAACCAATGAAAATGATATCAAATGTATATACTTACAGTATCTATTATCCAAAAACAATCCGAAACACAGGTCTTACACAAAAAGACAACATGGGAAAGAGACATCGGACCAATGGAGAGGGAGGAATGGGAAGAGGCTCTGAAAGCACCAAAAGCTGCCTCCCCAAAAGCATCAGAAAGGATGTCAGAGTTATACATCCTTCATAGAACATACCTGACACCTATCAGATTCAAACAAAACAGGAGTCCTTTGTGCCCTAAATGTTGTTCCTCTCCCGGGACCTTTTTTCACCTGATATGTGAATGTCCCCGAATATAGGGGTTTTGGAAACAGGGGATAAAGTTCCTCCATGACCATATGGGTTAGCCCTAAGACCTCGACCCTAAAATATGCTTGCAGGGTATCACAGACCACTTGCTTCTAGGTAAATTCCTGCAAATCTTCTTATGCAAAACCCTTTTCACGGCTAGGAAATTAATCGCTAAAACCTGGATACAAGCCTCTATACCCACAATCTCCCAATGGAAAACAGAGATAAACTCAACCCTTCCTTATAAAAAATTTATGTACATGAGCAGAGGCTGCCCATCCAAGTACGATAAAGAATGGGACAGATGGGAATCTTCATCTGCTACATGCAACGACTAACGAATAAAACAGGCTGTGGGCGGGGCTGGATTATGGGAAAGACACAGTCTCAAAGACACAACGACAGTATATCCAGCAACACATCCAACACCTTAATAGCTACAATGGAAATATTAAAAATGGGTAGCAAAAGTTAAAGTTAATGTAGTTAAACCGTAGCACTATACTAATTACATACCCCCTTGAAAAGTCTGAATATGTTAAAATTAATGAAGCAATCTCAACGTATAGTTAATTGCATGATAAAAATGTTAAATAATAACCTGCCCAACGAACAATTCAATGTCTTAGGCAACCCAGCGTTACACAGTATATGTATTTATACCGCTTCTAAACAAAATGGATAAGACTAAAACATAAGATGTATGCAATACATTCAGGGAGATTCAATAAAAGTTTTTATCGTTTAAAATGGTGCTAATTTAGCCCCAACCAATCAGATCTTATTTAACATTTGAAAGCTAACATCTGATTGGTTGAGGCAAAATAAGCACCATTTTTAACAATAAGAACTTTTATTGAATAACCCTGTTTGTTTTCTACTGTTATACAATGTTATACTATGCAAATTTGTATGTTAAAAATGCCTCAAGGAGGAGATTAAAAATTTTTTTTATTTGAATATCTTATAGTTTATCATTCCTTTTAAAAGCTTAACCATCACAAAATACATTGTCAGGAGACATTAGTTAGCTACATTATTCATTTTTATTAGAGAAGATTGAAGTATATATAGTCAATTAAGCTACTAAAGCAATATTCTTCTTTTTCTGAAGATAATGAAAAATGACATAAAGGTGGTTGAAGTTGTGTGTATGTTGTTTGCTGGGATCTGTATGATGGGTCACATGATTGTTTGGACCCATTGCAGGAGGGATTCTGACCGTGTCATTGAACTAAAATGGCCCTCTGCAAAGTCTCAAATGCCTTGCAAACTGCCAAAGCCAAGGTCCAGTTCTCAATCCTCATTCTCCTCTATCCGTCTCTGATACTGTGGACCTTTCTCTTCTTATGCAAATTATAAATTCTCTGGGAATCCAAATCTAGCTGTGTTGTGGTTGTCTTCTTATCTCTCAAACAGATCTTTCTCTGTCTCCTTTGCTAACGACTTCTTCTCAAGTTCGGTTAGTGTGGGGGTCCCCTAGGGCTTGGTTTTAGGACCCTTGCTGTTCTCCCTCTACGCCATCTCTTTGGGAGAAATAATCAGTTCTTTTGACATTATCACCTATAAGCTGATGATACCCAAATTTACTTGTCCACCCCCACACTAACCCTGAAGTTTAATCTACAATCTCTAAATGTCTACTCTCTATTTCCTCCGGGATGGTGCACCGCCACCCTAAACCCAATCTAAAACTGAATTAATCATTTCCCCCCTTAACCAGGACCTAGTCCACCCTTCTCCATTTCTTTTGACAATATGGTCATTAACCCATTTGAAACTGCACGCTGCCTCTCTTTTCTTTCATCATCACATTAACAATGTCACTAGGATGTGTCTTTTTCTCCTTCGCAATATTGCAAAGATATGCCCTTTCCTCTCTCACTTCACTACTAAAATGCTCATGCATGCCCTTATAATCTCCTGTCTTGTCTAATGTAACATTATGTTACTTGGTCTCCCGGCCTGTCATATCTCCCCTCTCCAGCAGCTCAGATCATTTCACTCTCCTTCATAAGAGAACCTGCAACCCCGATACTGCAGTCCATAGGATGGCTTCTCATCAAACAAAGAATCATATTCAATACCCTTTAACTTTTAAATCCCTTCACTCTACTGTGCCTCCCTACTTTTCCTCTTGATCCCTTATGTTCCTGAACGTGCTCTGCGCTCCCTGCAAGACAATCTTCTCTACAAACCCCAAACGAAAAATGCTTCCTCTCGTCTTAAACCAATCTTTTTTAAAGGGGAAGTTCAGTACAAATACATGTACTTTTCAGAAAAAAGAGCAGTATTTTTTCATCCCAATGACCTTAATCTGCCAATTCAGCATTTTGTCTGTGTATAAATAAATGCAACTGAAATGCTGACTTCCTGTTTGCTGGACCCCTAATAGAGACTGTTATGTTCTTGCCCTTGACCCAGCAGCTGGGTTGATTAATTTGCTCAGTAGAGATCTGAGCATCTTTGACCCATCCAACAGCCAATCAGTAGAAATTACTGTTAGGAACATTCCAAGGATGTGGTGCATCCTGGGAAGAAGAAGGACTGTTAGAACCTGAAATGTCAGCTCACTAATGTCAACAGCAGGGGACAGCAAAGGGTATGAAATCAACTGATTTTTCAAAATGGGAGAGAATATGTAGAATAACTAAGAAGGCATTACACAAACAAAAAATTTAACAAATATTGATAATTTCCACTGAACTGTCCCTTTAATGCTCCCTACCTTTGGCACTCTCTCCCTCTCTCGCTTCGCCAGGTGAGATTCTTTAGCTCTTTTAAATCTAAACTGTTATCTTACATTTCTGAAAACCAGCTCTATTAATGCTTGTTGGCTTTTGGGGTTAAACAAAAAGGGGGAAAATATTTATTTAGCCAAAAATAAGGTTCAGACAATCTTTGCCATTCACAATTAAAGGAGAAAATTGTAATGTAAAACCTTGCACAGCTTGTGTGCCAAACCCTGACCTTGGGTTATCCCCACGATCACTCTGTGGTAACCCAAGTCGAATCTTTGACATCTTTTTCATGCTCAATCTTGGCTACTATAGATGGCCAAACTTTGGAAAGTTCGGTCCGTTTTTGAACTTTCGAACTATATGGAAAGTTCAAAAGTTCGAAAACAGACCCATTAATGTCAATGGGAGTCAAATAGTTGAAATGAAATACAATTAAAAAATCAATGGTAACTTAATGTAAATGGCTGTGGGACCTGGGAAATGGTCTAGGGAACATGTTCAAATATCCAGGACTTTCGAAAACTCGATCTTACTCTCATGCGTGCTACTTTCGAGCTCTCGCGTTCGAACATTCGATAATTATCCCATGAACGACTCACGGATTCGATATTTACTTGCGTATAGGTATAATAGATATTTCACTCACGGATTCGAGAATTCGATATTTACTCACATATAGATATAATAGACATTTTACTTGCGGATTCGAGAATTCGATATTTACTCGCGTATAGGTATAATAGACATTTTACTTGCATATTCGCATGCCTCGAATGTTTGCACATTCGATGATTATTGAAAGTCCGGAAAATATCGAAAATCTGGGTCCGGGATAGTTCGAGAAGTCCGAGTCCTTTCGAACTCGAATAGTTCGGCTCGAACTTTGGTTCCAGTTCAAGTTGTAGTCCACCTCTATTGGCCACACACCATGGGCCTAATGGCACTCTGCCACCTGCTTGTCCAGGTTCCTCCTGCATATACAGTCCTAGGGCCTAGCTCACCCCAGACCATCAGCAGCCACTCTGCTGTACAGGCCCCACCCTCTGGGAATATTAAACTCAGCCAGGTGAGCTGATTGTGCTTGTTTCCACATTCAAAACCTGGCCTGTACTTGAAACAAGGGAATGCAATTGCAATTCTTTTACCAATCCATGCTAGTCCCAGATCTCAAGGAATATGGTGAAAAACAGCAATTTGTAAGCTGCACCAATTATTACATTTGACGATTTGGTATAGTATAGTAGTAAAGTATTTGAGTTTGAATAAAGACATATGCCCATCCAGTCCAACCCATCTAGCAATATCCTCATTTCATGCCTAACCGTTGATCCAGAGGAAGGCAAAAAAAAACACACCAAATTTATGAAGGGGTAAAAAATCCTTCCTGACTCCAAGTGGCAATTGGAAATTTCCCTGAATCAACTCTACTTTATGTATCAATACCAGTAACTTGTAACATTCCTTGTTTGCAGAAACTCATCCAGCTTTTTTTTTAAACTGACCAATGAACCTGCCATAACAACGTCCACTGGAAGACAGTTCCATAGCTTTACTGTTCTCACAGTGAAAAACTGGCGAGGAATACGATCAAAGCAAATAATTTCAGCCTGAAACAACACTAGTACCTCACAATAGTAGAGTAAGAAGTACAAGAAAGAAGAATGATATATTATATAGTATATATATAATATATATATATGTATATATATATGTATATATATATATATATATATATATATATATCTTCGTGGTCTTCTGCACTCATCGCCTTAGGGTCAACTGCCGTGGTGCTACTGTCAAGATACTTATGTATAGAGAATAGATAACCAGAGCACTCAACGGTCTTGGTGAAAAAAAGATAAAGTAGTTTATTAACACATATCAACGCGTTTCAGCTATCCAGTAGCCGTCATCAGGATGTGATATCACTGCAAACAACTTCCCTATAACAGGTGTCCTCCCCTCGTCATAATGACACACTTCCCAACTAACACATGCACTATTAACCCTTACGTGTTAGATAGTCCACAAAGGCTATCATAGAGTAAATGAGTGACTAAAAATATATATATATATATTTATATATATGTTGTGAGGTACATAGGTTATTTAAGCTGAATTTATTTGCCTTTTTAGTATTCCTGCACAGAGCGCGCATGGTCAGGACAGCGGTTGTTAGAGCAGGAGCAGCTGCGAGCGGAGCAAAGCGAAGGTAAGTTCCAGTGTCCCCTGAGCAAAATATTATTCACAGGGAGGTGAGAATAAAGCGTTCTCACCTCCCTGTGAATAATACAAACAGAGGGCAAAGACTTCAAAGGTTATGTATATGGGTTTACAGTTCCTTTAAAAACTAGATTGAACAAGCCATTTGGGTATATTATGGGGTTAGAAGAGGTTTTGAAAGGAGAGGATCAGGAGGGGGCTTATTATTTATGCATACTTGAAGGAATTATTTTATTGTGGATTTGTGCATCTTACAGCTACTCCAACAGGCCCTAAATTAAATTACTAGAAGTGCACCAATTGGAAAGAAACCTTGATGTGAACTAGAAATCCTGTTAGAGAAGAGTAATGTTAAGATCAGAGAGACCAGTTTGCTGGGCTGAGCATCTCTGTTTAGTCCAGATCAGCCCAGTACCACAACCCAGAGCACTGCAACCCAGAGCAGCTTCAATGAAATGCAGAGGCTTTCATCAAAACTCTCTTAAACATGGACATTGGACAATCTGCAACCTGCAGCTCTACAGATACCATACAATATCAGTATATCAATAGTTCAGCAGCAGTAGTTATAGGATATGCCTCAAATGTTATTGCGAAATAACTGTACTAACAGTAGAGCCTAGGCCACATGCCAGTCAACATGTTTGTTTGGCCTCAGTAACAAGCACAGGATTGGCAATGAATCAATTCCTGAAAGTATGTGTATAATATAAAAAAAAACCTAAAAATTCTTTTACTGTGTGCAAACCTAATTATAGTAAAAACATTATTTCTCATTGTTTATTTCTATCCTTGTGTACATAGTACTTGTAAGCTCAGTGGTAAGTACTGTTGGAAGCAGCTGCACTAAAGAAATTAATTAATTAATATAAGCTCACTTCTTTGCAACTGTGGGGGCTCTGTCATTTTCTATGTGATCATTTCACACCTGTCCCCAAACAATTAAGATGGTTACTCACTTTAACGATAAAGGGACGATTCCATTGGATCCAAAGGATCCGACCCTTTATCATTAAAGTGAGTACAGAAGCACAGCCGGCCCCGTGATGCCCCAAAAATTCCCTCACCCTGTATTGAGGTATTGGGAGTTGGCGACGGCTGAAGGAAATTTGGCAGTCCGGGATGTTCTCCCTATAATTTATATAGGGAAAACGCTCGGGACTGTCTGTAGCCTAATCTTTAAAGGTCATCAATATTTTAAATTGACCATAACTGGAAACTATAATTCTTCCCAACCACCACTGTACCATTTTTTGTTGGTCTGTCCCATATTTCTTTAGATATCCAAACTAAACATCTTACATTTCAGCTGTCAATCAAGTGCCTTACTCTCTATTCTTCTGTGTGCAGTTTTGCTCTAACTGGAATGGTGACAGAGTTTTGCCAGTTGGAAAGGTGTATGCTGTGTGCAGTTTTGAGAGTTGGTTAATGGGAAAAAGTCAGGTCAGGTGGAAGTGGGAGTGGTTAAAATAGGAAGGAGGATACTACTCATGAGCAAAACTCCCCAAAAATTATCCATGTTCTTGTGGCAAGAATTAAATGTGAATTAGAACGAATTATTTCAGAAGTCATTTACGGTATGTATTTTAATAAAAAGCCACATGGTGGCAGCAGAGTACCAGCTATGTTGCAAAGTGAACAAGCACATGTTCAAGTACATAAACTAAAAATATAAAAAAGTACAAACAGTTAATATATCATTCAAAAGAAAGTTTAAATCTGTAATCTCACATTTCTGCATTTTAATATAGTGCATTCAGATAACAAACTTGTGATTTTCACCCCATTGGTATTTAGGCTAAACCTAATTACCCCCTCAATTACCAAGTTTTGCAGTTACCTTTGCTAAGCAAAGGTATACTTCATGGTTTAATTGTTGAATAAAACAAGTTCCTCAGCCATCCATGTTTAGTGGGGGGGGGGGGGGGTTATTTTTTTTTAAATCCTTTTACAACAAACTCAACTCTAATAACAATATATCACAGTTGGCTACAAAGTACTTTATCTTAGACTTAAAAGCCAGAATAGTTTAAAAGGACTGCGTTGCTTTGTTATTTGCTTGAAACAAGGCCACTCTAACACACCATCCAGAGTTATTGCCATGTATATGTAGATGCAATCCTCCAATTCACCTCCTACCCATGGGTAAACGCTATCCAGAAAGAGTCGAGATAAGAGGAGCACACTACTTGAAAACAATAATTTTATTGTGCAGTCAACATATAATGTTTTGGTGGCCTCTGCCCCCTTCCTCAGGCATGCAACCCAGTGTTATATCTGGTTAAAGTGGGTTTTATACTTATTTTAGGGGTCTGCGCCATTTCCAATTGTTTTTGGAAATAGAGCAGTGCTCCTGATACAATACCCATTAAGGTACAAGATTTTATTATGTTTGCTGTGGTTCCGCAGTAAAACTCCCCCCCTCCCCATCTTATTAATTATTCAGTTCTGTGAGACAGACAGGAAGACTTTCCCAGAGCTGCTATTGCTCTGGGAAGATCTCCCTTCTTGTACAGTACTGGTTTTGAGGCTTGTGTATCCCAAAAGGTAAACAATTGAGGGGGGAAAACATGCTGTCTTACTAAAAGATAAAGAAAGAAAAAGTTACACCACAAGCAGAAAAGTGAAGTTTAATGCTCCAACAAGTGAAAGAGACTTGGGATAGAGAAACCTTTATTCAAAGTAAGAATCAATGGCAAAGCAGGCAAAAAAAAAGTCTACGCAAAGAGCATTCCAGTCAATAGATCAAACATCAGACATTCAGAAAAAACTGGAGCCTGGCTGTAAGTGAAAAGGTTTCCGCCTCTTACCTTTCCTCTGAAAGGTTTCTGGCTTGCCCACTGGAGCCCTCTCAGCTAATCACGGACGCGGCTGCCGGTCCGGCCCCCCGCTTACAATTTCCTGCAAGCAGAGAGCCTGATAAGAACGCCGGGGGAACAAAGCTCTGTAAGTACATTTTTTTTTTGCAAACAAATATGGCAGTTGGTCCACTATACTACAGAAAAAGTTTATTTTATAGGTTGAGATACCCTTTAAATTACTGCATGCATCAAAGGAGAGCAGCCTCATGCATGCATGTTTATGTGCAATATCAGTGGGAACACTGTGCTTCCAAACGATTTCAAAGCTGTATTCAACAGCCATCTTACTAAATCTGTCTACCATGACCACTGGGAGCTCTTGATGTTAAATTAAACTACTGTGCAATTCATAGGGTCATATAAGACCACAGACTTACTGAGGTAGGCAGAGGTGAAGGGTACTTGCAGGAGACTTACGAGAAAATTTGCTGGGAGCACAGACAGCACATGCCTTAACAAATGAATGAGAATCATCAGAGAGTGTAGGCCACAAAACATGGCAATCCCAGTATTGCTGGAGACCTGCAATTTGAGTGACAATGGCATAAACAGACAACCTGAGATTTCCCAATAGGGGACTAGGACTTATGAGGTTCCATAAAAGAACAGATAGTTTAGGTGACTTTTGATCAGTGTAATTAGTGCCCATACTACACAAAGTGAAAGAAGAACAGGTTGAGAAACTAGTCCAGGGTGAGAAGTAGATTCTAGAGAGCTATGGAAAAGAGTGTATGCTTTAACATTTTTTACTTCCTGGTAAGTGCTCCGCCATAATCTCTCTTTTTCTATTGATATTCCTGGATTAAGCAGCCTGTTTCTTATGCATATATATTTCTTCACAAAAATATGAGGCATTTCAGTTTTTATTTCACCCGAGGGATCTTGTATTAAATTATTATCAAGGTAGTTCATTCTAGGGGGAGTGGCATACTGTGGGCATGTATATATAAACATATAAAAGTCATTGTATGTATGTATATTCCAGAAAAACTTCCAAATATTTCGGACAATTTTCATGAGAAAACATCTACTTTACAACTTTTAAAATGCCTCTGTACCCTCAACTTAGTAATCAGCTAAGTTAATTGCATAACTTTCAAATATCACAGATTGCTCAGGGCAGTACAATGCTTTACTTTTTATTTTGTGCTGTTGTTGCTGTGATAGGAGGATATACCTGTAAATGAGGAGCAGCAGAAGATCTGATCTCACAATGTCTTATGACCACACACTTTGTCTCCTCCTTTCACTTGTGGTTCACCCAGAGTTAAGATTGAGAGGTAACTTGGCCAATACAAGATAAGTCTCTTGTACTGGGGGGTGGGCAGACAGCTACTCATGGAGATTACAGTTTGCAGCAGTCTAGTGGAGAGCTCTAAGAAAGCAGCAAAGGAAATGTGTAGTTTTCCATTGCAGGGTGATGACAGCCATGAAATGTGTATGTGCAGCACAAGGTAATAAATTGTATTTTACTTAAGACAACGAGAGCTGTAAATGGGATGGCACAGCCATACTACAATTCAACTGCACTGTAAGGGGTTTATTTTACTTTACACCTTGTGTCTCTTTTCCACACAAACTACTAAACCCCCTTTTACTCACCTTTCTTTTCCATGTGTTTTGCAATCATACATTTTATGTGAGTGTGGCATCTGAATTGTGTTTTCTGGGGGACATTGTCAATAATTCAATTTCATCGATTGCAGTACTTTTAAAAGTAGGGGTTATTGTTGTGCAACATAGTCGCTATAAATTGGATATTGCAAAATGTCCATATTTTGTTTAATCCTAAAAAAATAAATTAATGTGAGATGTTGTACCCCATTATTAAAGGAAAAGTTAATGTTAAAAAGGAAGTTGATGTGATAGGCTTTAAAGTTAAAGAGAATTTGATACGATATGCGTTAAAGGGCAAGTTGATGTGATACAACTTAAAGGAGAAGTTTCTATGACACAGCTGCCAGCTATACAGACAGCTAGGGGGATGAAGGACTATAAGTAGATTATTGGGGGTTGTTTTACAAAATTAAATTGGTGTTTAGGGGTGGGCTGGGGTTCCCTAAACTATAGAAAAGGTATATTCTATGTAGGGGAGAAGGGGTCCAGGGGGAGGGGGAAGGGCTTCCCTACACATGTCACAGTCCTCCCAGAGGACAAGGTAAGAGCAGGGACCAGATGACACACCGACAGCTCCTACTCTTCACTTTTTGCATCTTTGAACAAGCACTGCAGGAGAACAATAAGGAGCAGAAATATAAGGTAGGGATGTTTTAATATGGGGCCAGTAGTGTCTTAAATTTTAGTTTTAGGGTGGACATTAACTTTAAAGCGTATCATATCAACTTCTCCTTTAACTTTAAAGAACATCATATCAACTTCCCCTTTAACTTTAAAGCACATCATATCAACTTCCCTTTTAATAATGGGTTACAACATCATTTTTGCAATACCCCCTTAATAGTGACTATGTTGCACAACTCTAACCCCTACATTTAAAAGTACTGCAATCAACCAAAACAAATTTTTGACTCTCAATGTCTTCCAGAAAATACAATTCAGATGCCACATTCACATAAAATGAATGCTTACAAAACAAAACTACACATGCAAAAGAAAAACGCTTTATTTGAAATGTTCAAGAAGCTCACAGGATTTCAAAAAATTAACCACATATATAGTCATACATTGATAGATCACTACAGCTCAAAGCCCCAAATATTAATTTGCCACAGTGTTAGCCCTTTAAACATCATTGCATTGTACACATAGAAGCAGAAGTCTGCTAATCCAGTCCCCGTTTAACTTTAAGTGTAATATACAGCTAGCAGGGCAGTCTTGACTAACTGACCAAATGAGATTCATCTCCAGCAAGTGTCACAGGTGTAGAAATTTGAACAAAATTTCAGTGGAGCAGGAAGAGCCACTTATACCCACTCCATTGTATCTGTATGTTACCCACCTAACTAGATTGTAGGCTCTATGGGGCAGGGACCTCCTTTCCTCTTGTGACATATATTTATGTACTGAACTATCCATGTATTTATCTCCCTTGTGTTAGGTTTTTATATATTCTCTATAAGCACTTAGCCTAATAGCAGCCATTTTGTTCTGTAACTCCATTTTGTCTTATATTATTGTCGTGTTATTGCAGATGTTTTGTTTCTAAATGTACTTTCTCATTTCATGATATTGATAACACTTGAGCTTCCCAGTGAGCTCAAGGTCTTTTGCCTCCCACATTGTGTGTCAACCTGACTCTATCCTTGCATTCCAATGGATGTTTTACCTCATCTGTGGACACAAAGTCTGGCAATGCCCCTTTTTCTGATTTGTTATATTTCAATGTACGAAATGAATAAACTGAGAAAGAGAATAATGCTACATCGGATGTGTGGTGCAATTCTTTCTCCCGGCGCTTTAAGGGTTTTTTATTGGGTCTAAGACAGGCATCAGGGTCCGGCGTGGCTAGTGCAGGATATTTATTCTAACAACTGGTGTCAGTAAGTGGGGATACAACCGACAGGACCGTAAGTATTGAACTTATTAATTTTAAGTTCTTGCTTGTTCTGTAACTTGTATCAGCACATTGGTTTAGATTTTAAAACGTGGGTCTGGCAGGGCGGACGCATACCCCACGTCTTACAGGCAGGGTTCTGCAAGTAGAATACCTGCAGGCTGGGACCTGTGATCGAGTTCTCTTAAGGAAGTTGCTCCGCGAGTGGAGTGTTAAATTCTGAAAGAGTTTTATTCCCCGAGTGGAATGTAAAAACTTGGTGCTGGGTGTTCTAAAGAGTAAGGTAGACTCCTGCAGGTGGCCATCTGCATTTTTAGTTTTCTCTTTGGAAGAGTTAACTGGGAGTCGTACAAGATATATTTCCCCTAATTGATAGGATCCCTAATTGCGGGTTGGACTCGCAACTTGTAGTTGGACTACAAGATAATACTCCCGCAGGCGGCGACCTGCACATAGAGAGTTAATGTTCTCTCCTTAAACAGGAGTTGCTTCCGGCGTGGAGTGTAAAACAAGGGAGTTAGGGACATGGATGGAAAGAGTTAAGCTTAACCAGTTATAGAACGGACAGTGTGGTCCAGTTCATTTGAAGTTCGAACTTCTGAGTTGTGTTTCTTTGCTAGCTAGCATTATACGGAACAGTAAGAGACCCTACCTTTGTATGTCTTGTGTGTTTTATATGTAACAGGTTTGTCTGTCAAATTTGTTAATTTGCTGAGCTTGCTTACTTTTGCGCTTATTGTTAACCTTCTTGCTTACAGGATGGAAAGTTTCACAGTAAGGTGTCTGACCCAAACATGATAAGTCATTTAAAGTATATTAAAGTGTTTTAATTCTAAGTTTACAGGTTTCCAATGTGGGGGAAAATGCTGATAACAAGACTGGTACAGGAGTTCCGAAGAATTTTCCTGGGAAACGCCAGAGGATTAGGTGATTCGTGTCGGTGGTACAATTTATGACAATCCATGGTTTGATAATATATTGGGTTGGATAAAAGATGTATATTCTCATTGAGAGCTCTTTTAGTGAATTTTATTAGAATTTAATTTAATATAAATAAGTAAGGTTAAATTTGGTTAATGCTGGCTTCACTTAGAATGTTTTCTATTATAAATTTATTTTCCTTCCTGGATCTTTCAAGTAAGGTAAAGTTCTGTGTCTAAATCATTATCTGCAGTGTCTGCGTTTCTGACACCCCACTTCCCCCTCCTTCTCTTCTTTTGCTTGTGGAAAACGAAAGTAGGTTTGATGTATAACTAGTTTTAATGGGACTTATATAATTGTATAGTGATCTTAATTGTTTTGCATCTGCACGTGTACAGGAAAATAAGTGTTGGATTGTGTAAAAAGGTTCAAGAAGGTGTAGATGGAAGAGAAAGGTTATCAAGAGGAAGGTGGATAGGCAAATATAGGTAGAAATGTCTACGGAAGTTTTTTTAGTTTTTTTATATATTACAGAGGTTTTTGAGAAAGTGAAGATTAAGAAACTGGTAGAGGACAAGGATCTGGTAGAGTTTCTGGTGGTTTTCAAAGAGGAGTTACCAAAATGATCAGCTTAATAATAGTAGATATGTTATTTGTAATAAATTAGATCATTAGTGTCCGTTATATCCATATAGCTAAGTAGGATGTGAAAATACAGTCACAGATAGATATCCCCTATGATGGCAGTTGTGGTGGATTTTCCTACAAGTGATTCCCTCGCTGTGGTACAGCTCATGGACAAAAAGTGTAATCCTATTTGTGTTCTTCAGATATATAAGGTAATCTGTTAAATTTTTTTTAATGATACAGGGACTACCGTATATACTCGAGTATAAGTCGAATTTTTCAGGCTTTAAAATTAGCCTGAAAACCTAACCTCGACTTATACTCGGGTCAAGTCGAAATTTTTATCCAAATTCTGCAATTGCAGATAGTAACCAGTAGGTGGCGCTGTGTTAACCTGCATAGAAAGTAACAGGAGCTGATCTGCCTTTACACTTCCTGCTTCCTGTAGTCTGGCTGCTGGACTCACTCAGCACTGTCACTGCTCATCTGTATGCTGTAAATCTGATGGGTTTCTTCAGTTTGGGGCAAAAAACAGCTGCTAGTGCAGTGCAAATGACAGCTTGAAACTACAACACTCAGGTGACATTTTTAACTATATGGGGTCAAAGAGTCCTTTACTATATGGGGTCAGAGGGCCCTTTACTATATGGGGGTCAGAGTTCCCTTTACTATATGGGGGTCAGAGTTCCCTTTACTATATGGGGTCAGAGGGCCCTTTACTATATGGGGGTCAGGAGAATTGTAAATGATGGTATGTTTAATTAAAAGTTTACTGAACCTTGCCACTCCACATGTTTAGAAACTGAAACTCCCAGCAACAAAGCATGCTGGGAGTTGTAGTTTTCAAATATCTGGAGTACCAAGGAATTGGAGGTTACTGGTACTGGATTTGGCTATTACTGTATGGGATTCATGTATGGGAATCCTGCTGTCCATTTAAAGGGCAACTAAAGCCTAAAAACAACACAGAATCAGAAGGCAGTAGTAGTGATAATTTTACCCTCGACTTATACTCGAGTCAATCAGTTTTTACAAATTTTTCAGGTAAAAATAGGTACCTCGACTTATACTCGGATCGACTTATACTCGAGTATATACGGTATGTGCTTCTCTATCAAAGCTTCCTTATATTAATGGTCCCTCAGCTGATTGCAAGCCTTTTGTAGAGATTTATTGGGGTACCTGCAGAGACTAAGAATACAAAATATGTGTCACTATTTGGCATAAAGACTTGGTGCACTTGCCAGTGACAGACACTATGGCTCTCTGTGAAGTGTTAAAATAATAATGGGTTCAGCCACATGGTTCTAGGATTAGTGAAATATGTTAATTGTCAATTAATTAATGATGGTTATTGTGTATCCAGAGCATGGAGGTATGTAAAATGATAAATCTTTTCATTGTATTATAGAGAACATTGTAAAACCATGGTGGCAGTTTTATCACAATATCACAGAGACACCTTGAAACTAGTTGCGTATTTTTCTAAATCATTGGCAGTCACTGTTCAGGGGATGCCTTCGTGTTTGTGCACCCCTGCATCCTGTGCAATGGCCGTTGAGGCCTCCAACTCTATTATATTGGGCACGGAGAATGTTTAATTAACATCCAATCATGTTTTATAAATGCTAAAGAATAGAATATGACCTATCCAATGCCTCACAGAGTATAAGGTTATTTTAAATCCAGCATGGTCTTAAAAGTTAGATATATTCCGGTCTTACCCATGGTATATTCATTTAATTTACTGCATTAAGATTACACGTTAAATTAATACCCAAGCAATTAATATTTAAATATAGGTGTAAATCTCTCCCCAGTCCGATTTGATTCTCTACCAATTAGAGCTGGTATGGTTGTAGGTGTTTGTGTATAGTGTATATATATCTTCAATTCCCAGATTCTGTTTAAAATTTAGTCTGTTACTGTGTTTTGTTTATTTAGCTTAATCTTTTCTTTTTTATGTTTTGTTTAAGGTTTAAGCTGTTAGTTCACTAATTCCAGGTATGATTTTAATGTAGTTGGTTTTGGTAGAATTTGGCAGTAGATAGTTTATAAATGAGAATGGTGAGCTGACTTTACATTAATTTAATTTGTGGATTATTATCTTCCTTATGTTTTAATTGTTTAAATGAAATGATTGTGAGTTCTTTTCATGTTGTTTAAGGAAATGTTATCTCATATATGTGTTATGTTGCTACTCTTTCCTCCATTTCTTTTGGTTTCTTTCCTGCATTTCCATTTTTCCCCGAGAATGTTATTATTTCAGTATAAGTTTTGTTTTCTCCCGATTCATTTTTTTAAAGATTTTTTTAAGCATTGTTTTTAGACCCTTTGGGTCTTTATTAAAGAGGGGATAGTTATAGTAATAATATCTTAGCCCCAATGATTATTGCCCAAATCTACTACAGGATGTATATACTTACTGGTGATTATGGACAGATTTAGTAAAAAGAAGATGCTAAAACAGTTGCTAAAATTTTATGTATGGAAATTATTCCTAGATGGGCTTGTCCCGTTAGGATAGATTCAGATAAAGGACCAGCTTTTACTTCTAAAGTATTACAACAGATTGTGTAATTGATGTTGATTGAATAGAAGTTTCATATTCAATATCCCCAGAGTTCAGGTGTTGTTGAGCGAATGAACCGGACAATAAAAGAGAAACTAAGGAAGGCTACGGCAGGGTCATTCAGTAAATGGGATATTTATTTACCAGCTGTATTAGCAGAGATTTGTATGGCCCCCAATTCTACATCCAAGTTGTCTCCTTTCGAAAATTTTAATGGGTAGACCATTACGCCATACGCCTTGGGCAGTTAAGACAGGGACATTAATTACAGGTGACCTGGAATTTATCCAGGAAGCTTACATGGCAAAACTGATTGAAAAATTGAATAGCATCTATGGTGATGTTTCTTTGTCTTTTCCTTTACCTTCTAGTTCTCCAACGCACCCGTTCAAACCAGGTGATGTGGTCTAGGTAAAGGCGTTACATCAACACAAATCTTTAGAGCCTCCCTATGGTTTCCCTGTGACTGTTGAAGCCGTGACTCGCACAGCTATCTTGGTTGAAGGCAATCCATCGTGGATACATGCTTCCAGAGTAAAGCGCGCACCGAATCTGTTGATTGGAGAACGAGATGACCACCGAGATGACTTCAGAGTTGACAACCCACCCACCCTCGAGGAGGAGGATTAAGATGAGCCCAGACTCCAAACCGGTGGGAAAGTGTGAAATCCAGATGAAATACATTTTCCTGACCTGTTCATTTTTCATCTTATTCTGTGGCTTTTCCCATTTTGAGGTTATTAGAATGAACAGAGCTTCCCGCTCTATTGCTCCCCATGTTCCATTGCCCCCAGGTAACATCTGGGAGTATATTTCAAAGAAGCTCCTAAACACAACTGACTTTTGTTTAGGAAATGTAAAAAGTGCTCGGGACATTATAAGTACTTGTTTAATCGCTATTCCAGCTTTGGTTCCAACCTGTCTCCAATACTATCTGACTGATAAGCACTATAAGATATTGGATCCCAATTACCCGGGAAGGTGGTGTAACCCGCTTAAATTTTCCAGAATACCTCAACAGACCTCCCGTGAACGAACTGTAGATATGGTTATGATTCGGACTAAAAATGTTACTGCTGCTGAAGTTTGTTTCATTTTTGTTTGCCCTGCTGATGCAAAATGTGTTTCTGTGAGCAATGACATGAAGTGTAATCTCACCTACCAAACGATATCAAATTATGTACACATTGTTTTTTCAGAGGGATGGGTTATGGCCTGTGGGAATGTTAGCTACACTTATTTACCATGGGTTATGGCCTGTGGGAATGTTAGCTACACTTATTTACCTGCTAACATTTCTGGAGGTCCTTGTGCTATCAGTAGATTAAGTATGGTGATAGTGCCAAGCACACATTTGCAATCTTCCTCTTTCCTCTCTGCAGGTAAACATAATCGCAGGGATCTTATAACTATGCCAGAGTATTGTAAGTCTAATGTGCATCCACTATCTGAAACTGAAGTTGTTGCTTTAGGTGCTAGTATCATAGGCATTCCAGGTCTAACAATATATACTGGCAGACAATTGCTTTATCTTGCATGTGTCGTAGCTAAAGAAATAAATATAACAAGTTCTATCCTTACCAATATGTTAACTGACTATGATACTCTTGAACCTGCTGTTCTCCAGAACCGTGCTGCTATTGATTTTCTACTTCTGTTGCATAGTCAAGGATGTGAAAGTGTTGAAGGTATGTGCTGCTTTAATCTTTCTGATCATACCCTCACTATTAAATATCAGATCAGTAATTTGCAACAACTGTTTCTCATGCTGCTATGTATAATGATGTAATTGCTTTGAATACTATTTCCACTGATAATTTTGCTATAAATTACATATAATTTCTGTTTAGTTATCCCTTTGGGTTAAAAGGGTGGAACTGTTAGGTTTTTATATATTCTCTATAATCACTTAGCCTAATAGCAGCCATTTTGTTCTGTAACTCCATTTTGTCTTATATTATTGTCGTATTATTGTCGTGTTATTGCAGATGTTTTGTTTCTAAATGTACTTTCTCATTTCATGATATTGATAACACTTGAGCTTCCCAGTGAGCTCAAGGTCTTTTGCCTACCACATTGTGTGTCAACCTGACTCTATCCTTGCATTCCAATGGATATTTTACCTCATCTGTAGACACAAAGTCTGGCAATGCCCCTTTTTCTGATTTGTTATATTCCAATGTACGAAAAAACGTACGAAAAAAATGTATGAATAAACTGAGAAAGAGAATTATGCTACATCGGATGTGTGGTGCAATTCTTTCTCCCGGCGCTGTAAGGGTCTTTTATTGGGTCTAAGACAGGCATCAGGGTCCAGCGTGGCTAGTGCAGGATATTTATTCTAACACCTTGTATGACTTTATTGACTTTATTGTATTTTGTTACTGAATAGTGCTGCTTCCCCAAGTGGCACTTTATAAATAAACTATACATACATACAAGAGCGAGCAAGTATTAGAGGAAAAGGCAAGCTTTGCCAATGACTTAGAAAAATAAGAGTAACAGTGTGTGAATTAAAGGTACAACTTTGCAATGGACTAATTTTTGATTTACACTGTACATTCTCTTTAAGAGCATGTGTGTGTGCTAAGTTAATTAGCCAGTGTTGTCAACCCTGCAGTTCATTAGCCATTGTTGTCAGCCCTCCAGTTCATTACCCAGTGTAGTCAGCCCTCCAGTTTTCCAGTTCCTTAGCCAATGTTGTCAGCCCTCCTGTTCATTAGCCATTGTTGTCAGCCCTCCAGTTCATTACCCAGTGTAGTCAGCCCTCCAGTTGATTCACCAGTGTTAGTGATCCCTCCAGTTGATTAGCCAGTGTTCTCAGCCCTCCAGTTCATTAGTCAGTGTTAGTTAGCCCCCCAGTTCATTAGCCAGAGTTGCTAGCTCTCCAGTTCATTAGCCAGTGTTGTCAGCCATCCAGTTCATTAGCCAGTGTTAAGCAGTCCTCCAGTTCATTATTCTCCTGTTCTTCAATTAAAGCAAACTTGGAATAGTTCACTTTCTGAGTGAACTAATCCTTTAACCACATCATACACTTGAAAATAAATAAAGTGGTCATGGTCTGACGCATCTCTTCTCCTGATATGTCCCTTTTTTGCAATGTAAAATTTTAGGAGGTATGTTTCCAAATGTTGAGAGGTATGGGTGGGGATGAGATCTGGCCTAGAATCCTGCATCTTGACGGGCTGCTGAGGTTTACCACATTTGTGGCTCAGCTAAACCAGAGTAAGTTTGAATGGGGTCGGGCAACGCTGTGTACTCTGCTAGTATATTTTTATATATATTTATCCTTTATATTATATAAATAGATTTATATCTTCATAGGAGATTGCATTGAGTTTTTAGGGGTGGTGGGAGGTATATGACATTACATAGGAATGGTGTATATGTATGTGTGTACGATTTAAATGACCATCAATAAATGTATATTTAGTTTAGCACTGATTTATATTAGGTACAAGACAAAATATACAAAATATATAAACTTACTTACAAAACTGAGATTCCTATATTAATATGGGATATCAGTAAGTAATAAAAGACAAGACATCCCTACTCTCTATGGCAAGGAGGGGAGAAAGGGAAAGTAGATATAAGTGTGTGGTGTGTGCGCTTCTGATGGGACTGATCCATTTGGAGTGATCCCTTCCTATATTAATATGGGATATCAGTAAGTAATAAAAGACAAGAAATCCCTACTCTCTATGGCAAGGAGGTGAGAAAGGGAAAGTAGATATAAGTGTGTGGTGTGTGCGCTTCTGATGGGACTGATCAATTTGGAGTGATCCCTTGCACAGTGTATATAAAATCCTGTTATAAGATCCTGTAACCACCTGTTGGGAGGACAGATTACTGGACAGACAAATAACCTGCAAGGACTTAGGGGTACCAGCGAGGACTTATAGCTTTAAAAGGGCTTTAAATCCTTGCTGGTACCTCATCTCTCAACTCTTTTTACCTATACTAAATGTTCTGGTGCAGAACATATGAGGATCATACCAAAGGCAGCTATTAGCCGTGAAGATAGACTTACCTGTTATTGGATACACACTCCCCACACCACCACCGCCCCACACCATCAGATATTTCCAGGCGACTGATCCCTGGCACTATCGGTTGGTTACTGGTGTTTACCCAGCCTTAAGGTTCATACACACGTACACACGTGTGATTGCGGGTGCCAACCCATAACATTGACAGATACTGCAAGTTTATTATAATATTAAAATGTTGATACCGTATATACTCGAGTATAAGCCAAGGTTTTCAGGCTTTAAAAATAGCTTGAAAACCTAACCCCGGCTTATACTCGGGTCACTAGCTAATGTGCCATGGTGGGGCCTGCTCTGCTGAGGAGACCCAGTGAAACCACTCATTTTAGTACCAAAAGAGTACCTTTAACCCTTCCAGCTGCCAGCATTGACATGATATACAGTATGTACCTGCTTTCCATGTCTCCTCCATTGAATTGTTCACTCCTCACCCACTCTAAGTTCTAATTGGAGAGTTGGCTGGAAGGAAGAAGGAGGCAGGGATAGGGATCTCCTGGCTGCTAGTCACAGGGGCCACTGTTATAAAGTCTGCAGCAGCTTTTACCTGGCATTTTCAAACTGCTCTCCTCAGTACTATTAGCTGAACTCATCCTCCCCCTCCTTCCTTCACATTCAGTTCATTTGTAACATTTGTTGCTAAATAGAGTGTGTGGAGTTCAGGCTCTGCACTAGATACAATGTTTCAAAGCACAGCAGCAGAACAAGGAGAACAGTTCTGAAACTGAAAGGAAAAGCTGACAGGGAGAACACTGGGTGCCCTGGTTTAATATAGGTGCCCTAGCACTTTGCACTTTGCCTAGGTGGCTTATTCCTAAAAACGGCCATGTTTTGAGGAGCATGCTGTCATGTGGCCTTGTGCACGCTGACCTCATTCCAAATAGACTGCGAGATCGGTTCGTTTGTGAAAGCCGGTACTGGCACATCCATTTGGGGGGTAAGAGGAGGCAAGAACATTGGTTCTTCTGCCGATGCCTACTGAAGGGATACTGGGAGTTGGCTTGGGTTTGTCTCCCCCCTGTTGCATCGAGGACCCCAAGTATGCAAAATGGAGGAAAAACTGATAGACTAGGTCAGTCACTTGATAGGGGGCTGCCATGCTGATGTCTGATATTACTGTCATTATAGGGGGCTGCCATGCTGATGTCTGATATTACTGTCATTATAGGGGGCTGCTAGGGGGCTGCCATGCTGATGTCTGATATTACTGTCATTATAGGGGGCTGCCATGCTGCTGTCTGATATTACTGTCTTTATAGGGGGCTGCCAGATATTAATGTCATTATAGGGGGTAGGGGGCTGCCATGCTGATGTCTGATATTACTGTCTTTATAGGGGATGTTAGGGCTGTCACTAACCTGTCTGTTCGCTCACTCGGATTAAAGACTGCCCAGGAGCTGGGAGGTTTCTTGGGTGTGCTGCCACAGATGCCGTCCCATTTCTTTTGTATATGACTGCCTGTATTGTTCTGTATTATTTTGAGGCTTTAGTTGCCCTTTAAATGGACAGCAGAATTCCCATACAGTAGTCCCATACAGTAACAGCCATACTGGATTTGGCTATTACTGTATGGGATTACTGTATGGGAATTCTGCTGTCCATTTAAAGGGCAACTAAAGCCTCAAAACAATACAGAATCAGAAGGCAGTAGTGGTCTACTTTCTACTCTCGACTTCTCAAATTTCTACTCGAGTCAATCAGCTTTTTCTAATTTTTTTAGGTAACAATAGGTACCTCGACTTATACTCGGGTCGACTTATACTCGAGTATATACGTTACCTGTTTATTTGTAAAATGGTATTCTTTATTTTTGTTGATAATTATCTCATCAGGATTTTTTTTAAATGAAAACTGAAATATCAGTTGTATAATCAAGAAACAAACAATAGCAATTTCTCAATATAGATAAGTACAGGGTTCTTTTGTGCTCAAAATCTTGTCACTATTATTATCTTTCTCAATTTGTAATATCTCCATGGTGATTTCCTACCACTTAAAATGCCATGGTGCTTTCTTGATCATCACAGGATGAATGTGAAAAGTGGCTCTTAAAGGTTGTCATTAAGGTCTCTACTTAGATTGACCGGAGGGTTGTATGTGAGGCTCCCAGCAGGATAGTAGCTGATGTTTCATGCCTGAGAGGAACATTAGCATTAGGTGCCTCAACAGGGGATATACAGCTGTTCAGGTTAAATGGTAAATGGATGTAGCATCTGCCTAGTGAATTATCCTTCACTGAGTGCCTAAGCAGAAAAATATAATAACATATATTAAATCTAAGTTTACTTAAGATTAAGAAAATTCCCAAAGATATAATGCAAAAAAGAAATAAAATAAGTATTTTTTGTTTTTATTTTTTATTTATCCTAAACAGCTTGGAAAACTGATTTATCCTAATTTGGAATAATTTCCTAAGATTTCAAAAATGTTTTGTCTCTTTAGCTTAATAACCAAGCTACAGACAACCAACGTGAAAGATAAATAATGGCAACTGTCAAAGCTTTGTACTGAACAAAATAACAAGTTTTTTTTATTTCTTGCCAAATCCAAATCAATCTGTAAAATCAAAGGCAGATCTCTGCATGGTAACAAAAAAAGGTGGGATTCGCTTTGCACTATTTTTGCAATGTTTTCAAGAAGCAAGACATCTAAATATTTTAGCATTATAGTTCACAGTGTTAATGTGTCCATAATGTTCCAAATGTGGCCCCAAAAGGTCCCAGTGAGCATGTGTAGAACAATTTTTAAAAAAAAACCTAAGTAAAAGCAGTTCGAGCAAGGGCCATAGTTGTGCACTAACTGCGTGGAACTGTCTGTTCTTTGCACTTCCTGGCTTTAGGCTTGGAACTCTGTTTCAACGAAGCAGAAAATTCCATGTCACCACTTTCTTCAGGTGGTTAGTTCAAGAGGGATTAATCAGGGATTACAACTCTATTGCCAAGGGAATCTTCTTGAGTTTCTTGAAAAAGTCTTTTTCTCTAAAATTGTATATCCATGCAAAATTAGATGGGGGAATTCTCAGTCATTTTTCCCTCTGTCCCATTGTCAGCCACAATGAAGTCATGGCCATACAGACATTAAGGTAGAGGAGTTATGCTGCATATCCCAGCTCATAAAGAATTAGGCAACATTGGATGGGAGCTGTTAAAATTCTTTGGTCTGTAGTAAGACATCATGGTTGTCTTTTTGGGACAGAGTAGTGCCTTTTGTTAACATGTGGCCAGTAAAAAAACCAAGGGTTTTTCTAGTTGGGTTGGGGGAGAGGGATATACTTCGCTTCTACTATTTGAGGATGAAATCATACTGATTTGGGGAAGTCAAGTAAGTTTTCTTCTTTGCAATTAAGTCTACTTGGTGTTTGAATAGAGCTCACGATTAGGCCAAAAAAACATAAAAACTATGCTTTTCAGTGCAGTGTATTCCCTTTAACATTTTTAAATGCATTTTTACATTACATTTTCCCCTGGACATTATTGCGTATTATTATGTGCAAGCTGACATTTTCACAATATTTTATTTGTATGATTTTGAAATATTTTTTGTTTCAACTGATTTTAAGTTTTCTTTAATTGAGTTGAATTGCGTTCTTGCTCTTTAATTATTTCCCACTAATCTAAAGTATATATAAAAAGGAAACATTTTGTTTAAACCAAGATGTATAGAGGGTTTCTGCAACCAGTTTGAAAAATACTTTCTTGTGGCCATTGCAAAAAAAATCAACAATTTGAAATTTTGGGTTATGATGAGGAATATGGGGCACAGTTCATTTGTGTTTATTTTTTATAGTAAGACTCACTTTAAACAACTTTGTTGCCATGATACTTAAACATTGGATTATTCAACAGTCAGGGGCGTATTCAGGGGCGTAGTCAGGGGCGTATTTTTAAAGGTGTGATATTTTTACAACCACAATCAGAAAATTGTTCTTGGAAATTTGTTATTTAAGAAACCTGCAAGAGGGGGAAATATTACCTGGTTAATTTTTTTACCTGGTAGAAAAGAAGCAATGTTCCCTCTTATTTTAAATCTGTTGTTAACGCAGATATATGTATTCTATGTGAATACAAAATAAATTCTCTGTGCTTTAAACACTACAGTGCTTATATTACAGCAGAGATATGTTTGCTTACCCCTTGTGGTAACAGGTCTTCAAAAGTGTGCGCACAACTTAGAGCAAATACTAAAAAGTCCCCATATGGTTCAAAAAGTAGTTTAAAATGCTATTATCTAAATGTTTTTAATTCCACCATTAAATTACATAATTTTAATAGCTCTAGATGTAGTATTCCATCTATGACCTGGATCAACCTGGTGACGGCCCTGCAGACCTGGAAGAACTTTTACAAGCATATATACCACTGTCCCTACTATGCGCATGTTTACTTGAACACAACTCACCGAACCTGCACACACAGGTTAAAATAACAGAAGATATTTTTTAAACAGCCAATCAAACGTAGAGGAAACATTGATGGCATGATTATGTAAATACCAGTGAAAGGGCAAGTCCACCCTAAAATAACTTTTGCTTAGAAATGTTTAACACCCCCCCCAAACCTAGGTTTCGCATTATCCTTAAGTTCCAAAGATTCTCCTATAGGGACTTAACTGACCTGGTCCCTCGCTGCCTTGGTGCTGCCCCCTGCTCCAGAAAGCTGGAATGGCTTTCGGAGTAGAGGAGTAGCGGCAAGGGACCAGGTCAGGTAAGGGACCAGGGGTCAGGTAAGGAACTTCAGGGGCATCTTTGAAACTTAAGGATAATGCAAAACCTATGTTTGGGGGGCATTTCTAAACTGACTTTATTTTTGGCTGGATATGCCCTTTAAGCCTGTGATGTATTATGTACCTAGTGGCTTTTTACAGATAACAGGTGTTTTATCACACTATAAGTTGTAATTTTTATTTCAATGTATTGTGATGCATTAACAGGTAAAAACATTGTAAAATGTATTTATGTAAAATGTTTGACCATCCATTGGTCTCTGTATATATTTTGTTTTCTTCACATTTTCTTATGAGCTCCACTCATTTTAAGTCACATATTTTAAAGACAGATATAGAAAAAGGTTTTGTTTTGTTGCTAAAGTGCACATTTTTTCATTAGGTTCTCATAGTGTATCTATACCTGCAACTTTTAGATACTGTGCTGAGAGCTGCGACCTATTGTTTAAAAGGAAAGTGCACAACCTTTTACAGCCCTTCAATAACTGTTTTCTCTTCTTTCCAAATAAAAAGAAAGGTAAAGGGCAGACAGTTGTAAAGCCTTCATCTTCACGAAAAAACTAATGGCACAAAATAATCATTTAACAAGCAATATAAACCTTAGCTGATGATTAGGTCAAGAGGCACAACAAAGTGAGAAATAAAAGAAGTCCTAAATCATGAACTACAGATAATTAGAGACTGGTATCTCTTAAAGGAATAATCTATAGATGGAATGAACATTTATTTTCTGGGAACCCATCATTACAGACTATAAAAAACTATTCCACGAATCACATACTTGGATGCGTCATCAGGTGACACTTTCCATTATATCCGACAGCATGTTGCTTATTTACATTATGTCTTCAATATTAAAGAGTACCGTACTACATTTTAAACTTTTGTGAAGGGGATTGTCCAGATTTAAAAAAAAAAATAGTATGAGGATTAATCCACAACATTGAATCTCATCTGCCACTTTGCTGCCTATTTCCACTCTGACCTGATGAAGATGGTTTAGTCCTCGAAAGCTTGCCAACTAAATAAACTGTTAGTCCATAGAAAAAGTATAACAGTACTCTTATTATTTTTTCACATCTATATATTGGACTAATACGGCACTACAATAATTTTCTATACTATTTCCCCAAACTATCTAGATTTGATTCCAACAACACTGGTTTATATACAGAGTTCATACATAGTTTTGTATCATCACAAAACCTTTGCATCCAATACACATTTCTAATGCATCTACTTCTACACCAAGTCTAAAGTGTTACTCAATTCTTCATAACTGGAAAGCAGCTTTGTTACTTACTTACAAGGACAGAATCATCCTTAATGTGGTCCCTTAACAATCCTTCCAGTTTATTCCCTACCACTTATTTTTAACCTTAAAGATCAATAATTACCAAGCTGTGAAAGGAAACCTCAGTCCAGCCTGTGGCTCTTTATGTTTAGTCCAACAGCTGGTCTGTATCTGCTGTAATTAATTTTATTACTATAATTCTTGGGGTTGGTCTTGACACACAATTTAACTTACATTTACTGAATTAGGTGCCTACTGCTATCACAAAACTGATGCAGGCTCCACTAAAGAATTGAAAAACACATAATAACCTGATATTAAATCAGACATCTGTTTGTGGGTTTTTTACTTTTTTGGGTGACAGCGCTCTTAACAACATTGCCCCCTAGATGTCTTTGTTAAACTAATGTACATTTTTTTATAACATACTACGGAGCAGTAACTATTTCACAATTTTTTTATGTTCTGCATTATTAGAACATAGCATCTTTTCTAGTAGGAGAATCAACTAATGTGACAAAAAAAGGAAATTTTTGGAACCTTTTGCTATTCAAGTCACTGTCAGGGCAGTAAAAATTCTCCATTTGACCATGCCCAAACTTTCAGCAAATCACAAACTTCTGTGTGCGTTCGAGTGAATACAACCAAGTAGCCCCATTAATGGGCTAAGTATACATGCAGACAGTTCTGAGCAAATATGTCAATGCAGCAGAGCAAACAGATAATTTTCTGGTGTTCAAATCATAAATCATTTACTAAATAGTGAAAAAGTTAAAAGACAGTAATGATCTCTATTCTTCATTATTCCTGAACAAGGCACCCAGTTTATTGCTCACAAGAAAGCAAAGAAACTAAACTCAGTGGCACCACAAACTTTATTTAAAATTAGTTATACTATAAAAGTCTATGTAGGTAAAGTTTTGCAAAGAACATGATTTCATTCAAAGGCTAAAAATATAACCAGGACGTTGTAATTAAAGTTCTTATAGTTGGTGTTAATGTTGCCTCAACCAATCAGATGAAAATAGTATGACAGCTCCCATTATGTATAAATAAAAAAAATATTCAAATGCTCTGTATGCAATATCTATGGGGATCAGTATGGCAGCTCCCACTCATACATATATAATAAAAGTGAATATTTTAATAATTATTTTATAATGAATGTTTTTCTTTTATTCCATTCTTTTCATGTTCTCCAATTTTCACTCTCCTCCTACGTCTCTTTTCTGTTTCTTTTATTCATCCTAATTCCATTCTATGGTTCATTCATTTTTTGTCCACCCCTTACAATCATTCTCTTGCCTTTTCTCTTCCTAATTTGTCCCTCTTTTTTCATCTAATCTCTTACTCTTTTCTATCCAATCTGCTCCTTTCCTTAAGCATTCAATCTGCTTGCCACTGAAACTGCCCTTATCATCCAACATGCCCCCCTTCTCCATCTAGTTTGTTTCCCCATCCAATGAACCCCATTTACATCCAGTCTGCTTACCACCATTGAATATGTCCATTTTCTCTGTTTAATATGTTCCCCCATATAATCTTACCCACTCCATTTGTCCTGCTGTGCTCTATTTACTGTGATGCACAAAACCACAACGTTTTGTTCTGCCAGCAGGTTCAAAAAATAGTTAATTTTCAAACCCATTTGACTTTCATAGTAGGCAGATTTCCACATCTCTGCAAATACTCTTGCAGCTGAAAATCACTGCCAGAAACTTCAAACATTCTATTATCAACAGGAACAACTCGGAAGGGAACCCAGAAAGTCGCCTGCATGTCAAGGGCATATCTACCAAATTAGCAGACCTTGCAACTGCAGGGGTCTTCCTGGGAGCCATCTTCTTATTTTTTGACAGATGCAACCTCCTCCCAAAAACCAATGTAAATGGAGCACAGATAAGGGCCCCATTATAGTTTTGCTGGGGGCCCCAGTGATTCTAAGTTATCCCACTGATGCATGTTACAGCAGCAGACAAAACTGTAAAGAGAACTCAGAAATCATCTACTATTGTGGGCAAAAAAACTTTGCCTTGGACTTTGCAGAGGCTATTCCGAGCTGGATATTCTGCCCACAACAATCGATGGCCCCTGGTTTCCTTTCCCAGATTTGTCTCCTGCGGATTTTCTGGGTTTCCTTGCCAGTTTTTCCTGCTGCTACTTAGGCAAGAAAAGCCAGCAGGAGTAGTTCCTTAATTGGCTGTTTAAATTCAGCAAGAATAGTCAGAATTTTGTTTTTTCTATGAATCAATTACCGTATATACTCGAGTATAAGTCGAGGTTTTTAGGCTGTAAAAACAGCCTGAAAACTGAACCTCGACTTATACTCAGGTCAGTAACTAACTTGTAAGAAGAATCCGGCCTACGCATCCCCCGATCGTCGCATCCACTGACATCACTACTCGGCGCCTGTCTCACTTCCCGGCGCGAGTAGTGACATCAGTGGATGCAACGATTGTGAGATGCGGAGGCTGGATTCCTCTTACAAGTTACAGCAGTGAAAGTGCTGTTAAGAAATTCAAGGTGGAGCAGAAGGATCCACTGGTCTGGGACCAAAGGGTTGGATCAAGGATTTCTGCAGGAACCTTTTAAATGACTCCACAGCCAGCGATATGAAGGGACTAAAGTGCAGACACAGACCTTCAATCAAACAGGATCCTATTTACCGGTACAGCTCTTAGAAGCATGCAAGTTAGTGAAAGTTAAATGCTTCATTATTCATATTTCAGATATTCAGCTCTTCAGTAACTTGTGTGCTTATTTTTACTGGCAGGGAGGGTGGGGAAGGTTAGGTGGGGGGGGGGGTTGCAGTTCCACTGCAGATGTTTGCAAACTACAACTCCCAGCAACTAAAGCATGCTGGGAGTTGTAGTTTACAAACACTTGAAGTGCCAAAGAATTGGGGATTACTCTTAATGTAAAGGGAAACTAATGCCTGAAAACAATACTGAATCAGGAGGATGGTATCTATTGTTTAATAGATTGCCTTCTGAGTCTGTATTATTTTGAGGCTTTAGTTGCCCTTTAAATTGACACCAGAATTCCTATACAGTAGTCCCATACAGTAATAACCATACTGGATTTGGCAATTACTGTATGAGACTACTGTATGGGAATTTCGGGTGTTCCATTTAAAGGGCATCTAAAGCCTCAAAATAATACAGAATCAGAAGGCAGAAGTGGTCATATTTTCTACCCTCAACTTATACTCGAGTCAATCACTTTTACTAATTTTTTTAGGCAAAAATAGGTACCTCGACTTATACATGGATCGACTTATATTCGAGTATATACGGTATTTTATGGGGACCCATATGCAAAGAAATAACTACATGCAGACTACCCCTTTTTTATATAAACATACAATATGTCTAAATGAATTTCAAGGTAGTCCTTCAGCAAGAAGGTTTTATTATGTATATTTTAAAAAAAAGGTGACCATTTTGCTTACATTAAAAACAGGTATAACATGAGATGACTTTGACAAGATGATTTATTTAAAGGGCATGTCCACCCCCAAAACTATAATCCCCCCCAGTAATCGCCCCATCATGTAGTGTAATAAAATCCTTACCTCACATCCCAGCTCCATATGGTTCTCCTGTAGTCCCCCCCCCAAGTCCCAAAAACTGCCCACCAGGAGGATAGCAGAGTCCATATAGGACCTCCGGGAGAAGTTTGGCATGCGTACTGCAGCCCTTCTCCCCCTCCCTCCCTCTCCCTCCCAATTAGGATTCCCTCCCCCTAGCATACAACCCTTTCCATATATCATTACCCCTTTCCCCCAGCCCCAACCGCTATATTTTTTATTTTAGAAAGTGTCCCAAACTTTACTTACCTTCCCTCTTTCCTCCGCTACACTGAACTCCTGGCAGCCGCATCCGTGTTTGGCTGCCGCTCAGCCAATCACAGACACGACTGCCGGTCCCGCCCCTCTGTTTGCATTTTCTCGCAAGCAGAGGGCCTGGCAGTGCGGAGGAGGAAAGAGGGAAGGTAAGTAAAGTTTGGGGCACCTTCTAAAATAACAAATATAGCAGTTGGGGCTGGAGGGACAGGGGGAATGATATATCAAATTTTTTTTTCAAGGGTGGACATACCCTTTAATCATATAAACATTAAAAAGAAGTTTTTTGAGTGGCAGAAATTGTGTAAAAACAAGTACATTTACCTTATAAGGAATTGTTTTGTAAATATGTTATATATGGGTGTCTGATTTTAGTATCAGTTGTCTTCTTTCTATTTCTATTAAAGTTTTCTTCTAGAAATCAATAAGATAAAGTTTAGAGGAAAGAAGCTTTGTCTGATGACAAACACATTACATAGCCATTAATATTGCAAATGCTCTTTTGATGTTAAAAAATCTCAGCTTTATTTTAAAATTGTTCTTATGGCCTATTCTAAGATTTAGAAAACACAGGAGAGTATATCCTTGAACATAAATGCATTTACCTTGACGGAATGAATTTGAAATTGCTCTACAACAATGGTCTAGAGAATACTGGGAATTCACTATGGGCCTCCTTTTAAATTCCTTCTGTAAATGGAGCTGGTAAAGCCATGGAACCACACCTACTGCTTCTGCCCTGAGATCAAAAGTAAATGAATGGGTCAAGTACCTGACATATTTCCATCCAATTTCCAGGGTAGAATGTGTTTATTTTCTGACTAATGGCATGTCATTTCACTGAAGCCTTTGGTTGCAAATTAATCCTGGAATCAAAACAGATTTTACGGGGAGCAATCTTCCATCAAGTATTGATTTTTTTACACTCATAGAGTCTGTACTCCCTAATTTAACCTGACAATGATTCTGCACAATGGGCTGGGAGCACCTCGGCAACTCACATAAGAACTTTCACCATCATTTTTTCCCCCTGTAAAGTGAAAAATATGAGAAGAAAAATGTAAACAGCACATACAGATCAGTCACAAGGGGACTGAAAGAAAAATGGCTGATTTGCTTTTTCTGCACATTTGCAATGAAAATGAAAAATGACTTTTACTTGGAAGAAAAAAGAGGAAACACAGCCACCTGAGGTCACACAGCTACAGAAATAAGACACACCACAGTTGCATTCCACAGGAAATGTGACAAACATTTACAGTAATTACACAGAACCAAAATGTATTTCTTGGTGCGATTCGACACTATTTTACTTTTCAATAAGTGTTAGCCTAGCGATACCTCACCCAGCAAGCCTAAAGTGATTTTACATATTTTTGTTTCTTTAATATAATGGAAGCTGCCATACTGCTAGTGCTTACAGGAGAAATCAGGCTTGGCAAATTGTTAAATCTTCTATTCTGTAACCAAACTATCAGGAATATAAAGTATACCTCTAAATAGTATAGACTAAAAAAAACAAGAGCTGGTTAAAAATATTGTTTAAAAAACAAAAAAAAAATTCTGTTTAAAAACCATGTGCACTGTTAACCAATGTTCTAATTGGTGGATTGTTAATATGATAGATACCTTTGGTTGCACTATTTATCAGTTCATCAAATAAATAGTTTGGTCATTTTCTTCTTTTCCTAAATCCTTGTCCCTGTTTGCTCTCTTTAAATACATTTAACCAGCCTGCCAACAAAATAAAATGCATTGCAAATGCTGAACCTTTTATGCTGCAATCACCCTATAATCTATAAAACATCTCTGCTTAGCTGTTCCCTAGCTTTGCTAATGGATTGCTAAGTGTTTACAAGGTGCTAGTTATGCCCTCTTGCTCTAAGAGGGTATTCAGTGTCAAGAAAAAGATGTAGAGTTGTTTTTTCCCCTCTGTTTGAAATATTACAACATACAGCCCTCATAACAGCTTTGTTTTAAAGAAAAGCCAAAATTAATAACAAAACAAAACTAGTCACACCAGGGCTCCATATTATCCATGTTCAATTACAAATCTATTTGTATAATACCAGGTCACCTCCTTTGGAACAGACTAGGAATAGGTTATTGCATACTAAGCATGCATGAGTGCACATATAGAATGTTCCTGTTCACCAGCTGAGGCTAAATAAAACCTAAAGATTTGGAAGACACTAATACAGGGAGATTTAATATTATATATATTAAATATTCAGATATTAGATTTCAAATGTTAAATAAGGCCTGATTGGTTGGGGCAAAATTAGCACCATTTTTAACTACATAGACTTTTGTTAAAGTCCATATAAAAGTCCATATAGTTAAATAATAAATAGAATTTACAAGGATTCATTGTCCTTTGGCTACGTAAATTACTTACAGAAATTCTACCATAAATACATTGATAAATTAAAACAAACATTTCCCATGTTTGAAAACAAAAAACTTTAAGAAATTGAAGAATCTGTCTGAATTTGCTAATTGTTAGGGGCAGGCGAATTCCTAAAAGGTGGGGGAGGCTATTGACTACACATTATGCTCCTGCTTGTAGCACGGCTAAGCAGAAAAATGTATTGATTATAAAAATACAGACCAGCAAAGCACAAAACATTAAGAAAACTTCAGTGCTTTTTATTGTTATGAATACAGTTTATGTGCATTTGTGGTATTAGTAAGATCAACTGGTAGTTTAGTTTATTGAAGATTTTTTTTTTCTAGTCATCTGATTGGCTTTTTTCAATTCAGAATGAATTTTAACAATAAATTCCCTGTAACGTGCATTGCAGTGAAGAGTGCGCTGATGTGAATGTGTGAACAGCTGTACCAACTTGAGATGGCTGAACTACAGTAAAAATTCGGAAGTTTGGAAACGAACCTTTAAAGTCAATAGGGAGCTTATTCGAAAAGTTTGGATGAATAACTGATAAAATAGCAATGGTAATTTGCTGTAAATGGCTGTGGCCACCTGGGAAATGATTTGGGAACATGCACCTATTACCAAAACACATTTAAACACTTAAACACTTTCTTCAAGATTGAACAATTGTCAGGTTTCCACTCGCTACATTTAAGGGTTAACGTGCGATACATTCGAGGTTTACCTAAATCGAACGATACATTCGAGGTTTACCTAAATTGAACGATACATTCGAGGGTTACCTAAATCGACAGCTACATTCAAGGGTTACTGAAAAAATCAAATGACACATTCAAGGGTTACTGAAATTCAGCGCTACATCCGATGGTTATCAAAAATAGAACATTACATTTGTTGGACCTAACAAAAGGTTTAAAAAAAAGTTTCCTGTGAGTGAAACGAACTAGAGTGGAACATGTCCCTTGTTCTAAAGGACCTTGCTCTTAAAGACATAGAAAAAGAAGGACATTTAATCATTTGATGGTTGTTTGGTGTGTGTGAAAGTTTGAAAATATGTTTGAAAATAAGGATTATTTGTGCTGTGTTAAGGACTGTGTGTGCAGTAAGCAGATTTATCTTTCTTTCTTCCAGTTAAAGGGGTGCACTGGGCTTCTATATTCTAGTATTGCCCCAGGTTGTGAAAGGGTTAATAATAAGTGTTTTGTTTTTTCCCTCTCTTCCTGGCTCTTGCACTAACTGGTGTGGGGTCTGGGGCCTATTAGTTAAATAGGATTCACATTGGTTGGACCTGTGGTTTGGACCTAACAAAAGTAAGTTTCCTGTGAATGAAACGTGTCCCTTGTTGTAAAGGACCTTGCTCTTAAGGACATAGAAAAAGAAGGACATTGAAACAAGAAGGGCAATTAAACAAGCTTGGTGCGTCACTGTGCGGTATTGTGTATTAGAAGGGACAGTGCACCCTGACACATGTATAGGAACCTGGAGCAGACTTTCCAGGGGACCTATGTCTGTGTCAGGTGTGAGTGGGTTGCCCATTTGGAAGCTGAGGTGGAGAGTCTAAGGGGGCAGCTTTCAGCATTGCAGGGATTGGCAAATCTGGGGGGACAGCAGGCACTGTCTGGGTCCACTATAGAGGTGGGTGGAAGTGGGACAGGAAAGGTTGAGGGGGGAGGTAGTTTTGTTAGGGTTATTAGGGGAAGTGGTGGACGGAAGGGTAGTGTTGCTTCTTCCCAGATTGTCCATCCCAACAGATTTGGCACCTTAGGTTATTAAGTGGAGGAGGGCAGCTCGGAATTACAAGGGGACTGCTATCTCTAATACAAGGGAGGAGGAACTTAGGATCAGGAATACTAGGCAGGTGGTAGTGGTAGGGGACTCCATTATAAGGAAGGTAGATAGGGTAGTCTGCTATCAAGACCCTACATGCCGAACTGTGTGTTGCCTGCCTGGTGCTAGGGTTCGGCATGTGGTGGATCGGGTAGACAGATTATTGGGTGGGGCCGGGTGTGACCCGGCGGTCTTGGTTCACATTGGTGCCACTGAGGAGAAGGTGAGGTCCTTAAACATGATTTCCGAGAGCTAGGGGCCAAGTTAAAAGCAAGGACCTCCAGGGTAGTGTTTTCAACTAATACTACTGCAGCCATGTGCTATGCTAGGGAGACAGTGGGAGCTTAGGAGCATTAATGTGTGGCTAAGAGGGTGGTGTAAGGAATAAGGGTTCAGGTTTATAGAGAACTGGGCAGACTTTGTTGTCTGCTACAGGCATTTTAGTTGGGATGGGTTGCACCTCACTAATGAAGGTGCAGCTGTTTTAGGGGAGAAGATGGCTAGAGGGTTGGAGGAGATTTTAAACTAGGTTTGGGGGGGGGTATTAGCAGTCTCACTGGGATAGATAGCCCAGGAGGAAAGCAGGGTGTAGATAGGCCAGTGGTAGGTGGAAAGGGGCTTGGGGCTAGCATAGGGGATACGGAGGCATGTGGATTAAAGTGTATGAATAAATTACAGGATGATAATCTAAAATGTATGTTTGCAAATGCGAGAAGCCTGGCTGACAAAATGGGTGAATTTGAAATTATGGTGTTGAATGAAAAGTATGATGTAATAGGTATAGCAGAAATGTGGTTGAACAGTTCTCACGACTGGGCTGTAAATTTAGAATGATACACTGTGTTTAGGCAGGACAGAGAAAAAAGGAAAGGAGGAGGAGTATATGTTTATTTTAAAAAAGAATTGAAGCCAAATTTAAAAGAAGACACAACTGGCGATATGGATGTTAAAGTGGAGGCTATATGGGTGGTTATTATAGAACTAGGATATTATAATAATCCAAACATTTGGATAGCTGCCCCTAGCCAGGATTCGAACCCTGGTCTCCCATATCAAAGGTGGTGCCTTTAACCAGTGCACTATCCAGCCATTACATTATATGGCAAATATATTACTAGGTTTTCATATGGTAATTATATAATTAGGGTATTGTATAGGTTATTAGCAAACAGTATTTAAACAACACATTTTTGGTTAAGAACCAAAATAGTATCCCATTATAGCACTCGTGGAATTTTACACACATGCTCAAAAAGTGTTACTCCAAACAGTACAAACAGTACAAACAGTGCAAACAGTACATTCGAGGGTTGGATAGTGTACTGGTTAAAGGAACCGCCTTTTGACATGGGAGACCAGGGTTCGAATTCTGGCTAGGGGCAGCTATACAAATGTTTGGATTATTATAATACACTAGTAATATAATAACCATATAATAACCTAGTCATATAATAACCTAGTAATATATCTGTTGTATTCAATTAGATCAACTGGACTTGAAATGTAGTTCTTGAAGACGTTTCGCTAGTCATCCGACTGGCTTTCTCAATTCAGAATGACTTGTACAAGAATCTGTGGCAATTATGTACCCTGGAAAATCCCATTTAGCATATCACAGCCAGGTGTTAAGGGTGTGATTGGATAGTGGCTAAGAGGTGTTATAGGAACGCCCAGAGTAAGGTGTCAAAACAGCATTGTACATGGCAGACAGTTGGTGTCGAACCCCCCCACGTCTATTTAGGCTTGGTTTCTTTATTTTCACATAAATGGCCTCCTTAACACCTCTCTTGAACCAGTCACGTTCCTTTGCCAATATGTTAACATTACAATCTTCAAAGGTATGTCCTTTATCCTTAAGATGCAGGTACACGGCTGAGTCCTGACCCGAGGAATTGGGTCTTCTGTGCTGGGCCATACGTTGATGCAGTTGCTGTTTGGTCTCCCCCACATACAAATCAGAGCATTCTTCACTGCACTGCACTGCATATATGATGTCGCTTTTCTTGTGTTTTGGTATTGGGTCTTTCGGATGTACCAATTGCTGCCTCAGTGTGTTGTTCGGTTTAAAGCAGACAGGGATACGATGTTTTTTGAAAATTCTTCTTAATTTCTCGGAGACCCCTGCTACATATGGGATGACCATGTTCTTCCTCCTGTCTTGCTTTTCCCCTTCACTGTTGGTATTTGTGTTCTTTTCTTTCCTTCTACTTCTTTTGACAAAGGCCCAGTCTGGATATCCACAAGTTTTAAGGGCTCCTCTGAGATGTTTCATTTCTTTAGCCTTCGCCTCTGTGCTAGTGGGGATGTTCTCGGCTCTGTGTTGCAGGGTTCTGATGACACCCAGCTTGTGATCTAAAGGGTGGTGGGAGTCAAACATCAAATACTGATCTGTGTGTGTTGGTTTTCTGTAAACCTCTACTTCCAGTTTACCATTTTCCTTAACTTCTACCAAGCAGTCCAAGAAAGCAAGTTTGTTGTTTTGTACCTCTTCCCTTGTGAATTTAATGTTTTGGTCTACCGCATTAATGTGTTCTGTGAAAGCTTGTACTTCCTTCTGGTGGATTAGCCTAAATAGAGGTGGGGGGGATCGACACCAACTGTCTGCCATGTACAATGCTGTTTTGACACCTTACTCTGGGCGTTCCTATAACACCTCTTAGCCACTATCCAATCACACCCTTAACACCTGGCTCTGATATGCTAATTGGGATTTTCCAGGGTACATAATTGCCACAGATTCTTGTACAAGTCATTCTGAATTGAGAAAGCCAGTCGGATGACTAGCGAAACGTCTTCAAGAACTACATTTCAAGTCCAGTTGATCTAATTGAATACAACAGATATACCATGACCTGGATGAATGAGAACCTTCACAAGCAACCTAGTAATATATTAATTATATAATACCCTATATTATAACCATATAATAACCTAGTAATATTATAACCATATAATAACCTAGTAATATAATAACAATATAATAACCTAGTAATATCATAACCATATAATACCCTATATTATAATCATATAATAACCTAGTAATATAATAACCATATTACTAGGTTATTTTATAACTAGGGTATTATAATAATCCAAACATTTGTATAGCTGCCCCTAGCCAGGATTCGAACCCTGGTCTCCCAAGTCGGTGCCTTTAACACTATCCAGCCACTACATAATATGGTTAATATATTACTAGGTTATTATATTACTAGGGTATTGTATATGTTTATTAGCAAACAGTACATTTGAGGGTTGGATAGTGTACTGGTTAAAGGCACTGCCGTTTCATGGGAGACCAGGGTTCGAATCCTGTCTAGGGGCAGCTATACAAATGTTTGGATTATTTTTATAATATTTCTAATTCTGCGCCACAACCTTTGGTCTGTTTCGTGAACTTGCCAGTAGTAATACATTCCTAATTATGTCCAATAGAGGAAAGTAATTCACTGCTGGTCCTTTATGTATATTACTTTTAACTAGCTAGTAATTTAGTGCTTATTTTTAGGTAGCATCTTACCCCTCTTAAATGCAGCTATCAATCCATCCTAAACTCTGCTGCACGGCTAATTCCTTTCCTATTTTCGCTTATCTAATGCCCCTCCTCTCTTTTAGGCTCTCCACTGGCTGGCTATCACACAAAGGATCCTGTTCAAGCTGCTTACCCTATCCTATATAGCACTATCCAATGCAGCCCCTCCATACATCTCAGGGCTGATCCACAGATACAATCCTAGGTGAACCCTCCACTCTGCAAATGATACCCTCCTCTCATCCACCCTTGACACCTCTTCCCAAACCCACATTCAGGACTTTGCTTGTGCTGTTCTCTGGAACTCCCTTCCTCCCTCCGTACTTCATTCACCATCCCTCAATACCTTCAAAGGTAACCTCCGAATCCAGTTCTTTAGGCATATAACCTGGCCTCAACATTACCCCTCTCCCTGACCCAACATGATCCAACCCGCTTATCAAACTCTACTATCAATCTATTTACAGCCTACCGATTAAATTTATCTTATGTCTCACCCCATTTCCTCTAGACTGTAAACTCTTTGGGCAGGGTCTTATTTCCTATTGTATCACAGAATTGCTGTAAATAACTAATCACTCTGTGTAATTATATTATATGCATTACCTTTGTATGTTATATGTATGACTTTGTATAATATGTATTACCCTTGGATATAATGTATGACTATGTTATTGTAAAGCACCATGGAAGAAGTTATTAAATCCTTAATATTAATAATAATATGGATGGGTCTTGTGCACATGAAATTCCATTGTAATGCTTCATGTATGCACCCTGTGTCACCCTATAATATTAAACCCTGTTTAAGGCAATTACTATATTACATACAGTAGTATGTAGTAACATTGTTAATGAGGTTGAATAAAGATCCATCATTCCAGGCTTTTCACCCTGCTTTTTAACCTTACCTAACATTTGATCCCAAGGAAGGCAAAAAAAAAAAAAAACAGCTAAAAAGAAGGGATAAATTCCTTCCTGACTCCAAATGAGAATTGGAAAGTATCCCTGAATCAGCCTCAACTACAGTATATGTAATAATACTAGTAATTCTCAATATTTTTTAGTTTTAGAAACTTATCCTGCCCACTTTTAAAGCTATTCAGTGAACTTGCCATTACCACATCTGCTGGAAGGTTTCACTGTAAAGAAATCTTTCCTGAAGATTAAATTATTTTCTTCTAATCTTAAAGCATGTCCACGTGTCCTCTGATATGAACGATTAGTAAACAATGCACCAGAGAGTTCACTGTATGGCCCATTAATATATTTGTATAAAGTGATCATATGCCCACACAATCGTGCCATCTCTAATGTTAACAGACCTCTCTTGTCTAATCTGCCTGCATAGTCAAGCCCCTCCATTCCCTTTCTTATTTCAATTTAACAGGAACAAATATGGAGGAGAACACTATAATAGTGATTCAAGATTAATGAACAAACAACATACAACGTATCAGGATCACCTTGTCCTTTTTACATTACATTTATCAACATTGAATCTTATCTGCCATTCTGCTACCCATTTTGATAATCTATCTAGGTCTGCTTGCAGCTATTGCACATCATTTGAAGTTTCCAAAGCTCTGCATAGTTTAGTGTCATCAGCAAAAACAGAGACCTTGCTCTCAATGCCCCCTTCTAAGCCATTTATAAACAGATTAAAAAGAAGTGGCCTTAGTACGGAGCCCTGAGGAACTCCACTTAGAACTTTAGCCCACATGGATGTAGGTCCATTGACCACCACTCTCTGTTTGTGATCCAATAACCAATTCTCTATCCATGCACAAATGTTTTTTTTCTAGGCCAACAGCCCTCAGTTTATACATTACCCGCCTATCAAAAGGCACAGTATCAAAAGCTTTAGAAAAATCCAGGTATATCACATCCACTGCTATGCAAGATCTAAATTCTTACTCACTTTAAAAAAGTGATTTGTCTGGCACAATCTATTTCTCAAAAATCCATGCTGACTTCTACTAAAAAAATCAGATCTAGAGTCAAAGTCAAGGATATTATCCCGCAACAAAGTTTACAGCACCTACCCTACCACTGATGTTACTCTTACAAGTTTATAGTTACCAGGTTGGGAATGACTACCTTTTTTGAAAATTGGTATTACATCAGCTTTTTTCCAATCCACATCAACAGACAAAAGTAAATCTGAAAAGATAAGAAACTGTGGTCTAGATAAAACTGGACTAAGCTCTCTTAAGATCCGAGGATGTATTCCATCTGGTCCTGGGCTTTATTGATATTAACTTTGTCTAATTGTTTCCATACCATATCCTCTGTCAGCTAGAGTGAATATTCCACTATGATTCTCTATAGTGAATACAGAGGAAAACATGGTTTAGCACATTAGCTTTTTCAGCATCCTCTATAACATAGTAATTGAGGTTGAATAAAGACATACATCCATCAAGTCCAACCTATTCACCCTCCCCTTTTTTTTTAACCCTACCTAACAGTTGACCCAGAGGAAGGCAAAAAAAAAACACAGCTAAAAAGGGGGGGGAAATTCCTTCCTGACTCCAAACGGCAATCGGAAAGTATCCCTGGATCAACCAGATCTATATGTACCAGTAATTCTCAAAATTTTTTAGTTTTAGAAACTTATCCAGGCCTTTTTTAAAGCTATTTAATGAACTTGCCATTACCACATCTGCTGAAAGACAGTTCCACAGTTTCACTGTTCTCACTGTAAAGAAACCTTTCCTAACCTGAAGATGAAACTTTTTTTCCATCTATAACCACCTCAGCCACATTATTTAATGGTCTCAGTCCTCATCCTTTACTATTGCTATATTTAAAAAATATATAATAATAATATAAAAAAAATTAGGGTTAAACTTGCTTTGTTCTGCTTTCCGTATTTCATTTTATATTTTAGCTAGTTTAATTGCTTTCTTGCCCTCCTTTTTACAGCTTTTATACTCCCTATAAACCTGTTCGGTTCCCTCCGATTTCAAAATTGTAAAAGCCTTTATCTTTTTTCCATTTCCCTTTTTACCTGGGCATTAAACCAGGCAGGAGAGGATCTATTTTTTACACTTGTTCCTTAAAGGTATACATTTAGAAATGTAATAGTTTAATATCCCTTTAAAAGCGGTCCATTTCTGTTCAGTATCTTTACCTATACTAAAATATGAGTACTGTAGGATAAGGTGATTCCTTTTTATTATGGACTAACAGTTCATTTTTACAGAGAAGCTTTCGAGAGATACACTTCTCTTTTCCTCAGGCCAAGCAGTACTAAATAACACAGGGTACAGCACATCATTAAAGATGACAGTTACAACCTTTTTTTTGGAAATCCTATTATGTTAAGAATGTAAAACAAGGATAAGCATATAGGGTAATCTATAAGCAGTAAAGCAATAAAAACAACAACAAAGTAAACACTAGGGAACTGTAAATAGGACATAATTAGTGAAAGTAATTAGTGGGATACAGACATGGTACAAGCAGCCAGGGATGGGGGAAGTGGGAATGGAGCAAACATATTCCTGATAGTTGCTGAGGAATCCCATGTCCTTAACAGTTTGTTTAGTGTTAAATAAGAGTGTTTCGAAGTTCAAAGGTTTTACCTTCTTGGGTGTTTTTAAATTGTCCTTTAAGTATCAATATCGAGAGGTCCATATCAGAATGATTAGGAAGTGTAACATGGTGTCCGACTGGTGTGCAGGTGGTGGTGTTATCCTGGCAATTAGGTTTATTCTCATGAATTTTTATAGTATGTCTGTGGTTATTCATTCTCTGGCGTAATTCTTGTCCTGTTCCCCCAATATAACGTGCACTGAGACACTTGTTACATTAGATCATATAAACAACATTCCTATATTGGCAGCAGTATGATCCTTTAATGGTGAAGGGGCCTTTATCATGTGCTATGTTGGTTGATTCATTGATATGATGACAGTTTACATTTCTTTTTATTGCATGGTTTGGTCCCTACAGTGAGACCATTTTTCTTTTTACCAGTTTCTGTCTGAGGTTGGGTGGTTGGCGGAATGCTAAGATTGGAGGGTCTGTAAAGATGAACTGTTAGTCCATAGTAAAAGCGTATCACCTTATCCCATAGTATTTCAATATGGCTTGAGAAAGGTAATGGATATTACCGAAACTTTGCCTGTTATGTACCTTATGATGTTATATTTTATATAATAAATTTCTAATGAGTGCTGCACATTCTGACTTTGTTTAATGTTGATTGGAGGATTGCAGGTTGTTCTCACCAGTACGTGTACCGACCCTACATTTTCAGCCTGGTGGAGTGCTGTTGTTACATTCATCTCTCTACTTATCCTACAGTACTCATCTACTGGACTAATACGGCCAAAACCATTTTATCTTAACCTAGGAACAAATTCCCCCAGTCTATAAGCAGGAGTGATTCCAAAATGAGCTCAGGGTTATTAGATATCACCAGATCCAACAACACATTCTGTCTAGTAGGACTTCTACCATCTATGAAAGAAAATGCTCATAAAGAAGATTTAAGAACTTGATACCTCCCATAACCAGAACATGGCCCATACCAGCAGCCTTCGCCAGCTGCATATGGAGATTCATTTCCACATCCTCAATGGTATTTGGTGGCTTATAACATACACCAACAATTAATTTACCCACCTTCCTGCTTCCTGTACACAGCTCTACCCACATTGTTTCTGCCTTATCGTCTATACCACCATCTATCTCATCTTTTAAATTTGGCTTCAATTCTTGTTTAACATTCATACATACTCCCTCTCCTTTTTTTACCAACTCTGTCATGTCTAAATAAAGATTATCCTTCAATATTTACTATCCAGTCATGTAAATCATTTAGCCATGTTTCTGCTATACCAATCACATCATACATTTCCTTTAAAGCTATTAGTACTACTTCTCCAGTTTTTCCAAACAGCCTTCTTGCATTTGTAAACATACATTTATATTATCATTCAATTTACTTCCAAACTTGCATGTACATCCCTCCTTATCCTCTATGCTCCCCCCTCTCCCATTTCCAACCTCATTGTCTTATTAGCCCCCTGATCCCTCATGCCTCCATCTACCCCTGTGTATTCCAATGTACCTTTCCTCCATGCCTAGTTTAAAATCTCCTCCAACCCTCCAGCCATTTTCTCCCCCAAAACGGCTGTGCCATCATCATTTAGGTGCAGTCCATCTCTACTAAAGAGCCTGTAGCAAACAAAAAAGTCAACCCAGTTCTCTAAAAACTCAAACCTCATCTAATAGGATAAAATTTGAAAGTTTTCACCTGTAGTAGAAATATTATAATCTGTTTTGCAGTAAGTGACTGCCCAGCAGATAACAGCAGTATTTCCAGCAGCTTACTTTGGAACTCTAGTGCTTTTCCTGACCAGGTCACCCTGCATGTGGACAGCACTAGGAGTTTATAATTAGAGTTGAACGAAAATAGGGAGTTTTGTTCTGATAGTAGTTCTGCGTAACTTATAAAAAAGTCTGAAAATCTGACTCCATCACAATTAAATCAGAATTTAAACAAAATTTGATCTAGATATTTGATTTTCAAACAAAATCTTTTAATTTAATTTCTGATTTTCTTATATTCGAGTTTCCAAAAATGCATAAAATTTTTCTAGATCCATGAATTCTCGAAGCCGACAGTTTCTAATCGAAACCAGGGTCATTTCGAAAGCATGATTAAGCACTAGTAATCGGTTCTAAAAAAATCCCTCCCAGGCCTTCTGAAGCACTGAGATTTGTTTTTAGAATCCTGAGCTGTAACCTGCCTTGTTGACGGCTTTGTTTACAGAGTAACAAATCATGTTTTTTAACAGGATTGACAGTTAACTAAAATATGTTAAGTAGATAAGTAGTTCAATATGCAGGGGAAATCTAATATAATGTAATGCAGGATGCAGTCTAATAATATTCAGCTGAGAGCTTTTTATTTTACTAAAATAATCCTTTGCAAAATATCCCTTTAGTACTTTCCTTATAGCAACACCCTGTACTCTGTTTTCAGTCTATATCAAAAAAACATTAAGCACATCTCAAAAAACTATTTTAACCTATATAGATTATAGTTTGCACAATTAATAGAAACATCAATTTGATAAATAATGTATAAAGGATGCAAAGAGAAAATTGTTTGTAAATAGTCAGGTGTTCCCCTAGTGTGGTGTGTGTTGATAAATAGTCTTGGTATTCTCCCTCTCACTAGAGACCAATTTAGCAGCCCATTTAAACATTTTCTGTAGATATTGTTACTCAAGCTGTTATCTCTGCTGCCAATCGTTAACCCAACTTTCTATGTATTGAAAACATATTTAATTAAAATTCTTATGACAGTGTTGTTGAAATGCAGCAGATTGAAGCTGTATATCTAATGATAATAGTCTGAGGAGAGGCTAGCCAGTGATCAGTTAGAAGACAGTTACATACAGTAACATGCAGTGTAGTCTGAGGATCATGTTCTCTGGAGAACGTTTGGCCAGCCTGATAAGAATACAGCATCAAAAGAATAAATTTCTCCTTTTCTTATTTCAAGTGCCTTAGGAGATTCACTGCTGAATCCAACCAGTATCCACCAGAAACTTCTCTTTAAATATTTTTGGTAATAAAGGGCTGTAAAGAGAAAAATAAATATCAATTGCATTTTCATTGGTGATGTATTTCATCAATACTCTTATTCATAAAACTGTAAACCTCGCAGAATGCAAATTTTATTTTAATTAGGCCACATGCTACATAATTCACTGTTAGAATATATCTAGTAACATTAAAGGGCATCTATAGTGAAAAAAACACATTGCCCCTTTGCAAAGTTAAATTCATGTACTCTGTGCTGCCTTAATCCTATATCTGTCACTGACTCTGTTTAACCACAGTGTCAGATCTATGTGCAGCATTCCCCCCTTCTCCCTCCCTTCTGTTACCTCCTCCATATCTCAGCTCCGGCTAACCGACAAGCTTTTTATGTGCAGTAGGAGTTAAAAGTTCAACATCCTGAAAAACACACCCACGCACAGTGGCCAATAGAAAGTAAGCTGTCCTGGAGACACGGAAGAAGGAGATCAGTACAGTTTACGATCTCTCACTTTGTGACCCATCATCAATCAGTGAAAGCTATTAAGAAGGGGGGTCAAGTGCAGCCTTATATCTAACATCAAAGCTACCTTTCTCCCCCTGCTAATGCTGTTATCTCTATGTTTATTACAGAGCAGGGAGGGGGGATCAAGTCACAGGGATTTGATTGACAGTCCAAGTAGGAGTAGAGGAATGCAATCACGTATTATTCTAACTGGTGTATCTCAGTACAGAGAGGGAATCTGAAAAAAGTGAAGACACTCTGGGGGTTGTGGGGAATTATAGAACACATGGAAAGAAAGAAAAAAAAGTTCATTTTCCCACTATAGATGCCCTTTAAGTAAATTTAACTGAACTTGCTTTAGTATTTGAAGACATTTCACCATCCACATGGCTTTCTCAATTTGTGGTAGGGACATTCCCCAGCATACCCTATATAGGATAGGATTATGTTCATGTGACATAACTGGTAAAGATCATACAATATTATTTGATAGTGACACCGATGACTGGAAATCTTAATAGATTAATGTGTCAGGATTGCTCTTCACTAGAGATGGACAGAACCTGAACCCGAGTTCGATCCGAACTTTAATAGTTCGGACTAACTCTTCCTAACTTCCCAAACTCTTTAGGGTTTTTCAAACTCATTGACTTATTTTCGATAATTATTAAAAATGCAATAATTATCAAATTCTCAAATGTAACCTTGAATGTATCCTTCGATGATATCCTTCGATGATATCCTTTTTCAGTAATATTCCAGCTGGTTCATTAAAAATATAACCTTTTATGTTATACTGTTCAAAATAAACAAACGTGGAACTGGCTAAATGTGCAGCAGAATGTACCAGAATGTAACATCTGCACGAGTGTCTCTTCTGGTATTTGCGCTGCAGACGCAAAGTGAGCATTAACATTGCGCAATTTTGAATTCAAATCAGCCATATAGTTTTGAGGTGATTTTTTTTTTGCATTTTTTCAAAGGGTATCTCCATGTATTATAAGAACGGGAGGTAAAGGAGCTGTGTCTTACCTCCAGTTCTTCAATAAATCGATCAGGAGCCAGGAGAGAAGGCAACAAACATACCCGATCACTCGCTCTCTGGCACTTGGTCTGACAGGTCCCGTTGGACTCTGTCTTCTATGTGCATGAACATCGCACTTGCATATGTGCGTAGAAGACAGAGTCCGTCAGGACCCTTCGGGCTATGTGCCGGGGATCGAGCTATCGGGTAAGTTCGTTACCTCCTCTCCTGGCTCCTGATGGACTAATTGAAGAATGGGAGGTAAGTCACAGCTCCTTTACCTCGCCTTCTTCAAAAAATCTAAATGGCCCAACTTTATTTTTTGAGTGGAGATACCCTTTAAAGCCTTGGAAATTTTCTTTTGATGCCTTTAACCAATATGCGCAAGTGTAGCAAGTATTAGGTGTTTGTTTACCCCACTAGCCAAAGGTCTTGGGAAGGAGCTTCCCCCTTTTGCTCATAGCTGCCATCATAAAGCTCTAAACTGGAACTTGAATGGGATTAGCCTGAAGGGCTTTAGCACAAGCTTAAAAAAAGGTGTGAAAGAATTATAGTAGCCATAGAGTTAATTATCAGAATCTAACAAGTGACGTTACTTGGAATTACTGGGCCCCCCTTGTTTCCTTATCTACAATGGTTTTTCTGAGGAAAAGCTATACCCCTTTATAGAGAAAGTATGAAATTGGTAAAAACCCTGGCTCCTAGGCACCCCAGCATTTGCAGGGTCTGCTCCCCTGGTAGTTTTGCCCCTGGATCTAACACATCTTGCTACCATATTAGCAGAAGTAAAAAAAGCCATCAAAACCCACATACTAACTGTTCCACTCTGGTCAAGGTGAAATTTAACTACAGCTGATTCTCTAGGTCTGGGGATTGCCTATAACTGCAATGGAACAATTAAAATGTTTAAAAGATCATCTGCTTAATGATGTCCAGCTGTTTCTCATGAATGTGTATAAGGTGTCAAGACCCACGGTAAGTGTTCAGTAGCATTCAGTACATAAAAAACAAAAATTCTACCTTTCATGATAGGATAAAAGAATAAAAAATAAAAGAGATGAAACTTCTTTAGTAGAATCAAGGTTGATTTAAAAAAAAGGCTTTTAAATTATACGATTCATTTAAAAAAAAATCACATCAAACATTCTTTAATTTAAATGTAAAAGGAATCAGTTATTTTAATTTCCTAAAACTAGACAATCCCTTGATATGAATATTCTGCTTTGAGGAAACTAACCTGTTATACTTGATAAAGTGCAGTGTTAAAAAACAGTCATATTTATAACTTATTAAAATAATACTTTCATTTTACTCATGGGAATTTTAAAATGTTCTAACAATTCAGCAAGTTTCTTGACACTAAAAAATATAAAATTTCTGTTGCATCTACTTAGCCACATTAGCATACTGTTATGTGACATTCCTCTCAGACACTTCAGGTTTATTTTAGACTTAGTACAGAAGTCATTCTTTAACCACTGCTAACCACTTTGACCACTTCCAATCTCTGTTGCTTATTGATGCCCATACACAAAGGGATTAAGTCCCATCTGTAGGAGTTTTTTCACTGTGATGATTTCATAATGTACATCCCAATGTAGTAATGAACAAATATTATTCCAATATTCTTACACAAAATCATAGGCATAGCATAATCCAATCCTAGTTTCCGTTTTCTAAGATAGGAGATTGCAGTCAATATTTTAGACAAATTGACTTTAATATCACCAAAGGTGGTTGAAATGGGTATCGAAATGTTGACTCGTGTGTACCATTTACTATCTTGTATGGAGACATAAAGAAAACTCGTTTTTTTATAAATAAGTCTGGAAGTTCGAACCTGTAACCTCATGGATTATGTCTTTCTAAAAGAAGAGCATATGTCCACTAATACACCAGAGATAACACATAGTAAGTAGCTACATTTAGAAATGTTAAAAAAAGACCATAAAATCAGCTTACTATTCATTATTTTTCCTGGTAAGCTCGTGTCATGCTTGCAGACCTACAGCAGCTTTCAAAGTTTTATCCGGAGCTTCCCTATTGGTGTGGAGCCTTTGTACAGAAAATACATGGACAAAGAATGTGCTGGCAACAACATGAAAGCCTTCTTAGTTATTGAATCCACTTGATAGATGTATGTAAATATAAATTTAATATATATGCCCCACAGACTGATACATTTAATATAAGTGTCCCACAGACTGGTAAATTGAATGTAAGTGCCCCATAGACTGGTAAATTAAATGGTACCTCCACTCCCAAAAACAAAAATCCTTAAAAGTTAGGAAATCCCCCCAAACCTAGATCTTGCTAAATTTAAAAATCAAAAATTGTCAGCTTAAATTACTTGCCAAACCTCGTTTCTGGCTCCTTCTGCTGCTCTTCCATACGGATCAGCAAAAGGGGCCAGACCGGCAGCCACATCTGTGATTGGCTGAGACTTAGTGTGGGTCAGACCCCAATGTAGAGTGCTTTGTAATACCTACTAATCCGGGCTGCTAATGCTGTGGGGTCATAAATCGGAGTACCTCTTTCATCATTTATTTGAGCTTGGGAGACTTGATAGTTCCCCCTTTCATAAAAAGAGCACTTTGACCACCTAAGACATCTCTCTGTTTCGCCTACTACATTAAGATGCAAAATGGAAGGTCTTTGATACAGGAAGTTCTTGATATCTTCAAGATCTTTAATTAGGTCAAGAATTTGTTGACATTTGTCTTTCTTAAGTCGTAAATGCCAGTGGCCGCTTATAACGACGTTGTGGCTTCCCATAATGCCATTGAAGACAAGACTGTTTGTACATTAATATGAAAGTAAGTTTTGATAGCATTTGTTCTATTTATATGGTGTTTAAGAAGACTTTTGTTTAGTCACCAATGATATTTTTTAAGTATTAGACAGGCAGAGGTCTACTCTTTTTGGGCCATGATCTGACCATGAAGGAGAGAATAGTAGTGTGTTTGATATTGTCTGTAGTAGCAAATGTGTAACAAAGAAGTAATTGATTCTGGTATGATGAGGTTGGGAGTAAAATGTGCATGTCTGAGTGGTAGGGTTGTTATGTATTCTAACAAGACTGCTGAATCTGTGGCATAATGATAGAGAGTTATGAGAGGCTAAAGTAGCTGTAAAAGATAGGCTATTCATTGCATCAGAAAACCACATTTTAAAATCTCCACCTTTACTGACAAAAATCCAGAAGATTTCTTGTTCACTTAAGATGTCAAGAAGTTTATTTGTCCCGCGTTAGGAGCGTAAAGGTTGCATAGTTGCAATGGGCTATTTTTTGAGAACCTAGTTTACCCTTCAGGGTGAGAGGGCAATCTTTGTGTATTATGATTTCTACTCCTGCTTTTCTGGAATTATAGGGTACTGCGTTTATAGAGGTATATAAGAGTTGTAGAAAGCTCCAAGGATCAGATGGGGTGTGGTGCCTTTCGTGTAATAAAAAAATCTACTCCATCAGGTCTAAAGAGTAGACCTATTTTTTAATTAGATCTAAGCACTTTAATATTTAATGATATTAGACAGAACATGGTAATGGGTATAGAATAGTTGAATGAAATTAAGGTCTGCTGACATGCGTATTCCTAACCGCGATCATTATACTTCTCTGCACAGGAAATATAATTAAATGTAATAACAAAGACAACTAGAAAAATATAATAAGAAACCAATTAATCAATAGGTAAAGGAGATAGTTTCCAATATGTATTATTGTAAAATATTGTATTATTTTTAAAGTTAGCTAAATAAAAAGGACAATTCAAAATGTTATTATATTTTAAAATGAAATAACATTAATGCACTCAACAAAATTGTATATGCAATTGCATTTGTTTAGAAGGAAATAGTTCCATTAACATCAATTAGCTTGATTCTGTAATTTTCTGTAATATGAATATGCACAAATCAGATTAAAGTAGTGTTCATACTAAGTCAAATAATCTGCATACTTACAGTGTTATAAGGAGAAATAAAAATGTAGAGACATTTGTCTATGCATTACTATTCTGCACTATAGCATTTCAAGGAGCCTAGAGGTGTTGAAAACTTTAGCAGCATAGTAGTTTAAAGGTCAGAAGCAATTGAAGGTAGAAAAATTTTAGATTGCTAAGGTAACACTACATTTGAAGACAGTGAAAATATTAATGGAAATCAAAAAATGGGCTGGAGCAGAAATAAACGAGCACCATCAAGATTAAAGTGGAGAGACTTGATCAAGAAGGGTATTACATTGTATATTTGAACATTAATTTCCGAGTTTTATGAAATAGCTTGAAAGAAATTTAAAATTAATAAGTTAGTTTAATTAAATACATTTTTGGGACGTTAACAGGGCCACTTCTACCATGAGGCAGAGTGAAACATTTGTCTCAGGCGGCACCCCTGCACTGCAGAAGAAAGGCAGCAGACAGGCAGTAAGTGGGGGCAAAAATAAATTCCTTGACCGGTTTAGAGAAAAAAGAATTTCCCCTAAGTAACAGGTATGATCTTGTTAAAATTATTTTATATGATTAGGTTAGCTTTAGTTAGTTTGTTAGGCTAGGTTAGACTACTTAGGTTTGTCTGCTAAAAGAGTCTACCTTGATGTGGTTGCAGGCTTACAAATCTTTTGGCTAAAATCTTTTATACTAAAGAAAGTATGGCATTTCTAATGTATTGTAACAGTTGAACTAACATGTAAAACACAGGCTATAAAATAAGTTATTTTGATTTGAGCAACAAAAACCTTAAAGGAGCAATATGGTAGAGGCAACACAAGCTGTTTGAGAAAGGGGTGTAACATCTGTTTCTAGTCATTTACATTATTGCTAATTGACTTTCTTAGGGGCTGTTTAAATACCTGTTACCTAAAATTGTAACATTTTAGCCACATGTCAAAACCATGCCCATCACCAAAGCCATACCCATGTTAACCCGGCGGTGGCGCGCTTCGTGTCTGGAAATACTCAAGGGCAGCATTCAAAAGTTAGTCTCAGGTAGCAAAAAACAAATAAGGCTTTACAGCAACAGTGATTTATTCATTCAATGCTAAATACACAAGATACACACAACGTTTCGGGGGATGTCCCCCTTCCTCAGGTGTAACCACATATTAACAAGTGCAGACTTTTATAGTGATATCAATCTCAAACAGGAAAAGGAAGGGGGACAACCCCCGAAACATTGTGTGTATCTTGTGTATTCAGCATTGAATGAATAAATCACTGTTGCTGTAAAGCCTTATTGAAGTGTGCCTCCCTTTCACAATATATGTATATTACCTTTACCGTTTGTGGCACGGAGACTGGGGAGTGCACCTCATATCATTCCTGTTACCACTCCACACACCTGGTTTAAAGTTAGCAAAAAACAAATAACCCAGAAAGTGGAGCGCTCGGCCAGGAACTTCAAGGAACAAATAGGACTGCTTCACTTCCAAAGTAAGTAAAACCAAATGCTTTATTTCTTCACATATAAAACAGTATTAAAGAAAAAGGAGACACCTGGCGTGTTTCGTGCTGTGCTAGCACTTCCTCATTGGTATTCCTCTGGATATTATAATTACAATTTGGAATCCCAGTGAGCTTTTGGGGTTTAATCTTAAAATTACGTTAACAAATAGTACTGTGTATAGCAGTTAACTCCTCTATCTTATGAACCAATCAGGCCTCAACTAGAGGAATATCATTCAGTCATTGGCTGTGATGTCATCTGTTACATCTATTACTGCTGCTGCTAACTAAAAGAACACAAAGCAGAAAGGTTAACCTCTCAGTTTTCTAACTATTGCAGTTTTGATGGGATGGTTTACCTATATACATTTTATCATTTGAGCTTCTAGGCCTTTTACAGAAGTCTTTTACACAAAATACTGTCATCTGTTTGGGAAAGCAGGAACGGCTGCCTGAACAAACAGAAGATGGGATGGTTGATTTACATGAACCAGGACTTGCAATATTTAACACTTTATTTGCCAAATACAGTGTGAATTATATTTATACTATCAATTTGTTATTTAAAGAGGAACTGTGGTCTCCATATTAGTGGGCTTTACTAAAAAGGTCACACTCCACCCTTTAAAACAACTCCAGGATTATGCTTTTAGATGCAGTCTAAAAACTGTGTTTTTGAGACTTGTGACATCACCAGCACTTGGGGTGTGCCTCCAAGTTTCAGGATGGAGCAAGGTCACTGCTGGTACAGAACATAACCAGATTGAGATTCATCATATTCCCTGCCCCCAACCTTTTCTTCCTAAGGTAATTATAGGTAGAGGACTGGACAGAGAATGTTTGCATGTCTGTAACTAGCTTTAGAAAATATTTTTTTTTTTAGTTAACGGGGCCAAAAATTGTAATTTACAGATTTTTACAGCCCTAACAAATCCCTACAATATGTCAGAAGCAGATATTTGTACTGGGAATAATCTATTACATTTTATACCCTCTAGGTAATCATAATAACTGATGAAACATTTAAATAAATATATATCTATACTGGTTAATTGAAGGAAAATGCAGAGATTTCATCCCCCTTAGCTCTGCGTAAAAATGTTGGTACCATTGTGTAAGATAAATTGCTAGTCTTTACTTAACTTTATATGATGGAATGAAGAGGCCAACACTTTGCCAAGACTTTACTGCTATATTACATTGCCTAACATAGTTAAACAAGCCCTTAAATGCCTTATTCAGTTCATTAACTGCTTAAATTGCTTAAAGAAATTTCAAAATACCAGTACCAGAAATAAAATATATTAATTCGCAAGACACTCCACAGTAGATTTTCATGTCAAACAATTCTTTATTCTTATGGTACAAATTAAAAGTGACAGATCCAAAGCTGTTAAGAAATACATAGTAGTGCAGCTTTTACCGACCATACAGATATTGCTCTAGATTAATTACAGTTTTCATTTCAGTCTATAAACTTTAAAGCAACTTGTGCAGTTAAATCAGCTTTGGTTTCAGTGTCAGAGTGTTAGGAGCTTTTATATTTTTATTGGGATCTTTCTCCCCCACTGGTCATAAGTCCGCCCCATATAATTGCTCTTATTGGGAAAACACAATATGTTTCACAGTGCTGTCTATCCATTAGCACGATTATCGGTGGCAAATTCAAAACAAACTAAACAGAGGGAAAAAAAACACAACATAATACTTTTTATTAATTACAACCTGTGTCACCATTCTGTAGATAATAAGACATTCATTTTCAAAGAAATAACGATATTTCCCAAAAAAACGTACATAGAAATTAGAAGGGAATTAAAAAGATCTTTGGCTGCATGGGTTAAAACACTGGTATATAGTTGGAAACAGAGAAGTGTGAATTTGAATTCTGGTTTAACCCTCTCAGTGCAATGAGACTGATCTGGCTCACAAACTATATCTCTACTCTGCTCTGAGTCTATACTGTCAAACATTGAAGAAATTGATGTAGATAGAGTAGATTGGGGAAGCCATTCTACTTCTCTAATTGACAGTGTACTATTGCAAGATTGTCAGAATATATATAGCCATAGGTAATGTGCATACTACATACATCGAGCTTTGGTCCAGCATTTAGATGAGCAAAGGCATTTTTTGTTACTTTTTGGTAATAGCTTGAGTTTTTTTCTTTTTCTTAAAAAAAAAAAAAACACACTTAACTTTTATTTTTCTTGATGCTTTTTGTTTTTGCTTTTATTTTCATTCCAGTGATGAGAAATTAAAATGTAATTCATAAAACTGTCAGTTGTTGGTGTACAGTATCACAAAATTACCTTATTTAACTTATTCAAGTTGTTAATAAAAAGCAGCAGGTCCACATTGTGTGAATAGGGAAACCATGTTAAGACAATTGTCAAATCCAGAATTCCAAAGCAAGAAGAAATTTTCATCTAATCAGGTTCAAGCTTTTGTTCGAAAGTGGCAGGGATTGGTAGAACAGCTAAATTAATACAGGCTGGTCATTTTTATCATCCTAATGCAACTTGACTGAGGGCTTACTATATATAGGGCAAACATTTGTATTTTAGAGCATTGTAGGGCAGAACTATTATTTCCCATGACCATCTAAAGGTCAATTAAACAAAAAACAATAAAAATCGTTCCTATAAAAATTAAAGCCTCTATATTAGTAAAAAGAAAAAACATTTTTATAGCCTTTATAACCTAATAGCCATAAGCAGAAAATTATCTTTCATAGTGAATGTGGCTTCTATGTTATGGTACTGTATACTTCACATAGGGTGATTTACAAGCACAATTATATAGAAAATAATTGCACACACAAGAGAAAAAAATACTAGTTAGAAATATATATCAATTTACATGTTCCATAATGCTTCTGTCTGGATCATATTGACAATGGGTGTGCTGCTCAAAAGACGGGGCTAAATAGGATATGAATTAACTTTGTACTGTACAGCTCACACTTACAGTTCTAACAGCCTATAGCTTCTTTTAACACATTAAAAAAAGGATCTTAGTGGCTTAATGTGGCCATACACATAAAAAGTTCAAGGTTTTTTTGCAGGCTCCATGACTTCTAGACAAATATTGAGTCCTTGTCAATCAATCGAATCATGATTGATCTTTGACAGTTTATTAAACAAAAGGTGCATTGGGGTAGTAAGCTGGGCTTAAATAATTTTGCATTAAATTTCCCATAGAGAAGAGCAGGCTTTTTAGCAGCATTAAAATGGTAATATGGCATTTAAGCTATTTAATATAAGGAATAATGTGCCCCTTACAGTGTAATTGAAGGATATTATGTCACAGAGGAGTTCCATGATCATATAAAAATTCAGAGGTGTGGTAAAATCCTTCTATTATAATGTGAAGCGGTGCATTATTTTTTATACTATATATATATATATATATATATATATATATATATATATATATATATATAATTAAATATTTCGTCTTGTCTTAAGGCTGTGTACAGCTTAAAAAAACAGTTATGACTTCAGTACCATTGCAATGCTGTAATTTTAGTGGGTAGTAAAGTAGTGGTCAGTTTATTCTACTTTTAAAACAACAGTTTTTCTTATAATAATCACTCAGTTACATAGCATCTTATGTATTATTATAAGATTCAGATGCACACTAGGGTTCTGTATTTTTTTTGTGTGTGTGTGGGATTGGTCCTTTGTTCCATCTTCCATACATCATACGCTGAATTTTCCTTGCCAGATCACTTTAATTTAGGAGAACTTCAGGCTGAAACTAATTTTTCTGACATACAGTACAAAAAGGTCAGATTCAAATGTAGTATCACTTCCTAGAGCTATACCATAGGTTTACCTAATTGTAGGTCTGTCACCTTTAACTTAACTGGCCAAGAAATGTCAGGTGGTTTATATGAGAAAAATGCTGTAGACTTAAATGTTTTTAAAAGGATTTTTAGTCTTTACCCATTTGAATTGAAGAAATATCATTAGAGTGATATAGAATAAGCAATATCATTTTTGTATTGAATTAGTCTGTGGTTGTACCCATTGGAATGTGGAATTGCAACCCATGGCACGGAATTCCCAGTAACTTCACACCAATTTATGTTCTTTTGAAAGAGGGTTTCGTATACCTCTACAGATTTTGTATGATAAGTTCAGGTAAGTTTCTTTATATGTTATTTATTTGGAAGTATGTTGTGGCTGAAACAAAAAGTACAGCCAGATTGTTCACTACATTTTTCTCAGGTCACATTGCCCAGCTAATGTTACGGATGCAATGAAAAGTGCAAATATTGGATTGTGCCATTTATCCGCAGAAACCTAGATGTTAGCTAATTTATTATAGATCAATTAAAAACTAAAATCTAATTGGTTTCTGCAGATACAGTTACTAGTTAGGAAAACTTTTGCACCTATTATTGTAATTTGACACCACATGTCTCTGCGCTAAATTAAATTGTGATCCAACTTTTTAAATGTTTTTAAGTAAATATTTAAATTAAATATTTGATTTATGCTTATTTGTCTTAGCAAACCAGTAGAATTGCTTCTAATTTTCTTTACATGCAATGGATCTAACAGAAATGGCTAATGGCCTTTAAGATTATCAAAATTAATCCATTCCATGGAATGAAATAATAAAGAACCCCAAAAGCAATCATCTAAATAAACAAACATATGGATTTGTATTTTTGAGATTTTCTTTTTTCGTCTCGAAAAATGTAATTGTGCTGAATGATGCAATAACATAACCAGTGGTTACAAAGACACGTGGTTTTGTATATACACATCCTACATCATTTACTTATGTAAATTCTAATTCTGAAAATTCATTTAGGAAGCATAACAGCACATTTTCCAGAATACAAAACAATACAAAATTATAAAACTGTAAAAAAAAAAAAGTGGGGGGTGACAAAGCTTATAGCTGACAACAAATCAGAAGGCTTAAGCTCCTTTATAGTAAATAGCCCAGTTAATGTAGTTGTATCTATTTTGTTACGCTTACTTGTCCTTGGTTAACTGAAGCAACACAAATGTTGTAAGAGTTTTTGTAACACAAAAGTTAGCATTTAAATTTTTGAAAAAGCTTCATTTATGACCTTTTTACGCTGCCAAATTAACAATAATTCTTTGCCACTTTTTTGCGTGGTATTCATAATTGTGAGTAAAATAAGAACCTCATTATTAATGTTTTACAATAAGTCAAAATATAAATTATGAAGTTGAAATACATTTATCACTTATTATTACATCAGTTTGGTGAGTTTTTCAGTCTGGACAGTTACCACTTTAGATTAATTATTCTTTAAATCCTACTTGTTTAAAACTTCTCTGTAAAAGAAGAAAAAACTCACTATGATTACATCCAGACTATTTTCTACCCACTGAGCTTTTAACGCTCAATTTGTCTTTTTGAGTATTTTCATGGTTAATATTTTCTTTATCTAGTTTTATACACTTTTTGGGATATAGCAACTTTGCTAAATCCAAACAGATACATATCTGCTTAATTTTGCAGAAAACCACTAGATGGGTGTCCAATGTGGAAAAAATTTGAGTTCTGTATGTTAGAATTAATAGGTTGGACATTGCTGTAAAAACAAAATTCAAACTATATCATTGAATATTTTAAGTATATTGTGTGTCCAAATGCAAATACATTTTAAAAAGTGTTTCTTTATAAAAAGCAAAGTTTCATGTAAGTCTCAGGTAAACTATAAGTTGATAAATAGTATTTTGCCTGTATAACACCACACTTATTGAGACAGTACACAGATAATAACTTTATCAATGTTATGAATAGGTTTATGGTGGAGAAAGAAATTACAATTAATTACAATGGTCTTCTATTGGTTTGGTCTACATTGATGGTTTATATTCTTTAGAATCTGAGAGATACATCTTTGGCTAATAGATATTGGAACTAAATCAAAGGAAAAAAACAAGATTGCACAGTCTTCTCTCACAACTTGACAGATGTTGTTACTATTGAAAGTGCCAATCAGTAAACTCACAAAAAATTTTCTGCAACACAAATGATTTTCTGGAACAGAAATATTGGCTCAGTAATAAGTAGGTAATAGTAGTAATAAATAGGCTTAAAAACAGTCTAGTTAAAAGTCAGCTGAGAATTAAACTTGCTAAAACAGTGGCATAGAATGTTGGGCAATACTCTGAGACAACAATGTCTATGCTGTCTTTAGATCAGCTATTATTTATGCAGAGTGCATTAAAGGGGTTCATTTTTTGGAAGCCTATGTGCAAGACAATATATTTGTCTTTTAATGAAACAGTTGTTTGGATGTAACATAGAAATACGCAATATAACATTCTGTTACAGGGAAATGTTGTCTTTTTATACAGCCCTAATTTCTCAAAGACACTTGTAAACTATCCAATGTACCTGCACAAAAAGAAAACTTATAGAATATATATTTAGAATATGAATGTGTCAGAGTTGTTCAATGGGAAGACAGATGGGATAGTTTTAAATATAGTGTGTTCAATACACTGCAACGCCTAACAATTTTCAAATTTCGCATACTCTAAAAAAACAGAAAGTGTAAAAATTAGCACATTAAAAAACATAACAAACCCAGTCCTTAAAGCAGGTTATGCTGATTCAGTCATGAAAAGCTTTTTCACAAATAGAATAGAAAGGTTATCCAATCAAGAAATGCAAAAATAAATAAATAATCAAATAAACCTTTCATTTTACATAAAATTTGCCTAAGAGCAGAACATCATTGTTATTTAATTCCGTGTTTCTGACTTTGGTTAATACTGAAGATTTTGTAGTAAATTTGCACTTATTGCCTGAAGGTTCCCAAGAGTTCCTCCAGGTGGCAGGCTAGATTTCTTTAAATAGATAAAAGATTCTCTTGCTTTGAGATACTGTTTGCATTGTTATAATATACAGAAAATAACAAACACATATTTTTGGTTTTATTATGTGAGGTCCATAAAAATGTTTTTGTTTGTTTAAGGACTACTTCTACCACGAACACACATACACACTAAGTGGTGTGCATTGCATTTGGAAAACTGATGAATACATTAATAAACTGTTCGGTCCATCTGTCAGTTTTCTCAGTCTAATATTTACTTACAAGAGTGATCAATAGGCATATCACAAAGTTCAAGTTGAAAGTTTAACAGTTTTCTTCCACAGAGTCCGTTAAAGACTCTAAAGGGACTGCTGTACCTGGCTCATGTTGTTTTAAACGTTTGATTGTGTTCTTGAGTGCTTGTCGCTTATTGCAGAACCAAACTCTAACCACTTCCCGATCATAGTTCAGCTTCTCTGCGATTTCAGTCATTTCTTGTCCAGAAGGGTGTGTGTTCTTCTCAAAATGGGCATTCAATATCTCTAAAGCCTGTGGTGTGAAAGATGTGCGCCTCTTGCGCTTTTTTGATGGTTCGCTGCCGATAAACTCTGTGAGGTTCTGCATACCTGCTCGGTGGCGGGCTTCGGCCTCAGCCATCCACCGCTCAAGGACAGGCTTTATCTTCTGGGCACTTTTAGGAGTGATGTCCAGCTTTTCAAACCTGGCAGGATACAAAAGGCCAGGGTTCAGTTTGGCTGTCAGACTGCTAGCTATAGTGTTCTCTTGGGCATCCTGTGGTAGGAAAAAGTGGCTTCTCAGGATGGTGTGTCTGAGGGGAAAATTGAAAAAGAAGAGTCTTACACTGATGCTCTGCCAGGGTGGGACTTCCTGCCTGCCTATCAAATGGACTGGCAGAGGTAAATTACAATGGAATAGAAGAAAAGTATGTTGATAACATACAATACAAAAATCAGAACTGAACACACATGCCTACAACATGCAAAAAAGAGAGAAAAAAACATGAACAGAAAATATTACTAAGAAACATTTCCAATGTTTCTGAAAATGTTATACATTGGAATTTTACCTAAGTGGAGTATTAGATATTTAAAATAAAATGTATAATCTCTACAGGAGGTAGACATAGCTGTAGATGAATAAATGTAAGGAAGATATACAATTACCCTGTATTCAAGCATCTAATTACCAAAAATGAGTAAATCTATTTTTCCATCTCATTTCGTAATATATGGTCATGGAATGAATAATTCTGAACTAATACAAATCACAAAACTTGTGTATTTAAGTACATAACACATAAAAACAAAATGATACAACACAGGGTGCATTATTCTTTGTTTATTAGCAAAAGTGTGTCCTTTGTTGTACAATGTAAATTGTGTGTGTATGTTTACATGTGTACACACACAATGTATGAATTTTGCATGTGCAAATGAATCTTTTTATATACTGTATGTGTTTGTAGTTGCCTGTAAATATTGCTGTGTTGGCTTGGAAATGTTAGCGTATGTGTAAATGTTTGTGCATGCATTTTTGTATGTTGAGTTGGCCATTTATCTGTGACTTTGTGGGCAATGCATTTTTAAAATCTAAAAAACGGAATATTTTAAGTCAGCGTTTGGTCACTGCACAAATCATGTTTTCCATGTTTATTTTATGTGAAAATACAGAACTGCTTTAGCAAAAAGATTTGCAAGATGCAACATTTAACCACCAGTTTTGGTAGTTCCTGGCATTGTATCAAGGTGAGAGGATTCTCTAAATGGTAAGACAGGGCATATTTACAGGAGATGAATGAATCATGCATTTGTATAGCTTATAGAACAATATGACAGTGTGTAAAGCACTTTCGCTTTTGGAAGAAAATGAAAGGTTTTAACAGACCTGCCAAATCATATCAAACACGTCTTCAAATATAAAGTGATAAATTGATACATTAGACAGAGTAGATAGATGGATGGATTGATAAATAGATAGATAGATAGACAGAGAGACAGTCAGACATGTTTTACTGCAAGGAAAAGGGTTTATCATTTCTTAAGTGTGTTACTTTGTTACACACCAGAAGCGTGGAATAGGGTAATAAGGAGTATAAACATATTTTAGTGCAGCTGCTATACAGTTGTACATAAACAAATCACAATCTTTACTAAATTAACCATTGTCAAATTCCAAATTTATCCTGGCATTAACATAAAATGTTCTTTTTTATTCATTTAAAGGTACAGCCGAGTTTGAAAATTAAGTTGAATTAAAACATCTTTTTCCTTTATTGAAAATTTACACTATTTCCACAATAACCTGGAAATGTTTGTACTAATAATTCTCATTTTAAACAACACCCTGTGTGTTGTGAATGGGATGATTGAAAGGGTAAATGTCCCCATACACTACAAACTCACCTTCTGTTATTCTCCCGAAGTTACACAATGTCCTATAAACCACCTGGCCAAATATTTCTTGCAATCAACTTGCAAAAATCTCAAAATGAATAGGCTAGACAGGAATGTTGCGGGTATGTCAGAAGTTAGGAACTGCTGACTGGCAAATACACTTTAAAGACATTAGATAGAAAGATTTGATGGTCAAATGTCAAATGTATCTAATCTCTTTATTGTGTATGGCCAGCATAAGTTAACAAATTGACTGGCTTGTTCTGAAATGCAAAATAAAAGGGCAAGTTTAGACTCAAAATAACATTAAATATTAAGAAGGATTACCCAAAACCCAATTTTCTTTCTAATCTTACATTTTCCCGACACACTCCTACATTGAGTTATAACAACTTACAAACAGCTGATCCCGCACCTATCTGCTCCTGATGTGAGCTGGTTATTAGCATGCTCAGGAGCAGAGCATGCTTGTAACAGCTTATTCGGTACTGGCTGTCACTGTCGTGGCCATGACTGACAGTCATTACCAGCAAGAAGAGGAGGACCCAACGAGGGATCAGGCTGTTTGTAAGCAGGTCCATTTCTAGCCATTTTAGTGCCCTAGGAGTGTGTTCAGGCTCTGTACTAGATACAATGCTGCAAAGTACAGCTGAACAAGCAGAGCAGTTCTGAAACTGAAAGTACCATAAAAGCTGACAGGGAGATGCTAGGGAGAAGAATAGGTGCCCTGGTTCAACATAGGTTCCCTAGTTCTTTGCCTATATTAGCCTATGCCTAAAAATGGCCCTGTTTGTAAGTAACTATAACTAAGTGTGGGAGCACCGGGAAAAGGTAAGATAAGAACGTAAATATTTTTTGGGGGTAATACTTTTGAATGTGTAAAGTTATTTTGAGGCTGGAGTTACTCTTAAACCAAAACATACAGTACATCAATTGGTTATTAATTGATTAATAAGAGCTACACTGATTTTCTCTTCCTCTTGGTTCTATGTGACTATTGTTACAGCCCCACTGAAGGTTGTTCTGAATAAGGAACTGGCTAACTGGTTGTTGTTTCCAACAAGACAGGAGCTTTGGAAAGATGGGACAGCAGCATCCACAATGGCATTCATTTTAAGGTATGTGTTAGTTTTTTAAAAAATTTTACAATTTAAGTTCCCATTACAGGAAGAATAACCTGAAGTTAGGGTATGCATCTTTAACAACTCAGTAAAGAGCTAACATTTAATTGGTTGCTGCAAATTGGATAATATGGATAAATTTTCATCAGCCCCATAAACAGGAGTCATTTGTGTCTTTCCTTTATAAAGGAAAACGTATCTATTAAAAATAGAATGTCAGGACAGCGACAAAGCAAAAAAGGTAAAAAATTCTTAATATTTCTATCAATTTGTAGGGACACTATTCTTGCTGAAAATGTACAGTCACAGAACATTAAAACCTGCTGCTGCAGTATTTTGCTTGGATGTCCATAAAATTAAAAGGATTAAATATGCAGAATGCATCAACAAAATTAAAATTCAGCCATAAAAAATCTTCCAAAACTAACCCCAGGTGAAGTTTGGAATAAACATTTGTTAAAGCTTCTAAACCATTCTTAGGCAAAACAAAGTGCCATTTTGATCTTTAGTGTTTCTTATCTATGTTGATCCTTAAAAACATAATGTTTGCTATAACAGTATACTAGTCATGAAACACATTCCCCAACAGTGGTATCCTTGTATGGACTGAATAAAGGTTATTTTCTACAGGGGGGTATCTTATAAGAAAAAACAGTAGGGGATGCCATAAAAGTGAGAGGATCCTATGGAGCTTTTTGTATTTAACAACAATCAATGGGTTTTATGGAAAATCATTGAGGGAAATGTGAGCTGCAAGCTCACTACCCCATACTGATGTTATTTATAACCTTAGTCTTAAACTACAGGAAAAGTACACTTCTGTCCTACAGAGAATACATTAAAAATATAAAGAGAGGATAAAAAGAGAGAGAATTTCATGGATCATGAAGTACAAAATCCACTTATAAATAAATTCAGATTTGGATAGTTTCTTTCTTTAAAAAGCATGATACACGGATACAGCACAGATAATACAAACTAGCACACTAGTAATCAAATAAATAAAATGATGGTTAAAATAAGGTTTTCATTTTATAGCTCCACACCTGACAGATTAGGATAAAAAAATTATTTTATAGGTTAGACTGTACCAGTTACAGTTACTGCACTGATTTCTTAAAAACTGTGCTTGGTACATGATTGGCTAATGGCTATAAACAGTCTAAAGGAGGCCATTACAATCATGTGTACCTAAAGAATCCATTGGAATCTGACGTAACATGTGAAGGTAACCACAAACACGGGCCAACTGATCCCCATACTATGCACCCATACATGTGGTCAAATGAATCTGCTCATTCTGCTTAAATCGGGAACCACCGACAGTGAAGCTGATAGCAGTAGTTTGTTGGCATTGTTGTCAGTCATTTTCAGCCCCCACACCTTACCAGTACTTAGTAAATCCCATCAGATCTGACAGGATAAGTTGGGATTCTGTAATATGTATGGGAAGCTTAAGATTCATAATTGAAAGAGCAGGAAATTGGGGGCCCTTAATTGGTAGTGCCGAATACTTCCTGGTCTTCACTAAATAAAGATGGGTATAGCCTAAATCTAGGACGCAAATCTCAGTTATTCACTGATGCTGCTACTGGTCTGGCTCCTTCTGTGTCTGCTGTACAAAGAAAAGGCATGGAGCAGCAGCAGCAGAGAGGTGAGGGAATGAGCTCTGGTAAGTATATTTAGGAGCCACTGAGAAGCTTTTAACCTAACAAGGTCTAGGTTTTTGGGGGTGTTTAGTTCAAGGTTACATTTTTGTTTGGGTGATTTTTAAATCATAATTTACCTTCACACAGTAATATTTTGTTAAAAAAAGATTCAATTACTTTTAAAATGTCTACAAAAATCACATAATTAATTAGCTTTAGGGATCTTCTACAATACTAGAGAAAAATGATATGAACTAGAGTGACAAGGGATGTTTTCTCCACTCCACTTGTTCAGAAGAGTCAGGTTAATCATCACTTACTAAGAAAATGTAATAGGTGTATTTCTGTGTAAGGTCCCCCTTAGCCTGCCAGCAGACCTAAAGAAACTGCACCGGCAGATTATATTTATGCATGCACATTTAATTTACACTCATGCAAAACATGCATTGAAATAAATTGTTCTCATTTAATTACAAATAGTTACCTGCAGATAGCTGACTGGCTATAAGCCGGACCTTCTGTTGCACTTAAAGCTTGCCCCACTTGAGTCTGGGTCAACCCAAGGGAAAGTCGTCTAATTTTGAAAGCTTTAGCAAACTCTCTTATTTCTTCCAAATTTACTCCATCCACTTCTCCTGTTGCTGTTTGTGGATCTGAAAAGAAAACACACAATTGCGTATAAGAATTTGCACATTTTGTGGGGTTTTGTTCTGCTGGTGTATTAACTGGTTTGGGTGCAAAATTCCTATGTTTAAAAACCATGGAAATCCCAATGTAGAAATAGTATTGGTAGTTTCAACCAACAAAATTATGATAGCTGAACAGGTATTTATAGCCAGAAATCAGGTTTGGAACAAATCTCCTGTACATTCCTAGATAGTTATAATGCATTTTTAGAACTGAAATTCAGATATTTCAAAAATAACACCACCTAGAAAATATAAAGCAGAACTTAGTTCTCCTTTAAATGCTTGCATTATTAATTAACAAAAAATATACACATTTCAGCTGGTATAAAAAACTCTTTTTTTATACATATAATCTCTATACATATAATCTCATTCATTTATTAATGTAATAGCAAGCCAAGTTACAGCTTTAACAACTTAATGCCAGATATTTATGGTTCTCTTATTATATTAGTTTTGCCAACTATCAGCATATTCACAGACAGTATACATTTGTTATGTAAAACCAGCCAGAATTGCAATATGAATATTAACATTTCATAAATCACTATAACTTACATTACTAATAACAACAGGTCAAATGAACATGATGCAAAGGTTATTAAAATGGATATGAAACAGACTAGAGGTTAGAATAATAAAATATTAGTAGTATATGAAGTAAATTGAGCATTTTGCTGCAATGCAAGCCAACCTCTGATATACCAGACAGGAGCTTAGCTACCAGGGGTGCAAGAGATGCAATTACACCAGAGCCAAAGTCCCCCTAGTCCAGTTTTTATACCCTCCTACAGATACATGGAACCACCCCAGCAGCCATTGTAAATGACACAGGAATAGGTCACATTCTTTCTAGTAATGCCCTGTATGAGTACAATGATCTATCCTATCAATCCTATTTGATTTATGTGAGTGCTATTAAAGGGACTTTTTTTGATTATTTAGATTTTTGATTCACAGGTTGGGGAAGGTTTTCTGGGTATGTTGAAGACCCTTGAACCCTGTTGATCAAGGCCCTTGAACCCTGGTGATCAAGGGTCCCTTAGTTTTGTAGATATGCCACTGGGGCAGTGTAAGTTAGGCATAACTGTTTACTTGTCTACCCCCACACTAACCCCTGAAGTTCAATCCCAAATCTCTAAATGTCTGCTCTCTATTGCTTCCAGGATGGTGCACCCCCACCTTAAACTCAATCTAAAATTGAATTAATCATTCCCTCCCCTAAACTAGGACCTAGTCTACCTTTCTCCATCTCTATTGACAATATGTTCATTAACCTAGTTGAATCTGCACGCTTCCTTGGAGTAACCTTTAACTCTTCTCTTTCCTTCCAATATCACATTAACAATGTCACTCGGATGTGTCGTTTTCTCCTTTGCAATATTGCCAAGATCCGCCCTTTCCTCTCTCACTCCACCATTAAAATACTCATGCATTTCCTTATAATATCCCATCTTGACTACTGTAACATTCTACTACTTCCAGCCTGCCATCTCTCTCCTCTCCAGTCTACCTTAATCTTGGCAGCTCAGATCATCTCACTTTCCTCCAAAAGAGAACCTGCAGACCCGATACTTTAGCCTATAGGGTGACTTCCCATCAAACAAAGAATCGTATTCAATACCCTACTTTTAATCATTAAATCCCTTCACTCTACTGCACCACCTCCCTACTTATCTTCTCTTTTGGTCCCTTATGTTCCTGGCCATGCCACATATATATATATATATATATATATATATATATATATAAATATATATATATGTGTGTGTGTGTTTGTGTGTTCTTAACCTATGTATGAAATTGTATGTAATTTTTATTTATCTGTATAATTGCTTGCACTTATCCCCTTGTTTGCACATATTTCATAATGTACGGCTCTGCGTACGCAAGTGGCGCTTTATAAATAAAATTATACATACATACATTGTGAGGTTGTGCCAAAGGAGTACACCTTCTTTTTCCAACTAATTATTTTGCATAAGAAAACTAAAAGGGCAGTGACTAAAAGTAAAAAGCATTAGTACATTAGAAGAGATGACATAAAAAATAGAAGGAAATTACTTACTGCTGACTAACTGGCCAACACTCAAAGCAGAAGAAGAGGAAGATGAAGAAGAGGAAGAAGAAGTTTGACGTATTGGGCTTTGGGACAATGATGTTTGCGTTTGACCCAAATGCAGAAGGTTGGAATGTGAGGTTGGTTGACTCGGCTGTATCTGTGCCGGTTGGTGGAGCTTTATATTGAAATATAAAAGAAATGTAAAGGATCATATATACCCAATAATAGGGCTTAACAGTTTAACTGTACTTTTTAATTTAACTCTTTAAAATGTTAGGTTGATGCACTGTTAAGTATTTAACACCAGCTACCTTTAGGACAACTAAACTGTAAAAATTAACTTTTTAGAAATGGAAAGTACCTGGGACAGAGAGGTAGGATTGATTATTCCCACCTCCCAATATTGTTTTGTTGAGGAGCCATAGCACTGTTTCCATCTGCCAGGTTATGGCCCTGGGCCAGAAGCAGTTTCGTTTGTGCTGCTGCTCCTCATAGAAATTATATTGAGAGATTCCAATCCTACCTCCCTGCCCCAGGTACTTGTCATTTTAACTGTTTTTGAAAAAACTTTATACCCACTATAGTTCTCCTTTAAATACTTATGTACAAACGTCCACATAGCCTCAGGTAAATAGGGTTGCGATGGCTATGCAAGTGCCTCTTCCAGTACTCACGCAGCTGCCACAAACCAAGATCGTAAATGAGGCCAGAGGACTCTTCTGTTAAAAAAGTTGCAAAATTTACAAAATATATTGGCCACGTTTTTTTTTAATCAGATGAAGTAATCTATGTAGATGTACACTCATTTGTTAGCCTAAAACCGCATTCGGTACTGAAATAACATTTTGTGATGATATGAGTAATATTAGGTAAGACAGTATGATGAATCAGTGGGTATTTCAAAATGCAATAAATTCTCTAACAAAAATTAGTTAAAACAACTAATACATTCCAATTATAGGTGTTCTAACACTGCAAACAGAGCCTACATCACTCAATATGTGTCTCCTACACTGGGGAAACTTGCACCTGCCATGCTCTGTAATCTAACAGAAATCTCAGTTTAAACCAGAAAAGTTAATTATATTATTGGGAACTGCTTTTACAGAATCATAGGCTTCTTCCAATTAACATAATCTGTAAAGACTAACTTGCACCCTAAACAACCTAGTGCATTTTACAGAATCAAGTAACATGCTCCTTCAGCACTGTTTGATCTGTTTGCAGTGTAAGGGTAGCTAGAACTGAGACATTATTCTGCACGATAAGTATAGGTTATGCCTTATGCACTTTATATATACTTGCATTATATTATTATATTTACTTTGTACAGTTTATATACAGTACAGTACTTTATACAGCATTTCATAGACTTAACAAGGATAAACACTGATAGACATGACAATAGACATGGCATTATAACCAATTGTAAACATACAAACAGAAGTGAATCTTACTATGGGCATAATAATTGAATTTATCTAGGGTCTATCCTATATACTTTATAGCACCTAAAAGTGCCTGTATCAGGTTAAAAAGTGTAATGCCTCTTTGAATTTTTTAATCTATTTGATGGTGCCCTCAAAGGCCCTTGGGCCGAAACGTTGGGCTGTGTTTGCTCTGCGCATTGATTTGGTGAATGAACATGGGATCATCCTTTAATATTTGATTGAACTTCCGTATCTTATTATATGGATATTGCATATACACCAGCTAGGAGACAGCTGGTATATGGAATTTAGGCCCCATACAGTTTAATTGTTTTACACATATTTGGCAGGTTAACAGCCCTTATTGCATCTCCCAGAGTGTTTTAGAATTCATAATGAGTTGAAAATTTGCACCTGTGTATAAACCTGTAAGTTATGATTATACTTACACATTTTGCTCTATTTGTATCTGCTTTTACCTTTTTATTTCCAAAACAGATGAGCCCAAATTGTGTGATCAGGGGTAAATTTGTGCATTTGGGTACTTTCAGATTCTCAACAAATGAGCACCAAGAACTCTTAAAATAACCCAGTCTACCTAATGGGGAGAACCAGCAGATGGTCTAATAGAAAGATTAGTGAAGCAGAACATGAGTGACTTGGCCTGTCAGTTGGAGTTGCCTAGGGGAGGATTTAGTAGAGCATATTTGTAGAAACAGGAATAATCCCTGTTTGATGCTAATGTAAATAGACAATGTAGCACATTGAGTGTTAAGGTATATTTTCAGTATATATTCCTATGGATGTATAATTTATGTGAGTTCAAAAGGAAAACAAAAACAGTAACCTTAACCTTAAAATATTTTTCTAAAGTAAAAAAAAAAAAAAACTGTTCCTAAACAAACAATTTACAAAGTGTAGCAATCAGAAGCTCTAGTGCCCCCTATTGTAAGATTGTTATAGAGCACAGCAGGATATTGCAATGAGATGTACAGTCATACATTTGACCAGGCTACTTTCTCTTTATTTAAAAAAAATAAAAGGACATATACCTGCCTAATTTATTTGAAAAACGATTTATTTAATACAATATTTACTTATACAGTAAAACAGTAAAAGATAGATAGAGAGATTATATAATTCAGATTGATATATTTTATAATTATTGATATACAAATATATATAAAGAAAGTATTTATTATGTCTCTTCCATTTTCTTTTTTAAATAAAACCACACATGAAAAGAAAGTGCTTTCTCTTTCCATAAAATGGATAATTTGTGGTCAAATGATCCCATGACAAAACTCTGAAAGATACAGAGAGAGAGTCAAATTCTTAGCCATATCCAACATAAAGTAGCAACTAGACATGACTTAAATAGAAAGAACTGTTGGCTCTAGAGAGGAAAGTCGTGGAGCCATTCAGTGTGACTACTTTTGGACTTTGATGAATGAGGGTCTATGAATTTTCAACACTACTCAGCATGTGCAAAAATTCATTTCTTTTATTATGGAATGCAAAGCCAATAACCTGTAAACAGCTATCTCCATGACTGCCTCAGGGCTGCTGTGTCACATTAACTTACATAGGCTAAATCCAATTGGTCTGCGCTGAAAGCAATATCACACATCTCATTACCTACTTAATGATGCTTTGTGGAATATTAGCGTGGAAATCATTGTACTAAACATATGTAATATAATCAGTGTCCACTATTATAAAGAACTATCCACCAAGAATTTCAGTCACACAAGATATTTCTATTCTCCTTAAATGCATTTAGATGAGTAGATTTTTGACTGTATAAAACACATTATTTGGTCATTTGAATCATAACCTTTTCTAAATGTTTTTCTAGCCATGTTGACATGTTTGATAGCTTTTTCCATACAAAACATATGCATATACTGTATATATTATTTATATTTTATATGTGTATATTTTATGAATATTTAACAACTGATCCCCTTTAAAGGCTCTAACTGTCTGTCAATCTATATTTCCATCCATGTATCTATATCTATCTTTCTCTATATATCTAACCTATCTACCTATCTATCTATCTATCTATCTATCTATCTATCTATCTATCTATCTATCTATCTATCTATCTATCTATCTATCTATCTATCTGCTCTAGTTTTCCTTCACAGGAAATGAGTATCTTTTTGTGGGGGTGAAGACAGACCCCTTTAAAACTGCAAATCTCCACTGTAGTATGGGGAACTAGAATAATTTTTGTTAAGTGGCTCTATCACTGTTCTGTTATAGGTAAAATCTGACCACAGAGCAACTTAGCACTGGTCCAGTTCATAATGATTACATTTACCATTTGCTAAGGCTGGCCTTAACCTGTGGCATTAGGACACATGGCTCTAAAAAAGACAAATGCCTACTTGTGCCTCAACAAGTCTTATATTTATCTGGCAACAAAACACGGTGCTGTACTTACAATATAACAACTTTTCTGGGCATTACCCACTGCGTCACATATTGAACAACAGATTAGGGGGGCGATGCAATATTGGGCACAAAATGCCGAAGTCAGTGTAAAACCCATGCTATCTGATTTATGACCGTGTTAGTGGGAGTTTTACAAAATGCAAAACCCCCTTAGTAAAGTTTTGCACTAAGGTTTTACGCCATTGAATAGGAGGCATTAGCTGGCGCGCTTACCTTTCAGAGATCCCACGATGTACGAAATCTCACACAGAGATTTTTGCATTGCGGGAACTCAGGGCAGGTAAGGTGCGGCGATTGCTATATTGCATCGCCCCCTAGATATTTTGTAAACTCCATTCTAATACATATTTGAATAGTTATATAGTACATAAGAAGGTTATTACCTGTTGTCCTGGTTTGAGTGGTGAGAGTGTAATCCCCTGTGTGTTGATCACTGGCAAAATCTGATTTCCTATGACTGTGGCAATGATCTGACCCTGGGCATTGGTCAGGAGCTGTGGAGTAATTGGTTGAACCTGAAGTCCCTGAGCTCCTCCTGTTGTTTGGTTTGATGACGCTGCATTTGGCATTAGAGGAATTGTTCCAATTATCTGCATAAAATAATAACAGTAACTTATTTCCTACACCCAAACCATTTCTCTAAATATTATCAGGGAGGTGCCATATCTACCTTCCTCGCTCCTCTTCCTGCCGAGTTCTCGCGATTCAGTACTCACTTATCGTGAGTTACTGCATCGTGAGAACGAGGCAGGTAATGAGCGTGAAGGTAATGGCACCTTTCAAATCACGTTAGTTTTCGCACTACAAAGGAGCACGAAAACAAACTTTTTTGGTTTGCATTGGTTTCCATTGCACCTATGCAGGCACCGGAACAATCGAATTACCACTTGGCTAACCTGATATTTCATCAGGAAGCGTGAAGTTAACTCCATTTCATCCCCGAATCGGGGATATTGCATGTCCATGTATATGTAAGCAAATTATTAAAAATAAACAATAATTTACCCCTTTTTAGCATCTTCTTTAAATTACATAAAGCGATTTGTTTTCATGCATATAACTTAACTACTTATAACAGGTACAGAAAGAAAAACTCTTGTTTTGTTGCCCAGTGCACAGAAAAATCATGTTACTAAGCAAAAACCATAAAACTTTTACAGAGGAACAACCTCTGCTTCAGTATTGGTTTAACTTCCTTCTATTTTCTTTATCTTTTAAAGGGCATGTCCACCCCATTTAATAATTTTTGATATATAATAGGTCTTACTCCCCCAGCCCAAACCACTATAATAGATTTTTCAGAGACTCCCCCGATCATTACTTACCTTCCTTCTTTCCTCCGGCGTTCTGTCACGGCCCACTGCTTGCATGAAACTGCAAGCAGGGGGCCAACCCGGCAGCCAATCATGGACACGGCTGCCGGCTGCACAGAACACCGGGGGACAGAGATAAGGTAAGTAGAGTTCGGGGGAGTCTCTGGAAAATCTATTATAGTGGTTGGGGCTGGGGGAGGGAGACCTATATATATATATAACAAAGGGGAAGTACACTAGGGGGAGGCAGAGAAAAATGGGTGGGAGAGGGAGGGGGAGGGAGGGCTGCAGTGCACATGGCAAAATTCTCCCGGAGGAGAGATATAGGCTCCTGGTGGCCAGTTTGTAAGGTAAAGATTATATTAGGAATCAAATTGTGGAGATTTTTTCATTCATTCGGCGCACACCGGAAATACAGCAGTCCAAGAAACTCACGAAATAGATAAAAAGTCCTTTCTTTATTACGGCATCATCCGCCTTATACAAACAAACATACAAACATGTGGAGGTCCCGCCTACCTCCACATGTTTGTATGTTTGTTTGTATAAGGCGGATGATGCCATAATAAAGAAAGGACTTTTTATCTATTTCATGAGTTTCTTGGACTGCTGTATTCCCAGTGTGCGCCGGATGAATGAAAAAACCTCCACAATTTGATTCCATTTTGAACCTGAAGCGAAGGGTTCGGGGCAGGCAGCACCCGGACCACCAAGGGGAAATGGTGAGTACCTATATTCCAGAGTCCGTAGGCTGATTGCTTTCCATTGAAGGGAGTTGAATCCAAGTGAGAGGCACGGGGTATGTTACACCCGTGCCTGCAACATAATCAAGTGAGTTAACTGTCTCTCACTGATTTATTGCATCGGATAGAAACATTTTTGAAGTGTGTTTTTTGAATAAAGATTATATTACACTACAGAGTGGGGCCAGAAGTGGGTGAAATTCTAGTTTTGGGGGTGGACATGCCATTTAATCTTTATTCTAATCTTTGTTACTACAGAAGATTTTATTTTCTCATGTCCTACTTTTATTAATATACTATTATTGCCATATTGCCATTTCTCCTTTATGGAACTCATCTTGCTTATCAAACTTTAAATCGTCTCTCTGCATCATGCAAAAATGACATTACCAAACTGTACTACTTACCAAACCGGTCTTCAATCAATGCATTAAAGGAATAGTTCACTTTTCCAGTGAGCTAGTCCTTTAAAGGTAATATGGGAGATGGGAGCAAGTGTTCCTGTCTCAATTAGAATTAGATTTTTGATTAAATAAGAGTAATTTTTTTGGGGTGTACTGAACATTAGTTTTTTATGAGTATTGTGTTTACCCTTTTTCCAATCTAATCAAACACAGAGTAACTGAGAAATGGCCTTATACTAAAATACCTCTCCCCAATGTACAAATGGAAACTAAAATGGCAATAATGGCAATGCCACGCTAAGAAAGCCCATTTCAAATGGGGGGAGGTAGGGTGCAAGGGGTTTCTGGGAAGGGGGCGTTTCCCACTAGTGACACCCCTATGGCAGTCAGGGACTGTTCACCCCACCAGGGGTCCTTAAAAAGAGCCTTTTGGGCCTTAAGGGGGTCCCACAGATAGAAAATTGGACCCCCTTTCCCCGGCATTAAGCTACTGTCTGAATTGTACTTTTCTCCCTTTAGAGAAAATAACGATTGAGAAGTTAAATGTGGTGCATGTGGCATGGAAGAGAATGACAGTATAGTTTAGGGGCATATTTAATAAACTATCGATATTTTCGCCATTTCGCTATCGCAGGACATCCTTCCTACACAGCACTATGGTACAGTGTGTACTCATATTAATGTAACTGGTTTGATAATTAGCTTCAGTTTGCTAAAAATAATCAATACTAAAAAATTTGCCCTATTAATAAAATAGAGAAAATTCACCTGGGTGAGTTTTACACTAGTTATCATATTATTTGCTGAAAAAATACCACGTGGTAGGCTATTTTTAAATAACAAAGATAGGTGTTCGGTGTGTATTAATCAATATGACATCAGGGAGCATTACCAATTTACCAACATATGTGCTGAACTTAACTTTTTGCCACATTTTCACCATTATTAGTGCTACTTTTTGCCACGTAATTTTCCCCTTTGATTAAAATTCGCATTTTTAATAACTATGACAAAAAGAAAAGCTGAAATTTAAAAAAATTGCTGTGAAGTCTGGCAGAAAAAAAAAGCGAAAATAATGCCCTTTATAAATATGTCCCTTAGACCCTCATTTGAATTTATTGTTAAATAAAGAAAATTGAAACCTTAAAAAGATCTTAGGAAAATCTGAAATCGCAGATGGTACAACTGGAGGGACTCTTTGTCCCCACCGAGCGCTCGCTACAAGCTAGCGCTCGGCCGGGACAAATGTCCGTCGGTCTCTGCAAATTCGTCTGTGGCCAAATTTGCGAACAATCGATCGGGCGTTCCCATAGGGATCCGCACGATCAATCAGAATTTTTGGACATGCCCGATTATTTGTTTGTTCAATCCAAACAAACAATCGATGTCGGTCGTGGGCACCCGGCCCACACCAGTCGATATTTTCGGCCAATGGACCGAAAGTGCTGTGAATCGGTCAGTCGGCCGAAAGTATTGGATGGTGTGTACCCAGCCTAACACCCCTCTGGGTACTTATTAGTATTAAGAAACACTCCAAAATGTACTGACACTTTCCATGGACCCATTGGCAGGTTAGATAAATGGCCACGGATGTGTTTTCGTCACCTCAGACTTGGTGATTTTGAATGACTGAACGCAATAAAACACTTTTCGACATTTTATAAATGCGATTGAGCAGTTTCCGTGGTGATGTATGACGAAAGGTGGTGGTAATGACTTTTCTCCACTGGTTAACATTGCTTTATAAATTAATAAGTCCAAATTTGCTGAAAAGGCGGCAAAAAAAAATGAATGAACCTTTATAAATATGTCCCTTAGTAATGCTATTAGACTGGGTACACCCATTGGGATCCTTTTTCCAGACCTTTCCAGGCCAACAGCAGGCTGACCGCCATGGTTTTCCCAACCCAGATTTGATGAATCACTGTTATCTGCCAAATCCAAAGAAATACAAACAAAAGCTTGGGTTCTATATTACAGTGAGTCATTCTGGTGTTTCTAGTCTGGACTCTCTGGAGAGGCTCAGATAGTGTTATTTTATTACTATTGTGTATAATTTGTAATGCAGTGACCGCTGATTAACCTGCAGATGATGAATGGCCATTGGTTATCTGACCCGGCAAATCAACAAATGCGTCTGCATATGTATAATTATTGCCCAGTGTGGCTGTTCGTTGGCTTTACATGTGCGTACCAGCCTTTAGAGTAGCATAACTTTGCAGAAAATTCAACATGGAGGTGTAATCAGCAGTGAGTTATGTTATCTATAAATTAGCATGCACTATAAATTTTACTGCTTTATAAATATTATATTACCAAATTTTGCACTAATAGTACTTATTAATATATATGCCTCTTAGTGTAGTACTTTGTAATTGACATTTTAGTCAGTATCACTTAAAAACAAAAGCTTTAATATGCATTAATAAATTATTTATTTCTACCTTTCACAGTCCATGTGGTTTGTCCTGTAATGAATTGCGTTTGCCTACAATGAGTACAATGAGTCCATTAAACAACACACAACATGATTTTTGACCAAGGGCAAAACCATTAATCATTAGTATTGCCTCTTGAGTCCATTTTAATACCTTTAGGAGAGATACAGTGTGGGGAGGTTGACCAGAGCCACACCCGCTCTGGGTAAGATCTCCCTAGTGAGATTTACCAGTGGCTGTGCGGCTCTGCATAAATCACCGCCATGATTTTCCATTCCATTACTATTTAATGTCAGCTATTTTCCTGCATTTAATAGTAATGTAACTCCAGCCATAGCTACCGTTAAATATCAAATAAGGTAGATAGAGAATTCAGGCTTTGATACTCCCTTTTCAACAATATGCAAATAAGGAATAAAGACTTCTGGGAATTTACCATGTTTACACATGGAAGCTCTTAGGAACACGATGGGGCATATTTATAAAGGTTCCTTAAACTTTTCGCCTTCTTTAACGCAGCCTTTTCGCCTAATTTGGACTTTTTGCTATTTATAAAGCAGTGATAACAAGTGGCGAAAGGTCATTACCGCTACATTTCGCTTTTCGCCATACATCGCTGCGGTAACCACTCAAGCATATTTATAAAATGGCGAAAAAGTGTACTTTTGCATTAAGTTCAGCTATTCCAATTCGCCAAGTCTGAGGTGGCAAAAAACGCATAAGTGGCCATTTATTTAGCCTGACAATGGGTCCATGATGATGGCTCAATAAAGCTGAAACCGGTCTGTAGTTGGCGCTCTGGTTTTTGCATTTAGCTTGTGGAATGCTGTAAAAGTCTTTTTAAAGACATAGAGGGTTATTCAATAAAAGTTCTTATCGTTTAAAATGGTGCTAATTTTGCCCCAACCAATCGAAACTTATGTAACATTTGAAAGCTAACATCTGATTGGTTGGGGCAAAATTAGCACCATTTTAAATGATAAGAACTTTTATTGAATCTCCCTGATTGTGTTCCTAAGAGCTTCCATGTGTAAACATGGTAAATTCCCAGAAGTCCTTGTTCCTTATTTGCCTACCGTTAAATAGTAAAGTAATTACAGAGTGTTTCTTGCAATACTCACGTGGCTGCTACAAACAAGGGGTCACACTAATCAATTAGTGGCTGTGGCTCCAGGTGAATTCCTTTGTTAGTATTTGATATGGAGTACAAATTTACAATATAGGCAAGTTTCATTTAGACAGTAGTTCTGCGGAATCCAATTGAAATCCAATTAAATTGAAATTTTTTGAAAATCCCAATCACAAATTTCGAGTATCCTTATTTAAGAACCCATAGTCTATGAAGACTTATATCAAATGTGTGAAACAGACTTCAATAATGACAGCACATTACACTGCTGATGTGTTTACTCTGCATAAATACTTCAAAAAGGGTTTCATACTGTATATTTTTGCTTTTTTTTGCAGTTGATTTAAATAAATTGATTCCTTCTTACAGTTATTTTGAAAGATTCACTCATATTGATTGCATTTACTTAAGAGTAACATGACCTTTACAGGGCCATTAGATGGATGGTTCTTTATTAATACTGCATTAAATTTCATTCTTATTAGTACTTCAAATATCAAAGACTAATTTTTACTTTCCTAAAAAGAAAGAGGTTGGGACAGCACTCTCTTTATTGAGAATCCTTTATTGTAGTGTCACATCAACATAATGACACAGACAAGATTGAAATGAATCACCATTTATCAACATTGAATCTCATATGCCACTTAGCAGCCCAATGTGACAATCTAGCCAGATCCGCCTGCAACAATTGCACATTATCTGTAGCTTTTAATGGTCGACAAAGTTTTGTGTCATTTGCAGATTCCTTGCTGACAATACCCACTTCCAAATCAGTAAACAGAATAAATAGAAGTGGCCCCAACACAGAACCCTGTGTGTCACACCACTTATTGTTAAAGCACCATTAACAACTACTTTCTGCATCCGATCCATCAATCAATTTTCTATCCATGCATATATGTGCCACCCAAGCCCAAATATTATACATACTGTAAGTTGCCAATGGAAAGCTATCAAGAACCTTAGAAAAACCGAGTATACCACATCTACTGCTATGTCACAGTCCAAATTCCCACTTCCTCATAAAAGCCAAGCAAGTTTGTTTGACAAGATCTGTACCTCATAAATCAATGCTGATTACTATTTATAAGGTTAGTCCTTGAAACATTCAACCAATAGTGTGGAGGTAGACCGCTCTGTTCACAGGACAAGCAAGGCCACAGGTAAATAATGCAATAAACAAAATAATTGATATAGCTGATTACCCCCACCATGGTACTACAGAGCCCAGTCTCTGGAAACAAACCCAAATGTAAAACCTCAAAAGGAGGTGTTACAATAACACCAAAAATCTAAAAACAATGTACCAAGTGGGTAGAACTATACAACACAGCAAGATGATACTAAATAATAAGATTTATTGCACATACACAAATTTAATACAATGTATACCAAGCTGGGCAGCTGAATCAAAAAGTATTACACCTAGTAATATCTAAAATAGATACATAAACTATATGTGAGACGTATCGGGGTAGTACGCACACACTGCCTGGTCCTGGTTGCTGCAGACCCACCCAGAAGTTGTAGCGGTCTTGCTGTTGTATGAGCGCCGTCTCGTAGGTCACGTATATCCATACCCCTCCAGGAGGGTTCCAAGTGTTACGAACCACGGTCGGAGAAATATGTGCTGATCGGGGGACCGGAGGAATCGAGACCTGGACGCAGGACAGGTGATGTACAGTGTATTCCATATGTGCTTACTGCCCCCTTGATACTAATAGGTGTGCGCACACCATATCTATATATACTTTGTGACTTTTACCTTTGTGGATATATACTTGTCCGGATGGACTATCAATTTTGGGAACAGTGCGGACCCATTGGACTTAGGATCTAATTGGATACGCTGCTCTTTTATTCGCTCTTTTAGCTCTTACTACATTTTTATCTCCCATTTTATTAGGTATATTGCTCTTAGGGTTATTATAGTTTATGTATCTATTTTAGATATTATTATGTATAATACTTTTTGATTCAGCTGGCCAGCTTGATATACATTGTATTAAATTTGTGTATATGTAAGAAATCTTATTATTTAGTATCATCTTGCTGTGTTGTATAGTTTCATCCACTTGGTACATTGTTTTTAGATTTATATAATGCAATAAACTATTATACATCTAACGCATTTCACAGCGCAAACGCTGCTTCCTTAAAACATACTCTGGAACAGAAATGGCAAACCTTTAAAGACAGAGTGCTCAAATTGCTACCCAAAACCCCACTTTTTACATTTCTGAACCATATCCACCGTTAACCAAATTGCAATTGCATCATTATTAAACCATTATTGCTACTATACTCTATGCTCTCTGTACTTGGATGTTCTATAGTGTATATAGAGGCAAAAAAAACAGTTCAAGACATTTCCTTTATCGAAAAAAATTTACATTTCTATTAGACAATCAAAAAGTCTATCAAGAAATGGAAAATGTCTATTAAAACTTTCAAAAATGCTATAAAATGTTTTAAAAAATCAGATTTAATTGGATTTTTGGATCTTCAATCAGTAACGCGAAACTGCTATTGGAACGAAAATCACCAGTTTTGCTTATCTCTATTGCCAACAGACTCTCGTACCAGTCATTCTGAATTAAGAAAGCCCAAGTCCATTTGATTCAACTGAGTACCTCATATATGGTGTTGTGCAATATTACAATGCACGCAATCCATACAAAGGGACACTGTAATACCAATATGACAATAAATGTGCTTGAAGCCTTAAGACATAAGGAAAGAGGTCACTGTCTGAGAGCTTACAAACTTGGAATAAGATGAATGTCATTGAAAGTTGCATATCATAGATGAGGTAGAAAGCATAATGTATCATATATATTGTATGTATGTATGTGTTAATTTATAAACTGGATATTGATGCTGGATATTGATGCTTACTTCTGTGTTGTTCTTTATTGTTCATCTAATTGAGCTATTAAGGTCTTGTCATAGTTGTACATTGAGTAGAGTTATAATTCTTCATTTTTGCCACCAATTACTCTCTATGCCACAGGACCAATTCATGTTTGTCTTGTGCTGTCAGTTAATTAATGCTGTAGAGTATAGCCCAAAAGTAGAAGAACGATGAGTGCCTATCAGTAGTGTTAAAAGTTGTAAACATTGACCTATTATAAGCATTCGTATGTGTCTCTTTTTCTTGGATTAATTATTTATTGTCTGTTTTCTCTACGTTCACTTAATTAGGCTTAATTATTAAAATAAAAACCCTTTGAAAAAGCATTTTGTAAATGCTAGATTTTGTAAATACAGATGCTATTAATGCAGCACCTTAATAACGTGAGTGGACATGCCATTTTGTGTGATAGTTTTAGGATTGAATTTGTGACCTGATTATGTCACACATTGTCAGCACCAGAGATAATACAAAGACCACACCATCCCATCAAATGTATTTACTCCACAATCACTCCACCTCCAGTGAGTCTTGTTAGTAGAAAGAAATCTATCAAGCCTAATCATCACCATTTACTATCAAGGAGCTCAGAGAGTAAATGTATACAACCTTCATCATAACAAGAACAACATAACTTATTCAATCGCTTAAATAGATCAACTGACTATCTATTTAGATAATTGTGTATAACAGTGCTTCCAAAGGTAGATTTCAACCTACAATCAAATATTTAAGAAGCTGACACAGCTGACCATATATAAATGTACAAAGTAAGTGAAAAAAAGAGATTATAAATATAATAATAAAACTTCCTAGTGTACAAGTAAAACTGTAACTCACTGCAAAGGTTCTTACAATATTCAATACACAGTGTTAAAAAAATCTTGCCCACTTTTATATTTTCTACATTAACTAACTGGAAAATCCCAATTAGCATATCACAGCCAGGTGTTAAGGGCGTGATTGGATAGTGGCTAAGAGGTGTTATAGGAACGCCCAGAATAAGGTGTCAAAACAGCACTGTTTTGACACCTTACTGTCAATGCTGTTTTGACCCCTTAATCTGGGCTTCCTATAACACCTCTTAGCCCACTATCCAATCACGCCCTTAACACCTGGCTGTGATATGCTATTGGGTTTTCCAGGGTACAATTGCCACAGATTCTTGTACAAGTCATTCTGAATTGAGAAAGCCAGTTGGATGACTAGCGAAATGTCTTCAAGAACTAAACTTCAAGTCCAGTTGATCTAATTGAATACAACAGATATACCATGACCTGGATGAATGAGAACCTTCACAAGCATGATGCTTTGATGGTTTAATCTGTGGACATATATTTTTAATTTTTAAAAAAGCACATCTATACTGTATATTTTTTAAAAATTGCCCATTATTTAAAACTATAAACCTTCTGAACTGCAATTCTTCTCAACCAATAGTATCCAGTCTGCTCAATTGTCATAGACTCTACTGCTGTGTGTAATTCTGTCACATTCTGACAAGATGACACAAAGTGCAGGGGAAGGAAGGATTTGGTTTGTGTGAATTGCATGGTGGGGAATTCCCCTCTACCAGTGTGGGCTGATAGTGATTACTGAATATTCTGAGCTTCATAGAAAGGTCAGATGAAAGGAGGAATGGGTTCAGAGACAGAGGGGCGACACTGAGAAAAACAATTACTGAACTGAAGGCATGCAACAACACACTCACATCAGTACTTCTTACATGTAAAATATTCATTTACAGATTAAGATGAGGTGTACTTGCCCTTATTCATAGGCGGAGGGTGACTTTCTCACAAGGAAGGCTAAGGTACTCCATTGGCGCGCGCAGCGCGCCAAAATTTTTTTAGGCCACACCCCTTTTCACCGCCCTTACCACGCCCCCTTTCACGCCCAGACCGCACCCCCTTTCACGCCCAGGCCACACCCACTTTATATTTTACATTTTAGCGGGTACAGCCTATGGAATAAGTGTTGAAAAATTTCATAATAGGTTTAATGCAAATACCTAGTGTTTCTTAATTATATATAGAGAATACAGAAGTCAGAATTTCATTTTAAATGCTTTATTGCACAAAATGAACAAATTGATTGGTAATACTACCACTTTAACATCATTTGGCAAGGCACTAGGTAATGTACAAGTCATAATGATGCCTAACTTAGTATATAATGTTGCTCAAGGATGGACATACACATATGTAACAATGCACAAAGGCAATTTAGTAGTTAAAGGATAGGAGTCCACTTTAACATACATTTGGCACTATGTAATGTACAAGTCACAATGATGCCTAACTTAGTATATAATGTTGCTCAAGGATGGACATACACATATGTAACAATGCATAAAGGCAATTTAGTAGTTAAAGCATAAGTGCACTGTAAAATCAAGTTATGTTCATTTGAAAGCTGCAGCTTTAAAAAGACTGTTGGCTGTTGCCATATTTTTTTCCCTATGCTCCTCCAGAGCCTAGCTTTGTGCCTTGAAAGTTGCTGACATCTTGTTACTGGTTTGCTGAATGTTAAGCTCCACCCCTCTGAGATTTACTCTGCTTTGTCCTGCTTGAGCCTCAAACAGTAATGCCTGTGAGTTCCGTGCACTCTCCTGCTTGAGCCTCAAACAGTAATGCCTTTGAGTTCTGTGCACTCTCCTGCTTGAGCCTCAAACAGTAATGCCTGTAAGTTCCTTGCACTCTCCTGCGTTAGCCTCAAACAGTCATGCTTGTGAGTTCTGTGTACATGCACGTGCACAGAACTCACAGCCATTACTGTTTGAGGCTCAAGCAGGAGAGTGCACGGAACTCACAGGCATTACCGTTTGAGGCTCAAGCAGGAGAGTATACGGAACTCACAGCCATTACTGTTTGAGGCTCAAGCAGGATAAAGCAGAGGAAATCTCAGAGAGGCGGAGATTAACATTCAGCAAACCAGTAACAAGATGTCAGCAACTTCCAACGCACAAAGCTCGGCTCTGGAGGGGCATAGGGAAAAAAAAATATGGCAACAGCCAACAGACTCTTTTTAAAGCTACAGCTTTCAAATGAACATAACTTGATTTTACAGTGCACTTATCCTTTAAAGGTAACCAAGGAAAAAATCAGATGGCGGGGATATATAAGGAGGCTGGAACAAGGGAAAGTATCCCTGATGACGGCATAGTGCCGAAACGTCTAAGACACTTCTCCAACGACTAGCCGAATAAACACGTGGTTCAACTTCAAATTCAACACTGTGCACTATTTAAGGCTTCAATAGTGCACAGTGTTGAAATTTGAAAACCCTATTTCTGCTACAGGTACCAGTAGCGGGGGCTTACAAGGAGTACGTACGATTGGTCTGCCATGGCCAAACAACCACGGTTTGCAATGGCCATCCAGTGATCCAACATGCTAGTGAAACAAGATATACCCCCAGCCGGGTGAGCCGGGGAAACAGCGCAAGTTGTACACATTGGCAGGTGTCTTATGATATAATACGTAACATAAGTGACTTAGGTATATTATATACTGTACGACAGACGACATCTGCCAATATGTATTCGGCATCTATTGTGAGGTAGCACTGCCTCATGCTTAATGGACTCTCAGTACTGCTAAGTGCATATTGTCTGGACCTACTAGTTATTATCTAGACTACATGTAGAGCAATGACTGTGGCTTACCTATAAACTATTCTGCTACAAAGATTTATTTGATCTCTCACTTAGAAGATACATTTTCTTCCCTAGGTGCTTTTTAGGCATCATCACATTCACAATATACAAGTCTTGCATAGATTTTTGCCTTTTTTATACATGTTGAATATCTCCTACTGTACATTCTTAGTCTGTGGAATTGGATACAGTGACCTTCCTTGTTAAAGGCTTTTTATATACATCCATTGAATACATTTTTTATATCTATTTATAACATGCTGTCTAAAACATGAAGACCGTTACTTTCCTCAGCTATTTTTATTTGGCATTATTATTATAGCAAATTTTGCTTATTACTGACGGTAATGATGATAATCCACAGCCAGGCTAGTCTGATAGTGGTTTTGGGGCCTGATTTATGGCACACATTGAATTCTACTAAAGGCATGTAAAGTAAACAGAACAGCAATAAAAGTACAACATAACACAGGAAAATGTGTTTTATGTTTGAATTATCTGAAAACTGCAGATTAAAATCAGCCAACACAATAGGAAATGGATTTTTTACAGTTAGGCATCCTATATAAATATAAAACCAGGAACCTGAATGAACATTCTGCAAAAAGACTAGCTGACTTTAACTTAAAGGGTAACTCCAGTCTCATATTCAATTTAGATCCCCAAAACCCAGTTTTGTTTTATTCTTCCCTTGACTGATTCTCCCATGCAGATTATTAGAACTTCACACCACCACAATCCCTTAATGGCCTGATAAATCCCCTCAGCATTACCAATTTTGTGAGGTTGAAAGAAGTTTTAGTTTTACTGCAAACTGTTTGTCATATCTTTGAGAACATAGCACACACTCTAGAAAGTTCTCTATTTGTAACTGTTCACATTCATTGTGTCCACACAAAGCATTCCTTGCTTAGCTAGGTAAGCAGCAGGCAATTATTTTAGAAACATATGCTCTGTTTTCCTGTACAGCTGTATTATGTGATTCTGAACGCATACACAATATTGATCCAGTTTTCTTTGGATTTTTTATATAAAGTTGCCACTTTTCAGCACATGCTTATGATGGTCACACTCCACATGTTTCTTTACGGAAGTCCCTTCTTTCCAGTTATGAGCTGTTATACAGGTGCTCAAGAGTAAGTGCGCGCGTAACCACGCGTGCAGTAATGGCTGTGAGTCATTGGCTGTGATGTCACACATCGTGGCCATGACTGACACGTCATTACCAGGAAGAAGATATAAGACTGGCGAGGGATTGTGGTTGTGTAAGTTCTAATACCGGTGTGGGATCGGTCTGACCAAGGAAGAATAAATGAAAACTGTTTTTTTTTTTAATCTAAATATACAATTTTGAATATGAAGATGGAGTTACCCTTTAGATACAAATAGATAATGTTAAAATGAAACTTGATATTGACATAATGTAAATGTTCAGGCATATAAAAGATCTCATTAATGAAGCACATTCTACGCTTTGACTTTGCATCATAACAATTGATAACTTGCTGAAAATTAGCTCCCCTGGTTAAGTCACTTTCAATGTTGCAGTAGACACAAAGAGAGCACCTCCTTGACACATGTTGAGCGCATCCTTTTCTAATACGCCGATGGCAAAATGATCTTTCACATGTTGCGTACCAGTAGGCAAGCTAAGTGGCTACTTGAAGAGCTTTGTAAATTTGGGTAAAAAACTGGGGAAACAGCCTGTTTTAGGCTTTGAAGTGTTATAAGCGCGCATCATGTCAATTTTAATCAAGCCCTCTCAGTGATAGCGAGTGCTGGATTAATATTCAGGATTAGCATACTTGCTAAGAACAACATCAATGCCATTAGGATCACATTTTAACACAGAATCTACACCTTTAGCTATTTCCATAGTTTGCACTGAAAATCTACGGCTGCATTCACCTATTAAGGTGCTAAAACATGAAAATACAACTGTCTTTCTCCATTTTTCTTGAGGGTCTCCTTTGGCAATGGGTTTTCTCTATGCCCAAAGTGCTTGTAATGAGTGAACACGGCAAGTGAGGCTGGTTTTTTGACAGGCCGTTTATTAACATGAGTGTTATCATCACTTTCTAGATTTATTTGCATCTTGTGCATTACACAGAATTGCTGTGTCTCCTCCCAGAGCTCAGACCATTTTGTGCTGGATCGCATTTTCTGCAACATTTTTATAGTTTTCTCTCTATACTAGAGGCATGAGCATGTGGCATCTTGTGCCTGCAAACTTTATGTGCACTTTATTATACTTAAAATATCATGAAATACAACTAAGCACACGCAAAAATCTATGTTCTAGATAGCATTTAACAGGCCAGAAGCTTCAATGAACCGCCGGTATGGGGGCTTGGATAGCACACACCCAAACTTTCAAGAAGGGCTTTCTGGACTTTTTAACAGCAGCAACATTTTTCCACCACTACAGCCGCGTGTTCAACTTAAACGAGGTAGCTCAGCTTTTGTACCAAGGAACTTTTGACACTCCAAGTAGATATGATGTGTGCCAGGCTGAGAAAAAAATTTGTACAACTCTTCCAGGGTGTAAAAAAATGTTGATGCTGTTCTGTTTACTTTACATGCCTCTACTAGAACCAAATTTAGTTTGTGTGCCATGCAATGAATATAAATTGCTGTTGGGTGGTCTGCAAGGATTTTTTTTTGGACTCCATTTACATGGCCAGCCATTACTGCCGCCCCATCATAGCTTTGGGATACAATGGGTACTTTAGAAATGCCACTCGACTGTAAAAAACCCTTAATGGACTGATAAATTCCCTCAGCATTACAATTTTGTGAACAGTCTACAAACCCGAGGAATCTCTCTTTTATTTCAAGATCTTCTGTATATCTTAAACAAACCACCATCTCTTCTTGCTTAAAGCTGCGTGCTTCATCCACAAGAAGACTGAAAAAGCCATTTTCTTGAACTCTATTGACAATTTTTTGTTTTACAGCTTCTGCAGCAATTTGCAAAAGTTCATTTTGGATTGTATGGCTAGTGAGGTTGAAAGAAGTATTTAGTTTTACTGCAAACTGTTTGTCATATCTTGAGAACAAAGCACACAACTCTAGAAAGTTTCCTCTATTTGTAGACTGTTCACATTCATTGTGTCCACGCAAAGCAATTCCCTGCTTAGCTAGGTAAAGCAGCAGGTCAATTATTTTAGAAACATATGTTCTGTTTTCCTTTACAGCTGTATTATGTGATTCTGACAGCATACACAATATTGATCCATTTTTTTGGGATTTTTTATAAAGTTGCCACTTTTCAGCACATTGCTTATGCGTGTCAGACTCCACATGTTTCTGTATCTTACATTTTAGGTTCTTCCAGTCCCTAACTCCTTTTGCTGTGAATGCAGAATCATTCGTTTTAAAATGCCGACAAGGAAAACAGAAAACAGAATCTTTTTCCTTACTGTACTCTATAAATGGAAAAAGTTTAAAATAGTCAGGACTAAAACTTCTATTCTGTTTGCCAAACACACTTTTTGGATAGACCAGCAAAACAGGCTGAGAAGGTCCAGTCACCAGCGAACCAACATCCAATATAGATGGCTGACATGTATCTGCAGGAACTACAGCACAATCTACTTCACGGGAGATCTTTCTTAGCTTTTGGCCTGAAAACTCCACTTCTGTCATTTGGATTTCTTCACACAATATTGGGTTCTCACAGTTTTCCTGTGCAGTCAGACTACAAACAAATGTTTATCTTACAATAAAGAGGCAATTTTATTTGGGGCATACAGAAATGGAATGACCAAGGGGGGCAGAAAACTAAGCAATGGATCAGGTAGAGACAGGTAAAGATATTAAAGGGGAAGTTCAGTGCAAATTCAGATACATTTAAGAAAAAAAGAGCAGTATTTTTCCATCCTAATGACCTTAACCTGCCCATTCAGCATTGTGTCTGTGTATAAATAAATGCAACTGAATTACTGGAAATTACTGTTAGGAACATTCCAAGGATGTGGTGCATTCTGGGAAGAAGAAGGACGGTTAGATGGCAGCTCACTAATGTCAAAAACAGGGAGGGGAGTAAATTACACAGATTTTTCAAAATGGAAGAGAATATGTAGAATAACTAGGAATGTGTAATTTAAACTAAGAATATTTAAAAAAATAACTATTTACCATTGGACTTTACCTTTAAGAAATTACAGATTCTCACTTCTCAGGCTAAAACAGCATTTTTAGGTAGAGCAAATAGGGAGAGGGAAAGAAATCCTATAAATGACATATAGTAAAATATAATTACACCAGTTAAATCTATAGGTAACCTAGTCACTAGGTCAGGTGTAATTATAACCTATAGTAAAATATTCATTTACAGATTAAGATGAGGTGTACTTGCCCTTAGTATAATTTTCTCCTCTAATGCATGTATATTTGCATTTTTTTTTATTTTTGATAATAACCCATATGACAGGTAATTCCCATTCAACAAATCCACCAGTAGAAAATACTAATACCATGTGGTATTTAACTACCATGTAGTATCAGCCCATTGATTGCCATAAGTTTTATTTATTTACAATTTTACAATTTGGTAATAAAATAACCAAGTTATTTAATGACAGTGTATTTTACTATCTATCACATCATTATTTCAGCGACTGCACTTTAAAATAGCAGTAAAAGAATTGTTATAGGAACATTTCGATAACAATCCTATACAAATGCTGCCTTTAGAGTGAGAAAACCAAAAGATATGCAGAAGCGCATCTTATTGTGGCAATAATTTAACAGAAGAGGAGGTGTGCCCAGAGTAGAAAAGAAGGTGGTAAAAGACTTCCTGCAGGGCTCACTGGGACACAGGTAAGTAAGTCTTTGGGGGGGTCAATTGTCTAGAATAAAAAATGTTGTTAATGGTAGAATAAGCTGTGATGTCAACTGTCACATCCATGACTGGCAGCTGCTAACCCAAAAGAACCAGGAAGCAGAAAGATGGGTAACAGAACATTGGGCCCCATTCCAGGTTAGTCTCTGCCGGTCATTGATGACACATTTATGTCACTTAGTTCAGCCATGCTAGTCAGTGGCGTAGCTACAGACTTATGGGCCCTGATGCAAAATTTGGGCATGGGCCCCCCCACTGGTTAAATGCTTGGCAAGCAGACAGTGATAAACTGGTTGGGAAACTGGCACTGCACACAGCAAGGCACTGGTTAAATGTTTGGCACACAGACAATGGTAAAAATGCTTTGCATACAGACCACTGGTAAAACAGTTGGCACACAGACTGGTAGTTTTGGAACCTTAGTATAAATGGGGCCCCATCTTGGCCAAGGGCCCTGGTGCAGTCGCATCCCCTGCACCCCTGGTAGGTACGCACCTGATGCTAGTTCACCATCCTAAACTTAAATGTTCAGTCTGCACAATAATTCTTGTAATTACCTTTATTTAATTTATCTTAGGCTGAAAACCTTTCCCATGCCTTTCTGTAAGAAGCAAATGCACTTTACATAATTAAAATATAAATCAATGTACACAGAAATTAAAGGATAAGTGCACTGTAAAATCAAGTTATGTTCGTTAGGAAGCTGCAGCTTTAAAAATACCGTTGCCATATTTTTTTTTACCTATGTCCCTCCAGAGTCTACCTTTGTGCCTTGAAAGTTGCTGACATCTTGTTACTGGTTTGCTGAATGTTAAGCTCTGTCCCTCTGAGATTTTCCCTGCTTCTCCTGCTTGAGCCTCAATCGATAATGCCTGTGAGTTTCATGCTCTCTCCTGCTTGAGCCTCAAACAGTAATGCCGTGAGTTCCATGCTCTCTCCTGCTTGAGCCTCAAACAGTAATGCCTGTGATTTCTGTACACTCTCCTGCTTGAGCCTCAAACAGTAATGCCTGTGAGTTCCGTGCACTCTCCTGCTTGAGCCTCAAACAGTAATGCCTGTGAGTTCTGTGCACTCTCCTGCTTGAGCCTCAAACAGTAATGTCTGGGAGTTCCATGCACTCTCCTGCTTGAGTCTCAAACAGTAATGCCTGTGAGTTCCATGCACTCTCCTGTTTGAGCCTCAAACAGTAATGCCTATGAGTTCCCTGCACTCTCCTGCTTGAGCCTCAAACAGTAATGCCTGTGAGTTCCATGCACTCTCCTGCTTGAGCCTCAAACAGTAATGCATGTGAGTTCCATGTATAGAACTCACAGACATTACGTTTGAGGCTCAAGTAGGAGAAAGCAGAGGAAATCTTAGAGGGGCGGAGCTTAACATTCCGCAAACCAGTAACAAGATGTCAGCAACTTTCAAGGCACAAAGGTAGGCTCTGGAGGGGCATAGGTAAAAAAAATATGGCAACAGTATTTTTAAAGCTGCAGCTTCCAAATTAACATAACTTGATTTTAAAGTGCACTTATCCTTTAAGAAAAAGCTGGCATTCCTGCCTTATATTGGACATAGACAAGCACACTAAACAGCAAATACTAGCTTAACCATCATTAACATGCAGAGATCTAAAAAATCTTGCAAAGGATCTGGAAATCTGTTAATTCCCTGTTAATTCCCTAAAGAATTATTGAGAATTTTGCACTCAGGGACAGAAGTTTGTATCATTGCTCATGTCTTATAAGGTACCAAATATAATTCTTTATATTCAAACAGCAACTGAGTTGTGTGTGTTCTATATTTTCAGCCAGATACACGCATATTCTGTGGGGAAATAGGAGAGGACAAACAAAGGTGGTAGACTTTTTTTTTTTTTAAAGATTTATTCTAGTGTATTATTTCAGAATAGGGTCCGTAGGTCAGACTTTTTATATTTTGGAGCATGTGCAATATGGTTATTTTTATTATTTTACAAAAAACAGAAACTAAACTATTTCCCTCTATAAAGAAAATTATACAAAGACAAAAAAAAGCAAATACATTCAGGTGATGTACCACTTTAAATACATAAAATATAAAAATCCAAAAGACGTGCAACTACATTCCTGTAAAATGTCATCATTTCCTGCTATTACTAAAGATATTCACAAGAGGGCGCGTAATATCTTCTTATCATCAAGTATTTTATCATGTTGACAAAAACCTCTACTAGGGGTTTTAAAGCTTACCTATAGTAAAGACAAATATAATTTTGATTCCCAATAGGAAAATTAGTCATACTTCCTTTAATATATATTCACAATACTTACTTACCTCTCCGGTGTTTCTGAAATATTCACCTTGAACTTTGCCGGCCTTTTGGCTTCTACTAGGTGCAGCAGTTAATTCCGGCCATGATGAATAATGTCCCGGCCAATGAATGACTGCTGCTGACTTTGACGTCCCTTTGCACATATACACATGCGTAACTAGCATGCATAGCTTAAAAGGAGGTGAAAACAAATGGCAAAAAGGATGGCACAGTGCAGGGTAAATATCTTACCTCAGAAACACCTGGTAATATTGTGAGGTCTGGGGAAAGGAGGGTAGGTTTCAGGGTTTAAGTTTAAGGGTGTATTTATAAACCTAAATTGAATTTTCTGTCCAAAAATAAAATTTCTTAAATAAGAAAAAAAAAAAGGTTTTAAGTGCAAAGTTTAACTACAACATGTCTATGTTGTTTGCTTACCTGAAGGTGGCTCATATTTATATATCATTATGAACTACGGGGCAACAATAAATGTGTTACTAGTTCTTTAAAATCACTGTACATCTATATAGTGACTTTTTTTCGATTTCTACGAGTGTATTTTTATTTGTGCACCCACACCTGTTTTTTATTAATACTTAGGGGCTTATTTATAAACGAGCGGTAACCTTTTATGGCCGATTTTCCCACCGTTTTCGCCAAAATCGCCATTAACGCGGTTTATAAATCGCCATTAACGCGGTTTAGCAAGTTTCTTTAGAGAAACTTGCTAAATGTTAATTAATGTTAATTAGATATTTTCTAAGGCAGTGATGCCAAACACGCGGCCCGGCCATGATTTTCCCCTGCTCCAAGGGTACAGTTCAGTCAGGCTAAAGGGCTATGTGTCATCTAGTCAGTTTAAGGAGACGGACAGAAAAAACATTACTTTCATGTTAATAAAAGGCAGTAATCAATTGCTGCCTTAAAGTCTTCCAAATGTAAATAATGTTAAAGATACTTACCTTTGTTTGAAGTCCCACCCCTCCTCCGGCATTGGTTTTGGCAGCAGCTGCAAAAGAAGAAGCTGATCTGCACATGCCCAGGGTGGATGGAAGACCACCAGCCAGAAGAAAGTGGAAAATGTATATTTTGGTTATGTTTCCCTTAACAGATCAAAGGACAATTATGTCTAAGGATCAATTACCAAATAATAATAAAACATTTCCTGTCTAATTTAAAATGTCCCAAGTTTGTCACTGTTGACTGTCAGTAAATCTTTATGTTGCTGTAGGGCTGCACTTGCCAATAGCATGGAATTACCGGAAATGCCTATTTTGGACCTGTGAGGTTGAAGATGTAAAAGTGATAGTATAGAAAGCTGATAAAAGAAACAGGCTTTGTTTTGGCCTATGTTCCGATGGGCCATGTTTCCTTTCTTTTCAGTGTTGCATCCACACTTTATCCATTGAAATAGGAGGGAACTTGTCTGTTTGCCTTTTTTTACTTCCGTATAAGCTGCGGTTCAAACAACAATATTTTTATTATCATAGCATAATGGACCATTATACTGCCCTTAAAGGATTTTATACAGTCTTCCTGTTTGTTGTATAATTATTATAATTAATAAATACATTTGGAAGAAGTTGCACCACAATGAGTGATTTGTTGTGCGCATCCCTATATGTCATACAAATCTGAGAATAGAAATTCAAAGTAAATCTTTGCCTGCTGATGTAAGTCAAGATACATTCAGGGAAATAATGGCCTTCATGGATGTTTAGGGTTGCTGAGCTTATGATATATGTCTGAACTCTCCTGAAATGTGTCATGTCCCAATAGTAAACAGCATATCTACATTGAACGTTACTGGAATTATGCTTCAGACACAAACACTCACACTATTGAAATTGGTGTTTTGGGGTTTTTTTTTTTTGCATTAACCATATTAAATTCAAATTGACTGTAAGGATGACACAATCAATAAAATAGAAATTAAAAACTTTGTTAAAATATCATTTTAAGATTTAATTATGGAATTTATCTACGCAGTCATACAAAAAGAAATCATTGCCAATCTAGTGATTCTTTGTTGCAAGAGTTATAGGCAATGGTTTCGTTCTATGCAGCTTTCCACCTAACCAGAAAGCACAGATGCCTTTGAACAGGTGATATTTAAGATCTGCTGTGTAAGATGATGGTTTGATGAAAAGGATTGAAAGACGGGTTAAAGTAGACTTTGAAAGGTTATTGTGGAGGGCACAGTGTTCATACAATGCTCTTTTAATATGTGTGGTGTGCACCTGCGATAAGATGATTCATTAGATAGGGTCTCATTTTGACAAGCTCCATCGTTCAACACCCAGGATTGTGATGGAACAATTTTGCACCCACCCTCTAAATACGACAAGGTCAGCATATTTTCTAGATCTTGAGTAGGGGGCAGGGCAGCTTTAGGCTTATATTTGTTTAATGAAAATGAACACTAAATAAAATCTCAATACTTAAAAACTTTTCAAGATTTAGAATTTCTCAATGACCACATGGAGAATGTAAATAATGAAACACACAGCTGTTAGCTAATATGATAAGTTAAGATGTTTTGTGGTTGCTGGCAGCACTGAGTATTCTAATCCTATATGTTCATTCCTCGTATTTTTAAAATGTATTAACCTCTTGGGTAGTGTTTTTAGGAACGTCTATCTTTGTAGTAATTAAACATTTTGGGAGATATTTACCCAGAGCCACTATCATAAATTCTGCTCGCGATGGAATATTAGCCAGCATTAAAATCTTGCAGTAAAAGTAGCACAAATGCGATATTAAATAGCGAGCTTTAGTTGCTTAGGTGTCTTTTGTGAAACCCATGCAGCCAGCCACATGAGCCATATGGAGTTAAAGTGGCACTGACCAATATTAAATCGGTTAGCGCAACTTTAGCTCTGGTAAAGAGCCTAGCGCCTCCCCATACTAAATGACGCTGTTTATGATTTTGTGATTCATATGACTTTGTATGGCATTAATTGGTCATCATCACTATATACTATTTTGAGGGTAACTAATACCCTATTATACCTTTATTTGTCTGTCAACAGACACATGATTGGCAGTTATGATCACAAATTATGTCATGATTCAGATATCTTGCAGATATCTTGCAGTATAAGGAAACAGTCCCTGTCCATTGGCCAAAAATATCTTTAAATGGAATATGGCGCTTTCCATATTGTGTCCACTGTTTTGAGATGGCGAACCAGGGTTCAAAAATAAGGTGATTGTTTCCATGCTACTAATAATGTAAACACTAAATTGATAAATAGATAGATAGATAGATAGATAGATAGATAGATAGAAAAAAGAAAGATAGCTAGATAAATAGATAATTAGATAGATAGATAGATAGAAAAAAGAAAGATAGCTAGATAAATAGATAATTAGATAGATAGATAGATAGATAGATAGATAGATAGATAGATAGATAGAAAAAAAGAAAGATAGCTAGATAGATAGATAGATAGATAGATAGATAGATAGATAGATAGATAGATAGATAGATAGGTATTGTCAATAAAAATGTGTTGCAGGATATGTCAGTGTTTTTAAACATATATTTCTGCAAATTAAACTGTTTCTGTAAAAGTAAATTTGCACGTTGATTTGTGGAAGCAGCACATACCGGGAAGTCAAGGCAATAAAAGGGCATGTTAACCCAAAACTAAAATTTGACCCACTGCTGGCACCATTCTGCAGTGTTAAAAAATCCTTACCCTTCTCCTCTGCTTCTTATGGTTGTCCCGCAGTGTCTTTTCAAAGTCCAGAAAAGTGAAGATTAGGGGCCTTCCTGTGTGAAATCCTGTATCTGCACCTTCCCTGTGCTAATCGAGGACTCTGGAATGCGCAGGGGAGCCCTCCTTCCCTCCCACTCTCCGCATTACTTGGCGCTGCCTTAATCTTTTAAAATAAATATACTATTCTGTAGTGTAGAGGACCCACCTCCAACCTCAACCCTCAGGTTTATAACTTAAAAGGTTTTCAGAAATAGATGTACCCAACCTCGTTCCCTCGGCTCCCTCGGGTGGGTAAGTTTTTTTCTCTGCACTTTTTAAAGTTGTAAACCTAGCAGTTAGTGTTGGAGAGGGGTCCCCTACACTACGGAAAAGTTTAGAGTTTGGGGTGGAGATACCCTTTAACATCATGTCCTACATTTAAAACTTAAAATAATATTACAGTTTGCTAGAAATAAAAATGACAATTGAGTGTAATTCCAAATAAAGATGTGCAAATACAGTATATGTCTTTCCCTGATGAATTATGGTATGAATAACATTGTTTAGCACATGTAGCAATTCATACAATAGCGAATTACACAATTTTATCCAATTAAGAATAAAAATGTGTTGTTCACAGTTGACTGAAGATTGATTTATAACTGGTGATAATTACAGTCTCTTTTTAACACTCAGCATTGAATTAGAGTCTTAGGGGCATATTTATAAACGATCGCTATCGCGGGACATCTCAATGACAAAGAGTGCTTTTTCGCCTTATTTATTTTTTCACCTTTGCGGAAAAGTATCGCTGTGGGAATGTGTGATGGTAGTTTTCGCCTTGTTCATTACGTTAAGTGTGGTATCACTGCGAAAAGAGAGATTGCCTGTTCCATTAACACGACTATTTCTTACACAGCACTATGGTATGTTCCCATATTAATGTAACTGGTTTGATAATAGTAGCAATTTGCTGAAAATAATAAGCAATACTAAAAAATTAGTCCTATTAATAAAATTGAGAAAATTCGCCTTTTGATTTTTACACTATTTACCATATCCTATTAACAAAATAGACAAAATTTGCTTTTTGAATGTTAAACTTTTTATCATATCCTATTAAAGGACAATTATACATACCATTTCCCTGATCCATTCCTGCAAAGTACCTAGGGTGATGACCTAAAACGCTAAGTTTTAGGATCGGACCGGAGCGGCGAGCGGCGAGGGAGATTACAAGTAAGTAGTGCAGGACTTTTGTAAAGTACCCAGAGGTGAGGACTTAGCGTTTTAGGTCCTCACCCTGGGTACTTTGCAGGAGTGGGGGGGAAAAGAAAGAGGGGGAGGTGAGTATAATTGTCCTTTAATAAAATAGAAAAAAATTTGCTTTTTGAGTTTTACTATTATTATTATTTTACTATTTATTATATACCTAACACACCACATGTGTTAGGCTGTTTTTAAATAACAAAGATAGGTGTTCAGTGTGCATTAACCAATTTAATACTACTTTGAAAAACCACCAGGGAGTATTACCTATTTACCATCATATGTGCTGAACTTTTTCAGCATTATTAGTGCTACTTTTTGCGCAGATCGTATTATACTAAATGCTGGGAAATGGTCTAACACCCCCCTGAGTACTTATTAGTATTGAGAAACACTCCACAATGTACTGACACCTTCCATGGATCCACTGGCAGGCTAAATAAATGGCCACTTATGCGTTTTCACCACCTCAGACTTGGCGAATTGGAGTGGCTGAAATTAACGCAATAAAACACTTTTTGCCATTTTATAAATATGCTTAAGCGGTAACCGCAGCGATGTATTGCGAAAATCAAAAAGTAGCAGTAGTGACCTTTCGCCACTGGTTATCACTGCTTTATAAATAGCCAAAAGTCCAAATTTGGCAAAAAGGCAACGTAAAAGAAGGCGAAAAGTTTAACGAACCTTTATAACTATGCCCCTTAGTACATGACATGGGATTAGACTGATTATGTTATAAAGCTAGCACAGTAGACATATCCAAACCCGCTGGGCTTTATTCTGCCATAACATCTCAGTTTTTGATATTCTAACTGTGAAAAATGGACATTTTTGTGTCAGAATTTAAATTTTGCTTTACAATTTTATCAGTTTTGTGATATAATTCCAGCAAACATGTCAACACTAAAATTGGTTATTATGGCCCAAAGCAGTTTTGTTAAGAAATTACAGGACATCTCTTTAGTACAGTACAGAGGCAGTGCACTGCTTAGGCAGTCTCACCAGATAAAACATTGAGTTGCAGTAGGTTAGGCATTTTTATTTATTACCTGTCCTTGTGCATTTGTGACTAGTTGACCTGTAACACCTTGAAGACTGGAAAGTGCATTTCCAAAGGCCTGTGAACCTGTTATCGACCCCATAGCTGCTGCTACTGCCTGGTTTGCTAATGGGTTATTAACCATCTGCAAGATAAAAAAAGAAAGACAGTTAAAACTATTAAGAAAATATGTTATATATATAACATATATAATATGCCACTGTGTAAATTATTTTTCACATTTTTATGTCTTAATCAAAGGCTTCACTTTTTGTTGAAACCAACATTTCTATCACTTCATTTGGAAATGTAAAAGACAATGACTGACAATAACTTGCTACCTGGTACTTCCTTTTGTTGTTTTATAGTTTTATACTATGTAACTGTGTAACTGTACATGGTTTCTGACCTAATCAGAAGCTATATAGACTAAAGCTGTGTAGAGAAAGAAAGGTTTCTTTCTATGGCTGGGTATACATGGGATGACATTTGTCCCAGGCGAAGGTTCGCCACTAGCAATCGGTCGGCCGGGAAAAATCACTGTCGGTCTCTGCATATATTGGTCCGTCCGACCAATACACGGTAATATCCACAGGAATCGCTCCTTTTTGTTTTATTTCCCTTCTGACCTTGTTCCTGGCTAGGCACCTCTTTATATTTGTATGCCTTTAACCTGTTCCAGTTGGACCTTGTGAATGGCTTTAATTAAAATCTATCAGCTGCCCTTCAAAAAGTTTGTCCGAACTGTAGCAGATAAAGGCATCTATGCCGATGTCCCTTCCTTAATATGATATAAACCGTGTAAAAGGATTGAACTACTAGTGGATCGATGAAGGGTTCAACCGTTACAGAGATAGGCACAGATGCCGGTGCCTATTCTTGTAGTCCTATACAGGTTGCAAGATGTGTAATGGGATCTGGATATTTGGTAGGGAGGCATTAGGACCCCCACGGAACCACAAAAGAGTATCAAAAGATCAATCTGAAACTTGCAGGCTTACATAAAGTTGGATCTATGGTTAAGGCAGGAGATAGACAAGCATGTTGACATACAGGCTATTTCTCCTAAGTGTCCTATGCTGAATACAACTGGTCTGCCACATGCTGAGAGATGCTCCACTTCACTGCAGTGTGCAGGGGAGACCCTGTGACCTACAGAGATACGAACCTGGAGTCGACCACCCGGATGGGTATAGCACAGTAGCAATTTGATATTAACAAGTGTTTGTATTGTGTCTATATGTATTATGTAGTGGTGAGCACATTGTTTGTAAGGTAAATCATTGCCACATGGAACACACTTTGTTGATGTGTTTATATATACATGATTGGTTGATTTTGTTTGGGGGTGGCATTGTTGGTTATGTAAGGTTGTGTGTAATTATGTACTGGCTTGTACTGATGATAGCCCAGTGGGCTTAAACTCATCAAATAGAGTAATATTTGTTTTTGATACTTCTTAAGTCCCTTTGATTGCTTCTTGTTTACTTTTTTAGAATGCACAAGGGCTAAATATTTCTTGAGGAAGAGTGAGTGCAGTTCGTTCTGTAAATGTACAAATGTACTTGGGATTTCTTCATTTTCCTTAACTGCAAAAATCTGTTATTTACAGTAATTCTGCAGTCACTTAATTTCTCTTAGCAATTTTAGTTTTGCTTTACCCTTTAAACCATGGTTCAAATAATATTTTCTGTTATTTTTCTATGAACAATTTATTTGGAAAGAAAGAAGATACCAAAGGGGTTATTCAATAAAAGTTCTTATGCTTTAAAATGGTGCTAATTTTGCCGCAACCAATCAGATCTTATTTAACATTTGAAAGCTAACATCTGATTTGTTGGGGCAAATTTAGCACCATTTTAAACGATAAGAACTTTTATTGAATAACCCTGCAACCAGAAAGAAGACAAAAAGTTGATTAGACTGAATTAACCAACTGTAGGACAGGTGGGCCCAAGGCCAGTTATTGGGACTTTACATCCTCTGAGTGCAGAATCGATATATAATAATCCCATGCAAGATAGACAGACAACTGATTTATAAGTGATTTAAGGACTCTGGATTTTCTGGCCCTATTTTACATATTGTTAAATGTTTCAATATTGCATCTTCCCAACAGTGTATATGTGATAGAGAATATTAACTTAGTATATGGCACTTCAGCCCAGTTTGCTTTTAGGTATTACCTTTTTTTGTAAGACTGTTTGCTTGATTCTTCTTAAAAATGTGTTCCCCTTTTAGAACACTACGAATTCATATAGTCTCTTCTTACCTAGTTTCCTTAATAACAGTGGAAGGCAACATCTACATTTTACTTTGCAGAGTATAAAAGGAGTTTCTTGTGACAAGACCTTATACTGTGATTGTTCCAATACTTTGTCCTCATAGACTTAAGTAAGGTCATCCAATACCATCCTATTCACCTAGGTTCTGTTGTTGGTTTGCATAACTGCCTCTCTTCTTTACAATAATCATCACTGCTTCCGGCAAACACTCTTTTCACTATCACATTTTTCTATCTTGATAATGCTAGATTTCAAAATCGTGTGCAAGCGCAATTTACTATGGCAAATGACTCACAGCAGGACATAATTTGGGGAACTCAATAGAAATACACAAAACTCCTATTGCCACCCACTGAGAGCTGCTACAAAAGGGATCTCAGTAATAAAAGACTGGAAATATCTTTTTTCTACATTACATTTCTTTAGTAAAAAAAAAAAGCTAGTAGATAAAACTCCCCATCAAAACTTATGGAATATGAAAGTACCACATTTTAATGATATAGAAAATCATTTTTTTCAATTGACCTTTTCAAAAACATAAAAATCAATGTCATTGATAAATTAAATCAATATGATCTTTTATTATTAACAGTGTTTTCTAAGTTATTTTCAGCAAAATACAATTTCAGGTTTTCCTGTGTTTTAACAGTTCCAATTCTGTTCAAATGTTGCACTTTACTGTATAAGTCAAATTCTACATCAATTTGAATTGATTACCAATTGGCAGACTTGTATGTGGGTGAGAGGGATCTAATTGTTATTAACTAAATATTCCACTTTCTCAAGGAGCAATAACATGTCATTTTTATCCACATTAAAAAGCCAAAAAAAGGTTTATATTATGATGTAAATCAAACTCTTGCTAATGCTAAACTGGAAAGAAAAACACACACACAGCTATATATATATATGTATGTTCATATTGGATAGTATATATATATATATATATCTGCACGCTGGCATACATTATAAACAAAGGGGTTTTAGTATACGTTACTGTGATCACATGAATGAAAAGCCTTCCAACCATGTCAAGGTAACCCCAGTCTGGAAGCTCCTAACGTCTAACCTTTTTGTATTTCTTTTACTTCAATTACGATTAGCAAACTTTTGCATTTAGCGCTTCCGCTAAATGTAGTTGTAAATTAGCCTAATTGGAGTGCTTCCACAATCCTTGTATTGTGTGTGTATAATATATATATATATATATATATATATATATATATATATATATAAAATCTAATTAACATATTGATTGTCTTACTTGGCAGTGAAATCTATCTCTCTGAATATCTGTATTCAGAGAGACAGATTTTTCCAATTAGCATACTAGTAAATATATATAGAGAGAGCAGTAATACAGTCAACCAATCATAATAACAACATATCAAAATTAGTAACTATCAGTTGCCTGTTGTTTTGGGTTACTGAATTAAGTCACACATTGTCACTTAAGGTTAACTGTAAGTGGTTCTGATGTAGTTTGCACTTTCATTGGTCAATAATGGGCAAAAATGCTCCTTCTAATAAATGCTAACTTTATCCCAAAATTATTGGTGAGCTAAAGCTTTCACAAGCAAGTATTTCAACTTAAATTTCTTCTTTAAATAGCACTAGGGATCCAGCTGCAATTTGCCATCCACCCCCAATAGTATTCTGCTCCAAATGTCCCCCTTCCTAGCCAGCAATGTGTAAATCCTGAAGTACAATATCAACCCCCAATTCACACCAGCCTCATCCAAAACCTTAGCATTTATGGAAAATACTGTCAAAATGATATCTCTCTGCAGATGATCAGCCACTGAAACTGATCTAATAATAAGAATAAAAAGATGCACGCAAGTATTTGATGCTTTCCATGTTCATCATGAATTCATGTATTCAAAAATAAATTCTATGATTTTAAATACTAAATCTGTTAAATATTAAAAAAACACAATCTATTTCATTAAAAGTAAAATGTAATACTATTGTTTCCTAACTTATTTGGGTCTGAATACGAATGATGAAGCAACCCATGTAATCTTAAGAATGAAGAAATAGACTGCAAGTATAAAAAAGACACGCAGGTCATAAAACTAGGTATAACAAGCATAATACCCAAGTTATAATCCTCGCCAAAATTTTTTAAAGAAACATAGAAAAAATTCCAGTCATTTCTCATTACACTGAAGGTCAAGCTTGCTGGGAAAATTGTTTCTGCTTTACAATTCCCCATACTGTAGAAAGCAGTTAGAGTTCTGGACAAAACTAATGTTGCATTCAAAGGGAAAAGAGCCTTATACGGCAGGCTGCAATAATAAGAGAATTTTTTACTCTTTCCACTTCCCCATGAACCTAATCAACTGTGACATTAGAAAATATACCAGGCTCACCCAGCCAGAATCTGACTGCCACCTGAAACTGTCCTCAATATTCTACTGTTTGTGACTCTACAATGATCCTTCCGACATCAATTTTGTACATGTACATCAAAATGCCATTAGAAATGCTTGCAAACACCTCCTGTTCACACTCTTGCTCTCAAGACTCCAATCGAAGTCTGACTCTAAAGACTCCCCAGTGGTTGACTAAAGGTTTCTTTCATTTGCTAATTTGAAAGCATTTGCTAATGGAGAGTTGTCTTGAGAGATCTAAAGCTCTGCATGCCAAAATGTCATTAGAAGCAATATCTTTATACTCAATGTTCTGTAAATCCTTTCAAAACAATTCAATATTATTCATTGACCTACCAAATTCTATTCTTTTCTAAAATTAATGGTATGCACTAATTGCAGTGAACAGTGAAGAACACAGTGTTTCAGCATATATTACATTAATGTAGTGGAATGAATGTGAGCGGAGCTGTTTGCCACAATTATAACACAACATGCATTAATGCATTACTGATTTTGTATTGGATTCGATAATAAAGCTTGCATAATTATTTCCTAATGTATATTTCAAGCTATATCATACAACAGCATTCTAATATCCCATTTATCTGAGAAGGAAATCTAGGACACACAATATTTAGTTTTGTCTGAACTTTATGAGTCTTTACTTTTATTATAGAGAGTGTCTTGGGTGTATTACAATTCCAGGTATTTGAACTCAAACTAATAATAACCAACTTCTTAAAATACATAAGATAATATGTACATAAACCCACACCTAAGCTGACAAACACACATTATGTGTATTCTTGGTAACAGCAAAACTTCTAGGAAAGCTTTTAAACCTATTAGCATTCATAAGTAAACAATACTCTATAAAAGGTCAGTCCTCCCTCTGTGTTATCTTGTCTAAAGTTTTATTGCAGGTCTGAAAATAAGTGAGTTATAGATTACAAAGTATGTGCCAGTTATTTCTAGAATAAAATTAACATGGTCTTTACCCTTTCACTGGTTTATTAACATAGCCTTTACATGTCAGTTGGTCCTTGTGACTGTAAAAAGAATATTAAGGACATTTTAATGTTAAGAATATTGTGATTGAAATTTCAAGTCCAGTTGATCTAATTGAATACAACAGATATACCATGACCTGGATGAATGAGAACCTTCACAAGCATACTTACTAGAGATGTATACGTGTTCTGGTGAGAAAAGTTTTCATATTAGGATTTTAAAAAAGTTTAAGTTTAGTTCTCCTTTATTTCCCGAAGCTGGAGTCAGGAAAGAAACTTACAGATAAAGGCACAATTCAGGAAGGTCAGGTCTATAATTCCCATATCAAAACAGAAGAAAATGTAATATTCCTACTTTTTCTTTAGTGCACTGTAAAATACCTTTTGTGTTTTTTAAGGTGAATCAAGCTCGTTTTTAAATAAATAGATAACCTTCATTGTTATGCCCTTCTACAGATTCTGCTTTCCAGGACAAAACTAAATACTAATACTCTTAAGTCAAGCCCAACAAATGATCTTTAAAGTGGCATCATTATCTCTGTCTTCCTGCTGCTATAATTTTTCACTATACATCTTGGCAACATGCTGGTATTTCCCCTTGTCTCATTGCTTGCCTAATTTAAGTCAACTTAAATCCCATAAATGCCTCTGAGGTCACAAGCATTTTGGACCCCAGTGTTTCTGCAATCAGCTCCCAAGCCGTGAATGGAGATGGGATGGTTTTTTTAGAACAGGAAAGGAATATTTCATCTCTAATGTTTGAACATATCAGAGGAATTTATTAAATGCACTAAATTGAAAGCTGCAGAATACATTGGGAAACATAACAGGAGGCAGGATCATTTTAATATTTATGTTAAAAGAATAGAAGATCTGGTGCCCATTAAATAGAAAATAAGTTGGACTTAGTCTTATTAAGACTTTAATTCTCCTTTAGCTATTAGTTTATTAAATAAAAGAGACACAACTTAAATCACACAAATCTACACAAAATCCACACAAAACGGCACTGGATGTTAGCACCTAAATATGTGTATTAAACAATGCCATTAAATGAGAAGTACTGTAAATGCTAGCAATAATTAATGAGAAAATAATTTCCAATGTAATCAGAATCTGAACTTGTTAGTATTTTTTTTTTTAGTTTTTAATGAAATCTCACCATCTATTAATTGTTATTGGTCAAGCAAAAACTCCTGGTTTTCTTAGTATTATGTAACTGGTTTTTTTTACAGAGCCGCTTTATGATATGTTTTGACAAAGGTCCATGCGTTGCAGAGTCGGAACTATGAATTTCTGTTGTATAAATTCACAGAATAATAATATAATAATATATATTATTAATATAATAATAATAATAATAATATTAATAATAATTAATGCAGAAATGTTTTTACTTGGTGTTTCCAATTGGTAATTGCATTTTTTTAATATTATCTTTATTACTGCAGTGGCAAATATATTGATGACTTTAAAAGTACCGTGATTTAACAGTGGAATAATTGGCAATAAAGGGCAACCCTAAAAAAAGTATTTAAAAGTTTCCTTTTTGTATTTCTACAGTAAATTTGTTTGATACCTTACATTCTATAGAGCACTGCTTTAGATATGTGACACTGTAAGGGAGCAAAGGAAATTAGTTTTCTAGGAACATTCATTTTTCCTAAGAAAAAACAAGTATGACTTCAATTTTCTTGTGAACCATTCATTTAGTAAACTGTATTTTTTTTAAAATATATTTTGAGGTATTTCAACATTGGTCATTCTTCATTGTAAGAAAGCTTGTTCTCTGTTTACTTATGTATATACATTGAGCCATAGTATATTAAGGTAATCAATTATGATACATTATAATCTAATTTAATGAATTTTAAAGTAATTTAAAGTAAAGTAATTAATTTAAAGTAATTAATATTAAGAAATGTTCCTGGTTAAAAATACAATTAAAGGATAAAAAGAGGCAGGAAGAAAACTAATAAGGTAGTTCCTTGTTTATACAATAGTTTCCTTAGTTTGGAGGTGGTGGGGGTGGGAGGATTGAGGCTATGGTAATGCAGGGATTTGTAATGTTGACTGAATTTGATTGGTGCTCCGAATTTTAAAGAGGATAGGGCAAAAGTTTAATGCTGTATAATAATTTAGTTCTGATTTTACAATAAATAGGTTCTGTATTTATATGGACAGTACTGACAATACTATATGACAATATCCATTAGCAATTTTTATTTACCGGATCAGGATTTTCCCTGGGAACCAAGGTAGCAATAATAATACTTAAATATCTGACTAGTATTTTATCTAATAATGTACTGAATATATTAGTCCAATTTTATAGTAGGGAACTGACAATGGACCAGGTTTTCATTTTAAGGATGGCAAGCCCCTGTACATACATTCTTTAAGCTACTATCTCATATTACCTAACCAAATTCAAAACAATAATCCAAAAGTGTGCTAAATGTGAAGGTATTTTTTCCCCTCAATCTCATTGAAAGCAGTATTTTCCTTTGCTTTAGATGAAGCTACTTTAAAAGTAATCACTTACGGAAACTGTATCCAAAATGTCAAATTGCCTTCAACAGTGTTGGCATGCCTTTCAAAAAAAATATATTATCTCATTAAATCATCCCTGGAAATCACACTTTTAGTAACTGAACTGCCAGAGTTGAACTCACCTGCTAACAGTTTAATTCAATATATCGTGATGACCACAAAAATACATATTGGGGCTCAGTGGAGAAAATATTTCCTTTCCATTGACCAAGGTCATAGAAGAATAAATTATATTTTGGGATGAACTGGTTCAGTTTTTAAAATTTTGAAACTTTTAATACTGAATCTATGTTTAAGTTTCCACACAGAATTTCAGTTTCAACCATCAAAATTCTGTGTTGAAATCTGGGACATTTCAGCCAACTTGCCACACCCTTAATGATATTATGATTAGAGATGGCCGAACTTTCGAAAGTTCGGTTCGTTTTCAAACTTTAGAACAATATGGAAAGTTCTAAAGTTTGAAAACAGACCCATTAAAGTCAATGGGAGTCAAATATTTTGAAAAGTTTGAATGAAATGCAATTAAAATATCAATGGTAACTTAATGTAAATGGCTGTGGGACCTGGGAAATGGTCTGGGGAACACGTTAGAATATCCAGGACTTTCGAAAACTCGATTTTACTCTCACACGCGCTACTTTCGAGCTCTCGCGTTCGAACATTCGATATTTATCCCATGAACGACTCATGGATTCGATACTCGATATTTACTCATGTATAGGTATAATAGGCATTTTACTCGTGGATTCGATGTTCGATATTTATTCGCGTATAGGTATAATAGACATTTTACTCACGGATTCGAGAATTCAATATTTACTCGCGTATAGGTATAATAGACATTATTCGAGAATTCGATATTTACTCGCATATAGGTATAATAGACATTTTACTTGCGGATTCGAGAATTCGAAATTTACTCACGTATAAGTATAATAGACATTTTACTCGCGGATTCGATACTTGCGTATAGGTATAATAGAGATTTTACTTGCAGATTTGATATTTACTTGCGTATAGGTATAATAGACATTTTACTCACATATTTGCGTGCCTCGAGCATTCAAATATTCGATAATTATCAAAAGTCCGGAAAATATCGAAAATCCTGGCCCGGGATAGTTCGAGAAGTCCGAGTCCGTTTGAACTCGAATAGTTTGGCTCGAACTCGCGTTCGAGTTCGAGTTCTAGTCCATCTCTAATTATGATGTATTAAACAACCTTTCCATATTTACATTTGATGACTAATGTGGAAAAACAAAATAATAAGGGTCACTTTTCTGGCTCAACCAAGCATTATTGTTTGGTTTGTCTTGATAGCTTATTCTCCTCCAATCCATGGGGTGGATGGTAATTGCTCTGTAACCAAAGTATAATTTATCTTTGATTGCTTGCTTAGGTTAAGAATATTTTGCCCCCCAAAAATTATATTGAATAGGGTTCTGACAATAAACTGGAAATAAATGGTTACTCACCTCTGCTTGCCTTATCTTGCAATGTTGTATTGGTTATGCACAATTTCTATCCTATTTAATTTATTGGTCACATCGGTCTATAGGTGCTTCACACTGCAAAACCAGAGGCTTGCACTACACTGATGATGGCTCAATAAACACTTGAGAACCACTTGAGAAAGGACCTAGACTGTCCGAAACATGTCGTGGTGTGCACAATAAATGCACGTTTGTTTATAGCAATACCTGTGGGGTTGTCTGTGTTTTTGGTTGCTCTATACTACGCACTTTTATTTTGAATTTATATCCAGGAACAGACATCTGGGCAACCAAAGTCTATAGGAGATGTGGTGAGCTGAATTGCATTTATGATGGCTCAATAAAGCCGAAACCGGTCTGTAGTTGGCGCTCTGGTTTTGCATTTAGCTTGTGGAATGCTGTAAAAGTCTTTTAAGGATATAGCTTTTCTAAAAGCTTCCACAGAAACATGGTAAATACATTTGTTCCTTATTTGCATATTGTGGATAATTCTAAACACAGATATACACTACCATAGTATAGTTTAGTATTTGAGGTTGAATAAAGACATATGTCCATCTAGTCAAACCTACTCAGCAGTACCCACATTTCCTGCTGAACAGTTGATCCAGAGGATGACAAAAAAAAGGATGCTCTACAGAAAACCGGAAATATGAAAATGAATGGAAGAAACAAATGCTATAATGCATTATATCATGTTCTGGAAGCAGATAAGATAATAAAATGCTGACAGAAGTCAATAAATCCTCTATTTATTTGTGATTATAATACACAGTCTACACAGATTGACTTCTATGCTAGACACAACTAAATGACTTTTTTTCTACAGACAATTTTATTAGCATGTTATTTTTCTTTACAGGAAATATTGCAATGAATTGACATATGAATTCTTCATGTGACTGACATTCATAGTCATTGAATCAATAACAACTGGTATTTTTCAGAGTAAATTCAATATTTAAAGGTTCAGGGGATGTGAAACCTCATTAAAGAAGTAAGGTCCAATAATTCAATTTTAAGAATCTTATAATTATGTTGTTATCAATTTCCTATTCAAGAATGATTTATTTTGAAATAAAGACAAACAATACTTAAGGTAATGGGTTCCCAAGGTACAGAGTCTGTAACCTTAACAAATTATTTAAAGGAGATCACTATTATATTTAATGGGATTTGCCACTATGTATTGGCTATTTGGGTTTTCTATTTGGCTATTTGTGCAAACTGTAGTAATTTTCTACATACTGTATGCATAGATTCTATACCAAGCTGCCTGCGATTAATTGCTCTTTTTCAGTCTAAGAAGCCGTTTAGATGAATGATTAACACTTTGCATATTGCTTTATTTAGTATTTAGTAAATATTTTCATTGTACACTATATTCTGTTGTAAAATTCAGAAAAATGTGGTATTCAAACAAGCTAGATTTAAATCAGTTTGCTGTCTTACTTTAAAACAAGCCCTGGTTGCAGACAGAAAAGGTTGGAAAAGTGAAAATGCCTGTTGCTACAGGTTAAGAGTTTCTCACCACATTATTGCTCAAAGATTTGAACTGAAAAACAGTAGCCCCAAAAAAACACTCTACTATTTGCACCCTTTAGACTATGGCTGATTTATGATTTCAAGGTGTCTTTTTCTTTGTACTAACCAAGGAACGGTAAGAAAGCATAAACTAAAAAACGTGATAGAGGTAACACACAGGCATCAAGCAGTATAACTGCTAATGACAACTTTATTACATGTGCTCACACGACATGTTTCGAGCAACGGGTGCTCTTTCTCCATTCACTTGAGAAAAAGCACCTGTTGCTCGAAACATGTTGTGTGAGCACATGTAATAAAGTTGCCATTAGCATTTATACTGCTGGTCGCCTATGTGTTACCTCTATCATGTTTTATAGTTTGAGCTACTTACATGCATAAGTGGATGGATGCATAAGTAGAGGTAACCATATCAGCCATAACTTTTGCTGTGGACTACTTATATTAAGAAAGCATAAACCTATGATGTGTGATATGCTACCAACCAAGCTGTAATTGCAGTCTGTTTTCTAGAAAAAAATGTGGAACCTTTAAAGAAAAGTGCTGCATGGAGTATTTTTGATATTACTAAAACCTAGGGGAAACATAAAATATTAACATTTTCAGTAATATAACTTCTGACTGCCTGCACTGAGATGTCAACCAGGTCTTGTTTTAAAGGTAAAACAGCAAGATTCAATTTAATACTGAGTATAGAAGCTCTTTAAAAAAAATACTAAGCCTTTGTTTGAAAGCTATCCAATGAAAATGTACTAGTTGTGCAGCTTCTTACATTAAATTTTTCATACTTGCGCACTGGATCAATAAAGCAGGCTTTCTCACTTCCACCCTGCCCATTGGCTTTTATAGTGAGAGAAGGGGCCATCCAGGCATTTTTTTTGGAACTACTTTTGAAGGATACAAAGGCTACTTTTGCACATTTTATATTGGTAACCTTCAAAAGTACCCCGCGGAACCTTAAAAATAGCTTGTGTGTACAGGAAGTTCATTTTATAAATGTTTTGGGGATTTTTGTGTCCCCCTGACCATTTCCCAGGTCCCTGAGCCATGTACTGTAACTTACCATGCTTCATCTACCCTTACCATACACAACGAAATTATGAAGCAGCGCACTCCGGTAGAAAAATACGGCAGCTTGTTGTAGTGAAATTTAACTTTGATTTAACACATCATAACAGTAGGCATATGTACAATGGAACCTTAGCCTTACGCGTTTCGAGCCAACTGCTCTTACTCATAGGCTTAACCCAGGACACCAATTTACAACTATTTATACTATTAAAAGTCACTCCCCCATTCCGCCCTCCAACGTCACAGTCTACGGAGAGAGAGAGAGAGAGAGAGAGAGAGTGATAGTGAAATACTGCTGAATAAAATTAACCTAATAACTCCCAGAGATCTCCACCCACTAGCACCATGTGTACTATATTCATAAATAGAATAATGTGAAATAAAAATATATTTAAAGAACTTCAATCATGAATGGATAAATAACAGTGTGCCCTGATAGATACATCAATCTGTGTGCTGTGACTTCTCCGACCTCAAGTGCAGATAACAAATACTATTCAAATATTGCTCTATTGTTATTTCAGTACCTTAGTAGGGACAAATTGGGAAAATTCGGTTATTTTTCATGTGATACCATTATATTTCATCTACCCTTACTTTACTAGGAACTTTCAGATTTTTTCTGCACTAGGGACTTCTATGGTTTCATTCTATATTGGATTTTTCTTTTGAAAAAAGAACGGAACTCCTTTGGTTCTGCACTAGTTGAGCATCTTCTTACATTGCATTTCTCATACCTGCGCACTGGATCAATATAGCAGGCTTTCTCACTTACACCCTGCCCATTGGCTTTTTATAGTGAGAGAAGGGGTCATCTAGACCCTTTTTTGGAAACCCTCGAAAATGCAGAACTACTTTTGAAGGTTACCGAGGTTACTTGTGAACTTTTGAGCATTGTATATTCGGTAACCCCCAAAAGTAGCCTGCGGAACCTCGAAAATAGCTTGCTAGTAAAGGAAGCTCATTTTTATTAATGTTTTGGGGGATTTCTGTGTTCCCCTGACCATTTCCCAGGTGCCTGAGTCATCTACTGTAACTTACCATGCTAAAAATCTACCCTTACTTTTCTAGGTGCTTTCGGATTTTTGTCTGCACTAGTGACGTCTATGGTTTCATTCTCGGATTTTCGGATTTCTGAAAACGGAACGCACCATTTTTAAACATCTCTAGTTAAGACATATAAATGCATGTTCACTTTAAAAGAAAGATTTTCTAGAGGACTCCAGACTAACAGCATTTTGTCTGATTACTGTCCTCATTAAGGGGAACGCTCTTTTTCCTTTGGCTAGTGATCAGCTCTTATTTTTCTTTCTTTCTTCTATATTGTAACGGTCTGTAAAATACAGTATCTCAGGGGGAAATAAAGCTCACAGGGAGCAATGAGCCAGCAAGTAATGTTACCAACATAGGAGAGGGGGTCATATCAAACATTGCTTTTTTTAACACTTCTTTTTCAGCAGCCTTTATTTAAGACAGAAGGGCTAGGGACAAATACAGTGTACAAACCCACATTCACACCTTGGTTACTTGGTGGGGTATTATTTGTACAATTTGTTTTTTTTTTTTTAAGTTGTGAAAATTATTTTTATAGAATTTTTAAAGTGTATGTATACTGAAAAACTTAATTTGTGTCATCATAATCTATAAATAAATACATGTAAGTAGCACTTACTCTGAGGTGTGTGTTGCTGTATGCCTTCAATAAAGTACTTTTTTAGCTCAGGCTCTGACCACTGACCTGACTATTTTCTCCCATACCAACTGTCAATACTGCATACAGAATACAGCACACCAACTGTAAAAGCATTCAAGCTACAGCAAAACTGCTATAAGGAATTTATTTTGTTTTATTTCCCAATGAATCACACTTAATGCATTTGTTTTCTGGTATTGACAATGCATAGGGCAAAGTAATAAAGAACTGTTGTTGTTATTTACCTCTGCCAATGTTTCCAATGCAGTAAATCCATTGTGTTGCATAGTGCAATGGAAACTTATACATTTAGCATTAATTTTTTTTGAAAATGAATGCTAAAATGTCCACCTATCGCCTTCTTAAAAATAATAGCATCGTTTTTAAAAAACGTCCAGTACCGGAAACTTTATGCGCTTTCTGTTTTGGCATTCCACTTAGTATTTTCGAGATTCCTAGAAATTTCGAAAATATTTATTTGTACATTTGGAATTTCTAGAAATATTTAACATTTTCAATTCAAAATCAAACGTTTGATAAATATCAAAATTGGTTCCACTGTTCAGAAAATTCTGAAAAAGTCTGCATAGTCCGAATCAGGGGAGGCTCTTGAAATCTGCTTTGGAACCGGGTTTGGGTTCATCTCTAGTGCTTATAGCTTTGCTATAAAAAAAGACTTTAGTTCCACTTTAAACACGGCTGATAATTAATGTAATTCATAACTTGTGTAGTGTGACAGGTAAAAGAAAAACATAAAATTCCTCCCTAATCAATTTTCTTGTCCCACTTTAGATAAAGGATAAGTGCACTGTAAAATCAAGTTATGTTCATTTGGAAGCTGCAGCTTTAAAAATACCGTTGCTATATTGTTTTTTTACCTATGCCCCTCCAGAGCCTAGCTTTGTGCCTTGAAAGTTGCTGACATCTTGTTACTGGTTTGCAGAATGTTAAGCTCCGCCCCTCTGAGATTTCCTCTGCTTTCTCCTGCTTGAGCCTCAAACAGAAATGCCTATGAGTTCCGTGCACTCTCCTTCTCCCCCTCTCCGTGCTTGAGCCTCAAACAGTAATGCCCTGTGAGTTCCGTGCACTCTCCTGCTTGAGCCTCAAACAGTAATGCCTGTGAGTTCCATGCACGTGTACAGAATTCACTACAGAAAGCAAACTAGTTGCTTTGATTCCTTTTCCATTCAGCACAGGGAATACATGACTGAAAAATGTGCCTTTTCTTTAGGGGTCCATAATACGGAGCATGCCTAAACTAATTGAGCTATTGGGAGGACAGTAGGGCATGTTGCACTAAAATATTTTACGGCCTTTTTTTGGAAATTACATAAGATATTGATGTAATCAGCAGTAACTGACATTCAAATGTGTTTTAAGCTGACTTATTTTCCTTAAAATCTTTTTTTCAAAAGTTTTAATTTTTGTCATTATGTTACACAAATTTTATTTATTCGAAAGAAGAACACTTTCAATTAGATAAAGGGACAGAATTTTCATATTGTTACTATACAACTTAATGGGGAAAACCTGAAAATGTGTTTTATCCTTGTGGTAAATGCATAATCTGATTAAATGCTTATTTGCTGTTTGCACTGTTTGCTTTTAATTTCTTTACAATTTTTTTCCGTATATTCTTGGTAATCAAATACAAATTCTATTTACAGCACAATATGGGTTAGCAGGAACCTAATTTTATGGTTTAGTCAGCACCAACCATGCTTGATTAATTTTAAATTATATAAATACCTGCACATTAGAAATGAAGTAAAAACCATTTTCATTTACTATTAGCATTTAATTATTTTTCATCACATGCAATAATCTTTCATTTTAGGATTAAGCAACTGATTCTACTTGGTATGGATGGAATTTTTGAAACGCTTAAACACATTTGGTTTTTCTTACACAAGACAGGACATATTAAGTCAATTTGGATTTTGCAGCAAGCATCTAAGAGCAGTTTTTTTGGTGATTATTAAAATAACTATTAAAATACATTTACTAAAAATTGCAATATAACTAATTTAGAGTTGTCAGATTCCCACTGATCTTTAAACAGAAATATACATGGTGGACTTTCATTTTGCTAAATATCTGAATTCAGATTTTGTTTGGAACCCATGACTAGCTTTGTTTTTAAAATTAAATTGTCATTTCATATGAATAATTTTTACATCAAAACTGTAATAAAACATTTAATATCAAATAGTTTAAGTTAATATGAAACTACAGAGACTCAACTCATACTACAAACTTAATTCAAATTTTCTTGCCAAAATGTTGAATGTCTTTCTGTCGTCTAGAAAAAAAAAATCTCATGCCACGTTGTAAAGAATATCTAATATAGAAGACATGGCAAATGTCAATTTTTCCTCCCTTCACACAAAACAGGAACTATATAGCAAGGTCAGCTTTGCTAAAGTTGGAAATCTATGATTTTACCACCATCAAACCAAAGTATCTATTTGCAACGTTACTATGTTTTTTGGGGGTCAAAACACTTGTGTTTTTTTTAAAACCAATATAAACAGGAGAGCATAACTAATTTATTATTTAAAGGAATAGTTCACTACAAAAGTGAACTATTCCTTTAATGCATTGATTAAAGACTGGGAGGTTAAAGATCCATTCCTTACCTTCTGTTCTTCAATCAATGCCTGTGGAGCCAGGAACAAGGAGAGAACAAACCTACTTTTCACGCAATCCACTGCTGTCACACTGACAGGTCCCGACTGCTTCCTAGTTCTGATTAACTATAGTGCACATCCGCAATAATGCATAGCTCCTTAACCTCCCGGTCTTCAATCAATGCATTAAAGGGCAACTGTGGTCTCAAAACAAGTGAAGGTTAAATGAAAAGCCTGCAGTATTTACTTTAAAATGAGCCGACAATCACATCTCTGTCTGGAGCCTGTGAGAAATTACATTGGGGTAAATGTTCAAACTTCCTGCTTCCAGTAGGCTGAGTGACATCACCTGCCCCCTGCCCCGCCCGTCCACCCCGGGGGAGAAGCATGCTCAGTTAAGACTTAATGCAGGGGAAATCAGGAAGTTCCTGGGGAAAAAATTGACAGTTGAGAAGGGAAGTCTATTAATGCAGGCAGTGGCTGGTCCCATGACTACAAGCTGGTCACATGGATGAAAACAGGAAGCATTCAAGCAGGAAGTAATATTGCTGCACCTTTCCAGCAATAACTTCTCACCAATTCTATCTACAGATGTGATTTAGGTTTTATTTTGAAGGTATGATGGAAGGCTTTTTATATAAGACCACAGTTACACTTTAAAGGAATAGTTCACTTTTGCAGTGAACTTCTCCTTTAAATAATAAATTAGTTAAGCTCTCCTTTTTATATTGGTTTAAAAAAAAAAGTGCAGGACACCAGGTTGCTATGGGACCCCAAAACAAATCATAGTAACATGATCATATAGATTATTATTCTTTGCTCTAAAGTTTGCTATACATTTGCCACTTTTATTGCAAATTCACTGCTTGCCACAATTCAAAAACACTCTGTATAGGGAGCATTCATTCTATTTGGTCTATTCAACATAAGTCCAAATGCACACTAGCCTGGTGGGTGCAGATGTCCAGTTTCCCGATTTCAAGGGAACACAAATAGATCAGCAATAAAGAGTAGAGTCGCACTCCAGGTGAAAGGTGGGTTTATTCAAAAGCGATCATCAACAACAACATTTTGGGGGTGCAATCTGATAAAGGGGGATTGCACACCCGAAACGTTGTTGATGATCGGTTTGAATAAATCCACCTTTCACCTGGAGTGCAACTCTACTCTTTATTACTGAGCATTCCTTCTATTTGCCACAGTCAAAAAAACACGAAAATAATCCTTCTCTAATGACTGATCCCCCGACTAACAGAGGTAATTTGTGGGCCAAAAGATTCGTTCATGCCATACATATTGCCTATAATCAGAAAATTCCATTGTGGGATCTGCTGCTTTCTGAAATTGACCCACTATTTTCTGAATCTGTAATATTTTCCCTTTTCCAGGCAGGGCTCTTTTTAGCATATAACTGTCCATTCATTTCAGTTTACAGTTTTTTTATACCAATTTAACTACTTAGTTTACATACTGTATGTAACTGCTTCTATACATGTTCATGAATAACAGTGACACTGGAATATATATATGTATAAGTACAGATATGATGGCTTAGAGCAATCCTGTGTGATTGATAGAGATGGACTAGAACTCGAACCCGAGTTCAAGCCGAACTATTCGAATTCGAACGAATTCGGACTTCTCGAACTAGAACTTTTCGAACTATTTGACTCCCATTGACTTTAATGGGTCTGTTTTCGAACTTTCGAACTTTCCATATAGTTCGAAAGTTCGAAAACGGACTGAACTTTCAAAAGTTTGGCCATCTCTAGTAGCAACTGGGCTTATAAGAGCAATGGAGAATCTGTGTTATGAAGATGGAGCATCAATGTTGGGGTTGCATTCTCTGGTAAAACACTTGAAGAGGGGTACAATAAAGGCCGCTGTGAGGTCTGTAAGGTTGTGGAATTCTCAGCCTGAAAAGGTTGTGTTGGCTGAATTTCTAGAAGGCTTAGATATTTTCATCGAAAGGCAGAATATCTAGCGTTACAAACTGGTGACAGTATCTCTGTGTGAGTCTTTGTGTCCTTGTTTAATTTGGTATAATTGGGATAGCACTAGTTGGGTGGAGGAAACTTCTTTTTTATAGGGTTGGTGATGCACGATTTTGCATGGAGTTGTTGAAATGTATGGGTTAATGCCTTTTTTTAAAAAAAACAAAACAAAAATGTCTATATTTGTTTATATCCATGTTTGTATATATACATGTTTGTATGCATGTTTCCTATTTTTTATGTTTTGTGCTACCTCGTACCCTGAAACTTAACACATGATTTTATGGGGCCTTTAGGGACACTATACTGAAAAAATGACTTTGCGTCATCTTAATCTATAATTGAATACATGTAAGTAGCACTTACTCTGATTTGTGTGTGTTGCTGCATGCTTTCAATCCAGCACACATTTTGTTTAGGAGCAGAATCCCCTCTCCCTCTTTTAACCACTCCCACTTCCATCGGACCTGACTTTTTTCCCACAAACCAACTGTCAAGCCTGCACACAGCATACAGCATTCCAACTGTGAAAACTCTGTCACCATTGCAGCTACAGTAAAACTGCTGACAGAACATTAGTTTTTGAGAGCAAGGAACTTGATTGACAGCTGAAATATAAGAACTTTTAGGTTGGATATCTAAAGAAATAGGGGGCAGATCAGCAAAAATATTATACAGTGATGGTTGGGAAGAATTATAGTTTCCAGTTATGGTCAATTTAAAATAACCTTTTTTTCGGTATAGATGCCCTTTAAGGACAGCAAAGCTGCATGTCTAACCTTTCCCTGATCCTGTGATGCAATACCAGACATAATCATCGGATCGTGGATAGGTAAGATGCACAGCTTTGTGCTCATAAGTCTCCCTGTATGCATAGATCAGTTTAAGGGGAAGTACAGGATCTCCAAGGGAGGAAAAGAATTATTATGCTCAGCTCACCACCAACATTTTACATATTTTTCTGAATGCATAATGCTCCTCTTTAATTTAAAAAATAATGAAATTAGAAGTTACCAAGGTATCCCATAACCATAATATGTATATATTATCTCAAAATGTAAAAATGGTTATATCCTTTGTTACAGGTGCAAACTTCAATATAGTAAAAAAAAAAAAAAAATGTTGCCAGAAAAATCATTGTCCTTTCTATCCCTGAATATTTAGTTACTGTGTGTGTGAACTCAGTGGTCAGTACTATGGGCAGTAGCTGTAATAAATTAGCTAATTCAAGTGTTAAATGAGACTTCCACTCAGAAACTCATCCAGCTTCCTTTTGAAACTATCCAATGAACCTGCCATCACAACTTCTAATGGAAGATAATTTTACCGTTCTCACAGTGAAAAATACTTTCCGAACTTGGAGACCAAATTTCTTTTCTTTAAGTCTTAAAGGGCATTGACAGTGAAAAACACACATTGCCCCATTGCAAAGTTAAATTCATGTACTCTGTACTGCCTTTCTCCTACCTCTGTCAGTGACTCTGTTTTTCCATGGTGCCAGATCTCTTGGCAGTATTCCCCCTCCCCTCTGTTACCTCCTCCATGTCTAAACACCGGCTGCCCGACTGGCTTCTCATGTGCAGTAGGAGTTAAAAGTTCAACATCCTGAAAAACACACCCACCCACAGTGGCCAATAGAAAGCAAGCAGTCCTGGAGACATGGAAGAGAAGGGAGAACAGTAGTTTACAGCTGCAATATGATCTCTCTCTTTGTGACCCATCATCAATCAGTGAAATCTATCAAGAAGGGGGGTCAAGTGCAGCCTTATCTCTGCAGTCAAAGCTACATCTCTCCCCCTGCTAATGCTCTTATCTCTATGTTTGTTACAGAACATGGAGTGGGGAGGGACTTGAGCAGGGAAGAGGGTCATGTCATAGGGATTTGATTGACAGTGCAAGTAGGAGTACAGGAATGCAATCGCATCTTCTAATTTGTGTATCTCAGGACAGAGAGGGAAACTGAAGAAAGTGAAGACACTCTGGGTGTTAATGTATGTCCTGTTAATGTATTTACATAGTTATCACACAAGTGCCTTTTCTCTAGTGTACATAGTTGTAACTTATCCAGTCTTCATATTCAACCCCCCCTCATTCCCTTTATTATTTTAGTTGCCCTTCTCTGAACCATTTCCATTTCCAAGTTGTCCTTTTGAATACAGTAGTAATCCAAAACTTAATAATGTTTAGTTTGAATGTTTAGTGTGGATGAAATAACTGTATGGGCAAATATTTTTGGAAATCAGAGAAATACTAATAATGCTTTAAAAATAAATTAACTAATTGTAGCTAATGGGGACACAGATATGTCCCAATCAGCCTTACACAGAAATAAAGTGTTGGCTGCTCAGTATCAATTTATGCCTCTATGAGAATCACCCATCACCCTCAGATGAAAAAAAAATGCATAAGTGAGATATTCTAAATAAATTGCTTGCCAATTTCTCCGAATAGTCTATTCTTTTTTATTTTAATAAATTAAATATGGAATTCACAGGAATTGTAAAATACCAACATGGCTGCAAAGTACCTTTACTATCTAATAGGCCTGCTTGCAATTTGACTGGTAAAATACTCTTGTAAACAAGTCAAGCCAAGTATCTTTTTTTATAATAACAAATAACAAACTTGTGTGTATTATGGGTTATTTTCAGTGTATCTCAATTTGTTTGCCGGGAATGTGGGATATGTGTACATAGCAGTGGCTTATAATAAAATGTCTAGTTAATATTATTACCACTGATTAGGTGGGCAGGGACAGTGATCGCTTGCACCTGTGTACCTGAGCAGATAGTTTAAATAGTGCACACAAGGTCTTTGTAGAGTTTGTTTAATATCTGACGGTTAATACTTTAAGGGGGAGATTAAATATGGCCCAAATCCATCTATCCATCTAAAACCCACGTTAACCCGAAAAAATTGGGGTTAACATGGGTTTTAGATGGATTTTAGAGCACAGCACCATTTCCAAATGTTTTTGGAAATAGCACTGTTCTATTGATCCAAAACCCCTGCCGTTAAATTTTGCCCTACTTAGTAGTGCGAAACTTAATGGGACTGTGTGGGCGGTGTTAAAGTCACGCTACTTACCTTAGCCCAATCCCCCGATGCAATACCTGACGCAATCTAATTTACGTCAGGTATTGTATTGCGGAATCGGGCTAAGGTAAGTAACACAGCTCTTCCTTATTGAATCTCCCCGTACATTTTTATAAAAAGAAAAATCAAAACTAGCTAAGTTACAGTTATAAGGTCTTGGAGGAGAAAGAGGGAGGGTGATTCAGTATTTACCCAGCGAAACATATGAGCTCAGGTATTGCAATTCTAGATTGGTCTGATCTCTCTAGCAGCCAGGAGGCCAGTCCATCTAGTAGGTGGGTGGGAATAATGGAGAAAGTAAGCAGATTTTGGTCATAATAAGACAGACAGGGGAATTTTTAGAAAGGATTGCTTCAACTGAACAGTTTGCTGTCTTCCTAGGGCCAGGGTTCAGCATGTGGAGGATTGGATTGACAAATTATTGGGGCAGGGGCATGACCCAGCTGTCTTAGTGCACAGCAGTACTAATATGAAAGTATCAGTGCTACCTGCATCTTAAGTATCAATACCCGAAAACACAGCCCAGTACTGGAAACTTTATGCACTTTCTGTTTTTGCATTCCACATGGTATTTTCGAGATTTCGCGAAATATCTAAAATTGACAATTTGTAAATTTGAAAATTTCTAAAAATTTCAAAAGTTTTCGATTTTTTTATTCGATAGTTCTCGAACGTTTGATAATTATCGAAAACAGTTCTGTGGTTTGTGAAAATCAAAAAAAGTCACAAATATGCAAAGTCCAAGTTCTGGCGGATCCATAAAATCTGCTTCAGAACTGGGCTTGGATCCGGCTGAGCAGTTTGCTAACAGAAACCATCACAGGCGTCGGGACCTTTCAGAGGATGTGGTGGAATAGCAAGAGACTGGGTAAGTTGCTTAACTTCATTCCTGGCTCCTGAAAGTTTAATGGAAGAATGGGAGGTTAGACACAGCTCCTTTACCTCTTGTTCTTCAATAAAAGTAAATAGCAAAAAATGTTTTTAAAATCTGAAGATAACCATGTGCCTATTTCTAAGAGTTCACTTTTAAGCTCTGCTTGTTCCCTAAAGCAAAAGAGGGGAAGTGTACCTTCTTAAAGGGGACTGGGGGTAGGAAGAGTGTGCTTTTGTTTTTGCTGTATAAAAACAACATAGTGCAGAGCTACAGAGGCAGCATAATGAAGTGAAACTGATCTTTGCACAACTCTTTGCAATGCATTTCTCAATATTGTACCAGTTTAAAGGGTGTTGGGCAAAGCATGTAGAGATACCTATTAAAAACACATATAGCATGGCTGAGTTGGAATTTATGATGTTTATATGCAATCACTTTGCAATAGGTGCATACTTGCAATTAGTCCTTACTAGACCAACTGATCTGGTAACCTAGGTGGAGTGTGCTTTTGTTTATGCAAAATTGGCTCCACTTGTGGAGTTGCTGTATTTTAGATTTGGTTCTTTAAATAGACGGGATTTGCCTAACAATTTTGGAGAAAATGAGACTGTATTAATAAAAGGTAATGGCTCTGTTAAAGGGCCAAAGGTCAAAGCCTGTAAGTAACTGCATTTCTATTAGACAAAACAAGTGTGTTTATGTGTTTCTTTTTAAAGATTAAACTATCCCTTTTCATCAGTGTTGTGTATAAACCATAATGATTAGATTAGAAACTAAAAGTGAAAAGGGGTTCTAGTAAAAACAGTCAGTAAAAGCAGCCCTTACAATAAGTAAAAATGTTTATTCAGGGATCTTAACCTTATTTCTGTGTGCAAACAATTATATACCCCCCTTTGTGATGACATAGAACGTTTTTACAGTCTTAAAAGTTGATGGATTGGTCTAATTATGCTTGATAACTCATAATTCAGATAAAAAAAGAACTGTGGAACAAGATTGCGCTTTTCCTGAATGGGCAATTTGTTTTATAAAGTCAAGAAATTACAGCTAAGGACGAGAGAAAATAAATCATGAAAAAAATGCTTTACTATTGATCTTCTGCTAGATGTATCTGCCAGAATCCTCTCTCTTAGTTTTATGTACTTGAACTCATATTTCTGTAACCCTTTCAGTTCTCAGGAAACTTGTAACTACTGTTATAATATGTGATACATAATGCTATAGAAACAGTTTGGTAAATTCTTTTTTCCTTATTTATTGTCTTAGTGATAACATTTTCAAGGTTTTATTATAATATCTTTAAATATAATATATTTCAGAAAGGTGGTGGATTTTTTTGTCTGGTAAGTAAAATATTTTATTATAAGTTATAAAGAACAACAAGGAACTGGTTCATTATTGAAGGGCATTTCCACCCTCTTTTCCAACTTTTGCTATACTGTAGGGCATGTCCCCCCACGCCCAACCGCTATTCTTACACAAAAAAAAGCTTCCCATCTCTACTTACAGCACCTCATTCCTTCTCTGTTCTGGTACAGCTCCCCTGCCCACCGGAACTGCAAGCAGGGGGCCGGACCGGCAGCCACAGCTGTGATTGGCTGAGAGGCAGCCAATCACAGCCGCAGCTGCCATCAATGAGAACAGCGAGGGAATGAGGTGCTGTAAATAGAGATGGAAAGCGTTTTTTTGTGTAAGAATATAGCGGTTGGGGGTGGGGGGACATGTCCTACAGTATAGCAAAAGGATTTAATGTTGCAGGAGAAGAAGCCAGGGAGGTATCGGGAGGAAGGGGGGAAAGGGCTCCACTGCACATGTCTCTGCATCACAGAGGCAGAGAGCTTTTGGAAAGGAAGAAAGCTCCTACCCTACTGTTTCCTGGACTTTGAAGAGCCACTACAGAAGAACCATAAGGAGCAGGGAAGTAAGGTAAGGATTTTTTTTTAATTGTACAGTGGGGCCAGTAGTGGGTGAATTTTTAGTTTGGGGGGTGGACATGCACTTTAATATTAAATAGCTTAAGGTTGCTGCATGGGTGTCTTTTGCGATACCCACACAGCCACCACAAGCAATGGCTTTAACCTCTATTCCCTGCACTGTGTCTGTTCGTGCATAGGGCTAATAGTGTTCCAAATAGTAGACATTTTAAAGAGATGTCTAAATAGATTTGGTGAATAAAAATATAGGTTTACATAGGCCTTGTTTTATAGTAAAATAAATTCTGGTTATGTGAAACACAAAGTAAAATAGACAGAGATGTATATTGATCAAATGAGGCCCTAGAAATGCTTGGGATTCAACCTACGTGTATCTATTTTTTCTTAAGAATAGAGTTTTTTAATGACTACCGAGTACCATATTAGTAGAATACCGTACATGTTTAGACTGTAAACTGCCTTTATACTTTTTGGTATAACAAGTGGTTGTGCCGTTATTGGGGTCTTTTATGGGGGGGATCTATTATCCCTATTGCTGTTGCTGTTTGATCGATAGTATTGTGCACCGCTGTAGTACAGCGTCCCATAGGTCCCTCTAATGTAGCTGTACACTACCCCAATCGCATTGGTTAAATACCATCAGGCAGATTCAATAAAACTTCTTTTGCTAATATTGCTAATTTTGCCTCAACCAATCAGATGGTATTTACCATTTGAAAGCTAACATCTGACTGGTTGGGGAAAAATTAGCACCATTTTTAACGATAAGAACTTTTATTGAATAATCCTGAATATCTGTTATATCCAAGTATTAGAAATCTTATTAGTTCTTAATGTGTTTCTCCTTCATTAAGCAGACAGAGCACTTGCAATACTTTCACTATTTTTGTGGGTCTTCTTGTGTTAGATTTACAGTATGATACAATTTAAATTAAGCAAAGCTAAATATACACTTCAGACTCTAACTCCTGAAAGGGTACATCTTTACCCCTTTCATAGACAAACGTATTTGTAGGAAACCTGGTAATTTCAAAGCTTTTTCAAGTAACTTGCTCATATTCCAGTTTGTAGTTGTCCCTTGATTACTGTGTTTGCACAATACATAAGGAACGCTCCCATCATAAGGGAACCAGCATTGTTCTCTTTATTTATAATTAAGATTTAAAGGCATTGAGGTAGCTATTAAGGCACACAGGCTCTGGTGAGCCTTAAGACCTTCATTTTTTTACCGCTGTTTTTGTTCTGTTACATGTCTGTATATTTCTATTTTGTGGTCAATTTACAAGGCATTTTTATAAAGTGAGAAAGCTCTGTGGTTTAGGAATATAGGACATTCAAATGAAATATGAGAAAAACAATTACCCTAGATGTTTACATGAAACTAAATAAGAAAAATGCATAATAGGGACAGATTAGGACAGATAATAATATTGGGCTTTTTTTAAAGACATTGCTATATCCTTGTAAAATAAGTCAGAATAGTTGTGCATAAGTTAAAGCATTAATTGCCTCTTACATTTTTAAGAACATAGTAAAACTAATACCCCAAAAAGATTTATTTAGTGCAGTATGCATGTAGAGTGCAGACAAAAAAAAAAACACCTTACTGTACATTTATTAACCCTAGAGATAGACTAGAACTTGAACTCAGTTTTGAATCGGATTTTTATAAAACTCAGAACTTTTCAAACTTTCAAGGATTTTTGAATTTTCAAGAACTTTATCGAATTTGGGGAAATGATCCAGCCACAGGTCCCAAATTCACCAATGACAGCTATTTATAGCAGTGCCTAACCCCTGGGTATAAAAGGCAGCTCGACAGGTGCCTTGACAAGTGTTGCTATTTGAAATTTTAGGTTTTTTTCTAGTTTAGTATTTAATTTTCTAAAAAATTTCTAATTTTCGGGAAAATTATCGAATGTCGAATGCGGAAGCTTTAAGTAACGTGCTTGTGATAGAAGTTAATTTATTTTTCACTTCTGGATATTTGTATGTGTTCCCCAGACCATTTCCTAGGTCCCAGAGCCATGTACAGTAAGTTACCATTACTATTTTTTCCCGTTTGATGTTTATGGTCCGATTTCGGCTCTTCAAACTTTTTCAGAATTATAAAAATCTGAAATCGGACTGGATTTTTGGAGGTTTGGTTGTCTCTAATCAACACTGAATCTTAAATGCAATTCTGATTATAACAATTGCACAATATATGTAATGCCCATCATAGTTTTGAATCATCATAAAACACAAGGACCTTGCTTTCAACATCTACTTTAACATCATTGATACATAATTTAAATAGACTAAGACCCAATATAGAACCCACTTATTAAACCATTAGTCTATATAGCTAATACCCCATTGACAACTATTCTTTGAAAACAATCTTTTATTTTTTTTATCCATGAAGGAATGTATTTTAAAAGTTTAACAGAGCTTACTTTCATACAATAATTAGTAACATAAGCTAAATCCAAATATTTTAAACTTTTAAAGGAACATGACTGGTTCAAGAGAGGTGTCAAGGAGGCCATTTATGTGAAAATGAAGAAACCAAGCCTGAATAGAGGTGGAGGGGTTCGACACCAGCTGTCTGCCAAAAATGCTGTTTTGACACCTTACCCTGGGCAGTTTCGATAACACCTCTCAGCCTCAATGCATCCACACCTTGCATTCAGAAGGTCCTTAACACCTGGCTGTCATATGCTAATTGGGAATTTCAAGGGTACTTATATTGCCAACAGATTCTTGTACAAGTTATTCTTAATTGAGAAAGCCAGTCAGATGACTAGAAAAACGTATTCAAGAACTAAACTTTAAGTCCAGTTGATCTAGCTGAATACAACAGATATACCATGACCTGGATGAATGAGAACCTTCACAAACATTAATAAGGGGTCCTTCTACACACTAATTTAAGTCAGACAAGGTATACACAAAAGGGGGGCTGTGGGAGCACTCCTGTGGCAAAATTACTTTATAACAAATAGTACTATTTGCTCCCACAGCCCCCCTTTTGTGTATATATTGTAGTAGAGTTTCTCTGCAGGAAGATTGACCAAGCTTCCATGTGGTAGTAGCACCCCCAACACGTTCCTTTAATTTGAGGTCTTATGCCTTGAATACTGAGCATTGGATGAAAGGCCTCTTCCCTCCTTGTTAAAAGCCAGTAGGCGGGGGGAAGTGATAGCCTGTAATACTAATCTAATGCAAGGTCAGGGAGACAACCTTCCCAAGAAAATGCAACCAAGAGGGAGTGTCAGCCCAAATAAATGACCCGAGGTAAACTATTAGGACCTTCCATACTGGGGTTACCTTGACGTGGTTGAAAGGCTTTTCACTTTTATGCATAAAATTGTAACTAAAAAAAACCCATGTTTTTACTGTTTGCACTAGCATAGATATTATGATATATGGGGCCCAAGAATGTGCATGGATCATCTCTTTTCTTGTTTTTTTTAAGTCAGACAAGGTGCAGTACGTCTGATATCACACAATGTGTGTCTGTTTTACTTTAAACATTCTGAGGTTTATTTTGGGGCTTATTTTTTTATGATTACTAAAAGGATGATCTCAATTCTGTAATGATGATGTGGAACAATCATTCCAAAATGACCTATGTTTTTACAATTTCTATCCGGTGTACGTAAACTTATGAGCACAACTGTAAATTGTGAAGTACTTAAGCACCTGTGAAGTAATTTAGGTGATAACTAATATGTGTTTTTAATTTTAAATGTTTTTTCTCAACCATTGGAAGTTTTACTGGATGTATTTATCAGTTATAATGGCAACACCAAAATCAGGGAAAGGTAGTTGTATGTGGTGTGTTCAGTATATGGTGACTGGAAATGTGCCAAAAGAAAGAATGGAATAAGCTTTCTGATGAGCTGCCCAAATCTAGCTTGTGTTACGGATCAACCAGAATCCAGTTCCCTTTCCTCCGCCTGTGCTGATGTAACTCACTGGAGTGGCAAATTACATCAGACCTACAGCTGTAACCCGACATTATGATTAATTTGATCAGTAATTTCTCCTGTTTTTCATTTTAATCGGTGCGACTGTTCTGCTGTGACAGGTCTTTCAGATCTAATTAAGATAAATTTCAGAGTAAAAGACTTGGCAGAGTTTCCGAGCAAAATTCAGGCTTTAAGTGTGAACACTGGAGGCATTAATCAATCAAATTGTAGGAGAAAAAATATGCAGGGTTTTGACTCCGCAATCAACCTCATAATGCCTAAGCAAATTTCACGTTTTCTGAATTGTTTAGTCATTCTCTCAAAACGTTTTGGCAAATGAAAAAAAAAAAAATCACTCATTAAGTGTCTGCGGATTATATGTACAGGATCACAGCTCTATGAAACAGGAACAAATAGCCAAAAGCATTCATGGCAGTTGACATAAAACTTGGATTCAGAAGAAGATAGAAAGAAGATTCATTTTTCCAATTGATTTCTTCTAAAACCAAACAAGTGTTATACGAATTTTACCCATACCTGCTGGTGCCTATAATGAAACCTATCTAGTCTGCAAAAGGCAGGAAGTGAACAGGAAAATTCAGATTCAAAAATACTTTTTTTTATTTATTTATTTTTTACAAGCAAAGAAGGTTCTGACCACCTGAGCTGGAACAAATTGTTTGGGGGAAAAAAGTGTGAAGAATAAACTTATGTGCCCTACTTTGTACAGTTTTCTTGTTTTATATTATTTTATGTGTCTCATTAGGGAGAATTGAAATATGGCATATATTTGTAATAAATAAATAAAAACTTCATAATTTTTATGCAGCGATTCTGAGCTATAAATATGAGCCAAATACCTTATTAATTGATAAGGTAGTAAGCAGTGAAAAGTATTTGATTAATCCACCAAAAATAACACAATTATTCATGTTTATTTAACTTTAAACCTACATGTTCTCTCCTGAATATAGTAAAAATCTTGTCTTCCCCCAATACCACTCTGACTGCCAATGTAATCTATGTAATGTGCAATTTGAAGTACCAAATAATGATTGTTGCCTATAGTCACACTTGGTTATCAATTCTGAGGGCCTTTATGCCTTTCTCAGACCAAAAAAGTCTGAAAATATTTTTTTGTTTAAAATCCCCAAACTCTGAATGAAAAGAGCATTAAAAATCTTTCATCGGAGGGAACAAAACAATTCTTCATAATTTGTAAACTCTGTAATACGGATTTCAAGAAAGCAATTAAGCTAGCTAAAATAGAAAAGAAATACAGATAGCTGAACAAAGCAAGACCAACCTCAAAATGTATATCAATATTAAAAAGATGAGTACAGAAAATATGGGACCACTAAAATAATGGGGTTAAGATGGCTATAGAGGATGCAGAGAAGGTTAATATGCTAAACCTTTTTTTTTCATCTATATATACTATAAAGTAACCTAGACTTACTGTAATGGAAGAGACTATAATAATAAGAATAGGATAAAAGCAGACTATTCACTGTGGATGAAAGATGTTATGGTACAGAAATAATGATACTTCCTGGACTAGTATTTTATCTTGTCTAGGAGCTTTTATAATATTATACGCAGAGGAACAAGCTTTTGTCTGTGGTTATCAGCACTTTATCAGCACTTTATAAATTATCCTAAGCCTAATTCTGGCTAAATTGCAGCAAAAACTTACCAAACCTTCATAAATATAGCCCCTAGTCTCAAGAAATTATCTTATAAGTAGTAATCAGTAGGGATAGGCTTTATGAATATTCAATGGTTTATCAATTATTCCATATTGAATATTCTATTGATCTTCACATATTTGATATTGAACTTCAAATATTCTATTGTGTACATATTCAATACTGAATGCAGAAAATGATCGGAACTTCAACTCCCATTAACTTTCTGAGTTTTAGAATTTTTTGAAAATCTGATTTCAAAATGAAACTAATTGGTTTCAAACTTCTCTAGCAACAGCATGGATAAATAAAAATTAGATCAAGTATAGCTTGTTTGTTATGTAGATGTAAGAATTTATATTCTGACACAACAGTGGATGTGGCATACTTAGATTTTGCTTAGATGTATAACTTATGTATGGCCTTGATAAACACATTTTACTGTTGGCCTTGATAAACACATTTGCACATGGATAGAGAAATGTTTAATTGATTGCATACAGAGATTTTCAATGGAGCTTCATTAATGTAAATTTAGTTCTTCGTTCTCAATAGGGATGGCCGGTTTGCGGATCTGAACCCGAATACGTATTTTCGAAAATTTTCGAAATTACGAGGATTTCTCGTAATTTCGAGGATATTTTTTATTTTAATGGGTCCGCTCGCGGATTTTCGAATTTTTTCGAAAATTCGCAGATCCTCGAGCAGACCGGATTTTGCGAAGTTCGGACATCTCTAGTTCTCAACTGTGGCCACTTCCATATAATCTGTTTTTAATTAATTTTAAGTGGGTCTCTGTGTTTGCCATGTTGTTGCCAGTACAACAACAGTATAACAACTTGTGAGCATGTGAAACGATTGCCACACTCCCTGACCCCAGTTCACTGTCTCTATCCATAGATTATTTCCTATACAGATGTCTCCACGTCAATATGGAATTTCCTGATAAGACTTTGTAAGCTGTTTGTTACCCTGAAGCCTATTTTCCTGTTATAATAATATCAGCCTTCTAACATTAAAAAATAGTCAGACAATTTTACTGCCATTTTTTTTTCTTTTTCTAGCAAAATATAAAGATTCTAAATGGAGCTGTATACTTTGCATATACTGTGGTGGTTCAGAATCTAAAGTGCTAGTTTTATAAACACAACCAATTAGGTCACTTAATCCCCAGATTTACTTTTATTTTGTACTGATAATATTCAGTTTCTTAAATCCATGCTAGCTTAAAAAATAAAGTGAAAAGATTATTTTTCTTTTTTGTGTGGAAAACAAAGGAATAAATAATTGTTTGGGGCAGAAGCATTTAAATGTGTTTAAAAAAACAACAACAAAAAACTGAAACCCTTGTTCTGAGTCAAGGAGTGGAAGGATCTTTTTTTGATCTATTGAGAATGACAAAAGATGATGTTTCTTTTTATATGAAAAACAGGTGTTCCTAAACCTTTTATCACCTGAAACAAATATTTAAAGCTGCAACAGTATCTTCCTGTGGCGCGCCTCACTAACTAACACTGACTGGTGAACTGGAGGGTTGAATTAACACTAGCTGGGGAACTGGTAAATATAAGTGCCCACAACACAGACTGATACAAATAGGTGCCCACAGCACAGACTGGTAAATATGATATTACCACATAGACTAGTAAATATAAAATTCTCTAATGCCCAGCCCACACAGACTCGTATATATAAGATCTCTCATGCCCAGCCCACACAGATTAGTACATATAAGTAGAGATGTCCGAACTTCGAAAAATCCGGTCCGCGCGAGGATCCGCGGATTTTCGAAAAAATCCGTAAATTCGAAAATCCGCGAGCGGACCCGTTAAAACGTATTAAAATGAAAGTTCGGCAAAATCCGCATTAAAAGTGGTCTAAATAGCCTTGGTAATGTTACACAGTATGCCATCGAGGTCCTTTCATGCCCGTCATCCAGTGTTCTTGCGGAGAGGACCTTCAGCGCAGCAGGGGGTGTTGTAACGGAGAGGAGGACCCGTCGCTCCACTGAGAATGTGGACCGCCTTACATTCATCAAGATGAATGAGGCGTGGATCACATCTCAATACAGCGCCCCTATTGCTGATGCCCGTGACTGAAGGCCTCCTGCCCCTGGCCACCCATACTGCTCCTTCCGCCTCATTTTCCACCTAGAGGCTTAGCTGATGCCAGCTTAGCTGGCAAATGGCTAATAACAGCTACTCTGTGGCTAATGTTTTCAGCTCTGGGTCTATCCTGCCTGGCCCGAGAGCAGTACTCCATATTTGATCTTCGTTCTCTCTCCATGAGGCACCTTTGTGGTGTCACCTCCTCTGACCCTCTCATACAGCCGCAACAGCTACTCTGTGGCTAATGTTTTCAGCTCTCTGGAGAGGGTGGAGGACCTGGAGGGGCTGGAGAGGGTGGAGGGGGGTGGAGAGGGTGGAGGGCCTGTAGAGGCTGGTCCTGCTTCTAGAAAAAAAAATGTTTTATTTCAACAATCACCGTCCAATCCATTAGTAATATATTATAAGAACATTTCCTAAAAGGCTATGTAGGGTGGGTCAGTAAAGTGTGTTTAACTGTGTCTATGTGTGGGTATCAGTGTGCATTTATAAGATAAAAAGAAATCAATTTTTAATGATCGATTTCATTTTTAACTTTACTTAGCCTTTAAATAAGGCTGCCATGGAAATGGAAGGGTGGGCCACCAAGTGTGTCTATGTGTGGGTATCATTTTAAATTTATAGGTGTTATGTTAAATAAAGTCACTTTTCAGTGATTTATTTTTTGACTTTACTTACCCTTTAAATAGGGCTGATATTGAATAATACAAGAATAATAATAATGTAATAATAACCAGTGAATGAGAAATACAAAGAACTTGGATCTCTCTCTCTCAAGCCAAATTTAAGGATTATTGATGTTTTTAAAAACATATATATATATATAAATATGTTTTTGTCAGAAGTGAATTAAAATATTTTACTACGTATTATAATACAGTAATATAATAAAAAGTATACTTGCCTTCTATCATTTGCCGAACGGCAGCCACATATTGAGGCCTCTGCCTCTTGAGGTCTGACCACTGTCTCTGGAGGGTAGAGACAGTGGTCTGGTATCCGAAGCGTCGCAGGATGCGGCGCTGTAGCCCCTCCATTATTCTGCGCCTCCGGCACCGCACATGATGGGTGCCAGGGGGGAAATCATCATACCCCCTGAGCAGTCAGGTCTCCACTAAACACACTCCAACACACTGACAAAATGTCGCCTGTGAAGCAGCCTTTTATACCCAGGGGGCTGGCAATAATCATGTTAGCTGCCATTGGCTAATTTGGGTCATGTGGCTTGCTCCGTCTTGAAAATAAGCCCCAAAAATTCGAATTTACAAGAATGTCTCGTTTTTCCGAAAATTCTCGTAATTACGAGAATCCTCGTAATTACGAGGATCTTCGCGTTTTCCGGGCCCCGGAAGATCGCGGATTCTCGTAATTACGGAGATACTCGTATTTTCGAAAATTTTCGTAAAAAAAAAAAATCCGCGGTTCGGAAGTTCGGAAGGCGGAAAATCCGGAAAATCCGGAATAATCCGCCGTTCGCGGACGTGATAAATCCGCGGCGGATCCAGGTTCGGGTCCGCGAACCGGCCATCTCTACATATAAGATGCCCCCTTACCCAGCCCACACAGACTGGTGCACATAATAGTCCCCATACCCAGCCCACACAGACTGGTACATATATGATGCCCCCTCACCCAACCCAAACAGACTGGTACATAAAAGATGAGTACGTGAGGTTGTAGGTTGGATTCCCCAGATTATGAAAGATCTCCTGAACTGAAATAATTATTTCTGCCTTTTAAGTGGACAACAGGGTCTTGCCGTAAGCAAACTTTTCAGTTTGTCTCATGGTAGGTGCGCCCACAATGAAATGCAATTGCCAGGAACAGAAGGTTTTTTTTATTCCCTTTCCCCCCTAAATTATTAAATACGTGATGCAACAAACACAATCCAATTATTTGATTGTAGGCAGAAATTATAAGGTTATAGGGACAAATAAAAATATCCCACCTTCAGTATTGATTTGTTTTGTGTTAAATTTGGTCATTGGAAATAATTTAACATAGTAAAGCCAGCCTGATATTAAAACATTTTTAACACAGTAAAAAAAAAAATCTTGTTGAATATAATTTACAAGGCCCAATTTATTAATAACACTTTCACATATCTTTTGTTATATTTGTTCAACCAGTGAAAGTTTAGATCATAGAACCTTGGAAAGGGGCTTCTATTTAATTTCCTTTTGAAAAAAGCAGCACTATCTTTATCTTTCTATAAATAATTATTGTTATCTTTCAGAGTTTTTGAAACAAAACAACATCATTGGCTTGAATTACTGTCTGTTCTTGACAATCTTTGCATTGCTGTAAAATAATATCCTTCAGACAGATTCTGAATAATGGAAAATGATAAAGCCTGTAGATAGTACAAAAAAAGAAATCAAGGCTTCTTAAATGAAATTTAAGATGTCAGATTTTAAGGTTCCTTGTCCTTTTATACTTAATAAAAGAAATCATTACAGTCTATGACTGTAAGTTGTTATAATTGCTCAATATAACTTTATTGTTATAATTATCCCCTGACTCTTTTAATTACTGATGCCAATGCAATATATACAATATATTACATATTTTCTTGAGTTACTATAATCATGGTTTTGGAATAGTTCTGAATATCCACCAATAAAAATATCAGTGACATGTATGTAATGATGTATTAAAATACATGTATTTGTAAAACCAGCACTCTAAAGAGTGCTCATTCTGGATCTCCTCTCAAATACAAACCTCCATAAAATTTCACACTCTTCCCCCCTCCCCAAGCCAACCCCATCAGTTCTTATGCTAGCAATAGCTATGAGTTAATTTTTCTTTTCAATAGATCAGTCAATTTGATTTTTTTAAAGCAATCATTTTTGGGCTAGATTCAGACGAACGGCTGTGCACGATTCGTGCAGCATTGTCACTAGCGGTTACTCAGCGTTGCCGGTAGGATAATGCTGCATGCAACGTTTTCCTAGTGGCAAATATCTGGAACCGCTAGTGAAAACGATGCACGAACAGTGCACAACCGTTCATCTGAATCTAGCCTTAAAATTAATTCCTTCTTTTCACTCCATTGAAAAGTAATTGATATCAAGTGGAGACACGTTCAAATTTTAATTGGTCAAGATCAAAAATTTCAGTTGATTAACGTCTCTGACTTTAAAAAGTTTGATTGATTTTTGATTGCATTAACAAGCATGAACACAAAAAATCATGTTTGTAAAGAATCATATTTATAAAAAGGATCACATTTATAAAATAAAAAACATTTATAAAGGAATTGCCGATCGCATTAATAAAGAATCGAAAATATATTCCCATGTGTAGTTCTGTGTTCAATTAATTTCCAATCAAGTCTGTAATTTTATCTAACAATAGAATGAAAATGATCTAACACAAATGTATGGAATGATAAGCAAGTTTTGCAAAATACTGGCAGATTTCTGTGTCAAAAATTTTAATTTACTGACAAAATTTCATCAAAAATTCAAACACAAAACAGGAAATTTTACTACAGAATTTCTATTTCAACACAATATTTTCCAGTTTCATAATATTTTTTAAGCAGTTGTGATAGCAAATTTGCAGCTTCTTTTTTATTTGTTCAAAGCATAAATATATTCATATTATATATTGTAGAATTTTTTCTTTAATTATAGATTCTGATTCTGTTTTGATATTTTGTCTTGTTCATAATGCACATTTATATGATGTATTGAAATTTTTTCCCCTTTCCTCTTGTGAAGAATCACAATAAATCTACAGTATGCCTTGATTGATAATACAATGCCATGTCTTAAAGGGGTGTTTCATCTAATTTCTTATTCTGTGTGCACAGATATATACCATCTGTGCAAAAGTCAAATTTTGTGTGATTCGTGACACATTTTAGATATTCGCAAAGATTTTTGTGTGTGCTCTAATTTAACCTGTGTGCACAGAGCTATTTTAGAGAAACAGCATAACATTAAAGGGCATGTCCACTCAAAAAAAACCTTTGTTGCAAACTGTAGATTACCCCCCAAACGCCACTTTTGTGATATACAGAGTTTCCAAAGACGCACCTGAACTTGCTTACCTGGTCCCTCGATGCTCCTACGTTGCCCCTGCTGCTGACAGATGCTCCACTTCCTGGTTGTGGCAGTCAGTTAAGGCGTGATGTGTCATCATGCCCAATCGCCTGACAGCCGTTACCAGGAAGTGAAGCGGTTGCCTGCGCAGAAGTCCCCTGCTCCTGTTTTTGCTCAAAACAAGATCAAACCAGGAGCATGGGGCGGCACCTAGATGGCGAAGGACCAAGTCAGGTAAGCAAAATCAAGAGCGTCTTTGGAAACTCTGTATATCACAAAAGTGGGGTTTGGGGGGGAAATCTACAGTTTGCATAAAGTTTTTTTTGAGTGGACTTGAACTTTAAATGACATATTTAGAATCCTATTCCATGTTAGCGAATACTAAGTGAGTATTTTCGCCCAAAATCCACCAATGATAAAAGTAATAAAGTTTACAACAGTATTTTGTGTGGCTTTGCAGTTTATTGCCTTTTGTCATTTCTTAAAGCTTTAAAAAAGTAATTATTACACATTTACGTTCTACACCCAAGTCTGTATATGTCTTGTTGTGCTGGATATCAGAGTAAGTGATTCTAGGCAGAATCTAGACAGAAATGGATACATTTCTGGTTATTATCTAGTGACCCTAATGCTCCTATAGATTTTGCTGGAACAGGGCATCCAATCAACTATAGTTACTATAACAATACCAGCATAGTTTATCCTATTCAGGTATGATCTTCTGTAACATTTCTATCATAGAAAAAAAATGTTTAAAAGTAATTTTCTGATTCTCATATGATACAAAATAAAGTCCCCTCTCCCTGCAGTTCTTACTTAGGATGGATTCATTCATATAAGGCAGCATTTCTGAGGTGAACCAGTCAAATTGGCCCATAAATTTTATAAAGGTAACCTATAAAAGAACTTAAAGTATTCTATCCATGATTAAAAATTAATTTGGGGGTGCTGCTATTCCACTTTTCCGTGAACTCCTCATGGTTCCATTTTCAGGAAGCTCTCATAGAATTGACTGAGGGTTATGTCACTAGCTGCACAGAGCCTTGTGAAAAATAAACCAAAAAGGTTGCATGCATTATATTAACATTTAGATGTTAGCATTTCTTAAAAGTTCTAATTTAGCTGTCCTAAAGCACAAGAACATAACATTTCCCCTTTGTTTCTCATTTAAATGACAGCTCCAATGTAAAAACCAACTTTTTAAAATGAAAACTACCTTGGGCAGGGAGGTAGCATTGGTTATTTCTATTACAAATAGTATTAATTAAGTGCCAACTCAAACAGTTTTTATCTGCCAGGACTTTATTAAAGATATGAAGCCAGGAGGAAGACTGGTAAAAGCTGTTTTCTTCATGCTGGTGCTCCTCACATAAAAATGATATTGGGAGATAGGAATTATCAATCTTACCTCACTGCCCCAGGTATTTTTCATTTTAATTGTTTAAAAAAACAAAACTTGACATGCACTCTGCTTAATTACTTTTACTGTCATTTTTAATTTTCTGTAAAACTGTATACCTGGAGAGGATTTGGTGGAGTTATTGGTGAGGGAATGCTGTGACGTGGTGATTGACTGGTCTTTGGAGGAGAAATGGAATTCCTCTGACATGTAGCTTGTTGGCTCTGACTTTGTGTTGAAGTTTGGCTTTGTGGCTGTGAGGGTTGTTGCTGATGTTGATTCTGTGGCTGTGGCTGTTGAGTCTGTGATTGCTGGGATGGTAGCTGAGAGGGCTGCTGATGCTGGGCTGTAGATTGCTGCTGTTGCTGATGCTGCTGTTGACCTTGCTGTTGATGATGATGATGGTGATGATGATGCTGCAGTTGCTGGAGATGCTGAAGCTGCTGAAGCTGTGAGTTTAGGGATGAGGTAGCTGTATTAAAAAAAATATTGTTCTATTGAATACATTTGAATACATTTTCTTTGTGTTATTGTTATTACAAAATCAAGTGACTTTATAATTGACTGCTAGCATCTTTTAGTTAAATTATTGAAGCAGCAGTATAAAACTACAACCAGGCTACTATAGTATAAATGGAAAAGAGTTTACTAGACAAGATTTACCTTTGTAGAGTTCTACGGAACACAGGGCTCTATAGCACTGGGTCTCAAACATTTAAAATTCAAAATGTTTGTCTCCTTTTTAAGCTCTCCAAGCTCTTTTACAAGCTTGCAAATGCTCAGAGGAGGCAGCTAGTGGCTAAGTATTCAGCCATTGGCTGTGATTGACTGACAGCTGCAAAGTGTAAAACCATCAGTCAGCATTTCAGGTTTTTAAAGTAATATTTGCAAGTTTTTTGCACACTTTACCAGTGTTTTGTGGTGTACAGTTTAACAAATCCCTGTATACTACTATGAAGTTAAGGCAGAGTTTCAATAAGTAGCAGGGGAGGACTGGCCCAAAAGGCTGAGGGCCCCCCGGGCTGGTCTCCAATAAAAAATGTGGGCTGCCACAGAAGTTATTAGTAAGTTACATGCTTAAAAGGCACAGCACACACCTCTAGCTCTAACATGGGCAAGGAACAGGAAATACCAGTCATCCCTCCAGTTCATTAGCCAGTGTTGTCAGCCCCCTAGTTCTTTAGCCAGTATCATCAGCCCTTCAGTTCATTAGCCAGTGTTATCAGTCCTCCAGTTCATTAGCCAGTGTTTTCAGTCCTTCAGATGGTTAGCCAGTGTAAGTCAGCCCTCATGTTCATTAGCCAGTGTTTGTCAGCCCTTTGGTTTATTATTCAGTATTTGCCAGCCCTCCAGTTCAATAGTTGGTGTTAGTCAGCCCGCCAGTTCATTAGGAACAAAGGAACATTTGTGTAAGTAAACTTGACTTAGAAGTGACTTAGGATCCTCACCCTGGGTACTTGTAATGGGGAGGGGGAAGATTTGAGGACAATACTTGTTCTACAATAGCAACAATCTAAAATCTGAATAGTGGTCTTAAAAATGGGTGTAACAAACAAAGTGTGTGACCTTACCAAAGTGGGCCTGGTCAAAAAATGTTGCGATGAAAGGATCACATTGTTGTATTAGCCCCCCAGGCCAAAAGGTCCTAGTCCTCCCCTGACAAGTGGGTAAGTTTGCATTATATTTAAACATATTTGGAACAGTGATACGGTCCAAATTATTGATGGGACCACAAATGAATTGCATTTTGGCATGATGGACCTTGTCTTCAATTGAAGGCTGCATAATCAAAATTAATTTACCACCTTCTTCAATTGAAAAGGTTTGGAAGACAGTTTGACCAGCATTGCTCTATTGCAGGCAAAAATTACCTCCAATATTCCAGCCTGAGCAACTGTAATTTCGGGCACAAAGGTCAATCGAGCCAAAATATCAGACTGTGAGTACACAACCTTAGTAAGAAATGCACCAAACTTCTGTAATCATGGAACTAATACATGCATTTTCATTGAGAATGGATGGGTTCAGTAATATGTTATCAAAACCGCACATTTTTGAGCCATTTTAACATCACCTCATTCAAGGTTCTAAACTTTCACAAAGGATAGATGAAAACCAAAATGTTATACAGGGAGTTACAGAATTGCAGCAGCTAGAAATATTTTTTTCTGCTTTTAAAAAATCTAAGAAAGTTTGTGGGTTACTCTGTTGTTATACTTAACAAAACATTTTATTAGAATAATGTTGTAGTGTCATGAAAACCTTTGTTGATGCTTGACTGTTCCAGGTGCTTACTGTACCAGCTAATGTCCTCCTCCATCTCCACAAAGTGTGGAGTATAGTCCTCACACTGCTTGCAGCCTATTCACTGCTTCAAGAGTATGCTTGATAGGAAGTAAGCATCACAAAGATCAGAAGCAGATTAACACGTGAGGAGGCCCCTCTCATGTTTAGTGATCCATCCAGCTGCTTAACAATGATAAGGTGCTGCTGTGGTGCTCCCATTTGCCCCCCTACCCCCTTCCCTTTCCATAGAACAATACCGGCAGTCTGTCTGTCTGTAGGAAAACAGTAGATAAGGTAGATTGTTAAGTTGATTGTCATATGCAAATAGCCTATGTGTGTGCTCTAAAAGTGCTGCATTTTTAAAATGTGCTGCTGCACACATTTGTATCCAGAAATGCATGTCATGATAATGCTAAAAGGAAATGCAAATGTACAGAAAAATGCATCCAAATGCAGTTATATCACTAAGCAGTTTATGTACACGTAACATTAATAAATATATATGAATTGCATTTCTGCTACCCACATTGATATAAATTTTGTGTAATATTTCTTGTTTTTATAGCATGTCTCTACTTTTTTAATAATTTTTATACTATGTCTTGCTTTTTTTCTTCCATGGTTCCAAAGCACTTTTAAACAAACATAAATATAAGAACTGTAAACCAATAGAGAATAGGGAATTTAGACATTGATCTAATCAAAATCTATGTGCACTGCACTGTTACATGATTTAATCTGTTACATTTTATAGGGCAAATCAAATTGCAGTATTATTGGTGCCTGAAAATATTCTAAACAATAGCAGTCTTTTGTTGGTAAGTCCTCTGTGTGCCATAAAAGCAAATGACAAATCCTACAGAATTATTATCATGGCTTCCTTAGGGTTGTTATAGTTCAATTATACTTTTTAGTTCCATTTTATTCTGAAAATCTGCAGGATATCTATGTTAACTCCTTTGCAGGTGAGACAAATTAGGCACAGCCCTGGCATATAAAAACTGTGTTTTCAAGATGGTCTTCAGTCACCAGTATTCAGCACAGCTGTAAAACCTCCCTCTAAATAATATGTCATTTTTTCCACTTATGTTAGAGGACAACTTGAATAAAAAAAAAAAAAAAAAAAAGCTTTTATAGCCTGACATTTAAAATAAAAAAACTGTTTTTTCTAAACTGTAGAAGAAAGAATCAATTCTGTTAAAATTTAAATGAAACATAATCAAGGGGTAGGTCAATAGTTTTAAAAGTTTAACTACATTGTAGCTTACAAGATACTCTCCAGTAATTTAGACATACAATGTTAATAATTACGTACACATTACAATATAAAGATACTTTCATCTTATATAGAAGATCTATAGAAAGCTCAATGAAAACCTTTTTTCCAGGTAAAGCAAACCACACATGCATGTGCCTAATGGGAAAGAGGCAATGAAGTACAATACTTTTATGCATTTTCACAAATGGATCTTTGTGTAGGAATAACACACACAGTATGCATGTAATTATACATTTTAATTAGCAGCTTATGGGCTAATACAAAAACATGAAATAGTTACATAGTACTGGAGGTTGAATAAAGACATATGTCCATCCAGTCCAACCTTTTTAGCCTACCCCTGGATCCTACCTAAGATTTGATCCAGAGGAAGGCAAAATAAACATTATGAAGGGGTAAAAAGTCCTTCCTGACTCCAAATGGCAATCACAATGGATCCCTGGATCAACCAGAACTATTTGTATTAATACCAGTATTTTGTAATTATTTTTATTATTATAAATTTATCTAGCCCCCTCTGAAACTCTTAGGAATTCCCAAGTATCCTTCAGCATAGATACCCCAATCTATAACCACTCATTTCACCTTTAGACAAGTCATCATTTGTCAGGAGGCTAGAATCGCCTACCTTGCCACGGTTGCCCAAGAACTTAGAGTGCAAGTTATCTATGCTGAGGATGTGGATATTCGAGAAGACCAAAGCACAACTGGCAGTCTGTGCACAACCGTCTGGGAAGCCGAAGAACCAGGCAATAGCGTGGTACAGAGGCGTAATTAGGGGTCAATTGATGGAGCGTGGTACCAAGAGTCAATAAATAATTGTAGTCATAAGAAAGGCAGAGGTCAAGAAAGGCAACAATCGAAAATGTAGGGCAAGGGAAGATCCAAAACTGGATGAAACAAGACATATACGAGAAATCACACCATAAGCAAGGGTAAACCATGAGCTATAACTGGCAATTGGCAACTGAGGAACTGGAACTTAAAAAGGCAGACCAAACCAATCAGAGGAGCTGAAGAAACAAAGTTAAGAAGATGATAGTAACATAAGAATTTGAACTTGCCGTCAGAAAGAAAAGATTGTTTCCAGAAGCAAACACACGTGGGACTGAAACAGCATATGTTTTTAAAACAGACGTGGGGGAAAAATTGGCATGGATTAAAAAATTGTGCACGTTTTGCCTGGTGTGCCATTTAATGCAAGGCAGGCTATGGTAAAGTTGAATTATAAACATCAAAAGCATTTTACTGAATTTTGGCTTTCAGGTTTTCTACTGTAACTGAAGGACCCTTACCATGCTGTAAATATCATTTTGAAAAATGCACAATAATATGTTTATAAAATGCAAAAATGTTGGGAGCACAGAGAAATGACTGAAGGCTATGCATTATGTTTTGCGAGCACACATCATGCACTTCACTTCAGTCAATACACATGTTGCAAAACCTTGGGTGAAAGGAATGATTTGGTTGTCTGTTGTATTCAATTAGATCAACTGGACTTGAAATGTAGTTCTTGAAGACGTTTCGCTAGTCATCCGACTGGCTTTCTTAATTCAGAATGACTTGTACAAGAATCTGTGGCAATTATGTACCCTAGAAAATCCCAATTAGCATATCACAGCCAGGTGTTAAGGGTGTGATTAGATAGTGGCTAAGAGGTGTTATAGGAACGCCCAGAGTAAGGTGTCAAAACAGCATTGTACATGGCAGACAGTTGGTGTCGAACCCCCCCACCTCTATTTAGGCTTAACTGGAAGTAGAGGTTTACAGAAAACCAACACACACAGATCAGTATTTGATGTTTGACTCCCACCACCCTTTAGATCACAAGCTGGGTGTCATCAGAACCCTGCAACACAGAGCCGAGAACATCTCCACTAGCACAGAGGCGAAGGCTAAAGAAATGAAACATCTCAGAGGAGCCCTTAAAACTTGTGGATATCCAGACTGGGCCTTTGTCAAAAGAAGTAGAAGGAAAGAAAAGAACACGAATACCAACAGTGAAGGGGAAAAGCAAGACAGGAGGAAGAACATGGTCATCCCATATGTAGCAGGGGTCTCCGAGAAATTAAGAAGAATTTTCAAAAAATATCGTATCCCTGTCTGCTTTAAACCGAACAACACACTGAGGCAGCAATTGGTACATCCGAAAGACCCAATACCTAAACACAAGAAAAGCGACATCATATATGCAGTGCAGTGCAGTGAAGAATGCTCTGATTTGTATGTGGGGGAGACCAAACAGCAACTGCATCAACGTATGGCTCAGCACAGAAGAGCCAATTCCTCGGGTCAGGACTCAGCCGTGTATCTGCATCTTAAGGATAAAGGACATAACTTTGAAGATTGTAATGTTAACATACTGGCGAAGGAACGTGACTGGTTCAAGAGAGGTGTTAAGGAGGCCATTTATGTGAAAATAAAGAATCCAAGCCTATATAGAGGCCTTACTCTGGCCTTACTCTGGCCGTTCCTATAACACCTCTTAGCCACTATCTAATCACACCCTTAACACCTGGCTGTGATATGCTAATTGGGATTTTCCAGGGTACATAATTGCCACAGATTCTTGTACATGTCATTCTGAATTGAGAAAGCCAGTCGGATGACTAGCGAAACGTCTTCAAGAACTACATTTCAAGTCCAGTTGATCTAATTGAATACAACAGACATACCATGACCTGGATGAATGAGAACCTTCACAAGCAGAATGATTTGGTTGTTTCCATGTTTGCTGCAAGATAACAATTAAATCATAGCACATCCTTTTGGAAGATCTGTGAAGTCTCTTAGGAATTTGCAAGATTTACCTTGTTATGTCCAGTGCCTATGTACTTTACTCCAATCATAAAAAAACTATTTTTTTTTACACGTGTACAGAGACACACTTGGTATTATGCGCTGAGAGAAAAGAAGCTTGTGAACCCCTGTCCTGAGGCTCATCGGGCTCAATTTCAATCTTTGACAAGAGCATAGAAACAATTGAAATGAAGTTGAAAAAGCATAAAAAGAAAAAGCAAGGACTGATATGAAGAAGAGAAAAAAGTAAAAATCATAAATAAAGTTAATTTTAGTACTGGCTATGAGATGTTTTACATGCTATTACATGATATAATGCCAGACAGCCAACCAACCCCCCAACCCCACCCCTCCACACACACACTTCCTGCCCATTTCCAGTCATGGGGCAAATGTTACACCTTTGATGTTGGAAAAACTTAAATAAATAGACAAAGTTTGCATCTCATCCCAATGCTCCATACTCATTCCAGATTTAATCATCAGGTATTTAAAGTTGAAAATTTTAAAGTTTCAAAACAAAAAGTTATTTTGGGTATTTGGGATATTTTGGGATATTGTGTGGGTTAGTCACCAATAAATATGAAAACACTTTATGTAGTCTGCACCTCAAAGGTTTGCACCTATTCACATCAATCTTAATTTGCCCTACAGAGCGCCCGGGTTATATTGTTTGTTACAAACAGTAGAAACACCATAAATTAACATTCCTGAGCCTAGTTTGCAGAGGAAGCATGCTATGCAGGCAGTATCTGGGTTACCTTCCTACTTGTTCTTGCAGGTTTTCAGCCAGGGTGTCATTAATGAAACAAGCAAAAAAATTATGCATAATGAAACCTTACAGTAGTTTCACACTTACACACCTTATAGTAGTAAGTACACACCTTATATCTTACAGAAATATATTTGTACAACCTTTAAAATTCTCTATACCTGAAAAACATATTTCAAGCAGTATGCTTCTAATATCTTTTCCTCCTTATTTTGAAACACTGTGTTTGTTGCCAAGCCTTTGATGCAGTCACTAAAAATATTTTCCTCTCTAAAAAGGTTACGCAAACTCCCTGTGGTCATCTCTAAGCATCTGAACTGCAGCACAATAAAGTTAGCTTTAGGGTTTTAAAGAAAACCTTCCAAGACAATATAAAAAAAAAAAACAATAAAAAAAAAACCAAAAACCCAAGCACACACCAAAGGTTCCCTCAGTGACAATAACATTAGTTTAAACCAAGCATCTTTCTTTATGGAATGTCATAGGCTGAGAAGATTTTTGGTCAAAATGAAGCTACATTTTAAGGAATCGGTGAAAGCTAAAATAAATACATTTTAGCTGATATAAAATGAATGAAATTGCAGTATGTTGCCATTTTTGTATTTTTAGGACTCTTTTTTTGGCGTAAATTCTGAAAAATGGTCTATACTTACATGTAAGTAGTTTCTTGATGGTTGGATAATCAAAGCATATACAGTTAACTAAAATAAAACATCCTACATTTTTTAAAAACATGGATATTACAGTCAGATATATCTGTTCCATACCAAACAGTTCACCTGGATTTAGAGTTTATACTTCTTTTTGGGATTTAATAACAGTTTTTTTTAATGGTTTATATACATGTACATGTAAAATCATTGTTATATATCTTTTTTATATGTTTGGTTGCACTCCAGTCATATAAAAAGATAAAAGATTAAGATCAGTTGTTTTAAAAGTTCTTATCTACATTAATACCTGATAAACCATATATAAAATACCCGCTAACTTTGGTACAATGATATGAAGGTCCACACATCCAGTGTTTTTTTCGAAAACCTTTAATAATTACCATTCAGGGTATATAACATGTGATAAAATGCAATAAAAACAGTTCACCTTTAAAATTCTATTAAAGTGTACTGTGCCTTTAAAATTTTGTGCATTTTGACTTTTTAAATTTCAACATCCAAACCATAATTCCATGTCAAACTACTGTATGTGATTTTGTCCCTAAAGCAGATATGAAGTAAACCCACAGTGCATCTATACAAAAAAAGGATTACTTAACTGTGGTATTTACAGATTGTTATATACTGACCATGGAATTAACCAATCACATTAAAGGTCATAAATTTATAAAATAAGCACCGGGAAACGTTCAATTAAATTATAAATAACTTATATTTGGATGCTAATTTCATCATTTACGGTAATAAACCCTAAACATAAGTAATCATAAAGTATCTGCTATTAAACATCAAAAATATTCTAAAATATCTGTTGTATTCAGTTAGATCAACTGGATTTAAAGTTAAGTTCTTGAAGATGTTTCACTAGTCATTCGACTGACTTTCTCAATTCAGAATGACTTGTACAAGAATCTGTTGGCAAAAAATACCCTGGAATGTTTCCCAGTCACAATATAACAGCAAGGGGTCAGGGACTTCCATGTAACAGCAAGGGGTCAGGAACCTCCATATAATAGCAAGGTGTTAGGCAACTCCTGAATTCAAGGTTTTAAATGGCATGTCCACCCCATTTAATAATTATTGATAGATAATAGGTCTCCCTCCCCCAGCCCCAACCGCTATAATAGATTTTCCAGAGACTTCCCCGATCGTTACTTACCTTCCCTCTTTCCTCTGGCATACTGTCCCGGCCCTCTGCTTGCATGAAACTGCAAGCAGGGGGCCAGACCGGAAGCCCCAGCCAATCACGGATGCGGCTGTCGGCTGCACAGAACGCCGGGGGAGAGAGGTAAGGTGAGTTCGGGAGAGTCTCTGGAAAATCTATTATAGCGGTTGGTGCTGGGGGAGGGAGAGCTACTATATACCAAAGGGGAATTACGCTAGGGGGAGGGAGAGCAAAATTGGTGGGAGAGGGAGGGAGGGGGAGGGCTGCAGTACGCATGGCAAAATTCTCCAAGAGGAGAGACAGGAGTCAGAGTCCTATATGGACTATATGGACTGGTGGCCAGTTTTTGGGAATTTTGAAGGGCATAGCAGGGCAGCCATTTGGAGCTGGGATGTAAAGGTAAGGATTTTTATGCACTACAGAGTGGAGCCAGTAGTGGTTGAAATTATAGTTTTGGGGGTGGACATGCCCTTTAATTGAAATGTAGCTAAGAGGTATTATCAAAACTGTCCAGGGTAAGGCTTCCAAACAGCTTTATTCTCCTTGACACCTCTTTTGAACCAATCATGTTCCCTGGCCAAGATGTTGACATTACAATCTTCAAATGTATGTCAGTTTTCTTTAACATGCAGCTACACGGCTGAGTCCTGACCCAAGGGCTATGGTGTCTCTTGAAAATCCTTATTCATTTCTTGGACACCCCTGCTACAAATGGGCTAACAATGTTGTTTCTTCTGTCTTCCTTCCCACTTTCACTGGTGGAATTCATGTTCTTTCCTTTCCTTGCTCCAGTTTAGACAAAAGGCAGATTCTGGATTTTAAGGGTTCTTCTGAGATGTTTAATTTATTTAGCCTTCTGTGCCAGTAGGTATGTTCTCTCCTCGGTGTTGAAGGATTCTGATGACACCCAGCTTGTGGACTAAAAGGTGGTGGGATTCAAACATCAAATAGTAGTCTAAGTTATTTTGTTTTTCTGTAAAGTTCTACTTCCAGTTTACCATTATTTCTGTCTTCTACCAAGCAGTTTTGATAACGCCGCTTAGCAACAATGCAATTAACACCTTGCATTTATGAGGTACCTTACACCTTGCTGTTATGTGCTGATTGGGACACATTCCAGGGAATTTATTGCCAACAGATTCTTGTACAAGTCATTCTGATTTGAGAAAGCCAGTTTGATGACTAGCAAACTGTTTTCAAGAACTAACAGGGTTATTCAATAAAAGTTCTTATCGTTTAAAATGGTGCTAATTTTGCCCAAACCAATCAGATATTAGCTTTCAAATGTTACATAAGATCTGATTGATTGGGGCAAAAATAGCACCATTTTAAACAATAAGAACTTTTATTGAATTTCCCTGTAAATATTAAATCCAGTTGATCTAACTGAATACAACAGATAAACCATGACCTGGATAAATGAGAACTTTTACAACCTTTTCTAAATGATAAGGGTTCTAGGGAATTGGGATATTAAAAATATGACTTATTGTGGACTTAATTTAGAAGACAGAATTTAGTAAAATCACAAATGCTGTCATCTTTAGAGGTTTTTTTTCCCAAAAACAAAGGATAATGGGTAATTTTATAGTTCAGGTGTAATCTATCATATAGTATTTGACATGAATCTGTATGAATTTAAATATAGTAGAATAGGATTGTTCTGCTATTTATGGTGAAATTACACTTTTATATATAAAATATTTAAATAGTAGTGACTACAAAATAAAGATTGTATAATGTTGACATAGTTGTCTTCAGTACATGCAACCTTTTGCTATTTTTACATTATTCTGCTATGTTTAATGCAATATTCCCACATTTTATGTGCAAAGTCAGTATGTGCTAAGGGTTGAAATGTTTCAATTTACAGTGCATGTGGCAAATTATTTTCCTGGTAGTTGCTACAGATGCCCTAAGGCTCATAGCATTAGAGAGAAAATGGAATGAAGAAAGGTCTTATACCAGTCATCTTATTCATATCATATTGTCAGTCATGCTAAAATATTACAGACAACAGAATATTGAGTGTACATATTCTATCCTTGTTCTCTAACTTTCAAGTGGAGCCTCTGTTCTGTGCAATCTAGTATTCCCAGACATTTATCTTCTTATGCCACATATTAAACAGGATAAAGAAGCAGAAAATGGGGATTGTAAAATTCTGGAGTCAAATGTGAGTGGCACAGCTATAATTCTTTATGAAGTAGCAGGTAAGATTGATTGTCAGGGGTCGAAAGGCTAGGTCATACTCTGCTTATTCCTCAGCTGAATGTCATTTTTGTTTTCCCTGTCACTAGATAGCTTTAGAAAAAAAATGCAACTCCCTTCTCATTATCTGGGACTTGGCTGCTTTCCTGCCAACCAGTATTAATGAAAATGTGCTTCAAACCTGGCCTTCATCTTTAAGGACCTTTTTATTCCAATTTCTCTCTCTCTCTTTTCTATTTTTTCCTCTTTTGTAAATCCATAGTGAACACTACTTTTTCAATGAGCTTTCCCTAAATTTTTGGTTTGAAATGATGCCACATGAACTTGCATTGAAATAACATAAAACACTTTTCATTGTGATGTGTAATAAATAAGAACAAATCTGAATAATTTAACAGGATTTTTATAATGAAAATGTAAACCATTCTTCTCATACCAGTATTTTGAATGAAAGTCATAGTGTACAGGACCTTTGCATCACTACAGATCCTTAGACACATTTTATAGAGAAGCATAAGTAATGGTAAATTATTTAAAACATTCAATAATAACAACAAACTCACATAAACAAATGTCCATGTTTGCATATATAAAATGCACATGGCTTTAAGTTTTAGATTAAATTTGTAAAACACAGTAATACAGTAATAGATAAACTTGGAACAGTAAATATGCAATGTGTTTGTATGTGGCTGAGATAAAGGGAAATAATATTCTATTTAACCATAAATCTTGCTACTGCCATGATCAACTTTATTTTAAACTTCTAGCAGTAGCAAGAGTGTTTGGTGTCCCCTTCCTTTATAGCTAATTAGTTTACATTTACTGCCTTGTTCAGGGAGGGTACAAGGAGATACTTAGGGAATATACTTAACTAGTAGCCGTTGCTTAAATTTAAAAAGCTAATATTCTGCATATCATATCTCAATTGCCAGAGTTGCAATTTGTAATTCAAAAGTATTATGAGTAAGTATTAAGAAAGCCACAGTGTTAATTGTAGGTGTTAAGGACCATAATAGGTATGTATCAAGGTCAATAAAAACATCAGAAATAGCATCTGTATGTACTGTCTGTAAAGTTAAACCTAAAAGGGAATGTCCACACCAACAAATTGGTATACTTACCTTCCCCACCCCTGACAACCTGACCTTGCAGATCATACACTTTGAGTTTTAGAGCCATAAATATATCATATTTGCCCGCAAAGCAATTTTACCATGGGAAAAAACACTGCTAGTATTGATGGGGTTTTTTTTACTGTAAAAAAGATTTGTTTTTATCACCCGCTATCCACTTTACGTCCGCAACCGTGAAGCACTTTCAACATTGGAAAAAGCTGCCTAAAACTTCTTTATAACTTATCTTTATAAATATGCTCCTTAATGTAGTAGTTAGTCTCCATCAAAATTTCAACAATTGTTTTGAACTTTTAAAGTTCAAAACTCTCATTTTGGAAAAAACTCTAATAGGATACCAACTTAACTATAAAATTGCATAAAAATAAAATAAACACAGATACTCTGCCTCATTCACTAGCCAAAAGCTCATGTTCATTGCACTGTCCAATGACCTGCTTTGTAACAACCTGTAGTGTAGGGAAGCGGCGAGAAAGAGTCACAGTAGCCGATGAACAAACACTATACCAAAAGAAAACATATTAGCACATGCCTATTGTATATCACCAGCCATTTAAGTAATACTTACGCCCATCCAGCAGATGTACCAGCTGACATTCTGGGGATATTACCCAAACTCGACCATTAATTTTCAATCGACATTATAACATAATGTGGTTACAAAATGATCGGCCCAGAGGGTTCATGGAATGTTTGCAGGTATGTCAAATAGTGTATAGTGAACAAAAGGCAGAGGACACCATATGTTTGTTTTTCTTTCATTTTTTAATTTTATATATTCAAAAGGAATAAGTATGGAAAATAATATTTTAGTATAAGAAACTCAATGCAACCACATTATAGGTAAAGAGCAAAAGAATCTCTACATATTAATATGGTTATTTCAAAACTATTATTTTAACATACTACGGTATATATTAAGAAATTTGTTTTAATGTTACTAATGGAAATGGCAAAATGATAAAAAGAAAAGTTATGATACATTCATTTTTTAACAGATCTAGATACAAAAATTTAAATACAAGAAATGAAAATAAAAATAGAATTTACAGACATTCCCAAATGACATCAAAGTTGCACTATGATCCCATGGGCTGTTTGAGAAAAGATGATAAAGTAAGCTTTATCACCAAGTTTCCATGTATGTGGATGTGATGACTGTCCTTTGGGATCTTCAAAACCCCTTTTCATCCCTTTCTGCCTATGTTTGCTTCTTATAACAAATCAATGGAATACATTATTCATAGATTTCAGTGCTAGCTATTTGTGCTTTCTTCAACATTATTATTATATTGAAGCATAAACAATAATTATAGGTGAAAGCTAAACATCAAGATTACCAAATCCCTAAGCAAATATTATATATTATATTCCTTCTGCATAGCAATGTTATTTTTGAATAGTACAAGAGATTATTAAAGATGTATCCTCTGTGTATCTGAGATCTTTCCCTTTCTGAATGTCTCTCTTTATTTTGGGAAGTTCAAAGCACAGCACAGATTGTATGTTTTTTATGCAGTTCTCTATGTGCAGTTTAACATCTGCTTTGGGGATTTACAAAATGGCTCATGAGTTAACTTCAGCTGACAATTTTAAGGACTGTAAGTGTCAAGGGTATCTCTTGTAAAACACCAAGCCCACTGAATGCTGCTTATGCAACAAACCATGAGAGCAATATGTCATGTCATTGGTGAAATATGTAGTCATATTTAATGAAGCCAGCACAGAGAATAGAGAGCTGTATTAGGGTAAATGTCGTACATTAACGTAAAATTTAAATTTTCAAGAAAGATAAGTGTGATAAGGATACCACCAAGAACTGTTATTTTATGTTATGGCTAGCTTTTTATTGTGTTTTATCAGTTGTATGCAAAAATGTATCTACTTTATGACTTGTTCTAGTACTTTTTATTAAACATAACAAAAGAGAAAGATGATGTTTTTAAGGCTGCATTGAATTCTTTTTTCTATTACTATATAGGATAAGTGATATTGGGATAAATATGACAGGTTTCATTATATGGTTTTCCTTAAAACTCAGTTTGTCTGAATAACTGTAAATCAACATTTTGTTCCATACTATTGTATTGAAATTTGAGTTCCTGTCCATTTTCATCAGTTAAATTACACATTTGTGATCTCTTGCACTCTCCTTTCTCCTTTCTCCTTTGTTTTCTCTTCTCTCTCTCTTTACCCAGACCCAGCCAATAGACCACTGATAGGGTAAAAAGGTTTTATTCAGCTTTAAAAAGACCACTCCACCCTCATAAGAACATCTTTTTGAAAGTATGGTCTCTTTAAAATATGTTGATATACTTTGTCCTATGAATTAATTACTGTATGCCTGCTATGCTTCTGTGTCATGGAAACTGAGCAATTTAGAAACTTGTCCTGAGCCTTTACTGAGCCTGGGCATGCTCAGAAGAGGCAGACAGGAAATTAATATTCAGTCATTGGCTGTGATGTCAACTGTCAAATCAATAACTGACAGTTTCTAACTGGAAGAACCAGGAAGCAGAAACAGGTGCAATAGGACATTATTCAGGATTTCAGGTTAGACCTATATATTTCAGATTTCAAACTATTACCTTAAGGGTTTTGGGGGGTGGTTTACCTGTATGTAAGTTTTCATTTTAGGGCTGGACTTGCCCTTTAATGATGCCAAGCTGTAAGACAAACTGGTTTTCTTGGAGCAACCATTTTCTCACCTTTTCTAAACCTTTTCACTGGCCTCTGTGGTGGGTTTACATATAAGAGGGAAGTCAAATCATAGGACACCATTGTTTCCTTTGTGCCTAGTAATAAATCTTTGATCTTGTTTGTGGAATACTAAGAGTTCTGGATGTAAAACTCTAAGTAAGGCCCCTTCTTTTTGCATCTTAGGAGTCCATATACACATAAGTGGGCTTTGTCCTTTTGAAGCTGTTGTAATGAGACTATGAACTTTTTCTTGTAGCAGCTAGCTGGATCCCTTGGTAGAGCCTCATATGTGTTGTTACCCTGGCAGTTTAATAACACATCTTAGATATAATGCAATCAGAATGTTCTATTTGGGAGATCCCTGTTACCCTGTCCCTATTATATGCTGCACATTCCAGTGTATTTGTTCTCAACAGATTATTGTACAAGTCATTCTAAATTGGGAAAGCCAGTCAGATGACTAGCAAACATCTTCAATAACTAAACTACAAGTCTTGTGAATGTTCTCATTTATCCAGGTCATGGATGAATGCAATCACGCCTTTCATTTAGAAGGTCCCTAACACCTGGCTGTGATATGCTAATTGGGACTTTTCAGGTACATAATTGCCACAGATTCTTGTACAAGTCATTCTGAATTGAGAAAGCCAGTCAGATGAGTAGCAAAACGTCTTCAAGAACTAAACTTTAAGTCCAGTTGATCTAACTAAATACCACACATAAACTAAGCATACGGAGTTTTAAATCTTACTACAGCTGGACTGACCTTAAAGGATTGAAGATATAGTTAGAAAGCTGATAGATATGTATGCATGTATTTGATTTCTTATATTCTACATATTCCGTAGCACTTTATAATTATTTAATCCTTTCACATCAGGCCCTGCGCTGAAGAGCTTATACTCTTATCACTTTATTTACACACACAAGTCTACTAGTATGTCTAAAGACATACTAGCAGTATGTCTTTATGATTGTGGGGGAAATTGGAGGAATCCCACAGCACAAGGAGAGCATATAAACCTCCTTACAGATTTGTGTCCATGGGAGGATTTTCAACCCAGGACTTTAGCGCTGCAAGGCACCAGTGATAGCTGCTGAGCCACTGGAGTGCCCAGATAAATGATATATGACTAATCTGGCCTGGATGAATGAGAACTTTCCCAAACATATGGTCAGTTTGTTTCCTTGGAAGAGGTCATACTAGATAAAGAGGCATGCAGGTATGGTCTTTCTCTCCCACCCCTCTCCATATTGATTTGAGTAGGATAGGATGGATGATGGGACACTACTTTGGAGGGATGTGTCAGTTTAAACATGTTTTTACACAAATGGTACTAAATGTGCCCATTTTTAACTTTAGTGCAGGTGATCAACCTTCAGTGCTTTAACGTATGCTAATTTCTTATACCTGTTTTTCTGATACCTATGTGTGTAGTTGCGTGCTGAAGTCTTGAATTGTAATGTATACATTGCCGCTCTTTCATGCATCACACATGAATGCATTTTGAATTAAGGTTTGAGCAGCACACACACACACACACACACATATCTATATATATATATATCTGTATTGTATAATTATACATATACATACTATGTGTGTGTGATTAGCAGAAAGTCTTTACTGGTAGTAACCATAGCATTCGTAACATAATAATGGCTTTTATTGTTGAAATTAATAGGCTACTATTTCCAGGCACATCTCATTATACTGCCTGCTGACACATGTCAGATGTTTTTATATTCTTTTCATTTCCTGTGGCAATGGGATATGTCAAATAATATGTGCAAGTTCTCAATCTCAATACAAAGATGCTGATGCTCCTTATGTATTTTACCTGCATCTAGTTCCTGATGCAGATGTGTCCCAGAGTTCCATAATATAAACAACACAGTGCACCAAAAATATTCAAATACATTTGCCCCTTGACAATTTAAAAACAGATAGCAAAAAAATAGTATTATTTCAGAAAGTATATTATCTAGTAAGCTTAGACACAGTGTTGTATAAATGTTCATAAGCCATTACAAGGATGAATGCGTCCTATCTCTTATATAAGATTGATTGAACTCTCCTCAAATCAGGAGCCCCCAGAAATGAAAACTGGTATTTGAGGTCTGAATTTCATATAAACAGCAGCTGATGCCCAGATGTTAAGAGGTGAACTGGTATTGGTGTATATTATAGAAAGACAAAATACAGTGTATATGAATGATAAAAGATATTGTCTAAGAATGAATAAAGTCAGGAAGGTTGAGAGGAGAAAACAAATGAAAATGAAAATAAAAACACTACATTCTGCCTCAATAAACTAAAACAAGGTAGTATTATCAAATAATTATTGAAATTATAGAAATAACATTCATTTTACAGGTTTATTCACTCCAGCAAAAGTCTTCTCAGTTCAGTAATCCATAGCAATCAAATCTTTAAACATTCTAGTTGCTTTAGACAGATGAAGCCTAAAATGATAGCTTGTTGCTTTGTTATATGAAATATGCTTGTGAAGGTTCTCATTCATCCAGGTCATGGTATATCTGTTGTATTCAATTAGATCAACTGGACATGAAGTTTAGTTCTTGAAGACATTTCGCTAGTCATCCGACTGGCTTTCTCAATTCAGAATGACTTATATCACTCCCAGGTGTTGAGGGCATGATTGCAAAGTGGCTAAGAGGTGTTATAGGAATGCCCAGGGTAAGGTGTCAAAACAGCATTGTACATGGCAGACAGTTGTGGGGGAGACCAAACAGCAACTGCATCAACGTATGGCCCAGCACAGAAGAGCCAATTCCTCGCGTCAGGACTCAGCCGTGTACCTGCATCTTAAGGATAAAGGACATAGCTTTGAAGATTGTAATGTTAAGATATTGGTAAAGGAACGTGACTGGTTCAAGAGAGGCCATTTATGTGAAAATAAAGAAACCAAGCCTAAATAGAGGTGGGGGGATTCAACACCAACTGTCTGCCATGTACAATGCTGTTTTGACACCTCACCCTGGGCGTTCCTATAACACCTCTTAGCCACTATGCAATCACGCCCTTAACACCTGGCAGTGATATGCTAATTGGGATTATCCAGGGTACATAATTGCCACAGATTCTTCTGAATTGAGAAAGCCAGTCGGATGACTAGCGAAACATCCAGTTGATCTAATTAAATACAACTGATATTTGTTATATGAACGTGACAATTGTTTGTAGTTTTAAAAGTATAAAATGCTAAGAATGTAATACAAATACCAAGAACTTATTTCTACCAAAACTCCACTAATTGTAATGCTGTCAAATGTGTCAAGGAGTAGTAGTAAGATTGATATATAGAAGATAAAGTTATTTATTATGAATGAACTAATTTAGATCAGTATGATATTATAATTCCCAGGGGATTCCATGCACAATACTGAGTATTCTGGTCCAGAACTTAGAAGGTGACTAAAGCAGTTTATCAGCATTTATAGCAAAATTTTTATTAAAAAAAACAAAAAACCCTCAAATTCAGACTGTTTTTCAATTAACTTACTGCATTGTTGTTTGTATTTGATTTTTAAGGAAGGTTTTTTTCTTTTTTAAAGGGGAGGTCTATAATTGGTGGTAAAGGGTGTAAAGACTATGAAGACTAAGAAGCAATCAATAAACTATATTAATATAATCCATTTGAAGCAAAGGGCAAATCAATTGGAATAATAATGTAACCATCACTAAAACACTAGCACTGATTTATTTTCCAACTTTCCATTTTCACAAATTGAAGCAACCATAGGTACATGTTTTTGTATTTAAGAGGTTTTTTTATAAGATGTGTTATAATCATCAGATAACAAACAGCAGATTAGTGGCAAAATTTAACAATTTCAAAACAACATCATTACAAACAACAAGCTTGTTAATCTTTGAATGTATTAAGTGAGAGTGACTTCTTCCTAAACTCCCTATGGATTTTAGTAATTAATTTAATTTTCTTCAGTCATTAAGTCAGTTTCATAGTGAGCTCTCCACTCACCACTCTATTAATTCACAGGAGAACATTTAACTTAGAATCATTTAGCTAAACAGCACGGTTAAATTAGACTGTATATCTTTAAATTGCTTGTAATTGATGTCTTATTATGAAGACTTACTTTTGTGGAGACAATTCCCAGTGTCTAAGCTCATAGGAGCATTGTGTATGGTCCCTTGAGACATTCAGTTAAATTAAAAATAGCCAGAAAGAACACATTACTCACTGCTCATCAATCACTGACCAAACAGGGTCTCATCTGCAGCTTCAACCCTGTCATTTTTCTGTAGAATATTACTTGCTACCTCCACTACAAGGGATCTTCTAAAGACATTAAAATACAATCTAAAATTCGGTCTCACTTTTTTTTATTGTAGGTCGGCAATATATTTTGAACTCAAGTTTTTTTTTTCTGAAAATGAATAATGGGTCAGAAAATGATTGCCTTTTTGTATATAATTGTTTTGTAGGATTTTAGGACTTAAATATAGTCTAGATAAATGATTTCTGTATTTAATATTTTAATGGGATACAATTAAATTGAAATCTAGATCACTCCATATTATAGACAATATTACCCTTAAAAATTAAAAAAAAGTTTTTATTTATATTTACAAACATCAGAATGATTTTTAAATTAAAACTTCAGATGAAAGTAAGCATGGGGCAGTTGGCTAACTAGATTAGCATAAAAGAGGTAAAAAAATAACTACAATAATATACTAATCCACCTCATTTGCATTGCCATAGTACTATTTATATGCTTATGATGGTATTAAGAATGTCCTGTTGACATTTTAGTCTGCGCTCCAGTATAACTTTATAACAATAATTTGTGAAGCTAAAGCTACCAATCACAAGAATCCCAGCAGTGCTCTGAGTGGGTCTAACACCTTATACTAATCATATCACAGTAGCTCAGTGGTTAGCACTAATTCCTTGCAGTGCTGAAATCCTGAGTTCAAATCCACCCTTGGACACATCTGCAAGGAGTTTGTATGTTCTCCCTGTGCTTGTGCGATTTCCTCCATGCACTTGCTCCGTGCTTAGATTGTAAACTCTTTGGGGCAGGGCCTGATGTGAATGTATCCATGTAATGGTAAAGCATTATAGAAGATGGGTTGTATATAAAAAGAGATTGGTGCTATATAATTCCACAATAATAATAAAATAAAAAAATATCAGGACTAGGATTTCTTACCTAAATAAACACAACAGGGGTTTTCTAATAAAATATTGCATAAACTGTAACATTCTAGAATAAATATTCTAATGGAGAATCTTTAATACTTGGACATTTTGGAAGAACAATAGTTTATTGCAAGGCAGAAATTCAATCCGAGAAAAACAGTAAAACAGCTTAAAATATTTAATATTTCCTTAAAACATACACAACTTGTTCATGACTTCATACTGTATTTGCATCTTTTTATCAGTTTTAATAGCAACAGTTGAAGAAAACTATAAATGACAAGGGAATTTTAAAGATGAGTAGTAGACATGTTTCTTCAGAAACATTCTGCCACTTGTCCTTTGATTAATATTGGTCTTACTCTCTCCTTCTTTTAATAACTGCCATAAAACTGCGATTACAAGAATAGTTCAATGGATAGCCAAAAAACCAAGTGAACTTTTGGAAAAGATGGGCAGCACAAATCAGCTCCAATGTCGAAAAGTAACAGCCAGGAACGGCCACCACAGGCATTTTGTTTTGCTATTCCTCTCTGTTCAGGCCTGGTTCATGGTTATTGCTACAAGAAAAAAGTCTAAATCAAGCTTGCTGACTGGAAAAAGAGTAGTTTAGAGTTATTCATTTTAGACTGATTTATTAAGTGTTTCATAATGATATTCAGTATAAGATGGTATGTAAAGCAAACTACAAAGTGTAATGCTATATAATCATAATTTAAGTGCTGCATAATAAACAAGTTGTTAACTTCCCTATGCATATTTTATATATTTTACATTGTCTCTTTGTATCATTAATAAGGCAATACCAAATCACACAAATGTATAAAAGTGTGTATGTATGTAAGAGAGAAAGAAACTGATGAAACAATTACAGCAATAATTCTCTAATTACTGTCTCTCTATAACATCAAAGGAATTCCATAATAATAATAATAATAATAATAATAAAAAATCACCTTTGCACTGTTAAGTTAATGGAAAATAGACACTCATATCCAATTATTATTATTAGTGGTTTATATAGCGTCAACATCTTCTGTGGCGCTTTACAGTTACATAGTCATACATTACATAGCGGGTAATACATAGTATACAAAGTCATACATAATACATACATTACAATAGAAGAGAGGACCCTGCCCAAAGAGCTTACAGTCCAGAGGAAATGGGGTGAGACATAAGGTGATGGGAATCATAGGCTGTAAATAGATTGGGTGGGAACATATTGGGTAGTAAGAGGGGTAATGTTTAGGCCAGGTTACCACAATAATTTGTGGTTATTGTTCAGAGCTAACTGAGGGACATGTGTTACAACCCCACATTTATACAGACTAGTGACACTGAAGGTGACTTACAATGTACTTCTAACAAAACAAGTGTAACATAATATATACAAGTGCGTGTTTAAAGTACTAGCATTCAAGCTTTGTTTGGGTTTTATAGATCTGTAGAAGATCTCAAAGTATACACATTTGTTGTTACTTACATCCTATTTAAAATAATTTTAAATGCTTTAATGGAATATAAATAAAAAAAAACTGTGGGTACATATTTTGACCTGTCATGTCACTGAAGGCAAACATTTGTATACAAAAAACGTACAGAAATAAACAAAGGTTGCATTGTAATGTTTGCAGTATTTAAGGTAGCCATTTTTACTATTTGTTTGAACTCCACTACTTAAATACTTTGGGTGCATTTACTGAATCTTTTTTGACAAGATAAGACAAATTGCTTCTATTTTCTTTAATTTGGTCTGTAACAGAGGAGTTGAATGATGTGCTATTGCAAGACACTTGTGATCTGAAGCTATTTTTAACAAAATAAAAGCAGTGGTGGAGATACAGGTCAGAAATGATCTTGACTATTGTTACACTTGTCTGACCAGCTTAACATGAAAACATTTCTGTTTATTAACAAGGACGGATATCCTAAATGCATATGCACATGCATCGTTTATTGAAAACTCAGCAGCTTATTTAGCATTTCAAAGAAAATGAATACCTTACTTTAGGGCTAAATGCACACCAAACAAATTGAAAAGAAGAGACTGCACGCACACAACTTTAGCAGGTGTAAAGGGCCATCAGCCTACTTGGAACACCATAGCATAACATTTCAGGAACAATTATCCATATATATAATAATATCTTTCTAGTATCTCCAAAATGACTGATACCAATGTGTCTGTTACTGTTGTAAGAAGCTGACCATTGGATTTTTTTTTTTTTTGGCTCCTTTATGTCCAGTCACTGAAATAAGTAAAATATCTCCATTGGCAAATAACTGTTAACTTCATAAGACAAATTTAATATTTGATAGAATTCGACAAAAAAGAATACTATACAGTATAGATATTTAAAAAGTTTAAATTGGACTAACCCTCAGTATTATGGATTATGATTAAAGCTGGGTAAACACTGTCTGTCCATCTGCCATCTTTTAAAGATGTGGCTACAGACAGTACTGAGAATTCTCCCTATATTAGGGCAACTCCACCCTCATAAAAACATCTTTTAGAAAGAATGGCCTCTTTAAAATATGTAGATATATTATAGATTTTCCTATGAATTCATTACTGTATGCCTGCTATGCTTCTGGATGCCTCATGGAAACTGAGCAATTTAGAAACCTATACTGAGCCTGGGCATGCTCAGAAGGGGCAGACAGGGGATTAACATTCAGTCATTGGCTGTGATGTCAACTGTCAAATCTATAACTGATAGTTGCTAACTGGAAGAACCAGGAAGCAAAAATAGGATAAACAGGACATTGTGCAGGATTTCAGGTTAGACTTATATATTTCAGATTTCAAACTATTACAGTTTAGGGTTTTGGGGGGTGATTTACCTGTATGTAAGTTTTCATTTTGGGGCTGGACTTTACATTTAGGGAATATTGTTGGGGACAGCCATAATCCCTATCAATCACAGCCACCTCCCTATAATACAATAGACAGAGCCAATCAGGAGTCAGGAATGAGCACTCCTGAGGCCATCAGGAAACATTTTTTTTGCCTCTGGAATTTTAGTTTTTTCTGACAAACCAGAACTGACGGAATTGCCCCTTTATAGTTTCTGTATGTGCCCCGCTAAAGATATAGTGAGATTTGTCTGCTATGGCCATCTCAAAAAATCTGCTATGGATCAAAAAAAAAACCAACAAAACTAACATTATAATCAACAGCTTTATCTTTATTGATTTATAATGTTCTCAATGTCCCCATCCAATGCTTCTTGTGGGTAATCACCATTCTTTGATAAAGAAGTTTGATTAATAAGTTACAGCAGCCTCAGCTCCTTGTGCAATTTCTATGAAAAATGGCTTTGTCCTGAACTGTTGAAAAATTGGTAATCCCCATAAACCAAGCATATCTCTAATATAACGAAGTGAAAAAAACTGGGGTGAATACAATTGCACATGCTTATTTTATGTCAAATCCTATAAAATATAATTTACACAACATTTTTCATTTACATAGATTAAGTTACATAAAGAATATGTAATTATAAGACTGGTTGTTTCTTCTACTCTAACTTACTTACCCTGTATTCTATTAATATGCACCCTGTTCTATAAATTTAAAAACTGGCATAGATAAGATGATATAAGTTATATTTCTTTTAAATAGGAAAGAATATTAAAGGTGTTTCTAAATTCTAAAAATGTTTGTTATTTACCTTGAATTCCTTTTAAAAAAAAACAACAACAAAATTTATATTTTTTTATTTTTATATACAAAACGCTGAGCCTACTTGACTGGTAAACAAGTTCCTCGTTCAACCTGCAGGGCAGCAGTGGCTATGATGTATCAGCTCTCCTATAGTCCCTGGTGCTGAGCAGGTAATCCTAATGATGTAAGGAAATGTCTCTAACATGGTGGAATGTCTTTGATCCCCATGAAGCCATTTTATTGTGGTAGGGGTTTAGGGCTTTTTGACATGTTAAATAAACACGTATGATTTTTTTATGACTGTTGTGTGCTATAGACTTTATCTACTCATGATTACATGACGCTTATTGGTATTTATTCATGGGTACCAGAGTGGTTCAGCAATTTGATTGGCAGTTTAGAGGTACCACTTGATGCTTTCAGTCATGTACATGCAGTATCTTTCAGCAATAACAGTATTACATAGCAGTAGTGTGTGTTGTAACATAGTAAACACATAGCTGTTAAGGTTAAAAATCTAAACTCTTTATCTATGAGGGATTCCTATCTAAAAGTAGATAGGGGGAAAAAAAAACCCCAGAGAGTTTATTGTGAAGCCTAATAATGTATTTTCACAGAACAACTGTTTCCCAATGCCTCTTTTCTACTGTAAATAGTTCTAAGTTATCTAATTTAACTTCATATCTGAGATTCTCAGTTACTGTATTAATTTAGATGCATTTCTCTGAACAGTTTCCTGTTCTGTAATTGCAAAATTTTGAAAGGGACAATAATGAATGTATAAACCCAGGAAAAAACACCTTCTGTGTTGCTTTCCCAGTTATTTCTGCTGTAATTATTCCAGCTGATTAAGTTGGGTGTCCTGTGGGTGCAATGGAATAAAGTTTGTCTTGTAATTTTTGCAATTTGCACAATTACTTCTGCCCATGTATTTAAGTAACTAGAGTTCACTTATACAGTAGCTTGAAAGCCAACTGTTTATATGAACTATGATATTTTTGGTGCTTCTCTTTTATAGATATTTTCTTTCAGTGTGATTGCGATTATCTTGGACCAAGGTGCAGCTGAAGTAAGAGTCCATTATCCTTAATATTGCACTCATATATCAGTTAATCATCTAACAATGACTCAAAGGTAAATCCATTATAAGCTGTTTCTGGAAATTGAAACGTCAGTTATGTTTGATAAAAGCTGTTAAGTCTATCAAAAAGCCTTTACAAAGGCTTCTAAGTATTTGGTGTAAAAAAATATAAACCATTAGGATTACACAGTAATCATCACACTATCATGTTAGTAGTTGTTGTGCTGTTGTGGTTACTATCCTTAAAGCTACATCAGAGAAAAGGTTTCCTAAATACAAATAACAATATGATAACTTCTTTGTGATAAACTCAACTTTCTTTTGAAAACCTTATCTGGTATAGATTAAGATAACAGGGTACAAGCTATGTCTACATATTACATAATAGATCACAAGTATGAAGAATTTGGGTAGCAACCAGAATGTCATTGTTGAGATGACAGTTAAGTGTCTCAGTGTGACTGATTTCATGTCCATTTATCTTTTTAGCCATTTAATGTATACTGAAAGGTAATAGCCTACCTAAAGATAGATGAAGTATGAGGAAGAATAATTAAAAAAAGGAATCTCAGATGTGGCTTCTTCATATTTGTGGACATTTCCCTTTTACAACACCCATGATATCTACCTTTAAATATATCTAGAGTTAACAATAGAAATCCCATCTAATTAACACCAAAAGGTTTGAATCCTTCTTGGCTCTTCTTCTTGACATTTGGAATTGTATATAGATTAGTTTGGGATTGTGTGCATTAATACCACTAACATTAAATTGAATGTTAGGCATTCAGTCTTGTTTTAGAAATATTCCAGTGCTGCCTCTTGCACAGTTTACGTTTTCTTTTCTGTTTTAACAGGCATTCAGAAAATGAATTTTAATTGCCAATAATATTGTTGTGCAAAGTGATCTAATCATCCTTGATGAATTAATATTGTGAAAATTCTCCCTGAATATATAGGGTAAATCAACAAAGGATTGCTATGGTCTTATTTTGTTAAAGGGGATGTCCTCTTAAAGGGCATGTCCAACCCAAAATCCAACTTTTAATATAATGTAGTTCCACCCTGCCCAGACCTAAACGCTATATGTGCACTTACAAAAATCAAAGACAATTCATACTTACATGCCTTCACTCCAGCGGCGAGCTCCTCGCGGCTCCCTGTTTTCAAGAAATTGCAAATAGGGGCTGGAACGACAGCCGCGTCTGTGATTGGCTGAGAGGCAGCCAATCACAAATGTGGCTGCCAACAATGGAGACACCACAGGAACAAAGGTCTGTAAGTTTGATTTGGATTGATTTTTTAAACAATTAAGGCAGCGTTTGGGTCTGGGCGGAGGGGTCTACATTATACTAAAAGGATTTTACACTAGACATCTCCATCGCAAAGGATGGATCCAGATGGTGGGAGGGAGGGGGGAAAGGGCTCCCCTGCGCATGTCAAAAACAACAGAGAGGATGCATCAGAGGCAGAAACCTTTCCCACAGGAAGACAGCTACTCCTTGATTTCCCGGACTTTGGATGGGCATTGAAGAAGATCCCTAAGGAACTGGTGTGTAAGGTAAGGAGCATTTTAAAGTACATAGTGGGGCCAGTATTAGGTTTAATTATAATTTTAGGGGTGGACATGCCCTTTAATAAAAATCTGTTTATGTGTTAAAGGATAACAATACTGTAAAATGTACTTTTTAAAAATGAAAAGTACCTGGGGCAGTAGAGTAGAGATGGCCGAACTTTCAAAAGTTCAGTCCGTTTTCAAACTTTCAAACCATATGGAAAGTTTTATTAAAGTCAATGGGAGTCAAATATTTCGAAAATTTCGAATGAAATACAATTAAAATATCAATGGTAACTTAATGTAAATGGTTGTGGGACCTGGGAAATGGTCTGGGGAACATTGTTCGAATATCCAGCACTTTTGAAAACTCGATTTTACTCTCAATCACTACTTTTGAGCTCTCGCGTTTATAATTTGATAATCATCCCATTAACGATTCACTGATTCGAGAATTTGATATTTACTCGCGTATAGTTATAATAGACATTTTGCTCACGGATTCGATAATTCGATATTTACTTGTGTATTGGTATAATAGACATTTTACTCACATATTCACATGCCTTGAACGTTCGGACATTTGATAATTATGGAAAGTCCGGAAAATATCGAAAATCCGGGTCTGGGATGGTTTGAGAAGTCCGAGTCCGTTCGAATTCGAATAGTTTGGCTCGAACTCGGGTTTGAGTTCAAGTTCTAGTCCCTCTCTATTAAAAACTCGAGTTATAGCACATACAGTTTCATCTGCCAGGTTAGTGCCTTGGGAAGAAGCAGTTTTCTTTGTGCTGCCACTCCTCAAGGAAATGTTATTAGGAGGTAGTAAGTAACAATCCTTCCTGCTGCCTCAGGTACCTTTAATTTTTACTGTTTTTGAATAAACCTCATACTCACTATAGTTCTCAAAAATGTTTGAAGGGACACTATACTGAAAAAATGACTTTGCCTCATCTTAATCTATAATTGAATACATGTAAGTAGCACTTATTTGCGTGTGTTGCTCCATGCCTTCAATCCAGCGTACATTTTGTTTAGAAGTAGTGTCCCAACTCCCTCTTTTAACCACTCCCACTTCCATCCGACCTGACTTTCTTCCCACAAACCAACTGTCAAGCCTGCACACAGCATACAGCATTCCAACTGTCAAAACTCTGTCACCATTTCAGCTACAGTAAAACTACTCACAGAAGAATAGTTTTTGAGAGCAAGGAATTTGATCGACAGCTGAAATTTAATACATTTTAGATTAGATATCTAAAGAAACAGGGAGTTGGGAAGAATTATAGTTTCCAGTTATGATCAATTTAAAGGGTATAGATACCCTTTAAATAGAAATGTATGATTTGATTTTTGTTTATAATAGAATGCAATCTTACAAGCAAATGTACATACTCCAGTCCCTATGTACCAGAGGAAAAACCAAACCTTATTTTATAGCTGAATACACAAAGGTATTACTATTGTAAGTACAAGAGTTAGCTCCCGTATTTATTGTTTTCTATATGGCTAATACATTCTGAACAATACCTAATAGCCAGTGCTAAATCATTCTTCACAACATTGTGCCAATTCAAGTCTCATCTTTGCTAAGTTTACCCTTGTGTCTAGTGTCTCTATCAACTGAGTAAATCATTTTATAGAGAAGATTATATTTAAAGAGCAGTGTTTAAAAGATAATAAAACCTTGGCCACTGTCAATGTTAATGAGCAGGGATGAAGAAGAGGACAGAAAGGGCTGTGTTTTTAATGAATATTGCTCTGTGCACTTTTGCTAAGAGCTAAGATATTGTAAAATTGTACAGTGCAACACAATATTATAACCAGCAATCCCATAACACGTAATATTAAGGTTTAATAAAGAGATCAAAAGGAAAAATGTGGGCTAAAATAATCTTTGGTTCAACTTGGAAAAGACACAGTAAATCTATCTCTTGATACTAGTAAGAGGAACCCAGTCAGGACCTCAGCAGATTAAACAAGAAAATTGCATATCATAATAAGTTTAATTTAACTAATGTCTACTATCTAGAACACATCATAGAGAAAACCCCTAACTAAAGTTAAAATATTCAGCATTCTTATAATAATAAATGTTACAATTATTTATCCCTTTTTTAGTTTCACTTTATTCAGAGAATATTTGTTTTTTTGCATGTCCCAAGATAAGCCTATTTAATAACACAATTTATCTGTCCTCTGTTATGGTATTAATTTAATACTGTTATTTTGTTGTCTGCCAATCTTAGGGCATAGTTTTTCATAGAATGGAAACTTTGCAATCATATGGTCAAGGAGTAACTTCTTCATACTAGGAAAAGTAACTAAAATGAATTCTAGAAATTATTCTTTTAAAGTAGCCCTTTAAAAATATGACTCTTTTTAAAATAGTTTATACTGGCACATGAATATCTCTTTATATTCACTAAATTTTTTCTTTAATTATGGTTAAGTTAAACAGCATTGTCAAAATAAATGCGACACAGTAAAGACTTTTTGTCCTATGACGCTTGCAGAGGCCAATCTTTATTGCCTGCAGGTTGACCAGGTATTATTAAACACTCTATATGTTCACATCATGTGTCAGCTAACCAAAGCAGATTCTGCGAAGTGAAAGACTCATGCAAAATTTATGCTTATATGGCTGTTTTCAATCGGTGGGAAAATCAATACTCCGGGCTTGATGCAATGAAATGACTGAGTGTTCTCTGACTGACACTAAAAGCACAGAGAGATTGAGAGGCGGCATTTGTTGTTTGCGAAATTGAGTGTATTAGAGTCTTATAACAGTCTTTTCCCTTTATATTAGCCCTGGCTGGGATTATTTTTGATAACAATTATGATTGTAGGGTTTAAGGCAATTACACTATTACAAAAGAAAAAATAAAATCGCCTTTTTACAACCCAGTAAAGCTTTCATATATTTCACAACACAACTGCATTCCAATTATTTTCTCAACAATGTGATCTTATAGAGAGCCTGTCCAGATATATATTATTCTTATATGCTTTATAAATAAAAACTGAGCCATGATGCAATCTCTGATCTCAATTTCTATGATGTGTTTCAGTACAATGAAAAAGAGGTTGTAAATCCTGAAAAAGCAACAATCTTTATATAAGCAACTTGCAAGGAAAACATTGTGTAAATCTTTCCTCGAAACTAAAAAGAGACACAGGCATTTGTATGCCAATGCAGGTCATAATGTGTAATCAAAGTTATGTAATCAAAGTACAGTTTTATGAATACATTTAAATAGGGTGTAACTAAATATAAATAAAGCAAACACTTCTTTTTCTGCCATATGATAAAATGACAGCTAATGCTCCATGATAAGGACCTTGGTCAGTCACTTTAGGCTGATTACATATGATTTCTGCATCTTTCCTCTGAGAAAAATACAGTGATTTGACAGAAATGCTTCCAATTGCTTCTTACTAACAACAATGGGAAGCATTCGGTGTATTTCTCAAGTAAGCACATATTCCCGGTAATGCGTACTGTATTTCCATTAAGATATTCCTTTGCCACAGGCATAGAAGAACGAGGTGATATCTATTACCATTACATTTTAAAGTAGCCAGGTACGTTATTTCTTTTAATGCACAAGATTATTGTGAAGCAAGTGACTTCTATCCTGTAAAAATTAAAAAATTAAATGTATTTGGGGCAGGGAGGTAGGATTGATTATTCCTACCTCCCAATATCATTTCATTGAGGAGCACTAACACATTCCGTTTTCATCAGCCTGGTATGTGTCCTGGCTGTTAAAAACTATTAAAAATAGTGCGGAACCCAGGAGGAAGCCAGGCAGAAGTAGTTTTCTTTGTGCTGGGGCTCCTTGCATTAGCAACATTGACTCATTTTGAAGCAGAAATAATAAATCCTAACACCTTTCCCCAGGTCATTTTTATTTCATGCGTGTTTCTAAATACTTTATATGCACTATAGTTTTTTACCAGTAAAAAACTGATGGCATCACTAAATATCATTTACAGTACAAGGGTGTAATTTATAATCTGGAAGATCTATGTTCTGGAAATAGTAACTTTAAATTAAAAAATAAATTTACCTTTGAATATTGACAGTTTATGAAAAAAAAAAGTATATATATATATATATATATATATATATATATATATATATGTATTTATTCATCGCAAAGGTAAGCTACGCGCATAGCCTTTTGTCAAAACTTTTTTTATTAATAACGTTTCAGCACTGCATTGAGCATCTTCATCAGAATCAGTATTTATCAGTAAATTGAAAATGTTTGATAATGAGCAGACAAAGGCATCCACATTCTTTAAAGCATCCGTTATATAAACATATAAATGGAATGAGTGCAGGTGTAATTACTAATATATACAGTATATATATGTTGGTGGTGCACAGTGTGTGTGTGTGTGTAGCTATGTGTGGATACAGTGAATATAAACTCTACACACCCTATAAAATTTCAGAGTTTTGTACAATAAAAAAAGAAAGAAAGGCAAAATTAAAAATAAATGAGAAAAAGTTAATAATGAAATCCTATTAAATCTTGGTTCTATTAGTGTCACATCCCCTAAACTAATACTTTGTGAAAGCACTTGTTTATTTATTACAGCAATTTTGTCTGGACTTTGCCTACTATTTATAGCAATAGCATGAGAAATGTTAACTAATGGATGGTGTATCATGTATCATAAATGCACTTGAGCAAGTTTGAGAGGAGACATGCAAAGTTTTCCCTTTATGTCCTATGGCTAATGCATGTGTCCAGAACTACTGGCATACTCTACCAGCATGCAATAGAGGCCAATTGTATAGAGCCATTTTTCTGACTTGTAAATATGACATGTTACAATCTTGTTAGATCACATTAGTTCAAAATACAGAATTATGGTTTCTATAGCTTAAGGTGAGGTGGGCTTAAAGGAGATAAATGCCCTCTACAGAGTTCAAAATAAAATAGAGCCTTCTTAAAATAGAAAGCCTCATGCTGTAAAAATAGCATTCCCTAATAATCCAAGAAATGAGGAAGGATTTCTCACTCCCATTGTTCCCAGAGAAATGGACGGAACAATGTCTTATATGATACACAGATATAGTTACATGCTTTACAAACAGCACATAAATGGGTATAATACTGAAACCTAACATACATTAAAGGGTAAATCCACCCCAAACAAAAATGTCAGATTAAATAGAACAACCCCCCAAACCTAGGTCTAAACTGTACTGGGAGGCTTGAAAGTATACATACTAGCCCTCGTTCACTCGGCTCTCTGCTGCTGTTCCATGCCTTTTCCTGACCGGCAGTGGTGTGATTGGTTAAGACATAATGCCTCAACCAATCACTGACGCTGCTGCTATTCTGGCCCCCTCTGCTGCTTCAGTGCAAGGAAAAGGCATGGAACAGCAGCAGCAGAGTGCTGAGGGAACAGAGGCTCTCGCAGAACGGTTTAGACCTTGTGAGATCTAGGTTTTGGGGCGTGTTCTATTACATCAGAAATTTTTGGGAACACAATCGAAGCAAACAAGTGGGAAGTAAAAGCGGCAGCTGACTATTTATTCTTGGTAGTCTGTATGCAATTTATGCTGGCTGGAAAGCAAACTGTAGAGCAACCACAGCTTCCAAAGTCTTATCAGTGTGGAGACATCTGTATAGAAAATGCTGTGTAAATGGACATAGTGATTATTTGGGTCAGGGGGTGTGGCCAATAGGTGCACATGGTCACAAGACTGAATACTACATGGGCTGTAAGATGTACTGGTAACAACCCCTATGTGATAATGCTGTAAGGGGTTAGCATAGCTTTACCCCAAAAATTAAGGCAAATGTGGTACAGTATATCTAACAGATTTTCTGTCAAGCATGGGCTCAAGCAATGTAGTAAAATGTAAGTAGGCATCATCAGGAAAGATTAATGTATCACTACAGGACTGTGCAAGGTACACATCCAATGATGGGTTTTAACATTAATTGTAATAAGATTGGACAAGACATAAAGAAGCTAACAATACTAGTCTTGCATCTGACAGACACTGCAAACCATAAAAAAAAGAATCAGTATGACTGAGACCACAGGGGCAAAGGAACAGGAAATAAATTATACAAAATCGCCACCATATAATATTTTCTACAGAACATTAAGGGAAATATTACTAGCAAAACATAATTCCTTTCAAATAATATACCTATAATTATAGTGTGCAGATAGCATAGGAAGTTGATTAATGACTTCAAAAGTTGTAATAAAGAGTGCAAGAAAGCAATTAAACTAGCTAAAATAGAAAATGAAATACGGATTGCCGAACAAAGCAAGTCCAACCCCAAGATGTTTTTTAAGTATATAATGGAAAAAATGAGGAATGAGAATGTGGGACCATTATAATGGAGCTGAGTTGGTTGTAGAGGATGCCGAAAAGGCTAATCTGCTAAAACCGTTTTTTTACATCGGTTTTTACTGTTGAGAATCCTTACAGTAGGGATTGTAACAATGTGCAGGGGAAATGAAGAGTTTTCACATTGGATAACAGAGGATATGGTACGGAATCAATTAGACAAAGTTAATATCAATAAGCGCCAGGACCAGATGGATTGCATCCTAGGATTTTAAAAGAGCTTAGTTCAGTTCTAGCAAGACCACTGTGTCTTCTTTTCAGATTCGCTTTTGTCTGGGGATGTGCCGCTGGATTGGAAAAAAGCCATGTAATACCAATTCAAAAAAGGTAGTCGTTCACAGCCTGGTAACTATAGACCTGTAAGCCTAACATCAGTGGTAGGGAAGGTGATGGAAACTTTGTTAAGGGATCATATCCTTGACTTTGTCTCCAGAGATCATCTTATTAGTAGTAGGCAGCATGATTTATGAGAAATAGATCATGCCAGACAAATTTAATTGGTTTTTATGAAAAGTGAGTAAGAAGTTAGATTCAGGCACAGCGGTGGATGTGGTATATTTGGATTTTGCAAAGCCTTTGATACTGTCCACATAGGCGACTAATGTATAAACTGAGGACTGTTGGCCTTGAAGAAACATCTTTGTTCATGGATAGAGAACTGGTTATTGGAGCAACAGAGTGGTGGTTAAGGGACTACATCTATGTGGCTAAAGTTCTAAGCGAGTTCCTCAGGGTTCTGTACGGGGCCGCTTCTGTTTTATCTGTTTATATGACTTAGAAGGGGGCATTGAGAGCAAGGTCTCTGTGTTTGCTGATACACTAAATTATGCAGAGCTTTGGAAACTTCCAATGATGTGCAAGTGCTGCAAGCAGACTAGATAGATTATCAAATGGCAGCAGAATGGCAGATGAGATTCAATGTTGAAAATGTAGGTGATGCATTTGGGATTTAATAATCCCTGTGCCACCTACACCATAATAACTCTGTGTTAAGTGCTCTGAAATGGAAAAAGATTTGGGGGTTCTGGTAGATAACAGACTTAGCTGTAGCAAACAATGCCAGGTAGCACAGCTAGAGCTAGCAAGATATGTCTTGTATAAAGAGGGGGGAATCAAGAGAGAAATATTATTCTCCCTCTTTACAAGGCACTGGTAAGGCCACATTTGAATATGCGGGGCAGTTTTGGAATCCCATATACAAAAGGGACATCTTGGAAATTGAGGCAGTTCAGAGAAGGGCAACTAAATAATAAGGGGAATGGAGGGGCTTGAATATGCAGAGATTAGACAAGTTAGGGCTGTTTACATTGGAAGCGGCGGTTGCGTGGGGACATGATAACCTTATACAAATATATTAATGGCCCATACAGTACTCTCTGGTGCATTGTTCACTATAGGTCATATCAGAGGACTCGTGGACATCCTTTAAGGTTGGAAGAAAAGAAGTTTCATCTTCAAGTTAGGAGAGGTTTCTTTACAGTGAGAACGGTGAAAACTGTGGACTGTCTTCCAGCAGAGGTGGTAATGGCAAGTTCATTGAATAACTTTAAAAAAGGCCTGGATATTTCTAAACTAAAATATCGAGAATTACTGGTATTAATGCATATAGATCTGGTTGATCAGGGATACTTTCGATTGCCGTTTGGAGTCAGGAAGAATTTTTCCCCCCTTTTTTAGCTGGGGTTTTTTGCCTTCCTCTGGATCAACTGTTAGGTAGGGTTAAAAAAAAAAAAAAAAAAGGGAATAGGTTGGACTTGATGGACGAATGTCTTTATTCAACCTTAATTACTATGTTACTATGTTACTATGTATGTAATGACATTGGGAATGCAAACCATCAGGTAAACCCTTTTTTTACAAAAATGCTTTATAAGCGTCTAAGAGATCTATCATTAACAATTTCTCACTGACCAAACCAAGTTTATTACAAAACTCCGTCCATCTCAAATATCTCCCCTCCCTGTGAATGGAAATGGATGATGTAAATGACTGAAACCTATTGCCGTAGTTAGGCAATTCAAACACTGTCAAAAACTGCCATACCTGTTCTGTGCTTACAGCCTGCAGTTATTTTTCACTTTTTTGCATATTTTTTCCCATGTTCATACAAATGCACACACACCGATAACAGTAATAAGTGTTAAATTAGGTGGCCCTGGGTTGGAGGGGCCCAACAATTACTGTATTGCTGCATTGCAAGCCCGAACTTCTTCAGCTTCAGCCCCTGTTGCTCATGTGGATGGCACAAAGAGCCACCTTTGGAAGAAAAGAGGAAAGGCTTGAGAGGCATGTTTCATTTTCTCTTGTTGAAATTGCAAGAGAGAGAGGTGATTAAACTATCCTACACTCTGTTACATTCTCCTTTGGTTTATTTAAATATTGATCAGACATCGTCTTTGTGCTTTAAAATCATGTAGAGCAAACAGGAGAAATGAATATTAAAAATATGCTTTGAGAACTTTCACTTCTTTATTTACACAATAAACTACTGGTGTGATATGGTGAGAGATGTTATAAAACATAAATGCTCTTATGAGTCATAGAATAGGCAATGATTAATTTTTTATCCCGATGAAGAAGTCATATATTAGAGAGCAGCAATTTGTTTGGAGGTTCTGTTCTGATAGGTTAGTAGATTCCCCCAGTGCAAAATGCAGAATAGCATATGAGATATTTGAGTGTCTCAAACGATGTATGATGAATGAAGTAGCACGCTACTTATACGCTTATCATGTTCTCTGACTAGCAACAGGTTCAGCAAAGGGCATAGTCAGTAAATGAAATTTTCCACCACGACAATATATCATCAGAAGAAATGTATGCGCTGAAAACTTACAAGCTCGTTCAAGATGCGGATAAAGCATGAAATGGTAAAAAAAAAAATGAAATGTGGAAACAGCAACAGACTAGATTTTACATTCAGCCACATTTTAATATCGGTTGAAGTTACTATCCCAGATTCAATTTTAAAGATTTGTGCCTATAAATAAGAAGGTAAACTAATAAAACTATTATTTATGTGGGATAAGGTTCAATCAAACAAGCTTCAGTTCTAATTCTGTCCCATTTGACTCATTATGAGACACAAACATCCCGGTTGATTTATTTGACAATAAAGCTTTAATTAGACTATAAACTAAAGTGATAGGTCCAAAATAGCACTAAAATTCCATGTACAGGTAAATGTCATTTTTGGTAAACTGCCTTAAATAGGATACAGTTTAAGGCAGTTTAATTATTTAAAAATCAATCTATTTTAAAATCAATCTAATTATAATGTTGTTGAATGCGCAGACATGCTTATCTATTTAATTAAAATATTAAACTTTCCCCCCAACTCCTACAGTCCTGAATGATTGTATCAGTAAATAATCCATGAATTTACCAGCAATAAGAATTATTTATGCATCTTAACCCTTTGGATCTTGCCCTTTGGCTCTTCCTTACATTTTTGGCAATGCCCCAATACTTATAGGTGATGCTAAAGGGCATGTCCATCCATTTTTTTATCTTTTAGGGTACTGTAAGGGCTTCCTCTCCCAGCCCCAACCGCTATATTAATATGTGCAGAAATTTCCCTGATCATTACTTACCTTACCTCTTTCCTCCGGCGTACTGTCCAGGCCCTCGGCTTGCATGAAACTGCAAGCAGGGGGCCGGACCGGCAGCCGCGTTTATGATTGGCTGCAAGCAGTGGAAAACACCGGGGAGAGAGGTAAGGGGAGTTTCTGCACATAATAATATAGCGGTTGGGGCTGGGGGAGGGAGCCCTACAGGACCGGCAGCTGCGTTTGTGATTGGCTGCAAGCAGTGGAAAACACCGGGGAGAGAGGTAAGGGGAGTTTCTGCACATAATAATATAGCGGTTGGGGCTGGGGGAGGGAGCCCTACAGTACCCCAATGGGGTTTTACACTAGGGGGAGGGAGAGGAAAACGGGAGAGGAAGAGAGGGAGAGGGTGTGTGTGTGCTCTGAGGCGGAAACAATTTCCCTCCTTGCAGTGCTCCTGGTGGCCATTTTTTTGACTTTACAGGGACATTACACGAGAACCATTTGGAGCTGGGATGTAAGGTAAGTATTTTATTACACTACACAGTGGGGCCAGTAGTGGGTTAAATTCTACTTTTGGGAGTGGACATGCCATTTAAAGAAAATAGTATAATGGGCAAAGAAGATAGTTAAATCATGGATTGGTGTTTTTAGTTCAAATTAAAATCTTTCAGGCAGATTTAATACTAACCCTCTGCACTGTTTGTTAAATTTTTCGCCTCGATTATTGCCAGTCCAAATTTGGACTTTTTGTTATTTATAAAGCAGTAATAACCAGTGGCAAAAGGTCATTACCACTACTTTTCACTATTTCGCTTTTCACCATACATCTCTGCAGTAAACGCTCGAACATAATTATAAAATGTCGAAAAGTGTTTTATTGCGATAAGTTAAGCCATTCATATTCGCCAAGTCTGAGGTAGCGAAAACGCATATGTGCCCATTTATCTAGCCTGCCAATGGGTCCATAGAAGGTGTCAGTACATTGTGGAGTGTTTCTTAATACTAAAAGTACCCAGGGGGGTGTTAGACTATTTTCCAGCATTTACTGTAATACGATCTGTGATTTCTGATTTTCCTATGATTGCTTTTTTAAGGTTCTGATTTTCTCTATTTACCAATAAAGTCAAATGGTGGTCTAAGGGGTATATTTATAAAGGGGCATTATTTTTGCTTTTTCTGCCACTAGACTTCACTACAATTTTTGAAACTTTCAACTTCTCTTATAACTGCAGCTAATTATCAAACCAGTTACATTAATATGCAATGCGCTAAGTACTGTATCACGGTGAAGAGAGCAGAAAACGGACGTACAGGGCAGGGGGCTGGGAGGGGCTGCTGGGAAATAATTGTGCCATGGGTGGTTGCATCCACCATCACAGGGGGCGGTCGGGGTGTACGGCCACCCCACCCTCGCCCCCCCATGACGATGACCCCCCGTTGTGTGACCCCTTCCCAGCAGCCCCTCCCAGCCCCCTGCCCCATATGTTCGCAGGGGGGGAGGTCCCGCTAGGGGGTGGAGGCACTAATAAGTGCCTTTTGGTGCATAGGGGGTCCCGCAGCTTGAACCAGGACCTCCCCGGCCCTATCAGGGCCTTTGCGGCTCTGACAAGAGCCATTTATGGCTTAAGGGGTCCCACAGCTCGAACCGGGACTCCTCTTCCCTGGCCCTATCAGGGCCCTTATGGCATTTAAAAGTGCCCTTGCGGCCCTGAGAAGGGCCTTTGGGGCTTAAGGGGTCCCGCAGCTCGAACCGGGACCCCCCTCCCCTGGCCCTATCAGGGCCTTTGCAGCACTTCTTCCAGCGACACCAGCTCCGCTAAGGCCACCAACCCCAAGAGGTACCCCTGCGGCCGCCAGTGGTACCTTCAGCACCGGTGGCCTCAATGAGTCTTGATCTGACGTCTTCTTTCTTCACAGCTGGGGACACCTACACCACTGAAGTCGCCAATGCCAGGTGGGCTCACTCTGTGGAGCTGATGTTGCCATACTCTTTTTTCTTCTGTCTTCTGCCATCTACTGCAATGACTTCTGAGCTCCACGGAGGATTGCAGCCCTTTATATAGGTTTGCAGAAAGTCCTAATCCGATTCTGATTGGTCAATTTTTCAATGCTTGGTATCACATGGTTATATAGTACCCAATCATATTTCTGAACTGGGACGGGGTCCCGGTTGGAGCTGCCACAAGGGCCCTTACAAGGGCCAGGGAGGGGGGTCCCGGTATGGGATGCGGGACCCCCTAAGCCTCAAAGGGCCCTTCTCAGGGCCGCAAGGGCACTTGTAAGTGCCGCAAAGGCCCTTATAGGGCCGGGGAGGGGGGCCCCGGCTCGAGCTGCGGGACCTCTTAAGCCCCAAAGTCCCTTCTAAGGGCTGCAAGGGCATTTGTAAGTGCCGCAAGGGCCCTGATAGGGCCAGGGAATAGGAGTCCCGGTTCGAGCTGTGGTTTTCGTGCTTCTAACTAGCATGAAAACATCCACTTTTTATATTTTCGGGTGCCTGTGCTGGGGCAAAACGGGCAGGCCCTGGAAGAATGGAGTTACTCTTGCTGAAATGTCACAGGATCAGTTGGGAGGTGAGTACTAATGTAAGGACACCTTTACAGTGCCTCAAACTGTATCCTTCAAGTTTTTGTAAATTCAGTCTTAAGCTGGGTACACACCATTAGATGCTTCGTCCCGACCAATCGTTCAGCACTTCCGACTGGTCAGCCGATTAGGACGAAGGAACGGTTAGACATCGGTCGCAGTCAGACAAACAAACACATATTTTTTTCAGCCTGATACACTATCGGTTGATCAGGCTGAAAAATTGTCAACACAAAATTGTCAACACAGCCTTAAATTTTGGGGCTCAAATCTTTTAGATCTTTTCTTTAACATTATGGATAAAAGTAATCCACAGGACCCTTTTTAACAAGTTGAGTTTGCAGGCATATCGAAATACTGTAGATTGGATGCAATTGAATTTCTTTCATTACGTAATAAATGCACTAATGTTTTCAGGGAATTTACTGTCACAAAGTATTTTCTTAATTGAATTAACCAGGTTCATGAGTGTGAACCTGTTGTTGTGATTTCAAAACTAATTATTTCATAAAAATCTTTACTTGAAGAATTGATTAAAAATACAAAATAGCACATTTCTGCATTTCACCTAGTCAGGAACTTAGCAATGAAACTGATCTGTCTTTTCATCTCAGTAACTACAACTCTCTTTTCTGCGGTCTTTGTAGATGCTATCTGATCGTGCTCTGATGTGTTTGTGGTTAGTTAAAAAATGGGACTCTGAGAATCATCTGAGCCTTGTTCTTTCCCCTAGAGTCTCTTTATCCTTCTGACATTCTGCTGCAAATGTGCCAGAAAAATACATTTCTAAGCTTGGATCATTAGCTCACACTTGAGTAGCAGTACAAAGGCCCTGAGTAAGCAGCTATTAATTAGGATGATTACACTTTAGGCTGCAATTACAAACCACAAGGCTCACTTAGCATTGTTTCAAAGGGCTTGTCTTTCTGCAATGCTAATGTTACTGAAAGCTTCATTTTACCAACAGTGATAGGTTAAATAAACCATAATACAGTCTATTGTTTCAATGAGACATGAATGAAAGCTTATATCTTACTCAATTCTTTTTTGAACCCATAAATAGGAAACCTTATTCCCTGAGTATTTCCTAATGATACTACAGGTTGTTATTTTATAATTCTGTGTTTTGGGATGATCTAAAGACCTGAATAATGTTTTAAAGGAGAACTAAAGGAGTTTATAATAAACTCAATAATCTCTCATAGCACACAGCCATAAGCCACACCCCACGCTTTGCTGTTTTGCAGATACCCGCTCTATTTGAAAGGCTTAGCCCTGGAATGGTGAAGGGTGCAATTACAGTCCATACCCACCTCCCACCCATTTTACTCCTATAAATTCTACCCACCATAAGGACCTAAAGTGCTTGGTCCTTATCTCTGGGTTTACCCTAGGAAGGCACATGATATTACTAATATAATGCAGAGTGGGAATTTAGTTATTGGGCTACAAAAAAAAAAGGACTAGTCACCTTCTGGACTTATTTAGTACTTTTTATTTTTTTGTAGCCCAATAACTATTCACCTTCTGGACTTTTTAAAATGTATTTGGTACTTTTGGTACTTTTTGTTTTTTTGAAGCCCAATAACTAGTCACCTTCTGGACTTTTTTTTATTTATTTTGTACTTTTTTTTCTTTTGTAGCCCAATAACTAGTCACCTTCTGGGCTTTTATACCCTTGTCATGCAAATTCAAGAGCGCTACTGTAGCATTTAAATTACACTGAACAATACTTGATGTACCTCTTTAATAACCTAGTAAAAGGCTGAACAAATCCCCAAATTAAGCAGAAAAAAGTGAAATGGGCTATATTAAAGGAAAATGGAGTGAGAGCATAAAATACTATATTCTGAACACAACCTTATATTGTAAGCAATTCATAATAACACCATTTTCATTTCAGTTCTTCCCCTCACAAAATTTCCAGTAACATTACAACTCATGCAGAACAAATATAAATGTAAGAAGTGTTGTAGAATTCTTCCAGATGGTCCTTTTAGTTCCACTAGATCACCAGCAAGTTTTTTTTACTTGTCTAATATTTCATTACAAGCTTCCACAAGTTAATTTTCTTCCCAGTGACCATGTAAATCACAAATCAATTTTAATTTAAAATGCCTGACTATGGATTGTTTTTGATAGCTGAAATAATAATGCTCCAATAAACTCTTATATACATTAAAAATGCTATTTTGCTTTTTTAAAAAAAAATATATATATATAGACACAAATATATAAGATTGCATTTTATACCAATGTGGGGTGTGGTGGGTAAGCCATTATCTCTAGGTAAAAAAAGCTTACCCCTCTAATGCTAGGCCTAAAGGCATACAATATAAACAAACATATAAAGTAGAGGTAAAAAGCAACATTGAGATTTGGAATGTGCCATTCATTAAGGGTTGGTTGCCCCTTTTTCGTCACCTCTCCTTCATTGGGTTTGATCACTTCCTGTCTCTACCTATTTTTTTAAACTTTTTTTTGCTATGCGTTTCTGTGTGAACATTTAAAACAATAGTCATAAATCAGAATGCATGCTTCAGGGCCTCCATTTGACTTTACTGGGCCCAATTCTGGGTAAATATCTGGGCCCTCCATAACACGCACCAACTCAGACACGCATAATTCCCAATATTTAAAAATGGAAAAGAGGGACACATGGAGAGAAGAGATGCGGTGCGCGTTGATTTTTTTGCCCACTTTGTTTAGGAGAACATTATTCCCATTTTACATTGTTGCCTGCAGTATTTTCATATTAAAGTGTATGATATGGTTAAAGGATTAGTGCACTCAGAAAGTGATTTTTGCATTAATAAAAGAATGGGAGGTAAAGGAGCTATGTCTTACCTCTCATTCTTTAACTAATGTAACAGGAGCCAGAAACAAAGATAGAAAACTTACCCACGAGTGTGATCCACCACTGTCTACTCTTACATTAATGTAAGTACTGGAGACAAGACATAGCTAGCTACTTTACCTCACATTCCTTTACCTATCCTCAGATTACAGTAAAAGACTAATAAACTGGAGGGCTGGCAACACTGGCTAATGAACTAGAGGGCTGACTTCACTGGCTAATGAACTGGAGGGCTGACTACACTGGCTAATGAACTGGAGGGCTGACTACACTGGCTAATCAACTGGATGTCTTATTACACTGCACACACACATGCTCTTAAATGGTATGTCCACCCCAAAAAAAGTATCTTTTGGTGTAGTGTAGTATACCCCAGCCCACCCCAACCGCCATGTAATTTTTTTTAAAGCAAGCCCCAGAAATAGACTTACAATCCTTCCTACCCTCATCTCTGCTCCTGGCTCTCTGCTTAGCAGAAGTAGCAACTAGGGGCCATACCGGTAGCCGTATCTGTGATTGGCTGAGAGTCAGACAATCACAGATGCAGCTGCCAGCTATGCAGAGAGCTGAGGGAACAAAGGATCATAAGTCTATTTCTGAGGCTTATTTAAAAAAATTAACATGGAAGTTAGGGGTGGGCTAGGATACAGGAGTCCAGAGTCCTCGGGGAGGACAAGAAAGAAACAGGGACCAGACACACTGACAGTTCCTACTCTTCACTTTCTGGGACTGGAGAACCATAAGTAGCTTAGATGTAAGGTAAGGATTTTTTAACATTACACAGTGGGGCCAGTAGTGGGTTAAATTTTATTTTGGGTGTTGGTCATGATCTTTGAACACACTGACAGTGACTAATAAACTTTCTCTTTGGGGTCTGCTGGGCCCAAACCGTGGAACTCCAGATGTATTGGAAACTACAACTCCCAGCATGCCTTATTAGTAGAATGCAACAAAAGGCATGCTGGGAGTTGTAGTTTCCTAACATCTGGAGTTACAAGGTTTGCCATCACTGCTTTATTTGTACTGGCACCAGCAGCCCCCTAAGAGGTAGTTTAGCAGTCACTGTCAGTACCTCTACAGAGCAGTGAGACAGAAGGTAAAAATGCCCACCCCCATGGGCTCTCACAAGCAGAAATTGGTTCAGAATAACTTACAGTTACTCCCCCAGCTCTAATATGGAGGATCAATTCACAGCACAGAAGAGCTACTAGTTCAGGTAAGGGGCGGAGCCCCATAGACAGCAAAGCCACTTACTGACTCATTCACGGAGCCATGCAGCAGACACAAGGAAATCCAGGACAGGAAGCACATGTCCCCTTTCTCATCTCCATCTAGGAACGGGGTCCTGCATTTTGCAGTATTGCAGGAAAAAAAAAATTCCCCTCACTCTCTGGGCCCCTGGCAAGTCCGGGCCCCATACAGGAGAACCCCCTTTCCCACCCTGATGGCAGCCATGGTATGATTTTCCCAATCAGATCGCTAATGGTAATCAGAAACATGGCATTGGGGCTTGGGCCTTACTCCAAAAAAGACGCTTTAAGGTGTGCTTTTGCACCATTGAAGCAGGGCAAGAAGACTTTATCAGGGAGATGTAATATGGGGTAAAATGAATTTTAACTCATTATTCCGGGGCCTGCGCAGTTTTGTATTAATTGCAGAGGTTCCCAATGTAACACCTATAGCGTTCCTACCCCACCAGATTCACAGTTTTATTGCATATATATTTTATACCTTTAGTCAGACACAATTGGTTTATGTGGTAGATTTAGAGTCCCACTAACAATTCACTGCTCATAAAAAAAGATAAGCTCAGAAAATGTCTACTGTGCCCTTGAATGTAGTAGTTCATTTCTGTAACCCTTAAAAGTAGCGGCCGATTTCGGTAATCCTTGAATGCATCCTTCAGTAACCCTTGAATGTACCGGCCGATTTCGATAACCCTCAAATGTAGCAGTCGATTTTGGTATCCCTCAAACGTATTGTTATGTAACCCTTGAATGTATAGTTTGGTAACCCTCAAATGTATCAACCGATTTCAGTAACCCTCGAATGTATCATACGATTTCGGTAGCCCTTGAATGTATGGTACGGTAACCCTCAAATGTAGTTGCCAATTTAGGTAACCCTCAATATAATGGTCTATTTTGGTAACCCTCGAATGTATTGTTCTGTAACCCTCAAATGTATCATTCGGTAACCCTCAAATTGGCTACAACCCTCAAATGTATCATGCGAAAACCTAATAATTGCCTGATCATGGGGGAAAGAAGTGATTAAACATGTTTTGGTGATATGTACGTGTTTCCCAGACAATTTCCCAGGTGCCACTGCCATTTAAAGTAATTTACCATTGTTGTTTTAACTGTAATTTAGCCGAAACTTTTTAAACTATTTCCTCCCATTGACTTTAATGGGTCCATTACAACATTTACTGAGGTTTGGAAGTTTGGAAACGAACCGAACTTCAGGAAGTTCGACCATCTCTAATAACAATTCTAAAAGTAAACTAGATTTCAAATCCAGTTGATCTAACTGAATACCACAGATATATGTAACAGTGGGTTGCATGTTCTATTATTTCAGATTTAGTTACAAAAGATTTTAAATTCATTGCAACACTCAAGCTGGATATACACAAGCAGATTCCTTGACAATTTTTCACCTATACAATCGACATAAGGATCTGATCTATATTTTGCCCAACAATCTTTTGTCTTACAGGAATATGTACAAATGAGTGAGCTTTACTAGCCCATCAGATCAGGTCAAAAACATTGTAATAGCAAAAACATCTGTTGAAAACAATCCCTGATTCCTGGGTAAACAAGACAAGTTATTAGAATTGGGATAGATCTACAAGACTCTTGCATAGCCATCATTAACCTTCCCTATTCTAATGGGGATTTTTATTTTCTGTCAATTTTCAAATGGATTGAAGTCTATAGGAAGAAAATTTTAAACACAACCACACTCATCTTAATCTATAAATAAATATGAGTAAGTAGCACTTGTATCTGTGTGTTGTCCCACCCACTGCTCTTCGGGGCAGGGATCTCATTCCTAATGTGTCAAGGCAGGCGGCACTTACCGTATATCAATTTATATTTAATTCATACATATATGCGTTCTTAACCAATGTATAAAATTGTATTTAATTTTTATTTATCTGTGTAATTGCTTGCACTTATCCCCTTGTTTGTATACTCACTTGTATACTGTATTTTATAATGTACAGCGCTGCGTACCCCCAAGTGGAGCTTTATAAATAAAATTCTACATACATACATACACTTACTCTGAGGTGTGTGTGTTGCTGCATGCCTTCAATACAGTACTTGTTTTGCTCAGGCTCTGACCACTGACCTGACTATTTTTCTACATACTAACTGCCAAAACTGCATACAGCATACAGCACACCAACTGTCAAACCATTCCAGCTACACTAAAACTGCTTACAGAAATGCTAAAACTTAAGATGTTTCATATTGGATATCTAATGAAATAGGGGGCAGATCAACAAAAAAACACAGAACAGTGAAAGTTGGGATGGATTATAGTTTCCACTAATGGGCAATTTAAAAAAAAATAAATTCCATTGTACATACCCTTTAAACTCACACTAGCCGATTCACTATCGGTAAGAAATTCAAAATAAAATGTGTAGTATAGAGCAACCAAAATCTCAGACAACCCCACAGGTATTGCTATAAACAAACATGCATTTATTGTGCACACCACGACATGTTTCGGACAGTCTAGGTCCTTTCTCTAGTGTGAACACATAATTACTAAACCACCTTTTATATCCTCAGGGTGTGGTTCCAATAAAGTCACTCACCCAGTCAGCTGCATCCACCTTTTAAACAAGCATGATCAAAGTGATAAAACACCCCAAAGTTATAAACATTGCATAAAAGTAATATATAATATGTAACATTATTCTCAAAAGTGCAATGTATGTGCCGATACTAAACATTGTATAAATATAGTGTAATGCCAACTGTTTATTTGAATAACAAATGTGGCTCCGGGTAAATGAGGCTGAACATTCCTTTATCTGATTGTCTAAAACCGTTTTTTAACAGCATAAAAATTGTATTGGTAGCTGGAAATGGTATGAGGAAAGTGTAATAATTATTAAATGTCTGCATGTCTATGCACCATAAGAGCCATAAAGTGTGAATTAGGTAGTTTCAAAGTGAAAATTTGCAGTGAATTTTGCTGGTTAAAACAGCAATTTTGCAGTGAAACCAACTCTGGCAAAACTTTGGTAATCTCTGTTCACAATAATGATATTACAAACATGTGGGTAGATAAATAATGTAAGAGTCTACCAAATTATCATACCTATGTAACTGAATAGTTAACCAAAATATTAATATTATACATATATCTCATATATACAATATTATATTAACATATATTCTCTGCCATCATGATTAGCACAGCCAATCCAGATATCACACTTAAATAATTTTTATTAAAGTATATTCATATAAATACCTTCAGTTTTATTTTCCATGTTGAAAAATCCAGCTGCACTTCATTATCATTAGTGTCTATCATAGTCAGAGATGTGACAATGGCGAGAGATATAACAGAATTTTTGAATATCGTGAGTGTGTATGGATAGGTCCCAAAGCTTAAAAAAGAACGCTGACGGTTACTGGCTCCCTTTACTACAATAGAGGGAGTCAATAACATGAGACCATGTATGGGTGCATTGAACAATCACTCTGTATAAGGAATATATGGAAGGATTTCTTCTGTGTATTTGCAACAATTGGTCAACTTTATATATATTCATTCATACATTGTACACACAGAGACATACACTGTAACACACTCGCAAATATATACACTCATACCCACACACTATCTGCCCTCACAGTCATATAATGCAATGTTTTTAATCAAATATACACCTTTCCTTTTCCTTTTACCACAGGCCCCCCGTTGCCTCACTTACAAGCACCCCTGCTACTGGTCCATCCTGACTTGTTGGTTGGACTCTGGTTCACTTTAACCATACAATGAACTGGTATAGTAGACTGCTAGGGGTAATAATTAGTGGTTAATTTTTTATACTACCTAATGTGACCACTTTGTACTGAATACAAGGGGGTACCCTAGGGTTTTGTATGTAATGTAATTTTTTATTGTTTTTAACCATTGATATCATGTTTCCCCTAGTCTATGTTGATGTGAATAAAGGGATTTTAGTATTCTACAATTGATATGTGAGAGAGCATTTTTTTGACTGGGTTCTATCTTTCTGGTCAGAGTCATATAGTGTTTTCACCCATACGTTCCTCCCTCATCCTTACAAGATATGTGACATATCGGTATATTTAATACCTAGTTTTATGTGTGGTGCTCCACTATCTTTTGTGATTTAAAGCTAATAAGCTATACAACCACCACCAGGATTTCCTAATGTCCCTATTCCTGCTCACTAAGCTCCATCACATTGAAGTAATTACAGTAAGTACTGAATATAAACCCAGTCTCAGCAATCACCTCAGGCAGCTGCAGGGTTGCTGTTGATCATACTATGTTGCTGTCAATCACAGGGCAGACTGGATACTTTTTTTGAAACAAATGCTGCTTCTCAATTAACAATATAACACTCTCTATGTTACACAATCTATGGAACAATTTATGGGCACCAGGAGAAGTGGAAGAACAGAGAGTACTGAGCAGGCAGGAGGGATTCCAGGTACCAGTAATTACCTTTCCAATACAGCACATAGTCCACACCGTGTGCTTAAACTGAGAAGTGTGCTGACTTAATAGTCAATGAGTGTGGCTACAGCATCAATTTGAGATGAAGCATAATATATATTTATTTGTGGGGTAGGTGGTTGGTTTTGTTACACCAGATAAAGGAGGAAATTATCCCGAAGGTTGTAATAAATAAAATAATTCACTTCTTCAACCTCATTTTCTCAAACTTTATTCCATAGTTGCCTCAGCATTGCACTAGACAGATCTTAACCTGTAGTTTAAAAGCAGAGCAATATTAATATATATTGAATATATATTATAGTATATATTTAGAATCCATAGACGTAACAGATAGCAAAGAGGCTTTCATAGTCTAGCATGGCATTTCTACACATGACATGAAAAAAAATGATTGTAAACGGAAGTTAAATTACCACTGTGTTCGATCCCATTTCAGATATGATTTTCTCTTCACAGGCAAGTGAACACCAAACATTACTGCATTTATGTGTCTGAATTCAACATTATGCAGCCAATGAGCTATAAGACTTTCAAGCACATTTCCACTTTGTGTCATGTAGATTCCTTTCACATTGTGTCTCAACGACCCACCAGCTCATACACTGCATTTCTCCATGATTTTCTGCCTGAAAAGTTACATAGCTTTTTGTGTAATTCAAGCGCTTAGTTTGGAACAAGTGCAATGTACCAATCCAGCAGCAAAATGAAATCTGCCTTGTGTCATTATAAAAGTCGGGATATGTATTTATATAGCCTCCACCATCTTTCGGGCTTGTCTGTGTATGGGAGGATTTATACGCTTCATGCTTGACATATTTGCATTTCACGCAATGTTTTTTTCGGTTCTTTTAAAAATTGCAGAGAGAAACTGAAATTGCATGTTTACCAAATCTAGAAGCAAATGGATAATATGTAAGGAGGACAGGACAAACACATTTAGGAAAGGAGATTTTTCTGTTGGTTTGTTTGCTGCTTTTGCTGCTGCTTCACGTAAGAGTTTTAACAAAATCCTTCCCTAAACTCAAATATAGAAAGACTAGAGTATGGCATTGTTTTCTTCCATTTTCTTAAATAGTCCTTCTGCGGTTTTATCTAATGTTTCACCCAGGTAGAAGTCATTCTGTATAAATGGATTTTACCTGGTTACAGTGTATTTCTGAAACACATCAGAGATAGGAATGTTCCAGTGCAATGTTTATCTTTATTACATGTTCTAATATGTAAATATGGATTTAATTACTTATAAGTTTCTTCTTCAGGGAGATCATTTTCAACCAATTTTTTGGCAAAATCATTTGATATGGTGGTAAATCCCAGCAAATTGTGCGTTATTCAATAGGCCACATGATCAGTCATGCCAACATGTAGGCTGTTGTGATCAAGGATTGCTGTAGGTAAAAGTTCCCCCATGTGCAAGCACCACCCCCCACCCCCCCAAGAATATTAATGGTAGACATGCAGTTATGATCACTGGAAAACTCGTTGCCAAAGTCTCCTGGTGGTCAATAGAGTGGGATTGGAAATGCCAGAAATCAAGTGTTTTGGAAACATGCATCAGTGCCAGTAACAGGGCCATATTGATGTGTTCCCTGCATTTATACAGGTCATACACCCCTAGGGCTTTCTGTTTGCCAATACAAACCGGTGAGTTTCTGCCTCAATTAACAAAACAAGGTTTTTCAATATCATGAAACAGTATTATATATATTAGAATATACAGTATATATTTATTTTTTTTAGACTTGTTTTTGAAATGGTCATACATACATGGAATAACTAACTAAAAAATAAAACAGGAGAAAGTGTGCCTGGAATATATGAGATGCTACACAGAGCATGAAATAAGGTCAAGTGTTGAAGGTTTTGGAACCTATTACCCCATTAACGTTGCTGACAGAATGTATGGGTCAATAACTTAGACATTTTCAATAATTAAATAAATGCTAATTCACATTCATTTTCCAGGTAATCTTTATGAAAAATGCATTATTTATGCATAATGCAATTTCTTTTGAAGTGATGGAAGATATCATGTCCGGCAAAATAAAACATTTGCTGAATGAATAGTTGGAATGTTTCAAATGTTTAGTATCTAAAATTGTTAAGGACAGTTGGAAAAAAGGCATAAAAAGCAGGTTATTAAATGATCACTGTAAACTTTTACTAACCGATCTACCTTTTTTTTAATGTTCTTTTATGAATAATATTTCTATTGTTTCCTGGTTGCATCTTTAGTGTGGGTTTTCCATGGAAAAGCTTATAAATGTTAGAAATGTAAATTCATATACCGTTTATTGCTACAGCCCAAAACTCAACAGTAGCTCAAATTCAGGGTGAAATAGTGTGCTAAGCAAATCTGATGAATAAATTAGTTACTAAACGTTATTTCAAGTATGACCAAAAAGAGCTACCGTATTATCACAGCCTTTACTTTAACAGAACCCAAGTTGTCAGAATGGGGGGGAAAGTCTCCTATAAAAATCAACACTTAAACTTTCCAAGGATTCCCCCCTGTACATCTAAGACTGTACATCCACATTGAGCCATGATGTTCAGACTCACTAAGGAGAATAAGGAACCCCTAAAAGACATTTGGTGTAAAACATTCTCCAGTGTAGAAAGAACCACAAACTCCTCCTTAAAATTATCAAAAAATAACTTATCATCCCCAAACCACATCACAGTATCTCATTGGAAAACACTATTCTCTAATATGGGCATGAAAACACTATAGACCTCACCAAAAAAATCCATAAAAGGCTACATCTAGTCATAAGACAAAATCAGTAAATCAGCATTAGTTACCTTTCCTTGAACTCAAGAAAAAGCAAAGAAAAATAGCTGCAATTTAGTAGTTTAATCTCGTATGAACTAAGGTGCAAACAATTAGCAAGAATACAAGCCAGGAGTAAAACACTATAAAAAGGCATCTTTCCCCAAGTTTTCTACCAAAATGATGATTATAAGGATTTTATCTCCCCTATAACCCTCAGTCCAGTCGTGATTCTACCCCTTCGTATAACCTGCTCAATATAAATTCAAATGCATTATTTATATGTACTGTTCTATACAAATGCCAATAAAATTGACATTGACTTTGAGCTCAGGTGTCCTATCATCTGGCTGTAAGCAAACATTTATGGACCATTTATCTGCAGAGCTGATTAATAACCAAATTGGATTTATAGTAATATGCTGGCAACTTTGGCTTCTATGCAGCCACTCACCTGTACAACTGAACTAATTATAAACATCTCTACCAGGTAGATTTTATTATGATTACATTTATATTTGTTTAAGGGATATCATTTAATTTTCATGAAAACAGCTTAAAATTGAATACCAACCAAACAGGAATGCTACATGAATTATTGGTCATTAATTTAGCTTTATGATACAGCCCATAGTCCACATCATGTCCTTAAACTGAGAAGTGTGCTGGCTAAATCAGTACTGAATTGCATAACATCCCTTTGGCAAGTTGGTTATAACCCTTTCAAAACCACAGAATAATTATATTCACTGCAATTTAAACTGATTGAGGACTTTACCAAAGATTTTACCGAAAAATTGAATTGAATTGAATTTTATTTACTGCTTAACATGTAAAACATTTGATGTTAAGAATATTAATGATAATAAAATGGTTAAGCAGTCCATTCCATAATTTACGGGTTGTCAGACATGGCAAGAGCGGATACTTTGAATGCAAAACAGGAGATGGGAGTACTTTCTCATATCTCTCAAATCTTCCTATCAGATTTTTAAAAATGCAAAAATTAAAAAAAAAAAGTTTTGCCAACTATAGTACTCATTTAATATAGGATTTATTTCTAATGAGATTCTACTTGTTGTTGAAACTTGCAGCCCCCATGTAAATATCATGCACAGCTGAAGAATATTGATAGTTGTAGTTTGTCAACAGTTATCAAACCCTCGCACTGTGACATACAGTAACTTTTTATCAGGTTTTCATTTTCATAAGAGCCACAGCTCGCAAAATCCACCTGCCTAAATATCTAGTTGTGAGGAGGGACTGGGCAAAAAGTATAACTGCATTTATAACAATTAGGGATAGATTAGAACTCGAGCCCGAGTTCAAGCCGAACTTTATGAGTTCTGACGGACTTGGACTTCTCGAACTATCCCGGACCTAGATTTCTCGGACTTACGATGTTTCCGGACTTTTGATCCTAAATTCGATAATTATCAAATTTATGATAATTATCAAATTTATGGGCCATTCACTGACTGTAGAATGTAGTAGGGTGTAATGTAGTGGCTGGATAGTGTAGTGGTTAAAGGCTCTTCCTTTGACATGGGAGACCAGGGTTCGAATCCTGGCTGGGGGCAGCTATACAAATGCTTGAATTATTATAATACCCTAGTAATATAATAACCATATTATAACCTAGTAATATAATATTGTTATTATATTACTAGGTTATCATATGGTTATTATATTACTAGGTTATTATATGGTTATTGTATTACTAGGTTATTATGACTAGCGAAACGTCCTTGAAGACGTTTCGCTAGTCATCCGACTGGTTTTCTCAATTCAGAAAGCCAGTCGGATGACTAGCAAAACGTCTTCAAGAACTAAAGTCCAGTTGATCTAATTGAATACAACAGATATACCATGACCTGGATGAATGAGAACCTTCACAAGTATTATATGGTTATAATATTACTAGGGTATTATATGGTTATTATTTTACTAGGTTATTATATGGTTATTATATTACTAGGGTATTATAATAATCCAAAATTTGTATAGCTGCCCACAGCCAGGATTCGATCCCTGGTCTCCCATGTCAAAGGTGGTGCCTTTAACCACCATATGATAACCTAGTAATATAGTGGCTGGATAGTGTACTGGTTAAAGGCACCACCTTTGACATGGGAGCCCCGGTTTGAATCCTGGCTGGGGGCAGCGTTACAGATTTTGGATTATTATAGTACCCTAGTAATATAATAACCATATAATAACCTAGTAATATTATAACCATATAATTCCCTAGTAATATAATAATTTTATATTACTAGGTTATCATATGGTTATTATATTACTAGGTTATTATATTATAATACCCTAGTAATATAATAACCTAGTAATATAATAACCATATAATAACCTAGTAATATAATAAGCATATAATAACCTAGTAATATAATAACCATATTATATGACTAGGGTATTATATGGTTATTATATTACTAGGTTATTATATGGTTATTATATGACTAGGGTATTATAAAAATCCAAATATTTATATAGCTGCCCCTAGGCAGGATTCAAACCCTGGTCTCCCATGTCAAAGGCGGTGCCTTTAACCAGTACACTATTTAACCCTTCGTTGGCTAAGCCTAGGAAGGACCGTTTGCTAACAGTAGGGATCGTTCGTTCGTTCGATAATCCTGGAATGTATCGTCGAATGTAGCCCGTCTGACTTTAGGAAGTGTTTTAACAAGTTTTGGAGATAGTGACATGTTCCCCAGACCATTTCCAAGGTGCCACAGCCATTTACAGTAAGTTACCATTGTTAGTTTAGCTGTAAATCACTCAGATTTTTCGAACTATGGGAATTTGGAATGGGTCCGAATTCGAACTTTTGAACTTTCTCTGAAGTTCGAAAGTTCAAAAACGGACCGAACTTTATATAGTTCGGCCATCTCTAATAACAATCATTAAGCATTGTTGTTTTTCTTATTTATGTATGTTATATGTATAGTTACATATAGTTGAAGGTGCACTTCTGGGTCTTTTAAATAACCATTTATTAAAACAAACACACCACACTATACCATCAGGATCCTGACCTGCACCTTCAACTATTTATATACACACACACATTATATATATATATATAAATATATATACACACATACATATATACATTTATTATAAATACATTTAGAAATGGAATGGGGAATACATTGCATTTTTCGGAGGTACCTTGTTGGTGGGGGTAGGTGAAAGTAATATACATAGGGACATTGTGTATGTGCTGTTTAAGCACTTTGTAAATAATTCTATAATTACTACATAATATGTAACAACTACATTAAAGTATATAGTAATGTAAAACAGACAATATATATAATTAATTATACTAGCCCAATGTGGAATGGAATCGTCAAAATGGAGTATTTAGCCACATCTCCGGTATTTGTACATGGTGTCTATGTAGGCAGATCTATGTCATCTTGTATAGCACTGCCGTATCTGATACGTATTACGCACATGTGCAGTGACCAACATGGCTACTGTGTGTTGTAAAGTTGCATAACGTTATATCTGGTTGCAGTTCAATAGGTGTGTGATGTTATATCTGGATATCGCATTGCACACCCATTACGTTGTCACCTTTACACTTCGTTCTACAGCTAAGTAATTTTATAATTTGCTAGCAATCCTATCTCTCTAACAGTAACCACAGCATTAGCTATTGCACTAAAACAGAAGTAACAAATTTCTTTATTTTTCTGCGTAGATACACACCATGTACAACTACCGCACGTGTTCCATTTTAAAGATTCTATTAAAACTTAGGAGTACGAGCTATGTGAGTACTTTATTAATTATGCATATCAATTTTTTTTACATTCCTGTACTGTACTTTAATGTCATTGTTACATATTTTTTAGTAATCATGGAACTATTTACTGAGTGCTTAAACACATACACACTGTCCATATGAATATTACTTTTACCTACCCCCACCAACATAGTCCCTCCTAAAAATGCATGCCTGAGGAAGGGACCAGAGGCCTCCAGAAATGTTTGCACAATGTCCACTATATAGTGTAATAATTATATGTTTCTGATCAGTTGATCTTACTGAATATAACAGATGTAACAATTATAGTTATGTTCCTCAGCTGCTGATTTCTAAAATATACATTTTTAAAGGGCATGTATATATATCTTTGCTCCTTATTGTTCTCCTGCAGTGCCTTTTCAAAGTCCAGGAAAGTAAGGAGTAGAAGCTGACAGTGAGTCAGCCGGTCCCTGCTGCTTCCCTTACCTCAACAAGGACTGTGACATGTGTAGGGGAGCCCTTTCCCCTCTCCCTCCCACCATCCAGATCCATCCTCTGCAGCCATGGAACCTTACGTGAAATCCTTTGGACATAAGGTAGGTTCCCCCCCAACCGCGGAAATATTTCTTCAAAAAAATGTTTAGATCGATACTTACAGCCCCTTCTCTTCCATGGCGTCTCCATTGAAAGCAGCCGTGTCTGTGATTGGCTGCGTCTCAGCCAATCACAGACGCGGCTGCAGGTCCGGTCCCGGACACATTCTTTTGTGGTATACATCCAATTAGTCTATGCAGTCTCGCCCCATAGCTGCGCCCACACACACATTTCCACTGTGCATCAACGGGCACACTTTTGCTATTATATATATATGTATATATATAATCACACATAATAGTTTGTATTCCTACAAATTCACATTAGTTTTTGTAAGCCTTGTGAATACTCTGGTAAATAAAAAAGGCAGGGAAACAATGGTTAAAATCATTAAAGCATTCAAAACAGTTAGAACATCAGCCACCATGCAAGAAAATGTACACATTTATCAGAAATATGTCAAAGAATATATCTAATTAGTAAGGCCAAGGATGTAAAAGATTGCATTGACTTCATTATTTTAGAGACGCATAGGAAAAATCACTTGTGTTAAATCCATTACCCTCTATTCATTTCTGTGTCTTACATGTGCTCTGTCCAATATTTCACCCATTTATCCAGACCAGATCTATTTGTCAGAACACATTGTCCTAATTTGTAGCATTTCATCTTCTCCTTGGAATTGTCTTCCTGATCTGTAAAACTGAATACCTTTCATGGTTTTGTAATAAACTGGAAGTGAGTAACAGTGGGATATCAAAGGAAATAATACTCTAGTTGCAGTTGCTTCTGGGGTCGCCTCCTGAATAGGGCTTATATGATATATCATCTATGCTGACACCTTTCACTCTCAATTATTTGGCTCCTGTCAAAACAAATCCATCAAATTATAGTGCTGTGTCTTCATGTTGCCATTCCATTGTAAGTTAGCTACATTAGCTTTGAAATAGAGGGAAGTATACATTTTTATCTGTATTATTTATTTAACACTGCTCTCTCCCTGGTGGGTTATCTCACAAGCAAGGCAAATTCAAATTATCTTATGTCAAATGCTGAATAAGTTCTGCTACAAAGTGTGCTTTTTCAATCATAGCCCACCAGGGAATACGCACGCATAAAAGACCCATTGTATGATGGAGTAATATTTTATTACCTTATTACAACTGTAGTCCAAAGTTATATATATTTCAAACATACATGGATGAGCAGAATCAAATAAAACAACAGTCAATTGATATACAGTAGCGCTGATCAAGGGTCAATGTAGGATTCTCTAAACAATTTTTATTGAAATGTATTCCTTAAATTAAAAAAAAAAGTATAGCATAATAAATATGAACATAAGTATCACCAAAATGATAAATTGTAATTAAACTACCAATTGTTACTTAGTACTGTTATCCCAACTTTTTTACATTCATCCATTTGAACTGACCGCAATGGTCATAAGTAAACATCTCTTTAAAAATAGCGCTACAGTGTTTTGGATGCACATTTATTGTCATAAGCTGACCAAAATATCCAGACCAATCCTTTTGACCTATTTACCCATTAGACAATCATATTAGGGAAAGCTCATTCTTCATTATACGGATGAAACCTCATGTTTTTGCATTTACAAGCACCTTTTATCAATCTATTTATGGAATGTAATTTTTTATTTCTGTTTAATTATTTTAGTAAAGATATGTTTTCCATACTGGTACCCACAGGAAAGTAAGCAGATTTAAAAGGGAAATACACATGCTATAAAGAAAAAAGAGCAGTATTTTTCCATCCCAATGACCTTAACTTGCCCATTCAGCATTGTGTCTATGTATAAATGAATACTTTCAAAATACTAACTTCCTGTTTGTAGGACCCCTAATAGAGACTGTTATGGTTTTGCCCTTGACCCAGAGCCTGGGTTCATTCAGTTGCTCAGTAGAGATCTGAGCATGTTTGACCCATCCAACAGCCAATCAGTAGAAATTACTGGTAAATCTGCTATAGGTGATTTTTCCAGATTGCTTGCACCTCTGGGTGAATCTCCCTGCTAGAATTCAGACAAAGATACAGCAAAGCCTCATTGACATAATTTATTGAGTGACTGAGTACAGGCTTTGCCAATTACAGGGAAGATATACTACAGATTCCAATCCTAACAGCTCATTAGGGCTATGTATAAACAGAGGATACACAGCATAAAATCTGTGACTGGCAAAAAAGGCAATAGAACAGAAGCTGTAGTTCAAGAAGGTCACATTTACAATAACCGAGTCAGGAGACCAATGGTCAATGGAAAATATAATTTAACTTTTTCATAGCTATTATTCTAGCTATTGTTGACCTTTATCATTAACATAACCCTCTATCTCTTTTAGTTTTTTTGTTTTGGGTGTCCTCCCCCAGCTCTCACACTATAGAGAGAAAATGTGCCTTTCACATGGAAAAGAATACTCCTGCTAAATCTTAATATGTAAACACACATCAAAGTGCACATCAAACATAGAGGTTCTGGTATCTCTAATCTGTTTTCCAGGGATAAATGTTATAGTCAGGGCAAAAAGAACTGAATAGAAAGATATGTTTCAACACTTGTGTATAGAACAACTTATTTCTGTGCTCTTCAATGAGCATGTCCACAAATGGTAGCTCTCTGTATTAAGAGGATGTCTACAACGAGGTGCTAGTAATGTTAAGCTACTCTAAGGGGCTTACCTTATTGTAGAAACACAAAGACAATAAAACTTCTGTGCAATAGTTTTCATCTTATTTTAACCATGGCCAAGAGGACTAATAATTTCCTAGAGGCCCAGATATAGCTTATTGTGATTTTATATACAATGTTGTGGGGTACATTATGTGTAACAATACAATAATGACGTAATGCCTGATGTGTTAGGTTATGTTATAATTTAAGAGAATAAGAATAACAATGTAAGTATATTTCTAATGCATACAGTGATTCAAATCTAATAAACTGTACAAATACAACATAAAGACAATACGTTAACATGTGTAGTTTCATGAAAGCATTTTGGAGGAAAGTAGCTATTTTAAAGAAGTTTATTTACAGCACCAAGTGAGGCCTCAAGAAGAATCTCCTTATCAAAGGATAGGCTGCTTAAATTTTTTTGACAGCCAAAAGGGAAATTTTTACTTAGCAGACTAAATAAATTATTTAACTACACAAGAGTCTTCCACATTTGAGTAAACAAAATAAGATTAGGTGTCCATCAGGTTCTAAAAAGAGCAGCCACTGGAGATGTTTTATTATTATTGCCCAAGCAGTCTTTACTTTTTAACGCATATACTCTTAATCCAGGGAAGTGGCCTACATAGAATAATATGCCAGGACTGCATATCTGATAACCTTATTTGGCATTTTGCATTCATTGCGTTAATAATAAATGCAAAGCCGTCAACTTCCTGTCATTTTAAATAGTTTACTCCACACTGAAAGGTAGTTTAAACAAGCTTTGCGCTCTAAGGGATAACAATCCAAAGGGGAAAATCTTTGTTATGGATTATGTGTCAGATTCTGAGGCGCTATAAGATACCACTGGGGCTTTTTCTTGCTACAATAAAAAAGAAGAGAACTACCTTTCATGGTTTTGTTTTGTTTTACCAGTAATAATGGACTCATTTATTAACCCATTACTGACAAGCAGCAATTGTACTCATAACATTCATTTAATCTTCATTCACTTTCTGTGTCCTAGGTGAATGCATTAGATGACTGAATCTTGCAGTCCTGTCCCAGACCTAAAAAAGTGTGTATGTGTGTTAAGTATACAAAGAAACTTGCAGGCAGATGCAATAAAGGCTGTTAATGGTCAAATTAAGATGGGAACCCACGCTACGTGTTGTAATATTGACTTGAGTAGCGGGGCCGGCACCATTTCCATTAACGGGTCTGTGCATCTTAAATATGCAAAATATTAAGTTTCATGATACTTTGCAACATAAAATTAGAGAGGCATAAGCTTACCTGACCCTGATCCTGCAATGAAGTAAACCTCAAAACGGGATTGCATCTCCCATTTTAATTTTTGTCTGTTACCTGGCATAGGTATGTTTATCCTACTGAAAGAGGAATAACTCCAGCTTGCTTTATACAAATATCTACAAACTAAATGAATACTTTTGTGGTATCTTTTCACTTCCTATTAGAAATCTCATTAAAAAGGATTACATTTTTTGTAATTTGTAACAGTCATAGATGACTGCCAAGTAGTACAAAAGGGCTTTGTGCTGCTCTGTCTGGGTAAGTATATTATTCGGGAGGTGCCAGTCGTTAAGTAAAAAAGCCGATCTTTATTTTGGCACCTCCCGAATGATATACTTCCGTATTACTTGGCAGTGAATGCGGGCATAGCAAAGTAACTGCAGGGGCCTGGGCCCCCCTGCGAGATTGGAGGCCGTTCTTGTGACCCCCCTCCACAAGCAGCTGTTTTAACAGCTGATCGTGCGGATGAATTAAACCAGTTTGGTTACGAAAGTTCAGATCCGGCCTTTTAAACAGCTGATCGCCCATATGAAGGCAACATATACCCGAACTTCCTGTTTGGTTCTGGAAGTTCGGGTCTGGTCTTTTGACCAGAATTAAACACTTTTGAAAATTTTGCCAGATCTGCAGATTTTTTAAAACTGGCAGTTCTGAATCTAAACCAGGGGACGCATCTCTAGTCACAGGGGCAGTTGTTACACCACCACTAGCTTTTCTCTAATAAACAGCACATTGTTGTTTAGTTCAATAGAAACAATTTTAACTCTATATAACATTAACAAACCTACAAGCTTAATCTCAATGCAGTACAAAAAACAATTGAGGTTTTTTTTTTGTATTTGTGCTACTGGGAAAATCACTATGTTGATCCCTAGCAAACATAGTTCTTATTAGTCCTTGTCATAAGCGTTCTCCTTATGTTAGCAGACAGGAGCACCTAGTCCTAAGCTATTCCTCTAAGTGAAACATCATTTTTATTATTACTGACACTGGTGCTCATTAAAATACATAAGTTAGACAGTGGATTTCTGTAGGCTCTGAAAGCTATTTCATGTTTCTTGAAGAACTATACAAATGAACACAGATGGCTTTTATAGATGAAAAAAAAAGAAGTAAAGGCGGCAATTAACTGTGAACCAACCTGCACATTTCATGTATAGAAAAGATCCTAACAAACTAATCATTTTTTTTCTATACAAGATAAATCATTTTCATTGAAGATCATAGATCTGTGTGTGCAATTGTGGGTCTGTATTTTTGATACATTTAAGAATTAGTAATAGTAGTAGTATAAAGAAATAGTAGTATATAAATGAATTATATAAGTTTATTACTTTGTTTCACTGAATATCACATTGCCACAAGCCTCCAATCCCCATTCATATTACAAGTAATACTTATCCTGTGTACACACAGATGCGTTTTTGTCCCAACCAACCAGTACACCAGCGAAAATGAAAATGCTGCAGATTTTTCGGCCTGACCAAGAAATTCATGGAAATGTCAGTCAATTTGCCAAAATAATCTGCTTGTGTGTACCAGCCTAACAGCCAAAAAGGTTTGTAAAGAATTGCAGCATCTCCTAGTAGCTATGGGGTCATTCATGTATTTCCATAACAAGCAACTGGTCAGAGAATGTAGAGTTTCAGTTCTTATGGCTGAGAAAGAAGGTTAAACCGAAAACAAGAAACTAACCAATCCATTTATACCACTGGCCTCTTCATATTAGATAGTTTGTGTATATTTTTATGCTTAAGTTTTAGTTTCCCAAACCGCAATCTAATTACCAGCTACAAATGAATTGCCCATGGTGCATATGCCTCTTTTAAACGTGAGATGCTGCACTTACCACTGTGGACAAAAGAAGCACAATGCAGCACAATCTCAAAAAATCTCAATTCAATCAAAAAAAGACAAAGGTACATGCAATACTACATTATCAGATAAATTCCCTCTAAATTTAAGATATGCCAATAAGCATTAAACATTTTATTTTGCTCACATAAATACAAAAAGATCTACACGGGATTGGGATCCCTCTGATGACGACCCAGATTGGGTTGAAACATGAATATCTTTCTGTATTTATGTGAGCAACTGAAATAAACTATTTTGACAATGCTAACTTTTTCAATAAAACCCCAATACATCACTTATCACTTAATTGTGTCAATATTCACAATTAACTCATCTTTTGTCTAACATAAAATTACTGGAGAGTAAGAACAAACAATTCCAGAAGGTCATTTATTTAGTTGCACTTTGACTTTCCAAGGCATATTAGGTTTCAGGTCATATTTAAAGCTTGTCATTTTTATAAAGCTTGTAATTTTTGCATATTTTAAATGAGAGAACAAGCCCAAAGGGTTCTTATGTTAATGAAGAGGCCCAGCATTTTAATAGTTTACATATCATCTGTGTCACTTTCCTTAGAGCAAAGCATTTTATCCACATTAACATGTCATTTTTGACAAACTTCTTTAAGATTGTTTTACAGGGTACAAAAATCTAGTAATAATTATAGAAACTTGTGACAGGGTAAGTACCACAAATCCTTTCACTAATTGTAAGCATCTATTTTGTGATCATAACATATATCCATATATGGTAATTATAAATCACGCTTCATGGCAACTTCAGGAAATGCTCAAGTCCAAATTACTATTCAGTAGTAATAAGATGTCATCTAATTATACACCAATAACATAGTGTACTGAATTCCAAGGTAGTTGGAACATTTGTAATATGAAATGTACTTGTCATTCAAATGGCGTTTAATTTACTGAAAATGTTACCCTCCCTAAAATGATATCAAATGAGCTGTGTTTCTGGGTGTATTTATATCTAGTAATAACAATAACAAATATATATGAGTGGATCGGAGACATTTCACAGTACCACGTGGTTTTAAAAACAGAAGATGCAGACATTTTTGTCCATATTGTTTGTGCTGGAAATGTAAGGTATGTATTCTTCAACCCACTATGGGGCCAATGCAATTAGAGCTGCAAATGTTTTCCTGTGCTTTTAATCTGCAGCAAGCAATCAGATGTTTTCTTTTTATTGGGTTACTTGTGAGATTACATCTGATTGGTCTCTTCTAATTAATTGTACAGGAAAATGTTTGCACCTCTCATTACATAATCCCCAAAGTTAATTTGTTTTTAATCTTTTCATGTAATGTGTTGAAAAGTATTGAAAGGTTTAGATTCAGAATATTTCTTTCAGTTACTCTCTGTCGTGTATAAATGCAATTGTCTATGCTATTTAGCATTTGATGGTCTAATGAATATGTAGTTTACAATAAAATCTGGGTGGAAGGGTGGAAGTTAAGCGAGCCTTCCATTTCTGCTGAGTTGTGTCAGTGTCTGTTTAGTGAGAAACTTGGCAAAAGTCCTTCATTGGATGTATATTGGTTCTGTACAATAGCTTGTATTAACAAATGTGAACAATGCCAAATAACACAGTACTGTAATAACCCACATACACCCAGATCCGCAGCTGCTGGCAACAGGGTTAAAGTCATGTTAAGCGGTTCCTGATCAGTTAACATGACGTTAACCCCTAGCTTACAGCAGCTGAGTAAACATTGCAAGAGATTCATGCAGCCGCCACAAGCTAATTAACCGCTATTCGTGTGCGGCTGTGTGGCTCTTCAGATTGAGACATTTGTCTCAGGTGGCACACCTGCACTGAAAAAGAAAGGTGTCAGACAGGCAGTGGGGGCCGGTCAAAAAATCCCTATTAGCAGATATGATGCTGTTAAAATCATTTTATATGATTAGGTTAGTTTTAGTTAGTTTGTTAGGCTAGGTTAAACTAGTTAGATTAGTTAGGACCCTGCTAAAAGTGGTGGCAGGCTTACAAAACTTTTGGATAAAATCTTTTATACTACAGAAAGTATGGCATTTCTAATGTATTGTAACAGTTATTTTGATTTGAGCAACAAATTCTGAAAGGAGCAATATGGTAGTGGCAACACAAGTTGTATGAAAAAGGGATGTAATATCTATTTCTAGTAATTTACATTATTGCTAATTGACTGTCTGAGGAACTGTTTAAATACCGATGTGATATTCGTAAATCATAAAATTTTACCCACATCCATCGATAAAACCATGCCCACCGATAAAGCCACATACACTTTAATGAGGCAGAAGAAATATTCAAGGGCGGCATTCAAAGGTTTGGCTCAGGCAGCAAAAACCCTAGAAGTGCTCCTGTAAACTACTCATGTCGGGTGTAATTCACCCAGATCCGCACAGCTGCTGGTATTTTAAATATAGTACTGTATATAACCTAACATGCTGATAAATATTCCTTGGCACTGCCCACTGTGCCATCCTCTCTGAGTATTAGCATACCCCATTGAGGTCTACTCTGGTGGGATCCTGCTGCTACTTGCTTGATGGCAAATGTTAATTTGTTAATTGGTGGTACAAAATGTTATTGTACCACCATTGTCCCATAAAATGTATGCAATATAAATAAAAATACAGTTTTGAGATAAATTCAGTATATTAACTGTACAAAACAGTAGAGATACATACGGTGAGATCCAATATCTAGTGCCGCGTTACCTACCTTAGCCCGATCCCGCGATACAATAACTGCCGTAAACGAGATTACATCAGTTATTGCATTGCGGGATCGGGCTAAGGTAAGAGCGTGGGTTTAACGCCTCCCACACAGTACAGTTAAGTGGCGCACTACCATGTAGCGCAAAATTAACGGTAGGGGTTTTGCATCTATAACACGGCGCTATTTCCAAAAACATTTGGAAATGGCGCTGTGCTCGAAAATCCGTCTAAAACCCACATTAACCCGAAATTTTTTCGGGTTAACATGGGTTTTAGACGAAAATGGGCCATATTGTATCTCCCCCATAGTGTTATACATTACTGTAAGTAATAAGTTATATATTTTCTTGCATTACATTCTGGCTTTACAGCGTGGGTCCTGAACCCTGGATCCAAATACATAGTTACACGTTTTCTTTTCAGATAGAGGAGCTGTCCGTGACTTCCCTGTAATCCATGTATGCATTTCTTTATACATAACACTATGGACTTTGAATGGGGAACAACAGTGGAGTACATTTTAGTAAAAAAAACTCTCAGCTGTTTTTTTTAAGACAGTTGAGAGTTTTTTTTAAGAGCTTTTTTTAAGAATATATAACCCTGTTAATCCTCATAATCATGATCTGTCTGCCCAAAAGAACAAATTAACAGAGTCTGTAATTCGATTAATCACACTAATCATTTCTATTTCACAGAGTGAATCTTCTAACACTAATCACTAATCAGTGATCTATCACTGAAAGTTAAACTGGTGCCGGCTACTGCACTGAGCAGAGAGAGAATGACATGAGTCTGCTCAGTACAGCAGCCAGGTCTGGTTCAACTTTCAGTGACCGGTCATGGAAGATTTATTTAGGTGTTAGAAGATTCAGTCAGTGAAATAAAAATAGTTAGTGTGATTAATGGAATTACTGACCTTGGAATGTGTTTATTTGTTTTTTTGGGCAGTTTTACAGAGGAAAAGATCTTATGTATTATGAGAAATAATACGCCCCATAACCACTATAATATAAGGATAAAAAGTAACCTTGGTGTTCACTGCCCTGTATAAAATCACTTGGCCTGTGGTCTTGTGCTTTTATATGGTCAGGAAACTCCTTTGTGACTTATATTACAGGTAAGTGGTTGTTAAAGGGCATCTGTAGTGAAAGTTATACATTTCTCCAATCCAGACATAAAAAAGGTTAGTGTATTCTGCCTTATTCTTAACTTCCTCTATGGCTCCGTGTTTGCACACTGTCTGATTTACTGCAGGGCTCCCCACTCCCCCTCCCCTCTCTGGTCATTCCCCCTTTCATTTAGTCCGGCTGTAAATTAAGTCTGTGAAACAAGCCGCTCATCCGCATTTATCCTCCTGCACATGACACATCACTCTAACCTTTGTAAACAAAACAAAAAAAAAAAACTTGGTATGTAAGCCTGTAGAGAGGAAGTTTCTCCGTTGTTTTGAAGATAGTGCTACATAAGGAATGGGAGGGGGAAGGGGGGGAGTTTGGAGAGACCGAGTCCTGAATCACTGCAGCCCGGTCTCCCTTTGACAGGCAATAAATCGGTGAAAGCTTGCGGAGGAGGGGGACTTCTCCTTCCCTTTACTTCTGTTTTTAATCCAGTATTTGCCAAGCATTTTTGAGAAGGAAGGAGTCATTGGGAGACTTGCTGTAAGTCCTGTGTAAGCCTACACACTATACAAGCATGCTGTTAGGCAAATGGATTGACAGCTCAAGCAGCAGTGGTGTATTGAAATCTTCACTTATTTTAACTTGTATATCTCAGGACATAGGTGGAATCTGAAGAAAATAAAGGTACTCTGGGGGTTGGGGGGAATTATAGAACACATAGAAAGAAGAGAAAAAAATCCCACTATAGGTGCCCTTTAACACTTATGCCTTTCTGCACTCAAGTACGTGGTCTGAATCCTCCCTTTAACACTTCTCTAAGGAGTTTGTATGTTCTCCCTGTGCTAGTGTTGGGTTTCCTCTGGGCACATTGGTTATTTTTGTCAGATAAAGTGATTCGATTGTAAGCTTTTCGGGGCAGTTATAGCTTGCAAAGGTATGAATGTAATTGTAAAGCACCATAGATGGTTTCGGCGCATATAAATCCATAATAATAATAAATTCAACTTTAAGCCATGAGAACAATTTGCGTTGCCAAGTGTGTCATGGTCTGAAAAAGTTTGGAACAATTATCGTTTAAACTATTTCAATATTTACTTCAGTTGCAGTGTCTTCTGTTGTTTTTTTCTTTAATGGACACCTGCCTGCCATCTGCTGGGTCAACTGTGAAATTCAAGAGTATTTTCCTTCATGCTAAATGTTGAAAAAATAGCAAAGCCCTGTTATTAATTAAAATGATTAAGTCTCTTTGCAAATGGTGTTCATTTTCATTTACACTTTTTAATCATCAGTAATGAATATATAAATTGATCTATATCCTAAGTTCATCTAGCCCTAGCAATCTGAATCAATTTCCTGGTTTAACTAGCAAGCGAATAGGATTTTATATTTTACAATTTTTATAATGATTTTGGAAAAATGTAAGACCTAATAAAAAAAAGTAAAAATAGAAACTTACGCATGTATTTATATATAGTTTATGTATAAAGCGCCACTTGGGGACGCAGCGCTGTACAATACCAAAATAGAAAAAAGTCATACAAGGGGGGCAAATACTTAAATAGTTCAGTTCATAAATATATACATTTTATAAATATAACTATATAAGTGCTAGTGCTAGAGCCTTGCCACAAGAGGATCCTGCCCCGTAGAGCTTACAATCTAGTTAACATATATAGATTGGTTTAAAAAAAACACATCTTCTTGCTTTAAAAATGTTTAGAAAGTTTTTAATGTGACATCACCGTCATGGCTCAGACTGACATCTGCCACCCGGAAGTGGTAGAAAATATAACTATAGATTGTTGTACTGGGGATGGATCCCTTTAATACACTTTAATATCTCAATAAAGGCCGGCCCTGAGTTTGTGACATGAGCCCAGGGTTGTATTCATATACTGTTAGCAGTACAATGCAATTCATATATTTACTATGAGAAAAATGTTTGTCTAAATACCATCATGCACAAGAGATAAACAGGGTTATTCAATAAAAGTTCTTAATGTTAAAAATGGTGCAAATACAGATCTTGATCTTCAGATCCTGAAATTTGCATGCCCTACTCTGCACAAAACACACATGAGGGGATGGAGCAGATATCCCCTGAGACAAGCTAATTTGTTTTACATTTAATTATGCATTCATTATGGGAATCCAGGTATATGACAGTTAAATGTTTTTTCATGCACCTGGGGTTATAATTTAAAATGTAATCATGCCTCCACGCTATAGATTGCTTTGTAGCAATTGGTAGGCCCAAAATTTGGTGGAGTTGGAGTTTCATTTCATTGCATAACCTTAGACCAATAGTACATGGTAAACAATATTTTCATGTGGGGAATGCCAGGAGGCATCGTATCACTCCGAACTATACATAAGTAGAATAATCAGTAAAATAAAGCTTCCTGTGGGCCTGGTAAATGATATTCCAAGCATGAGAAGGGAAACAAATTACATTCTCTCTGTGAGTGCAGAAAATCAATTTTACTGACAAAGAAAAACATATGACCTGAATGTATATATACAAGTTAAGACTAGGATACAAAAGTAATGTAAGGTTTTATTACCCATATGTTGCTCATCTGCCATCTTTGGAAGGTCTTCATATTAGGAGTGATTTCAAAGGAACAGTTCTGTATGCTATTCAGGTATTGGCTAAAAAAATGCTAATGCCTGTGTGTCTATAAAATCCTGTAGCTACTAAAATATGCCATTTTAAAACAGCACAGTAAGAATAAGAGAAAAATACATATTTCATATTAGAGGCTACTCATCTTGTTAAACAGTACTTCATTAAGAAATGGTGATGACTCATTTTTCACAATAAATACGAAAAAAAGTATAACAAAAGGAAATAGGGATCAGAGATTTCTGGGTAATTTCCAAGTATTTTTAGGATTTATAATCCAGTAATAGCTTCAAGACTTGATTTATTTTGACCCTGTCATTGTATTTTTTGATGGATCTTAGTACTAGAAGCACAGCCTATCTTAGAATACTTTCACAAAGAGGCATGCGGCCCTCCCGTTAAAGTTTTCAGAGCGTTCCCTTGGAGCTGCTGATAGAAAATTGCTGCATGTAGTGTTTTGCTAGCAGTTAACATCTGTAAAACATTTGAAAAAATGCCTGGGTGAAAATAGCCTTAGCGAGTCATTTATGCATATGGGTGTCATGACCAGTGATCACGGAAATTGTCAGTGTGCACTAAGTAACAGCCCATATTAGTAGCATACATAAAAATCACTGTCACAAACAAGATATGAATGAAATGCTGCTACACGGAAAATCGAAATTTAGACTAATTAACTGGCTAATACACACATGCTATGTGTGCTGGTTGAGGCGGACGACGAATGATGAAGAATCCATTCTGGCAGATTAAAGAATGAGACCTGCCTAAGTGCCATATACATGTGATTGTCCGCAGAAACAGATGGTCGTCTGTCATATTGGGCGCTTAAGGCCGCTACACGTTGCACGTGTGTACAGGCCTTAAGGTTGAACAGACATAAATCAAGTTGGGTTGGACACCTAATAGGACCTATCGTGCTTTATGTGTGTTCACCTAAGCTCCAGTTTTCCTCACAGTGGCCTTTTTCAGCTTTAGGTAAGTGTCTACTTAAGACTACTAGATAAAAATAAACTGGTCAGGTACTGAGTGAATTCTTCAAATATAAAGATAAATTAGCTTTCAAAATTATCCAGTCAAGCAACCCAGCAAATTCTTTTGCATTATTAGTATGGATTCCATAATAGATAAGCTGAATGAATTCAAGACATATTGACTTCCATAGCTTTATGTTTATTTATAATACACACATAAGCAAAACAAGCAGAGGGAAGCGTTTCATAATGCTTGTTTCTTCATTAAGATTTTATAATCTACCTACGATAAAAAGCCTCTTCCCTTACTTTGTTATGCCTGCTTTTACACTGTGCTGTTTCTGCATTATTTTAATCTCTGCTTCCCTACTTTACATTCGCTCTCAAATTTTAAACAAGTAAAATTTGTGCATTAGCTTGCCCTTTTTCATTTATGATTTATGAATGACAGGTTCCTTGCTGCAATTTAATGGTATGAGAGAGACATTATTTTAAACATTAAAGTGAAAACCATTTACAAGTATGATGTAAAAAAGGTCTGTTGACATTAAAGTTTAAAATAGCCACAAGGTGAAGCCAAGATGAGGGTCAACTTGCAGGTAAGGATGAACCAAATAAAAGTATGATTTTTTGCTGAACCCCAAAATAGCTGGTCAATTAATATCTGAACGTCAATTTTTTTAAACAAAATCTTAATTTCAAAAATAGTTTGAATTCCAGACCCCTGTTTACGGTTTTAATAGTTTAATTCCTGGAAAATATATCTAAATTATAGTCTACCAATTACTTAAATAAAACACATATTCTCCATAGATCATAGTTCCAACATGGTTTGTCATTATTTCAGTGTGGAATAAAAAAGAGAAAGAGGTTCCCATACTCATAATGCATGCTCAGCTATTTCCCCAAGCCAAACTCATGGCACTTCATCCAGTGCGGAATTTAGAGCTGCAAAGGGGTAAATACTAGCAAGCAGGATATCTTTACTCTTACTGTTAGATAAAGACAACCCTACAGCCGTCCCTATATTTTCACTCTAATTTGGTTATGCAGGTGGTAAACATTTGCCACAGAAAAGGATCATATTTACTTCAGAAGCTGGTAAGGCCTCAGTCTGTCTCCTTGGTAGGCCTACTAGAGATAGCAGAGCCCAATGCTAAGTATTTCTTTGATATAAGTCCTACATCTCAAGTTATTTTTACTCCGTATGTATCAGATTGATTTTAAGGCTTGATTTTAATAATTACCTTATTCTGACACATAGAAATCTTAAATATTTTACATAAACAAACATTTAACTATTTACTGGCAGGTGCATTTTATTAGTGTAGCTTATATTATATACATAATTCATTTCAAATAGAAGTACATTTAAGCACACACTTTGTATAAGCAATTTAACATTTTAAACATAAAGATAGATTGAACACTGTATATATTTTATGTTACCGTACCCATTAAATGTTATATTGAAATACCATGAATCTTATAAAAAACATTATCACTCTTGTGGGTTCATTCATACCTTGTAAGTTTTGCAGTGGAAGAGTCATAATGCCCCCTGCAGCAGCTGCTGCCACCAGCCCTTGAATGTTGGTTAGATTGGCAGTGGGCAGTGTCAGTACCAGTCCTTGTTGCCCACCGAGTTGCCCTGCCATATTAAATGGGATGAGGATTGGTTGGTTCAGACCTGGAGCACCTCCTGGCATCACTCCTGCTACAGCTGATGCCAGCTGTTGTGCTGCCAGCAGTGACTAAAAAATAAACATAACATTGAGTAAGAAGAATCGAAATGTTAATATATAATGTGAAAATAATAGTTTACAATATCATTTTAAATAATAATAATAATAATGTTTTCTGGAAAGCACAGAATGAGAGCTGAGACCAGGCTCCTCCATTAGCTGTCTGGGTGCATCTGTGTCCTGCATAGACATTCCTGATTTGAGGGTGGGAAATTGTACTGGGTTTGATGTGTACCCCTGTGGTATTTGGCAACCTTACCCCCAACCTCTAGTTTTAAAAAAAATTTAAGCACTAAAGGCCAACTTCCTCCAACTGTGACTATGCACTTTGCTATAGCTGGGTTCCTTGCTACTATCCCAGATTTACCATGCTTTCATTGTGACATGTTCCAAGGAATGTTGCTGCTTTATAAATACAGCAAACAATAAAAAATGCAAATAATTGTGGCCATGTCCATCAAAAAAAAAAAAATTCAAAAAACTTTTGCTTTAATGTTTAACATGTGGATGGGCAAATAACATTAAACGGTCAGGTAGGGCTCTGCATGACTAAAACTGGTGTGATTATTATGGCTTCCTGCTACCGACTGTGCAAATACTTTATTAACCACTTTATCCAGATAACAGAACATATCTAAAGTGGAAAACAGAAGTGAAACAAGTGGTCAACAGATATAGCTGGGGGTAAAAGTAACAGTATCATCCAAAAATGTAGCCATAGGCCCACACTTTCCTGGGCCCCATATGATCATGGGGCCGCTACCTAGGTAGGTATGCCACTGGAACAGTACTTTATCAATAGGCTCCTAATATTTAATATACTTAATGGCATACACATATTTGCTAAACAAACAATAACACTATGACTGTTCTCTTATACTGATGACTAATTGAAAGATTATAAATACATTTTATTTAAAAATTGGATCTTTTTAAATAAATATCTAAAGGGAGATTCAATAAAAGTTCTTATCGTTAACCAATCAGATGTTAGCTTTCAAATGTTAAATGAGATCTGATTGGTTGGGGCAAAATTAGCACCATTTTTAACAATAAGAACTTTTATTGAATCTCCCTGCTAGTATATAAACAATATACTGTATTGTATATATTCTTTGTCTTTACTACTACTACTACAAAAGGGTGAATGAATGAAGGATTTGTGCTACTTGCCTGCTTTTATCTCTGTGTGATCTCTTAAGAAATCTAACTGAACAGCCACTAATAATACAATTTTAATGATTGCCAAAAGCAATATGATTTGAAAGATCCCCTAGGAGGTCAACATCCACCTCTTTTAGTCCTGCTGCTTACACATTAAGATCTATAATTTAACTGAATGAGCACAGAGCATTATCTACTATGTTAGAAGAATATGTATTAATATTCACATCCAAGACCTATATACATTTTACTACATGCAGTACTTTAAATATATAAATGTCACATGAAATTATTTATTAAGATGAAAAGTGGAGACAGAAAAAATTGTAACCTGCTTGGCTAAGACTGCTATCAGTCTATGCCTACAACTCCTATTGTATTAAATGTATATTACTGTATTGTGTCTGGATAGCAATATACTATCAGGGTATTCTATAGAAGTTCTTATCGTTAAAAATGGTGCTAAATTTGCCTCAACCAATCAGATGTTAGCTTTCAAATGTTACATAATATCTAATTGGTTGGGGCAAAATTAGCACCATTGTTAACTTATAAGAACTTTTATTGAATCTCCCTGTATATACCTGAAATGCATTATCATTTTGTCTTTAGTTGAAAAAAAGATAGTTAATTAAAGAATTTTTTCTTTATAAAAAACTTTAATTACTTTCAGTCTCTTAATGTGGAAAACAGTAATTTCTAGGTGTATTTGAACTTTGTGCTAATTTCCACGTGTAACTTTTTATGATCTTAAGTGGCAGATTGACCATATTTTCCATTTATAAACATAAACTCTCACATGTATCTGTTTTTTTAATGCTCTAAGCAATTTATTAATATTCAATAAAGTAAAATGCCTACTGCATATAACCCCCATAAAAATGTATTCATGAGAAAAAAAACATTAGTTCAACAAGCATGAATTTTACACAGAACACACTCAGGGTTATTCAATAAAAGTTCTTATCGTTTAAAATGGTGCTAATTTTGCCCCAACCAATCAGATGTTAGCTTTCAAATGTTAAATAAGATCTGATAGGTTGGGGCTAAATTAGCACCATTTTAAACGATAAGAATTTTATTAAATCTCCCTGACTGTTTTTACTGTTAAGTTATACAATGGCATTTAGAGCAATGTTCCATAATAGGACATAGGCCAAAAGGGGCATTTCTAGTTTTATTGCAAGTGCATAACTTGCTCATAGCTCAGAACAATTAATCTACAACTTTGGTCCGACCAACCAATCTGAATTGCATTCTAAGAATACATTTACAACTACAGTAGGAATAGTGGAGGCAGGTTTTACTGATTATAACTTTATACAAACAATAGCCCATCCATCAACTGCAAATAGTCCTTCTCTGAAATCAGTATTGTAAAGAAAACCAATCTACAGGGAAAGGATAGGACTTATTATGGGAATTGTCAGTTGTGAAAACTGACATATAATATAACATAACATATATGTTGCCTGTTTAGTTTATCCATACCTAGCATTTATTTAAAAAAAAACAGATTTACGAGATTTATTCATTAATATTGAAAGAAGAAATCTGTTCAATACCACAGACAGTCTGCATATCTTCTCATAGAATTAAACTGATACATTCACTTTGATTTCTAGTTTCATAGCTAAGCTATAGCAATTTCAATGAAACAGTTAGAGGTGAGGAGTCTTGTTTGGGACCTTAGCAATGATGCATGTAATAGATAAATGCACTTTTGTGCTAAAATCTATGTACAGCACTGTGTAGGTTTTTTTCATAAAACTGTATTTCTTATGCTGTTTAATATTTTTAAACACTTACCTGAGGCCCAACTGGAAATCCTGGATGTGTCTGGCTAGGATGATGCAGGTCGTTTGTGCCTGATTCAGCTGACAGGGAGTTACCTCTGGCTCCTGAAATGAAATGAGAGTATCTGCCTTATTATCTACACAACAGATCAGCACATTGTATCTTTCTCATGATGTCACAGTGCATCAGGCTGCAAATGATATGCTTAAATGGTTTATCAATATCCCAAGAGCTCAAATCACTTATCAGCTGTATAAATTATGCTAACGTTCATTCAGACCAGCCGGCTCATCCAGGGAGCTACAACAATCTGACAGCAGAGAAACTGAAGCTATCATCATCTAGGATAATGTGGGTCGCATTATACATCAATTTACATACATGACTTCTCAGCGTGACTGGGTACCATAATTTATTTTCATGCATCACTGAACAACAGCCAGTGTAATTTCGCAATGTGAAACATATAAAGAGACAGCAGTATTATAGCTTATTTTTACAGGTAGTGTGTAACAGCATGTGCTTTTATACCTCTTATGAAAACTAACACAGAACTTTAAAATGAAACTGAGATGAATATCTGTTATACTAGAAAAATGTTGTTTTACCATTATGAGAAGTAAATGATTTAGTTTGTTAGAGCAATGCGATTATCCTAGAACGTGTGGGTCAAACTGAAAAATGTCTTCCCCTTCTAATCATATAAAAACTACAACCTTACAGGAACAGTAAAATACCAACTACATTTGGTATTTTAATGTTCCTGTAAAGTTGTAATTTCTGTAAACATTAAAAAAAATGTATGCTTATGATTTCTGCACATCCCTCATTTGGCAAAACTACTTATTTAATAATATTTGGTGTTCTATTGGTTGAAGAGGGAAAGGGAATTACTGGTAAATGCCCCATTGTCCACTAATGAACCATCAGTTAATAAGAAAATATTAGGTTTTAACAATTTTGACATTTTAACTGTGCAGCAGGAGAAACTGAGAAGAAGAGATGGGTCTCCTGTTTGTAAACAAACAGGGAGATTCAATAATAGTTCTTATCGTTACAAATTGTACTAATTTTGCCCCAACCAATCAGATGTTAGCTTTCAAATGTTAAATAAGATCTGATTGGTTGGGGCAAAATTAGCACCATTTTAAATGATAAGAACTTTTATTGAATCTCACTGAAATAGTTTACCAGTATTTTTTACAGGCTTGTAGGATAAAGGGACATTTGTTGTAATGGTCTTTCAATTTTATAGTCATTTCTCAATTTCAATTTCTCAGTAAATTCCTCACACATATTAATCCAATGCCCCTCTAAATGTAATTGTTTATAATTGTGCTAATATACTAGATGAATCATAACATGATAACAAGCTATCATCATATTTATTTTAAGTTTTAATCCCAATGCTCTTGCATCCTATGTACCTTAAAAAGCATCTCCAGTGCAAACAGACCTAATTTGTCTAATCTGTCTGCATATTGAAGCTGTAATTTAGTTGCCCTTCTCTGAACTCTTTCAATTTCCGAATCGTCCCTTTTATATATGGGATTCCCAAACGGCACCGCATATTCTTAATGAGGCCTTACCGGTGCTTTGTAAAGAGGGAGAAATTTTTTTCCCTTGCAGTGGCGTAACCAAGAATCACTGGGCCCCACAGCAAAACCATGATGGTTTTGTGGTGCTTCATCCACAGTGGTTTTCTGGGAGGAGGCTATATCTGTCATAATAAAAACAAGAAGATGGGGCCCCCCTGGCATCTATGCATCAATGCTCCTCTTTATAAAACAAAAATATTTAAATCATTTAATGGTGACAGTACAACTTTAAAGAACTCTGTTCTATAATATAACTAAGGATTGGAGACCAGAATTAAAAGGGCAAGTTCACCCCTTTAATGAAAAATTGTATATAGGTAAATCACTCCTCAAAAACTCCCCCAAAACTGCAATAGTTCTAAATCTGGCTGCGTACACAGCAGCAAATATTTTCTGTCCGACAGACCGATAGTACCGTGTATCAGTTGGTCGGGTGGCCATATCTGATTGTATGGGGCAGCTGGCTCGGTCCCCTCTTCATCCGTATCAGATGAACAGGCGATCGGACTGTCGGTAAACCATGGTCACACAGTCATTTTTCCCGACCAAGCGCTCACATGTAGCGAATGCTCTGCCGGGACAAAAACTCGGCTGCTTTGCACCCAGCCTAATGGAAGATCTAAGTCTAACCTGCAATGCTGCCTCATGTTGTGTTACCTATCCTTCAACTTCCCGGTTCTCCCAGTTAGCAGCTGCCAAACATAAAAAATATAGAGAATTCAAAGCAATGCATGTAAACCATAGCCTTTGATCTGTAATTTAAAAAAATTACAATAATCATACTGATCTTATCAAAAGGCACTGTATCTGCTTAGTAGAAGTGATCTGTATTTAGTCAGCTATAAAGCTTAAAGATCAATTATATAATTTTGTTTTTGTCAAAAAAATAATTTTTTTTGACAGAAGGAAGCCTTCTAAATAATACAAAAATGGTTAAGCACATAGAAGAGCCAATAAAATTGACTGCTACACATTATTCAGTAAATTTCTATCTCTGTGGTGTTATGTCAATCAAGACAGCAGACAATAATGGGATTAAGCAATAAATGTGCAAAGCTATTATGCGTAAATTTGGAAATCTGATTAATCTGTAATATCCTTTGTGCAGAAAGTCAGAAATGGACATTGCTCAGGGAATACATACAAGCACTCAGCTGAAATTTCTAAATTGATTTTGGAACAAACTAATAAAACACAGAGACTTGCTGACATTTTTAAAAAGTGAATTCTGTCAAAATACGTCTGGCATTTAAATGACCACTGTCATTTAATATCTAGAAAAGATAGCCTTTTAAAACAGACAACAAAAGAAATAGTATACCAAGAAATGCTCTAAAAGTATTGAATTTTCAATGTAAATATTAAAGACTCATATAGGAAATTAGTTATAATAATGAGATGATAAAACATACTTTAGAACCCATTGTGGGAAAAGTGCAGTTTGTCAAATTCTTTAACATTATAATTCTTTAACATTCTAAAACATTATTGCACTAACAATTAAAACAACATCATCTGTAGCATTTCAGGGACCACCCCCTTAATCATGTGCAGAGGAGGCAACCAGGAAATCTGCAGTTAATCATAGGCTGTGATGTCAGCAGTCACAGCCTCGATTCACTGCATGGAGGTTACTCTGCCAGATTAGGGGCAAAAATGATACTTAAATAACTTAAAAGACATCTAATTGTGTGGTGAATATATTAGTTGGGGTTGGGGGCAGGTAACGGACATGTGACCAGTTTTTTTTTTTTTTTTAAAGGAATGGCATGGTATGGAGCTGGAAGATGACCTGACATTGGCTAAAAATACTAAGGGGTTGGTGAAGAACTCACAACAGAGATTGTTTTTTTCTGCAACCACCTTTCAACTTGGTTGCAGCTTGCTTTTTACAATTCTGCTGTGGAGAGTGTGCTTAATTATGGATTGTACCTGTGGTAGGACAACTGCACTGCTTTGGAAATTAATGCGCTTGGTTAGGCTGGCAGAGAACAATTGGTTGTGTACTACCAACCCTGGATCAACTATATGCTTCCCGTTCTAGGAAGAAGGCAATACAAATCTAACAGAATTCAGTTCATCCCGGTCATTGCTTATTTCAGCTTTTGCCATCAAATAGGATACAGGCAAACAAAACTCAGAACAAATCATTTTAAAAATAGTTTGTATTCCAATGACAAATAAATATTCATTCATTCAATTCTACGCACTGTTACAGAAACATACAGATCCCAGTGTTCGGTTTATGCCCTTAACTATTCTAGTTGAAATAGAATTGGAGGATATATATATACAGGTATATTTTAAACTGTTACTTAGACAGTCACCAGCTTCCAGAGGAACCAAATAGGACAATCCTGCAGGTCTGAGAGTAGACCCAGGCAATCCTGCTACACTGTGTGGTTGAAACTAAACATGCTAGGTTAATACTTTTTAGTATTCACCACGGCAAGTGGTGATGGTACCTCATATATTATAACAGAAGGTACCTCACAGCATAATGTTATTGTAATAGCATTACCCTAATAATCTAACGTATAAACAAACATTTCTCATTCCCAGTTTACCTAAAGAAATCTAATGCATGTTTACTGATTTCTGTAGCCCTCCTTTCTAGTTAGTAACAATTGGTTTTATCACTGCTCAGATTTGAGGTTTCTAGTGTGTCACCAAGAAGTTACTTGACAGATCTGGGGGGAGGGGCTATAGAATTCACTAAGCAACTATGTATAAGTGGGCTACTGAGCCTGCAGTATGACATAAACAGTTTCTTCACAACACTGCCAATTTCAGAGGTAAAAGATAAAGCAATCTGCTTAAGGAATTAGAGAATGTGTTCAGGCTTTTTTATGTTTATTTATATTAAATATTTACCTTAGTGACTAGAGATCAGAACAATTTTCATTTTACAAAATTTGCTTCATTGCAATGTCAATGTGAATATACCCTTACACAGCATCAGACAATTTACCTTGTCTTTCCAGTATACCCTTTTGTCTCTGTCTTTCACTTTTCACCTTGCTTATTCTTTCACTGTTTTGCTCTGCTCTTTCCACCCCTTCATATTGCAATACATCTTACCAATGATACTGGCCTCTGTGATGCTTCAATATGTTATATTACATTTTATGATGCCCCCAATACATCCCATATTTCAATTTTCAATCAAAATATATTACACATGGAACTCAAACAGCAAGGGTGGTTTATCATCTCTTTACAGCAAGACTGGAATCAAGAGGTCATTATAAGTCTTACTAACACAATTTAATACAATTCAAGCAATGCAATATACAAACACCGCACCTAGTACATAAAATATATTAAGGAAAGACTCATTTCGCATATCCTGCAGTGGCCAAGAAAATCTTTTAGCTGACACTCCATACATTTCTTATAAGGTGGACTTTTTGACATGCACATGTCTGAACCAAATGCATTAGTAAATACATAATCACATTAAGGTCACAGAGATCACTCCGGATTCCTTCCTTGATATTAAGTCGACATTTCGTGTTCACTGTTTGCAGGCAGCACTCAAGAATTAGATAATAATAAAGGTTACTTAGAAAAAGAATAGCCCAGTGCATAAATATTTTTCAGAAGCTAGCTAATCCTAAGCGACTTAAAATAGTTCTTTTAAATAACAAATGTTTGCTCTTAATTTCAATTGTTGAAGCAAGAACAAAATATAATTCTGAATATGACCTTGATAATGTGAAAAAATAATGTTCCAAAAATGTAAGGCAATGCAGATGTGAATATATACACATAGATGATTAGATACAAGGGAGAAAGGGTTTGAATACCCCAAATATGTCATATGAACTGCACTATCAAAACAGTAGTAGCATTTCTCTAATGCCTCTGTCTTCATCTATTATTGTTATTTTAAAATGAAACATATAGCGTTTCATTTATTTCCTGAATGGATTTTGTTATTAGCATTTATCTTTCTTTCATAAAAAGGTATGATGTTTGTGTAATGTTTGAATATCAGAATGTGATATTCTGCAATCAGGTTCATATAAAGAAACAAAACACATTAGGGAATGACTATAAATACAGAATACACAGAATAAAGAGTTGAATTGTTATTAGATGGTGAATGTTTTATCCATCCATTGTCCGTGCTCTGCCAAATAAATAAAAGAAACAGACACTTGTTTGAATTCTTGTTTTAAAAAAAGAACAGAGAAAAACTATTTATCCTTTGATATTTTCCTAAAATAGATTGCATTTTTATTCTATTTTTTAATTAGTTGACTGTCTAACTTAAGTAAAAAAGTAAATATTACCACATGCTTAAAAAGTTAACCAGCCCCAGCAAATGTGTCTTATTCCAGTTTTTTTTTCTTATTCCAATAAAGCAGGACCACTTTAAAAAAAAGTGTTGCTATAGTAATGCTGTTTCTATTCTATTTTCAAACAACTTCCCTAGCATCACTCAACACTCAACATAGATATTAAAAAACACAGGTTTTTATTCTCCAAGCATCAAACCCCAAGAATACATTTAGGATTATTGGTCTTTGGCTCCTTATTTCTTTCACCAAATACCATAGAGGGTACCTTGCTTTGGATGGTAACCCTTTTCATATTTTATAATTTCACATTTCAATGTGATTCAGCTTCCATTTCAGAACCCATAGAAAAAAAACCAAATAGTTTTGATAAAGCAATGCTAGAAATGGACAGGCTGCAACATAGTATAAGACCAGGGATGTCAAACAAGTGGCCTTCCAGATGTTTGCAAACTGCAACTTTTAGAATCCCATTGCTGCATCCTGGCTGTAGTATGCAACTGGTAATGCTGGGAGTTGTAAGGTGAGCTCCAATTTTTATAACATACAAAAAATTCTGGGGGTTGTAGCTTGCAAACATTTTGAGGGACACATATTCTGAGGGATACATTTTTTTGTATTTAAATATTCAGTCGGACATATAGGTAGGCAATGCCAGTTCTTCAATAGGCCATGTGCTCATGCTGAAACATTGGTGGCACTGCAGGTTTGACTGACAAACTAATGAACAATTTATTGATCAGTATTATATCTTTCAGGAAGATAGGGTCAAAACTATCCAATGTGCACAGGCCCATTAGGCTCATACACACGTGCGATGCACAATGTGTATGATTATGCTTTTTGGCTAACAATTGTGCTGTTTATGGGTGCTTTGTCAGCAAAACCTCTGTGCAGTTGGGGCCATGTACCTGCATCTTAAAGGACAATTATACTCACCTAACCTCCGATCCACACTTGAAAAGTACACAGGGTGAGGACCTAAACTGCTGGGTCCCCACCTCTGGGTACTTTACAGAATGTCAGTAATACTTACTAGAAGCACTACATTAGCAAACCCCTCCTCTCTTCCTCTATCACTCTGTCCACGATGGACCAAAGGGAAGACACACTTATCACAAAGTACCTCTTTCCATTTGCCACTTCTAGTAAGTATTACTGACATTATGTTAAGAGTTGAGGACTTAAACCTGGGTATTCTTCAAGTGTGGAAGGCAAGGAGCAAAGTATAAGTGAGTATAATTGTCCTTTAAGGAAAGGACCAGTTCCAGTGCCATAGCTAGTAATCAATGGGGCCCCCAGCAAAACTATGATGGGGCCCCTATCCGTGCTTCATCTGCAGTGGTTTTCTTAGATGAAGGTTGCTTCCCCTGCTCCCCTGGTTCAAAGGGATGTCAAAATAAATAAACCAAGCCTGAATAGAGGTGTGTGTTTGGGTTGGGGTTTCCAACACCAATTGTCTGCCATGTACAATTATTATTATTATGATTATTTTTTTATTATTATTATTATGGATTTACATAGCGCCAACATCTTCCAGGGTGCTTTAGAACTATATAGTCATACATTACATACAGGATAATACATCCTATTCAAAGTCATACAAACTACATTCACAGGTAATATATAATATAAGTACACAGAGTGATGAGTTACTTATAGCAATAGTGTGATAAACAGGAAAGAGGACCCTGCCCAGAGAGCTTACAGTCTAGAGGAAATGGGGGTGAGACATAAGGTGATGGGAATCGGTAAGCTGTAAATAGATTGGTAGTGGAGCATGAGAGGTGGTTAGGATCAGGTTGGGTCAGTGAAAGGGGGTCTGGTTTATATGCTTGCCTGAAGAGGTGGGTTTTAAGGTTACGTTTGAAGGTATAAAGGGATGGTGAGTGATGGACAGATGGAGGAAGGGAATTCCAGAACAGAAGGGCAGCAGGAGCAAAGTTCTGAATCCAGATATGGGAAGAGGTGACAAGGGTGGATGAGAGGAGGATATAATTTGCAGAGTGGTGGTTGCGTCTGGGACAGTATCTGTGGATCAGCTCTGAGATATATGGAGGTGCTGTATTGGATAGTGCTTTATAGGATACGGTAAGCAGCTTCAATTGGTTCTTTGCATAATGGGCAGCCAGTGGAGAGACTGACAAAGAGGAGAGGTGTTAGAGCAGCGAGAAGAGAAGTGAATGAAAAATTGTGTCAGGTAGAGACTCATAACCACATAACGCATCACCTCTTTAATGCTATATGCAGATTGAATTGTCTGGAGGATAATTGTGCTTTACTGATCCTTGTTTGGAGATTTGTAAAAAAGCAACTAAAATTACACATTTCTGATAAAAATAAACAATTTAAACCTAAACCATGTATGAATAGCGTTCTAGTGCTCACAGATACTTAGATTTACTCACACAGAAAATGCTTAAGGGGCAGCTAAAGGCTATGGGTAATTTTACTTATTAATGGAAAACATAATGGAAATAAACAGAAGGGAAAAAAAACAGAGATGGGACCTGCTGATTGTAACTGGATTATATGATAATGAAAAGACACACACCAAGGGTTAAATTAGCATGGCACAGCTTTCATTCTCACCATCTCTTTTACTTTAAACATGAAAAGTAATTGAAAACTATCTGGTGGGATAAAAGAGAAATATGCTATTAATTTAAGTGCATTTATAGTATGTTATGTCACTAATAGACTTAGCTTATATTATTCTTTTATCCTTTTAAAAATCATTATTTTATCGTCCTCTCGTTTGTAAGCACTTCTTCCACTTAAAGTAAAGCAGAGTGAAAGCTTCACTGAATTCTATTATGTTATCGTCCTGTCATTACTCTAACTCCATTATACAGGGCAAAATTGGCATCAACCTCCATTTGTCATATTATTTATTCCAAGGGATTACACCAGGATTCAGACTGTCAGTATGTGCAGACTAAACATAATTTGTCTTCAGAAGCATTTCATTCTGTTTCTTTTGATTTAGCTATGATTTTTGAAACATTTACCCTTATTGCTTCAAATCCTTAAAGTCAATAACAATGTGGTTCACCCTTCAACTACTAAATAAATAGTATTTGGCCTTAAAAAGTGTGTGGTATGTTGGAAGGTTTGGGTGTCATGGGATATTGTTCTTAATATCATTAGCACGCTAAAGGACAATAGATCGGGAAATGGCACAAAGCGGTTGCTAGTTACACAGTCTTTATTATATCCCTTATTTTAACCTTTTAAGGTATAAAAAAACCCGATAACATTGCTCATTGGTGCATTTTCCCATCTTGCTAATTCCATTTACTAGTTTCCATTCTGCTAATTTAAAGTAAATAGTATTAACTTATTAATTTACCTACATTAGGTAAATGTCAGTGCCACCATATTCCCCCCATATAGTCGGGCCTTTCAAACAGCCATGTGCCCATCTGGCCATACCTCTTGACCCCAGTTACAATGTTCCCTGGAAACTGTTACTAATGTTCCTGGGTCTTTGTGAACTTCCCAATCACATGAACACTACAGCCAGTGGTGTAATGGCTTAATTATTTACTGCTTTTTATGCCATAACAGCGCCATCTATCATGGTGACATCATAAACCTGCATGATCAGTAGGGATGAGCGAAACTGGCGAGTTTCTTTCTGACATTGAAGTTCTGAACTCAATTTACCCAGATTTTTTTAAATTTTCTATCATAATTTTGAATTTCAATTTTGAGTTCAGAGTTTCGAAAATGTTTAAATTTTTTCTCCAATATGCTGATATTTCAGAGTGACCAATCGTGATTCGTGTACCTATTGAAGACCACACAATTGATTTTGCTGAAATATCATCTGTACCGCTATAATAACCACAAGATAGACTACCAGTCGGATTAACCAATTTGTAATCTGACTGGAGGGAATGTTGGCCTGTGTTTGATATTTATTAGAGCTATTACTGAGATTTTATCAGAATATCATTATTTAGTTTCCACTGAAGTATCAGTAGAAACCACTACTATGGGATTTTATAGATAGTTGCATCGATGAACCACATTGTTATGACCACACGACTAATATTGAGTAGGCCCCCCTCTCGGCCAATGATATTTTTTCACATATAATCTCTCATGCTTCTTAAAGGGACACTAAACCTAATATATTAAGTAGATGTCAGGGGGTCTAAAAGTCACAGGAAGGATAGTCTATTCTTGTCTCCCTATGTGCAATAAAACTAGACTACTGCTGCAGTCTTTAATAGCATTCCTCCTATCTTTCCCTATGGGCTAGGTCCCACTAGGCTATTTTGGTGTGCGGTGTGTTGGTGCAGCCCTTAGAACACACATCAATAGAAGAGGATGGGGATGGTCCCTCGATGTGCTGCTGACCCTTTTCGCGGCACATGCGATCACCATTTTTGGTGCACATCAAATGTGATGCAATAGGGTTACATCAAAGGAATCGAAGCGCATGCACAGGGTAGCGCACACGAATCACGCTGCATGCGTTGCACAATTCTTGCATGCTGCCTAGTGGGGCCTGCCTTATAAGCACATATACACAGATGGAGGGACTTTTTTTAGGTCCCTTCAGAGCCTACCTGAGCCCATGGAAAGTGCTGGTCATCTTGGAAGATGAATGAAGTCCGGTAAGCTCCGTCCCCGAGAGTTGCTGGACCTCGTTTCCAGCTTGTGTCTAAATCTTCAGTGCCAGTTAGGTCCGTGCATGCGCGCACCACCCTCCACGCTCAAGTGACGTCATGATGCGTGCAACGTGACGTCATGATGCGTGCAACGTGACTTGGCACTTTATATTACTAATTGTGATCACCAGAACTTACATCTTGCACATTTATATTCATGTATGTTTGTATGCACTTTATTGAAACTTGTCTTGAAAAGGTTAATGTTAATTACATTGGAGAATCGGTTACACTTTGATGATGTCACTGAAAATGGGGAGGAGCACTAGGATTTAAATTTGTGTGAGTGCACATTGTAACACTGCTTGATAAAAGTTGGAGAAACACGACTGAAACGTTGCGAATTGCACTTTAATAAAAAGTTCCATTGTTGAGAAGACCTTGGAGTGCACTGAATTTTTCGTATATATGGTATATGTATCTTCCAAGTAGCACCCAGGCAGTTGTGAAGGCTTTGATAGAGTGCCTGCACCAGTGACTATACTAATTGAGGTATCCAGGATTACCAAAGCAGAGCACCTATAGCCAAGATGAATAATATTCAGATAAATGATAACCGACTATCTAAAAGCACTGGAATTTGGCAAGTAACCTCTGAGGATACAGAGAGAGTTTTATGGCAAACTTCAAGCATTGATATGACATACACGACACATACAAAGATATTACAGCTGAATTATTACGACTAAAAAAACGTATGATTGATTTGGATTTCCATGGACTATCTGTTGTATTCAATTAGATCAACTGGACTTGAAATGTAGTTCTTGAAATGTAGTTCAAGAACTACATTTCAAGTCCAGTTGATCTAATTGAATACAACAGATATACCATGACCTGGATGAATGAGAACCTTCACAAGCATTTCCATGGACTATTCCTGTCTGACCATTATCGGAAACAATGCATACCTAGAGGATTCTGGATCAACAATATACTGACAATTTGCCGCAACAATGTGGAATTTTGCAATAAGTGGGTCGGAGTATTAAATCGTTGTTCCCTAGACCTAATGATTTTGGTTATTGAGGAGGTGGCCAAAGAACTGGAGACAGTTAAACATAAATTTCAGTCCTTTGAGACTGAAAACCATGAGACTCTTATACTTGAATCCAATAAATAATTCCTCAATAAGTATAAACAATATAAAACTTACCAAGCTGGGTTGTTGAGGTTTAAGAAGCAAAAACAGCATAAAGTGAATGATGACTAAGAGGATAATAAAGTCTACAGCTGGTTGACAGGAGCTTATGAGAAAACGAGTAGACCCAGGAGCCAATCCGCGTGACGTATGAGAGGCAAATCAGTGGATCACACTATGAGGCGGGTGAGGTTTGGATGCTCGCGAGAAAGATATGGAAGTTACAAACAAAGAAAAGGAGATCCTGCACACTCATGAACACTTCATAGAAGAAATCCATGCTGGGTGCTCCAGTACAGCGGCAAACTGCAAATATTAGAAAACAGAAAAAACTGTGCACACCAGTCTTGCAAATAAAAGGTGTTTATTCGGACATTACGCCCAACACCAAACCTGAAGTTTAGGTGCTGTATGCACCTCCATCAGACATGAACAAACATTAAAAGAGCAGACCGCCCTTTAAGTAGACCAGAGACACCTGGCCATCTAATGGCCAATCACATAAAAACACTGATACATCACATTTAAAGGGGAAGTACCTCATTACATATAAACTTAAAACCATACAGAAATTTGTTATTATTATCCAGCATATATATTAACATATATATATATATATACCAACAATGCAGGCAAATCTACCCTATCTTCTAGATAAAAAACAGGAGAGGCCAAGATTAACATTGAGGCCCTTTGGTTGTACTGTTTGTAGCGTAAAGATCCAGTACGCTTCTCTCCGCAGGAGAGAATTCTGCTGGTCACCACCTCTGTGTAGTGGTGGGATCTGGTCAATGGCCATCCCATGTAAATCGGAGACCTGCGTCTCCGACGCGGAAGACATGATGACATCACATCAGGTAGGTGCGGACTCAACTAGGGAACGAGACAGTCCGGCTGCTAGTAACTTGCAGCAGATGCCCGTACAAGATGATTTTTTAGTGGGAGGCGGAAAACCACAAAAACTCAGGTTAAGAAATCAAGAAATAGACGAAGGAGATATCCACCACGGAGGGGGGGTAAGCGGAAGACTCATAAACCGCAAATAATACCTATTTATAACTTATCTCGGAAACAATTAACCGCTATAGAGACGAATGTACTGCAAAAGGGATTAACTTTTGTCCCTACAGTGAACTCTGATTTATTTGATGTAGAGGTCAACTTATATAAATTTTTGTGACAGATCACCCTCTGTGAACAATTTGGAAACCAGTAACAGGTATCCGAACCCCAGTTTAAATTGAAAAGTACTTATGAGCCTCAGACCTTGAATCCAGCAATAAAAAGTTTTCAACAAGTTATTATGATGGAATTACAACAAGAAGCCTCTAAAGGTAGGAAACCTATGGCTAACTTAACTGTGTTAGAAAAACAGGCTTTAAAGTCTTTGAATGATGACAACACAATTGTCATTAGACTGGCTGACAAGGGAGGTGGTTTGGTGGTCATGGACTATGCTTTTTATAGTGATGAATTGTTAAGCCAATTGGGGGATACAAAGGTTTATCAGAAGTTGAGAGATGTTCCTGTTATTGACTTTCAAAACAAAATACAAGCTGTTATAGTGACGGCGGTCCACTCAGGGATCATTACAAAAGAGATTGGGGACTACTTATTTCAAAAACATCCAAAGTGTCCGGTGACATATACTTTACCTAAGATTCACAAGGATAAGACAAGACCTCCTGGACGCCCCATAATATCTTCCAGAGGCGGTTTGTTAGAGCCTATTGGTAAATTTGTTGACAGTATATTACAGCCCATTGTACAAAGTTCACCTACCTATCTTAAGGACTCAGGACATCTCATTAACATATTACGATCTGTGATATTACCCTGTGAGAAAAAAATATATTTGGTGAACATGGATGTCACCAGTTTATATACTAATATCAGCCATGAACAGGGATTGGCTGCAGTGGATAAAAGTCTTTATGACCACCAGAGTGGAAGTGGTGCATTCCAACACTTTATTATGGAGCTGCTGGAAATAGCGCTATATTGTAATTATTTTCGTTATGATATTATCTTCATAAGGCAGGCACTGCCATGGGTGCGGCCATGGCACCTTAATATGCCAGTATCTTCATGTGTCAATATGAGAAAGAGCATATTCTATCAGAATATAGTGATTGTTTATCTATATATTACAGATTTATAGATGACTTATTCTTCATATGGACTGGCACTTTGGAGGAACTGAACAATATGACGGATCATCTTAACTCAAAAGATTCAAGCATAAGATTCTCTACCAAAGTAAGTGATACGCAGATGGAATTCTTGAACCTACTGATTACAATTGACAAGGGTAGTCTGACATATACACTGTTTCACAAAGAAACGGATAGGAATATGCTGTTATTATACAATAGTCACCACCCACCTGCCTTAAAAAACTCCCTCCCTGTGTCTCAATTTTGCAGGGTTATATGAAACAATTTGGATCCATTTAATACTGAGAAGCAATTACAGGACATGCATAACAGATTCAAGGAAAGGGGTATCCCAAACAGATACTACGGAGAGCACGGGAACGACCTATACAAAGGACTGGGACCACACAATCAGAGGTTACTAGTAGGAGTGATAATAAACTTTTGATTGGAAGTTTTAAATTTAACACTCTAAGGACTTTAAACGTAAAAGCATACAAAGAAATTGGAAAATCTTGACAGCAGATCCGACACTACTTGAACGTTTATCCAACAAACCGATGATTGCCTTCCGACGTGGTCATAACTTGAGGGACCAACTTGTCAAATTGGACAGACCTCTGACAGTGACACAAGGAAACAGTTTGTGGCTACTAACAAAGCAATGTGGATGTTTTAAGTGTAACAGATGTGAATCTTGTAAATTTATGAAGGTTGAGAACAAATTCCCTCATCCACATACTGGAGCATTGATGGAGATTAAATACCGTATCACATGTACCACATCCCATGTAATATACATGATAGTTTGCCTGTGTGGTTTGGCCTATATAGGCAAAACAGATTTATATTTAAGATTACGTATTGACGGACACAGGTCTGCTATAAAAACGGCATACAGGGATGGCAGGACAAATAAGCCTGTAGCAAAACATTTTTTACAATTTAAACATCAACTTGCTGATTTTCAGTACATGGGTATTGACCACATCCCTCTCAATAGACGAGGTGGAAACAGGTCTCAGAAATTGCTACAGCGAGAGACCTGGTGGATTAAAAAACTTGATACGGTGAACCCACACGGGGTTAATGAATATGTGTCCTTTAAGTGCTTCCTTAATGAAAGATAATCAGTGATGGTTTAGATTTGGATACCTTTATTGTTGTCTCTTTACAACAATAAAGGTGATGTTGTCCTTAGTTATACTGATATTATTGCTCGGACCTCATATAGGAGTTTTATATATGATATTTAGTTTTATGTCGTTTAGCATAGGGGATTGTATATTTTTATATTATTAGCACTTTTATATCTCTTTACACTATTTTATCTTGTTTTTACGATGATAAACAACAGTGATATTTTAGTCAAATGTATTACATTGCACTTTATACTTGGCACTTTATATTACTAATCGTGATCACCAGAACTTACATCTGGCACATTTATACTCATCTATGTTGTTTGTATGCACTTTATTGAAACTTGTCTTGAAAAGGTTAATGTTAATTACATTGGAGAATCGGTTACACTTTGATGATGTCACTGAAAATGGGGAGGAGCACTAGGATTTAAATTTGTGTGAGTGCACATTGTAACACTGCTTGATAAAGGTTGGAGAAACACGACCGAAACGTCGCAAATTGCACTTTAATAAAAAGTTCCATTGTTAATAAGACCTTGGAGTGCGCTGAATTTTTCGTATATATGGTATAGTATCAGTAGAAGAATATCAGCGCTCTACAGGTGTTTGAATAAAGTGCCTTTTATTAAAGTGCTTTATAAACCAAACATGGTGCAAAAATGCAAATAGCAACGTTTCGGTCTTTGTTTAATGGTTTGATAAAGGCCATTTATATGGTTTATAAAGCACCTTAATAAAAAGCACCTTATTCAAAGACCTGTAGAGCACTGATATTCTTCTACTGATACTATATATTTGGATACCATCAGCAGCACCAGGAACCTGGAATCACCATTGGACTGTGTGCATACTAGGGATGGCCGGTTCGCGGATCCGAACCCGGATCCGCCGCGGATTTATCCCGTTCGCGAACGGCGGATTTTTCCGGATTTTCCGCCTTCCAAACTTCTGATTCGCGGATTTTTAGTATTTTCGAAAATTTTCGAAATTACGAGTTTTCACGTAATTTCGAAAATTTTCGAAAATACGAGAAAACACATAATTTCGAAAATTTTCGAAATTACAAGGATTACTCCTATTTTCGAAAATACATATTTTCGAAAATAATAGTTTTCTCGTATTTTCGAAAATTTTCGAAAATAATAGTTTTCTCGTATTTACGAAAATTTTCAAAAATACGAAAAATTTCGTAATTTCGAGGGTATTTTTCATTTTAATGGGTCCGCTCGCGGATTTTAAAATTTTCAAATTTTTTCGAAAATTCGCGGATCCTCGAGCGGACCGGATTTTGCGAATTTCGGACATCTCTAGTGCATACCTAACCTGTATTTATATATATAAATATATATCTTTCATTTCCAAATATGACATAAAAAATCTTAATTTTACAGCTATGAATAGCTCTGTGGAAGCAGTCTCGGACTGACCCAAAGGGTTACAAAGGAATCCCCCAGTGGGCCCACAGCCCATTCACCCAAGACAACAGAAAAAAATGCTAAAATATAAATACAGAGCCAAGGGGACAGTAAGTAAAATAGAGATAACAGAGATATGAAATGTTAAGTGGGCCCTAAAACATGTCCTGGTGGGCCCCTGGTCTCAAATTTCCTGGTGGGCCCCAACAGTCCAGTCTGACTGCATGGAAGGATGTGTTAAATGGGCAGGAAGCAGGGTATAAACTGTATATCATATTGCCTAGCTTCTGATATCCTTGTCCAGTTCATTTGATTTATTGATTCTAATTTATAGTGTATATATTTGTACCTTTTTAAGAAAAATGGATAGTATTCCTCACACTCACCCTTGGGTAGAGGACAACTTACAAAGAAATAGCAAGAACTACGTACTCACATACATTACCAGAAAAATCAGTTGCCACACAAGCAGGGCGATACACCTCTCAGTTATTGGCGATTTGTGATGCGCCAAGAGACGCTATCAGCCTATAGCATCAGTGTAGCTGATAGAGGTTCTCAGTGCATCACCTGAAAATGGAATTAAAGTCATGATAACCAATGTACAATCAGTTAGTGCAACTTAAACACTTTTGTTGCGGTGGCTGTGTGGCTATCGCAGGAGATAAACACGCAGCTACCACAAGCAATATTATATGATGTTAATGGCTAACCATTGCGGCACTTTTTAGCACCATCTAACGGCTGATGTTAAAATTACCTCAATGTTTAAAGGTGTTTCACGATACACCAGGAGCCACTATCGGCCCTATAATTTCAGCGGTACTGATAGCGGTTCTCATTATGTCGCCCAAAAAAAGTAATTAGTGGAAAAATGAAGCAACACGAAATCCAAGTTGTACTAGGGTAAGACATTTTTTGTGCTTTTTGCCACAGGCAATAATGTTACCTTTATTTTTTTAAATAATGGTTTGCTGAAGTTATTCCTGCTCCTAACCAAATGGCTTGGGAACAAAGCTCCATAGGCCATAGAGGAACCAGAAGGCAGGCTTGTGGTTTTTAAAGCTCTCAGTAAGCTGATATACGACCAGACAGGCATTGATTTCTTCCAATGGTAGCACCTGAATCCACAAGCAGCAGTAATTTAAGGCACAGTAGAACTGTACAGTTGCTTTCAATCCATAAATGGCCTAGGAACAGATAAAAAATTCCCACCTGACTAGCTGAGCAGGTATAAAAAGCTATAGTGCAGAACAGTTTGTGTGTCTTCCATGGATAATCAACATTTGTTTGTTATCCCATAGCAAAGAACTGGAAACACCAACTTGCCTCCTGCTGGGCGGCTTGACGGAAAATCTTACTTGAAAAAGATTTGCCTGTCATCCTACATCAGCCTGTAAGCCTCCAGCCTCAAAGCCTCCATGGTTACTGTAAAGCACCAGAAAAAACAAAATGCATTACGAAACTTACCCGATTACTTAAATGGACTCACCTCTCACTTTAGAACGATGCATATTTCAAATAAAAGGCCTCTCTAAAATCTAGCTGTTTTTAATAACAGTTTTATTATTTTACAATTCTAGTGGATAAGCCTTCCACCTTATTCCTGTGTTATTGCAAGTTCCAATGCATATTTTTTTTCTCACAAAGTTGAATACTACTGTATATTCTACCATCTGTAGTTTGCATTAAATCAATTTCATTTAACTGTTTGTGTTGCTAACTTGGGACAGTATTTATAAAATTGCAGTATCGCAGGTTTATACTGGCTGGTATTGACAGGGCCTTAAAGGTATACTTCACAGCCAGTTATATTCTTTAACGGCATTGGTTTTAAATTTATGGCGACAGCCATACAATAATGCCACATAATTTAGAAACCACTGCGGTTATTTTATTGGCAATGCCGTGTGGTAGCAATATACTGCATGGTACAGTATAAGTGTATACAGTGAATATTTATAACCGTGGTGCAAAATAACAAAGGTTTGGTGTGACATTGGTTACTTTTTTTAAGGGCATGATGGTGAATCACCTCTCAAGTGAAAAATTATATATAGGTAAATGAATCCCCATAATAATAAAAGTTAGACTTATATATATATAATAATAGCTAGTCTCTCAGATTTCTAAATATTGCAGTTTTAGGGTTTATTCCAAGTTGTATTACAAACAACAAGTACATGCTACTGTTGCTAATCCTCCTTTTTATAATTAAAATAAGAAGTGAAGCCTACATTTAATTGTAGCCTGGTATTTACATATTAAAGGGCTTGTCCACTTACTTGTAATACCAGATTAAGCCCCACAGGAGAAATGTTGCTCTATTTATCTTAAGTTAAACTTCTTCTATCACTACTTATACAGCCCGGTTATTCGTCAGCCAGTAGACAGCTGCTGCAATGTGTTAACTATGTGTGGCACAGCAGCAGCAGAGGAGGAGTCTCAATTGAGATCATTCCCAATAGGTTTTTCATCCTCTCCTATTTCTCCAAGCTCTTTTACAAGCTTACACATGCTCAGAGGAGGCAGCAAGGGGAATATAATTTAGTCATTGGCTGTAATGTGAACTGTCACATCCATAACTGACAGCTGCTTACTGGAACAACCAAGAAGCAGAAAGAGGGGTAACAGAGCATTTGCCAGCATTTCAGGTTAGTCTGACATCTCTCAAATTTCTAAATATTAAAGGGCTTGTCCACTTACTTGTAATACCAGGATAAGCCCCCAGTAGAAATTTTGTTCTATTTACCTTAAGAAAAAATGCTTTTATCACTACTTATACAGCCCGATTATTCGTTAGCCGGTAGACAGCTGCTGTAATGTGTTAATTATGTGTGGCACAGCAGCAGAGGAGGAGTCTCCTCTGAGATCACGCTTTAGGATCATGCTGTTAGTTTGCAGGTGCACTGAGGATTTACTCATTGCACTGGATCATCACAGCATGATGCAGTGAAATATGTAACAGTGAATAGTAAGTTAGCTTGTTATTTACGACAATTGAACCACCAGGCAACATTTTCTTCCATATTGCCAATTAGTTTGTGCAGTAACAAATCTTTAATCACATTGACTCCTGCTGTCTTGATCCGCCACATTAAGCAAATTATCAATGTACCAGCAGCAAAAAGATAGAAAAGTAATGTTACCTATTTGTTTGCCTATTCTTATATTTTTCATATGCTTGAATGTTATCATTATTGTATGTAGCAATACTACATGACATCTAATCACAAACTGGCCAGTATCAATATGTACAAAAGGTCTTTAAACAGAAGCAATAAAAATTGTGGCACAAAATTATTTTAATCACTAATTCTAATACATGTTTAGATGGCCCTCTGTCCTTTCAGCTCGGTGAAATGTTCCAACTGTTTTCTATAACACTTATGTTTTTTATTAGTAGGTAACCTAGTCATGTATATTTTTATGGTGTTTTTTTTTTAAGGCATCTCCACCCTCCATAGATACTTTTATCCATATTGTAGGGCACACCCTCCCACCCCCAACTGCTAAGTTAGAAGTTTAAAAATCGATTGCAAACTCTACTTACAGATCCTGGTTCCAGCGTCGCTCTGGTCCAGCTCCCCTTCCTGACAGAACTAGAAGCAGGGGGACGGACCAGCAGCCACGGCTGTGATTGGCTGAGAGGCAGCCAATCACAGCCGTGGCTACCAGCAATAGCGAAGATGCTGGAACCAGGAGCTGTACAGTCTGGAATCGATTATTAAACTTCTAACTTAGCATTTGGGAGTGGGAGGGTATGCCTTACAATACAGATGAAAATGTTAATGCTAGGTGAAGATTTTGAAGAGAGGGATCTGGAGGGAGGGAAGGAGGAGGGTGAAATGGCTTCTATGCGCACATGTCACCATCCCTCCCAGAGGCAAGACAGAAGGCAGCAACGTTTGGACAGGAAGACAGCCACTACTCTTCAGTTTCCTGGATTTTGGACATAGACTGCAGGAGAACCATAAGGAGCAGAAATGTAAGGTAAGGTTTTTTTTAAACTGTACAGTGGGTCCAGTATGGGGCTGAATTTTAGTTTGGGGGGTGGACATGCCCTTTAAGGGATTTTCTTTCCAGGCAACTTCTGCCCATGCCCATAATTTGTGCTTAATGAACGGGTTATTAATTAATACGTATGGGACATGGGTGCAGAAAAACTGATTTCTGAACATTTTAAGGCTCATAAATAATTGGACATGTGACTATTTTAAATAAATCGACCAGATCACTTGTTCATTCAGCAGAACATTTTAATCATTTAACACAATTGGATGATCTCTTTTATTCTAACTCCATTCCATCTTGACACTAAAAGTCTTTATTGGAATGAATAGATAAACACATTTACACCTTAATTTACCCTGCAGACATTAAGGCTGGGTACACACGGGCAGATCTTTCGGCCCATTCGACCGATGCTTCAATGGCCAGGGTCAATCTCGTTTGCCCGTTTGTCTGATTTGGACAAACTAGCGATCGGACCTGTTGGTAAATCATGGTCATTCGTGATGTTCCCTATACGACAACATGATCAGTCATGCAAACTGTCGCCCCTGACAACTATTGCCGCGACCGATAGTCATTTGTCCCAGCCGAGCACTAAAGAATTGGTGCATAACTTTCAGTATTACACTTCTCAAACTGTAGATTTTTTTTACTGGCAAACACCATACTGCAATTACTTTGTAACACTTGGTACATCATTAACCTATAGGGGCTGATGCAAGAGTTTGCCCATGATATTTAATTTCAGCAACCAATCAAATTTGTTTTCAAACTTTTGCATCTTTTATTGCATCAGCTCTTTAGTGGGAGATGCAAAAATGCACACCAGCGTTACTTTCCCAACGGAGATCCCGCAATGCTGTAATCACTTTGCAAGATTTGCTGGATTGTGGTCAGGTAATGCCTCCATAGAAGAGAAGTTAGGTTTCACGTTACATTGTAGCGCAAAACTAAACGTTTTGGTTATTAAATTGTTCGCTTGTACAATTAATACAAAATGGCGCAGGCCATCAGGTAGAGACATGGTTATTTTTATTTTGCCAATAACAGCAAATATTCCATCTCGTGTTAACCTTACAATTTTCCCTATGTGCAACCAAACAATTCTGCAACCTGCCTAGAATTCTGTGCTTAGTAGGTTAAACATAGCCTACTTTCGTGTAGCAAAATCTATTGGCAGACATAATTGATCATTTCCATAATAGATTCCCTTGCATGTAATTGTCTAAGACTGCTTTAACTTTTACTGAGTCCATCAAGCATATCTGAGTGGATGTTTCCATTGTATTTTAAGACTGCTGGCTTGTCTGCACTGAGAGGTTAGATAATTTAGCCCCCAGACAAAGACCTATGTATGAAATTTATAGAGCAGACAGAAAAAGCAGTGTGAGCTAATTTATTTTACATTTTGACAAGGCTTACCAGTATTTACCTATGTATTTACAGCATTTGCTCATGTCTATTACAAAATAAGACAATTCACATTTTATTTTATCATTTACTTTAATTATCATTGACCACAATGGTAATAACTGTTTTAATGATAACTATTTTGCAGGGCATGGGGTTAAAATGGTTGCATATAATAAAGGCAGTGCATTTTAAACAGTGCATGATTAACAATCTAGGAATATTTATTCATCTAAAATAAACAGATTATAACTGTTCTGTGTTCAACTAATCATGTTCAGACATACACAAGTGCCTGGTAAATGCTGATTTGAATATTAATGTAAAATTAATGATACACTTGACTGATGTATTTAATATTTTGTTTCCTTGTGACTATAACTGGATGTTCCAAATTCCAGTTCTCAAGCATCTAATTCTACATTATGTTGTAAATTTACACTAGGCCCACACTAATTATTAAAAAAATAACTGCTTTGTTAGACTATTTCATAATTTCACAGGTTTGAAAATATAGAATATACATAAGTGTCAGTTGGTATTTATGGGAAAAAATGGCTAAATTGGCTATGCAGCATGCAGACAATGTTTCTGCCCCTGATCATGGGCCTTTAACAAACCTAGTGTGCAAAACTACATTTTATATTTAAATACATCATATCCTGTGACATCATAAGAAACGCCTACTAACATTTTAGAGACAATTCACAGTATATATATTTTGAGTGTCATCGTTCAAAATTTGGTGTTGAAAAAAAAAAGAAAATTCTACTTCCATTGAATTCAATTGGGGTTGATTTGAATTTTCCAATGAAACTAAACTTGCTGTTCTCTACTAATGGCATAATGTACCTCCTATTGTAAATTATAAGGATATTAGAAGTCACTTTTTGACCATATAAAAACATGAGGTAGGGAGCATGTCAATAAACCTCAAGGTTTCCAAATGTAATGATTTTCAAATGTATTTAATAACGGTAACCAAACAACAAAGACAAAACCTTTTTATCTAAAGAGGCAGCAAACCCCTTAAAAGGAGATGTTCAATGCAAATACATATACAGTATTTTACGTCCTAATGACCTTAACCTGCCCATTCAGCAGTGTATAAATAAATGCTTCTGAAATACTGACTTCCTGTTTGCAGGACCTCTAATAGAGACCGTTATGGTCTTGCCCTTGACCTGGCGCATGGGTTGATTCCATTGAGATGTGAGCATGTGTGATCCATCCAACAGCCAATCAGTAGAAATAACTTTTAGGAACATTCCAAGGTAGTGTGCATTCTGGGAAGAAGAACCATTACAGAACATGAAATGTCATCTCACTAATGTCAACAGCTGGGAACAGCAAGGGGTATAAATTGAAAACAGATTTTTCAAAATGGAAGGGAATATGTAGAACAACTAGGTATGCATAATATGAACTAAGAATTTTCAAAATAATGACATTGAGGGTACAAAGATGAAACTCTTCTTTAAAGTTTATCTCTCCTCAATTATCTTTTTAAAAACTATTAATTTATCCATGTGGATATTTTCCTCCTATTATACACGAATAGACTAATATTTAGAATCTATTGTTTAAAGGGCAAAGTGCTCTGATGTCACTTCCTCAAACTAATATTAACATATAATGCTCTGAGTCTGACTGGAGTTGTCATGTGCCAGTTCACATGGAAGAATGCAGGTACAAATGGAATGGAAATGTGGAAAAGAGACTAATTCAGAGAATGAGGAAACTCCAATAGAAAGATGATTGAGAGCACAGAAATAAAGGGAATGTGGGGGGAGGAGAAGAGAGGAGAATGGAAGGAAGAGAAGGGGAGGTTGAGATGAGAAGTGAAAAAGAAAGAAAAAAAATAGAAAAGCATAGACAGCGGAGGAAAGGGAAAAAAAACAACAAGGGAAAATGAAGTGGAGAAAGTTGATACTGAAAAGTGTAGGTATATATTTTTTTTAAAAATTCCCATGATCCAAAATGCTTTTATCCATTTTCACCAATATGCAAATGACAGTCAGATTACTAAAAAGTACATAAAAAGGCACTGACCAATCAGCAAAGCACTTCAAAATCTGACTCAGCTATGTCTTAAAATGGCGAGTTGTCTAGACTGTGTTATAGGAATTTTTGATAAAAGCTATCGAGTTAAGAGAAGCTTTTGTTTCTACTTGGGATACTCATAAAAAGAAAATCAATCTGATTTTGCTACCCAGCTGCTTATAAATATAGTGAGCACTGAGCCCATTTTATCTAATGTACAAGTGTATTACTTGTCATCCTGACAATTCTGTTTGTGTTTTCAATTTTGCCTTTTGTTATAATCCGAGGATATTGCATTTTGCATCCTGTAAATTAAATATTGGATTTAATGCACTGGAAGAACATAGAGTGTTAAAATGCTTAATTCAAGTAGGTAAAAGCCTCAGGGCATTTAAAGCCTAGCTGATATCATGTTAATATTGCATTAAGCATTCACTTATTGCACAGGATGCTTATTCGTAATGTCTGCAGGGAGGACTGCTTCCAAAGATTTCAATTTCAATAAACAGATTATGCAGTCGCAGTCTATACAGTAAGGAAGGTAGTAATGAATTGGTTAGAAAGTCCCTTGCCATTTGTGCTCTGTTTTTTAATTTTGTAAATAGCATCAACAGTGTTCTGAAGGTAAGCGTTTGCATGCTTAATTGATTTATATAATATATATATATATTATTTTTTTATGTTATGTGTTGTGTGTGAAACACTTAATATGATGAATTAGAAAACAAAATTTCATCTGATAAGAAACAATGGGATACTAAAGCATTATTTTTTTAAATAGGCTCACATTTTTAGGGTATGTCTGTAGAATTTAAGGTCTACAATTTAAGTCTACATCGGAGATGTTAATTGCCACTCTTTGGGTGTTTTGGAAAATACAACTCCCAGTATCCTTGTTTGCATTCCCAGGCTGCAGTTTCCAAACATCTAGAGGGCCACAATTCTACATGCCTGGTCTATGTTTTAAAGAGACCAATTTAAGGAATTTCCACTGTGTAAAATTAACAGTTTATTTAAATAAACAATAGTAAAGGGGTTTAAACTAGTTGACTATGTAATATACATTAGAGCAATTTTTATTCATTTTTCCCTTTTTGCATTAAAAGCTTTTATTATAAAATACAAATAAATTAATTAGTTATTTATTTGTTGTTCTAATGTTAGGTGTAGAAAAATATTATTCACTCAGGAAGAAAAAAAATCTATATACCTGTGTTAAAGGCATAGGGGGTTGTAAAGATCTTGTTAAAGGGTAACTGTTAAAGGGTCTCCATACAATTGTCCTTTATTGAAAGGAACTCTTTCATTCCTTTTCAAACAACCTTGTATGATTTTACTATTTTCTGGATCTTAGCCTTGTAAAGTTACACTTCCCAGTCTGCCCTGTTTGTGTCTCTGTATCAGGCATGATTGATAATTTGTCATAAACCACATCCCCAAAAATCAATCTTTTCTGAAGCTAGTTACAGACCTGCAACCATTCTCTGTCCAGTCTTCTATCACTCTTTAGGGGAGAGAGAAAAATATTTTCAGGCTTGCGGCTATCTTTAAAAATGATTTAGAAGTTTAGATATACTGCACTATGGGGCATATTTAAAAAGGTTTGTTAAATTATTCGCCTCCATTATAAAGCAGTGATAACCAGTGGAGATGTAATGTGTTCGAATAGAACCAGTTTCGAATCAAATCTGAGGGTTTTGAAGTCCCAACAAAACTTTTGGAACTCCCGGATTTCACGGAACCTGGATTTTTAGAATTTTTGATTTTTACCAAAATCGAAGTAGACGGTTTCGAAAATTGAAAGTAGACGATTATCGAAAATCGAAAGTAAACGATTATCGAAATCAAAAGTAGACGATTATTGAAAATCGAAAGTAAACGATTATCGAAAATCGAAAGTAGACGGTTTATCGAAAATTGAAGTAGACGATTACGAAAATCGAAAGTAAACGATTATCAAAATTGAAAGTAGAGACTATTATCGAAAATCGAAAGTAGACGATTATCGAAAATCGAAATAAGACGATTATCGAAAATCAAAGATCGAATCATCAAAAGTAACGATCGATTTTGGTAGCTCTCGAAAACAGCCCGATTGTGAGCAAAGATAGTTTTAAAATAAGTTTTGGTTATATTTACTGGTTCCCCAGACAGTAACCTACTATTACTATTTGTCCCTCAAAATGGACAGAAACATCCATTTTTTTTCTCCCATAGACTTATATGGGTCCGTTTTCGAATGTTCGAATTTTCCGGAAACGGAACGAAGCTCAACAGTTTCGAACATCTCTAACAACCAGTGGGGAAGTAATTAACGCTATCTTTTGCTATTTTGTTTTCTCCATATATCGATACGGTAACCGCTTGATCATTTTTATAAATGGCGAAAACTGTTTTATTATGTTCAGCTATTCAAAATCGCCAAGTCTGAGGTGGCCATTTATCTAGCCTGCCAATGGGTCCATGGAAGGTGTTAGTACATTGTAGAGTGTTTCTCTATACTAATATGTACTCAGGGGGGTATTAGACTATTCATCGTCATTTACTATAAAACGATCTGCGATTTTTCCGATTTTCCCAAGATCGCTTTTTTAAGGTTCCAATTTTCTATATTTACCAATAAAGTCAAATGGGGATCTAAGAGACATACAGGGTTATTCAATAAAAGTTCTTATCGTTTAAAATGGTGCTAATTTTGCCCCAACCAATCAGATTTTAGCTTTCAAATGTTAAATAAGTTCTGATTGGTTGGGGCAAAATTAGCACCATTTTTAACGATAAGAACTTTTATTGAATCTCCCTGATACTGTATTATTAAAGGGGCTTTATTTTCGCAAATTTTATCTTCAGACTTCACCATAATTGTTTCAACTTTCCTTTTCGTCATAGTTATTAAAAAGGCAAATTTTAATCAAAGGCAAAAATTGCATAAAAAAAAGTAGCACAAATAATGCTGAAAATGTGGAGAAATGTTAAGTTTAGCACAAATGATGGTAAATAGGTAATACTCCCTGGTAGCTTTTCAAAGTGTCAAATTGGTTAATACACACTGAACACCTATCTTTGTTATTTAAAAATAGCCTAACACATGTGGAGTTTTTTTTTTTAGCAAAAGATATGATAAATAGTGTAAAACTTACCCAGTCAAATTTTCTCTATTTTATAAATAATACAATTTTTTTTAGTATTTATTATTTTCAGCAAACTGCAGCTAATTATCAAACCAGTTGCATTAATATGGGGACATACCATAGTGCTGTGTAAAGCTAGGTACACACCTAGCGATTTTTCCTCCTGACCGACCATTCGATACTTTCCAGGATACTTTCCAGGAGGAAGGACTGTCGGTCGCGGCAAAAGCAGCCGCGTCCGATAGTCACCGCGACCGATCGTGCGGTCCATAGAGGACCGCACGATCGGACGAGGTTTTCCACCCTGTCCGATCGTCCTTTCGTCCGATTCGGACGAACGGTCGATCGGACATGGGCACATTCGGATTCGATAATTTCGGTCCGATCGACCGATACACTGAACTATCGGTCGATCGGACCGAAATATCTAATCGTGTGTACCCAGCTTAAGAAATAGTCACGTTAATGGAACGTAAAAAAAAATGCGAAATGGCTAAAATAGCAATCGTTTATAAATATGCCCCTATATCTCTTATCCTTCTTCACTGATACATTAAAGTAATGGTTAATAAAAAGGCATTTTATACCAAGCTCCACTACATGGTTTGCCTATTTAGGTGAGGCCATACATTAGTCCACTTACCATTCAACAAGATCGATAAAACAACAAAAGTATAAATTTACCAATAATAATATGAAAATAAAGAATATAAGAAATATAATTTTGTTGTTATTACAGTAGTGTGCTCTCAACAGAATTTGATCACAAAAACCTTTCTAAAGTTGTTGTTAGCTTTACCCAGTGTTATCGCCAGTCTGTTCAATAAGTCTCTGAAATTACCAAAAATTATATCTGGAAAAGCTGTAATATGCCTAACATTCAGGGATATGTAATACTTGGTGCTTCTCTTACCTTCTGTGTTCCTGCATCTCCCCCTTTATGTTTTCAATTTAGACATAGCCATGTCCAAAAAGATATCACCCAAAGGATATAGAATATTAAGATATTAGGTTGTTTGTTCTGTGTATATGCAGATACCAGTACATATTTTACACATGTTTAGTACTATATACATGCCATAAGATGTGCACAGGTTTGCCTGTGCTATCACCTTGCTGTAACCAATCAGATCATAGCTTTTTACTAGGTTCCTTCAGTTAGATGACATCTGACTGGTTGCTGTAGATAATCAGCATAGGCAAATATTTGCACATTATATTGTTCCAGCCCTCTAAAATCTAGATTGTCAACATATTTCTGCTTCAAATCAATTCTCTCCTTTGTATAGTAATACATCAAAGTGTATCAGCAGTACTGAAACTAAAAGAATCTTACTGGAATAGTTTGGGTCCAGATTTTTTTCACTCGAGCAGTAGGGGGCAGGGCTGTGATGAGTGGAGGTGGAACTGGAGGCATGGCGACAGCTGAAGGCAGGATTACAGTGTAAATGGGTAGGGAGTGGGCATTTTGGAGGCAGGGCTGCCAGGGCCGGTGTTTGGACAGGATTTTGTCCCTAACTGCGGGACTTCGGATTTTGTCCCTGCAGTCAGGACAATCCCATCCAAATAGGAACGCCTGGCAAATCTGTTCCAACATTACGTATATAAAGAAAAGGAAATCTATTTTGTTTTTTCTATTCTTAGCATAGCTATGCATTTATAGCCTTCACATTGATGCTTTAACAAGTAGCGTAAATTCTTTGATAAATATCTCCTAGTGTTAGGCTAGGTGCACATGAGCAAAGATTTGGCCAAAAAATGAGCACAGATATTTTGTGCCTAAATAAAGAAATAACGTTCGGTTAGCCCAAAATATCTGTGGTAATTTTTTGGCCAAGGTCATTTTATGGCCAATTAGGCATGTCAGTAAATCATACCCAATTTTGCAGTCTCCTATGGAGCGCACGACCGGTTGTGGCTATTGTCGAACAGTCAGCCAGGCCAAAATTACCACCTTAACTTACAAAAGAACACATGTAAAAAATTTCCATATCCAGTCAAATAACAAAGTTACAGGGATACAAACTGGGAGCGTTACCCTTATCACATACAGCAGTTGCGTCCATTGCCCTTCATCAATGAGCCATAATTATTTAGGTCAAATCTTAAGACTTTATTGTGTTAAGTAAAATCAGCATAGGACGTATTTACAGGTAAATCTGTCTTAGGAAACATCTGCATGACTTTTAATGTTGTCTCTGCTTCTGTGGGTTTCCCCCAGACACTCTAGTTTCCCCCGCATTCCAAGAAAACCATACTCAGATAGAGATCCGTTGCTGTGAATATTGCTCAAAATAGAGAGCAACATTGTTTACTTAGACACAGAATTTCCAATGTACCCAGAACAAATTGCAATTCACACTTTTTTTTAAGCTTTGACATGGTGTCATGCCACAGGATTTCTTTCTTTCAATAAATAGAAATATTTCTAATCTAACAAAAAAAAAGGAGTAATCCTTTTGTTAGATTAGAAATATTTAAAAAATAAATTAATAAATAAATTAGTGGTATTTTTTATTCTATTTATTTCACCATGTTTATAAAGAGGCAATTTTTCAAGGTCAAATATAACACAATGAAAAGCTGCGCTAATAAAACTGAAAATATGAACATATTACCAGAGCATGGCATACGGATGGTAAATGGATAATACACCCTAGTGACTTTTCCAAGTAGTTGAAAACGTTTAGTACACAGAAAAGAACATTGTTATGTAAAATAGTCTAACACATCTAGCATTTTTTCAAACAAAGATGTTAAATAGTGTAAAACTCACCTGACTTTTTTTCCCTGCTTTAAGAGGGTAACACACCATGACTGATTTTCATTCTAGCTAAATTCATAGGGTAACACCCCATGGCAATTTTTCAGCAATAGACATATCAATGGAATTTTCCATGTATAAAAAGTACCTATCACCAGGGATAAGGAGATACAATTAGGGCTATGTACAGAGAGACGTAAATGGCGTTTTCCATCCAAAAAGTCACGTTAAACCATGTACCAAAGGTTAACATGATTTTAAGACATAACTAACAGTAGTTACGGCAGTACGGAAAGACTGTGTTGTGAAACCACCGCAAGGTATGTTCAACAGCTCTTTAAGGCAGAGTCTTTAACGCCAGCAGATAGCTGGCGTTAAAGGTTCGGAATGGATAAACTCCATTCGCTATGCATTGATATGCACTGAGAGCTGCTATCAGCTCAGTGCTTTGCCTAGAGGAGGCAATAGAGAGCGATACCAGAGATTATGTCCTTAGATTAGCAGAAACTTGAACTATCACCACCATTTTATTTCCAATTGTCCTTTTAACAGAAATGTACACAATAAAAAGTCAGAGACACCCAATAGGAAAAACTCTAGTTTATTGATTTGAACCATGCAAGATCTTTTAGTATTATTGTTAACAGCAAAACAATAAAGGAGAAATTCAGTGCAAATACATATACTAAAAAAATAGCAGTATTCTCTCATCCTAATGACCCCCCCAAACTAAAATGTTCACCACAACTGGCTCCACTGTGTAGTGTTAAAAAATCCTTACCTTACACCTCTGCTCCAAATGCTTGTCCTGCATTGCATATCCAAAGTCCAGAAAACTGAAGAATAGGATCGTTCCTGTGTGTGAAAAGGTATCTGCCTCCTCCCTGCCCTCCTGGAGGCTTCTGGCATGCGATTGCCTGTCAGCCAAACACGGACGCGGCAGCCAGTTCGGCCCCTAATGGTACTCCGTTCCTGGAAGTATCATTAGAGGCCATGGCCATGGAAAGAAGGCTAGTAAGTAAGTTGTCAGGCAGTTTTTTAGAATTTAAACCATGCGGTTATGGTTGGGAGCGGGATGCCTACACTACAGAAAAAAGTTATTTTTAATGTGGACATACCCTTTAACCTGCCCCTTTAGCATTTTGTCTGTGTATAAATAAATGCTTCTGAAATACTGACTCCCTGTTAGAAGGACCCCTAATAGACACCATTATGGTCTTGCCCTTGACCCAGCGCCTGGGTTGATTCAGTTGCTCAGTAGAGATCTGAGCATGTTTGACCAATCTAACCGCCAATCAGTAAAAATGACTGTTGGGAGCATTCCAAAGTAGTGTGCATCCTGGGAAGAGAAAGGACTGTTATAGAACCTTAAATGTCAGCTCACTAATGTCAACAGCAGGAAATAGCAGGAATAAATGATTAAGTAACTCAATAGGTGATTATAGAAGTAGAAAAATAAGGTTACAGCACTGTGTGATTACCTATCTAGTAAATCAAAACTACATGGCAAAGCTTTTTCAGTTTTCTCAGTTCCAAAGCTTTTCTTATATATGCATCTGTTATATTGAATTAAAACATATGGGCCTCAATTCATTTTTTTATTTCGGGAAACTAAATTTGCTCAACTGTGGGGGGTGGAGGGTTTATGTATGATGATAACTCTAAAGCTATTACAGTATGTTAATTAAATACAAATGTTCAGGACATCATCATGAGTTGATCTTCATTGCCTAACCTTCCTTTACAGTAGCACAATTACTCTCTGGAAGCTCTAGGCAACATTTACCCCAGACTCTTTTGTGCTTTTTTTTCATCCCAAATCAATGACAAGTCACGTTAACAGCAGTGTTTAATTCTATCAATATGTGACCAATTGTGTTAGATTGTTTGCTCATTGATTTTGCTTAGTGCCAGAGTGGAGCTTTTAAATAGGAAATGCTTTCCCCAGCTCCGCTCCAAAGTGACAAATGAGTGTATGAGTATGCAACCCATATTTATGACAATACCACTGACAGGCCTGGTTCTATTAAGATGATGTGAATCTGGTGTTTTTGGCAACCTCACATTATATATGGGATACAGATTTTTCACAGCTCTTTGTTGAGTGGACAAACATTACAAAGTACACTGAGCCATGTCTACAGTTTCCATGTATGGTTGCGGTACCACTACAGAATCCTTGATAACCATCTCATTATTTCCTTGCATCTTTAGCTGACAGCACACATTGCTATTTGATCACACTGTGTGTAGTGAACTGACAGGGAAAGCACTCATAACTGTCTTCTGTATTTCTCATAATCGGAGGTTCACATCACCCACACATGAGGCACTTCCCACCGGTGACAGTGGTAACAGTAACCTGCAGTAATTTCTGTTACATTAACATGTTTGTACTAAAGTAGAAAGATTGGTAGACATGCTTTAAGATTTAAAATGGATCTATAAATATTTCATCTGATAATGAAAAAACACAACTAGGGAGATTCAATAAAGTTCTTATCTTTAAAATGGTGCTAATTTTGCCCAACCAATCAGATATTATTTAACATTTGAAAGGTAACATCTGATTGTTGGGGCAAAATTAGCACCATTTTTAACGATAAGAACTTTTATTGAATATCCCTGAACTTTTTCTTTCCCCAATTAATCCAGGCTTTTCCTGTCTCCAGGCCTGTAAACAATTGGTTAAATAATTTTAATTTATTCTTAAAATATTGAGAATTACTGGTATTAATACATATACTGTATTAATACATATACTGTAGATCTGGTTGATCCAGGGATACTTTCCGATTGCCGTTTGGAGTCAGGAAGGAATTCCCCCCCTTTTAGTTGGGTTTTTTGCCTTCCTCTGAATCAACTGTTTTAAACTGAAGGTTTAAAAAAAAAGTGAATAGGTTGGACTTGATGGACGTATGTCTTTATTCAACCTCAATTACTATATTACTCTATTACCGTACCACCAAACCCTTGTTTTCACTATATCCCTTTCTCCTTTCCATCCAAAGTTCATATTTATTACATACTGTAGAAAAAAAAATAACTACATCCTAATTCCTAAATCGATATCACCCTATGCATCAGAATATCAAATCCTTGGCTATTCTTGTAAAGAGTTTATTAGATACACTATCCTCTAGGTAAGGATTGGTACTGAGGTTTGTTCAAATTTTTACATAGTTCTTACAGACTGTCACAGAGATAGATTAATAGATAGATCAGTTGGTAATACGTTGATAATGACTTTTTTAATAAAGCTATACTTCTGCCAAAACAGTTATTTACCTACTTAATATTTTACTCACATTTATTTTTATAGATCCTTTTAAATCTTAAAGCATGTCTACCAATCTTTCTACTTTAGTACAAACATGTTAATGTAACAGAAATTACTGCAGGTTACTTACCACTGTCACCGGTGGGAAGTGCCTCATGTGTGGGTGATGTGACTCCGATTATGAGAAATACAGAGACAGTTATGAGTGCTTTCCCTGTCAGTTCACTACACACGGTGTGATCAATAGCAATGTGTCTGTCAGCTAAAGAGCAAGGAAATAATGAGATGGTTATCAAGGATTCTGTAGTGGTACCGCAACCATACATGGAAACTGTAGACATGGCTCAGTGTCTTTGTAATGTTTGTCCACTCACAAAGAGCTGTGAAAAATCTGTATCCCATATATAGTGAGGTTGCCAAAAACACCAGATTCACATCATCTTATAGAACCAGGCCTTTCAGTGGTATTTGTCATAAATATGGGTTGCATCCTCATACACTCATTTGTCACTTTGGAGCGGAGCTGGGGAAGCATTTCCTATTTAAAAGCTCCACTCTGGCACTAAGCAAATCAATGAGCAAACAATCTAACACAATTGGTCACATATTGATAGAATTAAACTGCTGTTAACGTGACTTGTCATTTTTTGGGTGAAAAAAAAGCACAAAAGAGTCTGGGGTAAATGTTGCCTAGAGCTTCCAGAGAGTAATTGTGCTACTGTAAAGGAAGGTTAGGCAATGAAGATCAACTCATGATGATGTCCTGAACATTTGTATTTAATTAACATACTGTAATAGCTTTAGAGTTATCATCATACATAACCCTCCCACCCCCCACAGTTGAGCAATTTAGTTTCCCGAAATAAAAAAATGAATTGAGGCCCATATGTTTTAATTCAATATAACAGATGCATATATAAAAAGCTTTGGAACTGAGAAAACTGAAAAGCTTTGCCATGTAGTTTTGATTTACTAGATAGGTATCCACAGTGCTGTAACCTTATTTTTCTACTTCTATAATCACCTATTGTTACTTAATCATTTATTCCTGCTATTTCCGCTGTTGACATTAGTGACTGACATTTAAGGTTCTATAACAGTCCTTTCTCTTCCCAGGATGCACACTACTTTGGAATGCTCCAACATTCATTTTTACTGATTGGCGGTTAGATTGGTCAAACATGCCCAGATCTCTACTGAGCAACTGAATCAACCCAGCGCTGGGTCAAGGGCAAGACCATAATGGTCTATTAGGGGTCCTTCTAACAGGGAGTCAGTTATTTCAGAAGCATTTATTATCACACAGACAAAATGCTAAAGGGGCAGGTTAAAGGGTATGTCCACTTAAAATAACTTTTTTCTGTAGTGTAGGCATCCCGCTCCCACCCATAACCGCATGGTTTAAATTCTAAAAAACTGCCTGACAACTTACTTACTAGCCTTCTTTCCATGGCCATGGCCTCTAATGATACTTCCAGGAACGGAGTACCATTAGGGGCCGAACTGGCTGCCGCGTCCGTGTTTGGCTGACAGGCAATCGCATGCAAGAAGCCTCCAGGAGGGCAGGGAGGAGGCAGATACCTTTTCACACACAGAACGATCCTATTCTTCAGTTTTCTGGACTTTGGTATGCAATGCAGGACAAGCATTTGGAGCAGAGGTTTAAGGTAAGGATTTTTTAACACTACACAGTGGAGCCAGTTGTGGTGAACATTTTAGTTTGGGGGGGTCATTAATGATGAGAGATACTGCTATTTTTTTAGTATATGTATTTGCACTGAATTTCTCCTTTATTGTTTTGCTGTTAACATAATACTAAAAGATCTTGCATGGTTCAAATCAATAAACTAGAGTTTTTCCTATTGGGTGTCTCTGACTTTTTATTGTGTACATTTCTTTAAAAGGACAATTGGAAATAATGGTGGTGATAGTTCAGTTTCTGCTAATCTAAGGACATAATCTCTGGTATCGCTCTCTATTGCCTCCTCTAGGCGCAAGCACTGAGCTGATAGCAGCTCTCAGTGCATATCAATGCATAGCGAATGAGTTTATCCATTCCGAACCTTTAACGCCAGCTATCTGCTGGCGTTAAAGACTCTGCCTTAAAGAGCTGTTACATACCTTGCGGTGGTTTCACAACACAGTCTTTCCGTACTGCCGTAACTACTGTTAGTTATGTCTTAAAATCATGTTAACCTTTGGTACATGGTTTAACGTGACTTTTTGGATGGAAAACGCCATTTACGTCTCTCTGTACATAGCCCTAATTGTATCTCCTTACCCTGGTGATAGGTACTTTTTATACATGAAAAATTCCATTGAATGTCTATTGCTGAAAAATTGCCATGGGGTGTTACCCTATGAATTTAGCTAGAATGAAAATCAGTCATGGTGTGTTACCCTCTTAAAGCAGGGAAAAAAAGTCAGGTGAGTTTTACACTATTTAACATCTTTGTTTGAAAAAATGCTAGTGTTTTAGACTATTTTACAATACAATGTTCTTTTCTGTGTACTAAACGTTTTCAACTACTTGGAAGTCACTAGGGTGTATTATCCATTTACCACCGTATGCCATGCTCTGGTAATATGTTCATATTTTCAGTTTTATTAGCGCAGCTTTTCATTGTGTTATATTTGACCTTGAAAAATTGCCTCTTTAAACATGGTGAAATAAATAGAATAAAAATACCACTAATTTATTTATTAATTTATTTTTAATATTTCTAATCTAACAAAAGGATACTTTTTTTTGTTGATTAGAAATATTTCTATTATTAAAGAAAGAATCTGGCTGACACCATTCAAGCTTAAAAAAAGTGTGATTGCAATTGTTCTGGGTACATTGAAATTCTGTGTCTAAGTAAACAATGTTGCTCTCTATTTGAGCAATATTCACAGCAACGGATCTCTATCTGAGTATGGTTTTCTTGGAATGCGGGGGAAACTAGAGTGTCTGGGAAACCCACAGAGACAGAGACAACATTAAAAGTCATGCAGATTTTTTCCTAAGACAGATTTACCTGTAAATACGTCCTATGCTGATTTTACTTAACACAATAAAGTCTTAAGATTTGACCTAAATAATTATGGCTCATTGATGAAGGCAATGGACGCAACTGCGGTATGTGATAAGGGTAACGCTCCAGTTTGTTTCCCTGTAACTTTGTATTATTTGACTGGATATGGAAATTTTTTACATGTGTTCTTTTGTAAGTTAAGGTGGTAATTTTGGCCTGGCTGACTGTTCGACAATAGCCACAACCGGTCGTGCGCTCCATAGGAGACTGCAAATTGGTATGATTTACTGACATGCCTAATTGGCCTAAAAATGACCTTGGCCAAAAAATTACCACAGATATTTTGGGCTAACACGAACGTTATTTCTTTATTTAGGCACAAATATCTGTGCTCATTTTTTGGCCAAATCTTTGCTCATGTGCACCTACCTAACACTAGGAGATATTTATCAAAGAATTTACGCTACTTGTTAAAGCATCATGTTGAAGGCTATAAATGCATAGCTATGCTAAGAATAGAAAAACAAAATAGATTTCCTTTTCTTTATATACGTAATGTTGGAACAGATTTGCCAGGCGTTCCTATTTGGATGGGATGTCCTGACTGCAGGGACAAAATCCGAGTCCCGCGTTAGGGACAAAATCCTGTCCAAACACCGGCCCTGGCAGCCCTGCCTCCAAATGCCACTCCCTGCCCATTTACACTGTAATCCTGCCTTCAGCTGCGCCATGCCTCCAGTTCCACCTCCGCTCATCACAGCCCTGCCCCCTACTGCTCGAGTGAAAAAAATCTGGACCCAAACTATTCCAGTAAGATTCTTTAGTTTCAGTACTGCTGATACACTTTGATGTATTACTATACAAAGGAAGAATTGATTTGAAGCAGAAATATGTTGACAATCTAGATTTTAGAGGGCTGGAACATATATGTGTCAAATATTTGCCTATGCTGATTATCTACAGCAACCAGTCAGATGTCATCTAACTGAAGGAACCTAGTAAAAAGCTATGATCTGATGGTTACAGCAAGGTGATGCACAGGCAACCTGTGCACATCTTATGGCATGTATATAGTACTAAACATGTGTAAATATGTACTGGTATCTGCATATACACAGAACAAACAACCTAATATCTTAATATTCTATATCCTTTGGGTGATATCTTTTTGGACATGGCTATGTCTAAATTGAAAACATAAGGGGGGATGCAGAACAGAAGGTAGAGAAGCACCAAGTATTACATATCCCTAATGTTAGGCATTACAGCTTTTCCAGATATAATTTTTGGTAATTCACGAGACTTATTGAACAGACTGGCGATAACATGGGTAAACTAACAACAACTTTAGAAAGGTTTTTGTGATCAAATTCTGTTGAGAGCACAACTACTGTAATAACAACAAATTATATTTTCTTATATTCTTTATTTTCATATTATTATTGGTAAATTTAATTTTTGTTGTTTATCGATCTTGTTGAATGGTAAGTGGACTAATGTATGGCCTCACCTAAATAGGCAACCATGTAGTGGAGCTTGGTATAAAATGCCTTTTATTAACCATACTTTATGTATCAGTGAAGAAGGATAGAGTATAGCATATTTATAAACGATTGCTATTTTAGCCATTTCGCATTTTTTTTTACGTTCCATTAACTGACTATTTTCTAAGCTGGGTACCCACGATTAGATATTTCGGTCCGACGACCGATAGTTCAGTATCGGTCGATCGGACCGAAATTATCGAATCCGAATGTGCCCATGTCCGATCGACCGTTCGTCCGAATCGGACGAAAGGACGATCGGACGGTGGAAAACCTCGTCCGATCGTGCGGTCCTCTATGGACCGCACGATCGGTCGGCGTGACTATCGGACGCGGCTGCTTTGCCGCGACCGACAGTCCTTCCTCCTGGAAAGTATCTGAAAGTATCGAATGGTCGGTCAGAGGAAAAATCGCTAGGTGTGTACCTAGCTTTACACAGCATCTGTATGTCCCCATATTATTGCAACTGGTTTGATAATAAGCTGCAGTTTGCTGAAAATAATAAATACTAAAAAAAATTGTATTATTTATAAATAGAGAAAATTTGACTGGGTAAGTTTTACACTATTTATCATATCTTTTGCTAAAAAAAAAAACTCCACATGTGTTGAGGAAAGTTGAAAGTTGAAACAATTATGGTGAATCTGAAAATAAAATTTGCGAAAATAAAGCCCCTTTAATAATACAGTATCAGGGAGATTCAATAAAATTTCTTATCGTTAAAAATGGTGCTAATTTTGCCCAACCAATCAGAACTTATTTAACATTTGAAAGCTAAAATCTGATTGGTTGGGGCAAAATTAGCACCATTTTAAACGTAAAGAACTTTATTGAATAACCCTGTATGTCTCTTAGATCCCCATTTAGCTTTATTGGTAAATATAGAAATTGGAACCTTAAAAGCGATCTTGGGAAAATCGGAAAAATCGCAGATCGTTTTATAGTAATGACGATGAATGTCTAATACCTACCACCGGCCATCTACTGTGTGTCCATTTTCTTCCAAGACAAAACCAGACAGTAACAAGGCTGCATGTTATAAAATAGAGATTTGATATTGCAAATACAGGGACCTATCAGGTTTATTTTTAGAGTCATGCGCGCTCAGTGGTGTGAATACATATAGTGATTTTGATTTGTCAGAGAAATCCTCTACCATGTTACTTCCACCACACTATCCCGTACGCATTGTGTGCATATTGGTCTAGATAACTATGACCACCTTCTAGATCGTTTGGCCGAACTATATGTTGCGAACACTTATGCTGATACGTATATACATGATACAGTTCTTCCTCTGCCTTTTTTATTGTCACGAAAATTTGTCACATCATGATTCTAATTTACCGTATATCGATATAAGGTTGAGAAAGAGCTAAAATATCAACAGATCGCGTTAATTTACATTCTCAACATCCCCACTGGTTTTTTGTAGGTAGATATATCGTTCGATATAACTGTTGAAGCTTTCGTATCTCGTTACACCGTGGGCACAAAGGTGCGATTATCACACACCTTTCCAATCGCATTGGAAAGCCCGACACTATGTCCTCTTTATGGGAAGTGACACAAAACACATCGACTAGTTTTCGCTGTCCATTTTGAGGGACAAATAGTTAGATAGGTTAACTGTAAAGGACCAGAACACGGGGGCAGTGGGTCCTTGGTGCGGCGAACAAATAAATACAATCCAAACCTCTTGATTTTTACAATACTACTCTTTGTGCTCACAAGCGGGTCCTGGTCCAGAGGACGCTACCAATAATCGACCGGTCAACTATGAGATGCAAGTCGAGCTCTCACACTGTGAAGGTTTCGGAGAAGCGTATCTTGACTTCGTGGTTTCGCCACCGTCTTACGGCGAGGGGCTGATACCGCTCTCTGACGCTCGCCAACGTATATATACCCAGATCAGCGGAGATGACGTGCGAGCGCGGCGATAAGACGATCGACACGGATCGATGGGGCTCGAGCTTGCATAACCGTCTACGGCGAGGTCGACACTATTCGTGTACTTGGCTGAGTGGTCTAACAGTCATCGTCCATACACTGGGGAGGGGCCGTGATCTCATCTGCGTGTGTGTGCCACGTGCGGAGTGTCACTCTGCAGTAAGCGGTGAACCTACAGTGCAATGGCGAGACACCGTTCCTACTAGTCGAGTGGGGTGTGACGAAATCTATAACTAGATGCGAATAAAGCCCAGGTTGCCGGGACAATCCGGGAGGCGATCCAAACAATGCTTGTGTTGAGGACTATCAAAAACCTCGCAGAGGTGGAACTCGAAACTTGGGTCGTACCTTATTCGCACCCTACAGTACGCGCGGCCACGGTGCAGGCCACTTGCATAGGATGTCGGGAGCTGCTAAGAAAGGTGAACAGCAAGCCGTTTGCAAATAGTGCCCGCGTTCAGGTCTGCAACAGAATCCGAAACGTGCGAAGCATCGTGTAAAGGAGGCCTCCAAGGCCTGAAATATGCGCTGTGGTGCCGCGCGCCTCTACAGAAGCGGAGCAAAGTCACTGGTGACAAGAAGGGCGCGGGGCAGGGCTGTCATAACTTCCGCGCGCAGTAAAAGAGGGAGGGGTGCGGGGGGACGGACAGTGGCGATCGACACACTAGCAAGCATTGCCCTGATACAGAGACCACCAGTACAGGGCAGCTCCCCACATACTGGGAAGTGTATACTCCTTCACAAGAGCTAATGTATCCAGAAACATATGTAAAATATCATATCAACAGCTGGGTTGTTTTAAAAAAGTCAGACTGATAAGCTAACTTCCCTTTCCAATAAGGACAATTGTATGCGAGACCCCTTGGATACAAGTCTCACCTCTTTACAACCAAGACACATTCTTTACAACCCCCTCTCCGTTAAACACAGTACATAAGTCTCAATTCTTTTCTCTTCCTGGATGTCCGAAATAAATTGTTCTACACCTAACATTATGAAACACATACAACAATATGATACCTACATTAATTTACCTTGTATTTCATAACCTAAAAGCCATTTAATGCTACAAAGGGAAAAATAATAAAAATTGACATCGGCTCATCTATAACCAATACTACCCCAAGGCGTAACCTCCGCTCTAATGATCTTTTCCCCTCATCCGCCTCTAATCACCTCTTCCCACGCCCGTAGACAGGACTTTTCTCATGCTGCCCCCTCTGCTCTGGAAACCTCTCTTCTTTGCTTTATACGTCACTCGTCTACACTTTCTACTTCCTCCGCTTCGTCTGCTCTCGGGAAAAATACTAATACCACTCACCATATCTTTTAAAAAATGCCCCTCAAAACTCACCTCTTCAGGCAAGTTTACAATCTTGGACTGGACACCTTCTACCCCTCTTACTGACCCAAAATTTTTTCCCCCCCCCACAGACCCACTAGTTATACCCTACTGACAACTTAGTTAAACAGCATACTGATCTGCTTTCACCTGATGTTTCATCCCTCTCCTTCTAGACTGTAAGCTCTCGGGCAGGGCCCTCCTCCTTTACCACAGTAAATGCTGTAACTTACCACACTGAATGCTGCTGGACCACACTTTAAATTATTTGCACTTTTGTACCTGCAACTACCCCTTTATGTACCATGTTTGTTTTTCCTTATGTATATTAATGTAACTTCCGCCGACATGGAAGATTTTGGCACTATATAAACTAAATCCACAATAATAATAATCTCAGAAAACCGCCCTCACGAATTAAGCCCAGTAAGAAACCAAAGGGTAGCGGTGCCAAGGAGCCAACAGAATCGTGCTCCGTGAGCAGGAATTTTTGCCCTGGCTGGCAGCCCCTACGAATTTTATGAAGTTTGGGACACTGATAATCCAGGTGCAATTTGTGCCCAAAGCTAGTTATCTGAAGGCCAACCAATAGATGGATGTCTTACTCATTTCTAGAGTATGTTTTAAAAGGATGATTATTTGTTTTTGGGTTTTTTTCTGGCTGAGGATTATGGGTCTAGAAGGAGGTGTCCCTAGGGAGTCTAATGGTATCACCCTAAAGACATGCCGTCCACCTACACAGTTCTACAAAAGATTAACATGAAATAGTGATTGATCAGATTAGGAAATGTGAGCCATGTGCAAGATGAACATCATTGCTTATTGGTCCCAAGGCAATTCTTGCCCCTATTCTTACAATGGTTCTTCATATGGGCCCAGTAACAGTCTAGCGAATGTGTAAATGTGCCTATGTAAACATAAATTGAACCAATTACTTTACAGGTACCAGGCTAAAAGGCCTTCAAGCAACCACTAAATAAACCCCCTTATCATATCATCAAGACCGGAAACTGGGACCATGGGCAGTAATGCTAAGACCTTGTGTGCCAGATTAAGGTGGTATAAAAAGGGGACTGGGTCAAAAAATATATTTTTCACAGCTGATATATCATATCCGTAGGGGTCCGGCTGTAAAAAACAAAAACACTAGGGAGGGGGGTCCCTGCTTAAAACACTAGGGTGTCTCTGTGCTGTAAACAACTGAAGGGGTCCCTGGCTGTAAACCACTGGGGGGTCCCAGGCTGTAAACCACTTGGGAGGTCCCTTGCTGTAAACACACTAGGGGGTCCCTTGCTGTAAACTCTAGGGGTTCCCTGGCTGTACACTACAAAACACAACCAAAGGGTTCCCTGTCCTGTAAACACTAGGGGGTCCCTGGCTGTAAACCACTAAGGGGTCCTTGGCGTAACACTACTAGGGGTCCTTGGAGGCTGTGGGAACACTAATGGGGTACCTTGCTGTAAACACTAAGGGGTCCCTGGCTGTAAACACATGGGGTCCCAGGCTGTAAAACACTGTTGAGGTCCCTCGGCCTGTAAACACACCTAGGGGGTCCCTGGCTGTAAACAACGAATGTTCCCTGCTGTAAAAAACAACTAGGGGGGTCCCTGGCTGTAAACACTAGGGGGTCCTGGCTTGTAACCCCAACTATGGGTCCCTTGGCGTAAAACACTAGGGGGGGCCTTGGCTGTGAACACTATGGGGTCCTGGCTGATAAACACTAGGAGGGTCCCTGTCTGTAAACACACAGGGGTCCTTGGCTGTTGAACACTAGGGGGGGGTCCCTGGGCTGTAACAACACTACTAGGGGGGTAGGGGGTCCCCTGGCTGTAAACCTAGGGGGTCCCTGGCTGTAAACACAAGGGGGTCCTTGGCTGTAAAACATCTAGGGGTCCTTGTGGCTGTAAAGTAAAACAACACTAGTGGGGGTCCCTGGGCTGTAAAACTCTAGGGGGTCCCCGGCTGTAACACTAGGGGTCCTTTGGCTGTAGACACTAGTGGGTACCCTCACTGTAAAACAAACTAAGGGGTGTCCCTGGCTGTATGTGTTAATGGTTGCATATGAGTACCGGGATATGAGTGGACTATGCACAGGGGTATAAAAAGCAATCCCAAATATAGACCTTCTGCTTCTGTCCACAATATCTGCAATGTAGGGACATGCATGGGATGGGGTATTCAGATTATAGTGATTAATCCCAGGTTAACACATAATCAAAAAGGGTGCTAAGAGGGTGTAAATTTTGTTGCCTCAACCAATCAGGAGACCTTTTTTTCAGTTAACTTGATTTTAATTTACTGGTGCTTCAACATTGCTTGAAAGAAGAACTCCTTGCCTCCCTTGCGTATGAAACATGTCACAAGATACAAGTTTTTGTCCTAGTACTGCACTTTTGGATCCCCCGTCCATTTTCTTATATATTTTGTGATATTCCATGTTAACTTCTTGGTCCGAGCATTCGGAGGGGGGCGTGGGGCCCAGCTACCTATCCTGGAGTTCACAGGTGCAAACCACTCTTGATACCTTTTTTATATTTTTTATAATTATGTTTACTGCTCTACTACTTTATAATACTACTACATTTTGATAACATTGGCTGCAAATTTAGGAACATTGGAACATATGGGTACTCACTGGTAATAACATAAAAGTTGCTAAAGGTATGGCAATGTACTTATTTATAATTATAATACGTAGAACTTTTATAATTATTATTGTGTATTTATATAGCGCCAACTCTTACCAGTGCTTTAACAATTACCAGCATACCTTCACATCAGGAGGCCCCCCCGAAGAGCTTTCAATCTAAGCACATTTGTTTGACAAAACCTATCAGTATCTCTTTATGTTTGGGGGGAGAAAAAAACGGAAGTGCCCAGGAACCACACCACGCAGCACGGGATAACATAGAACATACAAAACTCCTTGAGATGTGGTCCCAATCTGGAAATAATAAAGCCATCACCTGATGCTGAATTGCACAACTTTTCGATAGAGGATGGCCAAACTCCCACTGAATCTGTTCCACTTGCAGATATCGTGGATTTTCAAAAAAAAAAACCCCGAAAATCCATTCAATGGGAGGTTAAAGTCTTTTAAGTTCCACACCTTCAATTAAGAAGCTGGTACGTAACTAGCGCACACAGACCTGGGAATTGGCAAATGGTCCTGGGAAACAACTTAGGGCTCATTCCACGGCTAGCAACTGACAAACGCACAGCATGTGTTTCTGTCATTTTGTATCATTTTTTAACATACATTTGTATCCATTTTTTACCAATGTGGAATTCCTAGATTTCTATAGAAAATGCTGAAAAAACTGACCAAGGAATGCTGCAGGCAGCGCGTTTTTTTTTAAATGGAACTGAAACGGAGATATAACCAAACCCAACGATTTGACCGATATTATGACTCCTGTGGAAAATGCAAGTCCACTTCCTGTTTTGGCATTACCGTCATAAGTATTTCTAGATGTTTACAATTTTGTAATATTTGGAATTTCTAGAAATCTTGGTTTTTAATTTTTGAAAAAATTCTCGATTAATTAATCGGAAACACTACACTTTCTCTTTTCCGGAAGATCCTCTTGTGGCAGACTCTAGCACTTACATAATATATTTAATATAATACAATCATTTTTTATATTATGTCTTGGGCGATTTTGTTGTACTTGTCCCCCTTTTTGTATTTTTTATTGTACAGGCACTGTGTCCCCAAGTGGCACTTTTATAAATGAACTGTAAACATCCAATCTGTGAAATTGGCTTTGGAACCGGATTCAGGTTCATGTCCAATTTCTAATACAGAGCAAACCAATTGGATGACAAAAAAGCCAACCAGCTGATCAGGATCACTTGGGGTTAACGTAGGAGCCAATATAATGTTTTATACTACCGTAATATTTATAATATTTTCGGTCTAATTATTGTCCTGCCACGCTACTTAAAATATGGTTGAATAAACAAGAATTGCCATAATATTAATTATCGAAATAAATAGGAAATATATGGGTAAACCCTGACCATCCTGTGACCTTCACAGAAGACAGAAAATCCCCTTCAGGGGGAAATCCTTGATGGAAATAATGGCCACTTTCCATTAACAGGACCTGACATGTAAACTGCTAGTTGGCTGATCATCATGCCAATACAGTATATGAGTAACCAATCAAGAGACGTCTGCAGGCACAAACACCACGCAATACAATATCATGTGTGCGGCCATGTGAATGCAGAGCAGGCTTTTCACTTTATCTCCATATCTTCTTATTAAACAAAAACTTATCACTTACCTTCCTAAAGCCGATAATCCTTCGTACTGCGTGGAATGCTTTTTGTTTAGAGGGAGGTAATGCCAAAAACGCACCACGATTATCCAGCCAAAAACAAAGCCGTTCACGCATGCGTGTGCCATGCGCGTTTAAACTTGTGCCTCATCCATCATGGACCAGAAACGGGGCGGAAAGGGAAGACGCTAACCGTACCGATTATACCAGCCCCTCCTAGCCTCCCGTTCCGAGATTGCCGCGAACGGGGAATGGGTTGGGAGGGGCTGCTGGGAAGTGGCGGCGGCGGCGGGTGGTCGCCGCTGCCGTCGCGGGGGGTGTGGGCGGGGTAGGAGCGGCGTCGGGAAGGGATTTTAAGTCCCTTCGCGGCGATACTATACAGTATCGCCGCGAAGGGGCTTAAAATTACCGCAGCACATCGCGGCCGCGATAGGTATCGCGGGAATAGCGCTCGCCATTATAAATACGGCGATAGCGCTATTTTCGCGCCCGCGATGTGCGGCGGTAATTTTTTTGCGCTAACATCGTTCCTTTATAAATATGCCCCTAAATAGCTAAATGTAAAATGCAATTACAACTTTCACACATTTTATTTCTCCATAAACTGTAGAGTTTACCCACAAAATCACATTCTCTGGCATACCACAAACATTCCTAAAAACACCATACGAAATCTCTAGAGACATGAGCCCAGGTTGATGCTAAAACCTTAGGGAAGAAACTAAAAGGGAGACAAGAAGAAGAAAGCACATAAAGTTATATTCAAAAAGCTTCAAAGAAAAGAAGGGGGAGATTTACCCAGAGCGCTCTGGGTAATTCGCTCTTAAGTGATTTAATATTGTGTATGCCCATTTAAGTACATTTTAAAGGAATAGATCTTTCAAAAAGTGAACTATTCCTTTAATGAATTAACTGAAGCCCGGGATGTTAAGGAGCTATGCTTTACCTTCTGTTCTTCAATCATTTGAGCAGGACCCAGGGATGAACGTAAGTATAATTACCTTTCGCGCAATCCACCCCTGCAGAAATGACAGGTCCTGACCGCTTCCTGGTTCTAATCCACTTTAGCTGAAATGTCATACATGCGTGCTATAGTGGATTAGAACCTGGAAGCAGTCTGAGATTTTTAATCTCTGCAGCGGTGGATCGCACGAAAGGTAAATATACTTACAGTCGTCCCTGGCCCCTGCTCAATTGATTGAAGAATAGGAGGAAAGGTATAGCTCCTTAACCTTCAATTAATACATTAAAGGAATAATTCACTTTTCGAGTGAACTATTCTTTTAAACAGGCTTTTGCATGGCTTTTAACACCAGCTACAATATTTGCTCATGCTTGTCACAAAAAATGGCTCAAGCAAGCTAATGAAGCAGTTGCAAATTCCATGCCAACATTATTTCCAGTGTTTTATAGACAATTATGCAATTTCTCCTGTGGCAAAATAAATGCTGAGTAAAATATTAAGTAGGTAAATAACTGTTTTGGCAGAAGTATAGCTTTATTAAAAAAGTCATTATCAAACGTTTACCAACTGTCTATCTATAATCTATCTCTTGACGTGCTGGTAAAACATGAAAAATTGGAACAAACCTCGACCATCCTACCAGAGGAAGGGTGATCATAACCTTACAAGAATAGCCAGGAGGGATCTGATGCATAGGGTGATATCGATTTAGGAATGGATGTAGTTATTTTTTTTTCTACAGTATGTAATAAATATGAACTTTGGATGGAAAGGAGAAAGGGATATAGTGAAAACAAGGGTTTGGTGGTACGGTAATAGAGTAATATAGTAATTGAGGTTGAATAAAGACATACGTCCATCAAGTCCAACCTATCACTTTTTTTTAAACCCTTCAGTTTAAACAGTTGATCCAGAGGAAGGCAAAAAACCCAACTAAAAAGGGGGGTTCCTTCCTGACTCCAAACGCAATCGGAAAGTATCCCTGGATCAACCATCTACAGTATGTATTAATACAGTATATGTATTATACCAGTAATTCTCAATATTTTAAGAATAAATAAAAAATTATTTAACCAATTGTTTACAGGCCTGGAGACAGGAAAGCCTGGATTAATTGGGGAAAGAAAAATGTTCAGATATTCAATAAAGTTCTTATCGTTAAAAATGGTGCTAATTTTGCCCCAACCAATCAGATGTTACCTTTCAAATGTTAAATAATATCTGATTGGTTGGGCAAAATTAGCACCATTTTTAAAGATAAGAACTTTTATTGAATCTCCCTAGTTGTTTTTTTCATTATCTAGATGAATATTGCCACAGGAGAAATTGCAATAATTGTCTATAAAACACTGGAAATAATGTTGGCATGGAATTTGCAACTGCTTCATAGCTTGCTTGAGCCATTTTTTTGACAAGCATGAGCAATATTGTAGCTGTGGTTAAAAGCCATGCAAAAGCCTGTTTAAAAGAATAGTTCACTCGAAAATTGAATTATTCCTTTATGTATTAATTGAAGGTTAAGGAGCTATACCTTTCCTCCTATTCTTCAATCAATTGAGCAGGGGCCAGGGACGACTGAAGTATATTTACCTTTCGTGCGATCCACCGCTGCAGAGATTAAAAATCTCAGACTGCTTCCAGGTTCTAATCCACTATACACGCTGTATGACATTTCAGCTAAAGTGGATTAGAACCAGGAACGGTCAGGACCTGTCATTTCTGCAGGGGTGGATTGCGCGAAAGTAATTATACTTACGTTCACCTGGGTCCTGCTCAAATGATTGAAGAACAGAAGGTAAAGCATAGCTCCTTAACATCCCGGGCTTCAGTTTAATTTTAAAGGAATAGTTCACTTTTGAAAGTCTTTCCTTTAAAATGTACTTAAATGGCATACACTATTAAATCACTTAAGAGCGAATTACCCAGAGCGCTCTGGGTAAATCTCCCCCTTCTTTTCTTTGAGCTTTTTGAATATAACTTATGTGCTTTCTTCTTCTGTCTCCCTTTTAGTTTCTCTTCCCTAAGGTTTAGCATCAACCTGGCTCATTCTCTAGAGATTTCGTATGGTGTTTTTAGGAATGTTTGTGGTATGCCAGAGAATGTGATTTTGTGGGTAAACTCTACAGTTTATGGAGAATAAAATGTGTGAAAGTTGTAATTGCATTTTACATTTAGCTATTTAGGGGCATATTTATAAAGGAACGATGTTTAGCGCAAAAAAATTACCGGCCTCCATCCGGGCGCGAAAATACGCTATCGCGTACTTTATAATGGCAGCGCTATTCCCGCGATACCTATCGCGGCCGCTGTTGCTGCGGTAATTTTAAGCCCCTTCGCGCGATACTGTATAGTATCGCCGCGAAGGGACTTAAAATCCTTCCCGACCGCGCTCCTACCCCGCCACACCCCCGCGACGGCAGCGGCGACCACCCCGCCGCCGCCGCCACTTCCCAGCAGCCCCTCCACCCATTCCCCGTTCGCGCAACTCGAACGGGGGGCTAGGAGGGGCTGGGCCGAAGGGGCCGCAGCAGGTGGTCGCGACCACCCGCCAACGCACCCTCTCCCGGCAACCCTCCAAGCCCCCCCCGCCGGCCGCTCCCGGGGAGGGGACGGGAGGGAGCCGCTGGGGGGTGGAGCTCCCTCCAGCGGGGCCCCGAGAAGGGCCTTTTGGGGCTTAGGGGGTCCCGCAGCTCGAACCGGACCCCCCCTCCCGGCCCTTACAAGGGCCCTTGCGGCACTGACAGTGCCTTGGCGGGGGTCCCGCAGCTGAAACCGGGACCCCCAGTGCGCTCTTAAAAGACCCTTGGGCAGACGTCTTCTTTCTTCCAGTCCCGGCACACCACTCCGCCGAGGCCGCCGACCCCCGAGAGGTACCCCTGCGCCGCCAGGGGTACCCCCGGCGGGCGCCGGCGACCTCAACGAGGCCGATGTTGCCGGCGTCTTGATCCGACGCGACGTCTTCGGGCTGCGACACCAACCCCACTCAGGTCGCCGATGCCAGGCAGACTCACTGCGCCGCCAGTGAGCCCGCTGGCACCGCCGGCCCCGGAGCCGATGTTGCCAGCCGCTTCTTTCTTCTTCTTCTTCATCCTCTACTGCGATGGCATCTGAGTTCCGCGGCGGAAGCTCCTCTTTATATAGGTTTGCAGAAATCCAATATCCGTTTCTGATTGGTCAATTTTTAATACTTGCTTTACATAACAATCAGATTTCTGGAAAGTTCTGAAATCTGATTGGTTAATGTAAGCAAGTATTAAAAATTGACCAATCAGAAACGGATTATGGATTCTGCAAACCTATATAAAGAGGAGCTTTCCGCCGCGGAACTCAGATGCCATCGCAGTAGATGGCTGAAGAAAGAAGAAAGAAGCGGCTGGCAACATCGGCTCCGCTGAGGCCGGCGTGCCAGCGCTCACTGCGGCCGCAGTGAGTCTGCCTGGCATCGGCGACCTGAGTGGGGTTTTGTCGCCAGCCGAAGACGTCGCCCAAGGGCTCTTTTAGAGCCGCACTGGGGTCCCGGTTCGAGCTGCGGGACCCCCGCCAAAGGCACTTATTAGTGCGCAAGGGCACTTGTAATTGCCGCAAGGGCCCTTGTAAGGGCCGGGAGGGGGGTCCCGGTTTGAGCTGCGGGACCCCTAAGCCCCAAGGCTCTTATAAGAGCCGCAGGGCACTTGTCAGTGCCCAAGGGCCCTTATAGGGCCGGGAGGGGGTCCCGGTTCGAGCTGCGGGACCCTTAAAGCCCCAAAAGCTCTTGTCAGAGCCGCAAGGCACTTGTAAGTACCGCAAGGGCCCTTATAAGGGCCGGAGGGGGGTCCCGGTTCAGCGCGGACCCCCTAAGCCCCAAAAGGCCCTTCTCAGGGCCCCGCGGAGGAGCCTCCACCCCCCGCGGCTCCCTCCCTCCCCTCCCGGAGCGGCGGGGCGGGGGGCTTGAGGGGTTGCCGGGGAGGGGGTGCGCGGCGGGTGGTCGCGAACCACTGCTGCGGCCCCTTCCGCAGCCCCTCCTAGCCTCCCGTTCCGAGATTGCCGCGAACGGGGAACGGGTTGGGAGGGGCTGCTGGGAAGTGGCGGCCGGGTTGCCTGCCCATCCCCCGCCGCGAGGTTAGTATCGGCTGACTCGCCTCCTTCAAGGTGGCGAAGTAAAACAGCCGATACTAGCCGCGAAACCAGTACCGCCGCTTTATAAATAGAAGCGGCAGTAACAGGTAAGTATCGGCGCGAAAGGTTAACGCTTCGTTAACTTTTCGCAGCCGTTTTCGGCCTTTATAAATCGCGGTAAACGCGATTTATGCATTAATGGCCGCGAAAACGGCCGCGAAAAGTTAACGAACCTTTATAAATATGCCCCTTGTGTTGGCTATAAAGCAGAGCTTACGAAAACCAGAGATTTTATACAGGAAGGGGCAGTGGCAACTGTGCATGGTGGGCCGCCTACAGTGAGGCATTGTTGTGCTCACTCGAACATTCCCACACTGCCTGTCAGCCAGTGCACTCATTCAATTGCAGTCTATTGACTGCTAGAGTTTTTCTGTATTCTATCATTCTGCACATCTCTCTATGAAAATATGTTCCTCTCTGTCTTCTTTCACACATCAGCTTCACAGCTACTACTTTATCCTGTTGCAGAGAGACATAGGAGAGGTATTCATGTAGCCATGATGCCATCAAACAATGAAAGCTGTTAAGTGTAAGCAGCTAATGAGAAAAATTATTTCCTGCCCCTAAATTGGGTCTGTACTGTATTTTAGAGTTAATGGGAACAACAAAACACTATAAATTTTCATCAAAAAGAAAAATATAAAATGACTTTAGTAATTTGAGCCAATAATCAGTCATAAACTTTAAGAATTAAGCTTGTGAAGGTTCTCATTTATTCAGGTCATGGGATATCTGTTGTATTCAGTTAGATCATCTGGACTTTAAGTTTAGTTCTTGAAGACATTTCGCTATCATTTGACTGGCTTTCTCAATCAGAATGATGACCTGAATTGAGAAAGCCAATTGGATGACTAGTGAAACGTCTTCAAGAATACATTTTCCAATTCAGTTCCAACTGAATACAACAGATATTAAGAAATTAATAAAGGATGCCCAAATCCATATTGAGGCAATTTTAAGGAGACCACCTAACAAAGGGTCGTATCCATGACATTCTTCTTGTCTGCCAATAAAAGAACCAGATTATTTATAACCCACAATATCATTCAAAATTGCTTTGGTACAAAACCAGAAAGAAAAATACTTAGACCATAGTTAATATATACAAGCAAGTCAACTAGCCAACATGTATTATAAAATTTGAAAAAATTATATAGGTAAATAACCCCCCAACACCAAAACTGCAATAGTTAGAAGTTAAGGAGTGTAAGTCTGAAATGCTGCCTGGTGTTACCTCTCTTTCTTCTCCTGGTTTTTCCAGTTAGTAGCTGTTAATCATATATGTAACAGATGACATCATAGCCAATGTACGGAAGCTATTTCCCTGCTGCCTCCCTGAGCAGGTAAAAAAAACTTGGAGAGCTTGAAGAGGAGGCGAGGGAAGGGGGAAGCATCATTTGCATAACATTTCTGCATACCACATGCCCTATCTCTGTCAGCTTTCTAAATATGGTAGCTTTGGGGAGTGATTTACCCCCTTAATTTTTCATTTGAGGGGTTATCATTCCATTTAAAATTAGTTAATTATTGCTTTTTTTAATGTTTGTTGCAAAATTGTGCCTTCTTCAGAGCTAGGATTCTAAAACAAATGTTCGGTTTTGCAAAATTCTAATGGTTTTGTCCATATGTATTGACCACAAAATCACATTTGGTATTAATGAATAGTCAATGATATTCATTGACTATTAACAGTCAAAGGTTTGACTTTTTGATGACAGTCTATGTCATCAAAGATAAGCACCAAAAGTGAAACAGATATGGCTAGTTTTAAACACTTGTTGCATCCAGTCTCTCCGCTTCCCAACCTGTTATATATTTTTTTTATCATTTTTCTTCGTGTAGTTGCCCTTTCATCTACAAACATGGTACATTTATCCACAGACAAAATCTGTATAATTTTTTTAGGACTCCCCCCCCCAAGGGACAGTAGAGTAAACCCTAATATCTTTATCACTTTCTACATGGCAAAGGTCAAGTCAAACCTTTAACTGTTAATAGTCATACAATTTATTGTGGGCATAATTAATACCAAAGAGGATTACTAGTCAAAGGTCTAAAAAGGTTTCATGTGGTCAAGAAAATAGTATCTTAACTATGGGGAAAATTATTTCTCAGTGGTTTTGAACCACAAGCTCTTCTTAGTCCATCAATGCTTTTCCAGTGCTCAGCTTATCAATTTACGTGCAAATGGCTCCCTGAAGTATTAACCCAGGTTAATTATTCGTCAATATGATTATGCAGTGGTAATATAAGAAAATCGGAAATGCGGGATGGAATGTTTCACTCCAGCAGTTGTGGCAATTGCGGCAGCTGCTGAGTTTCTAGAGTAATTACCAGCCCATTCCAGCTGGTAGATCTGTATTCTGGTTAAGAATAAGGATGACAGAGAAAATGCAATATAAAAAACTAAGGAAACGTGAATCTGAGCTGTGCCAATCGACTTGGGGAAAGATTTCACAGCTGCCGGGGGTGATAAATGAGAAAGGGAGGCCTTGCTTCTACATCAATACATGTAAATGCACTCATCATTACAGCTTTTTACACAACTTCTCAATTAGCCTTTCCTCCCACTGGTGAACAGGAATGTCATGCTTTCTGGACTGTGAAAGTGGTTCAGCTTGACTCATCTTGCATCTGTAACACTCTGCAAGGCTGAGGCTTTTAAGGTTCCATGTGGCAGCAGGTGGCAGGGAAAGTCTGAATTTCTAACTTAATGAAATCTGCTACATTGCCATATAATTAAATATGTGGCTGATCATATCTGGTAAGGTCAGTGTGGGTATGTGAATATATATATATATATATATATATATATATATATATTATATATATATATATTATAATATATATTTACGGAGATTGCATTGAGTTTTTAGGAGCAACTAATTAGGTGGGGGTATATGACAATTAACATAGGTAGGTCTATATGTATGTGTGTAATTATCACTATTTAAGTAAAATCACCATAACAAATAAACAAATAACACTAACAAAGCATAGTACTACACTTACTACTGAATTAAAAACAAAGATAGACAATTAATAAAGTACACTTACTTTACCAACACCCCTAAGTTTGAATGGAAAAGTCAAAATGGTAGGTTTAGTCACATCTCTAAGAGTACTACATGGGTCTCCATGTAGACACTAAAAGGAAGTGGAATTTTACTAACATCCATGAGGTTCACTGTTAGCCAATCAAAAATTCTCTTAGGCATTGTACAAGACAAGACAGGAAGTGTAAGGAAGTTCCTGTATTACACCCAATTATGTGCTGTTTGTAAAACATGTGACAGTCTTAACCAATAAGCCACATTTACTCCCCCTCCCTTCTCTATAGAAAGAATGACAATCCATTTTTTGTTTGCTAGACAAGTGATGGCTGTATATAATAAAATTGACTTGCATGTCTTGAAAACTACCCAGCATTTGTAGGAAATTGACAGTTTTTCACCTTTAGGCCAGTTTTTCATCATTAAGCCCTCTGATAAAGGGGCTTAATATCATCAGTTCTAGATACAGAGTACTATTTGAAAGAAATTATGGGGCAGCTGGCTGATCATGGTACATGAGAAACTTCCAGGAGATCCCGTTTGGGACATAAAAAAAGATAGATCATTTTTATCGATCAATGAAGTTGCTTGAAAAGATACCTTACAGTACTGCACCCAATTACCCCGTCCTGTACCCTGCCCAAGGTGCACAAAATCCTGTCCAGCCTCCAGGCGGCCCATCATGTCGGGATGGGTTCATCTTTTCCCCCGATGGCCTCCATGCTGGACAGGATCTTGTGCCATTGGTGCAGGGTACAAGATCATATATAAGAGATACTGCTGATTTTCGAAAGAAAATACATGGTCTGCAACTAATAACTGGGAAGATGTCACACTATTCACATTAGACGTGTCATCCAGCACTAAGGTTGATATCGGACAGTAATCTATTAAATGATGATATCTTAAATTTCTTCTTGTGGATCTTATGAATTTGTTTCTATTTAATAGATATTTCTCATTTAATGGGGAGTTCTACGTCCAGAATAGAGGCACTGTAATGGGTTCCAATGTCGCTCCGTCATATGTCAATGCATTTATGGCTAGGCTTGAGGAGGACCTTGTCTATGTGCACCCACTATTATAGGGAGTAGAATGAAACACCACGCACATCAGTCTTAAATGCCTATGTATTATAATGCTTCATACATAGGATACACAACACTGTTGATTGTTCTACCACTATTATAGGTGTTCCCTTGTTTGGTGGCGATACATAGATACGTTCCTTCTATGGGCGGGTGAAATTGGATCATTGGAGAGTTTCTTTGGTGAACTTAATAGAATGCACAGTGAGATTAAATATACTATGAACAAAAATATATATTTAATGAATAAAGTGATGATCGATTATTAGATGTGAGGATAATCCTAAATAATGGTAACTTGAGACTGAGCTATATAGGAAGGATATTGAACGTTATTGGCATATAATAGTTTTCACCCAAGACACATTAAACAGTCAATCCCAGTGAACCACTCACCAGTTAATCAGATTGTGTCAAATCCACAACGCTGGAAGGAACAACTTGATGAAATGTGTAGAAGGTTGCGTAATAGGGGTTACCCTCAAGAAGGGAGTGACCCTATAAGAAGAATTATATAAAAGAACTGGCACATGCTACATAGAGCGTATCCAGATAATGAGGAATTGCCAATCCGCCACACTTGAATAGTGTGGTAAGATCTCTATTCCAGACATGTAAATCTAGAAGAGAACATTCCTGTGACCACACAGTAAAGGATGTTTCCCTGTCTACGTTGTATCAGTGCAAATTTGTACACAAAACAAACACATTTGTTCACCCACAATCATCCCAAGAGCACATAATTAGAGGACACCATACATGTGACTCTAAGTATGTGGTTTACGCACTGTGGTGCACTGCAATATGGTTTATGTGGGGAACAACACAACCCCTTAATCACGTATATCCCGCATAGGTCTAGCATTAGGCAGAGAGATCTTAAATTGCCTGTGTCTAGACACTATGCTGAAATGAAGCATAATGAGGATAAAATTAAATTTCTGGCCTTAGAGACAGTTAATACACCTGTAAGAGGGGGGAAGCGGTGCGTAGGCTTAAACAGCGGGAAGTGTGGTGGGTGAATAGACTTATACTCTAGCACCATAGGGTTAAAAAACAGAGACTATGATATGTATCTATTTCTATGATGTGCTTATAGGTGTGTTTTCTTTTTGCTTAGACAGGTTCCAGCGGGGGTTATAGGGAGATATTAAGCCTATTGTGATGTATAATAATGTTGTTCTATACATATTCTTTTGAGTTCTGCGTTCGAACATTCGATAATTATCCCATGAATGACTCACGGATTGATTATTCAATTATTACTCGTGTATTGGTATAATAGACATTTACTTGCGGATTCGATAATTCGATATGTACTCGCATATAGGTGTAATAGACATTTTCTCACTGATTCGAGTATTCAATATTTTGTCGCGTATTGGTATAATAGATATTTTACTCGCGGGCTACGATATTCGATGTTTACTCGCATATAGGTATAATAGACATTTTACTCACGGATTTGATAGTCGATATATCTCACGCATTGGTATATAGACATTTTACTCGCGGATTCGATGTTGATATTTACCTGCGTATAGGTATAATAGAAATTTTACTCACGGATTCAAGAATTCGATATTTACTCGTGTATTGGTATAATAAACATTTTACTTGCATATTCGCACTCCTCAAATGTTCAATAATTGAGGATTGCGAATAATAATCAAATTTGATAATCAAATATTAAAAATTATCGAAAGTCCGGAAATATCAAAAATCCGGGTCTGGGATAGTTTGAGAAGTCCGAGTCCTTTCGAACTGATAGTTTGGCTCCAACTCGGTTCGAATTTTAGTCCATCTCTAAATAGGAAATAATTTAAAAATATACTACTTAAAGGTAAGTACACTGCAAAAAACAACTAATTATTGAATAGCTGTGACCTTTTAATTAATAAAATTTGTTTGTTAGTTGTTTTGTTCTATTCCCCTCCATACCCTACCTATTACTGCTTGAAAGTTGCTGGCTTCTTCCTCCACTGTAAAGTTTTTAGTTCCCCCCCCGGAGATTCTCCAAATCTCTGACATCTTACTTTGTCGGACAAGTTTGCAGACGTTTGTCATTTTTTTGACAACAACTGTGCGACTAAAATGAAGCTAGTATCAGCAGGCACCAAAAGGAACCTGGAAGAGTATCACATGAATGTTTTTTTAAGGTGTGGTATGATTTATGTTTCTAAAGTAAAAATATATATAAGATTGCTTGTTAGGTTCTCATTCATCCAGGCATGCTGCTATATCTGTTGTATTCAGTTAGATAAACTGGACCAAACATCAAATGCACCAACATATGGCCCAGCATAGAAGTGGCCAATTCCTTGGGTCAGGACTCAGCCGTGTACCTGCATCTTAAGGAAAAAGGACATACCTTTGAGATTATAATGTCAACATCTTGGCAAAGTACAGGACAATTCAAGAGAGGTGTCAAGGAGGCATTTATGTGGAGTTTTGATAACACCAGAATGCATCACACCTTGCATACAGAAGATACCTACTACCTTGCTGTTATATGCTAACTGGGAATTTCCAGGATACTTAATTGCCAACAGATTCTTGTACAAGTCATTCTGAATTGGAGAAAGCCAGTCAAATGACTAGCGAAACATCTTCAAGAACTAAACTTTAAGTCTAGTTGATCTAACTGAAACCGCAGATATACATAAGATTGTAGCTCTGTCCTCTAATATAGCTCTCATTACATCAAATCTAATTCCCAGACCCTATCCAAAGAGTCCAAAACCTCCACTCTCTATAATCTTCTTCAGTAATCCTGGTCAATTCTTCCTCGTTCTCATCCAGAACTTCCCAAGTGCTTCTGTTTTAATATGGAATTTCTTTTTACAGTCCAGAAAGACCGTCCAAAACAACCTGTGTGCTTTGGAAGATTATCTAGTGCAATTGGAAGATATTTACTGAAATACTGTATACTATGTTTTTGACAATATTTGCAAAAAGGGGTTAAAACAAAAAGTTATGCTGTCAATTTCAAATTAAATTTTGGCAACGATCAACTATTATATTGGTAATTGGTCAATTGTGCTGGTTGGTAAGTAAGTCCTTAGATTCCTACCTTTATCTCTAAACTGTCTCAGCTTATTTGGGAAATGCTGTCTCCCTCTTGTGTTGTGGTATTGTTGTAAGTTGACTTGCCTCTCTTTCACGCATCTCCCACTGCTGCATGACTATCATATGTATTATCATTGTAGAACCTTGTATGCATAATGTAGTACATATTTTCATTAAGGATAACAATATCAAAAAAATAACATCACACCCCATTACATGTCCACACTTCCAGCAGCTGAAATCACTTACTTACTTTAAAACCATGCTGCCCTTCCTTTGATATCACACAACAAGATAGTGCAAAAGCCCGCCTCCTGATGGCCCAGGGCCCTGTTAACATATCACTTGTCATTGGCTGGTGGGAATGTCTGTTCAAACCTCTCTCCTCCTCCGCCAGTCAAACAAATTTATAATGTCCTACATAAGCTATCAAGGGGTGGGTGGAGGAGTGTTTTCCCACATGCTAGCTTTGAGTGAACGTTAGTGGTGCAGACGAATGATTACACACCTCTTTACAGCACGGCTAATTGAAATCTAACTGAGGCAGAGAGAGGTTCAAAACCAGGAAAAAATGTATGGGGAGGGCTGCATACCTTTACTCTTTTAAGCATTGTAAAGAGACAAGAATGATGTAAAACATCTATGTTTAATAAAATAATGTAGAATGTATGTTTTGCAGTCCAAACAATTTTTTACATTTATATAAATACAATGGTTAATGATAATGAGGCAAAATTTTAACTAGACACTGCTTGTTAATGAGGAACCAATGGAAATGTATCACTGCTACATACATGCAAGCAGGAGGAAACATGTGTGATGACTGCATTCCATTGTTGAGCCACATCTGCAAATTATCTGCTTAATTATCTGCTTAAGTGATAATCACTTCTGTACCTGCTGGATCTGGAAGAAACTAGGTACCCAACCAGTGTGAGGAGACATTAGAAACCTTTACAGGTAACTGTGGTCTCCATACACCTTTCAAACAACCCTAGGATGATGTTGCTAGCTTGTCTGGTTCTAAATTTATAGGCTTACCCTTTACACTTAGTTACACTTCCAAGACTGTCCTGTCTCTGTGTCTCTGTGATAGCCTTTTTTTTAAGCTAGGTACAGACATGTAACCATTCCTTGTCCATTTCTCTACCTTAGTGAGAGAAAAAAAAAATTTTCAGGCTTGTGGCTAATTTTGTAGCTACTAGAAGTTTTGGGAAGGGGCACCTAATGAAGTTCTGTCCCAGCAGTGAGCATGCTTCAACCTTAAACTTTGCGGCATACCCCAAGTGCTTTAATGTCACAGCTCACAGTGCTTGCAGGAGCGTGTGAAAATCATTCCAGTGGGGCCTAGCCTAGCCCCTTAGAGGGAGTTAAAAAGCCAGATAGTACTACAGCAAAAAACTCTTTCTTTTAGTTATCTATTAAGGTAAATACGTTTACTAAAGCTGGAAATATATTTCATACCATATCCACAGAAACTGAGTTACATTTATTACCACTCCGGTTAAACACTTGCTGAAGCATAGGAAAACAGTGCAGAAAATCATATATTTTTTTTCCACTTTAGACAATATCTATCATTGCTGAAGAAGAAAGTTCAATTCTAAATCCATCTGTAGTACAGCAGGGACATTGTGCAATAAATACAAAGCACCTCTCAGAAGTTTATTTTTCAAACACAATGCAACAAGAGCTTCAATTATTTACTAAGAAATAAAATGTTTTGAAATCATTAATCAGCATATGTAACAGTTTATTGTAAATACATTGGTTCTATATTGTACATTTTTTTTTTAAATAACCTGCAGTGATGGGCCAGTGTATAGTATGTCCATTATCACCTCTTAGCTCCTTGCCTACATTGTCATATGTTTCCATATCATAGGGGACATGCACTGCGAGATTTGTAAACTGATACGCCACAAACTGAAAAAAAATAGTTTACTGGAAACTATCATTCTTTCCCTACTCACTGTAATATTTGTATGCTGATCCCCTATTTCTTTTCATATCCAATGTAAGTATTTAACTTTTGTGTGCCAAACAGTATCTTATTACCATAAACTCTTCGGCTGTGTACAGTTATGCTGTTACTGAATGGTGTCAGTTGTATGTGTGAATTGTGAAAATTCCTCTCCTGGTCCCCTCTTATAGTAATTACTGAGCATGCTTCACTCACAGATTAATCAAAGTTTTCAGATTAGTCAGGGACCTAGGATACTAAGCTGAGCAAAACAAGCACTTGATGGAAGTCATGCAGACACACACACACACTTCAGATAAATGCCACACACCTATTAATTTATTGATATAGGATACCTTTAAAGAAGAATGGTGGGCATTCCAAAACCTTTTTAGATTGTGTTGTTGACCCCTCCTTTATACATAGAACTATTCCCATATAATACCTTTAGGTACAATTGTGGAATATCAAATGAAATCAATGACAAAATATCATCCTACAAGTTTTCTCTGCGATGGGTCATTTTAAAACACCCTACATTCAAGCCAAAGCTATCACACCAATAATTCAGTTGCTGTCACTTTTATTATCATCAAGTAACAAAATCAATTTTAATGGCATGAATAGAGTACTTGTACCTTATGAACTCATTTTTAAAAATATTATGCATAATATAATACAATCTTTTATTCTCGATGTAAAACTGCCTTGTCTCTAGAGAGGTCTCTTTCACAATTTACTTCACACAACTCATGGACATCAAATGAACAACGTGTAGTTTTTGCTGGGGGTAAGCTCTGGATGATCTGATGACTCACTTCCAGCAATAATAATGATTCCCCTTAAGTGTGAAATGACAAATAACCAAAACTTTATTGACAAGTCCATTGTTCATTAGAATAGTAAAGAGAAAGGCTATTTCCAAGAAGAAAATGTACTTTTCCAATAGCCTTGCCGAAAAAATAATGGCATGTTATAGACTATAGAGTATCAATAAATATTATATGCTTGAAAATAACATATTATGTGATTACATAGCTACCTTTCATAGTGCATTTATATATATAATTATTTTTCATTGTGATCAAGTGGATGGACTAGCGACATCATCATTACAATCTGCATTTTAAATTTTAAAAAATTTCCCAGAGGAAAACCTTAACGGCTCAAAACTGTTTTCAAATGTAACATATAAAAGTTATTATTATATGGACAGTCAACTACAAATTTTAAAGTAAACTAAAATATGATTTTTAAAAATAGATTTAAGTATAATATATATTATAAAACATTGGAGCCAAGCAGCCACAGACCCCAGTAATTAAGTGTAACTTAACTATATAATGTGCACCCCAAATCCTTTTTTCACAATACCTTTCACTATGGAAGAAGATACAGTATTTCACCAGCTCGACGTCCATTACCCCTCGCTGCATCTGAGATGCTTACCTTACAGCTTTGTGAGCTCGCACAGCTGTAAAGCAGGTGATCATGCGGCAGTCGTAAGTCATTGACAATGATGTCTTCTTCACAGACTTGACTGACAGCTAGCACCCACAAGAGCTACATGGACTAATGGACTTCAACCTACTTTCAAGGAGAGTCAGTGAGAATAGGTAAGTATAGATTTACCTATCCTGCGTTAAAGAGTATGTTGTTGTCATTTATTTCTGTTAAATACAATTTATTGTATAAATAAATATGCCTGAATGTGGGTGGGGAACAAAAAGAAGTGGACATTTGAAGCCAGTAATTAAAAAAGAAAAATAATATTGCTGATATTTCAATGCTCTGCGATTGGCATCATAATGAAGGTAAGGACCCACTTGCACACATGTATGCTGTGCTCCGATACATATTTGTATAACCATAAAGCATGCAATACACACAAAAGTCTTCAAGCATGCATTCCAATAACACATCAGAGTGCAGCACACATTTTGGGACCACTCCAATTGCATTGCATTGGCAACTTCACCTTATTCATTGCATTATGTCTGTATTGAGCAAGAAAGCGAAATTGCTCTCTAGTGTTTTTCATTACTATATAGGGCTGCAAGTAAACATTTTCTAAACTCTAAATTGATAATCAAAAATTAATTTGGAAAATTGAAAATTCAATAAATTGAAATTTCTACAGAAATATTTCAAAGTTCTGATTCAATTGGGTTCCAATCAATGTTCGAAACTTCATAGGTTCCCACCGATTTTCGTTCATCTCTAACCCATCATAAAACACCAAGGGCAATTACCTTATGCAACTAGGATCCAACATATTTTTCATTGCTTTGGATAAGTTGTTAGAGGAAAAATAGTACGAAGTTAGATCGTAGTTTCTCCTGCTAATGCAATAGTGAGTGCAGTCAAGATCTAGAGCTCATAGTGTACCATGTTTTAACAAATCAAGAAAAGTATATCGTAAAAAAACTGTAGAATTGTTAAATTATTAACACATTTGAAAATTAGGACAATAAAACACAATGATGTCTAAGTCAGTAATATATTGCCTGCACAAGGCCAAATCTATGATCCAATATGGATTATTTAGCATGGTCTCTTCCCATTTCAGAAAGTTTTTCTTATTGTAGCTTTCATCTTTTGCAAAATGTATATATTTTGACAGAAAACAACACATTTTTTAGCCTTTCTCAAAGCATTTTTTTCCAACCTTAATCCACCTCAGTTTTTTGTAATTTTTTTTGATGATACACCATGCTGACATGAAACAAAATTAGATCTGACTCTTAAGCTGACGAGGCCAACCACAGCAGACTGATAAAATCAATACCCATTTGAACTACACCACCACTGGGAAGCAGGGAATTGCATCATGTGAATCTTGGCTTGCAGACAGCTTTCCATCGGCTGCCTATTAAGGGGGGAGTTGAAGGGGCACATTCACAAAACTCCTTTCACTCATTCTGTCAGCATTTCAATGGTTACTAAAAATCACATTATGTTCCTTGGAGAATCTAAATATTCCATGTTTTTCCCAATTATTTTCTTTTCTGCCCCTTTCTCATCCATCTGACAAGCTCTGACTGTGCCCTCGACAGGCTCCTACCTATTCCTGTATGTGTGTCCTTTGTCCTGAGGCTTTTCTTTCAAATACATTTCACTTACAGAATACCAGACGTTATTCATTTAATTCAATTGTGACAAACAATTATTATCTATGCATGTTTCTCATTCAAAATTAATATTTTCTTCAGAAAGAGGATCTTGCTGGTTTTTTCATTTATTTCTTTTAAAATGTTTGTAATATATAAATTCTGGTGCGTTTGGTGGTCCCAAACGATTTTAAACTATAGCTTACTGATTGATGGTGGTAATAACTGGGAGATGACAAATCCGTTTGCATCTGGCGGATTGAAGATTATATGTTATTTGCATGTCGTGACTTTCCATTATTGCCACAAACATTGTGGGTGATTGTATCCATCTTTCTCTATTTCTGTTGACAAATACCACCCCCATTTTCCCTATCCAATGGCACACTGCCGTAGGGGTAATTAATACTCTCTCTCTTCCTTTTCTAACCACACTAACTAGTTTGTAAAAACCTGCCGATTTTCCTTATTATTGAAAATCTGCTGCACTGCACTTATTGTTTTGCTCTCTAATTAACAGGATCCCACAATCTCCTCTGTACCAGACACCAACCTGCTCCCCTTAAACAGCGCATTGTATACAAAATCCTTCTCTAACATTAAATCCTTGCTCTGCTGACCCCCTTATATTACCTCTCTAGTATCCCCATATGTTTCCTGCCTGCCCCTTCGATCATCACAAAACCAGCTTCTGTACAGACCCCCCCATTTAATACTGCTTCCTCTCCCCTTAAAGGGGGAACTGTGGTCTCCAAACCAGTTAGGTTTAAATGAAAGGCCAGTTTCCTACCTTTAAAACGAGCCATCAACCACCTCTCTGCGTGCTCCACAGCCCAAGATAACAGAAATGACTGACCAGAAAGTTAATGGTGGGAGGCCTGTAAGGGAATCTACAGCCCTTGTCTTCACACTGTGTGGAAAACCCCTTTTCAGGGCAGAGTTCTCACTCTGAGATACATGCCATGGAGGGCCTGCACTGGAAGGAACATGGGGTCCATGAGTGGGAGTGACCAGGGGGCTGCAAAGGGGAGGAAGAGACACAGGACAATTGACTGACATTTCAGAGCAGGATCCGGCAAGTGCAGGGGACCTGGTGATGCGCGTGCTGCCATGTCACACAAAAATGTAAATATCTTCAAACTATGAACTAAACATGGAATAAACTGCAAAAATTCTCGAGGGCAATTCCGATTATGGGACCATCATTTAACCTAAGTCTTTTTTAAACCTCATTCTCTTGTGGTTCTGATCCTCGCATACACTGTATCCTTGTTTCGTCAAGTAATGTGCGCAAAGATATGAACGTTACGTTACGTCTATATCTAATGACTACGTGGTGACATTGTTGCTGTGTGTACAGATGTCATTTCATTATGAGGATTAACTTCATGTCTTTGAACTTCGTCGGCCGCCACGTACGAAAATAATCCAACGTGTGTACGGCGCTTTACACTCTACCACTGGTACAAGCGTATGTTTAGATTGTTCCTTATTTGCACATCTTCATAAGTCCTGCACCCTTAATCCTTGTGGTAATCTCTGTGTGATGTTAAACCTCCTAACTAGATGAGTGCTCTACGTGGCAGGACCTCGAACTATGTCCCTCCGACAATGACGGATAAATTATGTATACTGGTACATGCACGCCGCTATTATACCCATGCCTGCTTTTCACCGCTTGGCCTCCCTTTGACTGCGGAGGGTTGTTATCGGCTGGACCTAATAAAAAAGCACGTCGTCATCCCTAAAGAAACACTACCATACTACAGCACCAGCAGAATTGTACAGCCGTGATCACCGTTATCTTGTGCAGTGCAGACTCAATAGAGCAGTCCTAGGAGAGCAGCCTGTGCGTTTAAGGTACTGATAGCGGTATGTACTTATATATATACCTTAGTTGTATCAGCTTCTGTTATAGAAAACAGAGCCATTAAAATTTAGTACTGTAATAAATGTTATAATCACCCAAATGATGATTCAATACAGAGTATAGGGGGATATGGTGATCTATATATACAATGTTCAAAGCTGAAGATGTGCTGCATTGTGACTAATAGTGTCAATAAACACTAAAGGATAGACCTCAAATGGGTATATGATATTAGATAAGGTATCAAAATCCTTAAAATACCTAATGACTGATCTGCTTAATATAAAGTTTCAATAAGAAAGGAATTGGTGCTCACCATCTGTCGTTCATAAATAGATATTGCTTTCTAACGGTATCTATTATACGGGCTTTCATCCACAACATATTGTCAAACTAATAGATGTTAGTTTAAATGTAAAATGTAACAATCAAATGTAAAGCTAAGCAAGCATGCTATAAATTTTATTAACTTGAATCAAGCAATGCTTCAGCAATTGAATTAATCATTTATATACATATAGCAGTCACAATCTTCCTAAAACCATTGTTACCAATAATATACCAGAATTTTAAAAAAATAGATTTAAAGGGTATCTCCACCCTTAAAAATTTTTTCCTGTAGTGTAGGCCCCCTATCCCACCCCCAACCACCAATTTAGATTTTGCCAAAAAAGCTCAGAACGATGCCTACAATCCTCTTTTTCCCCCAGCCAGATCACGCCTCTGCTTGCTGGGACTCAACGGGGACCGCACCTGCAGCCACATCTGTGATTGGCTGAGAGGCGCCAATCCCGGACGTGGCTGCCAGCTTGCTGAACATGGGGGGAATGAAGTAAGTATCGTTCTGATATTCTTTGGGACAAGCTAACTTGGCAATTGGGGGTGGATAGGGGACAACACTACGGCAAAATGCTTTAATGTTAGGACAAGGTTTTAAATAGTTAGCTCGGCAGTAGGGAGGGAGAGGGGGGAGGGCCTCCTCTGCGCGTGTAGCATACATTGTCGAGGTAGGGAATAGAGGGACTGGATGACTCCCTGACAGGCTCCTACACTGCCCACTTTCCTGACTTTAGGACAGGCACAGCAAGAGAACATTGGAGCGGAATGTTAGGTAAGGATTTTTAAACACTACATAGTGGGGCCAGTTGTGGGTTAAATTTTAGTTTTGGGGGGGACATGCCTTTAAACAAAAACATCATAATGTGCGCTGTCCTTTAGTTGGTACCAGAATTTTTAATTTATTAAAAAACCCAGTTAAATAAAATGACAATTAAAGGGTTAGTCCATCCCTAAAAACCTTTTTATATTTTACTCAGCCCCTCCAAACTTAAAATGTGTAAAATGTTCCCAGAGAGAGAAATTGTACTTACAAACCTCCAAAATCCAACGCCTTGGCAACTATTGGCAATCTGTTACTACTCCTGGTAAGGCACATCAGTCACAGCTGTGACGAATTGATGTCACAGCCATGGCAGAAGCCCTTACAGGACAAGCCTTAACTGCTCTGTCCTTGAGAATGGAAAAGGCACGTAGCAACACGCATGGAGTGGGAGCCAAGCAATGGATCATAGAGTGTTGAGTACAATTTTCTCTCTCTGGGACCATTACTACACATTTTAAGCAAAACTTAACTGGGGTTTTTGGGGGTTCCTGAGTAGAGATGGCCGGTCTTGATTCAAACCTGGTTTCGCACATATTTCTGGAATTCCGCTTTCCGGAATTTTTCCAAATTGGAAATCGGAATTCGAAATTTCGACAATTCTCAAACATTCAAGAATTCCGTCCTCCGTTCGGTGAGCATTGAAGTGTTAATAATACATTGGATTTGGTCCATCACCATCCATCTATAAATATACGACCCCCGCGGAGCTCAGAAGTCATCACAGTGATGCAGAAGAAATAAGAATAAGAAATAAGCATCAGCAGCATTGTTGGCATTGATGTCGGTAGTTGCGGCGGTGTCACTCTGGCGGCTGCAGTGACTCAGCAGTTCGCATCATCAGCGGAGTTGGTGTCGCCAGGCTGATAACAAATAAACATTGCCCTAAGGGCTCTTGTAAGAGCCAATGGGGTCCTGTTTAAAACTGTAGGACCCCCAACAAAGGCAATTGTCAGTGCCGTAGGGCACTTGTAAGTGCCAGAGAGGGGTCCCGGTATGAGCTGCGGGACCCCTTAAGCCCAAAAGGTACTTGTTAGTGCCAAAGGCCCTTCCAAGGGAAACAAGGGCACTTATATTTCCCGGGAGGAGGGCCCTGGTTCAAGCTGGCGGACCATTTAAGCCCCAAAAGGCAACAAACGGAAGTAATACTTTATAACATGCCACAATCCTGACCCTAACACTACAGCCCTACTTAATGCGCTTAAGAACAGTGATGTCAACTTGTGGCCCTCCAGATGTCTTTGAAACACATAAAAACAACAAGGGTATGAGAAAAGACCAAAGTCCACCTGGCTGCATCCATTTCAGCACCCACAGCTTTGTCAAACCTTGTACATCAAAGTCAAACATAGAAATATTAAATATACCAATATGACATAATAAATTTGTGTATATAATATAAATATATATATTATATATATATTTTTATACTTTATCTGTTTTTTTTTTTATTTTATATATCTATATTTATTATATTCAGGAAGACACATGTAACCAAAGATAGAAATAAAGAAATAATCAATATGTGGATGTTTCTGTTTACATCCCTCACCCCATGTGCTTTGATCCAAGCTGCTAATAGTGCACCGCTGAAATGGAAGCGGTCAGTTTTCATTCATTGCATCCCAACAATCACTACAATATAAGAAAATTAAAAGCTCCCCATGTGGCACTAAGCCTGTTTCAGTCATTAGCTTTGAGTAGTGGCAGGGATCATTCAAAAGACCAGACCCTCTGTGGTTCTTTAGTCCTCGGCGAATTCACCACTAATGGGTTTTCTGCCCCACTTCTTTACAATGAGCAGTAATGTCCAAATGAGTCACTTTATTTTTGGTGGTATGTGCTATAACCAAGAAAGTTTGTATTTTAAGTATAGCAGGGGTAGAACAAGATAATCTCTGGCTATTTTATATTCTCTTCTTCCTTTCCTTTTATACAACCTCAGTTCTTCATTTAGTCATGTCCATTATTTTTTTTTTAATGGCATATCCCTCTTTATCCTATTTGAAGTCACACCCAGCAGATATTCTGATATCTGCATTAGATTTCTTTCTTAACATTCACCGCATGTCATTCCAAATTCAATTTTGACTTTTTTTGTTCCGCAGATGTACAGTGAACCTTTCCTCTCTTGTGCCTGGGCCTTAGTATACTGCTGTCAACTAACCGATGAATGCATCTGTATTAAATCATTTTGGCTTTTCACATGGGCAGGAGTTAGAGATCACTTTAAAAATCTTCCACAATTATCTGTTTGATACTGATAGCGACTATTGTATCCGTCAGGACAAAGCAGCTTTATCCATGAGATATAACAAAGATCTGTTCTCCTGACCGGATAGTTTAAGCCTTAGATAAATATATGGAAATTATTCCTAAACAATCCTTACATTTTTCAACAATTACTATAGTTACAGCTTAAAAAAAACACTCACGTGGTATAGTGGTTTTGGTGAACACTGCCTGAAATTGTCGACGCAAGAGCCAATTTACATGTGCTCCAGGCACTCAATTTAGTTTAAACGGTACTTTACAACTCATTTAAAATTTATTTTCTAGTTATAGATTAAGTGGGAGCAGTGATTATATGAAAAAATATTGCCATAATCATGTAAATGTAAACCCCCTGGAGAGCTGAAAAAAGTGCCACATGCACACCTCTTAATGTCAGTCACAGTTCCCTGCAGTTAGATTAGGTCTAGATGTGCAAAACACCTAATGGTCAGTGACCAATTGTGTTGATATCGGATTGGTGAGGGGAGAATATACAGCATATGCTCCCCATATTTCCCAGAACTAGCCAACAAAATAGAGGTTGTGGTGAGGACGATTACGATTTTAATGTCATGGTGCTTTGTCTTCTAATTTAAGTCTTTGCCTGAGACTAAATCTGATTGGGTTTAAGGGAATTTCTCTTTAATTTGACTTATGAATTCTTTAAAGGGCATATATACTGAAAAATAGGTATTTTATAATGACCATAACAGTGAAACTATATTCTTCCCAACCAATGTGACTCTAAGCTCAATGGCTGTGTGCCGAAATATATATTTCTGTGCACACAGCAAAAGTAAATTTTGTGTGCTCATACCGCATCACTTACATTCCGATGATTGTGGTGCGCACTTCACATTGACCTAGTGTGACGCAGAGCCTTAGAGTGTGTGACGCACAGCTTAGTAGGAACACTGCGTTCCAACCACCACTGTATCTTTTTTGTTATAGTATTTAGATTTCAGTGAGCAAAGTAATTTATATCAGTATAGGTCCCGTTTAAGTAGAAATATATATTCGGATAAGCACCTTGGTCATTTCCAGCCTATAAAAACTGTACTATATTGATTGTGAATCTTAAGGTGACTCATTTACTAAACAGGATAACAACATTGTGGTTGTACGTATAAAACCATAAAGGAACTAACATTGCATAATCCCATAGTGATATATGTTTTAGTCAGCATAGTATTATAAAGCCTGTTTTTCAGGAAGAACTGAACCGCAGAGAAATTCGGGCGGTGGAAAAGTTAAAATTGGTAGTCAAAGGTATTGTTGAAAATTGAAAAAAAATGGTGTCAAAAATTCGATTTTGAAATTAGAAAAACCCATTTCAATTGGGTTTGAAATGATTTTTTACATTGACAGAAATGTGACACATTAGCATGAACTGACAGAACTGGTGGGAAACGAAAGTCACCGTTTTCGTTATCTCTTGTGAAAACCAATAGTATATTTCCTCTCCATTCACACTGACATCTAATTTGTACTGTAATATGTAGTGACATGTGTATGTATATTATGTCAAAATGACCCACAAATAACCAACCAGGTACAAATAGGTTTATTTACACTGCTTGGTCTTATAGCCTTATTATGAATTTAATTATGTATCTGAGAGTTAGGTATTTATACCGTATAATACATTATCAGGGAGAGTCATACCTAACCTTGCGCATTACTTCCACTTATTCCCTACAATACCCCCATTTAACTACGTTTCTACGAGTAGCTCAAACTCACTAGTGGCATTGGCATTAGGAAAATTTGAAAACTGGCACACGCCCGATAAATCAGAAAATAGAGAGTGTAAACCAGTTGTGGTGGCTTAACATTTAAAGCTTATAAGCTATTGCATCTTCTTATATATGATATATAGATATACTATATATAGATGATAGTAGAAGTAGATAGATATATAGATAGATAAATAGATACATATTATAATAATTATATATATGACACGTACAGTTATGTGGAACATCCCTTTTGGAAGCTCAAGTGCCCTATGCCGTCAAAGGATACATAAGCAGAGGAGTAGGGACCACTACAGTCTTTGCAAACAATGTATCCGTTATTAGAAAGTAACATGTTTCTGTCTGCATGGCGACCGTCATCAGAACATCTGTAGTAACGTTCAAAGTAATACCTAAAGAAGATATCATCAACCACACCCACCGTGCAACCAATCGCAAAAGGTAAGTGAGTCCCCAGGATCCGCCCTCCAAGCCCCTACAGATGACGGACCTGATCCAAGTGACTGCCAAAAGTGAAAGGTAAGGAAAAAACCAAGAACAAATGCTACAAGAGATTAGGATAAAGTGCAAGTGCCAAATAGATGTGAGAAATGAATGGAGACCAAACTTTCAGATCCCAAACATATACTACTATACCTTTTCCTTTTTGCGATGGTTGCACGTGTGCGGGTGTGAGTGATGACTTGTCTTTGTTAAGGGATTGTGCAATAAACAGATCATTGTTGCAAAGTGGCCGGGCGTACTCCTCGCGTGATTGTATATATATATTATATATTATAGAAAAGGTGCATTCAAGGGACTTTTTCGAAGTCTTTGTGCAAGACATGGGCTAGTGAACAGCAACGTGTTCAGTACATGTCTTTGGAACTTTTTCAAGCTACAAGTGTAATCCCAATTGCACAAATTTTTACCCAATACTCCTCCCCATCATTGTGACATCATATTAGAAAGACTCGCAATCTTAAAGTGGACAATGCTCCAATCCTATATATCATCTCATATATTAGAAAATCATTAAAAATACCTTGCCACTTTAAATGAGTTTTTAATGATATTGAGATTATATATATTGATTAATGATAACGAGTAACTGTCACTTTAGGATTGCGTAGTAATTCAATTAGGAGTTTATTGGGTATCAATTTGTGCACGATGGATACACTTGTTTCCAAAACGTCCACTGTTGACACCTGTCTATTAAAAGCCCTTTGGAAATCCCTTGAGTGCACCTTTCTTCAGGGATTGTGATACTCTCATTTAGGTGCACCTGGGCTATTTAATAACGTTGAAAGTGAGTGCCCACTTTTACCATATATATATATTTAGTAATATTATAAGTAATAGAACGTAGCACTTCAGGACTTTGGTCATTACTGATCTGGTCAACCTTTTACAAAGTATATATATACGATAATCAATGACATTCCTAGGCCCCGTACAATATCATATATCTGCACACTGGACTTTATAACAAAGGGTTTGTAGTATACACACTGTGCTCACAGAATTGGAAAGCCCTTCCAACACAGTCAAGGTAAACCCCAGTCTGGAAGGTCCTAAAGTTAACCTTTTAAATTCTTTTACTTCAATTACGAGTTTGCAGATTTTGGCATTTCTCATTCTTATACACTGGATCCAATATAACAGGCTATCTCTCACTTCCCCCATTCCCTTTGGCTTTTTAAAATGGAGGAAGGGCATCCAACTGTGCATAGGAGACCCTCCCATAAAACGGGCGTGTTAGGGTGCTATAAAACCACAAATGAGCTTGACCTGGCTTCAATCCATACATACAAGCGATTGTGGAGCACTCCCAATTATGCAATGTTACAAATTTTAGCGGAAGTGCTACTGATTCTGGTCAAAACATTTTACAAACATAGAAAAGATAATCAAGCACATTCAGGCCCATACAATATCATATTATCTGCAACGGCATATTTTTATAACAAAGTGGATTTTAGTATACATTACTGTGATCACATTGAATGAAAAGCCCTTTCAACGAAGTCAAGGTAAAAAAAAACAAAAGGGGGGCCCGGAAAAGGAAAATAAAAAAAAAAAACCCCCCCCCCCCCCGGCATCCTCGGACCCACGCCCCTAAAGAAACAAAATAAAAACAAAAAAAGAAAAAAATAAAACAAAAAAAAAAAAAAAAAAACCTCCCCCCCCACCACCCCTCCCTCTCCCCTTCCCACCCCTCCTCCCCCCCAATGCTTACTTAGAGCTTTAGAAGAGAGCGCCTGTTATATGGATCCCGTGGTGATAAATGAGAAATGCAAAAGTTGCTAATACGTACGGAATAAAAGAATTGAAAAAGGTTAGAAGTTAGACTTCACCGACTGGGTCAAGCTTGGCGTGGTTGGAAGGATTTTGATTTATGTGATCACAGTAAGTGTAATACTAAAACCCCTTTTGTAAAAGTATGCCATGTGTAGAAATATTATATATATATATATAATATCATATAAGATTATATATATATATACTATATACATAATTATAGATATATATATAGATTTTGATCTGAGAAAACATTTGTAGCATTAATCATTTACAGCATAATTCTCAATGTGTGAGATTAAAAAAAGAAGTGACCATTTTCCTTTGTTGGATTGATTGAGAAAAGGTGATTTTATTTATTTTCTATCATAGGTTTCAGAAAATTTGCTTCAGTTCTTTAGATTCAACAAGAAACCGAATAACAGGCAGAAAGACAGGAAGGGATGCAAATTATACGGTCATGCTCCAAAGTGTGTTGGTTATATTAATAAAAAAAGGAGTAAGGTGTGTGAGGATGAAGGACACCAACATAACTGTAGGGGCCCAAAAGAAATTATCACAAAGAAAAAAAAACAATCAATTTCAGTCTTTAAATCCTGGTAAGCTTTGAAGCTTACCTGAAGTTAGTATTTGGTCACAGAGAAGCAAATTCTTGTGGCGCCAAAATGAGTTCAGGAGTTAGCTCTGATCTGAACAAGAACAGAATTTCTTAAATATATTTTAAGCCATGACACAACTCCTAGTAGTTTGGGTTTTAACGTTCTCTTATCTGGAAGGATAAGAAAAATAGTTCAGGGCTATTTTTTCATTGCTAATGATACTGCCCACACTAGGTTATCGGGAGCCCAAAGGTCGCCTCTCTTAGCTTTCTATAGAAGGGACAGAGATTTAGCAGAAGTGCTACTGATCCTGGTCAAAACATTGATACAAACTAGAATACAGTATCATCAATGCCGTCATTCCTAGGACTTATAATTACATATCTGCACACTGCAACATTATAAACAAAGGGGTTTTGTCACATGAATTGAAAAGCCATGCCAACCACGTAAGGTTCCCCACCAGTCTGGAAGGGTCTTAATTCTACCTTTTTTTCTCAAATACAAAAATTGTATGCCAGTGTGCAATATAATATAATATTTGTTATGGGCCTAGGAATGTGCATGAATATCGTCTCTAAACTTCACCCTAAAAGCAAGCATGGGCTTCTACGGCAGCAGTCACCTGAGCCAAAGAGCTTACCTTGCTTTCTGATCCGCCCTCTCCCTAGATTTATAATTTTTAACACTGTTTTTGTTATCTGTTAGAATTGAATCTTCCAATTAAAGTGCTCTTAGCCTCTTTCCCAGGGCTGCTGCGTATCCAGAGAAACTCCATACTCAGGACAGCGCGATTGTAACTGTCTTGGCAGATACAGCAAGGCTGCATATAATAAGGTCACATCCCTCGCCACCAAGAGTCTAGAATAAGTGAGAGTTAAGCTGCCAGGTTGTTTTCTAACATCAGAGACAGCTTTAAACACAGCCATCACTACTTTCATTAAAAACTTAAATCAGGAAGTATGATCAATTTTGAACCCACCTTTCACTATCTCCTTGGGCAGGTTTAAGCTGAAAACTACCCAAAGTATTGTAGCCACCAATGGGATCATCACGGGAAGTCTATCGAACAGAAGACAATAAACAATCAAAAACTGATGAGATGAATGAAAAGACTCTTGGAGACTGGCTTGGCAGTATTGAATTTTTATAGATTCTGGAATTAAAGTTTAATGGATCAGAAGGTGAGAATCTAGACAAAAAAATGGGTAGGTTAGTAAGAAGTGGGGGTGTGCATATCCTAACCAATGCTGTCTGAGAGTACACACTTTAAAATGATGATAAATTTAAATGAGTTACATGCCATCCCTGCGTTTGGAATTTTACATACACCTGATATTTTGTATTGTATATCTTTATATTTAGTAGGATTTTTAAACCCACTTACAAACACCAGCACAACAGTGTGTTATTGCGAAAACCCGTTGAAACCACAGTGCAGGAGTCTCCTGGACTATTTATCCATTTGATTTCTACTTAATTTCAAGACAGGGGTCCACTTTTAATCAAAAAGTCTGAAATGCATCTTACTTACTTAACTGGGGTTTGTTCTTTATTTCCTCACTCATTCCATATTACACACCGTTTGGTCACTGACCGTTTGTTTCTTTACACATGCCCAGTCCCAATGCTTACTGAGGAAAGACTTTGTACAGTAGGTCCAGTAGAGTACAAGCCAAAGGAATCTAGTCAAGCTTGCTATGTTTAGCTTAGGCAGGAGTAGCAATGTGGCTGAGGCAAGGGTGTTCACCAGAAAGTGTAAATACACATAGTTATTTATTTGTTCTTCACCAGGGTTACATTCACCTTAATGGCCATTAAGTGTGCTATCTTTTCTTCAGTTGATAACTGCTTTCACTAACAAGGTATTTCCTCTCTTTTCTTCCTGTTCTGCTTTCATATCTAGTTGCTTCTTATATTAGTAAGTAGACAAAAGCACAGATTTGTATAGAAGAATTTGAAACTGTTGAGATTCGTTCCATTTGGAATTTTTCAAAAATTTTCCGAAAGATTGAAAACTCAAGCTTTCGATTTACTTCGAAACTTGAATCATCTACTTTCGATTTTCGAATTCGAAAATCATCTACTTTCCTTCGATTTCGAAATTTGTCTTTACTTTTGACTTTTCGAAAATCATCTTCTTCTCGATTTTCGATAAAAATCGAAAATTCGAAAAAATCCTGGGTTCCGTGAAATTGGGGCCTTACACTACAATAGCGGCACTGCGTATTTTAAAGTAAGCAGATCATTGTATGTACACTATAATCACTTCTCACACTTAGTTTTCACTCCACACACTTGGGTTCCGAATTGCAGTGTCACGGATCCGCCGGATTTCTACTTTTTTGGGATTTTTCGGAACTGTTTGAACTTCTCATTACCGCTACTGACAGAATTTGGCATTAATACGTGGCAGATCAATTTCCCAGGTCCTTGAAGCCCTTTTACAGTAAGTTACTCATTGGCTATTTTATATTCAATTTTAGGTTGGAAACTTTAGGTTTTTTTTAACTATCCTGACTTCAATGGGTCTGTAGCAGATGTTTTTCGAATTTTCGCATTAATTCAACAAAAAATTACTTGCAAGCGGACAATCTCAGTGAGATCGGCCATCTTTAGATTGTGAATAAAGAGACCATCAATACCTGTTGTTTCAATTAGATCAACTGGACTTGATACACTTACTGTACCCCTGGAAATTCTCAATTACATATCACAGTGCGTGTTAAGACGTGATGGATCGTGGCTAAGAGGTGTTTAAGGAACGCCCAGAGTAAGGGTCACACGCAGTACATGGCCAGACAGTGGTGCGGACCCCCCCACCCTCTATTAGCTTGGTTTCGTTTTTTTTCTCAAAAAAAAGAGACCACAGACTATAAGGATTGATATAAATATTAATCTTAATAATATGAAGCCAAGCAATTTCTGTCTAAACCAATTTATCCCATACAGTCGTAGTGGTGTTGCCATTGGGATTCACATTTTATTCCAGATTTAGCAAAATCTGGCAGGAATGTTTACATTAAGGAACCATATTTCTGCTTTTTATTATATAAACATTTGTATTTTTTCTCTAATTTGTTTTAATTTAACAGGCAATTTAAGGAACTTTCCCCAAAAGAAGTGGCCAGAACAAACCCCAGTACTGCCTAGCATTAAATGTTGCTGCTGCTCATTAACAGTTCTACATTCTGGCTGTCAGCCTATAAAATCCATTTTTAAACTAATCGCATTGAGAATGGGGCAAGTAGAATCGTTTGAAATGAGCCATTATATAATGTTATGGGCTCATTCAAGCAGACACAACCAGCACATTATGGTAAAGTATGGAACATTTTTTATGCTGAATACATGGTGTTAATTTTCCTAGAGCATACAAATCCTTTCTGTTAGCAGTCACTTCCTAAGACATCACTGACAGTAGAATAAAAAGATCACTTTACGTTTTACACCTGTTTTAATTTATTAATTAACCAAAGGATAACTCTAGAGTGGGTTCCTCCTAGTAGAAAATGCTTTAGGCTGGTACCACCGAAGGGATCTATTATCCCGACCAAGCGCTCAGTACGAGGCGAAACGCTTCGGTAGGGACAAGGTCCGTCGGTTCCGCGGGATATATTGTGATTTGCGACGATCGCTTTGTGTGGTTTCACTCAGGGGAACCGCTATGATGATCGATCGGAATTACTGAATGTCCGATCATTTGTTTGTCTATCCGGACGAATCGAACGTAACGATCAAGCCTCAATCGTGGCCGGCCGCTCAGCGACCAGCAGATATTTTGGACAGCGCCAAACCGAAAGGGATGTGAAATTGGTCGGTCCCTCGAAATACTGCTGGGTGTGTACCCAGTCCTTACAACTCCCAGCTTGGGTGTACAAAAAACGTAAAATTAGCATAAAGAAATAATGTTGCAAATTATTTTCTACTAAAATTTAGGGTAGAGAGGAAAATAAATTCAAATTATAAAACATCAGATGATGTTTTAATGTAACTTTATTTTAATCTTTTCCCAGTTTTTCTTAATACATCCAACATCTGGCTAAAGGGATTGTCGCCACTGCCTGGGTTTGTGTCCTTTGATGCTACATGTGTTAATCATGCCTACTTTTCAATTCAGTCTTGCTTTTGCCCAAGCTTTTTCTTATGGCCTTATTAATGGTCATTTGACATGTAGAAATAAGACATTCCACTTTCACAAGTTTGTGCAAAGTAATTTATCAAGGGACACACAATCTAATGATCTTACTAGCTATAACAGAAAAGTATGACCAGAAAAAGGCCAAGACTTGCATAAGCGGTAGCTATCCAGTATCATTAACATGTATATCTTAGCAGCAACCTTTCCATGGGGTTCTAAAAGGGAGGACCCTTTAAAAACCCCCATCCCCTTTATACGGTGTACTAGCCAAAAACTTTGTAAATAAGGCAAAAGATTCCAAGTTATTCTTTACTGTGGAAAGGATCACACAAGAATTGGGCTGAAAATTGTTATTTTGTATATTATGGTGCATTTGTACTTATTTTGTCACAAGCACTTGATAAGATAAAACCCATGGTTTTTAAAGTTATCTATCTGGATGGCCCTAGGCTTTGCCATCTGTGTACAAACTGCTTCATAGAGATGGACTAGAACTCGAAAACCCGAGGTTCGAGTTGAACTAACAAGTCCGAATGGATGCGGACTACTCAAAAACTTCCGGAACTAGATCTTCTCGCACTTTCTGGACTCGCCAGCTGATTTTCAATCAATTTATCGAACAAATGCGATAATTAACAATTTTGGGCCGTTCACTACCCAGAATGTATTGTTCGTTACCCTCCCTTAAAGTATCGTTAATTTTCGGTAACCCTGAAGTGTTCGGGATCTTTTGCAACCCTAAGAATGTCACTGTTGCTTTAACCCCGAATGCACCCTTCGTTTTGAGGTAACCATCAAAATATTGTTTGTTTTCCGGTAACCCCTTGAAATGTACTGGATCGTTTTCACTAGACCCTAGAATGTATCGTCGCTAACCTCGAAGGTATTGTTTCGGTACCCCTCAAATTGGCATCATAACACCTCGAATGTAGCTTATTGCAAAACCCGACAGATTGCCCGCTGTGTGTGTTAAGAAGTGTTTCTTTAAGTTTGGGGGAGATGTACATGTTCCCCAGGACCATTTCCCCAGGTGCCCAACAGTCATTTACAGTAAGTTACATTGTAGTTTTAAGCTGAAAATCTCCAGAGTTTCGAAAAATCACTCCCTTCTTTGACTTAATGGGTCAGAATTACGAACTTTTCGAACTTTTACTGAAGTTTGAAAGTTCAAAAACAAAAAGATCGAACTTTAAGGTCGGTCATCTCTACTGCTCAATCTATATGCATTGGCGATTATATAATATTTAGAACTGGATGAATATGTCTAGTATCGTATAATAGCATGCAAGCACTGGCAAGTTAGTGCTTTACGAACAAAGTAACCTTCTTTTTGGCAATCATTATTTTTGAATCCATCCACTGAATACGATTGGTGAAAGTAGGGATTGATTGTTAGCTCCTTCAGACCCTGATGTAAATGGATTTTCAATAACTTGTAAAGTGCTCATTAAAACTGGACCTAGTTATACGCTTTAATTGTCGGTTGAATAAAGTCAACCACAATTGTTCGTCTTGTCCACAGCAGAGGGGCATGCGATTGTGAATGAATAACTAACTAGACCAAGAGACCACCCAAATGAGAAGTGCATGGTTGTGTAATTTGTCATTGGTCTGCCTAGATCCCCTGTGCATTAGATGGACAAAGAAGTCATGTAAAATGGGGCACAGCACTATATAAGAAAAAAAATACATACATCCTTCTTTAACATACTAAACTAAACGTTACTAACCATTAATCACTTGTATTAAACCTATAATAGCAGTGTCAGACTTTCTTTTATTGAATTTTATAAAAAGATTCTGGGCATTTAAAGCTTTACTAGTGCTGAACGGCTTTTGAAAAGAACCAGATCATCATCCCTTTTTGTCATTCAGAATTCTCAGTGCTAGAATATAATATCATTTATAATATATATAATAAAATGATTCAATCTGACAATGTATATATGTTTTCATAAAGCGTCTATAGAAGGTAAAAAAGAAGGTAATACAAGTTAAAAAAAGGAAAATAAGACAGTGGAAGCACGGCATGATAATTATAGATTGTAACAAGCAACAAAATGGCAAAGAAAAAAGAGCTACTGAACCATTAATCTATATTATAAACAATTCCTCCATGGATCGCATGGATACAGCCAAGAAGCTGGAAGGCGCCATGTGACACCATATTAGATTTTAAATCATGTGGAAATAGAAGATCAAAATAAAAGTTTATACAATAACATTTTTTTCTTAGTGTAAAATTAACAATGAATTTATCAGTGTTATGAAGTGGTTAACCCTTTGCGACAATTTACAAATGGTGATATTGCGAATGCAGCTTTAAGACTATAAACATTGGTTTGCAGTGGTGCAGAAAGAAGGGATCGATGTATTAGGTCGTGAATATGGCGTTTGCAAACATTGCTCTTTTGCGCAATATCTTGTAAACGCTCAAAAAGCTCGCATGAAAGGACTTGGAATGTGTGACAGTACATATGACCCTGAATAATTTTATCAACTCTATGGTAGGAAAATAGGCTATTTTTAGTGTTGTAACACAACAGGTCAGTAGCTAAAGAGGCCTTATAGCAAAGAAGGGCACAAGCATTATGGCACAATTGGGGCTTGATCTTCTCTTTCTTTATTTACTCCATGGTATGCCATGGTCGGATTCATATCTATCGGCAGGCGGGTATTACTTTCACTTTTTAAAAGCAATTATTATAGAATAAACATATCCAAAATATACCAGTTACAACTGCAAAATCGTCCTATTTAAATTGCATTAATCTTTGCAATTTTATTACCGATTCAGCTAAGGTCAAAGACCTCTAAAAAACCTTTACTCTCCCACTCCCCCCCCAAAAACAAAGGAATTAGGGTCTGGCGAAAAATATTTTTCCATAATACATACACATGTTTCCAGTCTACATATTACCCTAATACATAAATGAAGTTTCTTTTTTTATTCACGACCTCTTGTTGGAAAATTATTTTCTGTACGTGACAAACATCTTGGAAACTAACATAACGTGTGTCATTGTATGCCTTCTAACACACAAAGCAATACAAGATTTTCGTACTGTGCCGACCTTCCTCACCTTATCTCTCCATTTTTGGCTGATAAGAACGTGTGGGGGCTTTGATAAAACACTAAGTGTGTGAATAGAGGCGCATCAACTTTTTGCCAGCCCTCCTTGTGACAGAATGATGATAGAAAGCTCACAAATCCTGTGAAGAGTAAAATGCAAACTGACAAAGAGATAGCCTTTAGATGTTGAATATATCTGATTGTGCTTGAGTGTCTTATTATCTTTGTCTTTTTATTCTGAAGGGTGGTTCTTGTTTGGGGAAAAAAAAAGAAAAAACCTAAAAAATTTCCATGCACATCTTTCTATCTTTAGACTGAAAAAATTTTGGCCTTTAACAACTGCTTTTTCCACTAATGTCCCATTTCTTTCCTGACAATAAATATGTCAGGCTATAGCAGTGAAATTTGCATTACAGGTTGGGCTTTTTTGTTTGCGGTAGATCATGTGGAAGTTATTCTTAAGAAGGTTTAGAACATAGCAGCAGTACAGATGTTAAAATGGTCATAACTTCATGCTTGCGTTGCCTTTGATTGTCTTACTTATTTTGTGTTCGCAATTGTCAATGCCATCCTAGCAAAAGGTTATCACCAAAGCATCCCTTTTTTGTTTGTTATAAAAAATTGTTTTAGCATTGTTCCATTATCGTTAAATAACCAATGTACAAAGCCAATCTGCTGCAGGCCATCAATATGTCAGTTCCTTTACCATTTACCAATGTTAATTGTTTGCAGCCCAAAAGGTAGATGCATATAATCGTCTCAGTGGTAACAGAAAGACGTGGGCTTCAACTTTGTTTTGGGAGAATGAATGACTATATTAAAATAAGTGTTTGTTGTTTAATTAGTAATGCACTCCTAATCACAATTTTCTGAGAAGGATTCACTTTTATATGCAGTTAGCAGTTGATATTATCAGAAATAATACTCATAGCTGAGAATTTACACTCGGCAATGCTTATTTCCCTACAGCAATATCTTCCGATATACTGATCAAGTATGGAATAGCAATATTAATATTAACTGTATCAGAATAGAAATATATATATACTATATATTATGATAATATAATATAATCTATATTAGGCTTAATATATATATTATATATAATAATATTTCCCAGTACCTCAAAATTGCCAATCAAGAATGAATGTTGATTGCCGAATTGTAATGTGGAGCAAGTCAATTTTGTATGCGACTTCTTATATTTCTGTGCGTTCCTCCCCCAGTGGAGCATAATTTATGTCTTTACCATCGATATTACAATCATACAATATCAATATTATTCAGTGTTTCTCTTCTCTCGGGCTAGAGCATTGTTTGAACCTCGAAGGTAAGTTTTTGCGTGAAATGGTACGTGTGTTATAACCATATCGCCCTTCCTGCATTCAGGGTTTCTCACACTTGCTTTCTCTTCTATTCTCCTTTTTCTGATGAGTGGTCTGCTACCCAGTCCCAACGTAAATCTATGTAGAGACGTGTAGGAGTGGCCAGCGATGCCAACAAATGTCCTGATGATCCAACATCTGTAAGTAGCTTTAAGTTTCACTAAGCAGGACACTACACCACAACTCTCAGAAAAAAAAGGCAAATTAACATCCTTCTGTTAAACACCAGATCAGTCCCTAGTTTTGTAAAGAGAATGTTCAGCAGCACTAGCGGTAGCAACCTGAATCAATTTTGTCCTTTTTGCCATTGCAATCATAAAAAAAAATGGAGCCCCCAAATTTTCAAAGCTGGATTTATTAATCACAGAAAATAAAATGCTTATTACCAGAAACATCATATGCAGAAGGAGTAAATGCTACTTTGGGTTGTGGTGGGACAATTGTCTGGCTCTAAACACCAGCAAGACCGATCCTCTAGAATGAAATGTATGACAAAGTCTGCTCTTTTGTTTCCTTCTTTTCAATCTGACATTCAGGTACACAAGCTACATTTCACTTAATACTTCTTTAAAGCAGAAAGGGTCCTTTGGTGCTTAAAGACCGATTAAAACTAGCATAACTAATGCTACCCATTAGGTTAAGCACTACAACACTAACACATACATTTATTTTCCGCAAAGAACCTTGAGATTCGAAAGTGGCTTAGGAAGACAACACTTATATTCCTGTCATATCGATTTTGGGATAATTAGTATCGTTATGTCCTTTTTACCCTTATCACATATGAACATAACCTAACAATAAGATGGAATTGCAAATGACCTAAATAGCAACTAGTGAATGCATGGCTGAACTAGTGCGGTAGTTGCATTGTTGAGGGGCTTTAACTGGAGTGAAAGACATTTAAGGTTTTTATGTCTGACTGGTAGCACAAATAAATAATGAAAAATGTATTGATTGTTGTGATGCTCTATTTCTTTCCTTTCCTTTTTTTTCCTCTTTTTTTTCGCTTTTCCCTTCCATTCTTTCCCAAAAGTTTGGAAAGGTGCGTCAAGGAGAACATCTTTCCTGATAGTATCGTGTGGTAAGCATGGTTTGAAAAACAAAAAATGGGCAGAAAGAGCTATGCCCCCCTTATTTTAAAATAACCCTATGTCGCTGCTATGAAAATAAAACACTCACTTTGTGTAAACCACGTTGTTCAGGGTGCTGAAGCCCTGACCCCTTTGCTTGTATAACTCCGTCCTACAGGACAAATAAAAAGGCAAAACCGCCCAACATGTATAGCTTGTCTAGCAGTAAACTCACCACGGTTCATGACATGGGTGCGAAACATAATTATCCATCATCTCAAGGTAAGTGATAGGTGATGCACTAGAACCAGGTTAAAACTCAATCAGAACCACTCTCATAAAGGGAATTCTTGTTGAAACAACTCGTTAAACCCTTCATCACGCGGGTTTCACTTTTATATGAGAGCGGATTCCTGATTGACCTTTCATTTGGGTTTCCAGGGTGCTCGGCCCTACACTTACCTGTGGCGGGGGGGAAAATACTAGCATTGGGCTTTACACTCATTAATGGAAAGTGTTTAATGTCGCGACGGGAAGGGGCCGCAGCAGGTGGTCGCGACCACCCGCCAAGCACCTCTCCCGGCAACCCCTCCAAGCCCCCCGCCCGGCCGCTCCCGGGGAGGGGACGGGAGGGAGCCGCTGGGGGGTGGAGGCTCCCTCCAGCGGGGGCCCCGAGAAGGGCCTTTTGGGGCTTAGGGGGCCGCAGCTCGAACCGGGACCCCCCCTCCCCGGCCCTTACAAGGGCCCTGCGGCACTGACAAGTGCTTGGCGGCGGGGGTCCCGCAGCTGAAACCGGGACCCCCAGTGGGCTCTTAAAAGAGCCTTGGGCGAGTCTTCTTTCTTCCAGTCCCGGCGACACAGCTCTCCGCCGAGGCGCCGACCCCGAGAGGGACCCTGCGGCCGCCAGGGGTACCCCCGGCGGGCGCCGGCGACCTCAACGAGGCCGATGTTGCCGGCGTCTTGATCGACGCGACGTCTTCGGGCTGGCGACACCAACCCCACTCAGGTCGCCGATGCCAGGCAGACTCACTGCGGCCGCCAGTGAGCCCGTGGCACCGCCGGCCTCAGCGGAGCCGATGTTGCCAGCCGCTTCTTCTTCCTTTTCATCCATCTACTGCGATGGCATCTGAGTTCCGCGGCGGAAAGCTCCTCTTTATATAGGTTTGCAGAAATCCATAATCCGTTTCTGATTGGTCAATTTTTAATACTTGCTTTACATAACAATCAGATTTCTGGAAAGTTCTGAAATCTGATTGGTTAATGTAAAGCAAGTATTAAAAATTGACCAATCAGAAAAGGATTATGGTTTCTGCAACCATATAAAGAGGAGCTTTCCGGCGGAACTCAGATGCCATCGCAGTAGATGGCTGAAGAAAGAAGAAAGAAGCGGCTGGCAACATCGGCTCCGCTGAGGCCGGCGGTGCCAGGGGCTCACTGGCGGCCGCAGTGAGTCTGCCTGGCATCGGCGACCTGAGTGGGGTTGGTCGCCAGCCGAAGACGTCGCCCAAGGGCTCTTTTAAGAGCCGCACTGGGGGTCCCGGTTCGAGCTGCGGGACCCCCGCCAAAGGCACATTAGTGCCGCAAGGGCATTGTAAGTGTCCGAAGGGCCCTTGTAGGGCCGGGGAGGGGGTCCCGGTTTGAGCTGCGGGACCCCTAAGCCCCAAAGGGCTTATAAGAGCCGCAAGGCACTTGTCAGTGCCGCAAGGGCCCTTATAGGGCCGGGAGGGGGGTCCGTTCGAGCTGCGGGACCCTTAAGCCCAAAAGGTCTTGTCAGAGCCGCAAGGGCACTTGTAAGTACCGCAAGGGCCCTTATAAGGGCCGGGGAGGGGGGGTCCCGGTTCGAGCTGCGGGACCCCTAAGCCCCAAAAGGCCCTTCTCAGGGCCCCGCTGGAGGAGACCTCCACCCCCCAGCGGCTCCCTCCGTCCCCTCCGGGAGCGGCGGGGCGGGGGGCTTGGAGGGGTTGCCGGGGAGGGGGTGCGCGGCGGGTGGTGCGCGACCACCTGCTGCGGGCCTTCCCGGCAGCCCCTCCTAGCCTCCGTTCCGAGATTGCCGCGAACGGGGAACGGTTGGGAGGGGGCTGCGGGAAGTGGCGGCGGCGGGTTGCCTGCCCATCCCCGCCGCGGGAGGTTAGTATCGGCTGACTTCGCCTCCTTCAAGGTGGCGAAGTAAAACAGCCGATACTAGCCGAGCGAAACCAGTACCGCCGCTTTATAAATAGAAGCGGCAGTAACAGGTAAGTATCGGCGCGAAAGGTTAACGCTTCGTTAACTTTTCGCAGCGTTTTCGGGCCTTTATAAATCGCGGTAAACGCGATTTTGCTTAATGGCCCGAAAACGGCCGCGAAAAGTTAACGAACCTTTAAAATATGCCCCTTGTGTGGCTATAAAGCAGACTTACGAAAACCAGAGATTTTATACAGGAAGGGGCAGTGGCAACTGTGCATGGTGGCCGCCTACAGTGAGGCATGTTGTGCTCACTCGAACATTCCCACACTGCCTGTCAGCCAGTGCACTCATTCAATTGCAGTCTATTGACTGCTAGAGTTTTTCTGGTTCTATCATTCTGCACATCTCTCTATGAAAATTGTTCCTCTGTTTCTTTCACACATCAGCTTCACAGCTACTACTTATCTGTTGGAGAAGACATGGAGAGGTATCATGTAGCCATGATGCCATCAAACAATGAAAGCTGTTAAGGGTAAGCAGCTAATGAGAAAAATTATTTCCTGCCCAATTGGGTCTGTACTGTATGTTTAGAGTTAATGGAACAACAAAACACTAAAATTTTCATCAAAAGAAAAAAATATAAAATGACTTTAGTAATTTAGAGCCAATATCAGTCATAAACTTTAAGAAATTAAGCTTGTGAAGGTTCTCATTTATTCAGGTCATGGGATACGTGTGTATTCAGTTAGATCATCTGGACTTTAAGTTTAGTTTTGAAGACATTTCGCATCATTGACTGGCTTTCTCAATTCAGAATGATGACCTGAATTGAGAAAGCCAATTGGATGACTAGTGAAACGTCTTCAAGAATACATTTTCCAATTCAGTTCCAACTGAATACAACAGATATTAAGAATTAAATAAAGGATGCCCAAATTCCATATTGAGGCAAGTTTAAGGAGACCACACTAACAAAGGGTCGTATCCATGACATTCTTCTGTCTTGCCATAAAAGAACCAGATTATTTATAACCCACAAAATTTCATTCAAAATTGCTTTGGTACAAAACCAGAAAGAAAAATACTTAGACCATAGTTAATATATACAAGCAAGTCAACTAGCCAACATTGTATATAAAAATGTGAAAAAATTATAGGTAAATAACCCCCAAACACCAAAAAATGCAATAGTGTAGAAAGTTAAGAGTGTGAAGTCTGAAATGCTGCCTGGTGGTACCTCTCTTTCTTCTTCCTGGTTTTTCCAGTTAGTAGCTGTTAATCATATAGTAACAGATGACATCATAGCCAATGACTGGAAGCTATTTCCCTTGCTGCCTCCCTGAGCAGGTAAAAAAAAATTTGGAGAGCTTGAAGGAGGGGCAGAGGGAAGGGGAGAGCATCATTTGCATAACATTTCTGCATACCACATTAGCCCTATTCTGTCAGCTTTAAATATTGGTAGCTTTGGGGAGTGATTTACCCCTTAATTTTTATTGAGGGGTTTATTCCATTTAAAATTAGTTAATTATTAGCTTTTTTTAATGTTTGTTGCAAAAGTGTGCCTTCTTCAGAGCTAGGATTCTAAAACAAATGTTCGGTTTTGCAAAATTCTAATGGTTTGCCATATGTATGACCACAAATCACATTTGGTATTAATGAATAGTCAATGATATTCATTGACATTAACAGTCAAAGGTTTGACTTTTTGATGACAGTCTATGTCATCAAGATAAGGCACAAAAGTGAAACAATATGGCTAGTTTTAAACACTTGTTGCATCTCAGTCTCTCCGCTTCCCAACCTGTTATATATTTTTTTTATCATTTTTCTTCGCTGTAGTTGCCCTTTCATCTACAAACATGGTACATTTATCCACAGACAAAATCTGTATAATTTTTTAGGACTCCCCCCCCCAAGGGACAGTAGAGTAAACCTAATATCTTTATCACTTTCTACATGGCAAAGGTCAAGTCAAACCTTTAACTGTTAATAGTCAATACAATTTATTGTGGGCATAATTAATACCAAAGAGGATTACTAGTCAAAGGTCTAAAAAGGTTTCATGTGGTCAAGAAAATATGTATCTTAACTATGGGGAAAATTATTCTCAGTGGTTTTGAACCACAAGCTCCTTAGTCCATCAATGCTTTTCAGTGCTCAGCTTATCAATTTAGTGCAAATGGCTCCCTGAAGATTTAACCCAGGTTAATTATTCGTCCAATATGATTATGCAGTGGTAATATAAGAAAAATCGGAAATGCGGGATGGAATGTTTCACTCCAGCAGTTTGGCAATTGCGGGAGCTGCTGGAGTTTCTAGAGTAATTACCAGCCCATTCCAGCTGGTAGATCTGGATTCTGGTTAAGAATAAGGATGACAGAGAAAATGCAATATAAAAAAACTAAGGAACGTGAATCTGAGCTGTGCCAATGACTTGGGGAAAGATTTCACAGCTGCGGGGGTGATAAATGAGAAAGGAGGCCTTGCTTCTAATCAATACATGTAAATGCTACTCATCATTACAGCTTTTTATACACACTCTCAATTGCCTTTCTCCCCACTGGTGAACAGGAATGTCATGCTTTCTGGACTGTGGAAGTGTCAGCTCTGAGTCATCTGCATTGTAACACTCTGCAAGGTAGAGCTGTTTAAGGTTCCATGTGGCAGCAGGGGGCAGGGAAAGTCTGAATTTCTAATTAATGAAATCTGCTACATGCATATAATTAAATATGTGGTGATCATATCTGGTAAGGTCATGGGTATGTGATATATATATATATATATATATATAATATATATATATATAAATATATTATAAATAATATTACGGAGATTGCATTGAGGTTTTAGGAGCAACTAATTAGGTGGGGGTATATGACAATATACCCATAGGAAGTATAGTCTTGTATGTGTGTAATTATCACTATTTAAGTAAAATCACCATAACAAATAACAAATAACACTATCAAAGCATAGTACTACAACTTACTACTGAATTAAAAAACAAAGATAGACAATTAATAAAGTACACTTACTTACCACACACCCTAAGTTTGAATAGAAAAGTCAAAATGGTAGGTTTAGTCACATCTCTAAGAGTACTACATGGGTCTCCATGTAGCACCTAAAAGGAAGGGGAATTTTACTAACATCCAATGAGGTTCACTGTTAGCCAATCCAAATTCTCTTAGGCATTGTACAAGACAAGACAGGAAGTGTAAGGAAGTTCCTGTATTACACCCAATTATGTGCTGTTGTAAAACATGGCTTCTTTCTTCATCCATCTACTGCGATGGCATCTGAGTTCCGCGGCGGAAAGCTCCTCTTTATATAGGTTTGCAGAAATCCATAATCCGTTTCTGATTGGTCAATTTTTAATACTTGCTTTACATTAACCAATCAGATTTCTGGAAAGTTCTGAAATCTGATTGCCGGGAAGGGGCCTGCTGCGGCCCCTTCCCGGCAGCCCCTCCTAGCCTCCCGTTCCGAGATTGCCGCGAACGGGGAACGGGTTGGGAGGGGCTGCTGGGAAGTGGCGGCGGCGGGTTGCCTGCCCATCCCCGCCGCGGGAGGTTAGTATCGGCTGACTTCGCCTCCTTCAAGGTGGCGAAGTAAAACAGCCGATACTAGCCGAGCGAAACCAGTACCGCCGCTTTATAAATAGAAGCGGCAGTAACAGGTAAGTATCGGCGCGAAAGGTTAACGCTTCGTTAACTTTTCGCAGCCGTTTTCGGGCCTTTATAAATCGCGGTAAACGCGATTTATGCATTAATGGCCGCGAAAACGGCCGCGAAAAGTTAACGAACCTTTATAAATATGCCCCTTAGTGTTGGCTATAAAGCAGACTTACGAAAACCAGAGATTTTATACAGGAAGGGGCAGTGGCAACTGTGCATGGTGGCCGCCTACAGTGAGGCATTGTTGTGCTCACTCGAACATTCCCACACTGCCTGTCAGCCAGTGCACTCATTCAATTGCAGTCTATTGACTGCTAGAGTTTTTCTGTATTCTATCATTCTGCACATCTCTCTATGAAAATATGTTCCTCTGTCTTCTTTTCACACATCAGCTTCACAGCTACTACTTTATCCTGTTGCAGAAGACATAGGAGAGGTATTCATGTAGCCATGATGCCATCAAACAATGAAAGCTGTTAAGTGTAAGCAGCTAATGAGAAAAATTATTTCCTGCCCCTAAATTGGGTCTGTACTGTATGTTTAGAGTTAATGGGAACAACAAAACACTATAAATTTTCATCAAAAGAAAAAATATAAAATGACTTTAGTAATTTAGAGCCAATAATCAGTCATAAACTTTAAGAAATTAAGCTTGTGAAGGTTCTCATTTATTCAGGTCATGGGATATCTGTTGTATTCAGTTAGATCATCTGGACTTTAAGTTTAGTTCTTGAAGACATTTCGCTAATCATTTGACTGGCTTTCTCAATTCAGAATGATGACCTGAATTGAGAAAGCCAATTGGATGACTAGTGAAACGTCTTCAAGAAATACATTTTCCAATTCAGTTCCAACTGAATACAACAGATATTAAGAAATTAAATAAAGGATGCCCAAATTCCATATTGAGGCAAGTTTTAAGGAGACACACCTAACAAAGGGTCGTATCCATGACATTCTTCTTGTCTGCCAATAAAAGAACCAGATTATTTATAACCCACAAAATATCATTCAAAATTGCTTTGGTACAAAACCAGAAAGAAAAATACTTAGACCATAGTTAATATATACAAGCAAGTCAACTAGCCAACATTGTATATAAAAATTGTGAAAAAATGTATATAGGTAAATAACCCCCCAAACACCAAAACTGCAATAGTTAGAAAGTTAAGAGGTGTAAGTCTGAAATGCTGCCTGGTGTTACCTCTCTTTCTTCTTCCTGGTTTTTCCAGTTAGTAGCTGTTAATCATATATGTAACAGATGACATCATAGCCAATGACTGGAAGCTATTTCCCTTGCTGCCTCCCTGAGCAGGTAAAAAAAACTTTGGAGAGCTTGAAGAGGAGGCAGAGGGAAGGGGAGAGCATCATTTTGCATAACATTTCTGCATACCACATTAGCCCTATCTCTGTCAGCTTTCTAAATATTGGTAGCTTTGGGGAGTGATTTACCCCCTTAATTTTTCATTTGAGGGGTTAGCATTCCATTTAAAATTAGTTAATTATTAGCTTTTTTTAATGTTTGTTGCAAAATTGTGCCTTCTTCAGAGCTAGGATTCTAAAACAAATGTTCGGTTTTGCAAAATTCTAATGGTTTTGTCCATATGTATTGACCACAAATCACATTTGGTATTAATGAATAGTCAATGATATTCATTGACTATTAACAGTCAAAGGTTTGACTTTTTGATGACAGTCTATGTCATCAAAAGATAAGGCACCAAAAGTGAAACACATATTGGCTAGATTTAAACACTTGTTGCATCCAGTCTCTCCGCTTCCCAACCTGTTATATATTTTTTTTTATCATTTTTCTTCGCTGTAGTTGCCCTTTCATCTACAAACATGGTACATTTATCCACAGACAAAATCTGTATAATTTTTTAGGACTTCCCCCCCCCAAGGGACAGTAGAGTAAACCCTAATATCTTTATCACTTTCTACATGGCAAAGGTCAAGTCAAACCTTTAACTGTTAATAGTCAATACAATTTATTGTGGGCATAATTAATACCAAAGAGGATTACTAGTCAAAAGGGTCTAAAAAGGTTTCATGTGGTCAAGAAAATATGTATCTTAACTATGGGGAAAATTATTTCTCAGTGGTTTTGAACCACAAGCTCTTTCTTAGTCCATCAATGCTTTTCCAGTGCTCAGCTTATCAATTTACGTGCAAATGGCTCCCTGAAGTATTAACCCAGGTTAATTATTCGTCAAATATGATTATGCAGTGGTAATATAAGAAAAATCGGAAATGCGGGATGGAATGTTTCACTCCAGCAGTTTGGCAATTGCGGCAGCTGCTGGAGTTTCTAGAGTAATTACCAGCCCATTCCAGCTGGTAGATCTGTATTCTGGTTAAGAATAAGGATGACAGAGAAAATGCAATATAAAAAAACTAAGGAAACGTGAATCTGAGCTGTGCCAATCGACTTGGGGAAAGATTTCACAGCTGCCGGGGGTGATAAATGAGAAAGGGAGGCCTTGCTTCTAATCAATACATGTAAATGCTACTCATCATTACAGCTTTTTATACACACTTCTCAATTAGCCTTTCCTCCCACTGGTGAACAGGAATGTCATGCTTTCTGGACTGTGAAAGTGGTTCAGCTCTGAGCTCATCTTGCATCTGTAACACTCTGCAAGGCTAGAGCTGTTTAAGGTTCCATGTGGCAGCAGGTGGCAGGGAAAGTCTGAATTTCTAACTTAATGAAATCTGCTACATTGCCATATAATTAAATATGTGGCTGATCATATCTGGTAAGGTCAGGTGTGTGTATGTGAATATATATATATATATATATATATAAATATATATTTACGGAGATTGCATTGAGTTTTTAGGAGCAACTAATTAGGTGGGGGTATATGACAATATTACACATAGGATAGGTCTATATGTATGTGTGTAATTATCACTATTTAAGTAAAATCACCATAACAAATAAACAAATAACACTATACAAAGCATAGTACTACAACTTACTACTGAATTAAAAAAACAAAGATAGACAATTAATAAAGTACACTTACTTTACCTAACACCCCTAAGTTTGAATGGAAAAGTCAAAATGGTAGGTTTAGTCACATCTCTAAGAGTACTACATGGGTCTCCATGTAGACACTAAAAGGAAGTGGAATTTTACTAACATCCAATGAGGTTCACTGTTAGCCAATCAAAAATTCTCTTAGGCATTGTACAAGACAAGACAGGAAGTGTAAGGAAGTTCCTGTATTACACCCAATTATGTGCTGTTTGTAAAACATGTGACAGTCTTAACCAATAAGCCACATTTACTCCCCCTCCCTTCTCTATAGAAAGAAATGACAATCCATTTTTTGTTTGCTAGACAAGTGATGGCTGTATATAATAAAATGACTTGCATGTCTTGGAAACTACCCAGCATTTGTAGGGAAATTGACAGTTTTTCACCTTTAGGCCAGTTTTTCATCATTAAGCCCTCTGATAAAGGGGCTTAATAGTCATTCTAGATACAGAGTACTATTTGAAAGAAATTATGGGGCAGCTGGCTGATGCATTGGTACATGAGAAACTTCCAGGAGATCCCGTTTGGGACATAAAAAAGATAGATCATTTTTATCGATCAATGAAGTTGACTTGAAAAGATACCTTACAGTACTGCACCCAATTACCCCGATCCTGTATACCCTGCCCAAGGTGCACAAAAATCCTGTCCAGCCTCCAGGGCGGCCCATCATGTCGGGATGGGTTCCATCTTTTCCCCGATGGCCTCCATGCTGGACAGGATTCTTGTGCCATTGGTGCAGGGTACAAGATCATATATAAGAGATACTGCTGATTTTCGAAAGAAAATACATGGTCTGCAACTGAATAACTGGGAAGATGTCACACTATTCACATTAGACGTGTCATCCAGCACTAAGGTTGATATCGGACAGTAATCTATTAAATGATGATATCTTAAATTTCTTCTGTGGATCTTATGAATTTGTTCTATTTAATAGATATTTCTCATTTAATGGGGAGTTCTACGTCCAGAATAGAGGCACTGTAATGGGTTCCAATGTCGCTCCGTCATATGTCAATGCATTTATGGCTAGGCTTGAGGAGGACCTTGTCTATGTGCACCCACTATATATAGGGAGTAGAATGAAACACCACGCACATCAGTCTTAAATGCCTATGTATTTAAATGCTTCATACATAGGATACACAACACTGTTGATTGTTCTACCACTATATATAGGGTGTTCCCTTGTTTGGTGGCGATACATAGATAACGTCTTCCTTCTATGGCGGGGTGAAATTGGATCATTGGAGAGTTTCTTTGGTGAACTTAATAGAATGCACAGTGAGATTAAATATACTATGAACAAAAATATATATTTATGAATAAAGTGATGATCGATTATTTAGATGTGAGGATAATCCTAAATAATGGTAAACTTGAGACTGAGCTATATAGGAAGGATATTGAACGTTATTGGCATATAATAGTTTTCACCCAAGACACATTAAACAGTCAATCCCAGTGAGCCAACTCACCAGTTAATCAGATTGTGTCAAATCCACAACGCTGGAAGGAACAACTTGATGAAATGTGTAGAAGGTTGCGTAATAGGGGTTACCCTCAAGAAGGGAGTGACCCTATAAGAAGAATTATATAAAAGAACTGGCACATGCTACATAGAGCGTATCCAGATATAGAGGAATTTGCCAATCCGCCACACTTGAATAGTGTGGTAAGATCTCTATTCCAGACATGTAAATCTAGAAGAGAAACATTCCTGTGACCACACAGTAAAGGGATGTTTCCCTGTCTACGTTGTAATCAGTGCAAATTTGTACACAAAACAAACACATTTGTTCACCCACAATCATCCCAAGAGCACATAATTAGAGGACACCATACATGTGACTCTAAGTATGTGGTTTACGCACTGTGGTGCCACTGCAATATGGTTTATGTGGGGGAAACAACACAACCCCTTAAATCACGTATATCCCAGCATAGGTCTAGCATTAGGCAGAGAGATCTTAAATTGCCTGTGTCTAGACACTATGCTGAAATGAAGCATAATGAGGATAAAATTAAATTTCTGGCCTTAGAGACAGTTAATACACCTGTAAGAGGGGGGGGACAGGGTGCGTAGGCTTAAACAGCGGGAAGTGTGGTGGGTGAATAGACTTAATACTCTAGCACCATAGGGTTTAAACAGAGACTATGATATGTATCTATTTCTATGATGTGCTTATTAGGTGTGTTTTCTTTTTGCTTAGACAGGTTCCAGCCGGTGGGTTATAGGGAAGATATATAAGCCTATTGTGATGTATAATAATGTTGTTCTATACATATTCTTTTGAGTTCTTGCGTTCGAACATTCGATAATTATCCCATGAATGACTCACGGATTCGATTATTCAATATTTACTCGTGTATTGGTATAATAGACATTTTACTTGCGGATTCGATAATTCGATATGTACTCGCATATAGGTGTAATAGACATTTTACTCACTGATTCGAGTATTCAATATTTTGTCGCGTATTGGTATAATAGATATTTTACTCGCGGGCTACGATATTCGATGTTTACTCGCATATAGGTATAATAGACATTTTACTCACGGATTTGATAGTCGATATATACTCACGCATTGGTATAATAGACATTTTACTCGCGGATTCGATGTTCGATATTTACCTGCGTATAGGTATAATAGAAATTTTACTCACGGATTCAAGAATTCGATATTTACTCGTGTATTGGTATAATAAACATTTTACTTGCATATTCGCACTCCTCAAATGTTCAATAATTGAGGAGTGCGAATAATAATCAAATTTGAATAATCAAATATTAAAAAATTATCGAAAGTCCGGAAAATATCAAAAATCCGGGTCTGGGATAGTTTGAGAAGTCCGAGTCCTTTCGAACTCGAATAGTTTGGCTCCAACTCAGGTTCGAATTTTAGTCCATCTCTAAATAGGAAATAATTTAAAAAATATACTACTTAAAGGGTAAGTACACTGCAAAAAACAACTAATTATTGAATAGCTGTGACTTTAATTATAAATTTTGTTTGTTAGTTGTTTTGTTCTATTCCCCTCCCATACCCTACCTTTACTGCTTGAAAGTTGCTGGCTTCTTCCTCCACTGTAAAGCTGTTTTAGTTCCCCCCCCCAAGGAGATTCTCCAAATCTCTGACATCTTACTTTGTCGGACAAGTTTGCAGACGTTTGTCAGTTTTTTGACAACAACTGTGCAGACTAAAATGAAGCTAGTATCAGCAGGCACCAAAAGGAACCTGGAAGAGTATCAGCATGAATGTTTTTTTAAGGTGTGGTATGATTTATGTTTCTAAAGTTAAAAATATATATAAGATTGCTTGTTAAGGTTCTCATTCATCCAGGCCATGCTATATCTGTTGTATTCAGTTAGATAAACTGGACCAAACATCAAATGCACCAACATATGGCCCAGCATAGAAGTGCCAATTCCTTGGGTCAGGACTCAGCCGTGTACCTGCATCTTAAGGAAAAAGGACATACCTTTGAAGATTATAATGTCAACATCTTGGCAAAGTAACAGGACAGATTCAAGAGAGGTGTCAAGGAGGCCATTTATGTGGAGTTTTGATAACACCAGAATGCAATCACACCTTGCATACAGAAGATACCTACTACCTTGCTGTTATATGCTAACTGGGAATTTCCAGGATACTTAATTGCCAACAGATTCTTGTACAAGTCATTCTGAATTGGAGAAAGCCAGTCAAATGACTAGCGAAACATCTTCAAGAACTAAACTTTAAGTCTAGTTGATCTAACTGAAAACCGCAGATATACATAAGATTGTAGCTCTGTCCTCTAATATAGCCTCTCAGTACATCAAATCTAATTCCCAGACCCTATCCAAAGAGTCCAAAGTAACCTCCACTCTCTATAATCTTCTTTCAGTAATCCTGGTCAATTCTTCCTGCCTTCTGCATCCAGAACTTCCCAAGTGCTTCTGTTTTAATATGGAATTTCTTTTTACAGTCCAGAAAGACCGTCCAAAACAACCTGTGTGCTTTGGAAGATATTCTAGTGCAATTGGAAGATATTTACTGAAATACTGTATACTATGTTTTTGACAATATTTTGCAAAAAGGGGTTAAAAAACAAAAAGTTATGCTGTCAATTTCAAATTAAATTTTGGCAACGATCAACTATTATATTGGTATATTGGTCAATTGTGCTGGTTGGTAAGTAAGTCCTTAGATTTCCTACCTTTATTCTTCTAGACTGTCTCAGCTTATTTGGGAAATGCTGTCTTCCCTCTTGTGTTGTGGTATTGTTGTAAGTTGACTTGCCTCTCTTTCACGCATCTCCCACTGCTGCATGACTATCATATGTATTATCATTGTAGAACCTTGTATGCATAATGTAGTACATATTTTGCATTAAAGGATAACAATATCAAAAAAATAACATCACCCCATTACATGTCCACACTTCCAGCAGCTGAAATCACTTACTTACATTTACAACCATGCTGCCCTTCCTTTGATATCACACAACAAAGATAAGTGCTAAAAGCCCGCCTCCTAGATGGCCCAGGGCCCTGGTTAACATATCACTTGTCATTGGCTGGTGGGAATGTCTGTTACAACCTCTCTCCTCCTCCGCCAGTCAAACAAATTTATAATGTCCTACATAATCAAGGGTGGGTGGAGGAGTGTTTTCCCACATGCTAGCTTTGAGTGACAGTTAGGTGCAGACAGAATTGTTACACCTCCTTTACAGCACGGCTAATTGAAATCTAACTGAAGGCAGAGAGAGGTTCAAAACCAGGAAAAAATGTATGGGGAGGGCTGCATACCTTTACTCTTTTCAAAGCAATTGTAAAGAGACAAGAATGATGTAAAACATCTAAATGTTTAATAAAATAATGTAGAATGTGATGTATTGCAGTCCAAACAATTTTTTACATTTATATAAATACAATGGTTAATGATAATGAGGCAAAATTTTAACTAGACACTGCTTGTTAATGAGGAACCAATGGAAATGTATCACTGCTACATACATGCAAGCAGGAAGAAACATGTGTGATGACTGCATTCCATTGTTGAGCCACATCTGCAGAATTATCTGCTTAATTATCTGCTTAAGTGATAATCACTTCTGTACCTGCTGGATCTGGAAGAAACTAGGTACCCAAACAGTGTGAGGAGACATTAGAAAACCTTTACAGGGTAACTGTGGTCTCCATACACCTTTCAAACAACCCTAGGATGATGTTGCTAGCTTGTCTGGTTCTAAATTTATAGGCTTACCCTTTACACTTATAGTTACACTTCCAAGACTGTCCTGTCTCTGTGTCTCTGTGATAGCCTTTTTTTTAAGCTAGGTACAGACATGTAACCATTCCTTGTCCATTTCTCTACCTTAGTGAGAGAAAAAAAAATATTTTCAGGCTTGTGGCTAATTTTGTAGCTACTAGAAGTTTGGGAGAGGGGCACCTAATGAAGTTCTGTCCCAGCAGTGAGCATGCTTCAACCTTAAACTTTGCGGCATACCCCAAGTGCTTGTAATGTCACAGCTCACAGTGCTTGCAGGAGCGTGTGAAAATCATTCCAGTGGGGCCTAGCCCTAGCCCTTAGAGGGGAGTTAAAAAGCCAGATAGTACTACTAGCAAAAAACTCTTTCTTTTAGTTATCTATTTAAGGTAAATACGTTTACTAAAGCTGGAAATATATTTCATACCATATACAGAAAACTGAGTTACATTTATTACCACTCCGGTTAAACACTTGCTGAAGCATAGGAAAACAGTGCAGAAAATCTATATATTTTTTTCCACTTTAGACAATATCTATCATTGCTGAGAGAAGAGAAGTTCAATTCTAAATCCATCTGTAGTACAGCAGGGACATTGTGCAATAAATACAAAGCACCTCTCAGAAGTTTATTTTATCAAACACAAATGCAACAAGAGCTTCAATTATTTACTAAGAAATAAAATGTTTTGAAATCATTAATCAGCATAGATGTAACAGTTTATTGTAAATACACTTGGTTCTATATTGTACATTTTTTTTTTTAAATAACCTGCAGTGATGGGCCAGTGGTATAGTATGTGCCATTATCACCTCTTAGCTCCTTGCCTACATTGTCATAATGTTTCCATATCATAGGGGACATGCACTGCGAGGATTTGTAAACTGATACGCCACAAACTGAAAAAAAATAGTTTACTGGAAACTATCATTCTTCCCTACTCACTGTAATATTTGTATGCTGATCCCCTATTTCTTTTCATATCCAATGTAAGTATTTTAACTTTTGTGTGGCCAAACAAGTATCTTATTACCATAAACTCTTCGGCTGTGTACAGTTATGCTGTTACTGAATGGTGTCAGTTGGTATGTGTGAATTGTGAAAATTCCTCTCCTGGTCCCCTCTTATAGTAATTACTGAGCATGCTTACACTCACAGATTAATCAAAGTTTTCAGATTAGTCAGGGACCTAGGATACTAAGCCTGAGCAAAACAAGCACTTGATGGAAGTCATGCAGACACACACACACACTTCAGAGTAAATGCCACACACCTATTAATTTATTGATTAGGATACCCTTTAAAGAAAGAATGGTGCATTCCAAAACCTTTTTAGATTGTGTTGTTGACCCTACCCTTATACATAGAACTATTCCCATATAATACCTTTAGGTACAATATGTTAGGAATATCAAATGAAATCAATGACAAAATATCATCCTACAAGTTTTCTCTGCGATGGGTCATTTTAAAACAGCCTACATTCAAGCCAAAGCTATCACACCAATAATTCAGTTGCTGTCACTTTTATTATCATCAAGTAACAAAATCAATTTTAATGGCAATTAATAGAGTACTTGTATCCTTATGAATACATTTTTAAAAATATTATGCATAATATAATATACATCTTTTATTCTCGATGTAAAACTGCCTTGTCTCTAGAGGAGGTCTCTTTCACAATTTACTTCACACAACTCATGGACATCAAAATGATCAACGTGTATTTTTGCTGGGGGTAAGCTCTGGATGATCTGATTACTCACTTCCAGCAATAATAATGATTCCCATTAAGTGTGAAATGACAAATAACTAAAACTTTATTGACAAGTCCCATTGTTCATTTAGAATAGTAAAAGAGAAAAGGCTATTTCCAAGAAGAAAAATGTACTTTTCCAATAGCCTTGCCGAAAAAATAATGGCATGTTATAGACTATAGAGTATCAATAAATAATTATATGCTTGAAAATAACAATATTATGTGATTACATAGCTACCTTTCATAGTGCATTTATATATATAATTATTTTTCATTGTGATCAAGTGGATTGACTAGCGACATCATCATTACATCTGCATTTTAAATTTTAAAAAAATTATCCCAGAGGAAAACCTTAACGGCGCAAAACTGTTTCAAAATGTAACATATAAAAGTTATTATTATATGGACAGTCAACTACAAATTTTAAAGTAAAACTAAAATATGATTTTTAAAAATAGATTTAAGTATAATATATTAAATTATAAAACATTGGAGCCAAGCAGCCACAGACCCACAGTAAGTAATGTAAACTTAACTATATAATGTGCACCCCACAAAATCCTTTTTTCACAATACCTTTCACTATGGAAGAAGATACAGTATTTCACTCGACGTCCATTACCCCTCGCTGCACTGAGATGCTTACCTTACAGCTTTGTGAGCTCGCACAGCTGTAAAGCAGGTGGATCATGCGGCAGTCGTAAGTCATTGACAATGATGTCTTCTTCACAGACTTGACTGACAGCTAGCACCCACAAGAGCTACATGGGACCAATGGACTTCAACCTACTTTCAAGGAGAGTCAGTGAGAATAGGTAAGTAATAGATTTACCTATCTGCGTTAAAGAGTAATGTTGTTTTCATTTATTCTGTAAATACAATTTATTGTATAAATAAATATGCCTGAATGTGGGTGGGGAACAAAAAGAAGTGGACATTGAAGCCAGTAATTAAAAAAGAAAAATAAATATTGCTGAGATTTCAATGCTGCGATTGGGCATCATAATGAAGGTTAAGGACCCACTTGCACACATGTATGCTGTGCTCCGATACATATTTGTATTACCATAAAGCATGCAATACACACAAAAAGTCTTGCAAGCATGCATTCCAATAACACATCAGAGTGCAGCACACATTTTGGGACCACTCCAATTGCATTGCATTGGCAACTTCACCTTATTCATTGCATTATGTCTGATATTGCAAGAAAAGCGAAATTGCTCTCTAGTGTTTTCCATTACTATATAGGGCTGCAAGTAAAACATTTTCTAAACTCTAAATTGATAATCAAAAAATTAATATTGGAAAATTGAAAATTCAATAAATTGAAATTTCTACAGAATATTTCAAAAGTTCTGATTCAATTGGGTTCCAATCAGATGTTCAGAACTTCAATAGGTTCCACCGATTTTCGTTCATCTCTAACACCATCATAAACACCAAAGGGCAATTACCTATTGCAACTAGGATCCAACATATTTTTCATTGCTTTTGGATAAAGTTGTTAGAGGAAAAATAGTACGAAGTTAGATCGTAGTTTCTCCTGCTTAATGACATAGTGAGTGCAGTCAAGATCTAGAGCTAATAGTTTAGTAACATGTTTTACAAATCAAGAAAAAGTATATCAGTAAAAAATACTGTAGAATTGTTAAATTATTAAACAATATTTGAAAATTAGGGACAATAAAACACAAGTGATGTCTAAGTCAAGTAATATTTGCTGCACAAGGCCAAATCTATGATCCAATATGGCATTATTTAGCTGGTCTCTCCCATTTCTAGAAAAGTTTTCTTATTGTAGCTTTCATCTTTTGCAAAATGTATATATTTTGACAGAAAACACACATGTTCTTAGCCTTATCTCAAAGCATTTTTTTCCCACCTTAATCCACCTCAAGTTTTTTGTAATTTTTTTTGTAGAATACAACCATGGCTGACATGAAACAAAATTAGATCTGACTTCTTAAGCTGAGCGAGGCCAACCACAGCAGACATGATAAAATCAATACCCATTGAACTACCACCACTGGGAAGCAGGGAATTGCATCATGTGAATCTTGGCTTGCAGACAGCTTTCCATCGGCTGCCTATTAAGGGGGGAGTTGAAGGGGCACATTCACAAAAACTCCTTTCACTCATTCTGTCAGCATTTCATGGTTAACTTAAAAATCACATTATGTGCCTTGGAGAATCTAAATATTCCATGTTTTTTCCAATTATTTTCTTGCCCCTATTTCTCATCAGCATGACAAGCTCTGACTGCCCTCGACAGGCTCCTACCTATTCCTGTATTGTGTGTCCTTTGTCCTGAGGCTTTTCTCAAATACAATTTCACTTACAGAATACCAGACGTTATTCATTTAATTCAATTGTGACAATAGACAATTATTATCTATGCATGTTTTCTCATTCAAAATTTAATATTTTTCTTTCAGAAAGAGGATCTTGCTGGTTTTTTCATTTAATTTCTTTTAAAATGTTGTGTAATATTAAAATTCTGGTGCGTTTGGTCCAAAACGATTTTAAACTATAGCTTACTGATTGATGGTGGTAATAACTGGGAGATGACAAATCCTGTTGCATCTGGCAGGATTTGAAGATTATATGTTATTTGCATGTCGTGACTTTCCATTATTGCCACAAACATTGTGGGTGATTGTATCCATCTTTCTCTATTTCTGTTGACAATACCCCCATTTTCCCTATCCAATGGCACACTGCCTAGGGGTAATTAATGACTCCTCTCTCTCCTTTTCTAACCACACTAACTATGTTGTAAAAACCTGCCGATTTTTCCTTATTATTGAAAATCTGCTGCACTGCACTTATTGTTTTGCTCTCTAATTAACAGGATCCCAAATCTCCTCTGTACCAGACAACAACCTGGCTCCCCATTAAACAGCGCATTGTATACAAAATCCTTCTCCTAACATTTAAATCCCTTTGCTCTGCTGCACCCCCTTATATTACCTCTCTAGTATCCCCATATGTTCCTGCCTGCCCCTTCGATCATCACAAAACCAGCTTCTGTACAGACCCCCCATTTATACTGCTTCCTCTCCCCTTAAAGGGGAACTGTGGTCTCCAAACAAGTTAAGTTTAAATGAAAGGCCAGTTTCCTACCTTTAAAACGAGCCATCAACCACCTCTCTGCGTGCTCCACAGCCCAAGATATACAGAAATGACTGACCAGAAAGTTAATGGGTGGGAGGCTAACTTGTGCCATTCCCGAGTCTTCTCCTGCACAGTGCCGCCGGTGAGCACAGCCTCAGACTCCCTCAGTGTGTGAGGGAGACAGGATGTCCCTCCTCCTCTCTGCTGTGTGAATTCCTGACAGAGAAGGTAAGGGAATCTACAGCCCTTGTCTTTCACTGTGTGAAAACAGCCTTTTCAGGCAGAGTTCTCACTCTGAGATAATGGGCCATGGAGGGCCTGCAACTGGAAGGAACATGGGGTCCATGAGTGGGAGTGACCAGGGGGGCTGCAAAGGGGAGGAAGAGACACAGGACAGATTGACTGACATTTTCAGAGCAGGAAGCAGGAAGTGCAGGGGACCTGGTGATGCTGCTGCCATGTCACACAAAAAATGTAAATATCTTCAAAACTATGCAAAATAAACAATGGAAATAAATTGCAAAAATTCTCAGGGGAGCAATTCCTATTAATTTACCTCAATTTACCTAAAGTCCTTTTTAAACCTCATTCTCTTGTGGTTCTGATCCTCGCATACACTGCTTTTCGTAATTGCGCAAAGATATGAACGTTACGTTACGTCTATATCTAATGACTATCGTGGTGACTATTGTTGCTGTGTGTACAGATGTCATTTCAATTATGAGGATTAACTTCAATGTCTTTGAACATTCGTCGGCCGCATCGTACGAAAATTATCCAACGTGTGTACGAGGCTTTACATCCTACCAAACTGGTAACAAGAACAGTTTATGATTGTTTTATTTGCACTTCATAAGTCTGCACTTATCCTTTGTATCTGTATGTTAACCTCCTAACTAGATTGTAAGCTCTACGTGGCAGGGACCTCCTTCCTCATGTCAAGGCTCTAGTACTTATATTTATTGATATAACTTATATATTTATGTACTGAACTATTTATGTATTTGCCCCCCTTGTATGACTTTTTTGTATTTTGTTACTGTACAGCACTGCATCCCTAATAAACTATACATACATACATGCCAATACAATTTTCACCATTGATCTCTTAGAGGATCCTGTCTTCTTTTTTGATTAGTGAATGCCGGTTAAGGTTAGTGACCTGTGGTTTTGTCTGTACATTACTTATATACTATTACCCTTAGTTGCTATCAGCCTTCTGTTATAAGAAAACAGAGCCATTAAAAATGTTAGTAATGTATATAAATGTATATAATAACCCAAATGATTGATTCCAATACAGAGTATAGGGGGGATAATTGGGTGAATATATATACAATGTTCAAGCTGAAGAATGTGCATGCATTTGTGACATAATAGTGGTCAATAAACACTAAAGGATAGACCTAAAATGGGTAGATGTTATTAGATAAGGTAGCAAAATCCTTTAAAATACCTAAAATGACTGATCTGCTTAATATAAAGTTTCAATAAAAAGGAAAATGGAATTTGGTGCTCACCATCTGTGCGTTTCATAAATAGATATTGCTTTTTTCTATAAGGTATCCTATTATGACGACGGCTTTCAACTGCAACAACATATTGTCAAACCTAATTAGATGTTAGTTTAAATGTAAAATGTAACAATCAAATGTAAAGCTAAGCAAGCATGCTATAAATTTTTATTAACTTGAATCAAGCAATGCTCAGCAATTGAATTAATCAGTTGTATATACATATAGCAGTCACAATCTTCCTAAACTAACATTGTTACCAATAAATATACCAGAATTTTAAAAAAAATAGATTTAAAGGGTATCTCCACCCTTAAAAATTTTTTTGCTGTAGTGTAGGGCCCCCTATCCCACCCCCAACCACCAAGTTAGATTTTGCCAAAAAAGCTCAGAACGATGCCTACAATCCTCTGTTCCCCCGAAGCTCAGATCACGGCCCTCTGCTTGCTGGGACTGCAAGCAGGGGACCGCACCTGCAGCCACATCTGTGATTGGCTGAGAGGCAGCCAATCACGGACGTGGCTGCCAGCTTTGCTGAACATGGGGGGAATGAAGTAAGTATCGTTCTGATATTCTTTGGGACAAGCTAACTTGGCAATTGGGGGTGGGATAGGGGGACCAACACTACGGCAAAATGCTTTAATGTTAGGACAAGGTTTTAAATAGTTAGCTCGGGCAGTAGGGAGGGAGAGGGGGGAGGGCTCCTCTGCGCGTGTAGCATACATTGTCGAGGTAGGGAAATAGAAGGGACTGGATGACTCACTGACAGGCTCCTACACTGCACTTTCCTGGACTTAGGACAGGCACAGCAAGAGAATCATTTGGAGCAGGAATGTAAGGTAAGGATTTTTAAACACTACATAGTGGGGCCAGTTGTGGGTTAAATTTTAGTTTTGGGGGGGACATGCCCTTTAACAAAACATACATAATGGCGCTGTCCTGTAGTTGGTACCAGAATATTTAATTTATATAAAAAACCCAGTTAAATAAAAATGACAAATTAAAGGGTTAGTCCATCCCTAAAAAAACTTTTTATATTTTACTCAGGACCCTCCAAACTTAAAATGTGTAATAATGTTCCCAGAGAGAGAAATTGTACTTACAACCTCCAAAATCCAACGCCTTGGCAATCTATTGGCAATCTGTTACTTCCTGGTAAGGCCAGCAGTCACAGCTGTGACATTGATGTCACAGCCAATGGCAGAAGGCCATTACAGGACAAGCCTTAACTGCTGCTGCTTGAGAATGGAAAAGGCACGTAGCAACAGCAGTGGAGTGGGAGCAAGCAATGGATCATAGAGGTTGTAAGTACAATTTCTCTCTCTGGGACCATTACTACACATTTTAAGCAAAACTTAACTGGGGTTTTGGGGGTTCCTGAGTAGAGATGGCCGGGTCTTGGATTCAAACCTGGTTTCGCAGCGGATTTCTGGAATTCCGCTTTCCGGAATTTTTCCAAAATTGGAAATCGGAATTCGGAAATTTTCGACAATTCTCAAACATTCAAGAATTTCCGTCCGTTCGGTGAGCATTGAAGTGTTAATTAATCATAATTGGATTTGGTCCATCAGCAATCCTATATATACCCCCGCGGAGCTCAGAAGTCATCACAGTGATGGCAGAAGAAAGAAGAATAAAGAAATAAGACATCAGCAGCATTGTTGGCATTGATGTCGGTAGTGCCGGCGGTGTCACTGGCGGCTGCAGTGACATCAGCAGTGTCGGCAATATCAGCGGAGTTGGTGTCGCCAGGCTGATAACAAAGAAGACATGCCCTAAGGGCTCTTGTAAGAGCCAATGGGGGTCCTGGTTTAAAACTGTAGGACCCCCAACAAAGGCAATTGTCAGTGCCGCTAGGGCACTTGTAAGTGCCAGAGAGGGGGTCCCGGTATGAGCTGCGGGACCCCTTAAGCCCCAAAAGGTACTTGTTAGTGCCACAAGGGCCCTTCCAAGGGAAACAAGGGCACTTATATGTCCCGGGGAGGAGGGCCCTGGTTCAAGCTGCGGGACCATTTAAGCCCCAAAAGGCAACAAACGGAAGTATACATGTTTAATACATGCCACAATCCTGACCCTAACACTACAGCCCTAACTTAATGGCTTAAGAACAGTGATGTCTAACTTGTGGCCCTCCAGATGTCTTGAAAACTAACAGCAACAACAAGGTATGAGTAAAAGACCAAGAGTCCACCTGGCTGGCATCCATTTCACCACAAGCTTTGTCAAACCTTGTAATCAAAGTAAACATAGAAATATTAAAATACCAATATGACATATAAATTGTGTGTATATATATATATATAATTCAGGAAGACACATGTAACCAAAGATAGAAATAAAGAAATAATCAATATGTGGATGTTTCCTGTTTACATCCCTCACCCCATGTGCTTTGATCCAGAAGCTGCTAATAGAGTGCACCGCTGAAATGGAAGCTGTCAGTTTTCATTGCATCCCAACAATCACTACAATATAAGAAAATTAAAAGCTCCCAGTGGCACTAGATCCTGTTTCAGTCATTAGCTTTGAGGTAGTGGCAGGGAATCATTCAAAAGACCAGACCCCTCTGTGGTTCTTTAGTCCTCGGGGAATTCACCACTAATGCTGTTTTCTGCCCCACTTCTTTACAATGAGCAGTATGTCCAAATGAGTCACTTTATTTTTGGTGGTATGTGGCTATAACCAAGAAAGTTTGTATATTTAAGTAATAGCAGGGTTAGAACAAGATAATCTCTGGTCTATTTATATTCTCTTCTTCCTTTCCTTTTATACAACCTCAGTTCTTCATTTAGTCAATGTCCATTATTTTTTTTTTAATGGCATATCCCTCTTTATCCTATTTGAAGTCCACACCCATGCAGATATTCTGATATTCTGCATTAGATTTCTTTCTAACATTCACCGCATGTCATTCCAAATTCAATTTTAGACATTTTTTTGTTCCCAGAATGTACAGTGAACCTTTCCTCTCTTTGTGCCTGGGCCTTAGTATACTGCTGCAACTACAACGATGAATGCATCTGTATTAAATCATTTGGCTTTTCACATGGGCAGGAGTTAGAGATTCACTTTAAATACCTTCCACAATTATCTGTTTGATACTATAGCGAACTATTGTATCCGTCAGGACAAAGCAGCTGTTATCCAATGAGATAAACAAAGATCTGTTCTCCTGACCGGTAGTTTAAGCCTTAGATAAATATATGGAAATTATTCCTAAACATCCTTACATTTTCAACATATTACTATAGTTACAGTCTTAAAAAAAAACATCAGTGGTTAAGTGGTTTGGTGAACAAGGCCTGAAATTGTCGCAAGCCAATCTTCATGTGCTCCAGGCATCAAATTTAGTTTAAACTGTACTTTACAAATCATTTAAAATTTTATTTCTATGGTTATAGATATAATGGGAGCAGTGATTAATATGAAAAATATTGGCATCATGTAAATGTAACCCCCTGGAGAGCTGAAAAAAATGCCACATGCCACACCTCTTAATGTCAGTCAAGTTCCTGCAGTAGATTAGGTCTGAGCATGTGCAAACACATAATGGTCAGTGACCAAATTGTGTGATACTGGATTGGTGAGGGGAAAAAGCATATGCTCCCCATATTTCCCAGAACTCGCAACAAAATAAGAGGTGAGGCAGATTACTGCTTTTATGTCATGGTGCTTTGTCTTCTAATTTAGTCTTGCTCTGAGACTAAATCTGTTGGTTTAAGGGAATTTTCTTTTAAGTTCGGCTTAGAATTCTTTTAAAGGGCATCTATACTGAAAAATAGGTTATTTTAAATTGACCATAACTGGAAACTATAATTCTTCCCAACCAATGTTGCCTCTAAGCTCAAATTGGCTGTGTGCGCAGAAATATATTTTCTGTGCACACGCAAAAGTAAATTTTGTGTGCTCCATACCGCAGCACTTACATTCCAGAAGATTTGTGTGTGCGCACCACTTTAACCTGTGTGCGCAGGCCTTCAGAGATGTGTGCGCACAGCTTAGAGGGAACACTGTTCCCAACCACCACTGTATCATTTTTTTGTTATAGATTATAGATTAAGATGAGGCAAAGTAATTTATTCAGTATAGTGTCCCTTTAAGTTAGAAATATATAATTCGGATAAGCACCTTGTCATTTCCAGCTCTAAAAACTTGTACTATATTGATTGTGAATCTTAAGGTGACTCATTACTAAACAGGAAATAACAACATGTGGTTGTACAGTATATAAACCATGAACTAAAATTGCATAATCCATATTGATATATGTTTAGTAACAGCTAGTAGTTATAAGCCTGGTTTTCAGGAAGAACTGCAGCAGAGAAATTCGGGGTGGAAAAGTTAAAAATTTGGTGTCAAAAGGTTGAAAATTGAAAAAATTGTGTCAAAATTCGATTTTGAAAATTAGAAAAACCCATTTCAATTGGGTTTGAAATGATTTTTACATTGACAGAAATGTGACACATTTAGCAGAACTGCAGAACTGGTGGAACGAAAGTCACCGTTTCGTTCATCTCTTGTAACAACCAATAAGTAATATTCTCCTCATTCACACTGACATCTAATTTGTACTGTAATATGTAGTGCACATTTTATGTATAATTATGTCAAAATGACCCACAAATCAACAACCAGGGTACAAATCAGGTTTATTACACTGCTTGTCTTAAAGCCTTATTATGAATTTAATTATGTATCTACGAGAGTATGTATTTATACAGTATATACATTATCAGGGAGAGTCAATACCTTACCTTGCGATTACTTCCACTTATTTCCCCTTACAATACCCCATTTAACTACGTTCTACGAGGTAGCTCAAAACTTAGCTTAGTGGGCATTGCATTAGGAAACATTTGAAAATGGCACAGTCCCTAAAATAAGAAAATAAGAAGTGTAAACCCCAGGTTGTGTGGCTTTAACATTAAAGCTTTAAAGCTATTGCATCTTCTTATATATATATATATATATATATATATATAGATAGATAGATAGATAGATAGATAGATAGATAGATAGATAGATATAGATATATATAGATATATATATAGACAACGTACAGTTATGGAAAGCACTCCCTTTTGAGTTCAAGTGCCCGGATGCCGTCCAAAGGATACATAAAGCAGAGGAGTAGGGACACACTCACAGGTCTTTGCAACAATGTATCCGTTTATTAGAAAGTTAACATGTTTCTGTCTGCATGGCGGACCGTCATCAGAACATCTGAGTAACGTTCAAAGAATACCTAAAAAAGATATCATCAACTCACACCCACGCGTGCAACCAATCGCAAAAAGGTAAGTGAGTCCCAGGATCCGCCCACTCCCAGCCCTACAAGATGCGGACCTGATCCAAGGAGCCAAAAGGAAGGTAAGGAAGAAAACCAAGGAACAAATCCGCTACAAGAGATCAGGATAAAGTGCAAGTGCCATAAATAGATGGAGAAATGAATGGAGACCCGAAACTCAGATCCCAAACATATAACTTACCTTTTTCCTTTTTGCGATTGGTTGCACGTGTGGGTGTGAGTTGATGATGTCTTTTTAAGGGATTGTCTAATAAACAGATACATTGTTGCAAAGTCCCTACTCCTCTGCTTTATATATATATATATATATATATAGAAAAGGTGCATTCAAGGGACTTTTTCGAAGTCTTTTAGAAGACATGTGCTAGGTAACAGCAACGTTTCAGTCCATGTCTTGGAACTTTTTCAAGCTAACAAGTGTATCCCATATGCACAAATTTTATACCCAATAACTCCTCCCCATCATGTGACATCATATTAGAAAGACTACGCAATCTTAAAGTGACAATGCTCAATCACTATATATCATCTCAATATCATTAGAAATCATTAAAAATACCTTTGCACTTTAAATGATTTTTAATGATATTGAGATTATATATATTGATTAAATATAAAGAGTACTGTCACTTTAGGATTGCGTAGTAATTCTAATATTAGGAGTTATTGGGTATAAAATTTGTGCACATTGGATACACTTGTTCAAAACGTCACTGTTGCACATGTCTTATTAAAGCCTTTGGAAAAGTCCCTTGAGTGCACCTTTTCTTCAGGTGATTTGGATATCTTCATTGAGGTAGCACCTGGGCTATTTAATAAGTGGATAAGTGAGTGCCCACTTTTACCATATATATATATTTTAGTAATATTATAAGTAATATACAGCACTTCAGGACTTTTGTAATTACTGATCTGGTCAAACATTTATACAAATATAGTATATAGATAATCAATGCACATTCCTAGGCCCCGTACAATATCATATTATCTGCACACTGGCACTTTATAAACAAAGGGGTTTTAGTATACACTACTGTGATCACATGAATGAAAAGCCTTCCAACAAAGTCAAGGTAACCCCAGTCTGGAAGGTCCTAACGTCTAACCTTTTTAAATTTCTTTTACTTCAATTACGATTTGCAGACTTTTGCATTTCTCATTCTTATACACTGGATCCATATAACAGGCTCTCTCACTTCCCCCCATTCCCTTTGGCTTTTTAAAAATGAGGGAAGAGGCCATCCAGTGCATAGGACCTCCCATAAAAGGGGCGTGTTAGGGGTGCTATAACCACATGGAAGCTTGACCTGGCTTCCAAATACATACAATACAAGGATTGTGGAAGCACTCCAATTATGCTAATTTACAAATTTTAGCGGAAGTGCTACTGATCTGGTCAAACATTTATACAAACATAGAAAAGATAATCAATGCACATTCCTAGGCCCCATACAATATCATATTATCTGCACACTGGCATATTTTATAAACAAAGGGATTTTAGTATACATTACTGTGATCACATGAATGAAAAGCCTTTCAACGAAGTCAAGGTAACCCCAGTCTGGAAGGTCTTAACTTCTAACTTTAGAGAGAGAGCCTGTTATATGGATCCAGTGTGTAAGAATGAGAAATGCAAAAGTTTGCTAATCGTAATTGAAGTAAAAGAAATTTAAAAAGGTTAGAAGTTAGGACCTTCCAGACTGGGGTCACCTTGGCGTGGTTGGAAGGCTTTTTATTTATGTGATCACAGTAATGTATACTAAAACCCCTTTGTTTATAAAGTATGCCAGTGTGCAGATATATCTATTAATATATATATATATAAAGCCAATATATATATATATATATTTGTCTGAGAAAAACATTTGTAGCATTAATCATTTTAAGCATAATCTTCAATGTGTGAGATTAAAAAAAGAAGTGACCTATTTTCCTTTTTGGATTGCTTGAGAAAGGTGATTTTATTTTTATTTTCTCTCAGTAGGTTTCAGAATATTTGCTTCATTCTTTAGATTTCAAAAAGAAACGAATCAGGCAGAAGGACAGAAGGTCGCAAATTAATACTGGTCATTGCTCAAAGTGTGTTGGTTATAAATAATAAAAAAAGGAGAAGGTGAAGGACACCAAACATAACTTAGGGGCCCAAAAGAAAATCATCAAAGAAAAAAAAAATCTAATTTCAGCTTTAAAATCCTGGTAGCTTTGAAGCTTACCTTAAGTTCAGTATTTGGTCACAGAGAAGAAATTCTTTGGGCTGCAAAATGAGTTCCAGGAGTTAGCTCTGATCTGAACATAGAACAGAATTTCTTAAATATATTTTAAAGCCATGACACAACTTCTAGTTTTGTTTTAAGTCTCTTACTTTAGGACTGGATAAGAAAAAATAGTCAGTGGCTATTTTTTCATTGTAAATGATACTGCCAAACTAGGGTTCTGGGAGCCCAAAGTTGCCTCTCTTAGCTTCTAATAGAAGGATTTAGCAGAAGTGCTACTGATCTGGTCAAACATTTATACAAACATAGAAAAGATAATCAATGCTCATTCCTAGGCCCCATATAATATCATATTATCTGCACACTGGCATACATTATAAACAAAGGGGTTTTGATCACATGAATGAAAAGCCTTCCAACCACGTCAAGGTATCCCCAGTCTGGAAGGTCTTAACTTCTAACCTTTTTTTACTTCAATACAAAAAATTGTATGCCAGTGTGCAAATAATATAATATTGTATGGGGCCTAGGAATGTGCATGAATTATCGTCTCTAAACTTCACCCTACAAGCAAGCATGGGCTTCTAAGGCAGCAGTCACCTGAGGCCAAAGGCTTACCTTGCTTTCTGGATCCAGCCCTCTCCCTAGATTTAATAATTTTTAACACCTGTTTTTGTTCTGTTAGAAGTGAATCTTCCAATTAAAGTGCTCAGCCTCTTTCCCAGGGCTGCTGCGTATCCAGAGAACTCCATACTCTGACATGCAGATTGTACTGTTCTTGGGCAGATACAGAAGGCATGCATACTAATAAGGTCACATCCCTCTGCACCAAGAGTCATAGAATAAGTGAGAGTTAAGCTGCAGGTTTTTCTAAACATTCAGAAAGACAGCTTTAAACAAGCCAATCACTACTTCATTAAAACTTAATCAGGAAGTATTGATCAAATTTTACCACCTTTCACTATCTTCCTTGGGCAGGTTTAAGCATGAAAACTACCCAAAGTATTGTAGCCACGAATGGGATAATCACGGGAAGTCTATCGAACAGAAGACAATAGACAATCAAACTGATGGCATCGAATGAAAAGACTCTTGTATGACTGGCTTTGGCAGTATTGAATTTTATAGATTCTGGGAATTAAAGTTAAATGGATAGAAGGTAGAATCTAGACAAAAAAATGGGTAGGTTAGTATAGAAGTGGGTGTTGCATCCTAAACCTCATGCTGTCTAGAGTAACAACTTTAAATGATGATTAAATTAAATGATGTACATGCCATCCCTGGTTTGGAATTTTACATACACGCTGATATTTTGTATTGTATATCTTTATTTTAAGTAGGATTTAAAACCACATTACAATCACCAGCACAACAGTGTTTGTATTGCAACCCGTTGAAACCACAGTGCAGGAGTCTCTGGCTTATTTATCCATTTTGATTTCCTCTTATTTCAAGAAGGGTCACTTTTACATCAAAAAGTCTGAAAATGCATCTTACTTACTTAACATTGGGGTTGTTCTTTATTTTCCATCATTCCAGTATTACACAGTTTGGTCACTGACCGTTTTGTTCTTTACACATGCCCAGTCCCAAGCTACTGAGGAAACTTGTTACAGTAGGTACAGTAGGTACAGCCAAAAGAAGTCTAGTCAAGCTTGCTATAGTTTAGCTTAGGCAGGATAGCATGTGGCTGAGGTCAAGGGGTGTCACCAGAAAGTGTATATACACATAGTTATTTTATATTGTTCTTCACAGGGTTACATTCACCTTAATGCCATTAAAGTTTGCTATCTTTTCTTCAGTTGATAACTGCTTTCACTAAAAAAGGTATTTTCTCTCTTCCTGTTTCTCTACAATATAGTGCTGTTATATATAGTAAGTAGACAAACAGCACAGATTATGTATAGAGATATTTGAAACTGTTGAGTTTCGTTCCATTTTGGAATTTTCAAAATTTTCGGAAAGATTGAAAACTCAAGTTTCGATTTACTTTCGAAACTTGAATTCATCTACTTTCGATTTTTCGAAAATCATCTACTTTCGATTTTCGAAATTGTCTACTTTTGATTTTCGAAAATCATCTTCTTTCGATTTTCGATAAAAATCGAAAATTCGAAAAATCTGGGTTCCGTGAAATTTGGGGCCTTACAAATAGCAGCTGCAGTATTTTAAAGTAAACAGATCATTGTTAATGTAACTATTAATCACTTCACACTTAGTTTTCACTCCAACACTTCTGGTTCCGAATTGCATTTCACGGATCCGCCGGATTTCTTACTTTTTGGGATTTTTCGGAACTGTTGAACTTCTCATTACCGCTACTGGACAGATTTTGGGCATTAATACGTGTGACCCAGATCATTTCCCAGGTCCTTGAGCCCTTTACAGTAAGTTACTATTGCTATTTTAATAATTTTAGGTGGAACTTTAGGATTTTTTTTAACTCCCATTGACTTCAATGGGTCTGCTAGCAGATTTTCGAATTTTCGCATTAATTCCAAAAAATCTGCAAGCGGAACAGATCTCAGTGAGATCGGCCATCTTTAGTTGTGAATAAAGAGACCATCATATCTGTTGTATTCAATTAGATCAACTGGACTTGAACTTATGTACCCTGGAAAATCCCAATTAGCATATCACAGTGCGTGTTAAGGACGTGATTGGATAGTGGCTAAGAGGTGTTATAGGAACGCCCAGAGTAAGGTGTCAAAACAGCATTGTACATGGCAGACAGTTGGTGTCGGACCCCCCCACCTCTATTTAGGCTTGGTTTCTTTTTTCTCAAAAAAAAGAGACCATCAGACTATAAGAGATGATATAATATTAATCTTAATAATAATGAAGCAAAGGAAATTTTCTGTCTAAACCAATTTATCCCAATACAGTAGTAGTTGGTTGGCATTGGGATCTCACATTTTATTCCAGATTATTAGCAAATCTGGCAGGAATTGTTTACAAAGGAACCATATTTCTGCTTTAATTATATAACATTGTATTTTTCTCTAATATTGTTTAATTTAAACAGGCAAATTTAGGAGCTTTCCCCAAAAGAAGTGGCAGAACAAACACCCAGTACTGCTAGCATTAATGTTTCTGCCTGCTCATAACAGTTTACATTCTGCTGTCAAGCTAGAAAATCATTTTTAACTAATCCATTGAGAATGGGGGCAAGTAGAATCGTTTGAAATGAGCCATTATAATAATGTTATGGCTCATTCAAGCAGACACAAACAGCATTATGTAAATGTCTGGTAACATTTTTTATGCATGAATACATGGTGTTAATTTTCCTAGAGCATAAAATCCTTTCTGTTAGCAGTCACTTCTAAGACATCACTGACAGATAGAATAAAAAGATCAACTTTAAGTTTTACACCTGTTTTAATTATTAATTTACCAAGATAATCTAGAGTGGTTCCTCCTATATAGAAAATGCTTTAGGCTGGGTACACACGAAGGGACTATTTATCCCGACCAAGCGCTCAGTACGAGCGAACGCTCGGTCGGGACAAATGTCCGTCGGTCGCGGATAATTTGTGATTTGCGAACGATCGTTTGTGTGGTCCCATAGGGAACCGCATGATCGATCGGAATTTACTGACATGTCCGATCATTTGTTTGTCTGATCCGGACGAATGAACGAACGATCAAGCTCAATCGTGGCCGGCCGCTCCACACCAGCAGATATTTTTGGACGGCCAACCGAAAGGGCTGTGAATTGGTCGGTCGCCCGTAAATATCTGCTGGTGTGTACCCAGCCTTACAACTCACAGCATTGGTGTACAAAAAAACAGTAAAATTAGCATAAAGAAATAATGTTGCAAATTATATTTTCTACTAAAATTTAGGTAGTAGGTAAAATAAATTCAAATTAAACATCAAGATGAATGTTTTAATGTAAACTTTATTTTATCTTTCCCAGTTTTTCTTTAATCACCAATCTGGCTAAAGGATTGTCGCCACTGCCTGGGTTTGTGTCCTTTTGATACAGTGTTAACATGCCTTACTTTTCATTCAGTCATTGCTTGTTGACAATGCATTTTCTTTGGCCTTATTAATGGCATTTGACATGTAGAAATAAGACATCCACTTTCAAATTTGTAATTTAGTCAAAGGGACACGATCTAATGATCTTACTAGTATACAGAAAAGATGACCAGAAAAAGGCAAAGCTGCAAAGCTTAGCTATCCCAGTATTCATACATGTATATTGTAGCAGCAACACTTTCCATGGGGTTCTAAAAGGGAGGACCCTTTAAGAACCCCATCCCCTTTATACTGTAACATAGCCCAAAAACTTTGTAAATAATGCAAAAAGAAGTTAGTTCTTTACTGTGGAAGGATTACCAAGAATTGGGCTGAAAATTGTATTTTGTATAGTATATGGTGCATTTTGTACTTATTTTGTCACAGCAGCTTGATAACAGATAAAACCCATGGTTTTAAAGTTTCTATCTGGAGGCCCTAGAGCTTTCCATCTTTTTACACTGCTTCATAGAGATGGACTAGAACTCGAACCCGAGTTCGAGTTGAACTTAACAAGTCCGAATGGATGCGGACTACTCAAACTATCCCGGAACTAGATTTCTCGCACTTTCTGGACTCGCAGCTGTATTTTCAATAATTATCGAAAATGCGATAATTATCAAATTTATGGGCCGTTCACTAACCCTAGAATGTATTGTTCGTTACCCCTTAAATGTATCGTTAATTTTCGGTAACCCTTGAATGTTCGGATCATTTTCGCTAACCCTAGAATGTATTGTTTGCTAACCCTCGAATGCACCCTTCGATTTTGGGTAAACCTCGAAAATATTGTTTGTTTTCGGTAACCCTTGAATGTATGGATCGTTTTCACTAACCCTAGAATGTATCGTTCGCTAACCTTCGAAAGTATTGTTCGGTAACCCTCAAATTGGCCATAACCCTCGAATGTAGCTTATGCAAAACCCGACAATTGCCCGCTTGTGTTTAAGAAGTGTTTTAAGTTTTGGAGATAGTGACATGTTCCCCAGACCATTTCCCAGGTGCCACAGTCATTTACAGTAAGTTACCATTGTTAGTTTAGCTGTAAATCATCCAGAGTTTTCGAAAAATCACTCCCTCTTTGACTTTAATGGGTCAGAATTCGAACTTTTCGAACTTTTACTGAAGTTTGAAAGTTCAAAAACCGATCGAACTTTATGAAGTTCGGCCATCTCTACTGCTTCATCTATAGCATGGCTATTATATAATATTTAGAACTGATGAATATTTCTATATAGTATACATAGCATTGCAAGCACTGCAAGTTTGCTTTTACAGAACAAAGTAACCCTTTTATTGGCAACATATTTTGAATCCAACTGATAAGATGTGTGAAAGTAAGTGATTAGATTGTTAGCTCCTTCAGACCTGATGTAAATGGATTTTAATAACTGTAAAGTGCTGCATAAGAAACTGTACCTAGTTTACATAGTTAATTGTGGTTGAATAAAGTCAACCACAATTGTTTGTCTTAGTCCACTAGCAGAGGGGGCATGCATTGTGAATACTAACTAACATAGACCTCAGACCAGCCCAATGAGAATGCATGGTTTGTGTAATTTTGTCATTGGTCTGCCTAGATCCCCTGCATTTAGATAGGACAAAGAAAGTATGTAAACATGGAGCACTATATAAGAAAAAAAATACATACATACTTCTTTAACATCTAAACTAAACTTACTAACCCATTAATCACTTATTAAACCTATAATAGCAGTGTTCAGTACTTTCTTGTATTGAATTTAAGATTTGGATGTTTAAACTTATATATTGCTGACAGCTTTGAAAATAACCAGATCATCCCTTTTGTCATTCAGAATTCTCAGTGCTATAATATAATATATTATAATATATATAATAAAAATGACTTATAATTAAATGTATATATGTTTTTCATAAAGCGCTATAGAAGGTAAAAAGAAGGTAATACAAGGTAAAAAAAGAAAATAAGAAAGTGGAAGCAGGCATGATAATTATAGAATTGTAACAAGCAAAAAATGGCAAAGAAAAAAGAGATACTGAACCATTAATCTATATTATAAAAATTCCTCCCATGGAAGTCGCAGGTATACAGCCAAGACTGGAAGGCGCCATTGTGACCATAATTAAGATTTTAAATCATGTGGAAATAGAAGTATCAAAATAAAAGGTTATAACAATACATTTTTTTCTTTAGTGCTGAAAATAAAATGAATTTATCATGTTATGAAGGGTTAACCCCTTTGCGACAATGTACCAATGGTGAATGCAGCTTTAAGACTATAATAACATTGGTTGCAGTGGTGCAGAAAAAGAGGATCGATGTATTCGGTGCTGATATGCTGTTGCAACATTGGCTCTTTTGCGCAATATCTTAAACGCCAAAATAGCTCGCATTAAAGACTTGGAATGTGTGAAGTACATTGCCCTGAATAATTTTTATCACTCTAAGGTAAGGAAAATATGGCTATTTTTATGTAGTAAACACAACATGTCAGTAGCTAAAAGGGCCTTATAGCAAAAAAAGGGCAACATTTACTGGAATTGGGGCTTGACTCTTCTCTGTTTCTTGTATACTCCATGCTACTGTCATGGTCAGGATTCAATATCTATCGGCAGGCTGGGTAATTATTTCACTTTTAAAAGCAATTATTTATAAATAAACATTCCAAAATATATACCAGTTACAACTGCAAAAATGTCTTAAATGTTAAATCTTGCAATGTTTTAGCAGATTCAGCTAAGGTCAAAGACCTCTAAACCTTGACTCCCACTCCCCCCCCAAAAAAAAGGAATTAGGGGGTCTGGAGGAAAAATATTTTTCCATAATAAACACATTTTATCCAGTCTAAATATTAATCCCTAATACACTAAAGGAAGTTTCTTTTTTATTCACGCCTCTTGTTGGAAAAGTATATTTCTAGGTAAAGTGACAAAACATCTTGGAAACTAACATAAACGTGCAATTGTAATGCCTTCTAATCACACAAATCAATACAAGATTTTCGTACTTGTGCATGACCTTCCTCAAATTATCTCTCCATTTTGGCTGAATAAGAAAACGTGTGGGCTATTTGATAAAACACTAAGTGTGTGAAATGAGAGGCCTCATCACTTTTGCCAGACTCCTTTTGACAGAATGATGATAGAAGCATCACATCCCTGTGAGAGTAAATGCAAACTGACAAGAGATGAGCCTTTAGATGTTGAATATAATCTTGAATTGTGCTTGAAGTGTCTTATTATCTTGTCTTTTGATGTCTGAAGGGGTGGTTCATTGTTGGGGGAAAAAAAAGAAAAAACCTAAATCCATTGCACATCTTTACTATCTTTAGACTGAAAAAAATGTTTGGCCTTTAACAACTGCTTTTTCCACTAATGTCCATTTCTTTCTGACAATAAATATGTCAGGCTATCAGCAAGTGACAATTTGCTTTACATGTTGGGCTTTTTATTGTTTGCGGGAGATCATGTGGAAGTTTATTTCTTAAAAGGTTAGAAAATTAGCAGCATTACAGATGTTAAAATGGTCTATAACTTCATGCTTGCGTTGCCTTTGATTGTCTTACTTATTTTTGTGTTCTGCAATTGTCAATGCCATCCTAGCAAAAAGGTTATCACCAAAGCATCCCTTTTTGTTTGTTATAAAAAAATTGTTTTAGCATTGTTCCATTATCGTTAAATAACACAATGTACAAAGCCAATCTGCAGGCCATCATATGTCAGTTCCTTTACCATTTACAATGTTATTGTTGCAGCCCAAAAGGTAGATGCATATAATAGTCATCAGTGGTAACAGAAGACTTGGGCTTCAACTTGTTTGGGAGAATGAATGACTATATTAAAATAGTGTTGTTTGCTTTAATTAGTATGCAATCCTACATCACAATTTTCTGAGAAGGATTCACTTTAGATGCAGTTTAGCAGTTGATATTATAATAAATAATAATAATAGCTGAGAATTTACAATCAGGCAATGCTTTATTCCCTAAGCAAGATATTACATTACTGATCAAGTATGGAATAGCTAATATTAATATATATACTGTATATTAATATAATATATATATATATATATTATATATATATATATATATATATATTAATTAATATATATATTAATATATATTAATATTATACAGTACCTCAAAATTGCACAGATCAAGATGAATGTTGAATTGATTGTAATGTGGAGCAGCAATTTTACCTGCTTATATTTCTGTAGCGTTTCCCAGCTGGAGCATATTTATGTATTTAACATCGATATTACAATCATAATATCAATATTATTCAGTGTTCTCTCGGGCTAGAGAATTGTTGGAACATCGAAAGGTAAGTTTGCAGTGAATGGCTAGCATTAATATAACCAGATCTCCCTTCTGCATTCAGGGTTCTCACACTTGCTTCTCTTCTATCTTCCTTTTTCCTGACTGAGTGGTCTGCTACCAGTCCCAAAGTAAATCTATGTAGAGACGTGTAGGAGTGACCAGCGATGAGCCAACAAATGTCTGATGATCCAACAATCTGTAAGTAGCTTTAAGGTTCACTAAGCAGGACAATACACCACAACTCTCAGAAAAAAAGGCAAATTAAATCCTTCTGGTAAACAAAGATAAGTCCCTAGGTTGTAAATGAGGAATGTTCAGCCAGCACTAAGCTGTAGCAACCTGAATAAATTTGTCCTTTTGCAATCATAAAAAAATGGAGCCACCACAATTTTCAAAGCTGGGATTTATTAATCACAGAAAATAAAAATGCTTATGTAACAGAAACATCAGATGCAGAAGGAGATAAATGCTACTTGGGTTGTGGTGGACAATTGTCTGGCTAAACACCTCAGAGACAGATCCTCTAGAATGAATGTATGTCAAAGTCTGCTCTTTTGTTTCCTGTCTTTTCAATCTGACATTCAGGTACAAAGCTACATTTCACTTAATACTTTCTTGAAAGCAGAAGGGTCATTTTGGTGCTTTAAGGACCAGTAAATACATAAACTATGCTACCCATTAGGTTAAAGCACTAGCAACACTAAAACATACATTTATTTTCAGCAAAGAAGCCTTGAGATTTGACAGTGGCTTAGGAAAGACAACACTATATTCCTGTATATAGATTTGTGGATAAATTATTTTATCGTTATGTCTTTTTACCCCTTATCAAATATGACAGTAAACTAACAATAAGATGGATTGCAAATGACCTAAATAGCAACTATGAATGCATTGCTGGAACGAGTGCGGTAAGTTGCAATCTGTTGAGGGGCTTTTAAACTGGAGTGAAAAGACATTTAGGTTTTTTTGCTGAACTGTAGCACAAAATAAATAATGAAAAATGTATTGCATTGTTTGTGATGCTCTATTTCCCAAAAGTTTTGGAAATGCTGCAAGGAATGTAACATCTTTCCTGATAGTATATTGGGTAGCATTGGTTTGAAACAAAAAATGGGCAGAAAGGAGCTATGCACCCCTTATTTAACCCTATAGTATGCTGCTATGAAAATAAAACACTCACTTGTGTAACACTGTGGTTCAGGTGCTGAAGCCCTGAACCCTTTGCATGTGTATAAATCCGTCCTACAGGACCAATAAAGGCAAAAACAGCAACAACATGTATAGCTTCTAGCAGTAAACTCACCACATAGTTAATGTGACATGGGTGCAAACATAAGTATCTCTCAAGGTAAGTGATAGGTGGATGCACTAGAAACCGGATGAAACCTCAATCAGGAACCACTCTCATAAAAGGGAAGTCTTGTTGAAACAACTCGATTAAACCCTTCACGCGGGTTCACTTTTATGATGAGAGCGGTTCCTGATTGACCTTTCATTTGGTTTCCAGTGCATCCACCTACCACTTACCTTGAGAAATACTAGCATTGGTTTTACACTCAATTAAGGGAAAGTGTTATATTTCGCATGTATTCTTTGTGTTCCCCAAAAGAATACATAGCAGAGAGATTAGAAAAAGAAGTCACAGTTTGTAAATAAACTGCTAGTTCCTGTGATGTACTAACCTCTTTGGGACTGTAAATACATTGTGAATCCATATTTTCCTCCCCATTTTTTAATTGTTTTGGTCCTATAATGTGGGCCTTTATCAAGCCAAGTAAACAAGGCTTGATAAAAACACGCATTCTTGTCCAAGTGCTGATCCAAGTTCCCCAATTAGATATAGTTAGTAAATGTATGCACTCAAGAACTCTTCTTAAACAGCAACAAAAATAATATGAGATATTGCTTCACGTATATAATATATATATACCATAAAATGATAATACTGAAAAGCTATTACAGCATAGAAACATTTTCTAGTATTACATGTTTTGGCATGCCATAAATAATAAATTAAACCCTATGATATATAGTAAACCTTGCACCGAACAGTTTTACTAAATAAGTGGTTGGCTTCATCCTCGGATCTGGAACTGCCCGAAGGTCGCACTGTTCTACATGGAGGTCACCCAACTTTTGAGCACCATATCTCTGCACCCAATCCAACCCAACATACAACTGTGCCTATTTGGAATCGCAGAGGTGAACATATGGTCCAGTTATGAACTTCTATTCCTGCAGGCAGCACTATTCCATGCTTGGAAAACGATAGTTATCCAGTGGCTATCCAATAAAAATCCTAAACTAAAACATTAGATCAAATTGGTTAAACATGATCTTCTCCTACTGAAACTTCGATATAAACATAGAAGATGTCCAGATAAATTCAATAAAATCTAGTCCCTCTGGATGGAATCCGGTAGCACCTTCACAAAAAATGTCTTGAAAATCTCTAATCACAAGATCAACAAAGCAACACCCCAGAACATTTTCTGTGGTGTGGGGCGGACCCTGAGCAGCCGGGCAGACTGACTGATTCCTTAATCAACAGGTAACCTATGGAAGACAATGTTCACTGTATATGGTTAAAAGACAACTACTAAAAATAATATGTTCACCAAAATATAAATGTATATTCCAATACTATGAAATAAATGTAACAGCTAAACTGTCTCACAGATATAACAATTCATTGTCAAGCTACCATGCTGCATATGAAATTTCTTTTGGTGAATCAAAATAAAACAAATAATTAAAAAAAAGTGGTTGGACCCTAACCAACCAGAAATAGAAACGACCATTAACCAGAGTAAAGTCTGTTCAACAAGGCGTATAAGATAGCTAGGAGGTATAATGCAACAACATAGAACAGTATCCCTTACAGTTATTACACAATAATCTTGCCTGAACTACAACAAATTATGAAGCAGTGTCAATGACCATGACCACCAATAGATGTTTTTGGCAGAATGAAAATTCCTACAGAAGCAAAATTTTTTCTATTCTTATTTGATTCTGACACTAACATTCCATAAACATGTAAAGCTAAACTTTTTGTTGCTCTTTTAAGTTACAACATCTAACAATCCATTGGTCATTTTCTCTAATGTGCACTTCTTGGACTGCTATACATTGCCACTGAATTATTGTACGGATCATTTATTAAGGAGGCCTCAGGCAAAGTGTATGTCTATTTTTAATATGGCACATATTTAAAAAAAATGTTAGTATTTAATAGGGAATACTGTCTCTTTTATGACTGCCCCCTGTGACTGGACTGTCTTTGCATCCTAATCTCGAAAAAACTCCACATGCGCATTCAAAAATAAACACACGTTTAAAAGACCCATTCATTTGAAAGATTATTATAAAAATAATTTTTAAAAAACTCAGCATAGCAAAGAAATCAGTATCTGCTAATCTCATTTTGTCCCATGTGTATACTGACATCAAAAAATGACCCACTCTCTTGGGTGTTCACAAAAAGAACAGGAAACAGTAGCGGGACATTAGAAAAGAAAGTTTAATATGTTAATTTCAGAACATTGTGCAGTTGACTTTTTAAATATCCGATCCTGTTTCCTGATAACAGCCTTAATGATTAAAAGTAATCTCAGTCGTCACGTTAAAATATATTAAAACGTTACTAAAGGTGCTGTAAAATGAGCAATTTGTGCACGCCAAGCCCTTTTAAACTATTTACATTTCTATTAATATTATGCACCCAAAGCAAATTTGCACAAAAATACAGAAGGGAATAAGAGTATCCATCCAAACAAATCATAGCTACAGTACATTATAATGTTCTGTAATTGCGCTTTGCAATTAAATAAAGCCTAAATAAAATTCTTGCATCTAAAAGGAAATGGCAGTGAGAAGAGAATTTTAGTAAGTTTGACTTGTTCAGCCAAAACTTAGGTTTCATATAATTTAGCCATTAACCATGGAATTCAACTGTGGCCATCAATTTTACTAGCTTAGAAGGAAAGAAAAAAATAATATACTCTACACTGTACCTCAGTATCTAAGTAAGGATGCAAGCTCAATTCTTTTGATCAATTTTTCAAAAACCTTTATGATGCTGTTAGTACAAAATTCTGCATGTTAAGATGGTATTCTCTTTTAACATTTTATATTTTTTAACATTAAGATGAATTACATGTCTACAGATCTCTTTCTGATCGGACTTCTCAGCAAGAACTGATGGTAATTATCACGTCTATGCCTAATTAAGTGTACAGTCTGGACTGTCTAGTTTGAATAGCTTGGTATGATATTCAAAAAATCTTTATATACAAAATACTGTATATATTGTTTACTATTAATTGTATTAAAACAAATATTAAAGGAAAAATACTTAGGCAAATAAATGACTGGTTGCTGAACTTTGTTTATTACATTTTTAACAGCAGCTTGGATTCATATTGAAAGGCTGTAATATTACAATAAATTCATCGATTCATTTCAGGGTAGTGGATGGATGTGCAATATTGTAGGGCAAAACAATAAGTTACACTTATGGTCCAACTACAGCTTCTGGGTATTTCCTAGGTTACAGCTAAGAAATGAAAAAATAGATAGCTTACCTATCATTCATGTCATGTTTATTTAATGATCTATACACATTTATTTTTAGGTTAATAGGTTGGACATACAGGAAATGTACAGTAAATAATTTTGTCAAGGCTCCAATTCTGGTGCCAATGCAATCTTCTAATCCAACAGTGGAGTCTAACTCAACTGGTACATGCAGGTTATTTCTTATACAGCTATATAAAATATAAAAATATATATTCAACAGGAATAAATTACTACTGAATTAGAAATAAACAGGACTAAACACTGCACCGTTTTAGAACAAAATTTGTGTCTTCACTCCTCACTGTCTAACTGGGACATTCAACGTAATCTAAATTGGGTGTTTCTGCGGTGAACGTGAAGCTAAAAATTGAGCCTTTTAGGTCCCTTTAAGACATTAAGTTAAGCAAATGCTGAAGACATTTTAGGTGATTTACCGAGAGCTGCAGTTGTAGTTACAGTCTTAATTACAGTCATGCTAGTGCATTTGTGGCAATGTACCATAGGTTAGCATGACTGTTTGCAAATGTTTGTACTCTTAGCAATCTTAGCAAAACCCCTAATAAATTGTAAAACCCCACTTCAGTAAATGGCATTGAAATAAATGTAAGCCCCCCGATGAACTGTATGAAATAACAGTGTGCATGTGCACAGTCTGGTCACACCTCCTGAACCCAGTCACGTGCTCCTTTGCCTAATCTTTCCTGTAAAAAGATTTGCTACAGACTGCTACTAAGGTAAATGTCCTAGTAACCATATCAAAATGCTTTTTGCTTTTATGTCAAGGTGATCTGCCTTCTGATTTAGTGTTGTCCCAAGGTGTGTGGGGTTGAGTGTTTCATGGACATGATTTGTGAGCTCCAGGGTGTGGTCATGTATTTCAGGGACTTAAGTAGAGGAGGAGTTGAGTTTGGGAAAGTGCAAATCCCAATAACACTCTGATCTCCTCCCTTCCAAATATGGCAGTTAAAATCTTTGTTAGAAAGAGAAATAGATAAGATTAGGAAATTTGTTACAAAATCTTGGAAACTGTAATAGTAGACAATTGTACCACTTTGTACCATTGATGAAATCAAAGACATCTTGGATACAAAGTAATATATTTTATTGGCTAACTAAAATTATTTAAAATGCAAGCTTTCAAAGCACTTAGGCTGCTTCTTCAGGCACAATAAAAGCTACAAAACAAAATTCCGAAACAAAAATGTCATTGCATTTATCCTACCCTAATATAACCACTACTGCATTCTGATTCTGTATTGTTTTGAGGTTTAGTTGCCCTTTAAATGGGCAGCAGAATACTCATAGTAGTTCCATACAGTAATATCCAAATCCAGTATGGCTTTTACTGTATAGGACTACTGTATGGGGATTCTACTGCCCATTTAAAGGGCATCTAAAGCCTCAAAACAATCAGAATCACAAGGCAATCTTTTATTTACAATTAAAATATTGTACATTACACTTCCTAGTAAACTAGTTTCTTTTTTTCCTCCTTTGTGCAAGACTGAATTACATTGCATTTGTAAGAGACTTAATAAAACCTAAAAAAAAGAAGAAGGATGAAGATGGACTAGAAAGTGGGATTTAAAAAAAATAAAATAAAAATAACATGCTCAAAAAATGTAAATGTAGATCTGCGTTGTCCCTAAACCATTCTCACGTTGAGTTGTGTGAAGAAACTCAGCATTTGTTTTTCTTCTTGATGTCGTCTGCCTTTTAATATGAGGGTGTCTGATGTATTATTTATCTCAAAATAAGTTTGCAATAGTTCCAATCACCAGGAAGTAGAGGTGATTTTACACTTGATAACATGCAGCAGAAAACAAGATTAGATGTTTAGTATTCATGGATTTAAAGCAGATATTTTTGATGGTTTGATGGCTGGTAATTAGGGTAACGCAGAGTTTTTTATGTGTCGGTGCTTCAAAGTAACAAGGTTTACTGGTGAAAATAATGGAGAAGAATTGAATTTTAAATCAATGTTTTGTAACTCTTAGTTTAACAACTTGTCCCTGTGTTTCCTTTTTATCTTTTAATTATTGCTGAAAAATTACAACAGTTTTCCAAATGCTTCTTAAAAAAAAGATGTTTAACATCCCATGTAGCAATTATGTAAAATATTCCTTGAGAAACCTAACACTATTACACAATTAAGAAACTGGATCATATGTTGCTGCACTCCTGAATTAAGATAACCTAACCGAACACCTTAAAGCTGTGAAAGCTAAGGAAAACATGTTCCTGTAGCATGCATATAGGATATACTATGGATGGTACTTTGCTATGCACCTACCACGGGTGGTACATGGCTATCATCCTTTCTAGGCAGAGATACTGGGCAGTACATATGATAATTAACTACATTCATACACACATACTCTTTACCTTGAGACGTCTCAGTGCTTTTTCCTAAGTATCAAGAAAGTTATTGCCATGAAAAATAGAACAAAGTTCATAGCGAACACCTGTTTTGTCTCAGGAAGGTGTCACAAGGACAACGAACCGTCACGTGTTATATTAAAACACTTTCTTTCCCCCAAGGCTGGTGTACGCTATGGACTTTGTTCTGTTCTGTATGCAGTTACCACTGGCAATGGTACAATAGCTGCACCCCGCAGAAACATGTAAGACACATTAGGCAATGTAAGACACATTTGTAATTGGCGCCGCTCCCCCCCTAAAATAGGTGTAAAACCCACAGTAACCCAACATTACATTGCATTGAGTGGGTTTTGCAATTAAATGCAAAATGAGGTGAATGTTTCAGCATTTTAGAATGATTTTTTTTGTAAGATCAGCAAATAGCTGGCATTGAAGTCCTGCAGGGGTTAAGTTAAAAAATATATTTCCCCCAGCCTGCATTTGTGACTCTTTGTAAATTCCTCTGTCTGTGTTTGCAAGTGCAGCAGACCTGTCTCAATTACTGGGGATAGGAGTGATTAAGCAAGAGAAGAAAAACAGAAAGAAAAGACAGGGATGTGAAAAAATATATAAAAAGAAAACATGAGAAGTAAAAAAATAATCAGTATTAAAAAGAGTACTTATTCACGATCTGATTATTATAGACCTGTAAGTTTAACATCAGTTGTCGGAAAGATACTGGAAAATTAAACATTTCTTCTCAAGGGCCGACCTTATAAGCAGTAATTGACATGAATTTCGAGAAACAGATCTTGCCAAACAAACTTCTTTGTTTTTTAGAAGAAATGGGGAAGGTATTTGGATTGTGGCATAGCAGTAGATGTAATATACTTAGAGTTTGCTAAGGGTTTTAAAATGGGTTTTTAAAACAAATAGATGACATGTTGGCCTTGAAAAACATATTTGTTTGTAGATTGGAAAATTGGTTGGTATGCTGTATTGTGTACAGGGAGTAGTTGTCAATGTAGCATTGTATATGTATATTAAAGAGGTGTTCCACCTTGACAGATTTTAAGGATGTTGGGGAACAATTTCCTCCCCATAGGGGTACACCCAGATTCTCTCCCCTCTCGATAGAACAAAACAGGCTGCTTAGCTTAAGTCAAGCAGCCTGTCTGTACAGTTTTAATTAGAGACATTTTTGCTGAAACAATTGCAAATAACAATTATCTAAGATCTGTATGCAGTTAATGTGTAAAATGTACTCCCAAAAATGCATCAGCATGTTATCTCTCACTTTATTTGAAGGCAGCTGCTTCATTTATCATTTGCCCCTCCCTATTAACCTAGCTCAGGCAGAGAAATGTAGGTCAGCAGTAGTATCTGATGTGTCTCATGTTGAGGGTGTCTGATAAACATCTTGCTTTACAGAAGCAAAGAAAACAAATGCAGCCAGAACCATGCCAATATCAGCCATATCCATATCATGGCAATGCTTACTTACTAGTGCTATTTTAATGCTTGTTTGAGCTCTCTAATTTATTTATTTCAGAAATAAAACTCCAGCTGTGAACTACACATATAGCTCTTATTGAAATGTGTAGAAGAGTTTTGCATAATTTACATGCAAGCAATGTATGGTAATATGTGTAGTTGAAAGCTAGATTACGTTTGGTATTGTATCGTAACACGCTCCTAACATATTGAATCTTCCTGTTTCTATAATATATAAATATCACAGGCATTTTTCTATTGCATTCCTAGTGCCATCCTTCCTCCGTATAAATAAGTGTAGATATACACTTATATAAATAAGGAAGAATACCAGGTCTACAGTAGGCTACAGACCCAAATTCAATTTCCCTTGCTTCATGCAGAACTATGTGACGTACATCCCTACATCATGCATTTGACTTATAAAGGAGGAGCCTATCCTAGAACCTGGACAAATATGTGTTCCATTTTGCCTTATAGCCAGTACATGCTTGTTGATAGGTCTACTTAATAAGTAACCACTCCTTTAGCCCTCTAATTAAATCATATATGTATTGTCTGCATTGGCTAGTAGTGTTTATTCACTGATTAACCTGCACCTTAGTAAATATCTTAAATTTTTTTAACACTATTTTTCACTACAGTAGACAGCCCAGACATTTCCTCTCTGTTGTCTTTATATTTACAGGGCATACAGAGTAGATATTTTGAGAGTTGCCATCTCTTTTTCTGTTGCTTTTTGTGATATAATTTTATATATTTAGGATATGTATGCATATTGTGACATATATAAGGCAGGGGGCTCACTCCTTTTTTACTGGATAGATAGATAAATAGATAGATAGATAGATAGATAGATAGATAGATAGATAGATAGATAGAGATATATGTAGGTTTCTCAGGTTCAAGAATTTTTCTATTCATCGTACCCTAACATAAACATTTTAACTTCCAAAATTTCCCTGGGAATACATATACTTTTAAAGCATCATTCCTTAGTACTAATCGCTAATAATTAATTGTGAAAAATTTTTTGCAGTATTTCAAATATGTTTCTAGGATTTGTTATACAATCATTAATTTCCAACAGCAACTGAAAACCCATGTTACTTTGCTTATTAATAATAAAAGTTGTATTAAACCTATGCAACTTGCTGCAAGTCTCTAAAGAGTTCAAGAACTGAACAATCAAATATTGGTATTTCAAAATCTTTATGTCAGAGTCCTAAGTATCTAATTTACTGTTTAAAGTACGTACAGGGTTATTCAATAAAAGTTCTTTTTGTTTAAAATGGTGCTAATTTTGCCCCAACCAATCAGATGTAAGCTTACAAATGTTAAATAAGATCTGATTGGTTGGGGCAAAATTAGCACCATTTTAAACGATAAGAACTTTTATTGAATCTCCCTGATTATGTGTACAAATTATAAGAAATGAGAAGGCAACCTAAATACATAAACAAAGATGTGGGGGAGACTTTGTGGAAAGAAAATTTAGAGTTAACAATTTTCAACAGTGTCATCCATGCTTACAATGTAAAATATTTAATATATTTAGAAAGTTGTTTTAAATAGGTTGTATAGCGTTTTCAATCTTGTTTCATTTTCAAAATGAAACGCTACCTGTGTTCTTTGGTCTACACTCCAGTACTACTGATTTTAATATTTCAGAGAACTAATAAACATACCAGGTAGAAAAATTAATATAAAAGATAGATAGATAGATAGATAGATAGATAGATGATTTTGTGTTATTTTTTTAAATATATGACTAGCTAGCTACATGAAAGTTGACAAACTAATAAGTTCTATGCAAAAGGTTAAGTAAGGTATTTGATATGATTTTACAACCTTAATCTGTTACAGTAGACTTACGTTAACTAACAGATCTGAAGTGACAATACCTGCTCTTGATGACCCAGCATCCTCACCTAAAAAAACTACATTAGTAAGTGATCAGCGATTTGGGAATCTCAATATACAGTATAAGGGATTTATACTCTATTATCTTTATATAATCGCTATGTGATCTCTATATAATCTTTATATGTGAAAACAGTCATTTTGTTATATATTGTAATTGTTGACCTTTCAGGAGTTGCAAATCATTTAAAGATAATATTTTGATTTTCATTGTCTATCACGGCAATTTAATCCCAGCAGCCTTCCACCCTGTTATTAAAACAATGATCCTCATCACCCTCAATCAGTAGCTAATGATGCTGGGAAATGCAGATAAACAACACCTGCAAAACTGCAAGTTTGACAACCATATTATAGGGTATATACTGAAAATAAAATCATTATTCTTTCTAGAAATGACCAGAATGTTAACATTCTGTTCTGTTTGAGCTGAATACAAATTTTGAAAACATACAACATTTTTTTTTTAGACACAAATCTCACCCAGAGGTTACCATATAATACACTAAAATGCAGTGCTGTTGAGTATGACAGATTCATTTTGTCTTCATTTTACCAAAATATTACACTTAAGTCCACTTTATTGTATTTTTAAATCCCCCCCTTTTTTATTAAGCATATCTAATAATATATGCCAGAATATTTTCCATACATTTCTGGAAAAAAATCTTATAAGATAGCCAATGGAGTATAATATACTGTACAATATATACAATATATTTGTAGCAAAGTGATAATTCATCCTTTAATAACCGTGTCCCAGTGTTATTACATATCCTACAATGCCTATAGTTAGATAAGTGAAAAATCCTAAAACCTTAAAAGATTCTTGAAGAAGGAACTGAATCTAGGGATTTAGTATGAACTGGTTGTGTGCACATAAAGTAAAACCTAAATACATAATCACTAGCTTCTAAGAAATGAAAGCCATAGGCTTATTCCACTTCCTGATGGGTAAAAAGTGGGACTTTAATGGTGTCATTGAAATGACTTTAAAGCGCATATTGTTAATATGACCTTTACTGAGCAAATAATAATCACATTTTAGTATAGAACAAGCAGTCTACATGATTTGGGATCTTACAATAAGCATCATTGGCATCAGGTTACATAAAATTTTTGAGATTTTATATTTAAAAAAAATACCTTTAAAGGGCCAAGGGCTCGGCAATTGAGCATTTACTTTGTTCAATCACACATTTTAGGAATCTTATATCCAAAACAATCTTTCATTAACACTAATGTTCTTGGGTTCTTAACAATGTTTTAGTGCAGAAAAATCAATCAATCTGAGAGGTGTTCTTATCTGGATTACTATTACACTGTATAGAAGATACATTATTTTTTTATAGATTGAGGTGTTAATACACATCCTAATATACCTTCAGGTTTCCACAACATATTCATTACAGAATGTTCATGATTTTTTAAAATCTAAAACATTTAACAAAATTACAGATTTTTTTCATAAGCGGTAGAAAAGTGCAGTGTGAATAACCCGAGGCCTAGTTTTTATTACAACATGTTCCTATTCTGTGGTGTGTAGAAGGAAACATTTGTCCTAGAAAGGCATAACCTTTTACTTTGCAATGCTTCTTCTCTATGCTCATTGTAAAGCAATACAAAGAAAAAGTGTGTGTATAGTTTTTTGGTTTCTAGTTTATCGAGTGATGTTTTTCTGCGTTACTAAATAAACATTTAAAAAGAGGGGTTTAAAAGGGCTTCTAGGAACATATTCTACTAAGTATAAAATCTTGTCCAACCGAAGACTAAAATGAAAATATCAACTTCACTGCGGGTGTAGTGTTTCAGTATATGGATCTAGGTATCATACAGCAAAGCAAAAATTACAGTGTAATACAGCCACCAAGAAACCTGCATCATAAAATAGGAGCTACCTGAAAACTTAATGCTTTTTATCACAAATTTTGTAAACCTACTGGTTGCTTCATCAGTGTCAAAGACACCAACCAAATACTGTAGATAGACAAATAGTGTATATAGACAAATAGTGTTTATAAACAAATACTGTATAATTGCCAAATACTGTATTTAGACAAATACTGTATATAGACAAATACTATATATAAGATTGACAAATTTACATTAATAATAAAGAATAACATTAAGTAAAATAATCCATTTTGTATCAACACCTAAAACACCTTCATTTATGATTACTTAAATCTTTTGTTTTTATTGGCATCAAAAACATAAAGGTCATATTCACTTTAGATGGTAGCATATTCTGCAGTATCAGGTTTCTGTAAAATTCCATGCAAACCTACAGCCTCAATAAAGCCCACATTATCTCTTTTCAAGTGCTCACATATCTTAATAAAAATGTATTTCCTTAAGTCCCCTTTTAACTTTTTTTAAATTGATTATTGATACAAAATTTTGGATAAAAGAAAATAAAAGTATAAGGTGCTTAAAACTTGAAATTCAGACTGGGCCATGGCTATCTGTTTGTTTAATATTATATTTATTCCTAAATAATGCCTGTACATATGTGTAGGTATATGTTTATCTATCTCTCTGTCTATCTAATCTATCTATCTATCTAATCTAGATAAAAAGCTAGATACATATATAGATATATAATAAAATGATAGATAGATAGATAGATAGATAGACAGACAGACAGATAGAGAGACAGACAGACAGACAGACAGACAGACAGACAGACAGACAGACAGACAGATAGATAGATAGATAGATAGATAGATAGATAGATAGATAGATTGAGAGATTGAGAGTTAGATGATAAATGATAGAGAGAGAGAAATAAGTAGATAGATAGATAGATAGATAGATAGATAGATAGATAGATAGATAGATAGATAGATAGATACAAAAAACATATGCAGAGATGGAACCTAAGACATGCAGATAAAGAAAAAACAAGACAATTCTTTAACATAATGAGTAACTGTTACTTTCATTATAGCTAATAAATAAAAGTAAAGGACAACCCAACCCAAGAACAAAGCCAAAACAAGAATGAAGCATTAGAATGAATGGTGTTTTTTTACGAAATTGACCACCTGGCATTTTGGAAAGTTTTGACCTTGAGGAGTTTTGTTCAGTTTTTTCTTCTTAGATTTGATTATTTAAAATACTTTTTAGTAAAGAAAAATACATTGTCACACGTATATTAATGCAATGTCAACATAGTTTAGAAAATCCCAACACTGACTCAAATTAAAACTGGTAGCATATAATCTTAGAGGCTTTGATTAAAATAGAGAGAGGTTTGATCTACAATGAAAAAAATGAATGGAAAACATATCTTGATTACTTCATCTCAACCTGAAAACGAGACTTTGAAGGCTGATACATCTTCCTTGAGCAATAGCATCCCCCCTACCCTTTGTTCAACACTTAAATTGGAGATCACAGGTGCTGGAGTATACCTCCAGGATGCTATCCATTTGAATGACAAATGTCTATAAAAAAGTACTGGCTGCCCCATTGCAATAGCAGAATTAGATACTTAATTACAGGACCAGCGGTGCACTGGCTGTTTAGTTTGTTTTAGACTGTATTTTATTTCCTATGCAATGAAACATGCAAGTTATTATGTTAATTCTTTTACCTGCAAGCAACTTTTCCCCACATATCTGAAAAAAATCAGCTGGTTGCTGAAAAAATAATATTCAAACACAAGGGCAAAAAATCAACCAGTCATCTCCATCCCTAACTCCTACATTACTTTTTCACACATACATGTAAACTCAGTCCCCTTTAAGACTGACAGAGTTAATGAAAAATAGTCAGCCTTGATTCACATAAATGTAATACAGATGATTTTGTACTGAAAGCTTCCCTTACAAGACATTGCTCAGAGAACAAACTGAAATAGATAAAGGACAGGGTAAACCATGCAGCAATCAAATGAAAGAGTAAAGGGACACTGGTCTTTAAGACAGCAAGAGAGAATCAAAATTAAACACCTAGACACACTTACCGAAGAGCTTGCTGGGAGTGTCCTCACCATCATTTGATTCTACAGGAGCAAGCAGGGGCTCGTTCAGCTCACTGTCTGAAGTAGCTGCCTTGTCCTCACCTCTCGACTCTGCATTCATCTCACTCCGCAGCAGCAGCAGGCTCTTACTGACTTTTCCAGCTATCATTGGATCCTAGGATTGGGGGGGAAATAAAGAGTGAGGGAAAGGGGAACTTAAAGTGGAACCTTTGGTGTTGGATTACTCTTTCCTACACCTTCCCCCTCTCCCTCTCTCTTACACACACACCATTCTCTCTCTCTCTTTCTTTCTTATCTCCCTGGCTGCTCCTGTTGTTATTGCTGGCTGCAGTCAAGTGAAGAGCTATTACAGATCCAATGAGTTTTCCATTACTCCCCACCCTATTAAAGCTCAACTAGCATGTAAAAGATTCAGATGCTTTTGGGAGAGCAAACTTATTTGAAAGCATGCTTACATGCATCTCTTTAAATGAGAGGTATGCTGTGCTGATTCCATCATAATGCAATAAAGCATCTCTGATTAGAAATAGGGTACTTCCCCCTGCACCTGAATGTGGTCATCTGCCTTACCTATTATATCCAATGTCATTCGCTTAGACTTCCCCCATCTCCCAGTGACTTTAAGATTATGCTAATATATTATAATTACACTAAATTATACAAATGACATATTATATACGTATAACATTATGTACCATTTCTTTTGACAATAAACAACATTATTTTAAAGTTTTAGTGTACATAAAAATTAATGGTAGCAACAATAGTTCATTCCCAAATACAATATACAGTCATGTTGCACAGAGAGAGACTCTATCTGTGCCAATGAATGAACCATTTAAAATAATTCCATGTTGATTAATATTAATAAAATATATATTTATTTCATTTCCTTTTATAAATCAATCTGTTTAATCAGTTTAGTTAGACATAGTCCAACAAATGAAATGTGGACTACAGTGACAGTAAACAAATAAATACAAGCAATAAAACAGACCAGTGAGTATTGATGAAAACTGATGTGCAAATACACAATTTCATTATTTTACACCACCTTAAAAAGCAATCTCCAATTCAGAATATAATCTAATTCCCCCCCCCCCCCCCAAATGGTTGCAGGAATTTAAAAAGTGATGTATTTTTTTAAAAAAAGAAAGTATTTTGATTTTAAAACACATTTTAATTATTTCTTTTTTTTAAGCTAAAAAAGATCTGACAAAAAATTAAATAAGCAATGATACTTACAATTGCAATCGTTCCTATTTTAAGTGGCATTTAGGCCCCAAAAGGTAGGTATGAAATAAATTTCCTGATGATAGGATCTATGCTATCTTCATTTCAATCAGAGGGCAATGTAAGGTCAAGGGCTCTTCTTCAGGATGATCTCTAATTCCAGTAATGCAAAGTCAGATTTTTTTTTCTTGAATGCAAGTAAGGGTCTCAGTTAAAAACTCTTAAGCACATGTAAATAAAAACTAAAATAGAGAAGTCCAAACAAATGACCTATTGTTGTTATCTAGCAGCTATTTATTGCAAAGTTCATGCCTAAATGATTTTCATGCAGAGAACAGGTGACCAGCGTGCTTGAAGGTAGGCAAGGCACTTTCTAATGCCCCATCCGCACATTGGTCGATGCGTGCCTGTGGGTTCTTTAATGTATTCATGTCTGAAAAGTGAATTTGATATGACACATGATAATCTATGAAAATGTTAATCAATACAAATAGTTTAAGCTGTCATCAAATGCACTTCTTTAGTCAATACTCATATCGCTGCAAACAATGTCACTGTCACCGAGGCTTAATTTGCACAGCACTTAAATATTGGACTCTGTGCATCAATGCACTCCTCTTCAAATACTGTAGGTAAACACATTTTCTCCCTATTTAAGGCTGGAGCACTCAGCATGCATTTAGCTGAGTCGAAGCCTCTGGTTTGAATACCTTGATAGGTCCACTGGAGGGCAAAATTAATACTTAATTGAATCTCACAGTCATCAAAATAATCAATACTTTTTTATTATTTATTCTTTACAGTCTGTTGACTGTTTCAAACCTCTGAGGGGATGGTGGAAAGGATTCATGGCTTTGAAACACTGTCATTTAACAAGGTAATTTTCAGTGGAGCATTAGGGGTTGTGAAACATATAATAAAACAAAAATGGTGGCTTGTAATAGGAAGAAAGAAAAGAATTATATTTCTGCCATCTAATAAAACAAGATAAATAAAAAAAACACACACCAGTGAAAAAAGAACAGAAATAAGGGTGGGGGCTGGAAGGGGGGAAACGAGAGTGAGAGAGAGGTAGAAGCAGGCTTTTGAAGGGTTTTATCATATCAAGAGCAGAGCTGAGCTTTCATAATGCTGACATTTCTCATCCTGACAATCCTAAACAAGTGGAAAGGATGGGATCGCTGATATCATCTTTCATCACATTCCCCAGCTTAAGAACCAACATGACAGCTTCTCTACCCTTTACACTGTTAATTACTAAATAAAACACTCCTCTGCAACTAAGGGTGCCCACACACAACTAGAAACTTGGGGGACAAGACTGAAGGCAACCTAGATGTAAAAAAAAATTGGATTTTTATTTTTTGGGGGGTTTTATTGGTGAGAGATCAAAGGGGTCAGAAAATAATAAAGAGGAGACAATAATGCACTGGGCTAGGAAATTCTCATGAGACCAATTTAAGTTAGGTCTTTGCTCTCAGCAAATCTAATACAGAGCAATGCTTTTACAGTTTCAAGATGTCACATGGTGCCACATTTCTATGCAATGTATTTCGGCTATAAAATAACAATAATTTTAATTATTGTGTTATCTGGTTTCCAATAAATTCAATATCTTAACCATGCCTATTTATTCTCTAATCTATAAACAAAATGCCTCCAATAAATCTGTCTGTCAACTTCAGTACTTAATTAAAACACCTCCGATTAAATTACAATGGTGTACTTATTGCATGTACTATATAGCCATAGTCCCTGACTTGCAACTTAAACATTTGTACTTGTGTAGTGATGCATGTCAATAGTCCATTATGTAAGACTGTTAAATACATTGGAAAGATGTACGAACACTGTTTTATATATATATATATTATACTATATATATATATATATATATATATATATAAACATATAGAAAATTAAGACCACATTCTGAAAGATTTGCACGGTGGCAAAGAGCATCAGTTTAAACCAGCAGGATAACAAAGACCTGAAATTGGGTGGAACTGTTATTTTACACAGAAAACTGCAGCCTGTTGTTTACTTTTTGGCCGTTTGATGTGTTATAAATTTATAATATTGTCGCTTATAGTTTTCAAAAACAACCCAGTGGTAGTTTCAAAAAAAAGCTGGATGTGTTTCTGCAAACAAGGAATGTTGCAAGTTACTGGTATTGATACATAAAGTAGAGTTGATCCAGGGAATTTCTGATTGCCACTTGGAGTTAAGAAGGAATTTTTCATAAATTTGTTGGGTTTTTTTTTTGCCTTCCTCTGGATCAACAGTTAGGCAGGAAATGAGGATATTGCTAGATGGGTTGGACTTGATGGACATATGTCTTTATTTAACCTCAAATACTATACTATACAGTAAAGCAGATTTCCTAATAACAGGTACTGGCAGATACTATTGGTTGCTTAAAAGAGACACAATGTACCAAATGATCCCAACTTAATTAAGCATTTTATGCACTGAAAATGTATAAATTCTAACCCCGAATCTGTGAAATTAGAACAATACTTCCCGTCTGAGGTCTGAGGTCATGCATACTGCGTTATGATCTGTACAGATCTACCATAAATAAATAAAAGTTTATCACTCTGTTTCTTAACAACCAATAATTTTTATTCAGCATTTCTATTTCATACAATATATATATACTAGAAAAAGTGTGCCTGTTGGTGCACAGTCTAAATTATGTGTGTGTATATTTTATATGAAAATTTTACACAGGGAAATTTTTAAACTGTTACTCAGTCATCAGCAACCAGACGAAATGTATACATTAGGTTAAACCTGCAGGTCGGAGATTAGACCCAGGCAATCCTGTAGTTCAAACTAAATAGCACCCTTGGGTGGCCTGAGACCCTTAATAGGATCCAGATTAACATGCTATGATCATACTAATTAGTATTTACCACAGCAAGTTCCAGTTTTACAGCTGCTATGGGGTTAGGGATATTCAGGGTTATTCAATAAAAGTTCTTATCGTTTAAAATGCTGCTAATTTTGCCCCAACCAATCAGATCTTATTTAACATTTGAAAGCTAACATCTGATTGGTTGGGGCAAAATTAGCACCATTTTAAACGATAAGAACTTTTATTGAATCTCCCTGATTGTCTTGTATAAAGAGGGGAATACATTCAAGAGAAAAACAATATTATACTCCCTCTTTACAAGGCACTGGTAAGACCTCATTTGGAATATGCGGTGCAGTTTTGGAATTCCATATACAAAAGGGACATCTTGAAAATGGAATCAGTTCAGAGAAGGGCAACTAAAATAATAAAGGGAATAGAGAGGCTTGACTATGCAGGCAGATTAGATAAGTTAGAGCTGTTTACATTAGAGAAGTGATGTTTGAGTGGGGATATGATTTCTTTATACAAATATATTAATGGGCAATACAATAAACTCTCTGGTGCATTGTTTACTAATCGGTCATATCAGAGGACACGTGGACATCCTTTAAGATTGGAAGAAAAGACGTTTCATCTTAAGGTTAGGAAAGGTTTCTTTACAGTGAGATCTGTAAAACTGTGGAACTGGGCATCTATAGTGGAAAAAAACCTTTCAGGGTTATTCAATAAAGGTTCTTACCGTTTAAAATGGTACTAATTTTGCCCCAACCAATCAGATGTTATTTAACATTTGAAAGCTAACATCTGATTGGTTGGGGCAAAATTAGCACCATTTTTAACGATAAGAACTTTTATTGAATAACCCTGTTTATCTATATACAATGTACAGATCACTTAGCATAAGCTGCCTTACTTTCATCTTGCTGTGTGGCTTGGTTTCTTCACACTGGAAGAAGTTTGTACCAAGCTGTTTAGTCCCCCTCACCTCTCAGTCTAGTCCCCCTCAAGCAGTAAAGGGCTGTATGAAAGTCCGGACATGCTCAGTTGAAGGACTTTAAATGAAGTGCTGACATCCTGTTGACTCTTCCCTTCCAGAGCTACACTGCACAAGCAAAGTGTGGGGAGAAAGTAGTATTGCTGAAGGGAGGAGCAGAGGGGGAAGAGGAGGACAGTGTGCTGAGATTCTTTACAAGTAAGTTCCTGACTCTGCCTGTTCTCTAAGTTTGCTAATTTATTTTTGTACCTAAAGTTCATATCTCTCCCCCTGCTTAGCTGAGATCGAATCACTGAAGACAGAGGCAGTGTAGCAGCAGCTTGTAGTGAGACCTTCACAACCACCGTGAAACTGCTTGTTTTCCTGTTACATTTCAATTGCTTTAGTCTATATATTTCATAGTTGCACTGTGTGTCTTGTTTGAATATATATAAAATATACAAAAGGTTGGACTTGATGGACTCATCTTTATTCAACCTCAATTACTATATTACTATGATTGGCTAACGCACATGTTTTACAAACAGCACATAATTGGATATTATACTGGCATAACCATTACTTTTAGTTTCCACCACATGGAGACCCCTTAGAGAGTCACAGGGTGTGGATTTAAGCTCCCATTTTGACTATCTATATAAAATATCAATCTCACTCTGTAAGTAAGTTTAATATTTTGTACAATTTTGTATTTTGTCTTGTACCTATATAAGTCATCACTAAACTTTATACATGTATTGATCGCCATTTAATTGTAATAGTGAGATAGTACACACATACCGTATAACTCGAGTATAACTGAGTTTTCAGGCTTTAAAATACCGAAAACTCAATCTCGGTTTATACTCGAGTCAGTCATTTACCTTATTCTCCGATCCGCGGCCGCTCGCTCCGCTCCACTGATGGCGCTGACACACTACTCTACTCGGCGACTGTCTCACTTTCCGGCCCGAGTAGTGACTTCAGCGCCAGTTCTGTATGCAGAGCATGAGTGGAAGCCAAATTGCCCAGTCTGACAACAGCCCAGGGAAAGAAGTTTGTGACTGCATAGCAGAAACAGAGCCCATACTGGAGGTTGTCAGGCAGTACATGGACCACACTGCATACATGGTGTAGGCATTGAATGGTGGTGTCGGGTATTTTACACATTTTACACACCTTGCCTGCGCTTTGAGCTTTCACCTCATCCCAACTGAGCTGGACGCTGCTTGCAGACATCTCCTACATATCATGCTGGTCACAGTAACAGGCATTCTTCTCTCTCCACTGTACTGGGGGGGGGGCTTTGGGGTGTATGCAATGCTTGCCACTTGAGATGTTAGAAACCTACAACTCCCAGCAACTAAAGCAGTGGGAGTTGTAGCCTCCAAACATCTGGAGTGCCAAGGAAATAGGGGTTACTGTCCATTTAAGGGCATTAATGCCTAAACAAAACAGAATCAGAAGGAGGTTTGCATCTATTGTTCTCTTCGATTCTGTTATATTTGAGGCTTTAGTTGCCCTTTAAAGGGCATGTCCCCCCCAAAACTATAATCCCCCCACACTACTGGCCCCATTGTGTAGTGTGTTTAATCTACCTCACATCCCAGCTCCATATGGTTCTCCTGTAGTCCCCCCCCAAAGTCCCAAAAACTGCCCACCAGGAGGATAGCAGAGTCCATATAGGACTCTGCCTCCTACCCGGCCTCCGGGAGAAGTTTGGCATGCGTACTGCAGCCCTTCTCCCCCTCCCTCCCCCTCCCTCTCCCTCCCTCTCAGGATTCCCTCCCCCTAGCATAAAACCCTTTAGATATATGATTCCCCCTGTCCCCCCAGCCCCAACCGCTCCATTTTTATTCTAAAGTTCATATCTCTCCCCCTGCTTAGCTGAGATCAGAATCACTGAAGACAGAGGCAGTGTAGCAGCAGCTTGTAGTGAGACCTTCACAAACACAGTGAAACTGCTTGTTGTCCTGTTACATTTCAATTGCTTTAGTCTATATATTTCATAGATTGCACTGTGTGTCTTGTTTGAATATATATAAAATATACAAAAGGTTGGACTTGATGGACTCATCTTTATTCAACCTCAATTACTATATTACTATGATTGGCTAAGACACATGTTTTACAAACAGCACATAATTGGATATTATACTGGCATAACCACTTCCTTTCAGTTTCCACATGGAGACCCCTTAGCAGTCACAGGGGTGTGATTTAAGCTCCCATTTTGACTATCTTATATTAAAATATCAATCTCAGCTCTGTAAGTAAGTTTATATATTTTGTACAATTTGTATATTTGTCTTGTACCTATGATAAGTCATCACTAAACTTTATATACATGTATTGATCGCCATTTAAATTGTAATAGTGAGATAGTACACACATACCGTATATACTCGAGTATAAACTGAGGTTTTCAGGCTTTAAAAATAGCCCGAAAACTCAATCTCGGTTTATACTCGAGTCAGTCATTTACCTTATTCTCCGATCCGGCGGCCGCTCGCTCCGCGTCCACTGATGGCGGCTGACATCACTACTCGGCGACTGTCTCACTTTCCGGCGCCGAGTAGTGACTTCAGGCGCCAGTTCAGTGTATGCAGAGCTAGTGAGTGGAAGCCAAATTGCTCCAGTCTGACAACAGCCCAGGGAAAGAAGTTTGTGACTGCAGTAGCAGAAACAAGGAGCCCATACTGGAGGTTGTCAGGCAGTACATGGACCACACTGCATACATGGTGTAGGCATTGAAAGTGGTGTCGGGTATTTTACAGCATTTTACACACCTTGCCTGCGCTTTTGAGCTTTCACCTCATCCCAACTGAGCTGGACACGCTGCTTGCAGAGCATCTCCTACATATCATGCTGGTCACAGTAACAGGCAAGTCTTCTCCTCCACTGTACTGGTGGGGGGGGGGCTTTGGGGTGTATGCAATGCTTGCCACTTGAGATGTTTAGAAACTACAACTCCCAGCAACTAAAGCATGCTGGGAGTTGTAGCCTCCAAACATCTGGAGTGCCAAGGAATAGGGGTTACTGTCCATTTAAAGGGCAATTAATGCCTAAAACAAAACAGAATCAGAAGGAGGTTTGCATCTATTGTTATCTTCTGATTCTGTATTATTTTGAGGCTTTAGTTGCCCTTTAAAGGGCATGTCCACCCCCAAAACTATAATCCCCCCCACTACTGGCCCCATTGTGTAGTGTAGTTTAATCCTACCTCACATCCCAGCTCCATATGGTTCTCCTGTAGTCCCCCCCCAAAGTCCCAAAAACTGCCCACCAGGAGGATAGCAGAGTCCATATAGGACTCTGCCTCCTACCCGGCCTCCGGGAGAAGTTTGGCATGCGTACTGCAGCCCTTCTCCCCCTCCCTCCCCCTCCCTCTCCCTCCCTCTCAGGATTCCCTCCCCCTAGCATAAAACCCTTTAGATATATGATTCCCCCTGTCCCCCCAGCCCCAACCGCTCCATTTTTATTCTAAAGTTCATATCTCTCCCCCTGCTTAGCTGAGATCAGAATCACTGAAGACAGAGGCAGTGTAGCAGCAGCTTGTAGTGAGACCTTCACAAACACAGTGAAACTGCTTGTTGTCCTGTTACATTTCAATTGCTTTAGTCTATATATTTCATAGATTGCACTGTGTGTCTTGTTTGAATATATATAAAATATACAAAAGGTTGGACTTGATGGACTCATCTTTATTCAACCTCAATTACTATATTACTATGATTGGCTAAGACACATGTTTTACAAACAGCACATAATTGGATATTATACTGGCATAACCACTTCCTTTCAGTTTCCACATGGAGACCCCTTAGCAGTCACAGGGGTGTGATTTAAGCTCCCATTTTGACTATCTTATATTAAAATATCAATCTCATTGCAATGGAAAAGTTGAGTGAAGTTCCCTATCATTGCAATGGAAAAGTTGAGTGAAGTTCCAAGTTGAGTAAAGTTCCCTAACAGGTCCACTGTAGACGAGACCAAGTTGAGTGAAGTTCCCTATCAGGTCTGCTGCAGACAAGACCAAGTTGAGTGAAGTACCCTAGCAGGTCTGCAGCAGACGTGAACAAATTGAGTGAAGTTCCCTATCAGGTCCTCTGCAGACGAGACCAGGTTGAGTGAAGTTCCCTCTCAGGTCCACTGCAGACGTAAAAAATTGAGTGAAGTTCCCTATCAGGTCCACTGCAGACAAGACTATGTTGATTGAAGTTCCATCAGGTCCGCTGCAGACGAGACCAAGTTAAGTGAAGTTACCTATCAGGCCCGCTGCAGGCGAGACCAAGTTAAGTGAAGTTCCCTATCAGGTCCGATGCAGACGAGACCAAGTTGGGTGTAGTTCCCTACCATTTATGCTGCAGACATGACCAAATTGAGTGAAGTTCCCTATCAGGTCCACTACAGACGGGACCAAGTTGAGTAAAGTTCCCTATCAGGTCTGCTGCAGACGAGACAAAATTGAGTGAAGTTCCCTATTAGGTCTGCTGCAGATGAAACCAAGTTGAGTAAAGTCACCTTTTAGGTCAGCTGCAGACTTGACAAAGTTGAGTAAATTTCCCTATCAGGTCCGCTTCAGACGAGATCAAATTAAGTAAAGTTCCCTATTAAGTCCGCTGCAGACGAGTTAAAATTTAATGAAGTTCTCTATCAGGTACGCTGCAGACTACACCAAATTGAGTAAAGTTCCCTATCAGGTCCGCTGCAGATGTGACAAAATTGAGTGAAGTTCCCCATTAGGTCCACTGCAGACGATATCAAGTTAACTGAAGTTCCCTTTCGGGTCCACTGTGGACAGACCGAGTTGAGTGAAGTTCCATATCTGGTCCACTGCAGATGAGACAAAAATGAGTGAAGTTCCCTATTAGGTCTGCTGCAGACGGGATTAAATTGAGTGAAGTTCCCTATCAGGTCCGCTGCAGGCGAGACCAAGTTGAGTAGATTTCCCTATCAGGTCCACTGAAAACAAGACCGAATGAAGTGAAGTTCCCTATCAGGTCCACTGGAGACAGACCGAGTTGAGTGAAGTTCCCTATCAGGTCTGCTGCAGATGAGACCAAGTTGAGTGAAGTTCCTAGTAGGTCTGCTGCAGACCTGAACAAATTGAGTAAAGTTCTCTATCAGGTCTTCTGCAGACGAGAGACCAAATTGAGTGAAGTACTTTATCAGGTCTGCTGCAGACGAGATCAAGTTGAGAGAAGTTCCCTATCAGATCCACTGCAGATGTGAAAAAATTGAGTGAAGTTCCTTATCAGGTCCGCTGCAGATGAGACCAAGTTGAGTTAAGTTCCCTAGCAGGTCTGCTGCAGGAGTAAACACATTGAGTGAAGTTCCCTATGAGTTCCGCTGCAGACGAGACTAAATTGAGTGAAGTTCCCATTCAGGTCAGCTGCAGACATGACAAAATTGAGTGAAGTTTCCTATCAGGTCCGCTGCAGACAGACCAAATTGAGTGCAGTTCTCTATCAGGTCCATTGCAGACGAGACCAAGTTGAGTTAAGTTCCCTATCAGGTCCGCTGCATATGTGACAAAATTAAGTGAAGTTCCCTATCAGGTCTGCTGCAGACGAGATCGAGTTACGTGAAGTTCCTTATCAGGTCTGGTGCAGACGAGACCAAGTTGAGTAAAGTTCCCTATTAGGTCTGCTGCAGACGAGACCAAATTGAGTGAAGTTCCCTATCAGGTCCGCTGCAAAGGAGAACAAGTTGAGTGAAGTTCCCTTTCAGGTGCACTGCAGAGAGACCCAGTTGAGTGAAGTTCCCTCTCAGTTCCGCTGCAGACGTGACAAAATTAAGTGAAGTTCCATATCAGGTCCGCTGCAAACGAGATCAAGTTAAGTGAAGTTCCTTATCAGGTCTGGTGCAGACAAGACCAAGTTGAGTGAAGTTTACTGTCAGGTCTGCTGCAGACGTGACCAAATTGAGTGAAGTTCCCTATCAGGTCTGCTGCAGACGAGACCAAGTTGAGTAAAGTTCCCTATTAGGCCCGCTGAAGATGAGACCAAGTTGAGTGAAGTTCCCTATCAGGGCCACTGCAAACAAGACCAAATTGAGTGAAGTTCCCTAGCAGGTCAACTACAGATGAGACCAAGTTGAGTGAAGTTCCCTAGCAGGTCTGCTGCGGAAAAGACCAATTTGAGTGATGTTTCCTATCAGATCTGCTGCAGACGAGACCAAGTTGAGTGAAGTTCCCTTTCAGGTCCATTGCAGACAGACCCAGTTGAGTGAAGTTCCCTTTCAGGTCCTCTGCAGATAGACCCAGTTGAGTGAAGTTCCCTATCCTGTCAACTGCAGATGATACCAAGTTGAGTGAAGTTTCCTATCAGGTCCACTGCAGACAGACCGAGTTGGAGAAGTTCCCTATTAGGTCCGCTGCAGAGGAGACCAAGTTGAGTAAAGTTACCTAGCAGGTCTGCTGCAGACGTGAACAAATTGAATGAAGTTTCCTATTTTGTCCGCTGCAGACAAGGTCAAGTTGAGGGAAGTTCCTTATCAGGTCCGTTGCAGACAGACCAAATTGAGTGCAGTTCTCTATCAGGTCCACTGCAGGCGAGACCAAGTTGAGTGAAGTTCCCTATCTGGTCTGCTGCAGACGTGACCAAGTTGAGTGAAGTTCCCTATCAAGTCTGCTGCAGACGTGACCAAATTGAGTGAAGTTCCCTATTAGGTCCACTGCAGACAAGACCAAGTTGAGTGAAGTTCCCTATCAGGTCTGCTGCAGAAGTGAACAAATTGAGTGAAGTTCCCTATCAGGTCCGCTGCAGACCTTTCCATTGGAATCAGTAGGTGTGTTTACCCATGTGAGGTTGGGGTTGGTCTTTTTTGTGTTTACAACCATAAAACTAACTTTTATTGAGGATATATCAAAATTACTTTTTTTGACTTTATTTACCATTTAAATATGGCTGCCACATGAATAAAAGGGTAGGTCAGTAGGTGGGTGTACCTGTGTTTGTGTCAGGGGGTTGGGGTATCAGCATTTGTGTTTATGACCATGAAGCTTACTGTTTTGAAATATCCACATTTGAGGATTGTTATAATTATAGTCTATGGGAAAAAATGTAATTCGCCGATAACGCCGTAATGCTTCCGCGGATTCCTTATCAAGGTAATAGCACTCTTCTGATATATGCCTCCTACATCTGTACCGAATTTCATATCTCTAGCTCAAAAACTGTGAGAGGAGTTTTAGTCTAAAATAGCAGAAGAATAAAACGAAAGAAGAAGAAGAAATAGAAAGAACAGGAATTTGGCTCTTTAAGCCAAATTAATAAGGCTGAATTAAAATCAGGATAGTAAGACTGAGTTAGAATCTGGATAGTAAGTCTGAGTAAGAATTAGTATAGTAAGGCTGGATTAAAATCAGGATAGCAAGGATGCATAACTGTCCATGTATACATAGCTATTATTAAGTCTAAGAACATTGGTCAGAATCAGGATAGCAAGGCTGAATAAAAATCAGGATTATAAGGTTGATTTAGAATTAGGATAGAAAGGCTGAATTAGAATCAGGATAGTAAGGCTGAATTAGAATCAGGATACTAAGGCTGAATTAGAATCAGGATAGTTAGGTTTTATTAGGATCAGAATAGTAAGGGTTTATTAGGATCAGAATAGTAAGGCTTTATTAAAATCAGGATAGTAAGGCTTTATTAGAATCAGGATACTAAGGCTGAGTTAAAATCAGGATAGTAAGGCTGAACAAGAGTAAGTATAATAAGGTTGAATTAAAATCAGGATAGTAAGGCTGAGTTAGAATTAGGACAGTAAGTCTGAGTAAGAATCAATATAGTAAGGCTGAATTAGAATCAGGATAGTAAGGATGCATTACTGTCCATGTATACATACTGTAGCTATTAAGGGTAAGAACATTGGTCAGTACTGTGGGCAGCAGCTGTACCAAATTTGTTAATTAATATGTTACAAGAGACTTCAGAGTCCAGCTCTAATAACCATGAAGTTGACAAGATCCAATTTGTGCTATTGAGTGGCTTCTGGCACTTTTCATGTTACTGGTTTCTCACTTGTCCCCAAACAAGTAACACATACTTTTCTTGTATCTTCACACCCACTCACAGGTGTCTTAGCTCCGCCCACTCGTGGGTCTTAGCCCCACCCACTTGCGGGTGCCATGGCCCTGCCCACTTGTGGGTGCTGTGGTCCACTCATTCCCCCCCTCTACAGAAAACTGTGTGAAAACTTAGTGAGAGAGTAGGGATGTACATTCCTTCACCTTCTCTGCAGCTGTAGGGAGTGGGAGAGACTTCCTGTCTCCCTCGCACGCTGAGGGAGTCTGAGGCTGTGCTCGCCGGTTGCAAAGTGGAGGAGCAGGAGGAGGAATGTCACATGTCAGCCTCCCACCCATTAAATTTCTGGTCAGTAATTTCTTTATATCTTGGGCTGTGGAGCATGTAGAGAGGTGGTTGATGGCTCGTTTTAAAAGTAGGAAACTGACCTTTCCTGGAGATTGCAGTTCCTCTTTATTAGTGAAAAATCTTACAATGTATATGTGTTCTGGGTTTCAAATGTAATACCCAGGGTGAGGACACTTTCGTGTAAACTCAACTTGTTTGGGACCACCGTTCCCCTTTAAATTGGTTTTCACTACATTTCTACAGATACACCCTAATTGGGACATGTAATACGTACCCTCCGAGCCACTCTCTTGATGCAGTATTCACCTAGCCTGGTTTACTGCATCGTGGAACTCAGGCAGGTAAGGAGAGTGGAGAGTAACACTATTTTAAAGGCATTTGTTTTGGCATTACAAAGTAGTGCAAAAACAAACATTTTCCTTATTGCATTGGGTGCCTGTGCCTTTAATAGAAGATAGCGCTCGCAACGGAAAAATGGAGTTTACCCCATTAAACAGCATGGGGTATTACATCTGGCTGCAAATGCTTAGAAACAATGAGAACTGTATAGTAGGAGGGATCAGAAAGGTAATAGGATTTTGTCAATATCCCCAGTTCGTTTTTAATTCTAAACAGCTATCACTTTTGTGACTGAGAGGAAAGGAAAAAAACAACCAGTTCAGGGGCTCTAGGGAAAAATGGATAAATAGGATATACATGTACTCTACAATATGGTAGGTATGCTATATGGAAACTAACACACTTTTTATGAATGGGTCATAATGGACTTAGAACCCATTTGGTAACCCATAGCAGTCAGCAAACAATTAGCTTTCATTTGTCGTTGGATGACTGCATGTGTAAATTTACACTACCTGTTTCAGACAAAAGAAATGGGTAACAGATTACCTAAGAGAGTGTTTTAAATAAAGTGGACATTGACCAGACAGTTAAATAAGCAAAATCGACACAAAGAACTTAATAGAATATTGGCTTATACAGTATATACAGTTATATTGCCTTCTTCTGGATCAACAGTTAGGTAGGAAATGTGGGAAATGCTGAGTAGCTTGGACTGGATGCACATATGTCTTTATTCAACCTCAAATACTGCACTATACTATACAAATATGAACTATCTACACATGAAAGGAGGAGATGAAAATGTCAGTTGGAGACTGCTCATGCCCTGGCTAAATCTTCCTCAGACATGACCTGGAATGCCCAAGCTACACCCCTGGAATGACCTAATAACGGGACGAAACAAGGCATTCCGGGTCATGTCTGGGGCAGAGATAGCCAGAGTTTATAAATTGTACTAGTAAATGGATAGTGTAGTCCTTAAACAAAACAAATCCTCTATAGCTTTACCCAAACTCAAAAAGAAAACAACAAAGACAGAAGTAAACACTGAATCATAAATATATCTGTATTACTTAAAAGATAAGCCGGCAGTACTTGCTGATATTCCAGCTGTATTATAGTAGGTATGAATATGCTAAACACAATTTCAATTTGTTTGTTTTTTTAAAAGATTTTAATAGAAAAAAACTAACATTATTTTCAGTGATCAGGAAATTTTATGCAGTGAAGAAAGATAGTGGATCTACCTGTAGAATTCCAGTTCCCAAAATGCAAAAAACCTGTAAAATTTTGGTTTACAGAGCCATGACATACAGTAAACAGGCACATACCAGTTTAAAGGAGAATGAAATTAAAGGTGTACCTTAAGAGAGCCAAAGGTGTGTTTCACAATTTTGATAATGGAAATATTTTTACCAGAATAAACTGAGGAGGTTATACATAATTTGTTTGATTTGTTTAAAAAAAAAAGAAATAATAGCACGTACAATTTGTAAATCCTCATAATGGGCAATTATACAAAATGTACACTCCCCTTAAAAGTACTCAAGATGAGGAATAAAACCACTCTATACTCACCCTTTGGGTTTTGACCTAATGCTCCTTACAAGCATGCTGAAGTTCTGCTCATTCTCCCAGTAGACCCTACCCCCTCCCTTCCCTCAGTCCAAGGCCTGACCAAATGGGAAGACATGTAACAATCTTGCCTTCTCATTGTTCAGATCCCATACTGAATTCTTGGCAGGGCCCTTGGCAAAGAATGGACCCCATTTTGTGCTAAGTTTCCAGTCTGTGTGCCAACTGTTTTACCAGTGGTCTGTGTATAAAGCATTTTTACCATTGTCTGTGTAACAAGCATTTAACCAGTGCCTGGCTGTTTGCAGTGTCAGTTTCCCAACCAGTTTATCAGTGTCTGCATGTCAAGCATTTAACCAGTCTTTGTGCCAACTATTTTACCAGTGGTTATATACAAAGCATTTTACCACTATCTGTGTGCCAACTGTTTTACCAGTGGTTTGTGTATAAAGCATTTTTACCATTGTCTGTGTGCCAAGCATTTAACCAGTGTCTGGCTGTTTGCAGTGTCAGTTTCCCAACCAGTTTATCAGTGTCGGCATGTCAAGCATTTAACCAGTCTTTGTGCCAACTATTTTACCAGTGGTTATATACAAAGCATTTTACCACTATCTGTGTGCCAACTGTTTTACCAGTGGTCTGTGTATAAAGCATTTTTACCATTGTGTGTGTGCCAAGCATTTAACTGGTGCCTGTGTGCAGTGCCAGTTTCCCAACCAGTTTATCAGTGTCTGCATGCCAAGCATTTAACCAGTCTTTGTACCAACTATTTTACCAATGATTATATACAAAGCATTTTACCAATGATTATTTGGTTTGCAGTGCCTGTATGTGTTTGCGGCGGTGTTGGGGGGCCCATGCCCAAATTTAGCATCAGGGCTCATAAGTCTGTAGCTACACCACTGGTTCTTGGAGTACATCTGGGGTACTTGTAAGAGGGAATCAGGGCAACACTAAGGGGTGAGGGCTGAGCGGTATATACCTTAATTTAAGTTTTTTTAATAGAATGCCAGTCTATATTGTACTAAAAATCAGTTTAAGGTGAATTAAAACTGTCTGCAAGACATCAAACAAAGCAAAAATTAACCTTCTTTATGCCAGCATATTTCTCTGTTATTCCAAACATTATGTACTTTTTGCAAGATGTCAGGCAATGTTATCCACTAGTGTAAATTATATTAAAGGACAATTATTCTCACCTCCCCCTCGCTCCCCAGGCTGTACATCGACAAATTGGGAGACCTCTGTGAAGGAGACAACAGCATCTGATCATTTTTCTTCAGTTACTTTATCCAATACACAGATTTATTTGAAAAATAAAGGTTTACAAGCTACAAGGCTTTGATATTATTTTAAATAAGAAGCAGGACAAGGACATTTTTACTTCACTTCTAAAAAGCCAATAGAAAAATAATATGTTGAGCCTTGCCATGTGTGCCTGCCATGAGAATTTTCTCACAGGCATGCCCCCTGAGATAAGTAGGAGGGAGGTGGGAGTCTTCAACTGCTGCCATTCGGGCCCAGCCCACTCTGTTTTATCTTTTTCTAGACAGTAGTTAAGCACAATTTACTGTGTATACTGGGCATGGGGGTATCTTGAATCTTCAATTTACCAGTCTGGGCTGGGCATAAGGGCATTTTATATTTACTAGTCTTGGTTGGGCATGGGGCATCTTAAATTTACCAGTCTTGGCTGGGCATGAGGGCATCTTAAATTCATCAGTCTGGGCTGGGCAAGGGTAATATGCCTGGGTAAAGGATGCCTGACTAAATATGAAAAAATATGGTCCATATAGTCAGAAACTAGAGACACAGAAATAAATATTGCGACCCCTTAGGAACACCCCTGAACATACTAAAGGGTCACAACTAGAGATGATTGAAACTGTTGAGTTTCGCACCATTTTCGAATTTTCGAAAACGGACCCATAGTCTATGGGAGAAAAAAATTTGAAAGTTTATGTCCATTTTGAGGGACAAATAGTAATAGTAGGTTACTGTAAATGACACAGAGACCTGGGGAATGGTCTGGGGAACCCGTAAATATAACCTTAAAACTTATTTTAAAACTATGTTTCCTCACAATCGGGCTGCTTTCGAGCTTCCGCATTCTATTTTCGAGAGTTACCGAAATTGATCATTACTTTTGAGGATTCAATTTTTGATAATCGTCTACTTTTGGTTTTCGGTTTTCGATAATCGCCTACTTTCGATTTTGGATAATCGTCTACTTTCGATTTTCGATAAAAATCGAAAATTCTAAAAATTCGTGTTCTGTGAAATCCAAGAGTTCCGAAAGTTTCGCTGGGGCTTCGAAACCCTCAGATTCAATTCAAAACTGGGTTCTATTCGAAACCACATTAGATCTCTAGTCACAACTGGGATTTAAATATAGAACCAAAAGATTGGATAAATGTAATCTAAGATATATGTCAGAAAACTAAAAAGCTGTGTTTAGAATTACTGTTAAGTGTCTATTACATTACTTATAAGGCTAATGTCTTGGTTTGTTATATGTTATTATAAGTTTTTTTTCCTGTACACACGCTAAGTCTTCAACCCCACAGGATGTAACTGCACAATTAGTGAAATGGCTAATGCATTGGACTTGCAAAATATATTGTTGTATAAGATATATCAATCCATACCTGTACTTCAATAAAACGAAGTTTAAAGTACAGTCTGCTCTCCAGTTCCCTAGCTGGTGCAAAGTCAACCTCTTCAGTTCACAAGCCAGTGTAAAGTCAGCCCTCCATATTTTTTTTCAGGTGACAAAAGGTATAGGAACACTTGTCTGTGTGCAAGAGAGACACATAAAAGGCAACGTAAGCTGTTACATTTTGGTTACTTAACTAAATATTAAAATGGTTTCTTAATCCGTAATGGATTTATTAATTTACCACTTCACCTGCCCTATTATTATACATTATATTATAATAGTGATTTTCAGTAAAAATTACTTTAAAGGGCATGTCCACCCCCAAAACTATAATCCCCCCACTACTGGCCCCATTGTGTAGTGTAGTTTAATCCTTACCTCACATCCCAGCTCCATATGGTTCTCCTGTAGTCCCCCCCCAAAGTCCCAAAAATTGCCCACCTGGAGGATAGCAGAGTCTATATAGGACTCCTACCTGGCCTCCGGGAGAAGTTTGGCATGCGTACTGCAGCCCTTCTCCCCCTCCCTCCTTCCCCCTCCCTCTCCCTCCCTCTCCCTCCCTCTCAGGATTACCTCCCCCTAGCGTAAAACCCTTTAGATATATGATTCCCCCTGTCCCCCCAGCCCCAACCGCTCCATTTTTTTTATTCTTAGAAAGTGTCCCAAACTTTACTTACCTTCCCTCCTTCCCCCACCGCAATGAACTCCCGGCAGCCGCGTCCGTGATTGGCTGCCGCTCAGCCAATCACAAACGCGACTGCCGGTCCCACCCCTCTGCTTGCATTTTCTCGCAAGCAGAGGGCCGGCAGCGCGGCGGAGGAAAGAGGGGAGGTAAGTAAAGTTTGGGGAACTTTCTAAGTACATAAATAGAGCGGTTGGGGCTGGGGGGACAGGGGGAATCATATATCAAAAATTGTTTTTAAGGGTGGACATACCCTTCAATATTGGTAAATTTGGATTTTATTTATTGCTAATGTATAATTATATTTTACAATTATTGCACTAGCAATTTATTATTCATTAACACATGTGCAATAGGGATAGGGGATTGTTTGGGCCTGTGCTGGGAAATGAATTGAATGGATAAATCATGTAAGAAAGGGGACGGGGAGAACATACAAAACTCCTTGCAAATGTGTCCAAGGGTGGAATCGAACTCAAGACTTCATCGCGTTTCTGAAAAGTTTTTCCTCTAAAGACAAAGGAACCAGCTGCTATCTGTGACAACTCGAATTAAAAAACTTGCCAAAGCCTTTTTTAAGTTTTTACCTGATTGTTCAGTGGCAAAAGATAGCAGCAGTAAAGATCTCTTTTAGCTAATTAATTCAATAAGAGGTGCAAAATGTTGTCTGAGCTGTACCTCAACCAATCAGATGAGACCTTTTTACTGGTCTGCTACAGTTAGAAAACATTTGATGGCATGTGATTGGTTGCTGCAGAGGGCAAAGTTATGCAGCTTTTAAAAAAAATCATTGCATCATCATATTAAATACCTGAGCACACGATTCTGAATACATGAGCCCTTGATTCCAAATTTAGGAGAAATAGCGAGCCATTGATTTTGAATATTCGAGAATTATTGAATGTGTCATGCGGAAATAAATAGCTCACACATGCAGTAAGTTAGACCATTTACTAGTTTCCTTTAATTCAATCAGAACTAAGCTTTTTTTTCCCTTTGTCTTTTTTTTTCAAAAATCCAATCTCAGAGCAGAACTCGGCGGTTCCGTTCATCTCTAATTTTTACCAAAAGGTAAAGAAGTGTTACTTCCCCGTCTGCTGTACCAACCTCTGGGGATTTAGAAGATCATTGGAATTCCTTACAAACCATTTTTGGGGCGGTGAGCCAATATTGTGTTCACCTATAGGTATGCTTACTTCTTGCAGTGCATGTCTTACCAAAGGTTGGACCATCTGTCTATTAAAAGGTGCGGACCCAAAATATAGGATGGGTTAGTTTAACAGGGACCTTAACCTATATATTTCTAAAAATAAAAGCTGATATACTATACTACAAGTTCATCAAGTTTTCATTAAAAACAAGTATGATTCTGTATAAAAAAGAGACAGGTAAGGTAAGGCAAGGCAGCAATCTACCACCCAAATCAAGTCTTTAATTGTCTACCCAAAAACCTTATAAAGTTTATACTTATGTAAGCAAGGTTAAGGTTCAGAGGCATAACTATCAGGGGAGCCCCCAGTTTCTATTTATATAGCAGATACAACCCCACCCCAGACAAACACTGTAGATGAAGCTTAGAGGGGGCCGAATTATAGTTTTGCTGGGGGCTAAATGATTCCTAGTTATACCGATGTTTAGGTTGATTTCAGCTTTGTCACTGAACATCAATCAATCTGCTAAGGCTTCTTTCAGACAAACAGCAAATGCCATTTGCTAAAAGTTTCCAGAGCTGTTCTGCGACTAGAGGAATAGTAGCAAACATCTGAAACCTCCCAGTTTCCCTGTTTGTGTGAAAGAAACCTAAGCATCATGAGGATTTCCTTGTTAAGTGCATAAATTATTAATAAAGCACATTTGCACTGCAATTAAAAAATGTTGGATTGGTTATTTAGTAGTAAATTACTAAAATCTACTATTATTTATTAGAGGTAATTAATTATAGAAGATTTTATAGGACATCATACACATATATATACACAAACATATGTTAGTACTCAAAGGAGTGCAGGCTTGACCATTCTATGCCACACAAAATCCTTCAACAGAAATCTCTGGGTGTCAAAACTTTAGGTGTTCTTATGGACACCTGTATTGTTGCTGTCCAAGGTAGCAACAATACAGGTTAATCATGGACTGTGAAAAGGCAAATGAATTGCAAATATAATAGATAGCTAATCATGTGGTTGTATAGTATATTTAAAGGGCTATGTACCAAGAGCCACTATTACTCTTTATTACCTCCTTTAGGCAGTACACTGAGCTGATAGAGTCCCTCTGTGCACAATGAATGGTGTTAAAACGTTCAGAATCTTTAACACAAGCTATTTGCAGGTGTTAAAGATTTCATTCTAAAGAGCAGCTATCAGTACTTGATACAATGGTTAACACAACTTTAAGATACAAATAGCTGATATCTCAGTACATAGCCCTGTAGGTATTTTAATATTTTTATTAGGTAAATCAAAAAGTATAACAAAAATCTCCCTTTAAATCTTACAGAGCTGACTAATTTATCAAATTCGATCGAATTGATAGGAATATCAAAGTGATAGGCAAGGTGGAAATTTTTACGTCGGCCCCATCTTCCAGAACCCATTTTCCGTAGATTAAAAGGGGAACTAAAGTCTCCAGACAACATTCCCGCAATAGAAAAAGCACATTCACAAAGATACAAAAAGCTGTGTCTTACTTATTCATCTTAGCTGGGAACAACCAGCTAAGTGTGCAAAGCACACTTCGCAGAAAGCTGCAGTCTTGCTTCCTGGACGATGACAGCCAATCATGTTACAGCTCAGAGATCTTCCCTCACAGAACACAGAACACAGATTTCATTGCAGTTTTTGTGTTAACACATTACAAATGCTCCTGTCCCTAACAATGATAAATTCCTTTGCTTTTCATACAAAAAAGAAAAGTAATCTTTGCGGTTTATTTCTTTGCTAGCACGGATGTAAGAAACAGAATATTAATATTTCAGTAAAAAATAAAAGTAAGTATGGGGAATCAAAGGGCTACTAGGTGGGATTTCAGTACATGTAATGTAGAATCTTTATCTTTTGCTAGGAAAATGGTAGCAAAAAAAAAAAAAGAAAGCCTGGGGAATTAAACCTGTATCCCAATGGTCTGTGTGTTTCTAAAATCAGCATTTTAGCAGTGCGTCACTACCACACATAAAGAAGAAGAATCGAGTACATTTCAGTAAATTCACTATTTTGTATTGCTCCAGGAAGACTGTCTGCAATTCATGCTGGTTGATAAATAAAAACCAGAGCTGCTATAAATAAAGTTTGTACATATGTAGAAAATGTAAATTTTTCTAGAAACATGATGGAAACTATGTTGTATTGTTTTATAAGTGAGCTAGGGGATTTGAACTTGTGACTTCTCGGGCTGTTTGTTACTAAAAAAACAACAATTACATGGTGTGCCCCAGTAACTCAACAACGAACACAGCTACATTTAGAAACTTTATCTTTTGCTAGAAATAGAAGCTAGAAACTCTGTGCATAGAGACAGTGAATCCTGTGGTAAGGGGACGTAGCTATGAGGGGCAAATGAGTTGTACTGGCAACAACATTGAATCCTTCTTTCTTACATGTACTAAATGCAACTTAGTGGTCCTTTAATCTGAAATCTGCAGAGCATCGACAGTGCAAGGTGGGGAATTGCATTAGGTTCTTCCGATCGGATTTACGATAATTTCCGCCAATTGCAAATCAGATTGGAAAACCATCAGCCTGTGTATGGCTAGTTTAATTATTTTAGGGTTGCCTCCTCTTACCTTAAAACCAAACACATAAAATCAGCAGGCAGAAAGGCTAGCCCATATTTAACTTAAAAGCATGATGCAGGCTGAATTGGTTTAAAACTCGTGTACACCCCTAGATTAAAACCCATATTTACATTTTATCCTTTCCTCCCACCCAAACCCCTTGTTCATTATAGTTATTCACCTCTCCGCAGTATATGAAGTCCAGAATTTTAACCTTTCCCAGATGCCTTCCCTGGTCTTTGTCTCCTCTGTAACCTCAGACAGGAAGGAGGATTGGTATACAGGACATCACTGTCACGGTCGATAATTACTTTAGCATTATAGACGAAAACTGGCATATTGCACATATGCTGACTCTTGAAAAAGGTAAGTTTTTCAGGAAAGCTTCAGAGAATGCGAGGAGATGAGTTACTACAGTATAACAATGTCGGTGTATGGAGGGGTGGCGAAGGTAAGTATGGAATTTTATTCTGGAGGTTGACTTGCCCTTAACATACTATTTAATAAACTGGTATTTAGCCTTGGGGCATGTTTCACAACATATATATAACATAGATTTAATAAACTGGTACTTTAAGTATTTACATTTCATGTGTTTGGATTTTTAAAAGGAAAAGGTGGTAATTTATTCCTGATTTTGGGAAGTTCATTGCAGTCATGGATTTTAATTACACAGTAACCCACCTATTTACACTGTTGTGTTGTGCTTTGACCATTCATCGTTTCCCTAGGTTTATGTACAGTAAAATGCACTTGTTATTTTTTCAAGCTATGCAGTTAGGATCTATCAGTTTAAATCAATAGTCATCTATAATAATAAAGGAGACAACTTTTGTTCAAGGATGAATTCTTTTTAGTTGTTTAGAGACAGAGAAACTAAGGCTGGGAACACACCAGCAGATATTTCTGGCCGACTGATCCATGGCACTAATCGAATCGGACGAACGGGTGATCGGGACAAATTGAATCGTGGGTGATCGGGTCCATTGGAAAATCACAGACAATCGTGCTGTTCCCTATGGGATCAGTGACCGACAGTCCTTTGTCCTTGACGAGAGCTTGCTCGCAGTGAACACTCGGTCAGGGAAAATAATAGGCTGGTGTGTAACCATCTTGATGTTACCTTTACATTTTATTGTTTAAAGAGGAACGCAGACACCGTTACAGTATGCTATTCTTATTAAAACCAAACAACCACATTATTTGCTTTACTCGTCAAGGTAAAGGTTCCCCAAAGTGTGGCAAATGAATTCAATAAAACCTTAGCAAATGCATTTCTATTATAAATTCAATAAAAACACTGATAGTGAGAGACTTTCAAATAAGGTAGAAACCAAATTGTAATTTTTCAAGGTCTCATGCACAAAATGCTGTAATTGTTTGTGAAATCCTTGATGCTGAAAAAACTATGCTAGATAAGGTGAATGTGTGCGATTTTCTCCTGGTACTTTATTACGTCTTTCTAACTGTATCCTCAATACAGTGGATATCAATTGCACTGCTGATTCCATATTCAGTTTGTGAAAAAATAACGCTTTAAAAAGCTTACCAAAAAGCAGAGGTCAAAATAAAAAATCAGCATATAGATACTGGTTTAGATCATCACTTTTGATCAATTTGATGTAATTATTAAACCTTAGGCTGGGTACAAATAAAGGGACTTTTTGTCAGTCGCAGCAATGCTTGCCACAAAACGGAAGATCGGCTGTGATTTATCCGGACAATTGGGCGACTGAGCTCAGTTGTGGCTGCCTCCTATTTCCAGCCGACCGAGGCTACCGGAAAAAACCCAGAATTCAGTGCACCTGGACTAGGTTTGCTTTATTCTGAAAGTAATACTAGATGTAGTGACAATATCCAAGGCAGTGCATAGCCAAATGTGACTGTGATAAATTAAGGTACACATGTATGCCATATTGTAGCAATTCCAGGATATTTTTCCCTTGGAACAGTTGCATTTTACACTGGTAGATAACAAACATTTTTTACGGAACACTCAAAATAAATGAACCTTTCTTAGTTGGCTCTGACACAATTGTAAGGCTGTGTACACACACCATGTAACTTTTCGGCCTGATCGGGCTTTAGTGTATCGGTCAATTGGAGCAGAAAAATTGCATGGATTTGTGGCACCCAGCGGCCAGATGTACAACAAACTTTCGATCATGAGGAATTTTGCTGTGACCAACAGTCCTTTGTCCTGGCGGTCTGGTCGCTAATGGTAAACGGTTGGTCAGGACAAAGGATCCCATGGTGTTTACCCAGCTTTAGGCTTTCTTCTGAAAAAAAATCAGCAAGGACAAATGCAAAAAATGATCTTATGTATATATCTTACATTTTGTTTTATTTCAGTAGAAGGATTTTTTAAAGGGTATGTCCATCGTATTTTATAACCTTCTCTCTTACTGTTTTACTGAACAACAGGAGGTAAATGCACTATCTCTAACCTCCCGTTCTTAAGTAAATCTTGCAGGAGAGCAGGAGAAACTTACCCGGATCGTTCAAGCTCTGTTGAGAGATTCGGACGCGGATAACAGCCTCCGACGCATCCCCAGTGTGGACGCGTCTGGGCTGTTATCCGCTGTCAGAGAAGCCAGCGCTTGAGCGATCTGCAAGTAAGTTTCTCCTGCTCTCCTGCAAGATCTACTGAAGAACAGGAGGTTAGAGATAGTGCATTTACCTCCTGTTGTTCAGTAAAACAGTAAAAGAGAAGGTTATAAAATACGATGGACATACCCTTTAAAGCAAAAACACATTTTTTCCTAATAGCCCTCACACTGCTGTTTACACAATACTGTGCAAATGTTTTGAGTAGGTAGAATATGAAAAAATGCTGTAAACTAGAAATACTTTTACAAATAAAAGTGATAATAGTTTGTTTCTAGCAATTGAATAAATGCAAAGTGAATGAACACAGTATACATCTAAGGCTGGGTACACACCATAAGATATTTCCGGCCGATCAACCGATAGTGACGTGTAGTGGTCGGTCAGCCTGAAATATCTTATGGTCAGTGGCGGCAAGCCGCTACTGAGGTTGGTCGCCTGAACAGGCCTGTTTGTAAATCACGGCCGATTGTGTGGTTCCCTACGGACCACATGATCGATCGTGCAAACTACTGGGAAGACGCTGCCCCTCTGCTGCCTCTTCAACAGCATACAAAATGAATTCAAACCTTCCAGCTGCTCCACTGCACATGGGCAGGCAGAGGCAGCATTTGGTATTATTATACTCTGCTGCCATTGCCTGTCCTGTTATAGTGAGTGGATTGCCCTGCACATGGGGTAATAGCCTTCCACAGTATATGATGAAATTGCCAGTTTGCTGCCTTTATGGGATAAAAATTCCCATGGCTACCAGTATATAATGAAATTCCCATGGCTACCAGTATGTAATGAAATTCCTTTGGCTACCAGTATGTTATGAAATTTCCATGGCTGCCAGTAAATGATTAAAATGCCAGTTTGCTACCAGTATATAATGAAATTGCCAGTTTACTACCAGTATGTAAAGAAAATGCCTGTTTGCTACCAGTATATTTTGAAATTGCCAGTTTGCTACCAGTATATACTGAAATTTCCAGTTTTCTACCAGTACATACTGAAATTTTAAGTTTGCTACCAGTATATATGGAAATTTCTGTAGATGCTGCATCTACCAAAACATTTCTTGACACTAATGGATTAATACCAAGATTTGTCTCTCTCCAGTATCTTATGTTTTGTTCCATGTATATTCGCCGGTGGTAAGCCTTCCACTGGATAGTAGAGCCTCTTTAATAAGTTTACAGTTGATGCATGGTACACTATTTTTTCTTTGCTTTCAGTATATACTGAAATTGCCCTAAAGGGCTGATCTTTTCAGACTCTAGAGAATAGACAACATACATAGCACTCTCAAAAACACCAGGGATACTCCTAATCGAAAGCACTTTCAAATTCTGGCTTAATGTCCTTGACGCACAGGAGTTCAATTACATCTTAGTAGAGAAACTGACAGAAACTGCCAGCACTTACTTACCAATCCAATGCCCCTGTGGTGCGTCTGTCGGTTACTTATAAGTGTGCGCTCGGGTCTTAGGGGCGTGTTGTCTCCCTTTCACTACAGGCTCTTAGGGAAGCGTAGGGTTCTCCTCCTTCCTCTCTCCCAGCTAATGCTGCTTATTGCAGCATGGCTAGAAAGAGGGGTTCTGATTGGCCAATCACATTTCACTCTCTCTTTTGCCTTGCTATGGGTCAGCTTTGATTTAAAGCTCCCTGGCTTTTCCCTCCTGTATATTTCTGCATAACCCTCCGGCACTGGCCTTTCTGATTTGTGTATGACCTTGGATCCATCTGAGCCGTTTTCTCTGAACCCTTGGTTTTTGCTTTCTGCCATTTGATCTACTGTCCCTGTCTGTTTGGTCCTGGTGCTCTGTCCAACTTATGGGTGTCCCAGGCCTTAGTCCAGATACTTTGTGCTTTGAAGTCCAGGGGGCAACTGTGTCCGATGAGGCATTTCTAGTCTCCCAACAAATGGGGACTTGGCTATTGGTGAAGCAAGTGGTAAAGATTGGGGTATATGGACATAAGGAGACCCTAGATAAGGCAGAGCATTACAGAAACCTGTCATACTGATATTTCATCCACCTCCAAAAGTGCACAAATCTCTACAAGATGTTTAGGGATGTCCTTTAGTATCAGGAATTGGCTCCTTAAATGAACAACTATCTGTTAACAAGTTATTAAGTTACCAACTTATATTTAGGATTCAATCCAATATGTCAAGTATATTGAGCGACATAAATCATACAAATGGGTCAAAATGGATGTGTCTTTATACTCTTCCATACCCCACGATTTGGGTTTGAAATCCATGAAATACTGGTTAAATGACCTCTATTCAGAGGAACACTAATTATGTTTTGTTCAATGGAGCTTATTACCTCCAGAGGAGGGGAGAGTCTATGGGCAGATGTTTTTCACTGTCCAATGCCAATCTGTTTATGGGTCTTGGGAGTATAAGTTCATCTTTGAAACAACCAATAAATACAAAGATAACATCATAACACTGTATACATATATACATGATATTATTTGTGTTTGGGCCCTAGAGGCCCTAGAGATGAATTATTACAATTACTAGCACAAATTGGGGGATTACTTTTCACATAGTGACTAACATAACTAACACAAAATTCCTTGATCTAGAATTCCAAGTGAGGAATGGGATTATTACTATAGACTCATTTCATAAACCAATCACCAAAAATATCACATTACATGTCAGTTTTAAAAGCTACCCCCTTCCCATGTGGCCAGTTTCTATGCTCTACGTGGGAGGTTTTCCAATATAATGTTTTGGAATTGTGGGACCGCTTAGTGGTCAGAGAGTATAATCCCAATGTAATCAGAGAGGCCTATGAGAAAGGGGTCAGAGTGGATAGGAGATCTGTACTTACAAATAACACAAAGAATAGGAAAGAACACAATCCCTGAATAACTTGGATTGGAAAGGTCCTAGATTAATTACTGCATAAAAAGGGGATAGTGTTACCCTCTGGAAGATTCTATGTAAATATTGAGCGGTGTTTCGAATGGACCTGATCATAGGAAATGTAATTGGACCATCTTCCAATATTATATACAAAAAGGCAGGTCTATTGGATTCATTGTGTCTCCAAGCTTATTTGATAGAAAATGAAAAGGAAATCAAAAGAACAAGCCTGAACCATGGTTCAAATATAATGGATGCTTTAAATTTGTGAGTGATAAGGCTACTGTATCCCTTGACAGCTGTATCAGCACATTTAATAGACTCCTATAAAAGTAATATGAATTTGAGATTATAAGTCATAGACAACATAGGACTTACTGTAAGAAGGTGCAATAGGGAGAAGTATGTCCTGAAACGAGTGGCTTTCTGGATATAAAGCCTACATAAAGTTGTCCCATAAGGGCTAAATAGAGACTTTGAGCTGAATTGCTTCTGTAACTATTAATGTTAAACACAACAGTGATCAAAATAGTTAACACTATGTTACATTATAATATATTTTCTGAAATACTGATTATGCGATAAATGGTTTTAGGATACAAGGCAAGGGCGTAACTACCAGGGGAGCAGACCCTACAACTGCAGGGGCCCCAACCTTTTATTTTTCCTATGACAGATATAACCTCCTTCCAGAAAAACACTAGCTAAAGCATGGATAGAGGCCATTTCAATTTGCTGGGGGTCCCACTTACCAAGGTGTTTTAAATAACAGTGTTCTTAATATGTCTGTTGGAATTCTGCCAGTACTTTATAGTTATACAATACTATAATTTGTTTATAATACATAGGGCTAGGCATTTTCAAAGGGGTGGTGCAGTGGTGAGAATCTATATTACAATCACTCAGTGATGTCACCGAGTGACTTCCTGTCTCCCATTGCCCCTCCCCCTGTCTCCCCCTCCCTGTATTAGCCATTTATATAGGAAGCCCTGTTTATTCTTGACAGACAATGTTCGGTCTTTCTTTCTCTTTTCAATAGGAACGGTAATTAACTATGTATACATTAAACAGGGATTCCTTTATAAATGACTAATACAGGAAGGGGGAGAGACAGTGGTAATGGGCAGGATTTTTTATGGCTGGCCATATGTATTATATGAAATAATACGCTACGTACAGTGTAATATACGGATTTACTTCACCTCGGAGTTCCATGACCTGTATAAAAGCACTCAGCCTGTGGCCTTGTGCTTCTATATGGTCATGGAACTCCTCAGTAGCGTAATATCCTTATATTACACTGTAGGTAGAGTATTATCCCTTATATACTGCATGTATTATATATACAGGTTAACAAATAGATGGCTGGCTTTTTAAAAGGAAAGCCCCTGAGAAAGAAACATGACGTCAGAAAAAGAGTAAGGCAGGGCTTACCCCACAAGGTGATATTTCCATGTTTGAATCAGAATGATGTGGACTTTACGAATATATATCGGAGACGGAATTGACAGGCATGTGATCCCTAAAGAACAGGATAAGACGCTTATGCTGCAGGTATTATCTCTTTATGTATGCTAAATCAACCTCTTTGCTTCCAAAACAACATTAATTCTCTTGGATTCATATGGACACCGTTTTGGAGAACTAACCACAGATCTTCTGTTGATGAAGTCTGCATGAAATTCTTCTGTCTCTTTATTTAATCTCAGTCACAGTGACTGATGTTGAGATCAAGGGTCTGAGCACAATATTAACCCATTCAATCCTGATAAAGAGTAATATGTAACAGCTAACAATCTATTATTTGCTGGGAGTTCTGGGTTATAATAGACAAAGCACTGTATTAACACACCTCATCCAGACTTAGGTTCATATTAGCCAGAGCTAGCAATACTGTATATTACTGGGCATAGTTCTGGGCATAAAGGAGCACAAGCACAATATTAACCCTTTCATCCTGGCTAAGGGTAATCTGTACCAGAGCTAGCAATGTATTACTGGTCTTTACTGGGAGTTCTGGGCTGTGGGCTGAGAAGAGAACAACATTAACCCTTTTATCCTAAGTAAGTGAGATATGTAACAGAGCAAGCACTCTATTACTGGTCTGTACTGGGAGTTCTGGGCAAGATGGACAGAGCACAATAATAACCATTTTATCCTGACTAAGGGTTGTTCTATGTAAAGCAGACAGAGTATAATTTTAACTTTTTTTCCTGTCTTGTTTTAAAATGTATTGGTGCTAATAATCAATGTTTTTCTAGTCTGAGCCCAAATTCCCAATATTAAACCATCTCTTCTGGTTCACCACATAAATATATTATAGAGATTGCAATCTGTTACTGGTCTTGTGGCATTGGTGTTTCCCTGACAGGTTGGTGTACTGGTAACATATAAACTGATCTAACACAGAAGTAGTCACTGAAGATGCCACAGATTCACTGAAGATGCAAGCAAAGCCGATGTACACACATAAAGATGCTAGAAAAAAAATAGAAGCAGAGATCAATATTAGGAGATCAGCTCTGCAACCCTGTTCTTCTGCTTTCAAGCATAGTTAAGTCTCTATGCCTTGTTTCCATGTCAGAGCAATTCTTTCATTAAGACTTCTTCTGGCCAGACTTGTCAAGACTAGGGATGGCCGGTTCGCGGATCCGAACCCGGATCCGCCGCGGATTTATCCCGTTCGCAAACGGCAGATTTTTCCGGATTTTCCCCCTTTCCGAACTTCCGTACCGCGGATTTCTCGTATTTTCGAAAATTTTCGGATCCTCGAGCGGACCGGATTTTGCGAAGTTCGGACATCTCTAGTCAGGACAGTAGATGGGTGCACATTTGTCTGCAGTTTTTCATGTTGCCCATTTCTTTGTACTTCTTTAAAAGAGCTTTTACAGCATATCTTGAAACCCAGTCTGCTTTAAAATGTTTTTTTTCATTTCAGTTAATGACTGTGTTTTAATTCACATATGAAAGTGACAATCATTATCACCTGTTTGGTATAGTTAGTTAATCATACACTTTTGCAAGTTTCCAAATTTGGTTTAAATTTTTCTTGTTAGCTCACTTTGCGTTTTGTAAATTGCTAAAGATAAACATTTAGAATTTACAACATTTCTTCACACCTGCAGAGTACTGTTTATCATTTGCAACCTCAATACATACTGTATACTATATACATAGTAGTTATCTAGTAGCATGGTTATTTTGGGTCAAAAAAGACAAAAAAACTTTTAAAGGGGAAGTTCAGTGTAAATACATATACTTTTCAGAAAAAAGAGCAGTGTTTTTTCACCCCAATGACCTTAATCTGCCAATTCAGCATTTTGTCTGTATATAAATAAATGCAACCGAAATACTGACTTCCTGTTTGCAGGACCCCTAGTAGAGACCGTTATGGTTTTGTCCTTGACCCAGCACCTGGGTTGATTCAGTTGCTCAGTAGAGATCTGAGCATCTTTGACCCACCCAACAGCCAATCAGTAGAAATTACTGTTAGAAACATTCCAAGGATGTGGTGCATCCTGGGAAGAAGAAGGACCTGAAATGTCAGCTCACTAATATCAACAGCAGGGAACAGCAAAGGGTATGAAATCAACTGATTTTTCAAAATGGAAGAAAATATGTAGAATAACTAAGTATGCATTACACAAACTAACAATTTAACAAATATTGATAATTTCCACTGAACTGTCCCTTTAAAAGGCATGTCCACCCCCAAAACTAAAATTTACTGCATACTGGCCCCCTGTAGTTTATAAAAATCATTACCTTACATCTCTGCTCCTTATGGTTCTCCTGCAATGCCTTTTCAAAGTCCAGGAAAGTTAAGAGTAGAAGCTGTCAGTGATTCATCTGGTGCCTGTTTCTTCCTCAACCTCAACAAGGCAATGAAATGCCCCCCCCATCCGGATCCATCCTCTGCAGCCGTGGCACCAAGCGTGAAACCCTTTTGACATAAGGTAAGTGACTCATGCCCACACCCAACCACCTAAGGTTTTGGTGTTTGGGGGTGGGCAGCTGGCACCTACATTATACTAAAAGATAGTTTTTAGGGTGGACATGCCTTTAAGTTCAACCTCTCCATGCTCAACCACAGCACTCTGTGCTCAGCACACCAACCTGACCAAGGACACAACCAATCACACATGCACACTCATATGGACACATTGCCCAGCTGCAACCCATTTTTCCCTTGTCTATGGACTAACAGGGATAGGCAACCAGTAGATCTCCAGATGTTTGAAAACTGCAACTCCCCGTATTCCCTAACTCCAACATCTTTATATAAGAATGCTGGGAGTTGTAGTTTTCAAACATCTGGAGATCTACTAGTTGCCTATCCCTGGACTAAGATAAAGACGATAAAGACCAGTTTCCTCAGCTGCCAGTTATCTGCACATTAAATAGGGGGTGGCATCTTTCAAATCTATTGAAAATATTATAGAAATCCAGGTCTCCATCAGTTCTCCCTTAAAAACGTATTTTGTAACAACATGTATCACTGTTATTTTCTTCAGTGTATATGTATGATGTTGAAACTGTTTCTCTCCAGCTACACCAATGGTAAAACTGCTAACTGGCTGGCTGAGGATATTAGGAGCTGATACAATATATGCAATACTATACAAGGTCACTTTTTATATGGCTGTCAAGTCATATCCAAACACAGCAACTTCTGAAAGCACCTTTGTTCCTTCTATGTTCCCTGGTTGCACGCTTCTAGGACCAGCCCTGTGGTTAGTTAATCAGTTCTTGTTTAAGGATTAACTTAAACAAGAACTGTATGGTATACTGATGTTATGTAATTAATAAAGTATTATGTTCATTTTTCCATTTCCTGTTTTTATTAATCAGTTGATCAAGCAGTAAAACCCAATCTCCTGTTCCTCTGCAACAGTTTGTCACTGTTTCCATAGCTTTTTGCTTCCTGCACACATCTCCACCTTCAGTTCAACAATGGGAATTATAATTTCAATACACAATGAAATTTGAATGATCTGCAAAACACTACCTGCTACAAAACAATACAGTGGGAACAGATAGTAGGAAAAAAATAAATCAACATGTCCACTAAAAACAGTAAAACATTTTTTTAAAAAAACCCCACCAAACTGCTTAAAATGAAATAGTATTATTAGTGCCAGACTAAAACATGTGCCATGTATATGAGTTATGTCCTCTTTTGATGGACCTTCCTTATACCAAACACCCACTAGCTACTTACCAAGCAAATAAATACCACTGCATTATTACCCACTGAGGGCGACTGCCGGTACCGCATTTTTTATGTGGTGTATTTTGCAAATGCATTGCTGCATGTAGTTTAGTGCAATAATGCACTCAATGAAAGTCTGGGGGAAAGTAGAAAAAACATGTAAAATTGCATCTAAGGTTGTTTGGAATGGCCATAATATATTGTATTGGAATGGCCATAATATTTTGTATTGGAATGGCCATAGTATATTGTATTGGAATGGCCATAATATATTGTATTGGAATGGCCATAATATTTTGTATTGGAATGACCATAGTATATTGTATTGGAATGGCCATAATATATTGTATTGGAATGGCCATAATATATTGTATTGGAATGGCCATAGTATATTGTATTGGAATGGCCATAATATATTGTATTGGAATGGCCATAATATATTGTATTGGTATGGCCATAGTATATTGTATTGTATTGGAATGGCCATAGTATATTGTATTGGAATGGCCATAATATATTGTATTGGAATGGCCATAATATATTGTATTGGTATGGCCATAGTATATTGTATTGGAATGGCCATAATATATTGTATTGGAATGGCCATAATATTTTGTATTGGAATTGCCATATAGCGTTCATGCTACTGCATTTTTTATGTGGTGTATTTTGCAAATGCATTGCTGCATGTAGTTTAGTGCAATAATGCACTCAATGAAAGTCTGGGGGAAAGTAGAAAAAACATGTAAAATTGCATCTAAGGTGTATACGGTGCTCTAAAACGCACTGTATACAAGTGCAATACAAACACATTATTTATATGCGTTTTGTATTTGTTGTGTAAATATTGCCATATCCCTTTCCAATTTCTAAGAAAAAATTCTAAGAAATTTGATTAATTTCATGCAGAAATTTACACAGATTGTGCTAACAAAGGCCATGGGATGTCAGTTATGGGCCCTGTATGTACATTTCAATGGTTTAGAAAATGCTCTCCTGGTAAAATGAACTGTATCTATATTACAGCATAAGGGTCATTTGTGTTCATTGCCCACAACCCCCCCCCCCCCATGAACACAATTCGAAAGTTTACTACCCATATGTAAATATATTAGGCAATAGTGTACTATAATATCCTATTCACATGCAGAAGAATACAAAGGGGCATATTTATAAAGGTCTCGTTAACTTTTCGCGGCCGTTTTCGCGGAATTAACGCATAAATCGCGTTTACCGCGATTATAAAAGTCCGAAAACGGCCGCGAAAAGTTAACGAAGCATTAACCTTTAGCGTTGATACTTACCTGTTACCGCCGCTTATTTTATAAAGCGGGCGGGGTACTGGTTTCGCTGGTAGTATCGGCTGTTTTACTTCGCCACCTTGAAGGTGGCGAAGTCAGCCGATACTAACCTCCCACGGCAGGGATGGGCAGGCAACCCGCGGCGGGAGGTCGCACCCGCCCGGGAGACACGCCCACCCCGCCACACCCCCCGCGCCGCCGCTTCCCAGCAGCCCCTCCCACCGTTCCCGCTCGCGGCAATCTCGGAACGGGAGGCTAGGAGGGGCTGCGGGAAGGGGCCGCAGCAGGTGGTCGCGACCAACCGCCTCGCTCCCCCTCCCGGGAACCCCCCAAGCCCCCCGCCCGGCCGCTCCCGGGGAGGGGAAGGAGCGCGGGGGGGGGGTGGAGGCTCCCTCCAGCGGGGCCCTGAGAAGGGCCTTTTGGGGCTTAGGGGGTCCCGCAGCTCAAACCGGGACCCCCCCTCCCCGGCCCTTGTAAGGGCCCTTGCGGCACTGACAAGTGCCCTTGCGGCCTTTGGCGGGGGTCCGCAGCTCGAACCGGGACCCCCAGTGTGCGGCTCTTAAAAGAGCCCTTGGGGCGACGTCTCGGGCTGGCGACACCAACCCCCCTCAGGTCGCCGATGCCAGGCAGACTCACTGCGGCCGACAGTGAGCCCGCTGGCACGGCCGGCCTCAGCGGAGCCGATGTTGCCAGCCGCTTCTTTCTTCTTCTTCAGCATCTACTGCGATGGCATCAGATTTCAGAACTTTCCAGAAATCTGATTGGTTAATGTAAAGCAAGTATAAAAAAATTGACCAATCAGAAACGGATATGGATTTCTGCAAACCTATATAAAGAGGAGCTTTCCGCCGCGGAACTCAGATGCCATCGCAGTAGATGGCTGAAGAAGAAGAAGCGGCTGGCAACATCGGCTCCGCTGAGGCGGCGGTGCCAGCAGGCTCACTGGCGGCCGCACGTGAGTCTGCCTGGCATCGGCGACCTGAGTGGGGTTGGTGTCGCCAGCCCGAAGACGTCGCGTCGGATCAAGACGCCGGCAACATCGGCCTCGTTGAGGTCGCGGCGCCGCCGGGGTACTCCTGGCGGCCGCAGGGGTACCTCTCGGGGGTCGGCGGCCTCGTGGAGCTGGTGTCGCCCGGGACTGAAGAAAGAAGACGCCGCCCAAGGGCTCTTTTAAGAGCCGCACTGGGGGTCCCAGTTTGAGCTGCGGGGACCCCTGCAAAAGCACTTGTCAGTGCGCAAGGGCCCTTATGAGGGCCGGGGAGGGGGGGTCCCGGGTTCGAGCTGCGGGACCCCCTAAGCCCCAAAAGGCCCTTCTCAGGGCCCCGCTGGAGGAGCCTCACCCCTCCCAGCGGCTCCCTCCCTTCCCTCCCCGGAGCGGCCGGGGTGGGGGGCTTGGAGGGGTTGCCAGGGAGGGGGGTGCGCGGGGGTGGTCACGACCACCTGCTGCGGCCCTTCCGGCAGCCCCTCCTAGCCCGTTCCGAGATTGCCGCGAGCGGGGAACGGGTTGGGAGGGGCTGGGGTAGCGGCGGTGGGTGGTCGCCGCCGCGGGGTGGGTGGGGCGGGGTGGCGTATGCCCCGCCCCCTTAGGAGCGGCGTCGGGAAGGGATTTTAAGTCCCTTCACGGCGATACTATACAGTATCACCGCAAAGGGGCTTAAAATTACCGCAGTACATCGCGGCCACGATCGATATCGCGGGAATAGCTCTCGCCGTTATAAATACGCCGATAGCGCTATTTTCGTGGCCGCGATGTGCGGCGGTAATTTTTTTGCGCTATTATCGTTGCTTTATAAATATGCCCCAAAGTATGATGTTGCACAACCATTGGACAGTAAAGGTGGATACTGGGTAGGGATGGCCGGTTCATGGATCCGAACCCGGATCCGCCGCGGATTTATCCCGTTCGCGAATGGCGGATTTTTCCGGATTTTCCGCCTTCCGAACTTCCGAACCGCGGATTTCGAGGGTTACTCATATTTTCGAAAAATACGTATTTTTGAACATTTTCTAAATTACGAGGATTTCTCGTATTTTCGAAAATTTTCGAAAATATGTATTTCGGAAATTTTCAAAATTACGAGAAATCTCTTAATTTCGAGGATATTTTTCATTTTAATGGGTCCGCTCGCGGATTTTCGAATTTTTTTCGAAAATTCGCGGATCCTCGAGCGGACCGGATTTTGCAAAGTTCAGACATCTCTAATACTGGCCACTTTATGGGCACTTTTCCGGCCAAAATGGTTGTTTTGACAGGGTTCGATGTTGATCCGCCAAGCAGGTCAGGCATGAGCCCCAACTGAGCGCCGTTTTGGCGACAAAGAGCCCATACACGGCACAATTGTTGGCCAAAACATGCGTTGTGGGTCGGCCCCCGAAATCACATGTGTGTATCCACCTTTACTATCCAGTGGTTGTACAACATCAAACTTTGTATTTTACTCCACGTGAATATAATGTGCATATACATCATGCATCGCGGGACAGCCCCCCAATCGCACTTGTGTATGAGACTTAAGTATAGTCCAGTTCAATTACACAAACACAACTTAAAATTAGCTCCAGGGCTCCAATCAGTAGTACATGCAGACAGTACACATACTTACATATTTAAATATGGCCACATACTGGCACGATATTAGAAAAATTGGAGTTTAATCATTGAGTCAATACCTGTAGACCTATCTGTTAATATTTCCAATAAGATTTAGGTTATTTGTTTAGTCATCAACTGTTGCAAACCTGCCCAGGAAGAGGGGCGTATTGTATTGGGGAAAGGGGTAAATGGTTTCTGTTTACACTAGTATTAGATAAACCCTATACCCTATAACATCTAAAATTTTGCTATAGGGTACATTGATTTCTAGCTGCATATACAGTGGTTAAAAAAGCATTCTGGTTTTACCCATTTTAAGGGGCCTGTGCCAGTGTACTAGACTGACTGTTTTCTAGAGTGGCATAGGCAACTATAAGAGGAATGTGATTAGAAAGGGGAGTCCAGCTCAACAGAATAAAATTCAGAATGGGAGCTGAATTGAATGATAAGGAGAATGAGGAGTAGAATGGAATAAGTGGTTTTTGAAAAGTCAGTGTGAGCAACATGTGTGCTGTACGTTGCACACTCGATTTCTTGGATCGCTGGAACCATCTATTCTTAATGCCTTTATATATTTAATTTATTGTTAACTTTAGGGGAACAAGAGAAATTTTAATTTTTTATATACTGTTAAAGCTAAGGGATAAAAGTGGAGGCATAATATAATGCTGCTGTTTTGTCATATAAGATGAAATGATGTGATCCTTTTTTCGGACAAAAACCACAGTCGAAAATGTAAAACTTTTTGAAAAATCGGAAATTGTGCCAAAAAATGAAAAGAATCTCATGAAAAAATCAAAAACATGGTCAAAACCGTGGAAATTGTGGAATAAATTTCACTTCAATTAAAATCAAATTAGGTTATTTCAATAAGTTCCACGGAACCTTTGATGGAACAAAACTCACCAGTTTCATTCATCTCTACTCAACAGTATTGTCCCACCAAGATTGATGAGAACAGGGAGGCCATCCTCCTCCTCTGAGTCATATGTCACGGCCATGTTTGACTGCTACAACCAGGAAGAAGATGGAGCAGAGCTGGGACCTGAGAAGAGGGCAGTGATGACAGTAATCAATATTAAGGTTCAGGCATGTTGAAATGGCATGTAATGTTTGCTGTCTAAGGTTTTTTTCCCCTCTCTTCCTGTCTCTTGCACTCATTGGTGTGGGGGCTGGAGCCAATTAGTTAAATAGAATTCACATTGGTTGGATCAATGGTTTGTACCTGAAAAAAGGAAGTTTCCTGTAAGCGGAACCTGTACAAAGAACAGGCAGGCAATATGGGTGGAATTAGGCAACAGGAAAGGGGGTAATGCCATTGTTAGTGTCTGCTATAAGCTGCCAAATGCTAGCAGGGAGGAAGTGAGTCAGCTTCATAAGCAGTTGGCAAGGGCTGCAAGTTTGGGAAGTGTACTAATTATGGGGGGAATTACCCTAACAAAAAAAAAAGGTCCTGAATTTGCTGCAGGATAATTTTTTCTCACCGGTGGTTGAAGTTCCCTCTAGAAAAGGAGCTCTGTTGGACCTGGTGATATCTAACATCGTGGAGCGCATTATAGATATAAAGGTAACTGGAGGCTTAGGAAATAGTGACCATGAAATAGTGTTGTTTAGTGTAAGTTATCGAAAGGATAACGCGCTGGGTAAACAAAGACTTTTATTTCCGTAAAGCAAATTTTTCCAGGTTAAAAGTAGCTCTTCAGCATATCAACTGGGATAAGGTATTATGAGGTAAAGGTACTAAACAGAAGTTGACTGTGTTTAAGGGGATTTTAAGCCATTTCACATGTAAATTTATACTCTTGGGAAATAAATGTTAAAAAAAAAAAAAATCCACGCCCATGTGTCTGAATTCTGATATAAAGAGGGAAATGGATAGGAAGAAAAGGGCATTTAAAACCTTTAAGTCTGAGGGAACAGAAAGGGCCTTTAAGGATTAAAAAACTGTAACAAGGAGTGTAAGAAAGCCATCAAGCTAGCTAAAATTAAAAATTTAGTTAGGATAGCTAATTCAAAAAAAAAGTTAAAGGATAAGTACACTCAAAATAACAATGAAGTTTAAATGGAAGCTGTATACCTAACTTATCTTGTCCCTTTTTTTTTCTAGGTACCTTCAGAGCCTTTCTGTGCCTCAGTAAAGTGCTGGCCATCTTGGGTTATGTTTTCAGTCAGGTAAGCTCCTCCCCTCGAGAATTGGTGGACCTTGTTCCAGGCTTGGGTCAATAAATCATGTTGCAGTTAGCTCCATGACGTCATCACGCCACGCACACTGTTACAAGCTTGCGCAGCGTGACGACGTCACATGCACACGACTCTGTGCATGCACTGACGTCAAGTTGCACGGGTCAGGACGTCAGTCGCGTGAGCATGGAGCTAACTGCAACATGATTTATGGACCCAAGCCTGGAACGAGGTCCACCAATTCCCGAGGGGAGGAGCTTACCTGACTGAAAACATAACCCAAGATGGCCAGCACTTTACTGAGGCACAGTAAGGCTCTGAAGGTACCTAGAAGAAGAAAAAAGGGACAAGATAAGTTAGGCATACAGCTTCCATTTAAACTTCATTGTTATTTTGAGTGTACTTATCCTTTAAGTATAATGATAGTAAAAGGATGAGGACTGAAAATGTGCTGCCATTAATTAATAAGGAAAAGTTAGTTACGATAAAGCAAATGTCTTGAATATTTTTTTTCCCCTCTGTATACACTATAGAAGATCCAAGTACAGATATCATAGAGTATAGTAGCAATAATATAAATGCTACTATACTCTATGAGTATACGCTATGATAATATAAATTATAATATAAAGGATGCAAGTGCACTTTGGTTAACCGAACATATAATACAGAAACAACTAAATAAGGTTAATATTAATAAATCTCCTGGACCACAAAAAATACATCCTCAGGTCCTCTGGGAGCTAAGTCCAGTTTTATCTAGGCCATTTTTTTCTTATTTTTGCAGATTCCCTCATGTCCGGATGTGTGCCTCTGGATTGGAAAAAAGCTGATGTTATTCCAATATTCAAAAAGGGTAGTCGTTCACAGCCGGGTAATTATAACCATGTAAGTTTAACTTCAGTGGTGGGGAAGATACTGGAAAGTTTAATAAGGGAACATATTACAGAGTATGTTTCAAGGACTGACCTTATAAGTGGTAACCAGCATGGATTTAGGAGAAATAGATCCTGTCAAACTAACTTGCTTGGCTTTAATGAGGAAGTGAATAGAAATTTAGACTCTGGCATAGCAGTAGATATAGTATACTTTGATTTTGCAAATGCTTTTGATACAGTCCCCCATAGGCGACTAATGTATAAGCTAAAGTCTAAACTGAAACTAAAGTGCTAAGTGGGATGTCACAGGGTTTTGTGTTGGGACCACTTCTATTTAATCTGTTTATTAATGATTTGAATGTGTGTATTTTGAGTAAGGTTTCTTTGTTTGCTGATGATACAAAACTTTGTCGACCATTAAAAACTTCAGAGGATGTGCAATCGTTGCAAGGGGATCTAGATAGATTGTCACATTGGGCTGCTAAGTGGCAGATGAAATTCAATGTTGATAAAGGTAAGGTGATGCATTTTGAACTTAAAAATCCTTGTGCTGCTTATACTATAAATGGCTCTGTGTTGAGTGAATCCCTGTTGAAAAAGGATCTTGGTGTTTTGGTGGATAACAAACTTAAAGGTAGCAAGCAGTGCCAGGCAGCAACAGCCAGAGCCAGCTTGGTATTGTCTTGTATGGAGGTATGGATTCCAAGGAGGAAAATGTGCGTTTTGGACATCTCTATAGGGGTGGGGAATGTAAGTATAACATTTTGTTGGAAGGTTGGTCATTTAAAAATCCCCTAATTGCGGCAAATAAAAATGTGCTAATTGACTGTAGCTATGGATAGTTATGATTGGGTAATGTGGTGAAATCCCAACTCAAAAAAGGTTTAGATGAGAAATAATGCATTGCAGGCTTCCCCTTCTGTAAATGTGAATCTTATTATGTTGATAGAGTTATGTAGCTGACTTCACCCAGCCTGAATAGAAACTAAACACCCCAACTACATTGATTGTATTGACAGCTGGGAGAGAAGTACTGATTTAATTAAAGACACATTAGCTTAACAAAAATACCCTTGGGGGCTTTGTCACTTAATTTTGTCAAATTTGCACCCTAATGTGGATCTTTTTTGTATTGATAATATTTATAATAACATCTCACATATTTTACTCAATTGCAGTAGCCCATATGTTTTATTATCCAACCTCCATCAGGCTGAGGAGAATTGGTAATTTGCTTTTTTTACATTTTCAGTATAAAAATGTATTACATTTTTTTTATCAATGGAATCTACAGTATAGCTCATACGTGTATTTGAAATTTATAACAATTTACAATAAGTCAAATACCATTAACGCCTAGTGATAATATTTTCTGTTCCACTTTTTATTTTGAGCATCTCCTGGTTAAAAGACCCTTTTTGGCACTTACTCTGGTGTACACACTCCTGTGCTCTGGTGTGTTGGTAAATGTTGTCAGGTTGGGTGGGGGTGACTGCACTGCAAGTTAAAAAATAATATAAATTGGTTATTGTCAGGGTGTCTGTAATGGCACTTCCAATTATTAAACCACTCACCTTTGCCTATCCACCATTAGGGCAGACTTCTATGCTAATTTCTATGCTCTCTTATGCCTGTGTGTAGAGGATTTTGGGAGCTATACAGACTCAACAAAGCTGTAGAACAGCACAAAACCTAACCTATACCCCTGAGTGCAGGCAAGATACTTTTGAGGAGTTTATTTAAAACTAGACATTAAGCCCGTTACATTAACAAGTGCTAGAAGCCCAGAGTGCCCCCTCACAGCCAGAGTCCCCCCCTCTGTCCCACAGCCCCCCCTGTCCGGCAGCCAGTGTCCCTCCCTCTGTCCCACAGCAAGTCCCCCCCCGTTCCACAGTCAGTCTCCCTCTCCCCCCTCTGTCCACAGACATAGCCCCCCTCTGTCCACGGCCAATCCCCTCGTCCCCAGCCAGTCCCCCTCTGTCCCAAGCTAGCCCCCCTCTGTCCCACAGCCAGTACCCCCTCGTCCTAACGCCAGTCCCCCCTCTGTCCCACAACCAAAGCCCCCCTCCATCCCAAAGCCAGTCCCCCATCTGCCCCACACCCATAGCCCCTCTCTGTTCCACAGCAAAGCCCCCCTCTGTCCCACAGCCAGTCCCCCCTCTGTCCCACAGCCAATCCCCCCTCTGTCCCACAGGCATCCCTCCTCTGTCCCACAACCAATCCCCCTCTGTCCCACAGCCAGTCCCCCCTCTGTCCCACAGCTATCCCCCCCCCACTCACCTCCTCCTAGATAGCTGGCAGGCAGCAGAGATCGTAACCAGAATGATTAACTACTTGTCCTTATTAGATAGGATACATGGCAGGGAAACTAAAACCTTACCCATTAACTGCCAGCACCACCCATTGTTCACCCCAACCCATATATGAATTGGATGAAAAGGCCACAGCATATTTATTGAAATGCATATAAACATATGAAGCTGTTCACTCCGTAATCTATAACCATGAGTAAATAACCGTTTAATAACAATAAACATCTTCTCCAGATGGTCCATGGCAATGGGCTACATCGCCACACCTGTTATTCCAATAACCATTGATTCTTTCTTCCCACAACTTATATGCCGTATCACACTGGCACAATGAGTGTAACTAAGAAGTGCCACCCTGTTTTGAAAAATGGCAAAGGGGGGGAAGGCCACCTAACCCCTAACTTGGCCCCTGACCTGCCTTCTACTTTCCTACTGGACCACCCTCATAGCAGGAGGGATGTATACCTTCATTCCTCCTGCCCTCCCACACCGACACACTATCCTGAAAATCCAGATTCAAGAGATCATATCCCATATGAGAAAGATGTATCCAACTTGTGCTGACCAAGTCTTTAACTTCAAACTCATGATGTAGGCATACTAAACCCCATTCCTAGCAACAAAATTACCCACTGCCCTATTCAACCTCATACAGGCCCTATACACTGCTTTGAGATCCCTAGCCCCCCTGCAAAATTGCCTTGCTACCATACAGGACTAAATAACTAACAACTTGGGAACAAAGTAGGTCACATTTAACATCTCTGATCAGGGTCTTAGGCGAAATGAAACAAAGATCATTTCCCCCCAGTTGCAATAATAACACCCCTGGGACCCTATGCAGCCTAATTGCCGCTATTGTAGGCCCCGAAAGCCAAGCCACCGAAAGCCAAGCCACCGAATCTCTGCCTGATTCCTCACAAACCCCAATTGACGTCCATAAGCCCGTACCACAGCCCGTTGTGCAGCATGTTACACAAAGGAATGTCCCAGGATCCACACCAAACCAGGTTCTAAAAAAAAAATAAACAGTGACATCAACTCCCTTTACACTACATTTCCACCCTACCTGGCCTGACATATGACCTGAATCTCTCCGACTCCCACCTACCAATCCTACGTACAATCCCGGAATCCCCCACCTAGCTGCCTATATCGCTGCCCCAATCCGAAATGAGTGAGTGCTATACTCTCCAACCGCTAACCATAGTCAGGATAGACACTGCTTAAAAACCGCCTGAAACTGGAAAACTGACAAGAAAGACGCTTGTGAAGGTTTTCATTCATCCAGGTCATGGTATATCTGTTGTATTCAATTAGATCAACTGGACTTGAAGTTTAGTTCATTCTGAATTGAGAAAGCCAGTTGGATGACTAGCGACGTCCAGTTGATCTAATTGAATACAACAGATATGACAAGAAAGACCCATCCCTATGAATCAATAATGGCCCTTCCTGTATGGGCCTAACAGCCCTGCACTGGACAGACCTCCCCCTCCTGTATAGCGTGAAGAACTACCCTAAAACCTCTGCCCATCTGATCTGTTTTGGACCTTATAATAAAAAAAAACGCATCCTGATGTTGAATTCCCCCTGACACATTTTTAGCTTTACGTACCAGCTCACCTACTTGGAAAGGCCCAAAAAAGGCCAAGCTGAAAGTGCAGCAAAAAAACATAAGTTCAAAATTCGATGTACACACTCCATGACATGACATCAGTGCCTGAAGCATGGATAAAGAGACTGGCCTATGAGAAAGCCTAGTGATTTGCCCTTTGTGGTAGCCCTTCAAAGCCAGTCACACCATCGAATTATTGGTTACATCAGCAAGCCCTGACATCCTGAAACCAAAGGCCAGCCCAGCCATGGTCTCATTAAGCTTTGAAACTGAAGCCCCTTGGACATATAAATCACAAATCCACTAAAGCAGGATTTTTATATCCGCAAGGAAAGATCCCCTACCCTGCAGATCAGCACTAACTCGTATCCATTCCCCACGGGTCTTCTGATATTTGGAACATGTACCCAGGGCCAAGTACTTGCTTACCAACCACTCAACTGTCCTGCCCTCAAATCCTATAGCCAAAGGGGGGCAGCCAGCTGACGGAAGCGGTCCCACTGTAAACGAGAGAGAGAATCCACGATTACATTGTGGAGACACCAGGTACATGCCTAGCCATTACCCACAGATTCAGCTCTAAACACCTCTAAACACCTCAATACCAGATAACACAGCAATCACAGCACTGTGGGGAAGTTGGCCAAGATATTGTTGATAGCACTGACAACCCCCGTGTTATCTGAAGCCAGCACCACCTGCCTATTAGCCAAGCTTTCCTCCCAGACCTCCACTGCCACTAACACTGGGAAAGCTCAAGGAAAGTGAGGTTCCTCTTCAGCCCCATTTCATGCCATTTTGCGGGCCACCTCTCTGCACTCCACCTGCCATCCAAAAAAAACCCATAACCTACCCCACCAGAGGCATCCTTAAACAGGTGGCAGGACGCAAAGCCTTTTACGACCGCCACTCTGTCCTGTCATTGTATCATTCAAAAAAGGAGAGCAAGACAGCCAGATTTTCCTTTACCTCTCTACCAAGGCGGATACAATTATGCGGGCTCCTTACCCCTGCTGCTGCCTGGGCAAGCCGACAGTTTAAAACTCCCCACTGGCATAATCCTACATGCAAGCTTAAGTTTGCCAAGCAATGATTGAACTTGGGGCAAGGCTTAGCCTTCTCTGAGGCCAGAGCTTCTCAACTGGAAGCTGACATTCTATGGTGATGGAAGTAAGCTCCAACCCCAGGAACTGAACGCATGTTGTTGGACCCTCTGTTTTTCTTCAGCCAAAGGTACCCCGAACCTACGGCAAGTATGCGGCATGGTCAGAAGTAGAATCAAACACTTCTCCGTGTCATGTGGGTCAATAAACAAGAAGTCGTCCAAAAAGTATATCACTGAGGAAAGAGCTGTCTCATCTCAAACCACCCACTCCAAGAAAGTACTGTATGAGCAGGAGATGGAACAGCCCATCGGAAGACACTTGTCGATAAAATATCTCCCTTGCCATTGGCACCCTAAAAGGTTAAAACATTCGGGGTAAAAGGGTAGAAGGCAAAAAGCAGACTCAATATCCACTTTCACCATCTATGCCCCCCGACCGGCTTCCCTTAACAGTTCTACTGCTTTGTCAAAGGTATATGTCACGTTGAAGGAGGTATATGTCACCCGACATATCTTTTTGTCGATGTCATCATTGACCGACATTCCCTTGGGGTAAGATAGATGGTGAATAAGCCTAAAGTTACCCACCTCCTTCTTTGGCACTACCCCCAGAGGAGAAACTCATATGTAGGGAAGTGGGGATGAAGTAAATGGCCCAGCCATCTGGTCAAGTCGCACCTCCTTCATCAGCTTCTCTTCCACAATTTCAGGAAACTAGTTAGCCGACCTCAGGTTCTTGGGCATCCCTTGGGTCCCCCTCTCTTTAAATGGGATTCTAAAGCCCTCCAATAACCCCTTTTGCAGCTGCCCTATCCCTGTAGCATTCTATAAATGACAGCATCGCGGTCACGCTCACTGGGGTTATCCCGACGCCCACTAAATTCCGATGGCCGGGTCCAAGACTGGCCCCTCCGGGTGGAAGCCCCAACACCCTGAACATTCATGCGAAAACCTGCATGATGGCCCAAACTTGCGGGCACCTTTGTAGAAGGCCCAGCTCCATCACCGCTTACCACCTGAGATCCTCGCCGACGAAGGAAAAAACATGCTGAGACTCCTCCTCAGACACTTGCACCACTCTATCATCAGCCCCATTCTCCATGTCCCTGCTAGGGACTGTCTGCACCCTTGTGTTCCTTAGATCGACCCTACCCCTACATCAAACCAAGCCTCCCCTGGATGACCCCCTCCTGCCTACTGTTCTATCCTAGTTATGTGGTCCCTAATACCTGCTAACATGTTGCCTAGCAAGATATCACTACCCCCACTACCCAAGGGTAACAAAAATCTGCTAGGCCCATGTGACTCACCAGCTGAAGAAACAGTAGAGGTAAATGCTGCAGGTCCCTGCACCTCTTGGGTTGCCTCCACCACACTCATGGTACCAAGTGGGGGTTGCTCCTCTTTTTCAGCTTCACTGCTGAAAGAGAAGAGCAGAGGACAAGATTCCTCTCCTGTTCTTCTTTCTTGCTGATCTAGGGCCCTCTCGGAGCAAGAGTCAGAGTGTGGCACTGTATTGGGGGTCTTCTGGGCCTTTGTGCCCAGCTGACCACCCTCTCCCCTGCCTCCCCTCGGCCCCACACAGCGACTACTAGGTGCAGACACCCGGGCTCTCCCCACTGAAGTTCTATGGCATCCACTGATGGGGCTGGAAGCTTCCTCCTCTCCCGCAGTTGAACTTCTGGCACGGGAAGAGACGGATGCGCTCCTACCCTGCTCATCCGCATTTCGGTCCAGGGTAGAGACCTTGCGTCCTGGCCCACGTTTGCTGCTGCCTGTCTGAGAGCTGCAACCTTCTCTAACGGATGATGGGAATCGGTGACAGCGCATACTAGAGGCCTGAGCCTCAGGGCTCCAGCATGCAGACCTACACAAGCAACCTGGAGAGCATGTACAAGGAGGACTTCCCATGGCTTCTGCTATTCCTTCACAAAGCCAGGTATTCCCTTGCCTAGATGCCCGTTCTCTGAGCTGACCCAGCAACTTCTCCACTGAGGCTATCCTAGGGTAAGAAGCAGATGCTGCAAACCAGCGCTCCAGGTGTACCGTTTCCTAGCTGCTCCCCTACAGACTGAGTTGTCTCACTTCCTTTCACCTAAACCTAACTTACTTCTTCCTGACCCCCCAGTAACCAATCCTACCTCACTAACCCATCTTCTTGTCCTGCTGCACTTCACTGCCATGTTCACTGCTCCCTAACTCGCTGCTCTCTTAATGATTGCCAGACGTGATTTATTTTGTAAATCTTCTTAACATTATGATGTATTATGCATCTTACAGTGGCATATAGTATCAAATACCCATCAGAATATTAATGTTATATTGTAGCAATAAACCCCCACCTATGCAGAACTCCATACAAATATTTAAAACACAGCTAAAAGCACTGTGTTTTCTCAAAACAATATTTGATCTTCAGAGTGATTTTTATGTTTTTTGTGACATAAAAATATATTAGCTCTACCCCCACCCCAGTTATGAATTAAAACCTGTACAATTATCATTACCCTAATTAAGCTATTATGATAAACAATCAGCTATCCATCATACAACATTGTTTAAATTCCAGAAGGTTTCAATATCGTGGAACTATGTCTCACTGCATGTTAAGCCACAGGTCTAAAATAAAGAATTTCAGGAATGCAGACCTTCCAATCAATTTTAGTGATTTTTATTTTTTTTAAAATGCTATTTATACAGTATATAAAAACAATCCTGAATTTGTATGTAAATAAGAACTTTTAAAAAATCTAATAGCTATAGCAGCGCCATCTATCTAACATTTTGTATAATTACAATATATCATTTCATTAACCTGTTGTAACTAACTCATCTGCAGCAAGATATTGTTTTATCAATAATTTTACTTTCAATTTCTCAGCAGATAAATTTTAGAGTTGTTGTTTTTTTATTACAGTAAAAAGACAGTGCTAGGTAAAATTTTATATTCTAATTCCTTTTTAATGGCACAATGTTTCATAATGTATTTATATTCACTGCAGTATTTTATTTATTTGTGATTGTGGTAAACTATATTTACAACTAGCTTTACAACTATTGTTCTATTATTCAAAACAGCAAGAAAATGCACTACATATACAGTAAATAAATACATGTGTATGTGAAACTTTCTTGAGAAATTATTCCTTTAAGCAAAATTAGACTGACCCTCCCACTCATTATACTAGGCAAACTGCTGGTAGTTTAATGTAACAGATTATAGTCACTTACTACCAATTGTAAAACAATATAGGCTCAGATCACACTTCACCCGTCCTTAGTGGTAAAGTCCATAGTATCAAAGAAGATAGCGTGAGAGCCTTCAGCACATTATACTGCAAACATTCTCTTTATTGAGTGTGACATGTTTCGGAGACAACGTGCTCCTTTATACAACAAAACAAGTTTAACACCTTTAAAAAGGTAGAAAAGTCCCACCCCTTTGTGCTAATTGGTGCATAGGTCCACTAATTACACAAGTTAACTAGTGCAACCATCCTGTTAATACAATCATGTGTTTGGAAATTCCAAACACAGTGCACTTGTGTAATTAGTGGACGTATGCACCAATTAGCACCAAGGGGTGGGACTTTTCTACCTTTTTAAAGGTGTTAAACTTGTTTTGTTGTATAAAGGAGCACGTTGTCTCTGAAACATGTCACACTCAATAAAGAGAATGTTTGCAGTATAATCTGCTGGAGGCTCTCATGCTATCTTCTTTGATACTATAAACTGCTGGTAGTCCTCAGCATCAAGGGGACTATAAAGGGGCAAGTAGAGATAAAAATGTACATAGTTAATCTCTTGCGACCTACTGTATACCTTTTTGCTTTATTTAGTTTCTATAGCAAAGAAACGTTCTATATACAGTACAGTATATATTACATGTAAATGGAAGAATATTTTTGACACAATTTTAAAAAGATTGTGTCAAAATATATAAGAAACAAACTTTTTGATATCTTTTTAAAGTTTGGGAGGAATGATAAATACAATTGTGTTTTCAGCCTGTAAGAATTAGGAATTTACCGGTTTAGTTCACACTGCCAGATTTTCCCATTAACTGTTAGTGTTGTAAAGTGTTAGGCTTATTACATTGGTACTTGACAGCCAGATTACATTGGATTCCAAAAGTGAAGCATGCCTTACTACTGATGGTAGTGGGTTTTACTGTAAAGAGCTGGACACTAATTTTATTGTTTTTGTTTTATTTATTTTTTTGACAAATATATCATAATAAGTAGTTCTGTGAATAATTCAAGCACAATGAATAGGCAGGTATAGGTATATAAATATTCAGGAAACCCAAATTTGGTGTTACTTTACAGAATTGTACAGCTTACTGGCAATTATTACAGTTCCTCAGCTTAATTGTTTTGACTTCAGGGCTACATGTCTACCCAAAATCCCCACATTAGCATCTATTTTGGGTTTTAAACAATAAAATAAGATGTTTCAAAGGTTCAAAGATTAGCCTGCCTTCTCATTGCATCTGGGACAGGAAAATTGACAATGAATTTGATTTTTTTCATAAGAAATAGAAGTACGGAAGAATAAATAAACCTGAAATGACTCTTTTTCTTAAATGAAGTGAAACAATGGAATCCACAATATAACAGTCATGTGTGATCTATAGAAATGGTTGAGTTGTAGTTCAGTCAAAACTGAATGCTCATAAATTGTCTTTCCTTAACAAATCAATTGCTCTGATAATAATCAGCAGGTTATTATATGGAAATGGACAGAGGTTCCAAGCAAATGATTACTTATAACCAATCTTTCTAATCAAAATCTAAATAGAGTTCTTGAAAGTTAAAAAGGTTAAACATATTAGATCAAAATTTTACTTTTAGACATTTGCTTTGGCTTTAATTCACCCCCGTTTGTCCCTTGCTGATTTCAAAGGCATTAATCCATAACACAGAGAAAAGGTTAAATATTCTATTCACACAGAGATGTCCAGAGAATATCAGAAACAGAACACAGCTTCTGAAATCTACCTGCTCAGTGCAAGTGAGCTGAAAAGCATATTTCACAGTTTGATACGATGGAGCAAGCAAGCTGAAACAATTGTTGACAATATATCCTGTAGCCCAGCACACAATGAGGTGCAAACGATTCAAAATGCTGTCACAGCATGAATATTTTGTAGACGTCTGTATATCAAGCATCTAAAACAGTGTTTAGCCATTAAAATTACTTTTTACATTATTTGAGAGGGAGTGAAGCACATCAATTTCCTTTTTTAATCTGATTTTGCGTAGGAAAAAACTCCAAAACGTTCACATTACAAATGTTTTAATATATAAATCTCAGCTTTTTTGAAGAAATTAGCAATTTGCTAGTGAAGGTTGTCATTCATCCAGGTTATGGTATATCTGTTGTATTCAATTAGATCAACTGGACTTGAAGTTTAGTTCTTGAAGAAGAAGAAACTAGTTTCACTAGTCATCTGACTGTCTTTCTCAATTCAGAATGACTTGTACAAGAATCTGTGGCAATTATGTACCCTGGAAAATCCCAATTAGCATATAACAGGCAGGTGTTAAGAGCGTGATTGCTTGGTGGCTAAGAGGCGATATAGGAATGCCCAGGGAAAGGTTTCAAAACAGCATTGTGCATGGCAGACAGGAAAGAAGAGCCTCAACATCCCTCAAGAAAGATTCCTGTATCACCATTCTACCAACAGACAAGGGAAGATGCACAGTGGTACTCAACACCTCAGACTACCATGCTAAGGTGACCATGCTCCTGGCCGATAACAACATATATGAGGCTTTAACAAGGGATCCCACCAGCCGGTACAAGGAAATGGTCATAGACTATAACAGCTTCAAAAGGATAAAGCCATTGATCGAGCAATGTATCATCGTCTCTACCCTGGTGCATATATGGACTCCCAAAGATACATAAGGAAGGGGCACCACTAAGACCTATAGTCAGCAGCATCAACCCTGTAACATACAAGGTGGCAAAATACCTAGCCAACATCTTAGGACCATTGGTGGGAAGTTCTAAGCATCACATCCAGAACTCTCAGGATTTCACCAACAATTTCACCAACAAGATTGAAGATATAGTACAGAAGAAACTATGGTGTCCTTTGATATGACATCTCTCTTCACCTGTATACCCACCAAGGAGACTGTTGACATGGTGAGAAAACGGCTAGGCCAAGACAGCACTCTTACCAGCAGAACTGATCTCAGCCCAGAACAGGTGTGTTCCTTGTTGTACTTGTGCCTTAATACCACCTATTTCAAATACAGGGGAAAGTACTATAAGCAAAAACATGGATGTGCTATAGGATCTCCAGTTTCACCCATTGTGGCCAACCTTTACATGGAGGAGGTAGAAAAACAGGTGCTTAATACATTTAAGGGCATAGCACCCAGCCCCTGGTTCAGATATGTGGATGCCACCTGGGTTAAAATCCACCAGAAGGAAGTACAAGCTTTCACAGAACACATTAATGCGGTAGACCAAAAGATCAAATTTACAAGGAAAGAGGAAAACAACAAACTGGCTTTCTTGGACTGCTTGTTAGAAGTTAAGGAAAATGGTAAACTGAAAGTAGAGGTTTACAGAAAACCAGCACACACAGATCAGTATTTGATGTTTGACTCCCACCACCCTTTAGATCACAAGATGGGTGTCATCAGCCTTTACATGGAGGAGGTAGAAAAACAGGTGCTTAATACATTTAAGGGCATAGCACCCAGCCCCTGGTTCAGATATGTGGATGCCACCTTGGTTAAAATCCACCAGAAGGAAGTACAAGCTTTCACAGAACACATTAATGCGGTAGACCAAAACATTAAATTCACAAGGGAAGAGGTACAAAAGCTTTCTTGGACTGCTTGGTAGAAGTTAAGGAAAATGGTAAACTGGAAGTAGAGGTTTACAGAAAACCAGCACACACAGATCAGTATTTGATGTTTGACTCCCACCACCCTTTAGATCACAAGATGGGTGTCATCAGAACCCTGCAACACAGAGCAGAGGACATCCCTACTAGCACAGAGGCGAAGGCTAAAGAAATTGAACATCTCAGAGGAGCCCTTAAAACTTGTGGATATCCAGACTGGGCCTTTGTCAAAAGAAGTAGAAGGAAACGCAAAATGTTTTGCGGCCGCGATGTGTGGCGCTAAGTACAATATCGCCGCAAATCCCGGAGCAGGGGGCTGAGAGGGGATGCCGGGAAAGGATCACCGCGGGTGGTCGCATTCCTCAGAGGGTCCCTCCACCCCCCCAGAGGGCTGTTCCCTCCCCCTCACCGCGAGAGTATGGGGCTGGGGGCTGGGAGCTGTTCCCTCCCCCTCACCGCGAGAGTATGGGGCTGGGGGCTGGGAGGAGCTGCTGGGCGAGGGCGGCGATCCTTTCCCAGCATCCCCTCCCAGCAGCTGCTGGGCGAGGGCGGCGATCCTTTCCCAGCATCCCCTCCCAGCCCTCTTTAATCTTGCCCATTTTCGCCATCCTCAAGGTTTATAAATAGAAGCGACGGTAACTGTCTTATTGGAATAAAGAAACCACAACAAGTCCCCCCCAAGAGAACCTCATCCTCCTAACACTGCAAATAGAACAACAAGATCAAACATTTCTTAATGCCATGACATTTAATATGAATTTGAAATGCCTTATTTGTTCATCTTAACTCAAGGGCAAGTGCAGGATTTTCAAGGGAAAAGGGTTATCATGGACAATGTGGAGTGTATCACACCACCATTTTAGCCACACAACCCCCTTTCTAAAGGCCGCTCCAGTGTTAGAGTATACCATGTTTATTTTTTTTTTATTATTCCTAGATTTTTGTTTGTTGAATAATGCTCCCCTTATGCTTGTGAAGGTTCTCATTCATCCAGGTCATAGTATATCTGTTGTATTCAATTAGATCAATTGGACTTGAAATGTAGTTCTTGAAGACGTTTCGCTAGTCATCCGACTGTCTTTCTCAAATTCATATCGCTTGACAAGAATCCTGTGGCAATTATCTACCTGTAAAAATCGCAACCTTAAGCTATCCAGCCAGGTGTTAAGGGTGTGATTAGATAGTGGCTAAGAGGTGTTATAGGAACGCCCAGAGTAAGGTGTTAAAACAGCATTGTACATGGCAGACAGTTGGTGTCGAACCCCCCCACCTCTATTTAGGCTTGGTTTCTTTATTTTCACATAAATGGCCTCCTTAACACCTCTCTTGAACCAGTCACGTTCCTTTGCCAATATGTTAACATTACAATCTTCAAAGGTATGTCCTTTATCCTTAAGATGCAGGTACACGGCTGAGTCCTGACCCGAGGAATTGGCTCTTCTGTGCTGGGCCATACGTTGATGCAGTTGCTGTTTGGTCTCCCCCACATACAAATCAGAGCATTCTTCACTGCACTGCACTGCATATATGATGTCGCTTTTCTTGTGTTTCGGTATTGGGTCTTTCGGATGTACCAATTGCTGCCTCAGCGTGTTGCTCGGTTTAAAGCAGACTCAACCAGACCCAGGTACACACACCTACTGATCTACTTATCCATTACAGTGGCAGCCATACTTAAAGGGGTAACTAAAGTAAAAAAAACTAATTTAGATTTATCCTCAGTAAAAAATAGTTTTATGGTTGTAAACACAAAAAAGACATACCCCTCAACCAGACCCAGGTACACACACCTACTGATCTACTTATCCATTACAGTGGCAGCCATACTTAAAGGGGTAACTAAAGTAAAAAAAACTAATTTAGATTTATCCTCAGTAAAAAATAGTTTTATGGTTGTAAACACAAAAAAGACATACCCCTCAACCAGACCCAGGTATACACACCTACTGATCTACTTATCCATTACTGTGGAAGCCATACTTTAAAGGGTAACTAAAGTCAAAAAAACAAATTTTGACCAATCATCAAAAAACTTTGTTTTTTTAACCCCTATCGTGATACAGGTATACACAGCTACTGACCTACCCCTCCATCACTGTTGCAGCCATACTTAAAGGGTAACTAAAGTCAAAAAAACTAATTTTGACCAATCATCAAAAAAGTTTTTTTTTAACTGTCAACCCAACACGGGTACACACACCTACTGATATACTTATCCATTACTATGGCAGCCATACGTAAAGGGTAACTAAAGTAACAAAAACTCATTTTGACCAATCATCAAAAAAGTTAGTATTTTATCCCCCAACCTGATATGAATACACACACACCAATTGACCTACCTTTAATGCATGTGACATATTTAAAGGGTAAGTAAAAAACAACAATGTCCTCTTCATTGACATTATTGAGTTTTAAAATCTGCAGCACAAACACACAAATTCCCTTCCAAAATGCAGTCTTTCAAGCCAAATTCAAAGTTTATACTTAAAGGGCATGTCCACCCCCAAAACTATAATCCCCCCCACTACTGGCCCCATCATGTAGTGTAGTTTAATACTTACCTCACATCCCAGCTCCATATGGTTCTCCTGTAGTCCCCCCCCCAAAGTCCCAAAAACTGCCAAAGTCCATACAGGACTCTGCCTCCTACCTGGCCTCCGGGAGAAGTTTGGCATGCGTACTGCAGCCCTTTTCCCCCTCCCTCTCCCTCCCGATTAGGATTCCCTCCCCCTAGTGTTAATCCCTTTACATATGTCATTCCCCCTGTCCTTCCAGCCCCAACCGCTCTATTTATTTTATTTGAAAGTGCCCCAAACTTTACTTACCTCCCCTCTTTCCTCCGCCGCAATGAACTCCCGGCAGCCATATCCGTGATTGGCTGCCGCTCAGCCAATCACAGACGTGACTGCCGGTCCCGCCCCTCTGCTTGCATTTTCTCGCAAGCAGAGGGCCTGGCAGCGCGGCGGAGGTGAGAGGGGAGGTAAGTGAAGTTTGGGGCATTTTCTAATAAAATAAATAGAGCGGTTGGGCTGGGGGGACAGGGGGAATAACATATAAAAAAATATTTTCGAGGGTGGACATACCCTTTAAACTTTCCCTTTCTAGTTGTCTCTTATTATCTCTCAATAATCTTATGCAGAGTTTGTGTCCTTGTTCTGTGTGCATTTGCGCTAGTCCTGATACTTTGTTGTGCATTCTGGCATTCAGTGGTTCAATAGGCTCTAGGCTTTTATAATCTTGTTTCAGTGCAGGTTTGCTATGAGTCATATGTAACCTTCATGCGCTACCTCACTGTGTGCATGCTTATTGCTCTCTAATGATGATGTCCTGCTGTAGATGTTACTTTAACTAGAATTGCCCATCTATGGAAGTACATTTTATTTCATTGCACATTATTATTATATTTGTAGGCCTGTTATTTGAAGCCTTCATCATCCTGGGAAGGTAATCACTCAAACAGGTTGTTTTGCACTTACCAACATTATTAATAAACCTGTAGAGCCCACTCTGTCCTTCATACCCTATCCTTCACTATAATTCTATTTAATAGATGTTGGAACAGCTTAATGACAAGCATACTGAAACGGCCTATACACTCTAAATGTGCAGGGGAAACGCCATCTACACCTTTGTATTTCTGTTGTGAATAACCGAAAATTGAAGAATATGTTTCCCATATCGTAAAATAGAATTGTAAATGAAAAGCAATTTTTAGTGGGGGTCATAGAAATTAGAAGAAGCTTTACTGCACTTACCAAACTTTGCACCTAAATCAGAAATTGGCAACAGACTGAGGGCATATTAGTCTCTAACAGTAAAACACAGTCTTCAAGTATAACCTATACTTCTATACTTCTATCTTCCGTATAACCTATACAGTAGAATCCAGTTCCTACTTTTTAACCCATCATGTCTTATCTTATCGTCCTATATTCGGTATAGTTTTCTATGGATCAAATGTTGACACATAATTAAGGCTGAGGCCACATTACAACACATTCCTTAACATGCACTTTTCTGGTGCGCTAGTGCGCATTGGCGATCACATGCGCTCCAATAAATGGATTGCAGCGCACCTACAAGGCTAGGTACCAATGTCTATTCCCGTTTAAAAGTCACGTTAACCCATGTACCAAGGGTTAACGTGATTTTAAAGGGCATCTATAGTGGGAAAATGAACTTTTTTTTCCTTTCTATCCATGTGTTCTATAATTCCCCACATCCCCCAGAGTGTCTTCACTTTTTTCAGATTCCCTCTCTGTCCTGAGATACACCAGTTAGAAGAATACGTGATTGCATTCCTCTACTCCAACTTGGACTGTCAATCAAATCCCTGTGACCTGATCCCCCCTTCCTGCTCTGTAATAAACATAGAGATAAGAGCATTAGCAGGGGAAGAGAGGTAGCTTTGATGGTAGATATAAGGCTGCACTTGACCCCCCTTCTTAATAGCTTTCACTGATTGATGATGGGTCACAAAGTGAGAGATCGTAAACTGTACTGTTCTCCTTCTTCTTCTTGTCTCCAGGACAGCTTGCTTTCTATTGGCCACTGTGTGTGGGTGTGTTTTCAGGATGTTGAACTTTTAACTCCTACTGCACATGATAAGCTTGTCGGTTAGTCGGAATTGAGACATGGAGGAGGTAACAGAGGGGAGGCGGAAGGGGAGAGTGCTGCACACAGATCTGACACCATGGTTAAACAGAGTCACTGACAGAGATAGTATTAAGGCAGCACAGAGTACATGAATTTAACTTTGCAAAGGGGCAATGTGTTTTTTTCACTATAGATGCCCTTTAAGACAAAACTTACGGTGGTTGCAGCAGTGTGAACATACTGTGTCGTGGAGCCGCCACTCCCTGTACCCTGTTGCGTACGGTGGATGATAGGCAGCCACGCAACACGGCAAAGTCATGTGGTGAGGTGACTCAGGGGTCAGGAGAAGCTGCGTGGCAAGACTGTGGAGGGAGCGGCCAGCCAGACTGTGGAGCAGGGTTTTTTGGGGGGGAGGGGGGAACAACTCCACCAGCCAGGGGGATTTGGAGCTTAAAGTGAAATTTATGGTGTCTAAACCTATAAATGGGGTGTGTGTAGCCTAAACCTTTGACTGGGGGAATCTACAAGCATTTTTTTGGACATTTTACCCACTTGGCTCCGGGTAATTCAATATTGAGTTTGTACAAACAAAGCTTTTTGGCTAGCACATCTTGGGGTCTCTATGAGTAAGGATGTGAAATCCGAAACGCGTAAGAAGACCATGCTGTGCTCTATTTGTTTGCAATTTGGCAATTTTATCATGCACTAATAAAGAATGTAACACTTTTACCCGGACATGAGCCGTTAATTCTTGAAGGTCTGTGGGAGCAGTGCTAAGCTGTCCATTGGAGGAGGAAAGAGGAGTTGATGTGATTAGCAAAGTGGGGACAGGACAAGCCCCAGGCAGAAGCACGCCCAGCAGCTCAGCTCCGGTAAGAGACACGAGTGAGAGGAGTCGGGCCCGATCGACCGCACGGAAAGGAGAGTTCCCCGTTTGCACAGAAGAGTCGCGGCAGAGGGAAGGTAAAGCGGCCTTGAGTTACCAAGTTTGTACATCTTGAGGATGGCTTCATGGTAGCCAAAATGCGTAGCTGTTTGTACATTAAATAAATGAGGATGACCCATAAACTGCTGGGGGAAATGGATTAATGGTGGGGGGATCCAGGGAAATTTCCGATTGCCACTTGGAGTCAGGAAGGAATTTTTTTCCCCTTCATAAATTTGGTGGGGTTTTTTTTGCCTTCCTCTGGATCAACAGTTAGGCAGGAAATGAGGATATTGCTACATGGGTTGGACTGGATGGACATATGTCTTTATTTAACCTCAAATACTATATACTATATGGGGCTGGCCTCAGTGGCCTGGGCCCTCCCTGGGGACTTATCATGGGCCTATGAATGTATAGGGACTTGGGGAGATATTATTAGGGGTATGCAGTCATAGGGACTGCTGGGAGATATTAGTTATGGGTCTCTGTATAGGGAGAGGTTAGGGGTGTACCATCATGGGGGGTGCTGGTAGATTTTGGTGATGGGTCTCGGTATATGGAGGGGTATGTGGTCATGATTTTGTCATATATATTATATTATATGTACCTGAATGATGATTAATGTATTCCTCATAAATAAATGTTTCCGAAATACTCAATTCCCATGTGCAGGGCAGCCAGGACCACAGCTACACAGTGACAGTGTGAGTTTTTTGTGGGGGGGAAAAAAGCGCCTTTTTGTGTGTCGGTTTTTGGAAACCTTTGGGGTGGGCCTTGCTGGGTGCCTGTCAGTCTTTTTAATTCCATCTCAGAATATTATAAGTGAGATTATAATAATTCTAATAAATCTAATTCAGTGTTCTGAGGCTTTAGTTTCCCTTTAAATTTAAAAAGGCCTTCTATTTCTTCTTAAAGAGTATGCAAAATACCTAGTTATTCTACATATTCTTTCATTTTGAAAAATCTGTTGATTTCAATTTCATCCACTTTGCTCTTTGTTGGTAGTGCGCTGCCATTTATGTTCTTAAACAGCCCTTCTTTCCCCTTCCTTATGTTCCTAACATTTATTTCTACTGATTGGCTGTTGGGTGAATCAAACGATCCCTCAGTTGTTGAGAAAAAATATGAACAAGAGTCAAGGGCAAGACCATAACGGTCTATATTAGGGGTCCTGCAAACAGGAACTCAGTATTTTAGATGCCTTAAGGGGAGGACTGGGACCTTTTGGCCTGCTATGGTCACACACTATGTTTAAGTTACGCCCATTTGTAAGACCACTATTATCATTTTACATTGTTGCCTGCAACATTTTCTAGGGTATGGTGTGGCTGTAGGACAATTGTAGTCCTAAAATCCCCCCTCCCCCCCATTACAAGTACCCGGGGTGAGGACCTAAATTGCAAAGTCCTCACCCCATTTTCTAAGTCATACTTATCCAAAGTTTCCTTTGTTCCTAATGAACTGGAGGGCTGACTAACACCAGCTAATGAACTGGAGCGCTGGCACTAAATAATAAACGGGGGGCTGAATAACACTGGCTAATGAACTGGGGGGCTGACAATACTGGTCTATAAACTGGGGGTCTGACGACACTGGCTAATGAATTGGAGGGTTGACTTACACTGGCTAACCAACTAAAGGACGGACAACAATAGCTAATGACCTGATGGCTGACAACAATGGCTAATCACCTGATGGCTGACAACACTAGCTAATGAACTGAAGGACTGACAACACTGGCTAATGAACTGGGGGGCTGACTAGCACTGCTAATGAACTTGAGGGCTGACTTGTAAACGATCTGAAGGAGGATGAGTTTCCTGCTCCTTCCCCATGTTTGAGCTAGAGGCGTGCGCTGTGCCTTTCATGCACTTAGTAATTGCTTCTGTGGCAGCCCAAGTTTTTCATTGGAAACCAGCCCAGGGGGCATTTTTTCCTTCAGCCTACTGGGCCAGTCCCCCCCTGGATGCCTTTATTTATACACAGACAAAATGCTGAATGAGCAGGTTAAGGTAACTGGGATGGAAAAATAATATTCTGGGTTTTTTTTAAACATATTGTGCATCATTTTTATACTGAATATCTCATTTAAGCTTTCTGACAATGCCTACATGTAAAGTAATTTCACCTCAACAGTGCTTTTTTAAAATGATTTAACCCATTATGTACCAGAAGCTTACTAATACACGTATGCACTTGTTTAGATGATGTGTTGTGTAAAGGTAATTTTCTCATTGAAAGTTAACATTTTCACATGTTTTTTTTCTGTGCGTTTTTTTTTTTTTTTTTCCCCCCCCCCCCCAGAATACCAGAACCATAGTCAAGCGTAAGAAGCTGTGTGGAGCAGCAGACAAAAAAATATGTGAAAGTAAAGCAGCTGCTTTAGCTAAGCAAAAGGGAGCAATCCTGAAGTTCCAGGGGATCAGGGGATGCAGCCGGAGCCGGATGTAGTCAGGGAACAGAAGAATCTTCTGGTATCACAACACTGTCAGAACCAATAGTGATGCCAATGAAAAATTGCTAAGTTCTCCAACACCACTTGGTGCCGAAATGGAAAAACATGCTACCGCAGTAACTGAGCAACCTGTGCCAGAGGAGGAAATGATTGAGAAAAACATGCCCGAGGTGGAAACAAATGAGCCAAGTCATCAGTGCATTGAGTTCAATTTGTGGCTACTGACAGACCCTGCACTGTGGATGGAACTGAGCAACGAACTAAGGCATTTTCTGGCGTCACATGGTCCACAGCAGGTCAACCAGTTTCAATTTCCAAAGGACAAAAAAGAAGTTTTCATTGGAGATATTACAGACAGGAATTACCATATTTAGAGACCGTTGAGAAACAGTGGCTTCTGTACTCGGAAAGCAGAAATGCGGTATTTTGTTTCTGCTGCAAAATATTTCCTTCCAAGGCTGACAATATAATTAGATTATTGTCCACTCACGAAAAAGCAGAATACCACACAAGGTCATTCTGCAAATGGAAAGATCTGGAGACAAGAATACGACTACATTTAACCATTGAAGAAACAAATAAAGAACTGGTCATATCTGAAACTCAGCACTGGAGAAAAGTTTTGAAAAGACTCATTATACTTGTGAGAACTCTGGCTATGCAGAACATCGCATTTCGGGGGAAGTCAAAGGTATATGAAAGGAGCAACAGCAATTTTCTCAAATTTGTTGAAGTTATAAGTGAATTTGATGCAGTTCTTGAGAAGCATGTAAAAAGAATTGTCAACCAGGAGACACATAATCACTATCTTGGTCCTGGCATCCAGAATGAAATAATTGATTTACTGCCTCTGCAAATAAGAGAGAAGATTTTGGTGCAATGTAATAATAAAAGTATTAAAATATTAGTATTTATATTGGACTGCACTCCAGACATCAGTCATATAGAACAAATTATGTTGATGGTCCGTTTTGTTACAGCGATGGAAGATCCTGAAAGTGGCTCAGAAAATGTTTCCATCAAAGAGCACTTTCTGTCATTTATTATAAGTGGATGACACAACAGGAGCAGGGATAACAAAGGTGCTGCTTTAAGAATCTAGAAGCTTTTAGAATGAACTACAAGATATGCGGGGCCAAGGCTATGACAACGGGTCTAACATACAAGGTAAAAGCAAAGGTGTACAGGCTCAGGTATGAGGCTTATACCCTAGAGTTTTCTATGTGCCGTGCAATTCGCATTCATTGAATCTTGATATTAGTGATGCTGCATCCTCCTGTGTTGAGGCAGTAGGTTTTTTGGGTATAATCCAGAGCCTTTATGTGTTCTTCTCTGCATCAACACATCAGTGGAATGTTTTGAAGCAAAACCTTAAACCATTTAGTACCACTGGCTAGGAAAGCCGCATAGATGTTGTTAAAGCTGTCTGAAACCAGCCTGGGAATATAGATGATGTCCTCACTGCTGTTATGGAAGATCCAACTTCCAGGAACAACTAAGTTTAAAACCATTTCTGACGCTGGAGGCCTCCAGAAAAAAAATTGCAACTTTAAATATGTATGTGGATTAGTTGTGTGGTATAACATATTATTTGAAGTTAACGTCACAAGTAAAAGACTCCAGGAAATGGAGGCAGATCTATATGGTGCAGTAGAACAGATAGAAAATACCAGGCTGTACCTGCAAAATTATCGGTCAGATGAAAAATGTGAAGATCATCAAGACTGCTCAAAAATTAGCTGAAGAACTAGGCATAATGAGACACTTTGACTATGAATCACGGGATGAACAGATTACAGATCCAAAGCAAAGGTTTAAAGTGGATTTTTTTTTTACTTAGTTCTAGATTGTGTATGGAAATCACTACAAGATTGTTTTGAGCAGCTCAAAGAGCACAGTTGAATGTTTGGTTTACTGTATACAATCCCAAAAGCCATGGATTCCACGAGGGAAGACATTCGTCAGCAGTGTGATCATTTGGAAAAAGCACTTTCTCATAATGGCCAATGAGATATTGATGCTGATTCGTTGTGCTATGAGCTATATGCACTGTAAGACCCCATGGGCAGTTCTACAGTATAGCTACAAAAACAAAATGAGCACAATCTTTCCAAACGTCTGTGTTGCCATTCGTATTACTTACCCTTCCAGTTACTGTTGTAGGTAGTTAAGTGGTGAATGCAGTTTTTCCAAGTTAAAACTAATAAAAACTTATCTACGGTCTACGATGACACAAGATAGGCTTGTTGGACTTGCAACAATATCTATTGAACATGAGTTGGCTCACAGCTTAAATCTTGATGATGCAATTCAAGTGTTTGCTTCTCAGAAGGCAAGGAGGGCACCTTTGTGAGCCAATATTCTATAGAAAACATTCACAAGTCTTGCCATTGTTTTGACACATTGTCAGTTATTGTGTTCTGAACAATGTCTTTAAATACCTCTTGTTTTGAAAGATTTTTTTTTATTACTGCACTTTATTTTTCATTATTGCACTATTTAATATTCATATTTGAAATTGTTTTTATGTTCTTTTTACAGAAGTTTCTGTGTTTGGTGAGTGGTTCACCAATAAAAGGAAATCCACTTGAATAGTGTGTATCTAAGTACTTTTTTTGGTGATGCTATTGCTATAGCTTTACAGTCCCTAGGTTAAGGACTGACTGATGTAGCACCTTATAAATGACTGGCAAATTGCCATGGGGTGTGCCTGGGCCCAAACTGAATACTAAAAGACATCTACCTGCTGTAGCCTCATCCACAGGAAAAGATACATTCTCCAATCAACTCGGGAGGTGATGTCACTGGCAGGCTAACAACAGAAACCATTTGCATTCATGGTAAGACATTGTCTGCATTACCAAACACATACGTATACACACTTGTATGTCCACTGCTTTACTAAAATTTCCTTTCCAGGGGATCCTCATTTCAAAGAGCTGAGCAGTCTCCAAGTCTCCACCTGCTATGGGGCTATGTGTATATACACAAATAGAAGAAAATTGGTGCACTTCTGGGTCTTGTTTGGATATGGATATAAACAAGTGTTTGTTGTTTTTATGTATTTGAGAATACAGAACAAAAGAAATCAAGTTTTTGTTGTTAAATATGATGTTCACTAAAGTGCACTGTTCATTTGGCTTGATAAAGGCCCCAGGTGCCTTGCCCAAACGATTGCACAAAAATAAATTGATTTTGGTCTGAAACAAGACCCAGGAGTGCACCAATTTTCTTCTATTTTGTACATATGGTGATCCATTTTGGTGGCACCCGGACATATTGGAGGAGCTAGAAGTGAGTGCTAGTCTGTATATATATATATATATATATACACACAGACTAGTAGGCACTCACTTCTAGCTCTAGCTTATTGAATTTTCCATTGTAACAGATATGATGTTGTTATATGGTTAGGTTAGCTTTAGTTAGTTTGTTAGGTTAGGTTAGACTAGTTAGGTTACTTAGGGTCCTGCTGAAAGTGTCTACCTTGTAAAGGTGGCAGGCTTACAAGGTATGATAATATGGATACTGAATCTATACATAGTGTCTTTAAAAGATATGAAAAGTTACCTACACAAGAAACAAAAACTTGGTGGGTCCGTGATTGGATAGTGGCTAAGAGGTGTTATAGGAACACCCAGAGTAAGGTGTCAAAACAGCATTGTACATGGCAGACAGTTGGTATCAAACCCCCCCCCACCTCTATTTAGGCTTGGTTTCTTTATTTTCACATAAATGGTCTCCTTGACACCTCTCTTGAACCAGTCACGTTCCTTTGCCAATATGTTAACATTACAATCTTCAAAGGTATGTCCTTTATCCTTAAGATGCAGGTACACGGCTGAGTCCTGACCCGAGGAATTGGCTCTTCTGTGCTGGGCCATACGTTGATGCAGTTGCTGTTTGGTCTCCCCCACATACAAATCAGAGCATTCTTCACTGCACTGCACTGCATATATGATGTCGCTTTTCTTGTGTTTCGGTATTGGGTCTTTCGGATGTACCAATTGTTGCCTCAGTGTGTTGTTCGGTTTAAAGCCCACAGGGATACGGTGTTTTTTGAAAATTCTTCTTAATTTCTCGGAGACCCCTGCTATATGGGATGACCATGTTCTTTCTCCTGTCTTGCTTTTTCCCTTCACTGTTGGTATTTGTGTGCTTTTCTTTCCTTCTACTCTTTCCTTAACAAAGGCCCAGTCTGGATATTGACAAGTTTTAAGGGCTCCTCTGAGATGTTTCATTTCTTTAGCCTTCGCCTCTGTGCTAGTGGGGATGTTCTCAGCTCTGTGTTGCAGGGTTCTGATGACACCCAGCTTGTGATCTAAAGGGTGGTGGGAGTCAAACATCAAATACTGATCTGTGTGTGTTGGTTTTCTGTAAACCTCTACTTCCAGTTTACCATTTTCCTTAACTTCTACCAAGCAGTCCAAAAAAGCCAGTTTTTTGTTTTGTACCTCTTCCCTTGTAAATTTGATATTTTGGTCTACCGCATTAGTGTTCTGTGAAAGCTTGTACTTCCTTCTGGTGGATTTTAACCCAGGTGTCATCCACATATCTGAACCAGTGGCTGGGTGCTATGCCCTTAAAGGTATTAAGCGCCTGTTTTTCTACTTCCTCCATGTAAAGGTTGGCCACAATGGGTGAAACTGGAGATCCCATAGCACATCCGTGTTTTTGCTTATAGAACTTATCCCTGTATTGGAAATAGGTGGTATTCAGGCACAAGTCCAGTAAGGAACACACCTGTTCTGGGTTGAGATCAGTTCTGCTGGTAAGATTGCTGTCTTGGCCCAGCCGTTTTCTCACCATGTCAACAGCCTCCTTGGTGGGTATACAAGTGAAGAGAGATGTCACATCATAGGACACCATAGTTTCTTCTGCACCGAGTACTATATTTTCAATCTTGTTGGTGAAATATATTGGTGGGATATTGTATCAATGGAAAAATATATTGATTTATGTTTGATACCTAGAGGGTTACGGATTAAGTAATATCCCACTTTTGCAGATACAAGTTCACGGGTATGAAGGATTGAAATTTGGTACTTTCAGATTGTTCTTTCAGATTAATGAAAATGGTGGTGGAACATAAAAATTTAACCCTCATGGGAATTGGGAATGAGATACTTGAGGTTAAAAATTTATTAAGTACTTTTGAAGTTGATGAGGTCTATAATGAACAAGTAATCCTATATTGTAAAAAATTTCTTTCAAGCATTATAGTTTCCCAAGGGAGCAAAGATTGGAATACATTAAAGGAAATACATTTACTATATGTGTGTACCTATAGACAGCTTTCAAGTAGTTCTCGAGTTAATGTCAGGTAATTTTTTTTGACATTTTGTTGTTGGGAATATTTTACTTCCAGCAAAAGACCTCCACTTCCTTGTCTTCAAAGGTCAACAAGATTGTTATGTGTTAAATCTTTACTCTATTCCAGTCTCTTGTACAGAAAGTGTGCAGTAGTGGTAGTGGAATTGCTGCTGTAACATGCTAGGGACATATTTAAACGATCGCTAACATCAGCGATTGCAGATTGTCGCACATCGCCACAAAGCAATCTTTATTATTGCCATATTTAGAAAGCCAATCATTATTGCTGTAAAAAGTTTTGCGACAGGGTGGGGGTGGAGGCAACGATAGGGTGTATGGTTGGCAGAGGCGACACTGGCAATGGGGGGTGGGATGGCCTCCCCCCACCTCCACAGGCAGGGACCCACACCCAATCAGATGTCATTAAAAGAGCCTTTGGGGGCTTAAGGGATCCCACAGCTCAAAACCAGGACACTCCTTCTTTGGGGACAAGGGCATTTCTAAGTGCTGCAAGGGCACCTTCCCAGCAGCCCCTTACACCTCACCTTGTCCCACCACAACCCCAACCCCGTGGTGCGGCACCCCCTTCCCAGCAGCCCCTCCCACCCCACAGTGATAACTTCGGACACCCCAAACTTGGCAACTTGAAATGGACATATTTACCTACTTTATCAATAGCGCTAAGTCCGTTTTTGCTAATAACGCCGGCGATAAGTTAACGGACCTTTATAAATATGCCCCCTAATCTTTAACAAATTCTTAATTTAAATTGCTTGTGAAGGTTCTCATTCATCCAGGTCATGGTATATCTGTTGTATTCAATTAGATCAACTGGACTTGAAATGTAGTTCTTGAAGACGTTTCGCTAGTCATCCGACTGGCTTTCTCAATTCAGAATGACTTGTACAAGAATCTGTGGCAATTATGTACCCTGGAAAATCCCAATTAGCATATCACAGCCAGGTGTTAAGGGTGTGATTAGATAGTGGCTAAGAGGTGTTATAGGAACGCCCAGAGTAAGGTGTTTAAACAGCATTGTACATGACAGACAGTTGGTGTCGAACCCCCCCACCTCTATTTAGGCTTGGTTTCTTTACACAACACACTGAGGCAGCAATTGGTACACTGAGGCAGCAATTGGTACATCCGAAAGACCCAATACCAAAACACAAGAAAAGCGACATCATATATGCAGTGCAGTGCAGTGAAGAATGCTCTGATTTGTATGTGGGGGAGACCAAACAACAACTGCATCAACGTATGGCCCAGCACAGAAGAGCCAATTCCTCGGGTCAGGACTCAGCCGTGTATCTGCATCTTAAGGATAAAGGACATACCTTTGAAGATTGTAATGTTAACATACTGGCGAAGGAACGCGACTGGTTCAAGAGAGGTGTTAAGGAGGCCATTTATGTGAAAATAAAGAAACCAAGCCTAAATAGAGGTGGGGGGGTTCGACATCAACTGTCTGCCATGTACAATGCTGTTTTGACACCTTACTCTGGGCGTTCCTATAACACCTCTTAGCCACTATCCAATCACGCCCTTAAAGGGCATGTCCACCCCGAAATTTAACTTTTGATATGTGGTAGGGCATGCTCCCCCAGCCCCAACCGCATTAATATAATTGTTAGAAAGTCCCCCGATTCTTACTTACCTGCCCTCTCTCCTCCGCCGCAGTGTTCAGGCCCTCTGCTTACATGGAATTGCAAGCAGGGGGCGGGACCGGCAGCCGAGTCCGTGATTGGCTGAGAGGCAGGGAGGGCTGCACTGAGCATGCCTCAACCTTGATGAGGTTGAGGAAGTCTCAGGAACAGCATGAGTCACACACTGCTCCTACACAGCAGTTTCCTGGACTTTGGAGGGGCACAGCAGGGGAACTATTTTGAGCAGGAATGTAAGGTAAGGATTGTTTTAAACTACTTGATGTGGCCAGTAAGGGGTTAAATTTTAGTTTTGGGGGTGGACATGCCCTTTAACGCTTGGCTGTGATATGCTAATTGGGATTTTCCAGGGTACATAATTGCCACAGATTCTTGTACAAGTCATTCTGAATTGAGAAAGCCAGTCGGATGACTAGCGAAACGTCTTCAAGAACTACATTTCAAGTCCAGTTGATCTAATTGAATACAACATATATACTTAATTTAAATTCAAATAAAACCTATGAATTTATGTTTACCAGATTCTCAAATGAATATTTATAACTACAAAAAAATCCTCAAACTTACCTGAGCCAAAAATCTAATTTCAACTATCTTTCCTTTTTACTTATCCAAGTCTGTTGTCTGTTGGGGCCCCTGTGCAAAACATTGTGTTAAGGGCCTCTTTAAGCCATTAACTCATCAAGGTATCAAGGTCTGGGCACCCCTTAATAGTTGAGACCCTAGCCACCCCCACCACTATGGTGACAGCTGCTTTATATAGTGGGAAAAGAAAATTCAGTTGCAGATTAATATTGATGAGAGGATAACACATTCTATTAAAGGGCAAGTCCAGCCCTCAAATGAACTTGACTTATATAAAGGTAAATCACCCCCCAAAACCCTAAACTGTAATAGTTTGAAATCTGAAATATATAAGTCTAACCTGAAATCCTGCAAAATGTTCTGTTGCCCCTGTTTCTGCTTCCTGGTTCTTCCAATTAGCAACTTTCAGTTATGGATTTGAAGTATATAAAAGTAAGAGGGGCACACTACTTCTTGGTGAACTTCACAATTTATTAGTGCAAAAACAAAGTTTTGCGGTGCTTACTGCCTCCTTCCTCAGGTATAACCAGTGCTTTTACCCTGTAACCATTTATACCCTTATAGCTCCTCCACCAGTGTTGCATAAATTTGAGAGATGGGTGAGGGACCAAAGTGAGGCAACTCTGCTCACTCCCAACCCATATGGTATTTAAGTGCAAAACAAAATTATATAACAGAGCCATACTATTAAAGTGCAATCTAAACGACAGAGAATCAATGCTTAAAACATTATTCAGTTAAACACAACAATCATACATATGTATTATGTGTTTTAAATAAGTCATTATACAGTGTATACATATATCTCAATATTGTATCAGGTATTAACATATATAAAGTGCATAATCAAGTTAAAACAGTGTGTATAATATAAAGTGCTACATTTAATAAAATCAGTATACCACAGTATCATAAGCCAGTGCTATATTAAAAATTGTGCTTGCTTTCATATTATATTATTATTTCCAAGTATTTTTTAAAAAGTCCTACGTTTCCTTTCATTCTCCCATTCTAGATGGTAGTCTGAAGCCTGAGTCAAAGTACAAAAATATGTAAGACAATTAGATTTTATATTAATGAAGACTATGTGCTTATATATAAGTTTAACTCACTTCTTTCTTTATTCCTTTATTGTCTCGTTCTGGTTATAACATGGGAAAAGGTAACCGCACAGGATCATAGGAAGCTGTTTAGTCCTGATCGAGTCTTTGTTCATCCCTTTAGGATTCCCTGTCTGTAGTTCAGGTATCCCACCCCTCCCAGATCGTCTGGGAGTCTCCGTCATTCTGGGGTGGTCTCCCGCACTTCCGTGAGACCACCCCAAACTCCCGGACTTGAGAGGAGACTTGAGTCTCCTCCCAAGTCACGCCCACTTTGCAGGGCCACGCCCCAGAATGCCCTTAAACCCTTCTCCAATCATCCAAGACAACTGGCCATGCTCCGTGTGATGTCACGCCTCGCCCCCTGCGTGACGTTGCGCCCCGTGCCACACCCCCTTTTCCCACCCCCTTGTCTGGTAGTTTGTCTATCCAATATGTTTCCTGTTCAATAAAGATTTTTTAATTCATTTTAATAGGTATATTACCCCTTTAGTAGAGCAGGCAGGGGCGTATTAAGGGCAAAAGGGCAAATGCCCCGGGGGCCCCACCACCGGATTCTTTATTTTACGTTTAAAAAAAAAAAAATTCAGAATCCCCACAGACTGATATACTCATCATACACAGTCTCTGTCTTTCCCAAGCCAGTGTTAGTCTCTGAACAAGGCCAGACTGTTGGACCCAGGGGAGTGCAGGGCAGTGTCTTCAGCTTATTCTGATTGGTCCAACCAGCCATTGCCAATTTTCATGGAGATAGGGAAAGAGGAGGGGAGTGGGCGGAGCCTTATAGTAGGCCAGAAGTAGTGGCTTCTTGAACTGTGAAGGTGTGTATACAGGGACGGATTTACACTTTTTTCTCCCCTAGGCCAGCTAACTTGCACTTCCTTTTCCCCTCACCCCCCACCCGTACGTGGTAATTCATTGGCTGAAGCGGAGCTTTGTGAGTGGGAGAGGGACCTGGTGCCCATAGCAAATCAGCAATCGCTGCACATTTAACAGAGACCGGTAAGGCTCTGTTGTGTGCCAAATAATGTGCATTGTGTAAATTTAATATGGAGATGCAATACTGCCTAACTTGATAAAAAAAAAATTGTTTTATTTTGCCGCCCCCGGTGGCTGTGCCGCCCTAGGCCACGGCCTAGGTGGCCTAGTGGGAAATCCGGCCCTGTGTGTATCAGGTATGGAATTGGAACTGTGGGTGACTTTGTTGCAACTAAAAAATAAATAGTTATAATAATATATAAAATATAATAATATATCTGAAATCCTATTCATACAAGTCTCCCCAAGCCCTGAGATCGCACTGCTGGGACGTGAAATAGAGAGTCTGTCCAAACCCCACAACCGTTTAATACAATATATGCTTTTGGTGGCGAAGACTCATGTGAGAGCTCAATGGAGACAAAGGACACTCTCTATAGAAATGGTAATAAAAAGGATAAACTCCATTATGAATTTATGACTTATGAACTCATGTTCCACATGCAGCTTGACACCATGCATCTCTATGACAGAATATGGATGGCATGGCTAGCAAGCACCTATACAATAGATATATACCAATACAATGACAGCTCCAAAAGTTAACTACACCAACACCCCAGCCCCTCCTCGCAAAACAAACAAACGACCGCCCAGAACCTATATCAGAGACCCAACGCCCTTAATCAACACTCTAACATTACCTAAGGAACATTACCTAAGGAAAAAAAGATGGTACAAACAAATGATATCAATATGCTAGTTATTAAACTGTTATTTCTCTTTTTCTGTTATTTCGGTTGAATTATATATTCAATTATGTTATACTTTGCAGAAAGAAAAAAAATGCTTGGAATGTTTCACAGAACACAATGTTTAATACGAATGATGTGATGTGAAGATATGATTTGATATAACTCGAAATGTAATGTCATGACATTCTATATATATGCATTACCAAGCATTCAATAAAAATCTATTGAACACTAAAAAATAAATAGTAAAGGAAACTATAATGGAGGGCACAGTTTAAGGGTAGAGATGGGATCCGGGTGGGACACAAACAATTTTTTAAAAATTAACGAATATAGCCCTGTAGTAGTGAAAATTATCGAATATTCATTACGGTTTCCGATTTTCGGGATTATTGTGGACACTATACTGACTTTATGCGACTAGGGGTATCCGGGCCTCCTTCTTCTTTAGTGCGTGGACCTTTCAATTTGCATAACTCTATCACATTCATTTGCTAATATGACTGCATCATACCCTCTCCTAGTAAATTTATTGCACATTTCCAATTCAGAGGATATATCAACATATTTTAAAGGACATGTATACCCCTCAAAACAAACATTTAACCAACTACTGGCCCCACTGTAAAGTTTACAAAAATCTTTACCCTCACATCTCTGCTCCTTATGGTTCTCCTGCAGTGACTGTCTAAAGATCAAGAAACTGAAGAAAATGAGCTGTCTTCCTGTCAAAAAGTTTCTTCCTCCTTGACCTTCAGGAGGGATTGTGACGTGCAGGGGAGCCCTTCCCCCCACCTCCCTCCCTCCCTCTGGATCCCTCCATGGCTGAATAGCATTAAAGGGAGTGTCCACCCCTCTTTCCAAAAACTGACATAATGTAGATAACCCCCCAAAACCTTAACTTTGTTTTAGTCACAATTTACTAATCAGCTCCCACACAGAGTTATTATACTCACAAGCTCCTCGCTCCACCGCCGCTTCCGGGTTCTTCTCCCAGTCTCCACTGGCATAAGTTTGCCCACAGTAACTGGTACCTACAAGTTTGCCCACAGTAACTGGTACATTCAAGTTTGCCCATAGTGACTGCCTGGTACATTTGTTTGCCCACAGTGACTGGTACATAAATGTTTTCCCACAGTAACTGGTACGTACATTAAGTTTGCCATCAGTAACTGGTACATACAAGTTTTCCCACAGTAAGTACTTACTGTTGAGATGTGATCAGCATATAACAGCAATGTGTCATGCAATCAACATCTTGCATTCAGGAGGTCCCTAACATCTTGCAGTTATTTGATGATCAGGGCACATTCCAGGGTATTTATTGCCAACTGATTATTGTACAAGTTATTCTGAATTGACAATGCCAATCAAATGACTAGCGAAATGTCTTTAAGAACTAAACATCAAGTTTAGTTGATCTTACTGAATATCAGATATTTCTAACCAAGGTTTTGCTCATTCGTTTGTTGGCCGAATACATTTAATTATTTATATACCTCCAAAAAGAAAAAACACAGATTAATTTGTATGAATATGACTGGGCTGCCTTTTACAACTAGTCGACTTATAACCCAAGCCACTCTCTCAATGCACCTATCACACAGTGGCTGAAAGGGGGGAACAATGAACAGTAGGGAAAGCTATATTGCATATCTTAAAGTTGTTCAACCAAACATTCCATAAGACAGTCAAATAGAACTATGAAACCAAAAATTATTATTACAAAAAAGTGATTAGTGGTGATAATTTAATTTGTTGTGGTGGCATGTCAATCTGTCAATTTAAAGAACTTTAAAACAGATTTTAACTATATTTAAGAATATGTCTATATTTTTAAAATTTACAGCAATATACCAATGGTATTGCATACACAATTCCTTAAAAATGTCTATTAACTCATTAAAGGAGAACTAAACTTATTTTTTTTTAAAATCCAAATTTTCTTCCCAGGGCACCTATATATTTTATGATTCTTCTCTAATAATTTGCATTTACATCCTTAACTCCGCACACTATCCCATGCTCGCCACTTAGCTGTATTTTTGATGTATTGGTAGACGATATCTGGTCTGGTCATGAACAAACTTTCCTCCAGACAGCTTTATTCTATGCACGTAAAACTATTGTATTGAGGTGGCTATCAGAGAGAAAGCCAAAACTTAAGAGATGGATAAAACTAATTAATGAAGATCTACCATTACTTAAATTGATATATAGACACAGGAAATCCCGCGATAAATTTGGGAAGATATGGGGGGGGATGGACACAACTACCACTATAATTTAACATCCATAATGACACTACTGAGGTAATTCCACTGACTAAAATAAAGGACAAAAGGCGGTGTTTGCTGGCCAACCCGGGCTGGTGAAACCCAAACAACTGACACTTCAAGAGTGAGTAACCAAACCAGATCAAAATATTAATATATGTTGTTTATTGTTTATAGATATAAATACAGAATTATGTGAACAATGCCAATGACAATACATAAATGCATAATATAATTTTTCTGCCATTAAATCAATACGATTTTAAAAGAATTTAACAATGCAAATTGTAATGTAACTGATTTTACTCATTGGTATACAAAATAAAATGTATTTAAAAAAATAAATAAAAACTCCCTGATAAAATTTTGAAAGTTGCTTGTTAACCTGCAATTTAATTACCAGCCAGTGTGAATTACTGACAGCCTTCCTGTGGCGATTTTTCTGTCATGTTTTTTTTTAATATTTCCATTATGTTTTTAGCAAAAGATATAGATTCTACATGTACTAGTTCTGTTGAGATAGGGGTATAAAGCCTTGCTTTTAGAAAGACAGAGCGCATGAGGTTGCAGGTTCGATTCCCCAGACTTAATTTTCATTCAGTTTATTACATCCATGGCAGTTGATTATTTACATTTTGTGTATAAAAAGCAAAGGGATATACCATTTTTAGAGACAAAATCATTTGTATATATAGTTAATTTATAAAGTGACACTTGGGAATGTAGCGCTGTAAAATAACAAAACACAAAAAAGTAGTACAAGGTGTACAAATACACAAATAGTTCAGTACATAAATATATATATTATATAAATATAATTATAACTATATATGTACTAAAGCCTTGCCACAAGAGGAAAGTGGGTCCCTGCTCAGTAGAGTTTACAATCTAGTTAGGAGAGTTACAAACAGATACAAAGAAAAGGGTAGATGTGCAGTAGTAAGACTTATGCAGTGCAAATAAAACAATTACATACAGGGCTGGTTACCAAATACTGTAGGTAGGATGTAAGGATACATTTAAACCTGCTAATTGAAGTTTCTTGATGAAAAATGAGGTGAATAAATTTGTTTACACAAATACTACACTGAAATACTTGTTTTGTGTCAGGGAGAGGAAGAATCCCTGTACTGATTGGCTGTTAGCTTTGAGAAAGCATGGCTAATGGTTGACTGACATTACCAAAGGAGTGGTTGAAAGCAAGCTATGCTCCTGAGCATGCTCGTAACCAGCACGCAACTGAAAAGGAGAAGACGGGACTTCTAGTGAGGGATTGTAGTTGTGTTAGTTCTATTTACTCAGCGTGGAAGTGTCAGAGAAATGTAAGATAAAAACAAAAGTTAAATTTTTAGGGGTAATGCTTCAAAGCATATTAACTTATTAAAGTGTCTTGGATGGCTCAAAGTTAAGGATTGCTATTGTTATTATTACTTTCTGATTATAGTGCAAAGTATGTAGGCAAAGTTATAACTGCATGGTGCTGTACTGAGTTAATTTATAGATTTATACTTTAACTTACAGTATTTATGGGGAGTGCTCCGAACATTTACCAACGCACCTAGAAGAAAACCTGACACCCACTGTTTTCTATAAAATTTTCCTACGTTGTGCACATCACAGGTTCATGGTTCAGTCCAGTTATTACCTGGGAGGAGTAATTAATCTCAGCTGTACATTGCTTAGCTGTTCCTAAATTGGTACCACCAATCCTCTTCATACATCAGCATGTTGGCTGATTGTAGATCTTATTATTTAAGTATTTGTTTTTCTCTGCCAAAGCCTGCCTTAGCCCCAATAGTTTTGTCCAAGTACAGTACCTCTATTCCTGTCCCTGCTCTTGTATTAGCTGCCCTACTGACCCAATGCCGATATAGACCTTGTCCAGTCACCTTTTGTTTCAAGCTGTTACTCTACCTGTTTAGACCAATATCTCTTACTGCCATTTGGATTTGTACACTGGCTTTTTCTATTGTACCTTTCACTGCCTTCAGCACTGACAGCCCTGTTTTTCAGCACCCAATGAAGGGGAGGCCCCCAAAATGTTGTGTTTTGTCAGCACTTATTGAATAAATCAACTTCTTATTCTTTATAGAAATGCCCGTGTTATTTGACTTTCAGCTCTGACATCCGTTACTGATTCCTGGCAAGCATATCTGACTGACAGTGCTATACAAAATAGTCTGATTCCATAATTTTCTGATCTAAACCTACATTACAATGAACCCTTTATGGCTATGTTACATGCATTTACAGAAGCACAATTGTTGGGTGAATGTGGCAAAAGCAATGGGATATACTTTAAGACTAGATTAGCAGGACTTTAAAACTATTTAGAATTCTAAATATCATGGTTTCGACATGGGGCTTTGGTTTTGACCATTGAATGTCACTGTCAAAACTTGGGTCTGTTCGGTAAACCCACCAGCAAAACCTAAGTTGCCAGGTTATTGTATCCCTGGCTTTCGGCACTGGGTATGATTGTTTTAATTTATCTCAATTTGGGATGTAGACTTTTTGGATGAACAAAGACCTTATCCATTAATACTCTAAAGTGGTTTTCTCTATGCTAGAGATGGCTGAAATGTTGTCACAAACTTGGTTTTGTAGCAGAGGTTTGAGTTCCATTATTTCAAAAAAATCTTTGCCCATGTTTTATAAACTCAACTGACTTTTTCTGGGTTACCTTCCTAGTTGTTCCTAATAAGGTAGAGTACCTTATTACCAGCATGGACAACTAGGAAGGTAACCCAGAAAAAGTCGATGTGGTACACAATTAATAAACTTGTCTGACTCTATTATTATTATTATTGTAGACTCTACAACTGTATATATCAATTGTCAATCAGACAGTTTGTTTGACAATTTTTAATAAATAATGTCTGTACAGTGGAGATAATAAAGGACATGTCCACCCGTAAAACAAAAAAAAGGTTGCTGCCCTGCTCAATGAGCTTTTAGGAACTTGAGCATGTGCAGAGGAGACAGCAGGGGAAAGAACCATCAATCATTGACTGTGATGTTAGCAGTCACAGCCTTTCTTGCATGCATGGAAGGAGGAGCCAGCTTCCTTTGACAGAGTGGATACAATAATTAATCCTAAATATAATGCTGAATATATTGGTTGGAATTTGGGAAAGTTAACTGACATGTGACCAGTTTTTATTTTAATGCTGGACATATTCTTTAAGTCAGTGGGGGGTCACATTTAGGCAAGTGGAACTTTTTTTTTTGATAAACTTTATAAGTATTAGACTCGTAAGAAATGGAGATGCAGGAGTCATTTCCTAAATCTCATTTTTTTCAGACTAAGGGGCATATTTATAAAGGTTCGTTAACTTTTCGCGGCCGTTTTCGCGGACATTAACGCATAAATCGCGTTTACCGCGATTTATAAAAGTCCGAAAACGGCCGCGAAAAGTTAACGAAGCGTTAACCTTTCGCGGCGATACTTACCTGTTACCGCCGCTTCTATTTATAAAGCGGCGGTACTGGTTTGGCTCGGCTAGTATCGGCTGTTTTACTTCGCCACCTTGAAGGTGGCGAAGTCAGCCGATACTAACCTCCCGCGCGGGGATGGGTACAAAACCACCAACTCAACACACATGCGAGCGGGTGGTCGCACCGTCCCGGGATACACCCACCCCGCCCACAACCCCCCGCGGTGGCGGCGACCACCCCCGCCGCTTCCCAGCAGCCCCTCCCAACCCGTCCCCGCTCGCGGCAATCTCGGAACGGGAGGCTAGGAGGGGCTGTCGGGAAGGGGCCGCAGCAGGTGGTCGCGACCACCCGCCGCGCACCCCCTCCCTGGCAACCCCTCCAAGCCCCCGCGCCCGGCCGCCCCGGGGAGGGAAGGGAGGGAGCCGCTGGGGGGTGGAGGCTCCCTCCACGGGGCCCTGAGAAGGGCCTTTTGGGGCTTAGGGGGTCCCGCAGCTCGAATCGGGACCCCCCCTCCCCGCCCTTGTAAGGGCCTTTGCGCACTTACAAGGCCTTTGCGGCTCTAACAGAGCCCTTTGGGGCTTAGGGGTCCCGCAGCTCGAAACAGGACCCCCTCCCCGGCCCTTGTAAGGGCCCTTGCGGCACTGACAGTGCCCTTGCGGCACTGACAAGTGCCTTTGGCGGGGGTCCCGCAGCTCGAACCGGACCCCCAGTGTGCGGCTCTTAAAAGAGCCCTTGAGTGACGTCTTCGGGCTGGCGACACCAACCCCACTCAGGTCGCTGATGCCAGGCAGACTCACTGCGGCCGACAGTGACCCGCTGGCACCCGGCCTCAGCGGAGCCGATGTTGCCAGCCGTTCTTCTTCTTTCTTCAGCCATCTACTGCGATGGCATCTGAGTTCCGCGGCGGAAAGCTCCTCTTTATATAGGTTTGCAGAAATCTATACTGTATCGCCGCGAAGGGGCTTAAAATTACGCAGCACATCGCGGCCGCGATAGGTATCGCGGGAATGCGCTCGCCGTTATAAATACGCGCATAGCGCTATTTTCGCGGCCGCGATGTCGGGGTAATTTTTTTGCGCTATTCGTTTCTTTATAAATATGCCCCTAAATGTTGCAATTACCAATTTGTTTTAACTAAATTTACAGTGCATATTATAATAACATTTATAAATAATGTAAATATAAGTTACACTACATTTCTACTTTTTTTTTCGCATGTAAATTCTACCTGATAATAATATTTTTAGATTAAAGGGAAAGTTCAGCAGAAAATATTATTTTTAAAATTCTAAGTTTATATTATGCATAACTAGTTATTCTACATATTCTCCTGCATTTTGAAAAATCAGTTGAATTTATACCCCTTGCTATTCCTTGCTGTTGTCATTAGTGAGCTGACATTTCAGGATCTATAACGGTCCTTCTTCTTCCAAGAAAGCACACTAACATGGAATGTTCCTAACAGTCATTTCTACTGATTGGCTGTTGGGTCAAACATGCTCAGATCTCTACTGAATCAACCCAGGGACTGGGTCAAGGGAAAGACCATAATGGTCTCTATTAGGGGTCCTACAAACAGAAAGTCAGTTTTTCTGAAGCATTTATTTATACACAGACAAAATGCTGACTGGGCAGGTTAAGGTCACTAGGTAACACAACGTTTTGAGGGTAACACCCCTTGATGAAGGGGGTGTTACCCTCGAAAAATTGTGTTACCTGTTGATGTTTGGCTCACAATAAATTGTTCACATTGGAGTGCAAGTCTACTTTGTTCTCTTCAGTAGTTCATTCCCTTTGAAGTAGGGGGATTAGACTTTGTGCACCCATTCAGGGTTAGTGTGCATATGGACCTTTGTTAACTATTAAGGTCACTAGGATGAAAAAATACTGCTTTTTTTCTTAAAAGTATATGTATTTGCAATGAACTTCCCCTTTAAAACAAAAATCAAAAAAATTTTGAGACCTTTGGCACTGTTGACATCTCACCAGTGGGCCCTGGCACACCCATTGAGGAACCCTGCTTTAGAAGATGAGAAGTAATTGTATGGCTAAGGGTAATAGCATGGTGAAATGCAAAAAAATTCAGATGGGCTGCATGGAAGTTAATATGAAAGTTTGTTTCTGTTGCACAAGATATACAGTTTTATATTGAAATTCAGATTTTACCTGTTTTATAAGGCCTGTTTTATAAGTCTTAAAGTAAATGTATGTATTTATGTATAACATAATATATATAACCCAACAAGGGGACAAACCACTGTACAATGTTCCAATACATAAAACTCATACAAGGTAAAAAATTTATATAACTATAATCTAATCTATATAGTTTTATGTGGTGTTGAAATTATTGATTGTACAGTATATGCAAAAAAACAAAGAAAAAGCAGTAAATAAAAAAATTAAAAAAGTAAAATATTAGATTTTCATAATAGCCATTAAATCAACCACATTCAAAATAAACAGACTTTGAAAACTACTTCTTTTTTTTAAACTTTATTTACTAGGATTCTGTCTATAAATAATCTCTTTACAGCCAGTTACTTGTGTTCTCTTCCAAATAAAGGACAGTTTGGTTTACCTTCAGAGTTTTAACAATAGCTTTTGTCAAAATCACCTGCCTTAGATGTTAGGCAGTTGAGCCCTCATAAGATGGTCAAAAAAACAGAGGCAGAGAAACAAAAAACAGTTATAGGTATATATATATATATAATACTCCCTCTCAGTCTATTAAAGTTAGGGGGGGAAAGCATTTTGTAGCTGTAAAACTTGCACCCAGCGGTGTCCACTTTAGATAAAAAATTTTCATTGATTGGATGGAATGCGGGTCTCATTTTTGCCCATCGATTCCCTTGGTGACCTTCTCACAGCATCAAAGCCAAGTGCGAACCCAAACTGACCCCTGGCTTTATGTGCATTATTACAGAAAGAGACAGGAGCTACTTACAGTCTGTGCCATTGTCTCCATGGATGTATAATAAAGAATTCTAGAACTGCTCCTGCAGAGAACACTTCATGCAAGTACCATCTCTTTGCTCTTTACAGAAAAGATCTTAAAACTTCCATTTTCTCTGCTTCAATGTACCATTTTTTCAAAAAGAGATTCTGCAACAATACCATGAATCTCTAAATATTTTCTGCCACTGTTTTATTGCTCTCTACAATTTAACTCACTCACACACCAAAACACTAAGTCTTTCCTTGTCATTTTCAGTGAATTTTAGTGTGAAATACATATTTTGAGTCAACCGGTAGGACCTATTCAATTGGATCTTATAACAGAAAATGCTTAATAAAGGGAAGTTTAACTCTGTATCAATTGCTTATTTATATATTTAAGACATGTTTTACCTTAATTCAAATTAAACATATACGAGGAAGTAAAATATTATCATGGAACAATAGCATATCTGAAGGGGCTCCTGAGTGAGCTTAAACTTACAAAGAGATGTGAATGTGCTCTTATTTTTTTATGGTATTCTAATAATAATAGTTATATTTATATATATATATCGAAGACACAGCACCCCGGATTTGAATTTATGCAGGTAAAATGTATTATATTACCATATACCTCTTATCATTTGTTGCCTGATGAAGGGGACCGCAATTATCCCTAAAACGTTGCCATGTCAACACAGATGTTAATGATGGTATCCTGGTGCACTGGACATATATATATATATATATATATATATATATATATATATGTGCTCCTTGACTCACTGGTTAATATTTTTATTGTTGGAAGCACCGGGGCATATGATGCGGAAGCGTGAGTGATATAAAGAGATATAGGAATTTCAGTGAAATTTATTCACACAACACAAACGTGGCAACGTTTCGGCCCTGTGCTTGGGGCCCTTATCAAGCCATGTGATACAACACACTGTGTGCAACTTAAATAGGGAGTCTCCCCTCCCATTATTCGTGACATCATATAATTATACAATTTCACTTTCATTACAAAGAAAGTGAAACCCTTGTATTGTTACTCATTATACAGTGTTACTTCTTAAGTGCTACTTCTAAAGTGCTACTTCTAATATAATACATGTGTGTGTGGTGTGTCAATAGGGTTAACATGTTATTGAAAAATCCTGAATCAATAGTTATTTCATAGGTGGACTGATGCACCACAGAATATACACGTTAAATTTTATTGCGGCGAACATTTGTCATGCATTTAACAGCTGCAGAAGCAGAAGAAACTTTAGCTTTCTAAAAAAGTTAATGCAACACATTATATACAAAAGCAAAATCCTAAAATGAAATGGGTTTAGGTAACATGCAGAATATTGCAGCAGTTATAAAGTAAACCGCAGAGCAGAAAACTATAAAAAAATTCACAGACGATGTATATATTTCATCTAAAACCATCCTAGCATGAAGACTCAAATTCAACCAATGTAAATCTTACCTTGTGTTCAAAACATAGGTGCTTGGAAGACAGATGAAAAAGAGAAGAAAAGGAAAAAACACTATTTACACAAATAACAGTAACCCAAATACATCCGGCAAAATGGAAGAAATAGCTCCTTGCTGTGCAATCATGTCTCTCTAAATGTATAAAGTATTTTACCACTCTTTGCAACAAATCAGGAAAGAGACCATGGATTGCGGTGTACTGCTGCTGAGGAATTTCTTGTCAAAGTCAACTTCTCGTTCAGTCTCCTGGGAACTGTACTGTGCACATTCTCATGAAAGGTGGGAAAATCAGATTTTCTAAAATGGATCAGTAATTCTCAATGAAGGGGACAAGGATCAATAAATCTTTGCTAAGTAGATTGTAAAAGAAAAAATGACTCTTGCACTGACAGTGCATTAAGGCTTTGCAAACAATCGCAATAAACTAAACATATCCTATTTCTCCTGCAGCCATTTTTGTAGAGGTCTAATGTGTTGTTTTGGGCAATCTATGATCATTTTTCATTTGTTTAGAAACGTTTTAGTTTGTTTAGTATATATAGGAAAGGTCTCATTAAATTGTCTCTGAATTCGGAAGTCTTACTGGCTAAATTGTCTAAATCATTTTAAAATTCCAAAATGTACATTCATATATAATGCATTGTATGATTAGCATGTCTGTTATTTTTAAAATATGAATTGATGTCTCAGGAGTTGAAAATGTTTTTTCCTGTTTGTTTGTTTCCAGACATCTAGCACTATCTGCAGAAAAAACCTTCAAAAGACACTTGACAAAGGCAGCACATTCCCCTTACATGTTATGTGTTTGACGCTCCCTGATTTTTTTTTTCCGTTTCTTCATAAATAGCAAAACAAACTGCAGAACTTATTTTATGCAGTTCATTTTGCTATTTATGAAGAAACGAGAATCAGTTTATATACAGAACCGCAGCATTTTGTTCCGAAATCAGATTTTAGAAAAGTTTTAAATATTCGAAAATAACCCAATAGAAGTCCGAAAATTGAATGGAACACAAAAAAAATTGTAAAGAACATTAAAAAAAACAAGGGTGACGTAAAATATGTCATTAATGCAACCAGCCAAAGTTATATTACTTGATTTATTGCAAATAAATAAAGTAAAGTAAATTTTAAAGTAAGTAGAGTAAATTCCAATGCAAAGCAAATTCACTATAAATTCAGCCATTTTAACCTGTTAGTAAAACAGTATATTACAATTACTTTTTACATTTAGAAATCAGTAAAAGTAGAACTAAAATCTCTATGTTGCAGGTTAGTAGAATATAAGGTAGCAAGCCAGTTACTCCAGCGATTAGTAGAATCGACTATTAAAACTTGAGATTGGGGGACCAATGTCATACAACCTCATTGCTAATGCTTTATTCCTCTAACAAAAGCCTACTTGTGAGTTAACCACCATTTTCTAAACATTGTGTACTAGACAAATTTGACATACACTTCATATCAAAAAAGAATAATACTGTTAACAATTTCACTGTGCAGCTAAGCTCGCGTTCAATTCAAAAACTCCCATACTTAACCATTTCTATCCCTAATCACTGTATAGCTTAGCCTCCCTTGCCAAACTTTTTCCTCCAACTAGGCTTTGACAAGCTTTTCCCATTTAACCAGGGACTCTAGTTATCAGTCTGTGTTTCTTCTCCCTTTTGCATTTATACTAATTGAGTAATCATATCAGTTCTTCTGCTTACTTATTCTTCTTGACCTGTCTTCAGCATTGTATAGTGTCAACCATCCTGTATTACTTCAGTTTGTGTTCCTTAGGTATTCAGAGTATTGCACTCTCTAGGCACCCCCTACCTCTCCAGAATGACTTCTCCTTCCCATTTACACCTATTGTCTTGGACAGTTCATTAGCTCCTATTGATTCTAGTCTTACATAACTGCCTATGGGATCTGAGATTCCTAATTGTCTTAATGCTATCTCTGCCTTTATGCCCTTACACTTGGACAAAACCCTATGTAACTCTCTAACCAACTTCAGTTGGCCATGGCTAAAAATACATCACATCCATTCATCCTTTGACTAGGTCTCGCTGATGTGATATGGAAGGTGTTTTGTTAAGTGATCACAGTTTGCGATATGCATGCCAATATCTGGATATATAGCTGGAACTACTGCCTGTACTGTGTTTCTCTCCATTATTGCAGGATATCATATTGTAGAGAATGTAAATGTATGAAATGATCACATATAGTGATTTCGCTGAGAAAGATCTGGACACTCTTTCTTAGGAGTGAAACATGTCCCAACTGCATGTGTTTTATCCCAGAATCACCTCTATGATGTTTACTCTATTTAAGGACTGACACTGACCACTAACCTAACTGACCTACTGTATGAGTGGACTACAGAGTTGTAGATATCTAGGAATGGGGGGGACTTTATGACCTGTTTATTTAATATCTGTATGGTAGAGTGGTTTCTTATTTTACTTTACCCAGCTAAAGCTTTATATGTGTTTTAAAAAATGAACACAATAAATTGATGTTTTTATAAAGGAATCCCAGAGTTCGTGCTGATTGCTTTATCTGTGCAGTGGCATTCTTCTGTGTTTCAGCAGTTAGTATCAATGGGGAGAAGGGATGCCCCACTGTTCCGAGCATGTAACACAGCTGGGAGAAGTACCTGAGTGGTGTGGCGTGTGTAGTAAGACGGGAGCCACCATTGAAGTTTTGCTTTATTACCGTATATACTCGAGTATAAGTCGATCCGAGTATAAGTCGAGGTACCTGTATACTCGGATCGACCTGTAAAATTTGTAAAAACTGATTGACTCGAGTATAAGTCGAGGGTAGAAATTATCACCACTACTGCCTTCTGATTCTGTGTTGTTTTTAGGCTTTAGTTGCCCTTTAAATGGACAGCAGAATTCCCATACATGAATCCCATACAGTAATAGCCAAATCCAGTACCAGTAACCCCCAATTCCTTGGCACTCCAGATGTTTGGAAACTACAACTCCCAGCATGCTTTGTTGCTGGGAGTTTCAGTTTCTAAACATGTGGAGTGGCAAGGTTCAGTAAACTTTTAATTAAGCTTACCATCATTTACAATTCTCCTGAACCCCATATAGTAAAGGGCCCTCTGACCCCCATATAGTAAAGGGAATTTTGACCCCCATATAGTAAAGGATTTTCTGACCCCAATAGTTACAAATGAGAGTTGTAGTTTCAAGCTGTCCTTTCACTGTACTAGCAGCTGTTTTTTGCCCCAAACTGAGGAGACCTATCAGATTTACAGCATCCAGTTACAGTGCTGATTGAGTCCAGCAGCCAGAATACAGGAAGCAGGAAGTGTAAAGGCAGATCAGCTCCTGTAACTTTCTATGCAGGTTAACACAGCACCACCTACTGGTTACTATCTGTAATTGCAGAATTTGGATCAAAATTAGGACTTGACCAGAGTATAAGTCGAGGTTAGGTTTTCAGGCTAATTTTAAATACAGTATATATATCCCTTTTGTAATAAAGGACTTTTAGTAAAATTTTTTCACGAGTGTTGCAGCCTGCATCTTTTGTTTTCTTGTATGTTGTTGTTTATACTTAATGCTAGCACTGCACCTTTACCTCATTGTAGGATTTACTTATTAACCAGTGTCCTGTCAATATTTTAGCCAAGTTTAGAATATACAAGTTATATACATCTATCTTATAGAGCTCTCTCATGTGTATTTAATTAAAGGGGAAGTTCAGTGCAAATACATCTGCTTTTCAGAAAAAAAGAGCAGTATTTTTTCATCCCAATGACCTTAATCTGCCAATTCAGCATTTTGTCTGTGTTCGGATCTGTGAACTTGGCCATCACTATTAGCGAATGATACATTCTAGGGTTAGCGAAAACGAACCATACATTCAAGGGTTACCAAACACGAACGATATATTCACGGGTTACCGAAAGTCGAAGGCTACATTCGAGGGTTAGCGAACGATACATTCTAGGGTAAGCGAAAACAAACCATACATTCGGGGGTAACTGGAAAACAAATGAAACATTCAAGAATGATACATTCTAGGGTTAGTTAAAATGAACCATACATTTGAGGGTTACCAAAAATAAACGATACATTCGAAGGTTAGTGAACGATACATTCTAGGGTTAGCAAACGGCTCGTAAATTTGATAATTATTGAATTTTCGATAATTATCAAAAATCCAGCCACGAGTTCGGAAAACCAAACTAGTTGTAATAATTTGAATTTGTCCGAACTCATAAAATTCGTCCCAAACTCGGGTTCGGGTATTTGCCAGGTGTCAGACTTAGAGTGGGGATTGAGTTAGACTGGATCAGCAATCCTTACTTAGTGACAGATCGCAACAGTTCCATGGTTAGCCTAGTGTTTAAAGGGCATCTTTACTGAAACAAAGTGTTATTTCAAATTACTCATTACTGGACACTATAATTCTTCTCAATCACCACTGTATGTTTTTTTTTGATCTGACCCCTATTTCTTGCTCTCATAAATTATTCTTCTGTTAAAAGTTTTGATGTAGCTTGGAATGGTGGCAGAGTTTTGACAGTTGGAATGCTGTATGCAGTTGTGACAGTTGCTTTGTCAGGTCAGATGGGAGTAGGAGTGGTTAAAAGAGGGAGAAGGGATACTGCTCCTCAACAAAATAATATAATGGATTGAAGGCATGCAGCAACACACACAACTCAGAGTAAATGCTACTTACACATATTTATTTATAGATTAAGATGAGGAAGAGTCACTTTTTTCAGTATAGTGTCTCTTTAAGACCTAGTCCAAACCCTGGGTAAAATTATTGGGTTTATTGGATCGGGTGGGATAAGGAAAATCTCAAATAATCAGCACCAAAAAAAAAAAAAGCATTTTAGGCCCGGTAGACATGGGCAGATAAATGCACATCATTCCTGCAATCAAACCAACTTACTGCATTGATAAACCCCCCGGTAGTCTATTGGTCGGTAATTAAAGTGTTCTTGGTGTTATTTCAGCCTGATTGATCTTTGTTAAGAGCATCAGAAATTACATCCACTATTTCAGTTTGATTGGATAATTGCCTCTAAACCATGCTGTCATCATTTTATTATCTCTTATTAATTCTTCAATCGTATCTTAATTCAACTTCAAAAGATATTTTACAACATGGTAAGACTTACAGGTCTAAAATATAGTTGTATTTGGGTTTGATTTTGACACCCTTGGGGTATTTACTTCTAAAGATTTCAGTGTATAACTATACATGCCTGCTCCTTATATATAATAACACATTATGTACATGTGTGTATGTATAATTCTATTTATAAAGCGCCACTTGGGTACCCAGCGCTGTACACTATAAAATACAGAGTATACACACAAGGGGATAAGTGCAAGCAGTTATACAGATAAATAAAAATGAAATATTATTTCATACATAGGTTAATACATATATATAAATTATGGATAAATTGATATAAGTGCAGCATGCCTTGACACATTAGGAATGTGATCCCTGCCCAGAAGAGCTTACAATCTAAGTGAGGAGGACAACATACAGATACAAGTGGGGAGATGGGTACAAAGTGCTTGAGATGGCTAACAATCATTTGTTGTACTGGTGCTCAGAAAGGTAGGATTACAGTCTAGATTTGAAGTTCATACAATATTTTATTCAGATAATATGTGCTATCGGTCTAAATCTTTAGTCATATCTCTACATTTTAATGGTTAGTGTGGGTTATGTCTGCAGAAACTAATTTCAAATATTGATTGTTGTCTTCTACATAAAGAAGAAAATTATTTATTTAAAATCTAGTTTATCTAAAGTATTTCTTAATTTTCCACTGATATACTGAACATTTCTTTATGACCTGGACACTGCCCATTTAAAAAAAAATGAGTGTATTTTTTCTTCATAGTATTTACTTTCAAAAACTACTGTATATGACATTCCAAAATTACATTATGATATGGCAATCAACTGGACACAATGGGGCCGATGTAGTAAAAAAAATGTACATCTTACCTGATCAAGATGCCGCAACATCTTAAAGGGGACCAATGTTATTTAATTTTTTATGTCAGGTATACATCAGCTGTTACGGCCATCACCTGATGGCGGCTACATCAAACCAAGCTTCCATAAATTCAACTATCCTCAGTCGAAAGACCTTTGTCCTACAGTTGAACATCGTGGGTCGATTGCACACCTGTATGGACCTTTAAAGGGAGATTTACCCAGAGCCGAAGACGATTCAATATCGTGTTTGCGCAAGTGGGAAAATTTTACTTGCCCACAGAGTGATTTTAACGCCGGCTGTTAGATGGCGTTAAAATCATGTGCTAAAAGTAGCGAAAACGTGATATTGAAGATTGTGTCTTTTATGTAACCCGCACATCTGGGTTAACCCGTAGTTAACCAGTTAGCACGATGTTAACTCCATATTATTGCCCAACGCTGCTGGGTAAATCGCCCTGTTTGTCTCTAGAGGGCTAATGCAATAAAAAGTGCAAACATTTACATCAATCAATCAGGTTGGTTTACTTGTATACTACAGTTAGATAACATTTAATTGGTTGATGCATATGAATAGAACTGGCAAACTTATGCACCTTACATTGTATCATATTTATGTAAATGAGTGCATAGAGTGGTTACTACACTAGTAAGTTCAGTGCCCATGATTTATTTATTGAATTGTGATAATAGGAATTTTACTTTCTGTGATTTGTTTATGGTATTATGGAAATTAGAGACTAGAGTGTGGAAGAGTAATTAGATTACTACAAAGTTCCGTTTCTTTGATTTGTTATAAGGAACAGAGACTTCTGGGTAATTTCCATGTGCCCATGGTAGCCCTTTAGGAAATGCCACACCTTCTAAGAGGCTTTAACAGCATTCCTCAAGATAAATGCAATGTGAATAGCCTATGGACAGATGTCTATTTATAGAATTGTTGAAATTAGTATATAGAGTTGGTAGATCACTATGAAGTTCCATCTCAATGATTTATCTATGTTATTGTGGAAATGAGTGTCACTTGGAAGTTCAGTTTTTTATGAAATGTTTATAGAATTGTGGAAGTTGAAACTGAGTATATAGAGTTGCCAGATCGATGGGGAGTTTAGTCTATATGATTTGTTCTAATAATTGTGGAAACAAACATATTTGCTGTCAATAGGTACAAAGAAGGAGTGGTTTGACAGACTGACACCTGACTCTCTGCAAAAGACAGAACACAGAATTACTCCTTTAGCATCAACAGCTAAACTTTCTAAAAACCTCATTTTGTGGTGTGCAGCTTTGCCACAATACTGAAGTATTCTACAAGGAAGGTCACAGGAAATACATTTCATTGTCAGCAAATCTGGAGAACAAGTTTTATTTTCATGTCTGATGCCTGTTAGCCAAGGACAATGTGAATTCTAATAACTTAAATTACTCTCAGAGAAATGTATTTGGGCAACTTTGCAAAGACCTATAATTATAATGGTCAAGCCTCACAATATTTAAGATTTCAAACAATTCTTTTTTGAGTATGGTTATACATTATTATCCCCTCCTCACTCTAATACATTCCTAAATATAGTGAGAAGAAACGATAACAGGCTTTGTTTTATGGAATACAATATGTTATGAAATAGAAAGAGCAAGATTTACTAGACAGGCTGGAGGATTACAAACTATGAGATTTAAAACTACTGTGCTGTTGAGTCCAAATAACCTTTAGAAGGAATGAATACTTTCTTCCTTGAAAATAAAGGCAATTGATTTACAGAATTATGCCCCAGCATAGGGCAAATTGGTTAAACCAACAGACAAATTGAAGCATGCTGGTGAAGAGCATATGACTACCGGGTGAATAAAAGGATCAATTACGAACTGAGCTGTAAGACAGTCAGAGAATAAGCACCCTAGTGATTATGTAGTTATTCCTGCTGTCAGCTTTTTTATTTCCAGTCAAATTCCGGAACAGTCAGTCATGCAAAACAAAAAGGGCACAAGTTTCAGATACCTGTGTGAAGCTGAATGCAGGAATCAAATGTTTTTGTTAAAGTCGAAGCATATAACTTTGATACAATTGAATGTTTTTGTTTCTCCATATTCTTCATATGAATCAAATGCTTGTTCACTTGGTTTCTTAACAGGCTAAATAAGTAAGTAAATCAGTTCATACATTGGTTGGTATTTATGTTTCAGCAATTGGTCCATTGAATCAATTTATTTTATTTTTGCATTTGATTGCCATTATGCCATTTCTAGGCATAATCAAACTAGGCCAACTGTTAAAGTTAAATTCATGTACTCTGTGCTGCCTTAATCCTATCTATGTCAGTGACTCTGTTTAACCATGGTGTCAGATCTGTGTGCAGCACTCCCCCCTTCCCCCTTCCCCCTCCCCAATGTAACCTCCTCCATGTCTCAACTCCGGCTAACCGACAAGCTTATCAAGTGCAGTAGGAGTTAAAAGTTCAACATCCTGAAAAACACACCCACGCACAGTGGCCAATAGAAAGCAAGCTGTCCTGGAGACACAGAAGAAGGAGAACAGTACAGTTTACGATCTCTCACTTTGTGATCCATCATCAATCAGTGAAAGCTGTTAAGAAGGGGGGTCAAGTGCAGCCTTATATCTAACATCAAAGCTACCTCTCTCCCCCTGCTAATGCTCTTATCTCTATGTTTATTACAGAGCAGGGAGGGGGGATCATGTCACAGGGATTTGATTGACAGTCCAAGTAGGAGTAGAGGAATGCAATCACGTATTCTTCTAACTGGTGTATCTCAGGACAGAGAGGAAAAAAGTGAAGACACTCTGGGGGTTGTGGGGAATAGAACACACGAAAAGAAAACAAAAAAAAAAAAAGTTCATTTTCCCACTATAGATGTCCTTTAATTCTGCTCAATGAAATGCTCTACTGTCAGTGTGACTACAATGTGTCTGAAAAAGTAAAAAGAAACATAGCCGAATACAGGATGATTCCCCATCTCTGTTAATTGCTTAAGGTGTTCCAATCTACGCAAAGACTAATGCAAGAGGTAGTTGGAGGGAAGTTTGAGTTGGGAAGGGGGCACCAGGGGAGACTTACTTAGAGCAGCAAAATGGCCACATTGCTATTAAGTGTAGAACTGATCAAAGTGTCACAGAGTCCACCAGTCTAATAAAAATATCTTTATTCATAGTGTGCATCTATCAAATCAAACAGGCATGCATGTGGTAGCTCCATCCTTTTTATAACAACCAGAAAATATAAACTTATTGTCAACTGGATTGCTGGTAAAACATACAACATGGTGTGGGGAACAAGCATCAATAGCCTTTGCAAATACAAGTACCGGGGAACTGTACATATGTGTTAAAACTGAATTAGCAGGCTGGCGCAACAGAGCTATGGATTAAATGCACCATTCACTTCTGAAATTTATAGAATATTGGGCCAAACAAGATAAAATTCTTTCTGAGTGGTGTAATTGCAGTTAGTGACCAGCAGGTGGTAAGAAAAAAAAACTAGGACCTGCAGTCCCTGAAGTGCTGTACTCCTCCTGATCTCAGCGCTGCAAGGTCCTGAGTTCGAATCCACCCTTGGACACATCTGCAAGGATTTTGTATGTTCTCCCCATGCTTACGTGGGTTTCTCTGGGCACTCCGGTTACCCCCACAATCATAAAGGCATACTGATAGGTTGTATGTGTCAAATAAATGTGATTAGATTGTAAGCTCTTTTGGCAGGGCCTGATGTGAATGTATACATGTAATTGTAAAGAGCTACAGAAGATGTTGGCGCTATATAAATCCACATTAATAATAATAATAATCTCTGCCTGCACATTACCGACAGGGTATAAGAAAACTGGTTAATACATTGCTTAAACACGTGCAGGTAGGTTTCAATAGGGAAATAAATTGCATCTCCTTCTAGATGTTTCGAAAATAAAGTACTTATTTAAAAGGATACGGTATAAGGTCTTTAAATTTTATCTACAAACATAGCAATAGGTTTTTAGGGAACCTTAGTCCAAAGAAATGTTTGTGGTGGTATCACTAGAAATTATTCTCTATAACCACATCTAATACCACCAGGGAACCATTCTTATTTGCCTATTTTAACACCACAACACCCCTCCCGGTAAACTGACTTAACAGTTTCTTCTCCTCCACTAATACATTTTTTTTTATAAGTCTTATAATCTGATTTAAATTCTTTTTTCTTTAATATCCCTCCTTAGTATTTATAGGTATGTCTAATGTACTATCTAGAAATTGTAAATTTAGAAGAAATATATCAATCCATTATTCTACATAGAAAATTATTAGACAAAAAGAAATTCATTGTGATCAAGCCTTAATTGGTCTGGTAAGAATATGTGTATTTGAAATGAAAAAGCTTGTACACTGGCTAGATAATCAGTAAAGAATCAAACATAAAGAACTGAAAATCAATTCCCATGTAGTTCTTCAATTGATTCATTTTTATTTGACAGTTCCTTAGTGTAATGAACAAGTCAATCAAAATATAAATGGATTGAAGTTAAATAGATTAATGTACAGATAGCACAATGCTCATCCAAAGCAGGCATGTAGCTATTTAAAGAGAGTTCCTTGCTTTGGGGACAGGTGTACAGATAAAACTAATCAATAAAATAGGTTAAGATCAGGGGGTATAAAGCCCCCCCTCTCATGCATTGCAATAAAACAGCTTACAAATAATTGTAATATTCTTTTGACTTATTGTAAAGTCTGCTAATTATTACACAATCAGGGATATTCAATAAAAGTTCTTATCGATAAAAATGGTGCTAATTTTGCCCAAACCAATCAGATCATATTTAACATTTGAGAGCTAACATCTGATTGGTTAGGGCAAAATTAGCACCATTTTTAACGATGAGAACTTTTATTGAATCTTCCTGAATATTTTTCTACCTTATTAGGTTCTGTTCTTCTTTCTCCGTCTCTGCATCATTTTTACATATGAATACACACACAAGTTTCAACTTAAAATAAGAATATGACATTGAATAGTTTTCTTACAAAACATAAACAGTGCTCCTTTAACATTCATATTTCAAACTGGTTTCTTGGGGGAAAAATCCACATGTAAATAAACACACAAAAGAAAAAAATCATTCTTTTCTGAAATTCTGAACCATTGTGTATTCCTCTATATTGTTTTCTCTCTTTGACAAGTTTGGGGAAAGACACTTTACTCCAAGAATGCTCATCAGGGTAGAAGCACTCTTAAATTTTTGATGAAGTCTCGCATCTGTGTTAGTGAGCTTTCAATTGGTTGGCATATGGCTTGGTCCACAGAGGATAATATTTACACTTCAACAGTTTTTTTTATCTGCCTTCAATGCGCACATTGATAAAGTATCATATCTATGCAGGTTTTGTTACACATTTTCTGTGAATAGAAGAAATTTGTGCTCTGACCTCAAACATCCACCAGTGTGCTTCACAAATTTGAAGTCTGTTTAAAGTAAAGGATTAAAGGGAATGCATTAGAGAGTAAAAATATAATGTTTCACATCTCCATTATTCTCTCCTTGTTTAAATGTAAGCTAGTTTTGCCAAGTTTCCAAAATTCTCTAAAGGTAAATGGCATTACACCTACTTACATATTCTTAAAAGGATAATGTATTTAGTTATAATGCATAATGTAGCTAATGTTTTCTATTTTTAAGTACTGTAAGGTGTTTGTCATTTTGTATGTACATGCAAGATAAGCATTTGTTGTTTATTCCAAAAGTATACTGATGTAGTGATTTCTTTAACTTCTTGACATGTTTCTACATTACTTACAGATAGTCAGTGGCTATTTCTACCCATTTTTGTACCATAAGCATGTCTCCCCAGGTAGTGGCTTACCTCTTAAGCTCACCAAAAAGTCTGAAACCATTGGCAAACCAATTTCAGTATCAGTTTTAGAATACTTACAAAATTGCTACACATATAACCCTCTGATAAAACCAGTGCCCTGATTACTATATTTAAAGCACAGCTTAGACCAATAAGTACAGTATAGTCATAATATACATATTACCCCATACAGATCTGTGCAATGATTGCTAGCTCTTGGGCATATTACAAACAATGTGATGCACTAAATACAGAGTTAAATGCATGGCCACACACATATATGGAGGGTCACAGGTCTCAGGGAAGATAGCTATTGACAAGGATAGGGAATTATAAATCATATTTTGTTAGGATTTTTTTAACACATTGCATTAACCTGATGCAATATATATATATATATATATATCGCAGATAGATCCTTCGCACTACAAAGCCAAGTGCCTGAGTGCTACTGTGAAATATATACAGTAAAAGGATAAGCATACAGAGCACTCCAAGGTCTTCTCATAATAGTTTATTATAAACAAAAGTAGGTCTATGTTACGTATGTGTTTCGGCCATATTTAGTGTGGCTGTCATCAGGGTAACCCTCCAACCACGTCCACGTAAGCCCAATCTCGAAGATCGTAACGTCTAACCTTTTTTACTTCAATTACGATTAACAAAATAAAAGGTTAAAAGAAGGCTTTTCATTCATGTGATCACAGTAATGTATACTAAAACCCCTTTGTTTATAATGTATGCCAGTGTGCAGATAATATGATATTGTATTGGGCCTAGAAATGTGCATTGATTATCTTTTCTATGATGTGTGTGTGTGTGTGTGTATATATATATATATATATATATATATATAAAGAAGGAGCACAACTGGGATTTATTCAAGGCAATATTTTGTGCAACTTCAACGCGTTTTCGTTCCGTGCAGACCGTTTTCAAGACAGTGGACACTCTAACAATCAGTGAATAAATACAGATACAACACGCGTAGAACTCTCTTCCACAAGTGACATAATCACTAATGACTGGATCGCGGATCCGAACCCGGTTTCACGGCGGATTTCGTTAATGATTGGTTAATATGTGATCATGAAATATTAACCAATCACAACTGAATTTGGTCCTTCAGCAGACCTATAGAAAGATATGTGTCCCACTTGCCGAAACATGACGTGTGTTAATAAATTCTTCTGGCAATACCAATTCGAGTTGCGTTAAGTCTTGTTGGAGTACCTCAACTACATATTCTTTTTTGCATAACTACATGCTATGTAAAGAAGAATATTTACCGTAGCAAGCCTTTTCTTCTTAAAGGCAATTAACTTTGTGAACTAGAGATGAGTTCGAATGAACTCAAACTATTCGAACTAGTTAGTACTCGAACTAGTTAGATTTTCTGGACTCTCTGAATTATTTTCAAAAATCCTTGAACGTTCGAGAAATCTCGAACATTCGAGGATTTTCTGAACGTTCGAGAAATCTTAAACATTCAAGGATTTCCCGAACGTTCGGTAAAACTCGAACAGCGATTTCAAAAATCCCAGAACAGCCGGGGATTCCTGAAATTGGCCGCGGGAAGGGGGATACCGGTTTGAGCTGCGGGACCCCTTTAGCCCCAAAGGCCCTTGTTAGGGGCTTATAAGTGCTGGGGAGGGGGCCATTGTGTCAGAGCCACAATGGTCCATGTAAGGACCCGGGAGGGGGTCCTGGTTTCGAGTGCGGAATCCCGAATGTCCAGCCACAGGATTTTGGCCATTTGGCAATTATTGAGCGGCCAATTTCAGGAATCCTGGGCCCTTTTGGAGATTTTCGGAATCGCCGTTTGAATTTTACCGGACATTTGAAAATCATCTAATGTTCAAAGGATTTCCAAAAGCAGCCTGCGAAGAAAACTGAAAGTAGCGCGTGTGTGCGCTACGTTGGGATTTTCTTTCTGTTACCCGCACATGCACATGTTCCCAAGACCATCTCCCAGGTCCCAGAGGCCTGTACGGTAAGTTTACTTTTTTATATTTTGGAAAGTATTTACCCCCCATTGACTTAATGGGTCCGTTTTCAAACTTTCGAACGTTCGAACTTTTTAAAAAAGTTTGAAATCAAACCGAACTTTATGAAGTTTGGCCATCTCTATTGTGAATATGTGTGTTGTGTTTGCCCAACCAATCAGATGTATCTGCTGCCAACTGTGGGTTCTTTTTTTGTGGAACTCTTTTCCAACCTGCTCAATAACAAGGAGTAGAATTTTGAACGAGCTTTGGTTGAGGATCATCGTGGGCAGAATTCACTATCAGTTCTGCCAATTGTGGGGACAATCATATTCCTTATCCTAAATCCCCTAGGTGTAAATCAATTTCTTTTTTCTTAATTGGAGGAGTTAGAAAAAAAAGAGTTCTGATTGTCAGCTTTCACACTCAATCGGAAAGCTGTGTCCGTGAATAATATTCTTTGAATGTCCTCCTGAGAGAAATAAAAATTATTACCCACTGTAGGGAAACTGGTGTAACTAGAATCCATAGCCTCCATTTCCATCAATCCCCTGTCTATCCTCTACTTGATGCTAAGGGAATCAGAAGATAGAGACACAGTGTGAATGGATCAAAAATGCATGGGTGCCTTGCTCATAAGTTATAAGCAGTCTTTGCTCTGTAGGAGCGGCGCTCTAATCTGCCTCCAACGGCCAACTAGGTTCTTCTAAAGAAATAGCTGTATAAGTGGTAAAGAAGGAACACTCCTGGGATTTATTAAACGCAATTTATTGTGCAATGTCAACGCATTTCGGTCCCGTGCAAACCATTCTCAAGACGGTAAACACTCAGGGGCATATTTATAAATGTCTGTTAACTTTCTGCCATCGCTTTTCGCTAAAATCGGAATTGCCGCGATTTTAAAAAATAGCAAAACCTGGCGGCGGAAAGTTAATAATGCCATGATTGGCTTTTAGACAAATTGCAGATATCCCAGTAGTTACTGCTCACCATGTGTGGAACATGTCTCCTTGTTGACCACACCCTTTGAGATCTACCAAAATTTATATAAGGTTTTTTATGAATATATAAGTATGGATTTTAATGATTTTAATAATCATTCATATCTTTAATTATCAGCCCATTAAGCACTTTCACCTCATTTTAATACTGTATAGTCATTTTATGTAAATTTTAGTTCATATATATATATATATATTGTTTTAATCTTTCACGGTACTTGCATTTTAAAGGGTTTATCAATTCATTACATCTTTATCCAGTACTTAGCACTTTAAAAGTATGGGTGGATACTTGAAGGCCCAAGGGCAATAAAAACTAAAGCATTTAACACTTTATTGCTGTTGAACAATGTAGTGTCAGTGGAAATTCCCTTTTGTAAGATGGAGGTCAATGCCGGTTGGGTGATGATGTCAATTGGGGAATAGAGTTCTGCGTGTGTTGTACCTGTATTTATTCACTGATTGTTAGAGTGTTCACTGTCTTGAGAATGGTCTGCATGGGACTGAAACACATTGACGTTGGACAATAAATTGCTTTGAATAAATCCCAAAAGTGCTTCTTCTTTACCACTTATACAGTTATTTCTTCAGAAGCAACCGGGTGAGTGGCCATTGGAGTCACTCCTACATAGAAAATATATTCCTACATGTGTATATACACTAGCAAAATTGTGCCCGTGGGTGCACAATGGAAATTATGTGTGTGTATGTTTTGCTATGTGTAGATATAGTGGATATAGAATCTTTACAGATTTTAAACTGTTACTCAGACAGTCACCAGATTCCAGAGGAACCAAATAGGATAATCCTGCAGGTCTGAGAGTAGACCCAGGCAATCCTGCTACACTGTGTGGTTGAAACTAAACATGCTAGGTTAATACTTAATAACTTAGTATGAATAATTAGTATTCACCACGGCAAGTGGTGATGGTACCTCATATATTATAACAGAAGGTACTTCACAGCATCATGTTATTGTAATAGCATTGCCCTAATAATCTAACATATAAACAAACATTTCTCATTCCCAGTTTACAGAAACAAATTGATTTATCCTTTATATACTCTTATACAGATCTAATTGAAAGTTGCTTCAGAGCAATTTTTAATAACTGATAACTGCTTTTTATTTCAGTATTACAGTAAATCCTTGGTATACCTGCCTGGCTTTACCACTAAGCAAAAGGCTAAGGACATGCAAGCGAGCACCTTCATCCCAACCATTAATAGTGGCTGCCAATTCAAATTGTTCAAGCCAATCAGTCCACTTCCTAGTTACCCCATCAAATGGATCAGATTTAAAAATAGGTTTGGCAATTGGGCCTGGTAGAGCTACTGTGTCTAATTGGGGAATTTCATCTGCAGGTACAAGGACAGGAGGGTTTAAATCAATACTTTCAGTAGCAGCCTCCATAGCTTAATACAGAGAACAAACATACAAAGAAAACAGGTAGAATAAATAGTATTATCAGCACCGCTGACACCAATTTGTACCAGATCACTGCTTTGTGGAAGGATTATGGGTAGTATGGTACACAGTGGGTTACTCTGGTGGTCTGGCACAAAGCAGACAGTGCACATAAACAGGTTCCCACATAACATGTGCAGTAATCAGGGGTGTCCCTGTCTATGGTGCACCACTTTGAATATTGACCAGGCCTGTATAATGCTAGTCCTTGTAAGTTGGTGTACACTTATCTGTTGCCTCAGAGTTTGTATCCATTAAGGTAAATTAACAATAATCTTTCCTCCCAACAGGTGGTAAGTATGGAGATATAAACATATTTATATAATATAAGGGATATATATATATATATATGTTTGTATTAATGTTTGACCAGATCAGTAGCACTTCCGCTAAATTTAGTTGTAAATTAGCATAATTGGAGTGCTTCCACAACCCTTGTATTGTATGTATTTATTGGGAGGCTTGGTCAAGCCTCCATGTGGTAATAGCACCCCCAACATGCTCCTTTTATGGGAGGTCCTATGCCTTTAATATAAAGCACTGGATGGCCTCTTCCCTCATTTCAAAAAGTCAAAGGGCTGGGGGGAAGTGAGAGAGCCTGTTATATGGATCCAGTGTGTAAGAATGAAAAATGCAAAGTTTGCTAATCGTAATTGAAGTAAAAGACATTTAAAAAGGTTAGAAGTTAGGACCTTCCAGACTGGGGTTACCTTGACATGGTTGGAAGGCTTTTCATTCATGTGATCACAGTAATGTATACTAAAACCCCTTTGTTTCTAAAGTATGCCAGTGTGCATATATATATATATTCTATCAATACTTGAATCAGATACACCCTACCATCAAATTTACCATGACATTTGATAAATTCAGGATATCATTTCTTGATATGTGGATCATTAATAATAATGGTTTCTCAACTGAGTTATTTTGTAAACCTACGGACAGAAACCAAATACTACGGTTTGATAGTTGTCATCCTGCACACATTAAGAAAAGTTTACCCATTAGTCAATTTTCCAGGGTGCAAAGAATTGTGACCAATGAGGACAAGAGGAGAGAACAATTAAAACATATGTATGAGAAATTTGTACAACGTAAGTACCCTACTCATGTCTTAGATGAAGCTTTACACAGATCTAGGACTCTATCCGAAATACCTAGTAAAAGGGACCAGACTAGTGATTCAAGAATTCCCTTTGTTACCCAATATGGCAACAATAGTTCAATGATTAATAATATTGTGAAACGACATTGGCATTTATTGAAACAAGCATATCCGGAAATTGAGGCTTTCCGATTGCCCCCCCTGATTTCATACAAGAGAGGGAATACGTTATCCAGGCAACTGGTTCACTCTGATGACCCGGTTGGTAGAGCTAAAACCTTTACTAGGGGTATGTTCCCGTGCAGGTCATGTGCACAATGTGTTTGTGTATTTAAGTGTCACACTTTCATACATCCTCGTACATCACGAGAATGGAAATTACAGGATTATTATACTTGTAATACGAGATTTGCAGTTTACTGTATTATGTGTCCATGTGGACTTCTGTACATTGGTGAGACGACCCAACCTGTGAAGAGCAGGATCTCACAGCATCGGTCGTCCATCAGAACTGGTAATATGAGATTACCCGTCTCTGAACACTTTATTAAAATGGGGCATTCAGAGAAACAATTGAGGTTTCTGGTTTTGGAATCGGTCCCCGTGCCACGGAGAGGGGGGGACCGGGAACTAAAACTCAAGAGACGAGAGGTGTGGTGGGTCCATAAGATGGATTCACTACACCCTATGGGTCTTAATCGTGATTACGATTTACATTTGTTTTTGTAATAATAGTTGAGGTCTGTTTGTCTTTGATGAAAATCTCCTTTTAGCCTACCAGAATGTGGAAAAAGGAATATACTCATATAAAGGTTATTATGTTAGATTACAGGATGCTCTTATGACGATGTAACATGTATGAGGTATACAATGTGTGTTATACATGTCACTTCCTGTCTTACCTGATTTAAGGCGGAACCTTGGTTTGTTATACCATTTTTTCATTTGTTTGCATCTGCTTGAGAAAGAGGACTAGATCCTCGAAACGTCGCATATTGTGATGCACCATATGATGTGCTTGAAATAAAACACACATTATAATTTGGACAACTGGAGTGCCGTGACTCTTTTTGAACTTTATATATATATATATATATATATATATATATATATATATATATATATAAAAGTAATTCTACTGTATGCACAGAGGGTGAGGCTACTGTAAAAAAAATAGATTGAATGGCGCCCTCTCATAGACCTAGGAGTTGGCCTAAGTCGCTTATGCCTACAAACTGCTCTGCACACAATTGTGGTATACTGGACAACCAGAACACAAGGGTTCTCCTTTCAACATCTACCTGCATCTATCCCTGTTCCTGCCTGCCTTAACCACAAACATTCAATAAAAATGAGTAAAGTGTGGTCTGGGTCACAACTAATGATTGGCTGCTGTTTGAACTGCCTCCTCTGCTCATGCTCAAGCTTATAAAAAGCTCTTAGAGCAGATGGAGAAGGCAGATACTTTTGTCAGAAAGGAATAGTACTCATCATTAAATATCTAGTTAAAACTACATGTAAAAAACTGGTAAAAATAGCAGATGGGGTTGCTGGCAGATAAATGGCAATTCACCAGTTTTATGTTTTAAGGGTGGACATGCCATTTAAGTTTTACTTATGCTACTTGTTTTTCTCTTTATTATCTTGTCTTCTACTTTTTGATATCCTTAGCATCCCCTTTTACCTATTCCATTCTGCCTTTCTTCCAGTTCTGTATTCTGAGCCTAATTAATTCAGATATCCCTTATGGCTTTTAATTTCCCTTTTATTGTAATGTCATTATGATTCCTTTAATTATTATTTCTACTTTCATCTTTCATCTCCCTTTTATTCTGATTCCCTCTTACAATGATAACTTGAAAAATACTTAAGCACCATCTATCCTTACAGCAGTTCCTTTTTCTTGAGTTTTGTTGGAGAAAGAGAACAAACAGAAGTAGAAGGAAATGCTGTGAGGAACCAAAGTCGGCTATCAGCAGAAGGAAGAGGTGTGCTTCAGTTACTTTCCAGTTAAGATGGTGCCAAGCAGCTGTGCCTGAGCACTGTAGTGTCATATAATTTTATAGGGTGTTCTGTTTTAAAGGGGTTTGTCTGTTTTTTAGGGGTGCGTTAAGCAAAACGAAAGTGTTTAGAACAAGATTGCTGTTTCTGTTTTTGTGTATTGCTGTTGCCATGTAGTGATGTTTAGTATGGACAGATTTGTTGGGCCACGCAATGTGCATCCTGATGCATGTATGGGATCTTGGAGAAGCCGCTCCAAGGGACCTTTATTTGTGTCAGATGTGAGTGGGTTGTCCATTTGTAATCTGAGATGCAGAATCTAACTAAATATGAGGAAAAGCAGGTACTGGCAGAAGCCAGTAAACTAGAGGGTGGAAATGGTTTTGTAAGGGTCACCAGGGGATGTAAGGGATGCAGTTTTAGATGAAGATGCAGAAACGACAGCTCAGAAGTAGCATGTATGGAGCAGGCCATTCCACCCAGTGGACCGCTTTCTCTAATACAAGTTAGGGAGAACTGGGGGCTGGGTAGGTTAGGCAGGTGGTAGTGGACTCCATTATTAGAAAGGTAGATAGGGTAATCTGCCGCCAAGACCCTGCATGTCGAACAGTGTTGTCTGCCTGGTGCTAGGGTTGGACATATGGTGAATCGTGTAGACAGATTTTTGGGTGGAACTGGGAGTGACCCAGTCTTGGTTCACATTAGTGCCAAAGACAAAGTTAGAGGAGGAGGAGAGGTCCCTAAAAAGGATTACTGAGAGTGAGGGGCCAAGTTAAATGTAAGGACCTATAGGGTAGTGTTTTTAGAAATACTACTGCAGCCATGTGCTATGCTAGGGAGACAATGGGAGCTGAGGTGTATTAATGCGTGGCTTTGGTGATGAAGTTTGGGTTTTTAGAGAACTGGGCTGACTTTTCTGTTGGCTACAGGCTCTTTAGTAGAGATGGACTGCACCTCAATGATGATGGCACATCTGTTTTGGAGGAGAAGATGGCTAAGGGATTATACATTTTAAACTAGGTGTGGGGGGAGGGTATGTTGAACTACACAGTGGTAGATAAAGGGATGATGGATCAGGGGTCTAATGAGATAGTGGAGAGAGGAGATGGGATAAGGGGAGCTTAAAGGATAAGGAGGAATGTACATTCAAGTATGGAAGTAAATTGAATGTCAATCTAAAATGTATGTTTACGAACGCAAGAAGTCTGGCTGGAAATCTGGGGAACTAGAAGTAATAACTTTAAAGGAAAGGTATGATGAGATCTGTATAGCAGAAACATAGCTAAATGTTTCACATGACTGGGCAGTAAATATTGAAGAATACTCTTTATTTAGACATGACAGAGTTAATGAGAAAGGAGGGGGAGTATGTATTGTTAAACAAGAATTTAAGCCAAGTCTAAAAGATGAGATAGATGAGGGTATAAAAGATAACGCAGAAGCAATATGGGTGGAGCTGTGAACGGGAAGCAAGAAGATGGGTTAATTAATTGTTGGTGTATATTATAAGCAACCAAATGTCAGTGAAGAGTTGGAAATGAATATCCATATGCAGTTGGTAAAGGTTGCTAGTATGGGGCATGTTTTGGTTATGGGGGATTTCAATTACTGTGGCAAAGATTGGAGTAAGGGAACAAGCATCTCAACAGGTATATTAAATTTTCTGTATGAGCATTTTCTTTCACAGATGGTAGAAGTTCCTACTAGACAGGATGCGTTGTTGGATCTGATGATATCTTATAACCCTAAGCTTATTTTGAAGATGAAGGTAATGGGAAGCTTAGGAAATAGTGATCATGATATAGTGTTGTTTAATATAGGTTGCAAAAAACAAAAGTGCACTGAGTTAACAAAAACTTTTAACTTTAGGAAAGCTAACTTTATGCTGTTAAAGAAATCACTCATAGACTCGGGGGACTTGTTCCTAGGTAAGGATATTGAACAGAAGTGGACAGCTTTTAAAGGGGTATTAAACTATTACATTTCTAAATGTATACCTTTAGGGAACAAGTGTAAACAAAATTAGGTCCACTTAATGCTCAGGTTTTGTTCAGATGGAACAAAACAGGCTTACAGGACCTATAAAGTTATAATAAGGAGTGCAAGAAAACAATTAAACTAGCTAAACTAGAAAATGAAATACAAATAGCAGAACAAAGTTTAACCCCAAAAAGTACAGTATTTCAATAGTAAAAAGATGAGGACTGAGAATGTGGAACCATTAAATAATGGGGCTTAGATGGTTACAGGGGTTACAGAGGTTACTGAAAAGGCTGATGTGCTAAACCATTTTTTTGAATCGGTATTCACTATAGAGAATCCTAGTCCCTATAGCAGGGACTGCAATAATATGAAGGGTAGTTCTTGTAGATAACAGACTTTACTGTAGCAAACAATGCCAGACAGCCACGGCTAGGGCTAGCAAGATAATAGGGAGTTAAAGTCACGCTAACCAGTTCGCTACCGGTTCGCATGACTATCTCCATATTAGCGTCTAATGCGTGGGATACGCAAAAATCACCCGCACATCCGACGCTCGTGATTCAATATCGCGTTTGCACTAGTTTTAGCACTGGATTTTAACGCCAGCAAATAGCTGGCATTAAAATCCCACAGTGGGTAAATCCCTTACTGGTATTTACCCAGATTCCCAATCGTGATAATGAATAGTGAAAGGAGCATTTACAGTACCCAGCGTGATAGCGGCTCTGGGTAAATGAGCCTGATTGTCTTGTAAAAAAGAGGGGAATAGATTCAAGAGAGAAAAATATTATTCTTCCTTTTTATAAGGCACTGGTAAGGCCTCATTTGGAATATGCGGTGCAGTTTTGGAATCCCATATACAAAAGGGACATCTTGGAAATGGAAGCAGTTCAGAAAAGGGAAACTAAATTAATAAGGGGAATGGAGGGGCTTAAATATGCAGGCAGATTAGACAAGTTAGGGCTGTTTTCATTTGAGAAGCGATGTTTGTGTGGGGATATGATCACCTTATACAAATATATTAATGGGCCATGCAATAAACTCTCTGGTTCATTGTTCACAAATAGGTCATATCAGAGGACTCGTGGACATCCTTTAAGGTTGGAAGAAAAGAAGTATAATCTTCAGGTTAGGAAAGGTTTCTTTACAGTGAGAGCGATGAAACTGTGGAACTGTCTTCCAGCAGAAGTGGTAATGTCAAGTTCATTGAATAGCTTTAAAAATGGCCTGGATAAGTTTCTAAAACTAAAAAATATTGAGAATTACTGGTATTAATAGATATACTGTAGATCTGGTTGATCCAGGGATACTTTCCGATTGCCATATGGAGTTAGGAAGGAACTTTTCCTCCCGTTTTTAGCTGGATTAGTGAAAGAAAAATGTAAATGTACACCGTTGTATAATGACCCTATAGGGACTGATACATGTGAAGTCACCTGAATGATAGGGTAGAGAGTGTATATAAACTATGGGGCATATTTATAAAGGTTTGTTACATTTTTCACCTCCGTTATCGACGCCTTTTTCGCCAAATTAAGGCTTTTCGCAATTTATAAAGCAGTGATAACCAGTGGCTAAAAGTCTTTACCACTACTTTATGCTTTTCGCCATACATCGCTGTGGTAAACGCTTGAGCATATTTATAAAATGGCGAAAAGTGTTTTATTGCGTTCAGCCATTCAAATTCACCAAGTCTGAGGCGGCGAAAACGCCTAAATGGCCATTTATTTAGCCTGTCAATGGTCCATGTAAGGTGTCAGTACATGGTGGAGTTTTTTTTTATTTTTTGCTTTTTTAAAATCGCTTTTTTTTTGTTAGGATTCCGATTCTCTTTATTTACCAATAAAGTCAAATGGGGGTCTAAGATTCATATTTATAAAGGGGCATTATTTTAGCTTTTTTTTCCACGAGACTTCACCACAATTTATTAAACTTTCAACTTTTCTTATAAAGTTATTCAAAGGGCAAATTATGTAGCAAAAAGTAGCACTAATAATGCTGAAAATATGGCAAAAAATTCAGCACAAATTATGATAAACAGGTAATACTCCCTGGTGGATTTTCAAAGTAGTGTCAAATTGGTTAATACACACATACACGCCTATCTTTGTTATTTAAAACACGTGTGGTGTTTTTTTTCAACAAAAGATATGATAAATAGTGTAAAACTAACCCAGGACAAATTTTTTAGTATTGCTTATTATTTTCAGCAAACTGCAGCTAATTATCAAACCAGTTCCATTAATATGGGAACATACCATAGTGCTGTGTAAGAAATAGTCATGTTAAAGGAACATTCCAGTAAGTAATGATGTTTGGCAAAAATTCTGGTAACACTGCAAAAAATGCAACAAAAGCCAAAAAAGGGTCAAAAAGGCAAAATTTCACCTATTTGAAAATAGCTTTAAATAAAAAAATGACAAAAATAGCTCTGAAATTTCACCCTCTCCGGTCTGGTAATGGCTGAAACTAGACAGCAATTTCATTTTTCGCCGTGACCACACTTAACGCAATAAATAAGGTAAAGACTACGGTCACACTTTGCCACATTGATACTTTTCCGCAAATGTGAGCGTTTTTATAAATAAGGTGAAAATAGAGCTCTTTGTCATTGCAATGTCCCCCGATAGTGAAATGGCAAAAATAGCGATCGTTTATAAATATGCCCCCATATGGGAAAAAAATTTTTTTAAAATATTTTGTCACATTCTGAGTGCTGCATAAACTATTATACTTTTATATGCATGAGCCTTGTATGTAACATATATGACTTTGTAGTATTTGCACGAGCCTTGTATGTACAGTAACAAACACAAATGTTTTTCTCATATATATCAAGGTAATTGTAAGGTGCCACTAAAGATATTGGCGCTATATAAATCCACAACAATAGTAATAATTATTACTCTGCAACAGTTGACTTAAAGATAAATGTATCAAAACTGATCTGGGTAACTATTTACAAATGCTATTCTAAATACATTACATCTAATAAGTATCAGTTGTCATATGCTGGAGGTATATTTTATTTTTGCAATTGGTTAAGCTTATTTTCCTATCTTCCACATGTGGATTACTTGAGGGGTCATTTACTGAGAGCCACTATCGGCTATTTCGGTCTTAAAACCGTGTTAAAGCATAAGTACACTCTCTATACAACTTGCTGTTAGTGGGTAGCTGTGGCTTTAAGAAAAAATGTGGTGGTCTTTATTTCTGTCTATCACCCTCCCCTCCCCTAAATGCAGTGGTTAAACTTTGCTGTGTTTGTTCTGTGCTGAACTTCCTTTGTCAGGACCTCCCCCATGCGAATCTGATAGTAGCATCATGCAGTTAGTCTCAGTACTGTGATCATTTAGACTTGCACTGTGTGTGCGGTTACATCATCATGTGCACCAGCTAGTTTCCAAGTTTCCAGTATAGGTTCCTCAAGTGGTAAATATAATACACTAGTATATAAGAACTTTCTACGAGGGAGATCTGTTCCATAAGGATTAAAAAAAAATGGAGGGGCCCTTTCCTCTTTTGAGTCTCTTGATTATAATTAATGATATATATGTAAAAATAAAAAGATACTTCAGGCGGGATTTTTTGTTTTTGAGTGTGCGGAAGTCAATTATCTGATTCCAAACTTGTTGGAAAAGTGGGTGCCCATAAATTGATTATAAGAAGAAAATTAAAGTGGTAACTTACCTCAAATTTAATGACAATCTGTTTTTTGGAGGGAAAAAAAAGAACTTTTTTAAATTTACATTTTCCAACTTTTAAAAAATTAAAACACAATGATATCTTACAGGTGGTTAGAATGGTAGTCTCAAATGGACTAAAAGAAATCCTAATGCAAAGCTAATGTAATAATAATTATATATTTAGTTGGTAACTAATTCCGATTTATAGTAAATCTACGTTGTGTTTTAAGCGATTTTATAAGCTGAGAATTTCACTAACAAATTCACTAAACCTATTTTACCTAAGGCAAACCTATAGCCTGCTAAATACAGACTTAAGCTGCTGAGTTTGATGTTCAGTTAGTCATAAAATACACCTTTCATTTCTGTTCACATTTTTAACACTGCTGAGTTAAACCCCCCAGCAGATAAGAATTGTGTAGTTTCTTGCAAACTGTAATGTTCTGTTTTTTTCATGATGACAGAGCCTGCACCTATGGACAGAAATAACTCTACCTGCTCACAACTATAAGAAAATTTGTCAGGCAAATAAGCAGCTTACCCATTGAATAAGCTTTAGATTTTGATTTGTGCATTCAGATATAAACTGCATCTTTTATTTCCACTTTAATTACTTGCAAACCAATTAGTAAACACCCCAATGTAAATGCCATTCCCAATGGATTTGTATTGTGTAGTTGTCAAACAGAAAAAATAGTGAAATCCTGAAATCTTGCATGGACAGTGCTGTGAAGTTATTACCGCTTAATTGTACATTTCCTGGAGCAATGGGGGGAAATAACTGGAAACAAAAGGGTTTTGCATTTTGTCATGCAATCTAATTTTGTAGTGAAAAATAACTGTCTTTTTTAATAAACCATCAACGTTCATAGTCTTGATTTTGGTGGAACTGTCTTTTTATTTCAGAGCATTGCCTAAATTTCTGCATTGACCATCACAACAGTTTATCCACTAATGTTTAAAAAATATAAGTTATATAGTACATTAAGTAAATGCATATCTATTGGACTAAACCAACCAAATGAGAATCTTATTCCCCAACTATTATACCGTATTCCTAAGTTAAATGCTGGTTTAGGTAGCATTAGGTAAGATAACTGTAAGAGTAACTGGGAATCAACTTTTGCAACTTTAATTTAAAATTTTTGCCAGGTGTCCTTAAATTACAGTATTTACATGGAAATGCCCCAATAGCCTGTTTTCCACCAGATGAACATAAGCAGTAAGTCAACAGTGCCTAGTATTTCAGTTTCAATCACATCTTATCCTTTGCATGTATTCTTAGTATGTATTTTTGCTGTCATTTACTGGTGTTGAAACAGTCCCACTATTCCCATCTTATCTATCTTACTAGCACCCCTAAAACATTGCTTTTGTTTAGTACAGACTTCTTTATAAAGCAATTGGTGCACCAACCCCTAAATATTTTACTTTGTTTTTTTAGAAGGAACCATCTTGTAAACCTTTGAAAGGCATTTTTATATTTAAGAAACATTTTATTAAAACATGTTTATTTGTAATGTTTCTAAGTAGTCCAAAAAATATAAAATTGGCTACGTTTGAAAAATGTAGAACACAGCTACTGAAAAAAAAACATATGCTATAATAATTTTTTTTAAAGTCTGATAGATAGATAGATAGATAGATAGATAGATAGATTTTGTGTTTGTGTTATAATTAATACATACAAAATTCCTGTATTTTAATGCTAGCTTAATTCTCCCTGTCTTAAATATAACAGTCTTGCATTATTTGCTCTGCTATAGCATTCAGAAAAAAAGAGCACTTTTTTATTATTTCTGAGTTTTAGTGCCACTATTCCTCTTCAATCATCTATCCATTTACTGTCTCTTCTGAGATACCAAATGGATTTAGTGATATTTGTGTGAATTGCTAAATCTATTTTACAATGGATCCATTATTAAAAATCATACCATTTGTGTGTTTTTTTGATAACTTTGAAATAGGCAGACCGATGAAAATATACGAGCAGAGCTGTAAGATTTTATTATTGTCTACAGTCCTCTTGTAATGTTTCCTTCAAGCCCTGTACAAGTTTTAACGTTTTGAACTATTGGCTGCCTCATTGATGGATCCTTTGTTTTGTAATGCTTTTAGATAAATGATTAGCCATGGGTAGCAATAAAACATTTAGAGAGACGCATAGTCAACTCCCAAACCAGGTGTTCTACTGCTCAAATGATCCTAAATGTGTCACTTACAATGAGTATCTCTCAGCAAATATATATTAAGCTTCTCTGTCTTTTGTTAACAAGATGTATGGAAATTGGTTGAGTAAAGAGCTGAATAAGAAAGACCGACTGTCTATACATCCTATTTTGATCTAAACATCTGCTACCTTACTTTAACATACCCAGTCACACTGTTTTAAAGCATTTTTTATATGCTCACACACACACACACACAAACATAACAAGTCACACAAATAACACCAAATAATATTGACAGAGCTTTCTTCATTTCATGACTTCCTCTAGATATTTCACTGGAAAGTATGGTAACTCTAGATATACTTTGATAACTCAGAGCAGTAAGATGAAAATGTAGAAATCTAGCAAAAGGAATTGCTTGTTCAGTCTGGAATGAACCAGCAAGTGGAGAATGAATATCACTTACTAAGAAACCTTTTTAAATGGAGAATATTGACTGGAATTCTCCCAGAAAGTCACCCCTACAACAGTAAGCCATTTCTTATTGTTTTGTATTTTTGTCAGTTTGCTATATTCTAAAAAATCCAGCCAAAAAAAGCACAAGATTGTCCATGTTTAATGATTTATAAAAACATCTGGAAATTCATGGAGTCCAGTGTACAATACAATGCTACAGCACTAATTTGTTTTTCTTTTTTTGCTTAACTTTTGTTAGTTCTGATCATGTTCTAGCCTGATAATACTATGCTGATATTAATGTAAAAAAATGTAAAGAATCTCTGTAAATTAATTATTATCTTATTTTCTATTCAACACATGCATCAATGGCAAAACATATAGAACATGTAAGTGCTACTAAAAACTAAGTTTATGAATTTAAATTAATCTAAAACATTTAACCCAATATACTGGATTTATAGGAATAATTAAAGATTCTAGAAGAAAAGGAAATATAAGGAAATGAAACTCTTTAGGCTAAAGTACCCAAAGTAATACTTTCCATTTACTTGAAGAAGCTCAACCTGACCAAGACTTGCAAGTCTGAAAATAATATGTTGTGGGCATATTGTTCAAGAGAAAATATTTACATATTTTATATATCAAATATATTTGATATCAAAGAATTTACTTATAAAGTTATCTACTTATTGTAATGCTCCGGATTCCCTCATATTCCTTCAGTCTAAATACCCCAATCTACAACCACTATCTTCACCAATAGACAAGCCCCCATTTGCCGGGAGGCTGGACGCGCCTCACCGAATATGGTTGCCCCCTGGACTTAGAGTGCAAGGTATTCAAACTGAGGCCGGGAATACAGGAGAAGTCCGGAGTGGAACTAACGGACAAGGCACCAGGATAGATACAAAGGTCAGAGACCAAAAATACGAGGTACCGACAAGGAACAGGCAAGAGCAGAGTCAGAATAAGGGCAAAGGGTCAAAACCAGGAATCAGTTCACCAGGCACGGTACAGAGGGTTAAGCAGAAACAGGAACAAGCAAAGGTCAGGGCAGGCAGATAAGAGTCGGAGTCAAAAGCAAGGCAGGAGTCGGTAACAGAGAGTAATCAGATAAATCACACCACGAGCAAGATAGTAAACTAACCACTATATCGGGCAAGGAAATACTAGACTGAGGGGTTAATATCATACAGAGGAACCAATGGGGAGTGAGGAGAGAGTCTGATGCAGGGGATAGGAGTATTTGAATCAATTATCCCTCCTCTGTCCAATGGCTGATCTGGAGGAGCAGAGGAGGTAGGAACCAGTGCCTGTGCTAGTCTGCACAGCACTGGATGAAAGCCGGGCAGGTGCGCCAGCACGAACAGACGTGCTCGCACGCGTGACGTCACTGGAGCAAAGCTGGGACCGAATGGAGTCGCCGCAGGATCTCCGGACAGGTAAGACTTTTGTTACACTTATGGTCACCATTTTTACTTTTTGCTCCACCCTCTGATGCAGCCCAGTATGCTAATAACCTCTAGTGGTTCTATTATCAATGTAAATCAGAGAGGGTTAAGATCAAATTGGGCCCTGGGCAGGGCTGACATTTGGGGGGACCTTTTTCTTGTATTGTATGACTGTAGTACTGAAGCTGTGCCCCCTGGTGTTTACTGGGCCCTAGGTTGTCTTAAAGGATAATTCTGCTCTGTTGTAAATTACATCAATTTGTAGACAAAGCAATTTTAAGAGCACACTGTTATTGATTAACCGTGCTCCAGATACCGTGCAATGCATTTTATTTAACATATATACATAGAAACAGATGCAAACGACTTACATGTTTCGAGCTGCTAACAGCCAATGAACAACTGAAGGGTTCGGGGCAGGCGACACCTGGACAACCATGAGGAAGTGGTTAGTGACTACTGCATACCTTTGAATCACATTGCTGTTGAAGAGAAAGGTTTGGGATTTTTACACCTGGACCTCCTGTTATATTCTGTAAGCATTTATCCCTGAGGCGTCTAATCAGTTGGTTGGCCCTGCTATATAACAGCACAGTTTGGGCTGTTTGATTTGTGTGCTATTAAAGGGAATGTCCAGCTTAAAATAGGTTTCTTTTAAAATGATTATTACTCCCCAAAACCTCACTTTCACAAGGTTCCTAGAATTCAAAGATCCCCCAGAACTTACTAACCTGACCCGGTCCCTCACCGCTTCTACTCCGCGGCTGGTGCTGACAGCCGCGCCACTTCCTGGTTACAGGAGCAGGGGGCGTGGAATAGCCCGTGAGGGACTGGGTCAGGTAAGTAGGTTCTGGGTTTGTTTGAATTCTAGGAACCTTGCGAAAGTGAGGTTTTGGGGGGTAATAATCATTTTAAAAGAAACTTATTTTTAGGCTAGATTGCCCTTTAATGCCTGCTGTAAATTACAGTAGATCCAAATGTAACTAGCACATTTAGATGCAGAGAGAAGTCCGGGATGAGTACCAATTATTCTTATAAACTGTATATATTCTGTGTATATAAGGCCTTTTAAGGCTATTAAATGCTTTTTCCACACCTAGTCCCCCCCCCCCCATTACTGCATCCATTAAGCTTTGCATATCAATTGACAAATGCCTGCTTTTTGTAAATTCAGGGGTCTCTTAATAAAGTATGCTTTTTAAAATGATTGGTTACTTTTTTGACCAGTCATGTTTTTTAATCTTGACTAATGATGGCATTGTCTTTCCGCTGGTTTATACAGTAAATATCATTAAATGTTTCACAGCACAAGAAAATTCTTTCAGGATAGTAGTAAGCCTGCATAACCTTATCTGATAATTCCTCATTTAAATCAGATATAAGCTTTTATGAAGCAGTGTCCAGATATTGAAAGTACAATAATTTTGTGAAGAGTGAAGCATGATATTATTATACATGACCTTTTATTCTCTATAAAGATGTTTTATAAAATTCTACTGGTGTCTGTCTGGGATTTGTGTCATGTGGTTCTCCCAAGAACGAGTTATATAGAAATTAAGAAATATGTGACTTCTGATCAGTCTTAGAAATAAAACAAATATATTCTGTTAAAATGTCTCTAATAAATAACACCCTGTTATTCAAAAGAATTAAAAATTGCTAGAAGCTAATTTTTAAAAAAAAAAAAAAAACATAGAAAAAAAAAAATCAGTTGAGTCCAGTTAATTGCACTTTCTCTCTTCTAGTAAAGATTTTTTGTACTATTGCACACATAATTTCCTTAAACAAATAAGAGGATAAATCACTAGCACTTTTTTTTTATATAAATACTGGTTTCAAGTCTACTTGGTAGCAAGTCTACAGTTTCCAGAACAAATATCAATATGATCATTATAAGGGAATAAAAAACGAAAGAGTCACTATTTAGTATAAAGAAGCCTATCCTAATAAATACATAGAAGCAAACACAAAGACGTGTAGAGGATATAAATGGCTAAAACATATAAAGTTTATTATCAAAAGAGTAAAGATCGACAATGATCACATGATAAAAGAGGTACACTATCAGTATATCTAGTAATTCAAAAGGTAATCATAATCATATAAATCTCTGAATGCACCCCCCTAGCCCATCCTACCTAAGTCATGAGTCAAATAGTATAGCTGTAGCCTAAGATACTTATCGGTCACGTCGGTGAGTAAATAGAAGTCCGTGCACGGTTCACCATCAAGGGGACTGTGTATCAAGGCCACACATCACAAAGTATCACATAGGTATATCGGAGCAGAGAGAGGGGTGTCTAGCACCCAAACGCGTTTTGCATCATAGCTTTTTCAATGGCGCTCAATTGAAAAAGCTATGATGCGAAACGTGTTTGGTGAACCATGCACGGACTTCTAATTACTCACCGACGTGACCGATAAGTATCTTAGGCTACAGCTATACTATTTGACTCATGACTTAGGTAGGATGTGGCTAGAGGGGGTGCATTCAGAGATTTATATGATTATGATTACCTGTTGATATTACTAGATATACTGATAGTGTACCTTTGTTACTCATTAGATCATTTGTCGATCTTTTACTCTTTTGATAATAAACTTTATATGTTTTAGCCATTTATATCCTCTACACGTCTACACGTGTTTGCTTCTACATTATAAAGGAATCACAATGCGCTATTGCATTCAGTGTCCTTTTCCTGTTTAAAAAAATAAATAGAAGGTTCTTTCTTTCACTTCTTTGCTGGCAGTAGAAAATAATAATGTATGGGTAGTTACACAATCTTGTTTAATTGGTAATTTAAAACAAAAGCAACACGTATTCCAGGGGCCTGGAAAAAGGGAAGACATGCTTGCAGAATGTATCATTCCATTAATCAGATCTCCTACTAAAGTGGGGGGCGGCACCAACCAGTGACCATAACTTTTAGAAAGATTACCACCAATTGGAAGTAAAACCTGGGATAATGATCTAGCAGTTTATGTCCACATCCTGGGTACCTTTAATGGGAGAGAGGCGGGCTTTGATGTTCTTTGATTCTAAATTGGTTTTGATTAGTATTTATTATATTTAAAGCTGGGGCACAAGAATATTCTTGTTTTAAACATCCTCATTTTAAATGTTTATGGGTTACTTGCCTGCTTTATTGTACTATACTGTAGGAACATACAACATTTAGGCAATAAAAGCCTTACTACCAAAAGGCTGAGGTGGCCTCCAACACCCTCAAGATCACTAGCCTTCATATGGTTAAAACAAAGCAGCTGATTGCAGAATTCAATATCTTTTCATTGGTTAATCACACTGAGCATGCCTGAGCTAAATAATTTATGGAAGGGAGCTGTAACTGCAAGGATTTTTGTACTGTAAAATATTAGTTAAACATTGTTCTAATCAGCTGTCTCTGGCCTAAGTCAGGGGAAAAATTATTTTAGGATTAACTTCTGACATTGAGTCAATCAAGTCAAGTGACTCAAAGATCCAGCAACAAATAACAATGGATGTTCATTCAATGAAAAAACATTGCTACATTGTTCCTGCATATAACACCTACTGGGGAAATTTGTTCTTAGGTAATGATACTAAACAGAAGTGGACTGCTTTTAAAGGGGTAATAAACTATTACATACAATACATACACTATAAACATTACATACATTTAGGGAGGAAGTGTAAAAAAAATCAGGTCCATTCCAGCCTGGCTTAATGCACAGGTAAAATGGGACGTGGAAAAAAAATGTCTTTTAAAATGTTAAAATCAGAGGGAACAGAAAAGGCTTATAGGAAATATTAAAGCTGTAATAAGGAGTGCAAGAAAGCAATTAAACGTGCTAAAATAGAAAATGAAATAAGGATAGCCGAAAAAAGCAAGTCCAACCACAAAATATTTTTTATGTATATCAATAGTACAAAGATGAGGACTGAGAATGTAGGGCCGTTAAATAATGGGGCTAAGATGGCTATATGGGATGCCGAAAAGGCAAATGTGCTGAACCGTTTTTTCCGTCTGTATTTACTATAGAAAATCCTAGTCCTAGGCACTATAATAATATGAAGGATATAAATGAGTTCTGTTTGATCCAGGGATACTTTACGATTGCTGAGTCAGGAAGGTTTTTTTTTGCCTTTGCCTCTGAATCAACTGTTAGGCAGGGTTAAAAAAAGAGGGTGAAAAGGTTAGACTTGATGTCTTTATTCAACCTTAATTACAATATTACTACTATGTTATTATGAGGATTATTCACACTGGCTGACAGGATATGGTATGAAAACAATTAGACAAAGTTAATATCAATAAACCCCCAGGAACGGATGAAATACATCCTCAGAACTTGAGAGAGCTTAGTCCAGTTTTATCTATACCACTGTTTCTTGTGTTTTCAGATTCACTTTGTCTGGGGAAGACAGCTAATGTAATACCAATATTCAAAAAAGGTAGTCGTTCACAGCCTGGTAACTATGGACCTGTCAGTCTAACATTGCTGACAGGGAAGGTGCAGGATCTTGAAAGTAGAAGTCAGTGTGGATTTAAAAGAAATAGATTGTGGCAGACACAGTTTTTTATGAGGGAAGTAAGAATTTAGATTCTGGCTTAGCAGTAGATGTAGTATATTTGGATTTTGCTAAAGCTTTTGAGACTGTGCCAAATAGCTGACTAATGTATAAACTGAAGTCTATTGGCCTAGAAAAAAACATTTGTATATTTGGATAGAAAAATTGGTTGTTGGATCGCAAATAGAGTAGTTGTCAATGGAGCTACATTCAAGTGAAGTGCCTCAGGGTTCTATACTGGGACCACTTTTTTAAAATTTGTTTATAAATGACTCAGTAGGGGGCACCGAGAGCAAGTTCTCTATGTTTGCCGATGACACTAAACTATGCAGACCTAGATTGATAACCAAATTGGGCAGCAGAGTGGCAGATGCAATTCAATGTTGATAAATATAAGGTGATGCCTTGTGCTACCTACACCTATAAATAACTCTGTGTTAATTGAATCTCTAATTGAAAAAGATTGTGGTTTCTAGTAGAAAATTGACTTAGCTGTAGCAAACAATGCCAGAAAGCCACAGTTAAAGCTAGCAAGATTTTGTCTTGTGTACAGAGGGGAATAGATTCAAGGAAGAAAAATATTATTCTCCCTCTTTAAACGGCACTGGTAAGGCCTCATTTCAAATATGCAGTGTAGTTTTGGAAAACCATATACAAAAGTGACATCTTGAAAATCGAAGGAGTTCAGAGAAGGGCAAATAAAATAATATGGGTAATGTTTACAAGTTAGGGCTGTTTAAATTGGAGAAGCAACGTTTGGGCGGGGATCACTTAATACAAATATATTATTGGACTAATAGGTCATAGAACTTGTAGAAATCCTTTAAAATTAGAAGAAAAAATGTTTCATCTTCAGGTTAGTAAAGATTTCTTTACAGTGAGAACGATGTAACTGTCTTCCATCAGATGTGGTAATGGCAAGTTCATTGACTAGCTTTAAAAGTTGGCTGGATAAGTTTCTAAAACTAAAAAATATTGTGTATAAACAGAGGTACCTAATTTAATCTGAAAAATGGAGTAAAAGTGATTGACTGGAGTATACACTGAGGTTAGAAAATATGACCACTACTGCCTTCTGATTCTGTATTGTTTTGAAGCTTTATTTGCCCTTTAAAAGGACAGCAGAATTCCCATACAGTAGTCCCATACAGTAATAGCCAAGTATGGCTATGGGACTACTGTATGGGAATTTAAAAGGCAACTAAAGCCTCAAAACAATACAGAATAATAAAGGCAATCTTTAACAATAGATACCATCCTCCTGATTCTGTATTGTTTTGACTTAGTTGCCCTTTAAATGTAGAGTAATTCCCACACAGTAACCCCCAATTCCTTGCCACTCCAGATGTTTGGAAACTACATCTCTCAGCATATAACAAACCAAAAGGTTGGTTTGTTATATGCACAAATAAAGGAGGTTTTACCCCTTTTTGCAAGTATTGGAGACTGGACAGCCCTTTTCTATATTCCTTGGAGTGGCTTTCTCCTACCTTGTCAGTAATCCACATCCTCTGCGCTTCTAGATAATGTCACTACTCATAGCAGGGAAGTGAGAGGCGCAGAGTAGTGATGTCATCTAGAAGCGCAGAGAATGCAGAGCGAGCGGCCGCTGGATTACTCACAAGGTAAGTGGTTGACCCGAGTATAAACTGAGGTTCAGTTTTCAGGCTGTTTTTAAAGCCTGAAAACCTTGGTTTATACTCGAGTATATATGTTAATACATATACTGTAGTTCTGGTTGATCCATGGATACTTTACGTTGCCATTTGGAGTCAGGAAGGAATCCCCCCTTTATAGCTGCTTTTTTATGGTATAAAGGTTGATAGATAGATGTATGTCTTTATTCAACCTCGGTTATTACGTTACTAACCTATTTATCATACAGCATGTATGCTAGCGCTGATATTCTGTTTGTTTATAATGCAGACACCCACAGTTAAAATGTTTGTGAAGTTTGCGTAGCTGTATACATGTTTATGTATTGATAGATTTTGCACACAGAAAGCTATTTCAGAATAACTTCAATCAAACTGCAATCTTGTCAAATCTGGCTGTGAGATTAAGTTTTCTGGGTAAGAATTTAATAGTTGTGCCTGGTGCCCGAAGGATATATGAACCACACAGGAACATTCTGTTTAAAAAATAAGAAAAACGAAGAAGCTAAAATTGTTTCACCTTTGAGACCACTACTTTTCAAGACTTCAATGATAAATCATCATGAATGACACTAACCGAAATGAGTTTGATATTCTTTTGTATATTTGTCAACATTTTAAAGCATTCTACATCCAAAAGAACTTTCGGTGAGTTATCTGAAAAGATTGAATGGTCTTTCCTTGCTTGATATTTCCCATCATTTGATTTTTACCTTTTTTTTTGTTCAGCTCTCTGAGTTAGCAGAACAAACTCATTCTTTACAAATTGGTCCTAATGGCGATTACAGTTTCCAGTTAATTATTTATTTTTTTCCCTAGTCTAATATTACAAAACTACTAGCAATTAACCTTTAAATTGATACAATAATCTGGTTGCTAAGTGTTTCTGTACTGACAATTTTATTTTTTTAAATAAATTAATATTTTTTTTATCCAAAGTAGCAATGATTTCTGGTTTCGATTAGGAAACCTGTTTTTTTGGGAGGATAATTTCTGAAAACTGTGAACTTTTCATCAAAAAATTAAAAAAAAAATAGTAGATAAACGAAAATTTAGAAATTAGATTGAAAATTCCCATTGAAAACTTGTATTCCGATATTTCAAAATTGCAACTGAAAATTCAAATTTCTTTTAAATTCATAGGACTGAAATCTGAGTTTCAGAATTTGAATAAGTTCCACAGAACCGCTATCAGAATGAAACTTGCCTGTTTTGTTCATCTCTGATCCAAAGTACTTGATCACTATATTATATTTTAAGGATATGTAAAAAACAGGTTTAGATGGGTACTAAACTCTGAAAAATAAAGATTTGAAAGATTTTTTTTTCTAGGGAGGTAGGACACTCATTTCCTACCACCCCTTTACCTTACAGACTAAACATACTGCTTTAGAAATTATTGCTGCTGGTCTGGCTGCCAACTCCCGCTCATTGCAGTCATCTCCCACCTTTCCATCTCCCAGTGATTTATAACTAGATACTGTATGATTCAACGTAAAATAATGTTTCTTAGTATTAAAATAAGAATCCAATATAAACAGTGCACACTATTTCAGAATCTTCTTATTTTTTTCCATTAAAGAGCATGCCCACCAAAAAAAAAATGTGTTATTAAGAATTGACAACGGTGCCTCTGATCCCTCACCTCTCTGCACTGCTCTGTCAGCTCTTCTTCCTGTTTGCAGCTGTCATTCAAGGCACAATGTGACATCACACCCAATTGCCTGACAGCTGCGTCTGGGAAGTATAGGGCAGAGCCTTGCTGTACCTGTTTTTGTGAAACCAGTGTGAAACCGGAGCCAGGGGTGACATCCAGAGAGTGAGGGATCAGGTCGGGTTGCCTTCAGAGGCATCTTTGACAATTCTTAATAATGCGAAAATGAGGTTTAAGGGGGGTGCTCTAAAAGAATATAAAAAGTTTTTTATGCAGGACAAGCTCTTTAAATTTTGTTACATAAGAATTAGAGGAATATTATACTCATGCAGTAAAGGAAAGTTTTCTGGCTCCTCCCACAGTCATTTTTAGTGACGATTCTCCCATCTCTAATATTGTAAAAATTATGTTACAGAAGAAGGAAGAGCAGCCTAAAATTAGTTAGTGCAATGTTTTCCTACCATCAAAACATCTGGAACCACTAGTAAAACACACCCAGAATGACGAATAGTCATTTGTTTTAAAGTAGCCTAAGTCTCCTTTAAATTCTAATATTTTATACCTTTTAATAAAACAGGAGATAATTGCAGTAATAGCTACAGGGTAATGGGTTTGATGAAGCATTGCAAAAGTGATATACCCCACCCCCCTTCCTTCACCTTAAAAATGGACCTGAGGTTGAGGACCTAAACTGCTAGGACTGTACCTTTGGCAGTAGATCAGCTGTTATGCTTACAGCTCTGCCCCCTTACTCTCTGCAAGGAGTGCTTTTTTTACATTTGCCAGATCCCATAATAAAGAAGTAGCAGCACTATACTGTTGATGGTAAACTAAAGTAGTTATTACAGCTGATCTACTGTAAATACAGGGGTGAGGACCTATTGACAAAAAATAATTTTTCAGTGGATATAAAGATATGAATTTATTAATAAAGGAATATCCCTTTAATATTGGGTTAGATTTCTCGAACATCCAAATTTAGGAATCCTGGGATCCCCCTGGGTCCTTGGAAGGACCATTGTGGGCCCTTAGAAGGCACTTTTGGGGAAGAAGGGGTCCCGCAGCTTGAACCACAACCTCCCTCCCTGGCACTTATAAGTGCCCTTGTGGCACTGACAAGTGCCTTTTGGGGCTTAAGGTGTCCTGCAGCTTGCACCAGGACCCCTCTCCCTGGCACTTAGAAGTGCCCTAACAGCACTGACAAGTGCCTTTGTTGGGGGTCCTGCAGTTCAAAACCAGGACCCCCATTCACTCTTAGAAGAGCCCATGAGGCATGTCTTCTTTCTTCCCAGCCAGCAACACCAACTACGCTGATGTTGCCGAAACTCGCAATGTCACTGCAGCCACCAGTGACACCGCGGGTGCTGGTGACATCAACAATGCCGGTGTTGCTGACATCATGATCTGAAGTCTTCTTTCTTCTCAGCCGGCAACACCAACTCAGCTGATGTCGCCGACACTGTGCGATGTCACTGTGCTGACATCAACGTCAATAATAACATTCAAACATGATTGGTTAATGTATCATCATATGATTGCAAGCATTGGATTTGGTCCTTCAGCAAACCTATATAAAGAAGTGCAAACCCCATGGAGCTCAAAAGTCATCACAGATATAGCAGAAGAAAGAAGACTTCGGACACACCGGTGACAGGTGACATTAGTGGGGTGGGTTTCATCGGCTGGGAAGAAACAAGACATGCCCCCAAGGGCTCTTCTAAGGGGCACTTGTCAGTGCAGCAAGAGCACTTCTAATTGCCGGAAGGGGGTTCCCAGTATGAGCTGCAGAACCCCTTAAGTCCCAAAATTCACTTGTTAGTGCCACAAGGGCATTTATAAGTGCCAGGGAGGGAGGGGGTCCCGGTTCGAGCTGCAGGACCCTTGTAAGAGCCACAATGCTACTTCTAAGGTTGAGCCGTGGGACCACCAATCATATGGCCATGGGACTATCAGCTGTTCAAGAATCCTCAAACGGCCAAATTCGTGAATTCTCGAACATTCGAGGATTCTCAAATTAGCCGTTCGATGATTATCGAAACCGGCCCGCAGAAACACGAAAAGTTCTTATCATTAAAAATGGTGCTAATTTTGCCCTAAACAATCAGATGTTATTTGAAGATTTGAAAGATAACTTCTGATTGGTTGGGGCAAAATTAGCACCATTTTTAATGATAAGGACTTCTATTGAATCTTCCTGATAAGAGTATAAACATTCTGAATTAGATATCTGTATTAGATATCTGAAGCATTTTAAAATCTGCATTGAAAACAAGGAGTATTGTCTTAAAGTGAAAAGCAAGGGGGCGGAGTCTGACAGACTATGTGACCGGTCGCACACTTTGGGAGCTCCCGCCAGGTTGACTAAAAAGCTGCCTTTAAGCTACCAGGGAACTGAATTTTACTCCCCCAGACAAAGAATAGCTCCCTCGACAACCCCAGATGGGTCCAAGGAAAGCCAGCACCCAGGCAAAAGGAGATATAACAGACTTCTTGCACCAAAGTGTGACTCCTAGGCTGGGCCAAGATGGCGCCGGACACCCACGTGGGGAGACCGCAGGGGACACTTTATGCACCAAAGAAGACTTAAGAACACTGTACCAAAACATAGAGAAAATAATTCAGTCTTCACAAAACAGAATAATTCAGGAGGTGAAACAATATATTATACAACTTGGAGACCACGTGGCCTCACTAGAAACCACGACGGACCAACTCTCCTCATACAGCCAGCAGGTGGAGATAGAGCTCCAAGAGGTGCATCATGATATATCTCTGATTAGTGATATTCAAGAAGATATGAAGAACCGTTCCAGACACAACAATATACGGCTGAAAGGGGTTCCGGAGGAGGTGACGGACCTGGAAGCCTTTCTGCAAAAATTATTCTGCCAGATACTCCTGGACATGCTCCTAGATAGAGCCCACTGGGCCCTGAGGGCCAAGCCAGGCCAGGAAGATCTGCCCAGGGACATAATCTGTAAACTTCACTACTACAAGACGAAGGAGGCCATAATGGCGGCCGCTAGAAATGTGGAATTTGTAAGCTGCGAGGAGTTCGCGGTCAAGTTGTTTCAGGACTTGTCACCAGTGACCCTAGCCAGGCGTAGGGTGCTACGTCCGGTCATAGCTTCGAAAAAAAATCCGTTACCGGTGGGGCTTCCCCTTTAAACTTTCCGTAATGCACCAAGGAAGATTGATCTCTCTGACCTCCTTGGAACAGAAAGAGCGTTTCCTAAACCGCCTGGGGATACTGTCTTCTCCCAGAACAGCGTCGAGCCCAACCGAACAACAGAGGATGTGCCCTCCATCTCCATCATGGACCAACGTCCAACCGAAACAACAGAGGCAAGAGATACAAACAATCTCCACATCCCCGTGGAGCCCCTCAAGCCAAAACACCAACAAGTAATGCATGGAATTTGTTTATAATTGGAACTGGTCTTGATGCGGCCACACACACATCATAAGGTACTCTATATTTTCTTATATACTCTGAGGCCCTCCACAGGCTACCGGACATCTCCCCTATATCTTGGTTCAAGGATAGAGTCATTAAGGAGTGCCCCGCTGGAAACTCTGGGAAGCAAGCATTTAAGTTGCGGTATGGGGAGAGGATCCAAGGAAGGGAGGGAGACCCGGGAATTCCAACCACCCTTATGAGTTGTAAAACCTGCATAGCTCAAAGGAGTACTCAAGGGGGAATCCGGGACCTCCTATTTGGCAGGCCGTCTACCCAACCCCATAACATACGTTAGATATGACGGGACTATTCCGGTGCATCTACTGGTGGCATCCGAGGGTACAGTAATAAACAATTTTTTCCCAGAAGAGTCATGGCACCGGTGTCTATCAACAACCCCTGGCCCCCCGCTTCAGACCACGGCCCCCTCGAGAGCTGTTCTATATCGCAATCTTTTGCTCCCCCCTAAAACCATATTGTTAGGCTGGGGACTTACAAGAATCATAAACTGTAGGGACGTCACACCCATATGTCCCCTACTTGCTATCCACTGCTCTACTGAATTGGAACACTACCGAGAATGGCCCTTAGTTTCTACATTGTTTTGTGCACTGTGGCTATATGAGGGTGGGGGAGGGTAGGAGGAATTAGAAATGGGAAAGGGAAGGAAAAAATGGACTATTAAGAACTGTAAATACCAAAATGTCAAAGGAACTCCGGCGAGGCATATATACCAGCGCATTAGCAGCATATACACAGTTCTGGACTCACACGATAAGACTAATGAGAATTTCCAATACTATGTATGCAGGTGCACAAGGGGAAAATTGTATGCGTAAAGGTTGTTCAGCTTGTTGGATGTCTCTTTATATACTAAAGTAATGCATAACGTGGAGAGATTAAGGACTGCAGGCAGACAGGGAGGAGAAAATAAGACCAAATACGCACAAATTTTCAGTTAATTGGTATTCTATGTATATGTTTTATTTTCATGGCTATGGTCAAAGACTACGTGCCACTGGCGGAGTCGTCTCTGGGACTCGCAAGGAATCCGGAGCGCCTGATCAATTCATTCAATTCTCACAACCTCAAGTATGCGAAGTAGAAACAAGCTTCAACACAATCCTTCAGTTTGGGGAGGTCCAGGGACGCTCGTGTTATCTTAAACCACCGTGAGTAACCACACACATATTCTCACACACAACGTTAAGGGTTTGAATGCACCATGCAAGAGGAAAATAGCACAACAATACTATAAAAAGATCAACCCGGATATTTTAATGCTACAAGAAACTCATTTTCGCAGAGGTAGGGAGCCTAAATATTGGGGGGAAAACAGGTCACATCAGGTTTTCGCTTCAACAACATCTAAAAAAAGGGGAGTAGGTATCCTGATCGGCGGGGGCTTACAATTCAGAGAGGAATCCTGTTATAGGGATGTGCAGGGGAGATATATCATCCTTAATGGATACATGGACTCATCTCGTATAACATTAATCTGTATATACGCTCCAAATCAGAACCACAAACAATTCTACCAGGAACTCGACAACAAGATTAGGATGTATGCCTTTGGTCCTCTTGTGATTGGGGGGGACTTCAATATGATAATGAATCAGTCACTAGACAGATCCAAACCACTGAGATCCTCACCAATGCACTCATCAAACAAACACCTACTTCAGTTTACTAAAAACAACAATATAGTAGATATATGGAGATTGACTCATTCAAACAGCAATGAATTTACCTTCTTCTCCTCCTGACACTCCATATTCACTAGAATAGATTATATATTTGTATCCCCAACATTCCTGCCACAGGTTGTAGAAACTAGTATTTCAGAGATTTCGTGGTTAGATCATGCTTATGTTAAGTTGACTCTAGCAGATCTGGGGACCACTAAACCTTCACCCATATGGCAATTAAATGAATCCCTTATAGCAAATCCTAACACAGCCAAGGAAATAGAACAAGCAATAAAAGAATATTTTGAAGATAACGTTACCTCAGTGGCTTCTTCCACCATAGTGTGGGCAGCCCACAAAGCGGTGATCAGAGGTAAACTGATTCAATTAGCGTCAAGGATTAAAAAACAGAGGGAGACCAAAATACAAAATCTTTTGAGGGATATCCATCAGTGGGAAAAGAAACTAAGCCATACATTTACAGACCAAACAGCAAACCATATACTCTCGTTAAAAAACTAACTGGGTACATTGTTGACGGCAAGAGCTGAAAAGGCTCTAAGGCTAACTAATCAGAAATTTTATAGCAAATGTAACAAGGCTGATACCATGCTGGCGAATAAATTAAATCAACGTCTCACTCAGAACAAGTTCCTGCCCCTGAGGGATGATAAGGGCAAACTCATTTACAACCCATATAAAATAACAGACCAATTTGACCAGCAACTCTACAACAGCGCAACAACAGACAAAACCAAAGCCACCCCCCAACACATAACCACATATCTACATAATCTTAATTTACCCTCACTGACGTCAGATCAAATAAGCACATTGCAAAATCCCTTTACGGAACCAGAACTAAAAGCCACTCTGAAAGAACTTAAAGGGAGAAAATCACCAGGCCCAGATGGCTTTACCTCTATGTATTATAAATCTTTCCAAACCACTCTTGCAACACACTTTCTATCAATGGCCAACCAAATCTTAGAGGGCAAGGAAACCTTCAACTCCAAGACTGGCTTTGTATCGGGTAGGCAAACCACAGATAACACCAGAAAAGCTTTCACATTGGTTCAAACGGCATATACCAAAAAGACACAAGCAATTTTTCTGTCATTAGATGTTGAGAAAGCTTTTGACAGGGTGGATTGGGTATTTCTGGAGCAAGTCCTGAATAAATTTGGCTTCCCTCAAAAATATATAATGGCAACCCTCAGCCTCTATTCTAACCCAATAGCCAGGGTCCACAACATGGGGATCCCATCTGCTCAAATACAGATTAAAAAACGGAACAAGAAAGGGGTGCCCAATGTCACCCCTGCTGTTTGCTCTATGCATGGAACAACTGGCAGAAGCCATATGATATACGCAGGATATCCACGGTATAGGTGTGGGCAACATAACATCCAAAATCTCACAGTTTGCCGACGACACTCTTCTCAGTCTAACACAGCCTTTAATCTCGTTGCCTATCGTATACAAGACAATAGAGGACTTCGGATCACTGTCAGGTTTAAGTTAAATAATTCCAAAACAGTTGCCTACCCGATGCATCTCCCAGAACAGGTGTGTGCAACCCTAAAATCACATTTCCATTTTAAGTGGTCATTATCTTCCTTTAAATATTTGGGAGTGAATGTCAGCCACGATCCAAAAACTATTTTCTCAGGCAACTACACTCCTATGATCAATAAATTAATCACTAAACTACAGACATGGACTTCATTCCCCCTATCTCTCCTGGGACGTATTAACGCTGTTAAAATGAACATCCTTCCCAAAATACTCTATCTTTTCAGGGCCATACCTCTGTTAATCAAGAAATCCAATCTACACAAACTGCAGTCGGCAATAACTAAATTTATATGGAAAAATAAAAAGGCACGAATTAGGGCAGAGTATATAGCAAGACATAAAAAGAAAGGGGGATTCTTTACAGATACTATAAAGCGGCAAGACTAGCTCAAACAGTCCAATGGGCCCAAGGGGCAGGAACTACATGTTGGGTAGACATAGAAAACCAACTACTATCCCCTCTTCACTCCTCAACAATACTATGGATACCAATATCACAGAGAAAAACAATACAATATTGTAATATACCTACCATACACCAGTCCTTACAGATATGGAATAGCTCCAACCTACAGTATAAACTAACTACAAATGTCTCCATTTTGTATCCCCTTTTCCACTTACCATCATTCCCCATGGGACTGGACCCAAATAAGGCTGGTTATTGGAAGGACAGTGGTATCACTAGGCTGAGAGATATCTGCAAACTAGACAACTCCATATTATCTTGGTCAGAAGCCCAGAACAAATTTCGCCTCGAAGACAAATACTGGTTTCAATTCACCCAACTGTCACACTTTACCCAAAACAAGATACGGAACCTCTCCCCACCAACAAAATTTGAGTCACTGTGCGTAATATCGCCCTTCCCCAATGGTACAATAACCATACTATATGACACAATATGGCACGAAATACAGCCTTTCAAAATCAAGCCAATGTTGGAACTGGGAGTCTAGATTGGGGCAAGAAATTACGGGAGGACCAATGGCAATCTATTTTTTCTTAATCACTAAATGCTCTGCTAACATAGAAATAAAAGAAAAATCATATAAAATTCTATATGATTGGTATGTACACCCTGCACTATTAAACAAACTTAAACCCCTCTATACCAATGCATTGTTTTAGAAGCTGTGGACCCCTGCCGATCAGCTCATTGCTTGGTAGTGCCGAGAGGCCCAGACAATGTGGAGACACTGCGAGGCTAAATCACAGAATTATTCTCCAAAGATATCACACTGTCACCATACACGGCACTCTTTAACCTTCCGGTAGAAAGTCTGAACAACTCTGCTCAGAAATTAATAATGTATATATGCTCAGCAGCTAGATCCCTCCTTGCTCTGGAAACAACCTTGCCCCCCCCAAAGAAAAGTTAATAAAGAAAATATGGTGGATTGACCATAATGAATACCTAGCACACACGCTTCAAAACACACTAAGAACATGGTTCAAAACCTGGGATATTTGGATACTTAAAATGGACCCGTCTAACCAGAGAGGGGGTGCAATCAGCACTCAAGCTGAAATATCACCCAGGCGCTCCGAAGAGACGCCCCTGAGGACCCAAGGCCTAAACCAAAGGTGGACACGGTATAACTAGTGTAAGGTAAATTACCTTGTGGATACACTGAATATGATAATATGGTCTGTTGTTCTACTGGGTATATGGGGTTTGGTATGGGAGTGTTTTGTTTTTATTTTTATTTTTTTACTTATTATTCTTTTCTATTTTTCTTTTATGTATATTCATATGTAAACAAAAGATGCAAGTATCGCTGCAATACTACAGCTTTTGAAAACCATAAAAAATTTATTGAACAAAAAAAGCACACTTTCAACTCCTCATTAGCTCACAACTGTAATCATTTTTTAATTTAAACTTATAGAAACCAGTTTTATAAACCAGTGCAACTTCAACTTTTGTAATTAATATTTTAAAATATATGTATATAACTAGCAAAAGTGTGTGCCCGTTAGTGCACATTGGAAATGATGTGTGTGAATGTTTTGCTATGTGTGGATATAGAATCTTTACACAGGTATATTTTAAACTGTTTACTCAGTCACCAGCTTCCAGAGGAACCAAATAGGACAATCCTGCAGGTCTGAGAGTAGACCCAGGCAATCCTGCCACACTGTGCGGTGTTGAAACTAAACTGCTAGGTTAATACTTATTAGTATCACCAGGCAAGTGGTGATGGTACCTCATATATTATAACAGAAGGTACATCACAGCATCATGTTATTGTGTAAGCATTGCCCTAATAATCTAACGTATAAACAAACTTTTCTCATTCCCAGTTTTACCTAAAGAAATGGATTTATCCTTATATACTCTTTTATACAGATCTATTGAAATAATAACTAATAATAAATAACTAATAACTGATAACTGATATATATATATATATATATATATATATATATACAGTAATAATATATATATATATAATATATACAGTATATATCTATATATATATATATACCTTTTTCTATCATCTCTTTTTCTATTCTTTTTCCTTTATTATCTATTTCTTTCCGTCCCTCCTTGCCTCCCTGCGGCTGTACCACTAAGCAAAGGCAAGGACTTGCAAGCGAGCACCTTCATCCCCCAACCTTAATAGTGGCTGCCAATTCAAATTGTTCTAGCCATCAGTCTACTCCCTAGTTACCCCATCAAATGGATCAGGTTTAAAATAGGTTGGCAAATGGGCCTGGTAGAGCTACTGAGTCTAATTGGGGAATTTCATCTGCAGGTACAAGGCAGAGGATTTAATCAATACAATCAGTAGCAGTCTCCATAGCTTAATACACAGAACATACATACAAAGAAAACCGGGAGAATAAATGGTATTACCAGCACTGCTGCCACTAATTTGTACCAGATCACTGCTTTATAGAAGGATTTATGATGGGTAGCATGCCACACAGTGGGTTACTCTGGTGGGCTGGCACAAACAGATAGTGCACATAAACAGGTTCCCCACATAACATATGCAATAATCAGGGATGCCCCTGTCTATGGTGCAACACTTTGAATACTGACCAGGCCTGTATATTGTGTGTCCTTGTAAGTTGGTGTACACTTATCTGTTGCCTCAGAGTTTGTATCCAATAAGGTAAATTGTCTGTCCAGTAATCTGTCCTCCCAACAGGTGGTAACAGGATCTTATACACAGGATCTTATACGCAGGGTCTTATACACAGGATCTTGTGCTGCAGTCAATATCTCTCCAAAGCACACACCACAATCTACTTTCACTTTCTCTCCTCCTAGCCATAGAGAGCAATGATGTCTTGTCTTTTATCCCTCACTGACACCGCCTGCAGGCTGAAGGTGGTATATAAGGAGCCTTGGTGTATATGTCCATTATAATACACATCACATCCTGTGTAACAGACAAAATTTTTGGGATTACACTTCCTTTCACATGGAGCAGACACAGGGGTGTGTTGTAACCTCCCAGTTTGTCCATTCCATGTTGAAATAGGGATCTCAGCTCTGTAAGTAAGTTTATGTGTTTTGTGTTGTAACTAATATAAGTCAGTGCTATTCTTTATATACATTTACTGGTGATCATTTAAATGGTAATAGTGAGATAGTACACACATATATATACACCTTTCCTATATGTAATATCCTATACCCCCCACCACATTGGTAGCTCCTAAAAATTCAATGCAATCTTCTATGAAGATATAAATATATTTATATTATATATAAAATATAATATAATGTTGCACCACTGCTCCAAGAGACACAGCACAATATTTTCAGGTATCAAGTCACATGGACCACATGGCTCAGCAAGGTTTTCCATAAGAATATTTCATGCAATGTCACCTATGAATAGAGTTCTAATTTCAATATATAACACATATGATGATTATATGGTTTGTCAGACTCACAGTACAGGCTAAAGAACAACATGATGGATCTTAGTTTAAGTGATGTTTACATACAGGACCACATTTATATTAGAGAGCAAACAGAACTGAGTGTATATAACCTGTCACTATTAGAAAAATCTTATAGTAGAAGAAGAACCTGGCCAATGTTCCTTATAATTTTTTTATCAGCTGTGTGTGCAGACATATTGGGGGTGATGCAATATTGGACACAAAATGCCCAAGTTAGTGTAAAACCCACTGAGTTTGCATTGCCTGCACCATTTCTGAGAATGCATGGCGCATGCAATGCAAAACCGCCTTAGTAAAGTTTTGCACAACTAAGGGGCATATTTATAAAGCAACGATAATAGCGCCTAAAAATTACCGCCGCACATCGCGGCCGCGAAAAGCCTGCTAAATAGCTCTATAGCCGTATTTTGGAACGGCATCGCTATTCCCGCGTACCTGTATCGCGGCCCGCGATGTGCTGCGGTAATTTTTAACCCCTTTACAGTATCTCGCCCCGCGGGCGCCGGCACCTCAAGAGGCCGATGTTCCGGCTCTCTGATCCGACGCGACGTCTCGGGCTGGCGACACCACCCCACTCAGGTCGCCGATGCCAGGCAGACTCACTGCGGCCGCCATGAGCCCTCTGGCACCGCCGGCCTCAGCGGAGCCGATGTTGCAAGCCGCTTCTTTCTTCTTCTTCAGCCATCTACTGCGATGGCATCTGAGTTCCCGGCGGAAAGCTCCTCTTTTATAGTTTGCAGAAATCCATATCCGTTTCTGTATTGGTCAATTTTTTAATTCTTTACATTACCAATCAGATTTCTGGAAAGTTCTGAATCTATTGGTAATGTAAAGCAAGTATAAAAATTGACCAATCAAAACGATTAGGATTTCTGCAAACCTATATAAAGGAGAGCTTTCCGCCGCGGAACTCAGATGCCATCGCAGTAGATGGCTGAAAAGAAAAAGAGCGGCTGGCAACATCGGCTCCGCGAGGGCCGCTGGTGCCAGCGGGCTCACTGTGCTGCCGCGTTGATTCTGCCTGGCATCGGCGACCTGAGTGGGGTTGGTGTCCCAGCCCGAAGACTCGCCCAAGGGCTCTTTTAAGAGCCGCACACTGGGGGTCCCCGGTTCGAGCTGCGGGCCCCCGCCAAGGCACTTGTCAGTGCCGCAGGGCCCTTAAAGGCCGGGGAAGGGGGTCCCGGTTCGAGCTGCGGGACCCCTAAGCCCCAAAGGGCTCTTATAGAGCCGCAAGGGCACTTGTAAGTGCCGCAAGGCCCTATAATGGGCCGGGAGGGGGGTCCCGGTTCAGAGCTGGGGACCCCCCCTAAGGCCCCCAAAAGGGCCCTTCTCAGGGCCCCGCTGGAGGGAGACTCCCACCCCCCCAGCGGCTCCCTCCCTTCCCCTCCCCGAGCGGCCGGGCGGGGGCTTGGAGGGGTTGCCGGGGAGGGGGTGCGCGGCGGTGGTCGCGACCACCTGCTGCGGCCCCTTCCCGGCAGCCCCTCTAGCCTCCCTTCGAGATTGCCGCGACGGGGAACGGTGTTGGAGGGGCTGGCTGGGACGGCGGCGGCTGGCGCCGCCGCGCCCCGCGGGGGGTGTTGGCGGGGTGGGGCGTGTCTCCCGGGGCTGGTGCGACCACCCGCCGCGGGTTGCCTGCCCATCCCGCGCCGCGGAGGTTAGTATCGGCTGACTTTCGCCACCTTCAAGTGGCGAAGTAAACAGCCAGTACTAGCCGAGCGAACCCATTACCGCCGCTTTATAATAGAAGCGTCGGTAACGGTAAGTACGGCGAAGGTTACGCTATCTTAACTTTTCGCGGGCCGTTTCGACTTTATAAATGCGGTAAACGCGATTTATGCGTTATTTCCGCGAAAACGGCCGCGAAAAGTTAACGAACCTTATAAATATGCCCCTAAGTAGCACAAAACTCTCACACAGGTAAGATGACTTATGCATCGCCCCCTTGATCTGTGAGGAATAGATAAACATTTCAGAGATTCATAAGGTCCTTATCGTCAAAATGGTCTAAGCTTGCCCCACCAATCAGAATCTTATTTACATTTGAAAGCTAACATCTGATTGGTTGGGGCAAATTAGCACCATTTTAAGATAAGAACTTTTATTGAATACTAAGTTTAGTGCTATCAAGGAGATTCAATAAGTTCTTATCGTTAAAATGGTGCTAATTTAGCCCCCCAACCAATAAGATCTTATTAACATTTAAAGCTAACATCTGATTAGTGGGGCAATATTAGCACCATTTTAAACGATAAGACTTTTATTGAAAACCAATATCCTTCCACATTACCTACCAGATTTTTGGATCAACTCACTTTATGTACAGTATCAATCTACTTTATGTACTAACGTATGTATGTGAAAAAAGTTTTCTACCCTTAAAGAAGTTTATTTCTGTTTAGCTACTTACTGTATTTTTGACTACCCCAAAAATAAATGTGGCGAATAGACTTTATGACCAATTATACATTGTATTAACATTTTGTAGTCCCATTTTTCCTACAGTATGAGCATCCTAATAAGTATGCACTACAAATAGCGTCTAACAATTGACAACGTTGATCTTGTCTCATTGAAATCAATTTGTAAATTCCAACTACGAAGAGGGACATTTCTACATATAGTCATTGTAACATATATTACTTTAATAATACTGAATTTTAAATCCATTGACAAAAAATTGCAATCTGAACAAAATAAATGTAGGGGGGAAGTGGTAAAAATAAAACAAAACAAGTTTGGCTGATTAACTGCGTTTAAAGAGATCTGAACTGAAAGAGCGCACATTTGATTAAAATTAGAAGAGACATGACTGACATTAATGAACTGGGAACATGTAACAAAGCAAGCACACATGCAAGCACAAAATAAATACCAAAAGCACTTAAGTAATAAAGTAAAGTCAAAGAGTGGCATGAGGCAGTTAAAATATTGATAAGTATAATGAAATGAAAAAAGGAAAAATGCAGATTTAAGGTTGGTGGCAATTAATTCTGCACATTTTACATTCCAGTTTTCACAAAGCTAGAGGGGAGGTGCAACAATTGGTTATGGTTGTGCATTGCGGATATAAGGAGAGTAAACAGCGACAGGATGCATGGGTTTTTATGTCACAACTGAATAACTAAATAATTACCATAAAACTTAACCTTTTACTTATAGCATACAGGGTTATTCAATAAAAGTTCTTCGTTTTAAATGGTGCTAATTTTGCCCCAACCAATCAATTTTAGCTTTTAAATTTTAAATAAGATCTGATTGGTTGGGGCAAAATTAGCACCATTTTAAACGATAAGACTTTTATGAATCCCCTGGTGTGCAGCTGCAATATTAAAAAAAAAAGAAAAGAAAATGCGCAGTCCCCATAAGAAAGTTTTAAACCCACATTAACATCGGGTGGTGCAAGTTTGCAGTTATTTTCCCTTATGCATCTCCTCAAGTGTTGTTGTGTGCTTTTTATCTTCAATAGTTCCTATACCAGAAAATATTTATAAGAGAAAACACTTTAAAGGAGAACTCCACCCCTCATAAGAACATATTTTATAATAATGGCATCTTTAAAATATGTTGATATATCATACTTGTAAGGTTCTCATTCATCCAGGTCATGGTATACTTATTGTAGTCATTTTAGATCAACTGGACTTGAATTTAGTTCTTGGAGACGTTCGCTAGTCATCCGACTGGCTTTCAGATATGTGGATGACACCTGGGTTAAAATCCACCAAAGGAAGTACAAGCTTTCACAGAACACATTAATAGCGGTAGACCAAAACATCAAATTTACAGGAAGAGGTACAAAACAACAAACTGGCTTTCTTAGTCAGAGAATGGTGGAAACTGGAAGTAGAGGTTACAGAAACCCAACACACACAGATCAGTATTTGATGTTTACCTCCCACCACCATTTAGATCACAATCTGGTGTCATCAGAACCCTGCAAAACAGAGCAGAGAACATCCCCCCTAGCACGGGCGAAGGTTAAAGAAATGAAACATCTCAGTGGAGCCCTTAAAACTTGTGGATATCCAGACTGGGCCTTTGTCAAAAAAGTTGAAGAAAGTAAAGAACACATATACCAACAGTGAAGGGAAAAGCAAGAACTAGAAAGACATGTCATCCCTATGTAGCAGGGTCCTCAGCGAGAAATTAAGAAGATTTTCAAAAACAACCGTATCCCTGTCTGCTTTAAACCGAGCAACACCTGAGGCAGCAATTGGTACATCTGAAAGACCCAATACCGAAACACAAAAGCGACATCATATATGCAGTGCAGTGCAGTGAAGTGCTCGATTTGTATGTGGGGAGACAAACGCAACTGCATCAACGTATGGCCCAGCACAGAAGACCAATTCCTCGGTCAGGACTCAGTCCGTGTACCTCCATCTTAAGGATAAAGGACATAACTTTGAGATTGTAATGTTAACATATGGCAAAGGAACGTGACTAGTTCAAGAGAGGTGTTAAGGAGGCCATTTATGTGAAATAAGAAACCAAAAGAGGGTGGGGGGGTGTGACACCATCTGTCTGCCATTACAATGCTGTTTAACACCTTACTCTGGGCGTTCCTATAACACCTCTTAGCCACTATCCAATCACCCCTTAACACTTGGCTTGATAGTGCTAATTGGGATTTTCCAGGGTAGATAATTGCCACAGATTCTTGTAACAATTCATTCTGAATAAGAAAGCCAGTCGTATGAATATATGATTCCCCCTGTCCCCCCAGCCCCAATCGCTCCATTTTTATTCTTAGAAAGTGTCCCAAACTTTACTTACCTTCCCTCTTTCCCCCGCCGCAATGAACTCCCGGCAGCCGCATCCGTGATTGGCTGCCGCTCAGCCAATCACAGACGCGACTGCCGGTACCGCATTTTTTATGTGGTGTATTTTGCAAATGCAATTAGCACCATTTTAAACGATAAGAACTTTTATTGAATAACCCTAAATATTCCTTCCACATTACCTACCAGATTTTTGGATCAACTCTACTTTATGTACAGTATCAATCTACTTTATGTATCAATACTGTATGTAATGTGAAAAAAGTTTTCTACGCCTTAAAAGAAGTTATTTCTGTTTTAGCTACTTACTGTATTTTTGACTAACCAAAAATAAATGTGGCGAATAGACTTTATGACCAATTATACATTGTATTAAACATTTTGTAGTCCCATTTTTCCTACAGTATGAGCATTCCTAATAAAGTATGCACTACAAATAGCGTTCTACAATTGACAACAGTTTGATCTTGTCTCAATTGAAATCAATTTGTAAAATTGCCAACTACGAAGAAGGGACATTTCTACATATAGTCATTGTAACATAATATTACTTTAATAAGCTGAATTTTAAATCCAATTGACAAAAAATTGCAATCTGAACAAATATAAAATGTATGTGGGAAGTTGTAAAAATAAAACAAAACAAGTTTGGCTGATTAACTGCGTTTAAAGAGATCTGAACTGAAAGAGCGCACATTTGATTAAAATTAGAAGAGACATGACTGACATTAATTGAACTTGGAACAATGTAACAAAGCCAGCACACACTGCAAGCACAAAATAAATACCAAAAGCACTTAAGTATATAAAGTAAAGTCAAAGAGTGGCATGAGGCAGTTAAAATATTGATAAGTATAATGATAATGAAAAAAGGAAAAATGCAGATTTAAGGTTGGTGGCAATTAATTCTAGCACAGTTTACATTCCAGTTTACAAAAGCTAGAGGGGATGTGCAACAATTGGTTATGGTTAGTGCATGCGGGATATAAGCGAGAAACAGCGACAGGATGCATGGGTTTTTATGTCACAACTGAATAAGTTAATTTCGCTCTAAATAATACCATAAAACTTAACCTTTTACTTATAGCATATACAGGGTTATTCAATAAAAGTTCTTCGTTTAATGGTGCTAATTTTGCCCCAACCAATCAGATTTTAGCTTTTAAATGTTAAATAAGATCTGATTGGTTGGGGCAAAATTAGCACCATTTTAAACGATAAGAACTTTTATTGAATCTCCCTGTAGGTGCACTGCAATATTTAAAAAAAAAAAGAAAAGAAAATGCCGCAGTCCCCATAAGATAAGTTTTAAACCCACAGTAACATCGGGTGGTGCAAGTTTTGCAGTTATTTTCCCTTATGCATCTCCCTCAAGTGTTGTTTGTGGCTTTTTATACTTCAATATAGTTCCTTAATAACAGAAAATATTTATAAGGTAGAAAACACTTTAAAGGAGAACTCCACCCTCATAAGAACATATTTTATAAATAATGGCATCTTTAAAATATGTTGATATATCATACTTGTGAAGGTTCTCATTCATCCAGGTCATGGTATATCTATTGTATTCAATTAGATCAACTGGACTTGAAGTTTAGTTCTTGGAGACGTTTCGCTAGTCATCCGACTGGCTTTCAGATATGTGGATGACACCTGGGTTAAAATCCACCAGAAGGAAGTACAAGCTTTCACAGAACACATTAATGCGGTAGACCAAAACATCAAATTTACAAGGGAAGAGGTACAAAACAACAAACTGGCTTTCTTAGTCAGGGAGAATGGTAAACTGGAAGTAGAGGTTTACAGAAAACCAACACACACAGGACGCTTGATAAATAGAAGCGGGTCGGTTAAACAGGTAAGTATCGACGCGAAAGGTTAACCTTCGTTCACGTTTTCGCCCGGGCCGTTGTCGGACTTTATAAATCGCGGTAAACGCGTATTTATCGCGTTACATGTCCGCGACAAACGGCCGCGAAAGTTACGAACCTTTAAATATGCCCCTAGTAGCACAAAACTCTCACACAGGTAAGAGTGAATTATTGCATCGCCCCCATTGATCTGTGGAGAGACAAGATAAAACATTTCAGGGAGATTCAATAAAGGTCTTATCGTTCAAAATGGTGCTAAGCTTGCCCCAACCAACAGAATCGTTATTACATTTGAAAGCTAACATCTGATTGGTTGGGGCAAAATTAGCACCATTTTAAACGATAAGAACTTTTATTGAATAACTAAGTTTGAGTGCTATCAAGGAGATTCAATAAAAGTTCTTATCGTTTAAAATGGTGCTAATTTAGCCCCAACCAATCAGATCTTATTTAACATTTGAAAGCTAACATCTGATTAGTGGGGGCAATATTAGCCACCATTTTAAACGATAAGAACTTTTATTGAATAACCCTAAATATTCCTTCCACATTACCTACCAGATTTTTGGATCAACTCTACTTATGTACAGTATCAATCTACTTTATGTATCCATACTGTATGTAATGTGAAAAAAGTTTCTACGCCTTAAAAGAAGTTATTCTGTTTTAGCTACTTACTGTATTTTGACTAACCAAAATAAATGTGGCGAATAGACTTTATGACCAATTATACATTGTATAAACATTTTGTAGTCCCATTTTTCCTACAGTATGAGCATTCCTAATAAAGTATGCACTACAAATAGCGTTCTACAATTGACAACAGTTTGATTTGTCTCAATTGAAATCAATTTGAAAATTGCCAACTACGAAGAAGGGACATTTCTACATATAGTCATTGTAACATAATATTACTTTTAATAGCTGAATTTTAAATCCAATTGACAAAAAATTGCAATCTGAAAAAATATAAAATGTATGTGGGAAGTTGTAAAAATAAAACAAAACAAGTTTGGCTGATTAACTGCGTTTAAAGAGATCTGAAACTGAAAGAGCGCACATTTGATTAAAATTAGAAGAGACATGACTGACATTAATTGATGAGGGAACAATGTAACAAAGCAAGCCACACAATGCAAGCACAAAATAAATACCAAAAGCACTTAAGTATATAAAGTAAAGTCAAAGAGTGGCATGAGGCAGTTAAAATATTGATAAGTATAATGATAATGAAAAAAGGAAAAAATGCAGATTTAAGGTTGTGGCAATTAATTCTAGACACAGTTTACATCCAGTTTACAAAAGCTAGAGGGGAGGTGCAACAATTGGTTATGGTGTAGTGCATTGCGGGATATAAGGGAGTAAACAGCGACAGGATGCATGGGTTTTTATGTCACAACTGAATGTAATCTAATAATACCATAAAACTTAACCTTTTACTTATACTAGCATATACAGGGTTATTCAATAAAAGTTCTTCGTTTAAATGGTGCTAATTTTGCCCCAACCAATCAGATTTAGCTTTTAAATGTTAAATAAGATCTGATTGGTTGGGGCAAAATTGCACCATTTAACGATAAGAAATTTTATGAATCTCCCTGTAGGTGCCTGCATATTTAAAAAAAAAAAAAAAGAAAATGCCGCAGTCCCCATAAGATAAGTTTTAAACCCACAGTAACATCGGGTGGTGCAAGTTTGCAGTTATTTTCCCTTATGCATCTCCCTCAAGTGTTGTTTGTGGTTTTATTACTTCAATTAGTCCTAATAACAGAAATATGTTATAAGTAGAAAAAAAACTTTAAAGGAGAACTCCACCCTCATAAGAACATATTTTATAAATAATGGCATCTTTAAAATATGTTGATTATATCATACTTGTGAAGGTTCTATTCATCCAGGTCATGGGATATCTATTTGTATTCAATTAGATCAACTGGACTTGAAGTTTAGTTCTGGAGACGTTTCGCTAGTCATCCGACTGGCTTTCAGATATGTGGATGACACCTGGGTTAAAATCCACCAGAAGGAAGTACAAGCTTTCACAGAACACATTAATGCGGTAGACCAAAACATCAAATACAAGGGAAGAGGTACAAAACAACAAAATGGCTTTAGTCAGGGAGAATGGTAAACTGGAAGTAGAGGTTTACAGAAAACCAACACACACAGATCAGTATTTGATGTTTGACTCCCACCACCATTTAGATCACAATCTGGGTGTCATCAGAACCCTGCAAAACAGAGCGAGAACATCCCCACTAGCACAGAGGCGAAGTTAAAGAAATGAAACATTCAGTGGAGCCCTTAAAACTTGTGGATATCCAGACTGGGCCTTTGTCAAAGAAGTAGAAGGAAAGTAAAGAACACAATACCAACAGTGAAGGGGAAAAGCAAGACAGTAGAAAGAACATGGTCATCCCATATGTAGCAGGGGTCTCAGCGAGAAATTAAGAAGAGTTTTCAAAAAACACCGTATCCCTGTCTGCTTAAACCGAGCAGCAACACACTGAGGCAGCAATTGGTACATCTGAAGACCCAATACCGAAACACAAGAAAGCGACATCATATATGCAGTGAGTGCAGTGAAGAATGCTCTGATTTGTATGTGGGGGAGACCAAACAGCAACTGCATCATCAACGTATGGCCCAGCACAGAAGAGCCAATTCCTCGGGTCAGGACTCAGCGTGTACCTGCCATCTTAAGGATAAAGGACATAACTTGAAGATTGTAATGTTAACATATTGGCAAAGGAACGTGACTAGTTCAAGAGAGGTGTTAAGGAGGCCATTTGTGAAAATAAAGAAACCAAATAGAGTGTGGGGGGGTCGACACCATCTGTCTGCCATGTACAATGCTGTTTAACACCTTACTCTGGGCGTTCTATAACACCTCTTAGCCACTATCCAATCACGCCCTTAACACTTGGCTGTGAATGCTAATTGGGATTTTCCAGGGTAGATATTGCCACAGATTCTGTAAAGTCATCTGAATTAAGAAAGCCAGTCGGATGACTAGCAAAATGTCTTCAAGAACTAAACTTCAAGCCCAGTTAATCTAATTGAATACAACAGATATTTGATATATCATAGTTTGTCCTATGAATTTATTACTAGAGATGGACTAGAACTCGAACACGAGTTCGAGCCGAACTATTCGAGTTCGAACAGACTCAGACTTCTCGAACTATCCTGGACCCGGATTTTCGATATTTTCCAAACTTTCGATAATTATCGAATGTTCAAACGTTCGAGGCATGCGAATATGTGAGTAAAATGTCTATTATACCAACACACAAGTAAATATTGAATTCTCAAATCCACAAGTAAAATTTCTATTATACCTATATGCGAGTAAATATCGAATATCGAATCCGCGAGTAAAATGTCTATTATACCTATATGCGAGTAAATATCGAATTCTCGAATCCGCAAGTAAAATGTCCATTATACCTAAATGCGAGTAAATATCGAAATCTCGAATCCGCGAGTAAAATGTCTATTATACCAATACGCGAGTTAATATCGAATTAACGAATATGCAAGTAAAATGTCAATATACACCATACGTGAGTAAATATCAATTCTCAAATCCGCGAGTCGTTCATGCGATAGTTATTGAATGTTCAAACGCGAGAGCTCGAAAGTAGCACTCGTGAGAGTAAAATCGAGTTTTCGAAAGTCCTGGATATTCGAACATGTTCCCCAGACCATTTCCCAGGTCCCACAGCTATTTACATTAAGTTACCATTGATATTTTAATTGTATTTCAATCGAACTTTTCAAACTATTTGATTCCCATTGACTTTAATGGGTCAGTTTTCGAACTTTCCAAATAGTTCGAAAACGGACCAAACTTTTGAAAGTTTGTCCATCTCTATTCATTACTGTTTGCCTGCTATGCTTCTGGATGCCTCATGGAAACTGAGCAATTTAGAAATCTGTATGAGCCTGTACTGAGCCTGGGTATGCTCAGAAGAGGCAGACAGGGGATTGACATTCAGTCATTGGCTGTGATGTCAACTGTCAAATCCATAACTAACAGTTACTAACTGGAATGACCAAAAAACAGAAAGGGGAAACAGGACATTGTGCAGGATTTCAGGTTAGACTTATATATTTCAGATTTCAAACTATTACTGTTTAGGTGTAAGTTTTCATTTTGGGTCTGGACTCATTTCATAAGATTCATTTTAATATACATATTTATTCTTATGCTTGTTCTATGTTCCATGTTCCATACACTGTCCATAAAAAGTCCAATACATAACCCCCACAAAAAGGCCCATACACAGATGTGCCCTGAATACCTGTCTGTGCAGCCTGAATATAAATATTTTAAGATCCCTCCTTTAAAGAAGTTTGTTGAATCCTATTTCTTCTCCCTTTTGTCCATTTCCCTTGCAATCTGGGCTGATCTATTAGTGACCAGGGCAACAATTGTCTAGCCCACTGAAATCAAGAGGATTCTGTGTGTTGCAGTGTACAGCTTTTGTTTTCACAGGGCTATGAGTTTTTTTCCAGCTGCCCCTTCAAGCATCTTGATCAGCCAGGACCCAAGTATAAACCGAGGGGAGACTTTCAGGATGATTTTAAAGGTAGCTTTCTCGGTTTATACTCGAGTATATACGGTAGATTAAGTGGAACAAATAAAAAATATATAAACTAAAGTATTTTTTTAAAGAAACCATCATGATCTGAACAGTGTTTTTATCGATTATTATATAATTTGGTTCAGTAGATACATTTAGATAATTTTTCGGTTCCAAACAAATCTTACACATGATTAAACTGTAACTGTGGTCTCCATACTGGTGTCCTCTTGTACCTTTGAAACAAGCCTAGGATGATGTGTCTAGCGTCTCTGGGTCTTACATTGTACGCTTGAAAAATTACAGTTTCTTGTCTGTCTTGACTGAGTCAGTGCCGTTTAAGAAGCCCCACCCCAGAAAAAAAATATCCTAGCCTATGATGCAGCTGGTGATACTCTGTCCCAGCAGTGGGCATGCTTCAGACTGAGACTTGGAAGCAGAGCAAATGGTGCTGGTGATGTCACAGCTCACAGTAGTAAGAAAAATCAACTTTTATATTGCTGTAAAGTTGATTTTAGACTGCAGCTATAATCAGGACCCTGGAGCCATTTTAAAGGTAGGAGTGTGCTCTTTTTAATACTGTAGCTCTTCATACAAGACACATTTTCTCTGGTTAAAGGAAAAATGCAGTAAACCCACATTTATTTTAAATAACCTTTTTGGGTTACAAACCATTAAAACCAGTTAATCACTGTAGTCCTGGGAAGTTTGTTTGCATCTAAATAAAAACCTATACCTATATATGTTACCATTAGAAGTGCTACACTGGTACTATTTTTATGTTTAAAGGCAAAATGATCTAGTTGGGTTAAATTGTGTACCCCTACATCTTAATAAAAACATCTATTACCAAGAAAGTGCTTCTGTTTTGTAATCCCTTACAATGACTGATTGTATCATCTAAATAAGTCATCTACAAAGTTACAGATAACAATGAAGCAGTTTGGATGGACTGCTGACTAACCAAATGCTATTTTTTTTAGCATACGTGTTTACCTTAAGGACTTGTGTCACATTCAAATGACCTTTTCTTGCTGGACTAAGAGAATGTTTTCTGTTCAGTTATACTTAGACTGTTATTTTTGCAATGATGAAAATTTAAACAAAAGCTTTTGAAGCTAAACAGAATTAAGAAATCCTAACACTCACTGTGATTGCAAATACTTTCCAGCAGCTCACAATTAAAAAGATAGAGACCATTTTGTTATGATTTTACTTTAACATATGTGCACAGTGGGAATTTAGTGTGTACTAGACATTAAGCTTGTTACAATAACGGGCGCTAGAAGTCCAGAGTGCTCCCTTAGTGTCCCAAGTCCATAGCCCCCCTCCTCAATGTCCCAAGGCCATAGCCCCCCCCCTCCATGTCCCAAGGCCAGAGTTCCCTCTTAGGTCCCAAGGCCAGAGTCCCCCCTCTGTCCCAAATCCAGGGTCCTCCCTCTGTCCCAAATCCAGGGTCCCCCCCTCTGTCTCAACTCTAGGTGTCCACTCCTGTCCCAAATCCAGCCCCCCCCTCTGTCCCAAATACAGCCCCTCCCCCCCTCTGTCCCAAGAAACCTTACCTGCGGTCTGTGTAAGGACAACTAAAGTGAAAAAACAACATGCTAAAAAAGTACACTTACTCAGATTGACATCAGCCCAATGACAGTGAAGATATGTGGTTTTAAAGTTGTCCCATGGGGGCTGCCATCTTGGCTACTCCTCCTTTACCCACTGGGTAATGCACATGTCCAATAGCCATGCCTTAGGGACTGAGGATAAATAGCAAACTCATCTTTGTTTTGCCTGCATACTTACTTTTCAGAGCTAGAGATGGGATCCGGGACTGACTTGGACCCGGATGCGAACTGGAACCCCTCGGTTCCAAAATCCGAATGTTCCATCCAAAATAGGATGTATTGTTAGGATTTTGGGACTTCGGAATGAGTTTTCAATTTTTATCGAACGTTCAAGCTATTTTTGAAAATAATCCTTGAAAATACGACTGGAAACTCGAAAATAGTTTCCGATCGTATTTTCAAAGATCATCGAACGTTCAAGGCTATTTTCGAGAATTTTTGAAAAAGGCTCGAACGTTTGATAAAAATCTAAAGCTCTTTCCGAAGTCCCGATTTTAAGTTATTAACTATTTTTCGGGATTTTCCTGAGATCCCAAAACCTGAAAGTTTTCAGCCATCTCTAAGTAGAACTAATTAATGCTGCACCTTCATTAGAATAGAAATAGTAATGCCCTTTTAATGTGCACATTGTCCTGGTTGATGGTTGAACTTCACCTCCCAGCATCCCTTACTGGACAGTTACTTAAATATCTCTGCCTGTTTTTTTATATATATTGTTGGCCTTCTACCTAAAACCTCCAAGTTAGATTTCTTTTTTTTTAAACTTGTTTTTATTGAACATTAAAATTAGAGCAATGTACCGTTTTAGTATATATCAATTTTACAGCATTTATATTTAATAAACAGTAAGAAATTGTTTGCCTGTTTTCTTTTCTACATTGCTTATACTTTTTCAATAACAGTTAACTGGGGGGGTTAGGTCATACATCCATTGATTAATTGATGAGAGTAATCTATAGGCTATAGAACACAATTGGGTGTCAACAGTTCAACCTACATACCAGGTAATCCATCCATCACATATTATTGGGTTGGTTCCTTTAGTATTGGTCCTTGGGTTTAAGGCCAATTAGATCCCAATTTATTCACATATATTTCATTAACATATACTATATAAAGTATCTATAACATGTTGAAGATCATTTACATACATTTGTTTGATTCATGGCTCAAGTAGGAGAGGTGGACCATCCTCCCCCCGTGTCCAGTTTAACACATTGGCTCCATAACCACCTGTTTGCGTATTTGTGGTTTCTCTATATATCCTGTGTTAATTGTTTTGCAATTTCTTAAATGTCTGATATGCCTCCTATATAGTCATACCATGGCCTCCATATTTTGGTATAAAATTTTTTCATTACCTCTGTGTTTATATATTAGTTTAATAAATGGAGTCGCCTGGGTGATCATTTCTTTTCATGTCGGGCGTTTTAGAGTTTTATTGGACATCCATTCCAAAACTATTGTGCGTCTGGCATAAAACAACAGTTTCTGAAGGAGTGTCAGTTTTGCTCTGGGTCACTTGTCTACTTCAGGGAGTCCAAGGAGGCATAGTATGGGTTCCAGTGGGATTGGTTCATGTATTATTTCAGATATCATTTGTATAATACTGATCCAGAAACGTGACACACAGGGACAGAGCCAAATTAAATGCCAGAAGTCAGTTTGTGTCAAATGGCATTTAGGGCACTCAGAGGATATACCTGGGGACATATGAGAGAGACGGCGGGGAGTCAAATATGTCTGATGTATTATATTAAACTGTATCAATTTATTATTAGCTGCCTTTGAGGCCTTCCAAGTTAGATTTCTAAAAGAAGCAGCACATACTTACAGTCCTTCGCTCCCGCATCTGTCTCTGCCCGGACCTTTGTTTGCCGGAAGCTGCAAACAGGGCCAGACTGCCAGCCTGAGATGTTTCTGCTGCTTTTTTTTTACTAATCTAACTTGGTGATTGGGGTTGGGTAGGGGTGCCAACACTACAGAAAATAACATTTGTAGCTGGGGGTGAGGCAAGCATGGAGGGATCTGGAGGGTGGGAGGGAGAGGGGGGGGAAGGGTTCCACTGCTCATGTCACAGTACCTCCAGTAGGAGGAGGCAGAAACCTTTTCACAGGAAGATAACACCTACTCTTCAGTTTCCTGGACTTTGGACAAGCACTGCAGGAGAACTATAAGGAGCAGATATGTAAGGTAAGGGATTTTTTAAACTACACAGTGGGGCTAGCAGTGGGTTAAATTTCAGTTTTGGCGGTGGACATGCCCTTTAAATCTGCTCTTTCAGGGCAGCAATACATCTGTTATGAGAACACTATTAGGCAGCAATGATTACAAAAGCAATTAAGTAAAATGATTTTAGTTCATACTAAACTATTAATCCCAACATCCTTTACAAGAAAAAGTTATTTAAGAAGGGGAAAAGATATTTTTCAGTAATGAAAAGCTGTGCTTTTATTTGTTGCCTAATGGCTGAACTACAGGTCCTATCTATACATTTCGGGCCTACAATTGGTCCTTCCTCTGGTCCACCTGAGGAAGGACCGATTGTAGGCCCGAAACATGTTGTGCGTGTGATATCTCCAATAAATTGGTTTGACACCGCTGGAATAATACCAACCTTTGGCTCTCTACAGTCTCTTCATTTTCTGTTTCATGGACTGTGGGTTGTGGTGAGGCCCAACCACTGAATTGCAGTAGCCTGCCTTAAGTTTACTGACACTTGGCCTACATATAACAAACCACTATCTACTTTAGGCCCTATCTATATTTGAAAAAATCTAATTTTCAATATTTGAAATCATAGCATTTACAGGGAAAGACCTGTCACTCCAGAAGCAGAAATTATAATATGTGCTCTGTCTCTGACCTCTTACTATGATTTTTGGCTGTCTGCCAGCACACTTTCTGCAACATTTAAGAGAATCAGCAGAGTAAAGGAAAAAAGGGAGGAGGGAGGGGGGATGTGTAAGCCGAGCATTGTCCATGGTGAGGCTGTGCAGAACTTATAAGTGTCACAGACACTACAAGGAGGAAGTGAGTAAGGGAGTGTGGGGGAATTAAGAGCACTCAATAAACATTAATAATCTAATGACAAAGCAAGCAAAGATAAATATGTGAGTACCACCATTTTACTTCTCTCAGATTTTCAGATAATGCAAAGTTGTTTGAGTGAGTTTAGGGACCCTCTAAAGGCATAATAATTTATTTTATTATGCATACCATCCAAGATTCCTCTTTATATAAGTAAGATCAGGTTCACATCATTATCCTCCCTCTATAGGGAGTGTAACTATGTAATTATGAGTGTAACTTTTAAAGGGAAATATTGGAGGGTATGTGTTTCAATAAGTGTAACTATTAAAGGAGAATGTTGGAGAGTGTGCATTTAAGGTTGATGTTTTAATTAACATTAAATTGATAGATTGTACATTCAATTCTAGACACCTTTAAAACTGACTAAATGAACAAAAAACGGTGATTTGTTAAAATAAATAATATTCTACTACAGTATATTCATATATACTCTCTAATAGCTGCAGTGTGAACAGCTCCCTTTCAGGTGTATTTAATTAATCAATTAAAAATAATCCCTTGAATCCAATACAGCCTGCAACATGCATTAGAAAAGTTGCAAATGTGGGTAAAGGATTGAAAAAGTTTCACGGTCCCTAAGGATCAAGGCTCCATGGGAAATTCAGAAGTACCAAGCAAGTTTATAGCTAAAAAATGGAGGCCCCCAACTGTTTAACTTCATACACTTCAGATGGATATATTGTCACTATAAAACTGTAGATGCATCTATTGTTCAGTAAATTCTGTGTAATGTGTTAAGTGCAGCATTTCTAACCTTCAAGCCTAAACGTGATTTTCCACTGTAGTTCTCCTTTAAAATCCTTAATTAATCTCTATATAGCATATCAATTGAAAAACATATTTAGCCTATTTATTTGCCTCATCCCATTAAAGAAGTACATAAAAAGGCGTATTGCTTTATTACATCAGTAGTTAGTGAATATCTAGTCAGTATTAAATGTTCTGCTGAGTGCTGACAAGGTAACAAACAGTGAATATGGTACATTCAAAGTTATAGTCACAGTCCTTTCTAAAAAATCCAATGGGGTCCCCTGTTAGGGAGGCAAAGTTATGAAAAGATGGCAAAGATCGCTGGAATGCATATTTGTCCCTGTGTCCCTTTGGAGCTTCCTGTCTTGCATTGCTTTTATTTAGACCCTGAAAGCCAAGACATACATGACGCTGATATCTAATTACATGTTACATCGCAATATTCTCAGCGTAAGTATTCGGGGCTATGCATAGCTATAAAAATGAAACTGGAAAGTACAACTGCTGCACAAACCGCAAATTTATATTTCTCCGAAAAGATTTAGTGGTTTGTTTCATAAGGTCCTGCTCTACACACACTGCCCATTAATTCCCATCTACCTTCAGGGAGACTGTAAAGCTGGGTACACACACTACAGATCATTGAAAGATGACAGACAGGATCTGCAAGATCCTGTCTGCCATCTTTCAAAGATCTGCATACACACAGTCCCGAGCGTTCTGCCTATGAATACCATAGGGAGAACGCTCGGGGCTGTGTGTTTCCCTCGGCTGCGCTAGACTCCTCTATAGGGAGTCTAGTGCAGCCAATGGAAATTTTCGGTCTTTCCCAAAAGAGTGTTCGGCCGAACCGATCTCTCTGCGGCCGCGCACTCGTTCGGAAAATGAAGGCACACACAGCACCGATAAAGGCATTATCATTACCCAGCTTTAAAGAGAGGTCCCTGTTGCAAAATCTGAGCTTCTGCAGAGATCTGCAAGATCCTGTCTGTCATCTTTGAAAGATCTGCATACACACAGTCCCGAGTGTTCTCCCTATGAACATCATAAGGAAAACGCTCGGGACTGTGTGTTTCCCTCAGCCGCGGCAGACTCCTCTTTAGGGAAATTTTTGGTCTTTCCCAAACGAGCGTTCGGCGGCCGCACGCACATTCGATAAACGAAGGTACACACAATACCGATAAAGCTTTATAGTTACTGTGTGTCCATCATTTCAGGACACAGATTCACAGTTTCTATGGGGTAGGACTTGGGAGCACAAGATACCAGGCAGCTATACAGTTTAAAGTAAGGGGCACCTATAGATGCACTTTAATGGATGAAAAAGCACAAATAAAATGAAATATATTTTATGGGCAGACATGCAAAGTTTTTGTCCTCTATAATGCACAAACATGACTTCCTGTGTAGCAAACCAGCAGCAGGACTTTTGTCTTTTTTGCCTATGAAGACAGGAGGGATTGAGTGAGTAAATCTTAAAGGAAATGTACACTGAAAAAAATGACTTTGCCTCATTTTAATCTATAAATTAATACATGTAAGTAGCACTTACACGTGTTTGTGTTGCTGCATGACTTCAATCCAGTAATTGTGTTGCTCAAGCTCAGTCCCTCAGCCCACTGCCAGACTATCTGACTCTTTGTGAGTAGAGATGTCCGAACTTCGAAAAATCCGGTCCGCGCGAGGATCCGCGGATTTTCGAAAAAATCCGTAAATTCGAAAATCCGCGAGCGGACCCGTTAAAACGTATTAAAATGAAAGTTCGGCAAAATCCGCATTAAAAGTGGTCTAAATAGCCTTGGTAATGTTAACTTAATCACTCAGGGACCTGGGTAATGTCCTTAGAAACACGTATCAATGCCTACAATACCTAAAAATTACAGTCCGCTAGCGAGAACAGTATTTTTCGAAAATACGATGATTTCCGTAAAAACGAGGATTTCCGTAAAAACGAGGATCTCCGTAAACCCGAGGATTTCCGTAAGTCCGCGAATCTCCGTAAAAACGAGGATTTCCGTAAAAACGAGGATTTCCGTAAAAACGAGGGTTTTCGTAAAAACGAGGAACCACGAGGAACCGGAACTTCCTGCCTAGCAAAATGGCTAGTTCTGCAAGGCAGTTGTATGCCATGAATTACCTGCTGCTCAGGGGGTACGATGAGTTCCCCCCTGGCACCCATCATGTGCGGCGCCGGAGGCGCAGGATTATGGAGGGGCTCCAGCGCCGGATCCTGCGGCGATTTGGATACCAGACCACTGTCTCTACCCTCCAGAGACAGTGGTCTGACCTCAAGAGGCAGAGGCCTCAATATGTGGCTGCCGTACGGCAGATGATAGAAGGCAAGTATACCTTTTATTATATTACTGTATTATAATACGTAGTAAAATATTTTAATTCACTTCTGACAAAGACATATTTATATATATGTTTTTAAAAACATCAATAATCCTTAAATTTGGCTTGTGAGAGAGAGAGATCCAAGTTCTTTGTATTTCTCATTCACTGGTTATTATTACATTATTCTTCTTCTTATATTATTCAATATCAGCCCTATTTAAAGGGTAAGTAAAGTCAAAAAATAAATCACTGAAAAGTGACTTTATTTAACATAACACCTATAAATTTAAAATGATACCCACACATAGACACACTTGGTGGCCCACCCTTCCATTTCCATGGCAGCCTTATTTAAAGGCTAAGTAAAGTTAAAAATGAAATCGATCATTAAAAATTGATTTCTTTTTATCTTATAAATGCACACTGATACCCACACATAGACACAGTTAAACACACTTTACTGGCCCACCCTTTTAGTTACATGGCAGCCCTATTTGAAGGGAAAGTAAAGTCAAAAATAAAATGTTGATCAATTATTAAAAATTGATTTATACACTCCAAAATTAAAAATGTTGTGTTACCCACAAAATCTATACAGATACAAGTACACACAGCTACTGATGCTCCCCTACACCCAACCAACTTTTCCCTTTCCGTGGCTACAATACACACAATAAAAATATAAGTACTTAGCCAGAATAAGGTATGAAATCATTGCCATAGAAATATGATTGACTTTTAAAGAAACTAAATATTGCCTTATTTAATCTGTATTTTCAAGCAGAATTCAAAGTATATAATTAAATATTTCCTTTAGATATATCATTCATTATGTATTTTTTTATTTTAATTTGCAGGGGAATCTTCCTCGGATACCCCACCCCCACCACCGTCCCCGCCAGAGGAAGAATGTAAGTGCAGCCTATTGAAAAAAAAACATTTTTCTAAATCTTTCATTTGTCCAAGGCCACATTACAGCGCACACGAGCCCTCCAGAAACAAGCGCGTGTTTCCGGTGTGCTCATGTGTATTGCCATGTGAGTGCAGTACGATAGCATAATTGTGCAAAAATTGAGGATCACATTAATTGTGCCACACTATTGTGTGCTTTTTAACACGTTGATATGTCCAAGCCCTTTATCAAAATGTTTGCATAATTTTTGTCAACTTCTCCGAGAATTGTTTTAGTAAATGTATTTGAACATTTAATGACAGTGAGAGTTAAAATAAATTTCCTTTTTTTTTTAGCACTACCACCAACTAGCCCTCAGGCTACGGGCAGCCCATTGCCCCCTCCGGGCAGTCCCTTGCCCCCTCCGGGCTCACCATCGCCCCCACCGGGCAGTCCACCGCCCCAAGAAGAGGAGGAACCGGGGACCAGCCAGACACGTAAGTGCATCCTAAGCAATTTTTTAATCTTTTTATTGACCTTGATTGTCAGCAAATAATTAGTGAAATTATCATTGATAATTAATTGAATTTTATTATTTCACTGATAAAAATTTTCGAAAATAAAAAAGGAAACAAATCTATTAATTTGGCTTGAGAGACAGAGCTTCTCATTTCTCATTCCCATTTATTGTCCCCAACTCCCCATTGTTTGGGCTGTAACTTGTCCCTCAGTTTTTAAGCTTAAGTCACGAAATTCGGTCCAAACGTCCAAAATTATCCAAGAAATGTTCACTACATAGCCTTTTAGGAAATGTTCTTATAATATATTACTAATGGATTGGACGGTGATTGTTGAAATAAAACATTTTTTTTTCTAGAAGCAGGACCAGCCTCTACAGGCCCTCCACCCTCTCCACCCCCTCCACCCTCTCCAGCCCTCCAAGGTCCTCCACCCTCTCCAGCCCTCCAGCACCCTCCGCCTCTCCAGTCACTCTGGCGGGCCATGCTTGAGAATCGTAAGTAAATCATATCTAACGTTAATGAAATGTTATATACAAGATATTAATATCTGTATTTTCCCAGTGTAAAATCCACGCCTACATGATGATGCAACATGGGGGTACTGTGGGGTTTGACAATGCTTTTATGGGGCTGCACACTTCCAAAAAATTTTGTATGTAGTAGCAACAGTCCTAGTGATACAAACAAGAATGTTCTGATACAATTTAGCAATAAACGTAATGTTTTAAGCCAGCATACCTCCTGCTGTTTATCAGTGATCCCCATGATGCAATAATACGCTTTAAGTGAAGTTCAGTGATAATATATATACTTTTAAGGAAAAAAGAGCAGTATTATCCATCCAATACCTTAATCTGCCCATTCAGCAATCAGCATTGTGTCTGTGTATAAAAAATGCACGGAAATAATGACTTCCTGTTTGCAGGACCCTAATAGAGACCGTTATGGTCTTGCCCTGACCCAGCGCCTGGGTGATTCAGTTGCTCAGTAGAGATCTGAGCATGTGGAACCCATCCAACAGCCAATCAGTAGAAATCACTGTTACCATCATAAGGTATGCATATATTAAACTAAGAATTTTAGAAATAATGATATTTTACTGAGCTTTCCTTTTTAACATACCGCAAACATTATAGCATTGCGCATACCATGTATGTGTAAGTAGTTATCAGGTGCAAAATTGCATCTACCGCATGGTGCTTTAGGAAATGTGCTCGAACATCTATCACTTTTCTCAATATCTTCCTCCACAGAACTACAGAGCATGCGGCGGGAGATGCGCCACATGGTGCGGTACGCCTGGACCGCCGCCTGACCGCGCACAGCCTGACCAGACTGCGAAGAGGAGGGCACCCGTAACCCCTTTTTTTGTTTGTTTATTTTTTGTAAATAGTTTTTTTTTAAATTTCACTATATATATATATTAAACAGTTCTGAAAAAAAAAATGTTTTTTGGGCTTTATTTTCGATATATGCAAATATTTCAGATAGATTCATAATCAATTTTTATTTGAAAAATTACAATACACATATCTATTAGCTAGCTCTATGTCTGGTACTTAATTGTATAATAACTTAACATTAATGCCATTACACACACCACATTGGCCACATTCCCCTATATAGTAGTTTGCACACAAACAAGGACAAGAGAGGGCGATGGGGCAGGTATGGTAATAATGTCCACTGCGGTTGTGCCACCATTGTTGTGGGCCAGGCAGGCTTGGCCCCACGGACATACCCTCACCCAATTGGCACTCCCTCAAGAAGGCATCCATGTAGGGAAAGCAGGTAGAAAGGGTAAGCTGTAGGTTAACAGCAGCATTGAGTTACAGCAGGCCCACTGCGTTTGCCCACCATTGTTGCTGGGGCAGAAGGCTTGGCGCCCACTGGACACATACCCCTCACCTCATTGGCGACTTCTCAAGGTATGCATCGTGCAAGGTAAAGAGGTTGAAAGGGGTAAGGCTTCGTAGGCACAGCACCATTGAGTTGCACAGCAGGCACACTGCAGGTTTGCCACCATGTTGAAGAGCCAGGCAAGCTTGGCCCCCACATGGACTACCCTCACCTCATTGGCTTACTCTCCTCAAGGTTGCATCGTGCTAGGGAAGCAGGTGAAAGGGTTAGGCGTCGTAGGAACAGCACAATTGAGTTACAGCAGGCCCACTGCAAGTTTGCCACCGATATGTCCGGGCCAGGCAGGGCTGGCCCCACTGGAACATACCCCTCACCCCATTGGCTACTCTCCACCTCAGATGCATGTGACTAAGGAAAGCAGGTGAAAGGAGAAGGCTTCGTAGGAACCCAGCACCATTGAGTTACAGCAGCCACTGCAGTTTGCCCACCATTATTGTGGGGCCAGGCAGGCTTGGCCCAAATGGACATGACCCTCACCCCATTGGCTACTCTCCCATCAAGATATGCATCGTGCTAGGGAAAGCAGTGGAAAGGGTAAGGCTTCGTAAAAAGGAACAGCGCATTGAGTTACAGCAGGACCACTGCAGTTTGCCACCATGTTGAAGACGAGCCAGGCAAGCTTGGCCCCATGCGACATACCCCTTCACATCATGGCTACTCTACCTCAGGTATGCATCGTGCGAGGGAAAGCAGGCGAAAGGGTAAGGCTCGTAGCGGAACAGCACCATTGAGTTACAGCAGGCACACTGCAGCTTTGCCACATTTGAAGAGCAGGCAGGCTGGCCCACTGGACTGGAGTGCACTGACCTTCGAGGCCGGCAGGATGACACCGAGTCTGAAAACATTAGCCACAGAGTAGCTGTTGCGGACGTATAGATGGCAGAGTAGGTGCACAACAAAGGTGCCTCATGAGAGAAAGAGACGAAGATCAAAATGGAAAGTACATGACTCTCGGGGCACAGGCAGCAGGATAGACCCAGAGCTGAAAACATTGCCACAGAGTAGCTGTTGCGGCATGTATGAGATGGTGAGATAAGGTGACACCACAAGGTGCTCTATGAGAGAGAACGAAGATCAAATATGGAGTACTGCTCTCGGGCCAGGCAGATTGACCCAGCTGAAAACATTAGCCACAGAGTAGCTGTTCGCGGTGTGTATGAGATGGTCAGAGTAGGTGACACCCAAAGGTGCCGTCATGGAGAGAGAACGAAGATCAATATGGAGTATGCTGCTCGGCGGCCAGGCAGGAGACCCAGACGTGAAAACATTAGGCCACAGAGTAGCTGTTGCGGCTGTATGAGATGGTCAGATTAGTTGACCACAAGGTAGCCTAATGGAGAGAGAACGAAGATCAAAAAAATATGGAGTACTGCTCTCGGCCAGGCAGGATGACCAGAGCTGAAAACCTAGCCACAGAGTAGCGTTGCGGCTGTATGAGATGTCAGAGTAGGTGACACCACAAAGGTGCCTCATGAGAGAGAACGAAGATTCAAATATGGAGTACTGCTCTCACGGCCAGCAGGATTGACCCAGAGCTGAAAACATTAGCCACAGAGTAGCTGTTGCGGCTGTATGAGATGGTCAGAGTAGGTGACACCCACAAGGTGCCTCATGAGAGTGAGAACGAGATCAAATATGGAGTACTGCTCTCGGGCGGCAGGATAGACCCAGAGCTAAAACATTACGCCAAGAGGTAGCTGTTGCCGGCGTATAGATGGTCAGGTAGAGGTGACCACACAAGGTGCCTCATGAGAGAGAGCGAAGATCAAAATATGAGAGTACTGCTCTCGGGCCAGGCAGGATAGACCCAGAGCTGAAAACATTAGCCACAGAGTAGCTGGTTGCGAGCTGCGTCATAGATGGTCAGATAGGGATCTAACCACAAGTTGCCTCATGGAGAGAGCGAAAGATCAAATATGGAGTACTGCTCTCGGGCCAGGCAGGAATGAACCAGAGCGAAAACATTAGCCACAGGAGTAGCGTGTCGGCTGGATGAGATAGGTTCAGAGTAGGGTGACACCACAAAGGTGGCCTCATGGAAGAGAGCAGAACGAAGATCAAATATGGGTACTGCTCTCGGCCAGGCAAGGATAGGACCCAGAGCTGAAAACATTAGCCACAGAGTAGCTGTTGCGGCTGTATGAGTGGTCAGACGTAGTATGTACACCACAAAGGTGCTCATGGAGGAGAGAACGAAGATCAAATATGAGGAGTACTGCTCTCGGGCCAGGCAGAGATGACCCAGAGCTGAAAACATTAGCCACAGAGTAGATTGTTTGTTTGCGTGATGAGATGGTCAGAGTAGGTGACACCACAAGGTGCGCTCATGAGAGAGAACGAAGATCAAATATTGGAAGTACTGCTCTCGGGCCAAGTAGGATTAAAGGCATAGACCAATATTTTTTCTAGAAAAATAGCACAAGTCAGCTTGTGTCGCTGAGCATGTTGTTATTCTACATAACCTGGAGCAGTAGAGCAAGGTGGGGTAGGACCATATATGGCCCTGCAAATAAAATATGCCCCATTTGCCAGCTAAGCTGGCATCAGCTAAGCTCTAGGTGGAAAATGAGGCGGAAGGAGCAGTATGGGTGGCCAGGGCAGGAGGCTTCAGTCAACGGGATCAGCAATAGGGGGCTGTATTGAGATGTGATCCACGCCTCATTCATCTTGATGATGTAAGGCGGTCCACATTCTCAGTGGAGAGACGGTGTCTCCTCTCCGTTACAACACACCCGCCCCTGCGCCTGAAGGTCCTCTCCGAAAGAACACTGGATGACGGGCATGAAAGGACCTCGATGGCATACTGTGCCAACTCGGGGCCAGATATCAAGCCTCGCCACCCAGTAGTCCAGTGGATCCTCAGTCTCTGATGTGGCTACACCGCGCCCTGGATCCGATGTAGTCGGTGACCTGGCGACTGAGGTGTTGCCTGGTGGAGTTGCCAGTGGATGGGCCTGGCAACTGTGGCTGGAAGAACAGCCTGAAGTTGGCCGCCGAGGCCGCCTCCAGTACTGCTGCCTCCTCCTTGTCAGGCACAGGGGGACGTGAGCCCTGTTGATCCCCAACATCAGAGGTGCTGTATGGCCTGCCAGCACCTGGGAGAGCAGAACAGAGGCAACGTAGCAGTGTTGCCTCATAGTGCTGCATTCTACCTTCCTCTGAGTGCGGGGGATAAACTCCGACACTTTACCCTTATAGCGGGGATCTATAAGGGTGGCCACCCAGTACTGCTCCTTCCTTTGATGGCCTTAATCCTGGGGTCCTTGCGAAGGCATTGCAGCATGAAAGAGCCCATGCGCCGCAAACTGCTGCCGCAGAGGACCCATGTCCTCGATGTCACTGAGGACAGTAGTGTCGGGCTCAACCGCTCCCCCCAACCACGATATGACATGTGGTACTGGGGGAGGGTTGAGATGTCCCCTAGAGGAATGCCCCATTTCCCCCCTTGGTCCAGGTACCTAAATCCCCCTCCTCATCATCGGACGGCTGCTCTGCACCGTGATGTTCGGGCTCGGAAAGCATCCACGGTGTCGGCGTCCTCCTCTTCCAGTGCCTGCTGCTCGACAGCGAGTGCCCTGCGAGTATCGCCGCGCAGAGTGTGCTCAAGGAGGAAACAGTGGGATGGTATCCGCAATGGTGCATCATTGCGGCCTTACCATCATGGTGGCCTCCTCAAATGGCGCGAGCACACGGCAGGCATCTCTAATCAGCAGCCACTGCCTGGTAACAGCAAACCCAGGTCCCCAGAGCCTGATCTTGCTCGTACCGTACAAGTAGTCTATGATGGCTCGCCTCTGCTGGAGCAGCCTCACAGCATCATAAGACTAGAGTTGCCAGCGGTGGGGGTGGTCAAAAAATCAGGCGCGGTTCTGCGGCAGACATTCTGCTGCTGAAACTCGCCAGACGAGAGCTGTGGCCGTGTATGACCGCCTGAAGTGACTGGACACCCTCACAGCATCCTCAGTACTCCTGGAGACCAGGGTACTTGGTGAGGAACCGCTGGACGACCAGGTTGAGAACGTGTGCCAGGCAAGGAACATGTGTGACGTCTGCCCATGCGAAGGGCAGACAGGATATTGGTGGCATTGTCACACACACGACCTTGCCTATTGAGAGGTGGTGGGGGTCAGCCCACCTAACCTGCCCTTGCAGTGCTGCCAGCAACTGGCCCCGTGTGGCTCCTATCACCGAGCACACAAGCTGCAACACCTGCATGGCACCCGTCTCGCCTGGCCACGAAGCATAGGCTCTGGGGGGGGGAAGCTTCCCGGGAAGAGGGTCCAGCGATAGGAGGAGGTGGGGTGGAGACTGGTATCACCATGCGTGTGGTGTACCCACCATCTCCCCACTTGCGCTCCGTGCGCGTCTCTGCCGGCTAGCAGAGTCGAGTGAGGCTGGGTAAATGACACATACCGCCCCTGGCGTGCTGCTGGACCAGCGTCATAGTAAGTGGACACACTTGCCCACACTGTGGTCCAGCGAAGCAGATATATTGCCCGCAGATGGTCGTGCAGGGCTGGTACTAGCTCTTCTGGGCAAAGTACCTACGGCCAGGGACCTGCACACTGTGGTGTGCCAATGGCCACAAACTCCTGAACGCTGCACTGTCTACCAGGCTGAAAGGTAGCAGCTGCACCGCCAGGAGTTTGGCTAAGCCGGCAGTGAGACGCGGGCTTGGGGGTGACTGGGGACAGTTTCTGCCTCCGCTCAACAAACTGGGAAGAGAGACCTGCCTTTAGCTGACGCTCCAGCAGCAGTGTCAAGAGGCCTCTTAACACCGGTGCTGCGGGCCAAAGGCTGCTCTCCTCCCTAACTTCCACCGAGGAAGCAGCTGATGGGGCCGGAGGGGGAGGAGGAGGAACGGTGGCTACACTGGCACGAGGTAGGGAACGTGTGGGGGCCTGCACGTTCCCTGTCCGCTGCTCCCACCGGGCAAAGTGGTGCAGAATCATATGCCTCTCATAGAGGAGGTGCCCAAATGTGAGTGTGGTTTCCCACGGCTAACACGTTTGCAGGCACAAACTTGCACACTGCAACTGTGCTGTCACCTGGAGCCAGTGAGAAGAACTCCCCACCGACCTGAGCCACCGACAGACTCGGAGCAGAGGTACCTGCTGCTGTGGGGCACTGGCACCAGATCTCATTGGTGCCGTACCTCCACGTGCACCACTAGGTGCACTGCCTCTGCCCCCCCGGCCCCCCCAGTCCTGCCTCTGGTTCAGGATCGTGCTCATGCTCTGAGGGACATCCCTCCCAGACACTATCCTCCTCCTCTCTCCAGAGGGCACCCATGGACGATCGGTGACCTCATCGTCCACTTCCACCTCCTCAATACGGAGCTGCATCACTAACAGCAGCAGCATCGGAACCTCACCCCCTGCATTAGTTCCCTGGCTGCTCACAGACTGCTGCGTGACATCGTCAGCCTCCTGTCCCCCTGTGCACTGAGCACTTTCCTCCGCTCCGGGCGACAGGAAAGATTTTGCATCAGTGCACAGCTCCTCCTCAAGCACACTAGCCCCACACATAGTGTGCGAAAACATATCCTGAGACTCCTCCTCCGCGATCCCCGAAGGTACGAGGCCATGTGGGCAACGAACTCCTGATAGAGGATCAGGTTCCATGCCCACAGTAGGGCCTCAGGTGAGGAAGGAGCAGGCACAATATCTACAGTAGCAGCTCGGCCTGCTCTGGTGCCTGTGAGGAGGTGGATGAGGAAGGCTGGGGTAATCACTCTACTACCCGCCTTCTTGATCAGAAGGGATAGCCCTAGCCCGGCTACCCCAAAAATACGGGCACGGTAAACCCGGCTGCCCTGCGAAGGGCCAGGTAGCTCCTGGCCAGAGCTCAGTAGGCTCTCCTCTGCCTCTCCCTCTCCTCTCCCTCCACGTGCAGAAGCACCCCTGCTCCTGGGTCTCCCTCTTGCCCTGCCAGGCATTTCCCTCTCCCAAATTATCCCCCAAAAAAATTAATATATATAGATATATATATATATATAACACAACACACACCCACACAAACACAAAAGACAAAGCAACAAAACAACACAGAAGCAACAAAATACACACGCTTTTTTTTTTTTTTTTTTTTTTTTTCACTTAAAAGCACAAATAGGACACAGACACAACTGACAGCAAACAGCAGATCAGACAGCAAAAGCGCTGATTGCTGCTAAAGGCAGCACTGTCAGCTACACAAACACACAGACACTGACACACAGTACAGAAAGACAAACAAAAAACAGGACACCTAGACCTCTAAAAGGTCTAACACAAATTTGTCCAAAGGACTACAGGGGGTTAGTCCTTAAAAGGACTTTGGGTCTCACAAAGTTAGTCCTTAAAAGGATCTGTTGGGGTCTCAAGATGTGTGAATACAGGGGGGGGTAACAACAAGTGCAAACCACCACACTGAAATCCACACACAGAAAGCTCAAAAGCTCAAAAAGCGCAAAATCTCTCTCCAACTCCTACACTGTCAGGTCTCACTAAACACACTCAACACACTGACAAATGATCGCCTGTGAGCAGCCTTTATACCCAGGGGGCTGGCTAATTCATGTTAGCTGCCATTGGCTAATTTGGGTATGTGGCTTGCTCCGTCTTGAAATAAGCCCCAAAAATTCGAATTACAAGAATGTCTCGTTTTTCCGAAAATTTCGATTACGAGAATCCTCGTAATTACGGGATCTTCGCAGTTTTTCCGGGCCCGAAGATCGCGGATTTCGTAATTACGGAGATACTCGTATTTCGAAAATTTTCTAAAAAAAAAAAAATCCGCGGTTCGGAAGTGTCGGAAGGCCGAGAAAATCCGGAAAATCCGGAATAATCCGCCGTTCGCGGACGTGATAAATCCGCGGGCGGATCCAGGTTCGGGTCCGCGAACGGCACTCTATTGTAGGGCAAGCTTGCTCAGTACTCCCAATAAGGCAACATTGGGAGAGGAATTTCCCACCAGTTCACGTATCAACTGTCACCATTCCAATACAGTAAGCGGCTAGGCACACTGACTGCAGTTTTTCTTTTTTGCGTTTGCGATTGCGCTTGCGATTTTACAAAATCATTGAAAACGCAGCAACGCAAAAAAACGCGCGTTTTTCGGTGCGATTGCGTTTTGCGTTCTGCATTTTTAATCGCAATCGCATGCGTTTTCATATACTTATTGAAGAAATCGCAAGCGCAAATGCAACGAAAATCGCACATGAAATATCATGCTATTGCGTTTGCGTTTGCGTTTGTGTTGCAGTGTGGCCTTGCCCTCAAACTATACATAACAGAAAAGTTTATGCTACTAAGGCACTTTATTGACAGCTGAAATGTACTTTGGTTCAGACTGGATATCTAAAGAAATAGGGGACATACAGTATTAACAAACAAAATACCACAGTAATAGTTGGAACTGGGGAGAATTATAGTTTCCAGTAATGGGCAATTTAAAAAAAAAAATTCCCAGTGTAGAAATCCCTTAAATAATAGTGAATACAAGTTGCACAACATGCTGAAATTGCCTGTAGAGTAACAACTTTAAACCAGGTGTGTGGAGTGGTAACAGGAATGATGTGCATTCCCCAGTCTCCGTGCCACAAACGGTAAAGGTAATATACATATATTGTGAAAGGGAAGCACACTCCAATAAAGCTTTACAGCAACAGTGATTTATTCATTCAATGCTGAATACACAAGATACACACATTTCGGGGGTTGTTCCTGAGGGGGGACAACCCCCAAAACGTTGTGTGTATCTTGCAATGCAATTTATGCATGCAAACCCCAATTTATTCCGGTGGAGTTTGTAAGCAGAGGACAGATGGCTACACCCCCTGTGTGGTAGCTATTGATCTGGTTGGTGAAGAGTTGGAAGCAAGATAACAGCTGTGACAGCGCCGAAGGCCCAGAGACCAATAGAGGGACGAGCAGGGGAGATGACTGCGCAAAAAGGAAGCCGACAGGGAAAGTCCTGTAGGACATTAGTGTAAACCCAGGGGAGGTCTGCAGAAGCAAGAACTGAAGAACCAACTGACTGATCTGGTATAGTATGGATTTTTAAACTAGCCAGGAAAGTGCATGTACACTCTGTTGTGCATGGTATCCGCGTTGTGGAGGGGGAGGACATTTGATTATAGGACTCTGTATTTTGACTCTGTGAGTGAATCTGCAGTGTGAGTCTTTTTTAATTGGCTAAGACTGTCACGTGTTTACAAACAGCACAAAAATTGATGTAATACAGGAACATCAACAAACATTTTACATTTATACCCCTTAACCCAACTTACCAGGGCCTTTTTAAGGCATAGGCCAGCTAGGCAAAGAGCTAGGGTGTCTATGCTAAACCAGGGCACCCAGTATTCTCCCTAGCATCTCCCTGTCAGCTTTTACTTGCTGCTCTCCTTGTTCTGTTGTAATTTGCAACATTGTATTTTAGTACAGAGCCTGAGCTCAGCTCACTCTACTTGGAAACAATGTTGCAAATGAACTGAAGGTGAAGGAAGGAGGGGGAGGATGAGCTCAGCTACAAGAACTGAGGAGAACAGTTCAAAAAGGGAAAGTAAAAGCTACTGCAGACTTTATAATAGTGGTCCTTGTGACTAGCAGCCATGAGATCCCTATCCCTGCCTCTTCCTTCCTTCCACCCAACTCTCCAATTAGTATAGTAGGTCAGGAGTGAATAATTCAATGGAGGAGACATGGAAAGCAGGTACATACCGTATATCATGTCAATGCTGGCAGCTGAATGGGTTAAAGGTAATACTCTGTTGATGCTGAAAGTGTTAATAGCAATACTCTGGGAAAGTGCTGGCACTGAAGGGGTAATGGCAATACTCTGGGAAAGTGCTGGCTCTGAAATTATTGGTAGGAAAGTCTGCTGGCACTTAAGGGTTAATGGTAATACCCTGCTGGCACTGAAAGTGGTAATGACAATACTTTGGGAAAGAGCTAGCACTGAAAGTGTTAATGTCAATACTCTTGGATGGCTAGACCACACTACTGTGCTTTTAAATGTGATGGGATTGCGATCTGATCACGCTAGGGCATCAAGATGGCTAGAAAGGCCCTGCCACCTACCAATCAAGTGGCAATGTGACTGACATCTTAGGGCACCAGAGCGAGGCTGCCCATTTAAAGTGCATATATGACAACATACTTCATTACATCAATCAAAGCGCACAATGTGAATCATAAAAAGACCATAAAAGTATTAATAAAACATCTTATATCTTAATAATAATGCAGTCCGTACTACTGACACATGAAGTGCGTTATAGTGTATATAAATAAAGTGACCTAAAATATAAACCATATTTTAAAAGCAGACAATTTACGTGAATTATTCTTAAAACTGTAATGTCCATCCATTGTTGCTTTAATGACATTTTTCTCTTTCATCTTGTAGATGGTGAAATGTTCCTGAGTAAAAATGTTATTAACTTAAAGGGGAACTGTGGTCTCCAAACATGTTAAGTTTAAATGAAAGGCCAGTTTCCTACCTTTAAAACGAGCCATCAACCACCTCTCTACATGCTCCACAGGCTTCTCCTGCACAGTGCCGCTGGCGAGCACAGCCTCAGACTCCCTCAGTGTGTAAGGGAGACAGGAAGTCCCTCCTCCCCTCTTCTGTGTGAAGTCCTGACAGAAAAGGTAGAGGGGGGGTCTGAGTAACCCACGGCACCCATGAGTGGGCAGGGCTTAGGCACCCATGAGTGGGTGGGGCTTAGGCACCCATGAGTGGGTGGGGCCACAGCACCTGTGAGTGGGCACATGGGGCTGTAAGATAATGGGTCATGGGGGGCCTGCAACTGGAGGGACAGTGGGGTCCATGAGTGGGAGGGACCAGGGGGGCTGCAAATGGGGAGGAGGAGACACAGGACAGATTGACTGACAGTTTTAGAGCAGGAAGAAGGAAGTGCAGGGGACCTGTTGATGCTGCTGCCACATCACACACAAAAATGTAAATATCTTCAAAACTCTGCATAATAAACAATGGAAATAAATTGCAAAATTCTCAGGGGAGCAATTCCTATCAATTTACCTCAATTTACCTCAAGTCATTTTTGGACCACAGTTCCCCTTTAAATAGAAAATATCATACTATCTTGCATTTTGCTAATAAATACCTATAAGATGCCTGATTTCAAGGGGCCTAGGAGAAATCTCATATTAGTTTTAATGGAGGCCACATCTGTATGTACTACTTAATCTCCTATATTTGTATATCTTTTATATAGGAAGAGCAGTGGTTCAGTGAATAAATTACCATAATTTCACATCATGCTTTAGTACCCTCCAATTTTTCTTAATTATTCTCTGTATTTGTTCTGAATGCATACTTAGTAACAAATGGTACTCTGAAATTTTCCTTCTGCGTGTCCCCTTTGCTTTCCAACAGCTTAGATCTTTCAATTTTCATGATCTTATCACAATCATTGGTCATTGAATTCATATCATACCCCCATGCTTCAAACTTGCTCACATTTTTCTAAATCTTATCTTGCATAGGTCACTGTCACTTACAATTCTCCTTACTCTTAACAGTTGACTATATGTTAGGCCTTTAGTGGTACCTCTTGGATGAAAGCTATTAGCCAAAAGGAGATTGTTCTGTATACAGTATATATCTGTAATGAATGTACCACCATCAACCTTAACCAACAGAGCTAAAGAAGTCTAAAAAAGAGCATATAGGCTGCAACACTCTGTATATTGTATCAAAACTAAGTCCTTTATTTTCAGAAGGGATATCATTAAAAACATTTTAAAAAAACCATGTTTTTTTTAAATTCATTGAAAACGCATTGCCGCGTTTTCAATGAATTGAAAAAAAACACAAGCGCAACCGCAAGCGCAGAAAAATCGCCGCAGTGTGGTACATAGGTAAACGTCTCAAGTTGATGTGTTGTAAAAAGCAGTAGTGGTTTTAAGGCACGTTTTATTACTTAAAACAATGGTCTGTAAATAGAAATCAATTAACTTTCCCAGGGGCTATAATAGAGAATCTACCCCTCATACAATAATAAAATGTCTTGCTTAAAGTTTATGTCCACCCTAACAATCACAATATGTGATAGCACCCACCAACCCCCCACCCCTAACCGCTACGTGCACCCCGGGACTTGCAAGCAGGGGGCCAGACCAGCAGCCATGTCTGTGATTCCCCCGATAGTTACTTACCTTCCCTCTATCCTCCGGCGTTCAGAGCAGCCGCTTCCCTGATTGGCTGTCTCTCTCTCTCTCATTTCAGTGCAAGCAGAGGGCCGGGCAGTGCGGCAGAGGAAAGAGGGAAGGTAAGTATCTATCGGGGCACTTTCTAAGATTTCTATTATGGCAGTTGGGGCTGGGGGACCAATATCTATAATATATAAAAAGTTGAAAAAAGGGCTGGACATGCCCTTTAAGAAATAGCACAGCGTTTAGGTCTGGACTAGGGACATCTATCATACTATACAAGGATTTTACGCTACGGGGGAGCGATGATGGTTCCAGATAGTGGGGGCCCCACTGAAATGCAGTTACTGTTGGGTGCGTAGAGGGAGGATGAAGGCTGCGCAGGAATGGAAACGGCACGGACGTGAGGGGACGTCAGGAGCTTGAATTTACACTGAGATGGTCCTAGTCTGCAAAAAGAAGTTTGTATAAAGGTATGTATCTTAACATTGGCTGAAAGGATTTTAATTGGTTTTCACTAGTTTTAAAGCTAGGATAATGGCCAATAACATATAAAATTGTGTTTTTGGGGGTGGACATTCCCTTTAATTAGTTGGGTAGGGTCCTGGTTAATACGTTGATAATGTGGTGTGTTTTTTTAATTGATTATCTGCTTCCTTCACATACGCTGGATTAATAGGCTACAAGCAATAAGTCCTAAATATGTAGATGTGGGTCTAAACAGCTTTCTTTAAGTCCAGGTCACTTTCGATTCTGTGAATATAACTGGTATTTATTAGGTATTTATAAGCAAAATGGAAGATAGAGAAAAATGACATTTAAGCAATAAGGATAGTTACAGTTTTCAGAAAAATCCATGGAAATTGTCTGCTTTTAAAATATGTTTTATATGTTAGGTCACTTTGTTTACATACACTATAACGTACTTCATGTGTCAGTAGCATGGACTGCATTTACAAATATTTGTAAATAAATATTTTATTTAGAAAACATCCAGGAAATATACTGGATCTCTTTATAACATGCAACTCATTAACAAACTGGAAACTCTGTACAACACCAATAAGAACCTGATTATAAACAGAGACACTTATTTTAACTGATAAACCAGGAAAACTGATTGACTCGAGTAAACCGAGGGTGCAATTTCTTCAATACACAGCCCCATAGAAAATCCAATACATAGTTACAGATAAAGTAAAACACACAGTCCACATAGGTACACTTTGCACTAGGAGAATCCAGGAGAACCATTTGGAGCTGGGATGTAGGTAAGGATTTATTGCACTACACATTGGGACCAGTAGAGGGGGGGATTACAGTTTGTGGGGTTGACATGCCCTTTAAGTAGGAATTGTGAAGAAATGTGTTGACAGATGTAAAATATGCAAAAGAGACACATATGTAATATACATTTTGCAGATTGTTTATCTGAAACTCAGGTTATTGAAGCCCTAAGATCACTACAACACACACATCCAGCATGTGCTGCTCTGTCTTTCCTATCAGCTCTCCTTCGACACCTCTACTTTTACACAACTTTGCACTTATCTTTAATTACACTTTGCACTAGGAGCAGGGGAGGGAGCTGACAGGAGATACAGAGCAAAACTGATGGATTATGTATTTGTAAGTAGTGAATTTAGGCTTAGGCATTAGAGGAGGCTGGAGCAATGTTCCTTTCTCTATTACAAATATACTTTTGATTTGTGGGCTGACTGTTTAGTTTAACACAGATTCGCCATAACCAGTTGAATTAGATCAAACTTTGTCATGTCACTCCACACCATACAAGCCCCTGATATCGACTTTTGAAGCTGCTTGTTACCCTGCAGTTTATAATCCAGTCAGCATGAATTTCACCAACTAGGAACAATACAAACAGTCAGCTGATTTTACTGCCATTATTTATTATTTTTTATTTTTGCAGCCATTTATTTGGCTGCAAAAATTTGTGTTTTGTTTGTGTTAGCTATGGTGAAGAGCAGTATAATACTCTTAGAAAACACTAGAGAGTGATATTACATTATAAAAGTTGAAAGTTACATGTTATTCCATCACCCTATCTAATTTGCTTCTTTCCTATTTGCACCTCAGTCAATGTTGGATTTCTGGGTTCCTTACATATAATATATTCTTCTGTAAAACTAAATTCTGGTTTTTTGTTCCTGTCTACTCATCTCATCTCTTTTCCTCATCTTCTTTTGGGAGGTGTGTATTACCATTACTATTCTTCCACTTCCAGCCAGTGTCAGACTGGACTGTTAGGGCTCACCAGGAAATATTAGACCAGGGGTCAACAATTATGAGTTTAGAGGCCCACAGATATTCATATCTCTATTATTACTCATTACAAATCTATCTTACTCGTATGGACTCATTCATGTTTATTAAAATGTAAATTTAAAATGGGTCTGTATTTAAATTTTAGCAGTTTTCTCTGTTTTCTCGGGTGAATGGGCTGTGGGTCCATCGCGGATTCCCCACAGTAACCTGTGGGCCTACGGGAGGATTACCCTGCAACCCTAATGGCCAGTTTTGACAGTGCCCCCACCCCCCCACACACACTTTTGTCTTAGAAAGCTTTCAAAAATCCTTAAATCTTACTTGAGTATAAAACAAGAAATGTTACCTTTAAAATCATTCGAAAGTCGAAAACTGGTTTATACTTGGGTCTGCACTGATCTGGAAGCTTGAAGTAGCAGATGGAAAAAATACATTGTGAAAACAAAAACTGTACCCTGTACACAAAGAATCTTCTTGATTTCGGTGGGTTAGACAATTGTTGTCCTGCTCACTGCAGATCAGCCCAGACTGCAAGAAAGGGCGGACGAGGACGATAGAAGTAACAGGATTCAACAAACAGGCTGCACATAAAGGTTTGCAGGGCACATCTCTGTATGGGGCTTTGTATGGGACTTTCTATGGGGCTGTGTATGCGACTTTCTTTGGGGCTGTGTATTGAACTTTCTATGGGGTTGTGTATGGGACTTTCTATTGGGCTGTGTATGGGACTTTCCATGGGGCTGTGTATTGAACTTTCTATGGGACTTTCTATGGGACTGTGTATGGGACTTTCTATGGGGCTGTGCATTGAACTTTCTATGGGTTTGTGTATGGGACTTTCTATGGGGCCTGTGTATGCTTTTCTTTGGGGTTGTGTATTGAACTTTCTATGGGGTTGTGTATGGGACTTTCTATTGGGCTGTGTATGGGACTTTCTATGGGGCTGTGTATTGAACTTTCTATGGGGCTTTGTATGGGACTTTCTATGGGGCTGTGTATTGAACTTTGTATGGGACTTTCTATGGGACTGTGTATGGACTTTCTATGGGGCTGTGCATTGAACTTTCTATGGGGTTGTGTATGGACTTTCTATGGGGCTGTGTATGGGACTTTCTATGGGGCTGTGTATGGGACTTTCTATGGGTCTGTGTATTGGACTTTCTGTGGGGCTGTGTATCAGACTTTCTATGGGGCGGTGTATCGGACTTTCTATGGGGCTGTGTATGGGACTTTCTATGGGGCTGTGTATGGGTCTTTCTATGGCGTGTGTATTGGACTTTCTATGGGGCTGTGTTTGGGACTTTCTATGGGGCTGTGTATGGGACTTTCTATGGGGCTGTGTATGGGTCTTTCTATGGGGCTGTATATGGGACTTTCTATGGGGCTGTGTATGGGACTTTCTATGGGACTTTGTTGTTTTACTTTACTGTAACTAATGTTTGTTTTCTATGGGCTGTGTATGAAGAAATTGCACCCTCGGTTTACTCGAGTCAATCAGTTTTCCTGGTTTATCAGTTAAAATAAGTGTCTCTGTTTATAATCAGGTTCTTATTGGTGTTGTACAGAGTTTCCAGTTTGTTAATGAGTTGCATGTTATAAAGAGATCCAGTATATTTCCTGGATGTTTCTAAATAAAATATTATTTACAAATATTTGTAAATGAGTCCATGCTACTGACACATGAAGTACGTTATAGTGTTATGTAAACAAGTGACCTAACATAAAACAATTTAAAAAAGACAATTTCCATGGATTTTTCTGAAAACTGTAACATCCTTATTGCTTAAATGTCATTTTTCTCTATCTTCCATTTTGCTAATAAATACCTATAAATACCAGTTTATTCACAGAATCGAAAGCGACCTGGACTTAAAGAAAGCTGTTTAGACCCACATCTTCATATTTAGGACTTATTGCTTGTAGCCTATTAATCCAGCGTATGTGAAGGAAGCAGATAATCAATATTAAAAAAACACACCACATTATCAACGTATTAACAGGACCCTACCCAACTAATTAAAGGGAATGTCCCCACCCCAAAAACACAATTTTATATGTTATTGGCCATAATCCTGCTTTAAAACTAGTGAAAACCAATTAAAATCCATTCAGCCAATGTTAAGATACATACCTTTATACAAACTTCTTTTTGCAGAACTAGGACATCTAGTGTAAATTCAAGCTCCTGACGTCCCTCACGTCCGTGCCGTTTCATTCCTGCGCAGCCTTCATCCTCCTCTACGCACCCAACAGTAACTGCATTCAGTGGGGCCCCCCATATCTGGAACATCATCGCTCCCCCCGTAGCGTAAAATCCTTGTATAGATGATAGATGCCCTAGTCCAGACCTAAACACTGTGCTATTTCTTAAAGGGCATGTCCAGCCCTTTTTCAACTTTTATAATTATAGATATTGGTCCCCCAGCCCCAACCGCCATAATAGAAATCTTAGAAAGTGCCCCCCTAGATACTTACCTTCCCTTTTCCTCTGCCGCATGCCGGCCCTTGCTGCACTGAAATGAGGAGAGAGAGACAGCCAATCAGGGAACGGCTGCTCTGAACGCGGAGGATAGAGGAAGGTGAAGGTACGTACTATAGGGGGAATAGAAAATCCAATACATAGTTACAGATAAAGTAAAACACACAGTCCTATAGAAAGTCCCATACACAGCCCCATAGAAAGTCCCATATACAGCCCCATAGAAAGACCCATACACAGCCCCATAGAAAGTCCCATACACAGCCCCATAGAAAGTCCATACACAGCCCCATAGAAAGTCCGATACACCGCCCCATAGAAAGTCTGATACACAGCCCCACAGAAAGTCCAATACACAGACCCATAGAAAGTCCCCGATACCACCCATAGAAAGTCCCATACACAGTCCCATAGAAAGTCCCATAGAAAGTTCAATACACAGCCCCATAGAAAGTCCCATACACAGCCCAATAGAAAGTCCCATACACAACCCCATAGAAAGTTCAATACACAGCCCCAAAGAAAGTCGCATACACAGCCCCATAGAACGTCCCATACAAAGCCCCATACAGAGATGTGCCCTGCAAACCTTTATGTGCAGCCTGTTTGTTGAATCCTGTTACTTCTATCGTCCTCGTCCGCCCTTTCCCTTGCAGTCTGGGCTGATCTGCAGTGAGCAGGACAACAATTGTCTAACCCACCGAAATCAAGAAGATTCTTTGTGTTACAGGGTACAGTTTTGTTTTCACAATGTAATTTTTTCCATCTGCTACTTCAAGCTTCCAGATCAGTGCAGACCCAAGTATAAACCAAGGGGAGACTTTCAGAATGATTTTAAAGGTAACATTTCTTGTTTTATACTCAAGTATATATGGTATTTAAGGATTTTTGAAAGCTTTCTAAGACAAAAGTGTGTGTGGGGGTGGGGGCACTGTCAAAACTGGCCATTAGGGTTGCAGGGTAATCCTCCCGTAGGCCCACAGGGTTACTGTGGGGAATCCCGCGATGGACCCACAGCCCATTCACCCGAGAAAACAGAGAAAACTGCTAAAATTTAAATACAGACCCATTTTAAATTTACATTTTAATAAACATGAATGAGTCCATACGAGTAAGATAGATTTGTAAATGAGTAATAATAGAGATATGAAATATCTGTGGGCCTCTAAACTCATAATTGTTGACCCCTGGTCTAATATTTCCTGGTGAGCCCTAACAGTCCAGTCTGACACTGGCTGGAAGTGGAAGAATAGTAATGGTAATACATAACACTTCCCAAAAGAAGATGAGGAAAAGAGATGAGTAGAACAGGAACAAAACACAGAATTTAGTTTTACAGAAGAAATATATTATCATGTAAGGAACCCATGAAATCCAACATTGACTGAGGTGCAAATAGGAAAGAAGCAAATTAGATAGGGTGATGGAATAACATGTAACTTTCAACTTTTATAATGTAATATCACTCTCTATGTGTTTCTAAGAGTATTATACTGCTCAGTCACCATAGCTAACACAAACAAAACACAAAATTTTTGCAGCCAAATAAATGGCTGCAAAAATAAATAAATAAATAAAATAATGGCAGTAAAATCAGCTGACTGTTTGTATTGTTCCTAGTTGGCTGAAATTCATGCTGACTGGATTATAAACTGCAGGGTAACAAGCAGCTTCAAAAGTCGATATCAGGGGCTTCTGTACTGGTGTGGAGTGACATGACAAATGTTGATCTAATTCAACTGGTTATGGCGAATCTGTGTTAAACTTAACAGATCAGCCCACAAATCAAAAGTATATTTGTAATAGAGAAAGGAACACTTGCTCCAGCCTCCTCTAATGCCCCCTAAGCCCTAAATTCACTACTTACAAATACATAATCCATCAGTTGCTGCTCTGTATCTCCTGTCAGCTCCCTCCCCTGCTCCTAGTGCACAAGTGTACCTATGTTAAAGATAAGTGCAAAGTTGTGTAAAAGTAGAGGTGTCGAAGGAGAGCTGATAGGACAGACAGAGCAGCACTGCTGGATAGTGTGTTTGTAGTGATCTTAGGGCTTCAATAACCTTGAGTTTCAGATAAACAATCTGCAAAATGTATATTTACATATGTGTCTCTTTTGCATATTTTACATCTGTCAACACATTTCTTCACAATTCCTACTTAAAGGGCATGTCCACCCCCAAAACTGTAATCCCCCCCTCTACTGGTCCCAATGTGTAGTGCAATAAAATCCTTACCTTACATCCCAGCTCCAAATGGTTCTCCTGGATTCCTCCTAGTGCACAAGTGTACCTATGTTAAAGATAAGTGCAAAGTCGTGTAAAAGTAGAGGTGTCAAAGGAGAGCTAATAGGACAGACAGAGCAGCCCTGCTGGATAGTGTGTAAGTAGTGATCTTAGGGCTTATGGGGGGGCAATACGAGAAACAGGTGCAAGTGCCTCTGTTTCCATTAATAATAATAATTTTGATTAAGAACCAGTTGATTTGTGGACTGAACTATTCCTTTAAGAGAGGTCCTCGTGAAATCTATTTGATTACTTGATTTACCATAATAATACATGCCAAAGGAGTAGTATTCTCTCTTTCTGTCTCTTTATAAATACAAAAAAAAGGTACTTCCCACCTTTGTCAGTGCATTGTAGTCTATTTTCCCTTTTAGAGTTATATTTTTTTACAAGACCAAAGTACATAATGTGAAATCTGACTTTATAATATAGAGGTTAAAACCCTTTATAGTGCAGTTTTTACAGTCTGGATAGTGAATATCACATTTTGACTGTTTCTTAACATTGGTTTGTTCATTAAATGTGTAGCGTAAGAGAGGAAATCACTTCCAATTTTCAAATGGCAGATTTTTCTTTTAAGCTTTCTTTTTTGATGTAGCAGTTAAGATAAAATGCACCAACAGAACAGCACTTCCAGACAGCAGAGGAAAGGCAGCAAATATCAACAGCTAATCTTTCTTTTGAAGGAACAGTCCTACATATCAGAGAGGTTTCAAAGCTAATGATAAAACAAAAAGCCTCAAGCAACAGCAGGTTTACCTGTACCAGTGACATGAAAAAGTGTCTCACCATCCTAAATAACTCTTTATTACTCCTACCACACAAGCAACTGATTATCATTATGAGTTATTTCAAATTTCTACAATTTGCACAAGAAATAGAAAATGAATAAGATGCTATTGCAAAGTAAAAAAGCATTAGAATCTACTGTAAAATACACATTACATGTTGTTAGATATAAATAAAAACAAAATGTTAATATATGATTGTATTGTTCAGCTGCATATCTTTGCATTTTCAGGGCAGAAGTAGTAGCATAACATTTAATTATACTGAGTATATATATACAATGCAGCTTAAAAATTCTCATATATGTATAAAGGGTAAGTATATATTAAGTATATATACATGTATCACGAGGTAAAGTTAAAGGGGAACTAAAGTCTCCAGAAAACACTGTCCCAATAGATAAAGCACATTTACAAAGATAAACAAGCTGTATGTGTCTCACGTCTCTCTTTGCTGTAGCTGCTGGGTGATTTATGAAATTTTCAGTACCTGTGTTAACTAGGTACTTCACAGGAAGCTGTAGGAAGTTTTCTGTACATTTCACAGGAAGCTACACCCTTGCCCCATAGAAGCTGACAAGCAATCATGATACAGCTCAGAGATCCTGCCTCTCCATGACACAGAACAGAGGTTCCCTTTTTTTTTATTTTTATTTTTTTAAAGTCTCCTGTCCCTAACAATGATATTATCCCTTTGCTTTTCATACAAAAAAAGTATCTTTGCAGTGTATTTCTTAAACAGCATGGATGTAAGAAAAAGAATATTTACATTTCAGTAAAGAAAAAAAAAATAAAAGTAACTCCGGTGAACTGCTAAAAGACCACTATCCCAGCAGAGATACTAAATAGACTTTAAGTACAAATAGACGATTTTCCTAGTGACCATGGACTTTATCTTTTCCTAGTAACAATAGAAACAAACAAAAAACTCAGTAAAACTAGTTGAAAATTTTGTATTGTTTGATAGGTAAGTCTTGGAATTTAAACAAATAACCTCATGGGCTGTGCTACCAGAGATAATACGCAGCATTTTAGAAACTTAATCTTTTGCTAGGAACATGCACATGCTCACAAGGCTCTTTAAAGTTTACATGGACTGTGAGTTGTACTGGCTACAAACAGAAGCCTTCTTAGTTACAGAATATACTTCTTACATGTATGTAAATGCAAATTACTAGAGAAGTATCGTACAATGAATATGTGTTCTTGAGAGAAAAGCTTTCACATTAGGATTATTAAAAATTTAATTTTAGATCTGATTTAATGGTAAAAGTAAGTATAAAAACAAAAACATAAAGCCTGTATTATAGAATCTACTACCAGATAAATAATATATCAAGATCAAATTGCAACAATATCAACAGTAGGGTCAAAGAAGTGCAACTAAATTAATAAAGTGACTGGGGAAGCTTGAATATGAAGATAGATTTGATAATGATGATTATAATTATGCGTACTAGAGAAAAGGCGCTTGCTATATGTTAACTACAGTAGGTATAAATACATTAATGGGCCATACAATAAACTATGTGTTGAATTTTTCACCAATAGAACATTTAAGAGGACACACAGACATCCCTTAAGACTGGAAGAAAATAATTTTAGTCTTTTGAAAGGGTTTTTCACTGTGAGAACAGTAAAACTATGGAGCTCTCTTGCATTAGACATGGGGATGGCAGGTTCATTGGATAGATTCAAAAAGGTTCAACAAATTTGGTATTGATACATAGTTTGAGTTAATCCAGGGATATTTCCCATTGCTACTTAGAATGTTTCTACGAAATTCCCTCGGCACTCCAGTCCATTCCACCCCTCTGCCACTGTCAGTGACAGTAAGCGATGTAGCCAATGTTAAGACACTTTTCTTTGCAGAGTGTTTTCTCATTGGCTACATCACAGACTGTGGAAGAGGACAGGAATGCAGAGGGAAACTTAATGTAAGTAAGATCCCAGGGGTTAATATGCAGCTATGGAGAGAGGTGGAGGTGAGTATAATTGTCCATAAATTACTTGGAGTTTCAGATAAACAATCTGTAGAATGCATATTTACATATGTGTCTCTTTTGCATATTTTACATCTGTCAACACATTTCTTCACAATTCCTACCTAATGAAATTCCTGCTGATACATGCTTTTTAAACTAGACATTGGGCAAGTACAGATGTTCCTGTGGAGTTGAAGTGGTGGACACCCAAATGTGGCTGCTATTCAGGATTTTAACTGGCTTGCTGTGAAAGAGGATAGGATTTAACAACTATGTAATGCAATACAGCAATTGTGTCTTATTTTACAACCTAATTTACGCTTCCCCTTTTAAGCATTGTTATTATTAAAGGTTCTAATGTGTCCTATAGCTTACATAACTTTTCTGGATTGTTAGCATTCAGCATTCAGTTATTTTTTATAAAATTAAATGTTAAATGAATAGAAGAAACAACATAAATATTATTGGAAAAAAAATATATGGCTGAACAATGTAAAGCTGTAATCACCAGCTTTGAAGTACCATAGATTTCTTGAGGTAAATAAAAAAAAGAAAGTGCATAGAGCGTGAGATAGGTGCACTGATGTGAGATTTAAACTAAAATGAGAAATTGTCCATCAGGAAAGAATGCATCCAAAGTTCTTAAAGGAACACTAAACCCATAAAAACAACTATTTGCCATTCTTTTCTATTATTCACAGGGAGATGAAAACGCTTATTCTCACCTCCCTGTGAATAATATTACCCTCGGGCGACCTGGAACTTACCTTACCGCCGTTCCACTCGCAGTCGCTTCTTCACTGAACAGCTGTTCTCTCCCGATCATGCGCCCTATCTTTTGTATTGGCGCGCATGCACCTAAGATAAGGGGCGCGGTTGGGACAGAGCAGCTGTCAGTGAAGGAGCGGCTGTGAGTGGAGCGGCGGTAAGGTAAGTTCCAGGTCCCCCGAGCGTAATATTATTCACAGGGAGGTGAGCATAAGCGTTCTCACCTACCTGTGAATAATAGAAACGAATGGCAAATAGTTCCATCGTTTTTCTGGATTATGGGAGTTTAGTGTCCCTTTAAGGATGAATTTCATGGCATCTGCGATTATATTGACTCAAAATCTATGTGTGGATGGGTGAGGGTTATTAATATCAAAGTGAAAAAGAATCTAAGCTTCTTAATGATACTTCAGATCTGTGTAATAGGAATTATAATTTCACAATAATTTCCCCCCCCATTTAACAAGGATACTTTTATTTATTATACGATCTATGGACACATACAATTTGTTTGGAGATTAATGAAACAGGTGGGTTTTGTTCCACCAGTGGTTCCGCAGAATTATTAAAATTCCGATTCAAACCCAACTGAAGCGTAATGTTTTCGGGATTTTTGACGTTTTGATTTCAATTTTCAAATTTTTTTCGAATGTGATTTTCTAATTTTTCACTTTAAGAATTTCTACAAAATTCCGTCGCCTCTGCCAAATCAAAATCAGGTTTACAGGAGAACTTCAGTTTAGAATTTAACCCCTATAAAGGGATAACACTGAACAGCCCATTATTAGACAAATGTTCCACTTACATGGATATTCCAATCCGTTTATGAAATAAAGAGATTTACATTTTTTAAAAACAAAATATTGGGTCAGAAATTTCCTTCAACATAGGCCCAGTTTCCTGTGGTTTAAATCTATATAGAAGCAATTTTTTAAATCAAAATCTTGTTTTTTGTTTTTTTCCAGCAAGGCATACCCTCCCATTGTATAATCACTGACAACAAACATACCTGGTCCACCTGTCAGCTAATCAGATGTTACACATTTAACCCAATTTCTCCATCACTGAAGTTGTGCACATTGCAGTGAAATTGCAGGCTGCTCTTTGTAGACCCAATCATATACATCATAACATTAAGCTTTAAATAGGTGTATTGGTAAAATATGCATTGCGAGGTGTTGTTCTGTTCTCATAGTTTTGCACCATTTTGTTTTTTTTCTTATTAAAGGGAAATGGCATATTGTATGGATACACTAAAATCAATGCAGCCAACATCATTCCTCTAATACTGACCAGAATTTCAGCATGATAGTTTCTCATACTCTATAACATCTTCAATAGGTGCACTTAAAGAAACAAAATGGTACAGAGCTACAGGAGGAGGATAGTGTATTGGAATTGTATCAATAGTGTACCTATTTAAAGTGGAGGGTAGGGTTTTATATGCGTTCAGGTTTAAAGAGAGGTGGCAGGGAGGTTTAAAATTAGGTAGTAACCCTATCTTAGTTTTACACAAGAATTCCCTGTGGTGGCTTCCACAACTAGAGCGTTTGAAGATTTCACTTCCTTAGCATCAGTCCACCTCTGACGGGGCACCAGTGGTCTTTAATATCATTACATAATGAATTCTAAATGTACATTGTTTCATCCATGTACCACCTCTCTCAGTGTTATATGCTATGTAAATAATCTATATGTAAATTGCACCAAGCACACTGTTGGGAATGTGCAGTTAGTCCCTTTTCCACAAGATGGCTCAATGGGTAAAACTCCTCGGATTGCCTGTTGTAAAGTCAGTAGTGCGCTGCCATTTCGTCTTTGCTATCTTGAGGTCAGGTGATTGGCTCTATACCATAGGCTGCATTGCATGTAATTAAGCCAGTGGTTATTTTGCATATCTCCACCCCTTATTCTGGAGAACCTTGGAGTAGGAAATTACTTGTTTCTTAGATTTTGTGGGCAATGCTTTTCAGATAGCATGAGACTGCAAGATACCTTCTCTTAGAATAAGGCTCTGCTCCATTTTTATGCTCTGTGGAGGGCTATTTGCTTCTTTTGTCCCTTTTGATTTATCTTGAATTAAGATAATTGCTTATTAGTCTGATGTTCAATACTTCTGATAGTTAGCTATTGGTTGAATGTTTTACATTTGCACTTCAAAGGGAATGTGGGAATTAATAGAGCAGCTTTAGCCCACATGCAGTGGGAAGAATATAGACAAAGGGAGAGTTAGGATCCTGTAGCTGATTAACACTATACTGCCCCTTAGCTTGAGAGCAAGGGAAACAGGAAGCTTGTTTGCATGAGAACAGAACTAGGACACATGTTTAGGCAGTGTCCTCTAGTTTAGAGCTTTAGCAGAGGCAGTGTAGGAGCAGCTGTAGTGAGAGACGTTCCCAAACACAGTGAAACTGCTTGTTGTCCTGATACATTTCAGTTTATCTTGTTTTATTATATATTAGGGATAATACGCTACCTACAGTTTAATATAAGGAGATTACGCCACCAAGGGTTTCCCTGACCATATAAAAGCACGAAGCCTTTAGGCCGATTGCTTTTATAGAGTTCAGGTAACTCCGAGGTGAAGTAATATCCGTATATTATTCTGTAGGTAGCGCATTATTCCATATAATACATAAGGTCAAAAAAAAGAAAAATCCACAGACACTCTCAGGGAGATTCAATATAAGTTCTTACCGTTAAAAATGGTGCTAGCTTTCAAGATGTTAGCTTTTAAATGTTATATAATATCTTATTGGTTGGGGCAAAATTAGCACCATTTCAAACGATAAGAACTTGAATTGAATCTCCCATTTAGTCTCCCAATACCTCCCTCTCTCTCCCTTCCCTGTATTAGTAATGTAGATAACAAGCCCGTTTTGTACATACAAAAATTTAACTGCCATCCCCCCTCTGTTCCAAATCCAGGGTCCCCTCTCTGTCCTGAATTCAGGGTCCCCCTTCTGTCCTGAATTCAGGGTCCCCCTCTGTCCTGAATCCCCCCTCTGTCCCAAATCCAGGGTCCCCTTTCTGTCCCGAATCCAGGCCCCCCTCTGTCCCAAATCCAGGGTCCCCCCTCTCCCAAATCCAACCCCCCCTACTCCAGATCCAGGGTCCCCCCCTCTGTCCCAAATCCAGTCTCCCCATCCCAAATCCAGGGTTCCCTCTTTCCCAAATACAGGGTCCCCTCTGTCCCAAATACATGGCCCCCTCTGTCCCAAATCCAGGGTCCCCTCTGTCCCAAATCCAGGGAACCCTTTATCCCAAATACATGGCCTCCTCTGTCCCAAATCCAGGGCCCCCCTGTCCCAAATACAGGGTCACCCCCTCTGTCCCAAATCCACCCCCCATTGTCCTTAATCCAGGGGTCCCCCCTCTGTCCCAAATCCAGGGCTCACCCTCTGTCTCAGATCCAGCCCCCCTATCCCAGATCCAGGGTTCCCTCTCTGTCCCAAATACAGGGTCACCCCCCCCCTCTGTCCCAAATCCACCCCCCATTGTCCTTAATCCAGGGGTCCCCCCTCTGTCCCAAATCCAGGGCTCCCCTGTCCCGAATCCAGGCCCCCCCTCTGTCCCAAATCCAGGGTCCCCCCTGTCCCAAATCCAACCCCCCCTACTCCAGATCCAGGGTCCCCCCTCTGTCCCAAATCCAGCCCCCCCATCCCAAATCCAGGGTTCCCTCTGTCCCAAATACAGGGTCCCCTCTGTCCCAAACACATGGCCCCCTCTGTCCCAAATCCAGGGTCCCCTCTGTCCCAAATCCAGGTAACCCTTTATCCCAAATACATGGCCTCCTCTGTCCCATACAGCCCCCCTCTGTCCCAAATACAGCCCCCCTCTGTCCCAAATCCACCCCCCATTGTCCTTAATCCAGGGGTCCCCCCTCTGTCCCAAATCCAGGGCCCCCCTGTCCCAAATCCAGGGCTCACCCTCTGTCTCAGATCCAGCCCCCCTATCCCAGATCCAGGGTTCCCTCTCTGTCCCAAATACAGGGTCACCCCCTCTGTCCCAAATACATGGCCCCCTCTGTCCCAAATACAGACCCCCCCTCTGTCCCAAATACAGCCCCTCCCTATGTCCCAAATACAGCCCCCTGTTCCAAATACAGCCCCCCGTCCTAAATCCAGGGCCCACCCTCTGTCCCAGATCCAGCCCCCATCCCAGATCCAGGGTCTCCCCCTCTGTCCTAGATCCAGGGTCCCCCCCTCTGTCCCAAATCCACCACCCCCTCTGTCCCAAATACAGGGTCACCCCTCTGTCCCAAATCCACCATCCCCTCTGTCCCAAATACAGCCACCCCTGTGTTCCAAATTCAGGGGTTCCCCTCTTTCTCAAATACAGCCCCCCCTCTGTTCCAAATACAGGGCCACCCTCTGTCACAAATACAGGCCCCCCCTCTGTCCCAAATACAGCCCCCCCCCTCTGTCCCAAGCAACCTTACCTGCAGTTTGTGTAATTGCTGTGTTCTGCCTCCCTGCATATCCCTCTAGTGGTGAGTTAATAGGAACTGCAGACACACTCTTACCATCCCCCTCTAGTGTTGAGTCCATAGGAACTGCAGTGACACACACACACGGACCATAGCACGGACACAGTTAGGCTTTTTGATTATATAGGACACAGGTGTCAAACTCGCGGCCCTCCAGATGTTCGAAAACTACAACTCCCAGAATCCCACAGGTACGCACTGCAAACAAGGAATGCTGGGAGTTGTAGTTTTCAAACACCTGGAGGGCCGCGAGTTTGACATCCCTGATATAGGATATGTATAATATATAGAAATGCACTAGGCACTATACTGTATGATGCAGTAATGTCCCATTGTACTGTATGGAATATGTGCTGGTAATGCAGTCTCACTTTTGACTATGTGTGGCACATGGCGTATATAGTGTTGTGTGTGATATACAGTAATGCATGGGAGTTTTGGATTGTGTGGGTGTGTGCCTTTGAGTGGCAGATGAGGTGTAGCAGCTCCTACAAATCACAGTTTTCAAAGGCCTATATCTTGGAGACTGAAGAATTTAAAGGAACACTAAATCCAAAAAAACAACTCTTTGCCATTCGTTTGTATTATTCACAGGGAGGTGAGAACGCTTATTCTCACCTCCCTGTGAATAATATTACGCTCGTTCAGCTGTTCTCTCCCGATTGCGCGCCCTATCTTTTGTATTGGCGCGCATGCGCCTAAGATAGGGTGCGTGGTTGGGACAGAGCGGCTGTCAGTGAAGGAGCGGCTGCGAGTGGAGTGGCGGTAAGGTAAGTTCCAGGTCCCCCGAGCGTAATATTATTCACAGGGAGGTGAGAATAAGCGTTCTCACCTCCCTGTGAATAATACAAACGAATGGCAAAGAGTTGGGTTTTTTTCACAATAATTGCCCTTTAAGGCTTCAGTATTAATACAAACAGGTATTGCACATTACCAAACACTGCCTGTGCCTGCCCTGTTCCAGTAAATGGACTGCAATTTGTATTGGCAATTGAGGCTAAAATCAATGGGTATGTGGCACATAAAAAACAAACACACACAACTGACACAACTGGTGGTTGCTGGGAGTTGTAGTCTGATCTTTACCCACCTTAACCATGTTTTTATGCAGACTTGATCTTATTTGAGTAGGACACCAACTGTATATAGGCAAAATATATACTTTTTAAAAAAAATGTTCATTATTGTAAATAGCAATTCTTCGCAAACACCACTGTACTATTTTTATGCTGACCAGTTTAATTTTTTTTATCCAATCTGAAACTACTTACATTGCACCAGTCTTGGCAGTTACTGCACCAGTGACCAGTTTCAATCTCTCACATTATAAGTGCAACTTAAAGAAGAAATTTATGTTTTGCAATTCAAATTGTCATGATTACTTAAATAGGCAAATATTTGTTTAGAGATGTATACTGTCTAAGCTGCTAAAATGTGCAGAACTTGCTGAATATGAAAAGCTTTATGAATAGTAAACACCCAGGGGATAGGATATACCATAAAAAAAACTGTATAATTTGCAGAACAACTTTTTTTATTATTATCTAACTAATTTTTATAATCCTGCTTTATACAGTTACATCTTTTATTTAGTTTCTCGTGACCTGTTTCTTACACTATCTACTGCACGTTACAAAAGTCAGTGAACAGGCAATTGTGCAGTCAGTCTAAACCCTAAGGGTTACGGATCAAGATGGCAGTCTGTCCATGGGTTCCTTAGGGGAAATAGAGCCAATGGGGTGATTGAACACAGTGAACTGTTTGTAAGGAGCAAAAGAGAAACAGGAGGGATGTAAGGCTGATAAAACAGCCTGTCAATCAGAAGCCAAAGATTGTGAAATAAATGCAGAAATGAAATTGCAGCATGAAATAGCTAAATATAAACAAAAATGAAAAAATAGAAATACAATGATATGCTTAGTGAATTTATCAATATGTAAATAAGCATATTACCCGGTGCCTATATACCAATCTATGCTTATATTATTTTTTTGTCTTTCATTTTTCATATGTTAATATTTGGCCACAACACTATAAAAATCTGATGATTATACACATCTACTTTAAAGTAAAGTTGTTTATATACAGTTTTTATATAGTTGATATATTATGAAGTACACCTTCATAATAAGATTGTGATGTATGCAAAGTTTATTATTCCTTTATCCAAGTTATACGGTAAATTACAAAAGCCCTAAATTGCCACAAGCTACTGGAGAACCTCTTATTAAAAGAAAATTTAAATGGCGAAATGTCATGATAACATTTATCATAAGGCTATTTAAAAGAAAAACTTTGGATGGATACAATAAAGGAATCTACAAAATAAACTGATTTTGGTTTAAGAGGTATGGGGCCTTCCAGACGTCCTTATTCTACTGGCTATATAGCACATACTGTGACTGTTCTATAAACTATTGTCTGCATAGCATACAGGCATTTTTATTGTTTTTATTGTTTTTTTTGTAAACTATATAGTTTATAACTGTTTTATAGGTTGTTTTGTTAGTATATATATATATTTCAGTATTTTTTAAAAATAAACAAGCAAAATTGGACCTTATTAATATTCAAATGTATTGATGTAGATTAGCAGGATAGACCTATAATGTTACAGCATTAATTACTGTATAAATGATTTCATGCTTTTACTTTAACAACAGGTATTAACATTTGCTCCTGAGAGTCTTTATGTAAAATATGAATAAAGTCAACAGAAGAAATGGAACACTTGGCCACACATGCACAGTCCATTTTTAAAAGTAATATACTGCTTATTCTCAATTTTGCCTGAGATGTTAATTTGCTTCAGCCAATCAGATGTTACCTTTTTACTGGTCTACTACAGTTAGAAAACATTTGCTAAAATCTAATTGGTTGCTGCAGATTAAACACTGGAAAAAATCTTGCACCTTTTTTTCAATAAGTATTTTTTAGAGAAAACAAAAGAACATGAAATATGGAAAAGCATAAAAATAAAATGTAATACTTTACTGAAAGAGCTTGTGAAGGTTCTCATTCATCCAGGTCATGGTATATCTGTTGTATTCAATTACAAGTCCAGTTGATCTAATTGAATACAACAGATTTACTGAAAGAGTAGTATATATCTGAAATAGCAATATGTCTGACTTTAGTAAAAGTCTCATTCTAAAAAAAGATATGCTAAAAAACTAAAACCACTGTTCAAGAGACGTTAATACACAATCACCTTTTAAAAAGATTCAAGTATATGAACATATAACATCAAAAAGTTTGACTATCCATTTAACTGTATACAGTACACCACAGAAATCACAGATTCAATGCAATCAGCTATATTTTAAATTATATATTAGTCCAAATGGCCTTCACAGCTTTGATCTCTATGAAAACCCAGATTGTTTATAAAACAAGTTATTTTTTAATATTTGCACCTGTTATAATGTAAATTAATAATTTACTAATTGTGAAAAAGAGATGGTCAATACACATTCCTGAGCCCCATATAATATCATAATATTTGTGCTAGTGCAAACAGTAAAAAAAAAATGTATATATACAGAAAAAAGGTAGACCAACAGCACATCACATATATCAGGGTGTGTATAGGGTGCACACACAGGTGAGGCCTACCTTCAGTCCTCAAACTCCAAATAGAAAAAAAGTCCAGATTATGCAGCACTTTATAAACTTTACTTAAAAAGAGTTACATCTTGTTACACCAGGATGTAACTGTTTTATTTAAGTAAATTTTATAGAGTGCTGCACAATCTGGACTTATATATATATAAAAAATATCATCCTCAGTTTTCATTTATTAATTAGCAAAAACAACCCTAAAACTTAATCACCAGTCAAAATAGGAAACTCACTTCCTGCATCACTTTTACATATTATATACATATATATATATATATAGATTTTCTTCTAAGTGCTTGTTAACAGATTACATTACAATACTTCCCAATTACTGTATTAAATATCAATTGTATTGTTATATTTATGGTAAATTAAAATGTATTTTCAAAAGCAGAATTAATATACTATAAAGCTTAAATGTGCACCTAATGTTATTATTACAAATTGCCATTCTGTTTTTTTATTATATGTTTTGTTGCATATATCTGCGAACTGATTAAAGATTACTATGAAAGACTCGAATATGTCAGTTTTCCCCACATTCATAGGAAATGCACTAACCCTGTTTTATGATAACTTGATATGAATTGTAACAATTTGTGGAAACAAGTTTTAGAATCAAGAAAAGACAATTTTCTATAAAAGCTTCTAATATAAACTTCATAAAAATGAGCAAATAAATGAAATGCTTAAAAAAAAATCTAAATATTTTTTTCTGAAATATATTTTACAACTGTGAAAATCATTGCCATATTGTACATACTTCAAAATGTACAGTAGATAACACAGACTTCCAGCATCATTAAGTTATTATGTAAAAGCATGGCAAATCCCCAAAGGTTCAATATACTTTTTAAAAAAGGAATTGCATAAAAAAATAAAAAGAACACTTACTGATTCACAGACGAATACAATGCATTACACTAAGTAGATATCTCTTGGAAATACTCACTGACCCATTCGGAAGACAAAAGGCAGTGAAATGGCAATGCTCTAAAAAAACAGCTTCTGAGGCCTCTGAGAAATATCCTTCCGGCATTTCATCACAGAAGACCCAGACCTGTTCACCTCCCTTGATACAGGGAGGAGAGATCTAAATAGAGCTGTTTATTAAAGCTGTTGTGCCAGATCACATTAGAAAGCAACAGCAGACCACCTGGACCTTTCAGATTCTTCCAAAGGCTTAATTTGCAAGCTGCCCCTCTGCAGCTGCTGAAGACCCCTAGGTTTTATAAGCAATATCATACACAATTTACAACAAAATAAAGCAGCATGTTTTGTAATAATTGTGTGTGTATATATTATATGTGTGTTGTGTGTGTGTGTGTGTGTGTGTGTGTGTGTGTGTGTGTGTGTGCGTGTGTGTGTGTGTGTGTGTGTGTGGTGTATGCATTCATTTTTTTGTTTTTAATATAAATGTGTAAATGTTTGTATGTGTCTTAAGCCAATATTGGATTATGTTTGTATAAATCTGTAAATTAAAATCAGGCCAAAATATGCACAAAATAGTAATAAACAGTGCATCTACATTTTGAGGTCATTTTGAGTTAATAGCAAGGATCCAACATGTTGATCTTGCAGCAATCTAGTTACAAGAGCTTTCTTACAGAGGTGCTACTGTAAACATGAATTATATGACTCAGGTTGTATGACCTTAGTAGGCAGGGAAATAAATAAACGGACAGTCAAGAAATGGCTTACACCATACCTGGCCAATTACAGCATGCATGGTCCCTGACTTCTGCTGCTCAGCTGGAAGATTGTAATCCATCATATGTAGTCTTTGAGGGAAGAGAGAAAGGGGATGTTTGGAATGTTTCTGTCAATCAACTTCTGCACTCACAACCATCAGTATAACCAAGAGGGGGAAAGTCAAGCAGCAGCACCAAATAGGATAAAACAGTCACGTGACCTCACTGCATACACACACACACACTCTCACACTTCCAGATTTACACCAGCATTGCATTAATTTTGTGTAGACATGAAATGACATTGACAAATATCCAATACAAACTAAATAAAGTGAGACTGGCAGACAACTGCCAAAGAGGAGGGGGGAGCAATGCTTTAGTATAAAGTAAATCTTGCAATAAAACAGTTTTTACTTTATGGAGGATTTTTCTTTCGCTTAATATTTGGAAAAGGTATTTTTAGTTAGAGGGGGGAAAAACATGGATAGTATTTAAATCTGAAACACCACAAACCTGTCTGTTTTTTTTGCTTTTATTTGAAGAGGAGAAGCAGTTTAAGTGCTCCCTTTAGTAATGTGTCCATGTCAAAGTGAAAAAAATAAAAAAGTATAAAAATCAATGCAATGCTTCTCCCACAAAGTGCAAAATGAAATGCGGACAAAGCGTTTCATAATCCCGCTCCCTTATGGGTTGAAATGTCTCGGTTAAGATTGCGTATTTGAACAGTGATCGAAAATTAAAGCTTATAACCTGCAAGGAAAAATTACTGCAGGTCTAAAGGCAATTGATGCATCAAAAGTATTTATCACAATTTTATAGTAACACCAAAAAACCCTGAATAATTTCGTTTTTAAATTACAAAGATATTAATATAAATTCATGAAAAAGTGATGTTATCTATAAACATTCATTTTACGAAAAAACTAGTAAAAATATTTTTTATACTCTTATGTCACTTTTAAAACTACACATTTACAAGGCAAATATGATGTCATACTTAGGGGCACATTTATAAAGGTTCGCTTTTTTCACCATTTCGCTAAAGCAGGACACATCAATGGCAGTTATCGCTAATAATATTCACAGAGGTTATAGAGAGAGAGATTTTCAGAGTTAATATGTATGCAGAGGTAATATATATGTATGTTGTGGAGATAAGAGAAATTGGATCATAATGTCTACCAAAACCAGTTAGTGGCTGTAACTGAGAAATTGCCAATATTGCAGAGGGACTTTATCAGATAAAATACTCATGTATTTATGGTAAAAGGACCCCCAATTCGACTTTATTGTGAAATAGATAAGACTAGAAACTCAAAAGTCGAACATCAAAAATTCGAAAAAGCAGCTCAGCACTATTGGATATTCAATAATCGATGAGTGTATTACAGCCAATGCTTGAAAATAGCCTAGCACCACCCCATGACCTTTCCTGAGCATTATAAATATGATTAAGTGGTTACTCCTGCTGCAATGACATCACCAATAAGCCCCTAAGCTCTGTGTTCGGACAGTGGTGAGTACCTGCTGCTGCCTGTGCTAATTTTTCACACTACTGTGCCAGCCATCACTGGTTATCTTTTACCACTGCCAATTTGTCAATTATTTACCAATGTCTGTATCCTAAGTTGGCATACAGACATTGCTAAAATAGTTGAAAATTGGCAGTGGTAAATGGTTGGCATTATTTGTGCATCAAGACTTTATGCACAGACAATGGCACTATTTACCACTGCCAATTTGCCAAACATTTACCAATGTCTATATGCCAAGTTGGTAAAATCAAAATGGTTGGCATTGTCTGTGTTCGTCAAGTGCCATTTACCACTGCCAATTAATTACCAATGCCAATGCCAAGTTGACATACATAGATTGGTAAATGGTTGGCAAATTGGCAGTGGTAAATGGCACTTGATGCACAGACAATGCCAACCATTTACAAGTTTAGTCTTTAAATGGTTGGCATTGTCTGTGCATCAAGTGCCAATTACCACTGCTAATTTGTCATCTATTTTACCAATGTCTGCCAACTTTGTAATTGGTAGGCAAATTGGAAGTGGTAAATGTGACAACCATTTTGCTAGTTCGAGTTTTCCAACTAATTTATAAGTGTCTGTGTGGCAAGCATTTTACCAGTCTGTGTTCAAACTATTTTACCAGTGGCCATGTACCAAGCATTTACAAGTGTTAATGTGCAAAGCATTTTACCAGTTTCTACAAGCTACGCATTTTATCAGTGTCTGTGTGCTGAACATTTTACCAGTCTGTGTGCAAACTATTTTACCAGTGATCTGTGTACTAAGCATTTTTACCATTGTCTGTGTGCCAAGCATTTAACCAGTGTCTGGCTGTGTACAGTGCCAACCATTTACCTGTGTATGCCAAGCAATTTACCAGTCTGTTTGCCAACTTTTTTACCAGTGGTCATGAACTAAGCATTTTTATTAATTCTATAAAATTTAAAGTATTAATTGAAGCCCTGGAGGTTAAGGAGCTATGCCTTACCTCCTGTTCTTTAATCAATTAAATAGGTACCCAAGTTCAGTAATGATGTTTGGTTTTGTGCAACTATAACATTGTTCACATTTTTAAATACCCCCCCCACAAACATACACACACACTTACAAAGTTCACTACACATATGTAAAATATAAACATTTGTAACCTCATTAACCACGGGGAACTGTTTTAAATTGAGGGGTTAAAGTCACGCTATTAAATAGTGAGAGTTTAACTCACTTCCGTTGGCTGTGTGGGTATCATAAAAGATACCCGCGCAGCCACCACAAGGTATTCATTAACGGAATGTGTCCAAATAGCTGGTGTTAAAGTCGTGCTGGGATTTCTGGTACTAGATACCAGAAAAAACATTTACCCAGAGTGATTGAAACACTAGTTGTAACTGTAATAAAATGTTAAGTCCAGTTCAGTAATACAACCCCAAATAACCCCAAGTAATAAATATTTATAAAGATGGCACACATACCCACATACATTGTAAATAACAGTAATAATATTTGGTGCAACTATAGCAAGATGCAATTCAGTAATACAAAATGCACAACAAAATACATCCACAATAAATGAATCCAAAGTCACTAAAACACAATGATATTAATATAGACTTTCCCTTTACACAAGTCCAAGGGCCTTTATAGTGCCCTAACATTAGTGAACATTTCCCATGAAATTTCTATGAATAGTAGTCAAACTTGCCAAGATATAGGAAACATCTAGACTCTTATCTAATATGTGCTTCAACAAAGTATCATTTTCGGGGATGTGTAACTGGTAGAACCAGGATTTGATAGGATTTTCTTTTTTGTCATTTTCTTTTTAACATCTTGTCTTTTTTTTATTGCACAAAACCCTGAAATTTTATAGGCCAAACACTCAAACGCATAATTCCTACTGTATATATTCTCATTTATTTATGAATATACAGTATGTGCTATTTAGTTTGATAAGTTAAATATGAAGTTTAGTTCATGAAGAAATGTTGCCAGTCATCCAACAGGTTTTATCAATTCAGAATGAATTGAATTTGTTGGCAATAATGGTGAAACTCACAAAAGGTGTGTTCCCTATTGGATGTATGCATGAATACCACTGTTTCTGTGTCTCTGTAACCATTATGTGTTATAAGCTGTATCATAAACCCCAAAATGTATATTTTCTGAGGTTAGTTACGGGCTTGCAATCAATATCTGTGCTTTCTTTGCCTATGGACACCTTAGAGAGATTCCTTTTCGGGAAGGGGCTTATGATTGCAGCTGATGATTCCCTGTCCTAGTAGTAGGATAAAAGTGGGCATGCTCAAGCAAGGCGCTTGCTGGCAATGTCCAAGCTCACTGCAAGAAGTACCATCATTTATAATGCTGTAAGTTTGAATAGATTGCAGCTAGAAGCTTAAAGGGCATGTCCACCACCAAAACTATAATCCCCCCAGTAATGGCCCCATCATGTAGTGTAATAAAATCCTTACCTCACATCCCAGCTCCGTATGGTTCTCCTGTAGTCCCCCCCCAAAGTCCCAAAAACTGCCCACCAGGAGGATAGCAGAGTCCATATAGGGCTCTGCCTCCTATCTGGCCTCCGGGAGAAGTTTGGCATGCGTACTGCAGCCCTTCTCCCCCTCACTCCCCCTCCCTCTCCCTCCCGATTAGGATTCCCTCTCCCTAGCGTAAAATGCTTTTTATATAATATTCCCCCTGTCCCCCCAGCCCCAACCGCTATATTTTTATTATTAGAAAGTGCCCCAAACATTACTTACCTTCCCTCTTTCCTCTGCCACACTGAACTCCCCACAGCCGCGTCCGTGATTGGCTGCCACTCGCAAGCAGAGGGCCTGGCAGTGCGGCCGAGGAAAGAGGGAAGGTAAGTAAAGTTTGGGGCACTTTCTAATAATAAAAATATAGCTGTTGGGGCTGGGGGGCAGGGGGAATATTATATAAAAAAAAATGTGGAATTTTTTAATATTTTTAATCAGAAAGTCAATAGCTTTAATGTCTTTCCCATTAAATGAGTCAATTTTAATGTAAACAAACCCATACACAGATAAACATCACATAAAACATTGCCAATTGTTATCTAATTAATATCTGAAAACATAGCTACTATAAGTGGTAATTGTCTTTTAAATGCTGTCTGAAAAGTTTAATATTTTAATTACCTTTGGCCTGGGCATGACTTTGCCTTTATTTATCCTTTATCATGATGTTGATTTAGCAGTAGATAAATTAGCTAAAAAGACCAGCAGTTAAAGATAATGCTTGCATTTAACTTCAAATAAACAAACCAAGAACAAAGCATTAAAACTCAGCTGTGATGGAGCATGGTGGTGCATTTACAACATAATATAACTAACATATGCTAGGGTGTATACTTATTTAAATTTAGTAAAATCTCAAATAAACATTTTTTTATATAAAAATTGTAATCAGATGTACTCAGTGTTCAAGTGAGGCCAGTGTGTACTTGTCTCTAATGTCCATCTCCAGGACTGCTCTTTGCCAAATAGATGGTTCCAAATGGTCTAAAGAAGCTTGACAAAAATGTTTTTTTTTCTTGAGTGCTGTAACCCCAAATCATCCCTCCTAATTATAACTCGAGTATTTGTACTTTAAAGTTTGTAAAAGTTCTCAATTATTTATGCATATATGTAGTATTTAATTTGATAAATTAAATCTGAAGTCATGAAGAAATTTTGCTATTCATCCGACTGGTTTTCTCATTTCAGAATGAAATTTCAGAATTTGTTGCCAATAAAGGTGGTACCCAGAACAGATATGTTCCCTATAGGACATATGCATGAATACCACCTATTTCAAGTACTTTAAAAGAAATAAGGAGAGTAACATATACTTATACTTAGTCCAGCAATAGTAAAATCACTCTTCACCGTAAGGGCTCCTATTTTGCAGAGCCTTTTGTGACAAGTTATGTAAATCATGTAACAAAGTTCTAAGGAGATGTCTTACTTTATTTCTTAAGGTGGGTACACACACTAATGACAAAGGGACAATACCAGCATTTTCCCTTAAGCGTTAGTGTCTGTAAAACATTTCTGAGCACTCCTAAGGCCGATGAATGTTCACCGCCTGCCTCACAATCACTCAGAAATGTATGATAATTTCCATCGCCCCCCTTTACTTAAAGGACAACTCCACCCCCATAATAACATATTTTAGAAATAATGGCATCTTTAAAATATGTTGATATATCATACTTTGTCCTATAAATTCATTATTGTATGCCTGATATGCTTCTGGATGCCTCATGGAAACTGAGCAATTTAGAAACCTGTACTGAGCCTGGGCATGCTCAGAAGTGGCAGCTAGGGGATTAGCATTCAGTCATTGGCTGTGATGTCAACTGTCAAATGCATAACTGACAGTTACTAACTGGAAGAACTAGGAAGCAGAAACAGGACATTGTGCAGGATTTTAGGTTAGACTTTTTATTTCAGATTTATTTAAACTATTACAGTTTAAGGTTTTGTGGGATGATTTTCCCTGTATATAAGTTTTCATTTTAGGCCTGGACTTGCCCTTTAAAGTATAGGGAGTCGGCTATGGCTGAGGGAAATCTGCAGTCCCAAGCGTTCTCCTTATGCTTTACATAGGGAGAACCCTCAAGACTGTGAGAAATGTGATCTTTAATGAATGATCAAATCTGCAAGATTCTGCATCTTTTAAAGGTCTGGAGTGTGTGTACTATTTTCACACTTCTTACATAATTTCTTGTTCCACACCACCGAGAAAAGCTAGGTGGTCCACAGGCATTTTGTTCAGGCTTATATTGTAGATTGCAGCAAGGGCTAATATTGTTAAAAGACATTTTCAAAGCATCTAAATCAAGTGAAAAATATATGAAAAGTTAATATAAATTAAGCATCCAATATATAGCTATTTACTTTGTTTTTTATCAATCAAATATTAAAGGGGAAGTTCATTGCAAATACATATGCTCAAGAGCAGTATTTTTTCATCCCAATGACCTTACCCTGTCCATTCAGCATTTTGTTTGTGTATAAATAAATGCTTCTGAAATACTGACTTCCTGTTTGCAGGACCCCTTATAGAGACTGTTAAGGTCTTTCCCTTGACCCAGCGCCTGGGTTGATTCAGTTGCTCAGTAGAGATCTGAGCATGTTTGACCCATCCAACAGCCAATCAGTAGAGATTACTCTTAGGAATATTAAAAGGAAGTGGTGCATCTTAAGAAGAAGGACCATTACAGATCCTGAAATGTCAGCTCACTAATGTCAACAGCAGGGAACAGAAAGGGGTATACATTCAACTGGTTTTTCAAAATGGAAGAGAATATGTGGAATGACTAGGTATGCATAATGCAAACTAAACATTTTAAAAATAAAATTCCACTGAACTTTCACTTTAAACCCTATAGGAAATGTGCAAAAAAAAAAAAAAAAGAAAATGAAAGTGAAGCACACAGAAAACCATTTACATAATTCCTACAAGAGTAAATATTCTCCTTACATTTCTATTAAAGTCCTACAGGTCCTCCATTGTATACTTAATAATATTAAATCAAATGTAACTTATACCAGTTTAACTCCTAGCCAAGTCAAAACTGACATTATATTTTGTGCTGTACTCTATGTATACATGTAGCACACAAGAATGTTACTTTCTTCATTTTTAAATGAACATTTTTTGTTCTACTGTTGCTCCAAGATTTATTTCCGTCTCAAATTACAAATGTAATGTGCACACCACAAAGGACAAGCCTTGTGTCTTTAGCTTTCAAGAAGCATCCAACCTTTTTATAGATAAATGTCTCCGTTAAAGACTATCCGGACTGCACCACAACACAATAAAGTGTGAAAGATTTAATGTAAAGAGCAGGCAACTAGAGTAGCTGTGCAGTAGATTTCTCATAAAATGCATCTGCCAGTTCCTGAGGTTGCGAGAAAAAAAAAAAACACCCTTTGGTTATAAATAAAATGTAAGAAACAGTGTAAAGAAAGAGGTTTGACCTTAATCCAAATTATTTTTCTAATAAGCAACTGTGTAGGGAATAATACAATCATACAACAGCTAATTTTTTTATCCTTTTTGGTTTACTTTTCTTTTTTTTTTTTTTATTGCTATTGCTAAATTGAAAGCAAAGTGTCCTTTTCTTAAAACCCTGTCCCTGTCCCAATATAAATCTTTCTGATAGTTTGAGTTCTGTAGGAGTTTCCTTTCTATGTGATTTATGGGAAAGATATACATTTAAACAGTCTTTAACAGAGCTTTTACAATGCATACACTTATATCTATGACTTTGAATCATTTTACATCAAATAAACATTAAAGAAAAGAAAAAAAAAACAATAGTTGTAATATCTATCATCCAGCAAATTAAATTCCTTAAATAATGTGATTCCAAGAACGTTAATTGGTGGATTTTTAATGATATAAAGTAAATAATTATATATAATAATTATGTTTAATAAGCCTGAGAAGAGCATTGACCATATAAACCACATAGCATGAGTGCATTTATACAGGACATGGAATTCCAGGGTGGTTTCTAACTTCCATATAAATCACACTAGTGGGCCCTTTGACTATGTAACTACAGTTTTAAATACCATCACCTATTCATAATTAGAGACAAGCCCTGCTTTCAAAAAGAGCTTGGATTTGATTCGGTACTGCTGGTTTAGAAAATCTGCTAATCCAGCTAAATTTCGGAAATATTGCAAATTTGAAAAATCACATTTGAAAATCAGGAAATCAAAAAAACGAAATTTACAGCAAATATTGGAAAATCGAATTTGAATGTTAGAAAACCAAAAATTATATTGAAAAATTACATTGAAAATAGGATATATGGAATTTCGTTTAGTTACGTAGAACTGCTGGTGGAACAAAAGTCGCCAGATTTGTTTTACTCAGAATGTATGTATCCTACTGTTAAAATTGACACGAAAAGGTGAAAAGTAGCATTAAAAAAATAGCAAATGAAATTAATTCTGTGAAATATATTAACCTGGAGAAATGAATGTCAATGCAAATGCCAACTTAAGGATCTTAATCTAATTTAAAGGACAAGTCGCGTCAGCATAATGTAATCCTAGGCAAAAATTGTAACTATTAAGGAATAAGAAATGTGCATTGATTATCTTTTCTATGTTTGTATAAGTGTTTGACCAGATCAGTAACACTTCCGCAAAATGTAGTTATAATTTAGTCTAAGGAGTGCTTCCACAATCCTTCTATTGTATGTATTTATTAGAAAAGCATGGTCAAGCTTTCATGTGGTAATAGCACCCCCAACATGCCCCTTTAATGGGAGATCCTATGCCTTTAATAAAAAGCACTGGATGGATGGCCTCTTCCCTCATTTTAAAAAGCCAAAGGGCTGGGGGGAAGTGAGAAAGCCTGCTATATTGATCCAGTACACAAGTATGAGAAATGCAAAAGCTTGCTAAACGTAATTGAAGTAAAAAAGGTTAGACGTTAGGACCTTCCCGTCTGGGGTTACCTTGACGTATTTGAAAGGCTTTTCATTCATGTGATCACAGTAAAGTATACTAAAACCCCTTTGTTTATAAAGTATGCCAGTGTGCAGATTATATGATATTGTATGGGGTCTAGGAATGTGCATTGATTATCTTTTCCATGTTTGTATAAATGTTTGACCAGATCAGTAGCACTTCCGCAAAATGTAGTTATAATTTAGCCTAAGGAGTGCTTCCACAATCCTCCTATTGTATGTATTTATTAGGAAGCATGGTCAAGCTTCCATGTGGTAATAGCACCCCAACACGCCCCTTTAAAGGGAGGTCCTATGCCTTTAATAAAAAGCACTGGATGGACGGCCTCTTCCCTCATTTAAAAAAGCTAAAGGGCTGGGGGGAAGTGAGAAAGCCTGCTATATTGATCCAGTGCGCAAGTATGAGAAATGCAAAAGTTTGATAATCGTAATTGAAGTAAAAAAGGTTAGAAGTTAGGACCTTCCTCACTAGTGACATCATCTTCCAGAAGCAGCGATAATACCACATGGATACTGTTGAATAATTCGGCCTCACCCGATAAAGGTAACCAGATACGCAAAGACTACCCCCAGTAGGAATCCCAAGTGCTGCGGCCACGGACTGCCTCATTTTTTTGGTCTGGGGGACTGAGGGAGTAGCATACCGGTTGTCGATCAATGGGGCCTTGATATGGTGATGTATGGTGCATACATCTGTTGTATTCAATTAGATCAACTGGACTTGAAATGTAGTTCTTGAAGACGTTTCGCTAGTCATCCGACTGGCTTTCTCAATTCAGAATGACTTGTACAAGAATCTGTGGCAATTATGTACCCTGGAAAATCCCAATTAGCATATCACAGCCAGGTGTTAAGGGTGTGATTAGATAGTGGCTAAGAGGTGTTATAGGAACGCCCAGAGTAAGGTGTTAAAACAGCATTGTACATGGCAGACAGTTGGTGTCGAACCCCCCCACCTCTATTTAGGCTTGGTTTCTTTATTTTCACATAAATGGCCTCCTTAACACCTCTCTTGAACCAGTCACGTTCCTTCGCCAGTATGTTAACATTACAATCTTCAAAGGTATGTCCTTTATCCTTAAGATGCAGATACACGGCTGAGTCCTGACCCGAGGAATTGGCTCTTCTGTGCTGGGCCATACGTTGATGCAGTTGCTGTTTGGTCTCCCCCACATACAAATCAGAGCATTCTTCACTGCACTGCACTGCATATATGATGTCGCTTTTCTTGTGTTTAGGTATTGGGTCTTTCGGATGTACCAATTGCTGCCTCAGTGTGTTGTTCGGTTTAAAGCAGACAGGGATACGATGTTTTTTGAAAATTCTTCTTAATTTCTCGGAGACCCCTGCTACATAGGGGATGACCATGTTCTTCCTCCTGTCTTGCTTTTCCCCTTCACTGTTGGTATTTGTGTTCTTTTCTTTCCTTCTACTTCTTTTGACAAAGACCCAGTCTGGATATCCACAAGTTTTAAGGGCTCCTCTGAGATGTTTCATTTCTTTAGCCTTCGCCTCTGTGCTAGTGGGGATGTTCTCGGCTCTGTGTTGCAGGGTTCTGATGACACCCAGTTTGTGATCTAAAGGGTGGTGGGAGTCAAACATCAAATACTGATCTGTGTGTGTTGGTTTTCTGTAAACCTCTACTTCCAGTTTACCATTTTCCTTAACTTCTACCAAGCAATCCAAGAAAGCCAGTTTGTTGTTTTGTAGAGGTACAGTTTGTTGTTTTGTAGAGGTACAAAACAACAAACTGGCTTTCTTGGATTGCTTGGTAGAAGTTAAGGAAAATGGTAAACTGGAAGTAGGTTTACAGAAACCTCAACACACACAGATCAGTATTTGATGGTTGATGGACTTCCCACCACGCCTATTAGATCACAAACTGTTTGTCATCAAACCCTGCAAACACAGAGCCTATAACATCCCCACTAGCACAGAGGGTGAAGGCTAAGGAAATGAAACAGCTCGAGGACCCTAAAAACTTGTGGAGGTCCAGACTGGGTCTTTGTCCAAAAGAAGTAAGGAAAGAAAAGAGGCACAACTCAGCACAGTTGCGGGAAAAGCAAGACAAGGAGGAGAACATGTCACCCTCTTAGTCAGGGGATCTCCGAAAATTAAGCAGACAGATCGTTCAAAAAACAATCGTTCCCTGGCCTGCTTTAAAACGAACAACACACTAGCCAGGCAGTATGGAAATAAAATCCGAAAGACCCAGATACCAAAACACAACAGAAAAGCTACATACATAGTATGCGCAGTGAGCAGTGTCAGTGAAGACTGCCTCTGAATTTGTATGTGGGGGGGACCCAGCAACTGCATCACGTATGGCCACATCGACAGTAGACCAATTCTCGGTCGAGGACTCTGCCTAGTATCTACCTCTTAAGATAAAAGGAACATAAAACTTATGAAGATTGTATGTTAACCATAACTGCTCATGGTAGTCTGAGGTGTTGAGTACCACTGTGCATCTTCCTTTATCTGCCGGTAGAATGGTGATACTGGAATCTTTCTTGAGGGATGTTAAGGCTCTTCTTTCCTGTGTAGTCAGGTTGTTTTAACACCTTACTCTGGGCGTTCCTATAACACCTCTTAGCCACTATCCAATCACACCCTTAACACCTGGCTGTGATATGCTAATTGGGATTTTCCAGGGTACATAATTGCCACAGATTCTTGTACAAGTCATTCTGAATTGAGAAAGCCAGTCGGATGACTAGCAAAACGTCTTCAAGAACTACATTTCAAGTCCAGTTGATCTAATTGAATACAACAGATATACCATGACCTGGATGAATGAGAACCTTCACAAGCATATGGTGCATACCTACATGTATGGTGCATACCTATTCTTGTTATAACTCTCCAAAAGTTTTGGTACATTTATATCTGCCGATATCTGGCCATAGTTCTTGATCCATTATACTGTTTATCTGGATCCAGCTTTGAGGATTTTATACGTGGACATTACACTTCCACATGTAGTTTTTCATATTTTATATATATATGTGTATATATTTATTGAGAATTATTTCTTTCCCATAAGGTGTCTATTTTAAGAATTTTGATATTTTATGTATATATACTTTCATTATGTCTTGTAATTATTGAGGCTGACCACCTTATGTTTTTCTATAGATTATAGGTACGATTGATTAATAATAATCTATTTGTCTTGACTGTAATTTGGAACGATATTTTAATATTTTATGTACTTTTTATATATATAGTTCACAGGTAGCCCTTATTATTTATAGAGATTTGTCTTGTTAGAGATTTTAGAAACTCCTAGACTTTTTCCTGAGGCGGGATCTCAGTGGCTTCTGTGCAGGGGTTTGAGTTATACACATCTATCTTTTATTAGTTACATTGCGACTTGATACACGTTTGGTAAGTTGAAAACTTTTGTAGGGCTTTGAAGCCCTTTTTTTTCCAGCACAAAAATTATTGCAAAAGTTATTGCTTGCGCTGAACTAGTTTTAAAAAATCTGGAAATTTGGCGCAGGCAGTTCAAAAAGAGTGGATTTTGCATTTATTTTCTCATTAGCATGGGATATTTCATCTCCTTCATTGTACACAATTATTAACATTTCTAGAAAAAAATGTTCATTAACTTAAAAAATGTGAATATTTTGACATGTAAATGCTAATTAATAACAATATTGTGACAATATGTACTTAGAAAAGAAAGCAAAGATAAAAAAAACATACACAGAACTTCGATATTGTGTTACCTTGGCCTTGGTGATATTTTATGGCTACTTTTTTATTTTCATTTTTAATTACCGACACATTTAGGACAGAAATGAATTGCGATAATTTATGCATCAAAATTATTATTTAGCTATGCGGCAAAAAGACTTTTACTTTTAACGTTTATTTTCACACTTTATAAATGCCGACACATTTAAGACAGCAATGAATTGTGATAATTTATGTGTCAAAATTATTATTTAGCTATGCGGCCAAAAGACTTTTTTAGCACTTTTTTTGATGGTTTATAAATTGTGGTAATGGCAATTTTAGCAAAAAATCATATAGTAAATCATGGCAAAAAGTTAATGCCGCACATCGCACATTTATATATGCCCCAAAATCTTTAACTCTTTTAAAGATATAAGTGCCGATGCTATATCAGTCATATTTGTGCTTAATTAGTGCAAAAATCGGGCACCATTTCCAAAAAATTTGAGAAAAAGCGCGGTGTTGCCTATGTAGTAAAGGCTATGTTTAGATTTGTGGAAATCTTAACACCTTACTAATGTGGCATATGGGGTGTTGCACAGAAAAAAAGTTACATCTCACCTGACCAAGATCCCACAATGGAGTAAATCTTGTTAGGGAATTTAAGCATTGGGAGCGGTCCTATGAGCCAATTGAGACCCCCAACTTCTTACTTTACTGTGACACATACAGCTCCAACCCAGTTATCCACTGTATATAAAGCAGGGAGGTGGCCTCATTATAGTTGTGCTAGGAGCCCCAGTGATATCTAGTTATGTCACTGCTGTTGCTCCTTTTCTCAGAACACAAGCAATTTAAAAGTATAATTCTGAGCAATTATCATGTTTCCATGGCAGTCCTGTTGAGAAACTTACAGTAGCATTATCTATAGACCAGTCTTGTGTTTATTAATTCTCTATTACTACAGAGTATGCATTTCAGGTCTGTTAAGCAAAAGCACCATTTGATTAACAAGAATTTGCAGATCCATTGTGGTATCAAACACACCAGAGCTTGTCTTTCTCTAGTCTAGACTAAAATCCTAACAGTAGTTAGATTTATAACAGAACTAAAAAATACAATTTAAAGGGGAACTAAATCCAATAGATAATATTGTTCCCCGTAGACAGAGCACATTCACAAAGAAACAACAAGCTGTATCTTAACTCTCCTTTTGCTGAGGCTGTTGGTTGATTTATAAAATTAAACTGTGCGTACAACGGGTCAGCTCCAATAATTCATACATTAAATTATAGTCGACCCTTGTGCCTCAAGGGTCGGCCGAGCAACCACAGGTGTGTGTGAAACTTAAGTATACAAAGAAAAAAGAAAAGGATAAGGAGTACTAGACCCCAAATCCCCAAGACCCCTCAATAATGGTACTACCACTTAAGAAAAAAGTAATTAACAAACAATAAACTGTTTGTTAATTACTTTTTTCTTAAATGGTAGCGCCATTATTGAGGGGTCTTGGGGATTTGGAGTCTAGTACTCCTTATGCTTTTCTTTTTTCTTGGTCTATAGCTTTAACCCCTTTGAGCACCACTGTATTTCAGTGTTCGACGATCAGGACGAAGATGTGCACCTTCCTACTTTATATTTATATGAAACTTAAGTATAAGCAGTACACTTCAATACTCTCTAGTCTACAGCAGATCAAAACCAGGATTCTGCAGCCTTGCCCCCTATTAGCTGACAGCCAATCATATTCCAGCACAGAGACCTGCCTCTGTTACACACACATCATGTTACAGCAGATTCTGCCTTTCATACACAGAACAGATTTAACAGTGTGATTTTTTTTTTAAAAAAACACTTAATTTTTCCCACACAGTTCCATTTTTCCACTTAAGATGCCACCCTTGCTCTAGTCCTAATAGTTTTGACTACAGTACTATAGCTACATATTTTATAGATTTAAAGAAAGGCAAAATGTTGAGTGCATAATATGAAACTCATTATACCCTGTTTGGTAATAATTAGATAAAAATGGCTACCTATCCAATCACAAACATCCACCACAAAAGATGGTAACAGCAATATGGGTTTAAGGGTTCCTTTGTTTTTCTTCAAAAATAAAATGTGAATAACTTCCACAGTTCCAGTATTACAGAACTGTAGTGGTTGCCTGCCCGTGTAGGATCAGAATTCCCCAATATACAGGAAATAGTCGATCAGGCAGCACACCATTCAAACAAAGCTTTTATTGGTTCAAATCGTCACATATAACTTGCTGGATAATGCAACGTTTCGGGAAGCTGCGTTCCCTTTCTCAAGCACAACAAGTAAGTGAACACTGGAAAATCACACTAATAGTAGCACTCTTATATATAACATATGGACGGAAGTTCATCAGAACTTAACCCCACCTCTTAAAGCTATATCACCAACACCATGGCTAGCTGCTTAAAGGGACTGAATCTCTGTCGTACCCTAATTCTCGAAGGTAGGTAAAGGGTCCCAAGGGCGATTAACACAAGCAGAAAACAAACAAAATAATATATAATACATTATAAAAAAAATACAAATCATAGTCCCTGTTCAATCCTGATGGTGACAGGGACTGCAAGTGTTTAATCCATTGGACCTCTCTACGTTTGAGCTCTAACTCTCTGCTGCCTCCCCTGGCTGGTGTGGATACAGTCACAAGTACCATGAACTTGAATTGATCCTGGGTATGGGCAGCTTCAATGCAATGTTTGGATACGGACAAGTGGGACAGGCGTTAATAGATGATCTATGTTGTGAGAAACAATTCTTGACTTTCTGTGTCATTTCTCCAACATAGATCAGGCCGCAGGGACATTGCAAAATATAGACGACAAAACGTGAATTACACGTAAACGTGCCTTTCAGTTCAAAGAACTGCTCTGTCCTAGGATGTATAAATTTTTTCCCTGTAATGACAGGGTCATTGAACACAATTGCAGCATTTATACATGCCATTTTCTTTTTGGCAACCAGGTATCCACTGGAGCCTTAGCCTTACCCCTGGTGGTGGAGAACATAGAGCCTAATGTACATCCTCTTCTGTAGGAACATAGAGGAGGTTCCTTAAATTCCATTATAGAGGGATACCCCTTCCTAAGCAAATACCAATGGGATTTAAGTATTTTGGAAATTTGATAACTCAAACTTCCATACTGTGATACAAACGGAACCCCCTGTGTTTTGTCTTTTTTTGTTATAGAACCACTAATGGATACTCTTTGTTCTGCTGCAGTGATAACGGAGTCTGGATAGCCTCTGTCTGTAACATACCTTTTAACTCTTGACAGTTGGATAAAGGGTTTAGCATCCTTTATATGCCTCAGATGCTGACTGGCATAGTGGAGTATCTGATTTCTATCGCTGGGTTTAGAATAAAGACGGGTAGCAAAACCCTTTTTCTGTTTCGGAATCAATATATCGAAGAAATGTATCTCCACTGTATCACTATTCATAGTGAATGAGATAGACTCCAAAGCCGAATTCAAGTTAGCATGGAACCGCGAGAGGGTCCCAATATCACCCCACCAGAGGACGAGCACGTCATCGATAAATCTCCACCAGGCCACACAGTGGGCCTGGTAGAGACCATCAAGATAGACGTGTTTCTCCTCAAACAACGTCATAAGGGCGTTGGCATAGACTGGCACGCATTAGACCCCATCGCGGTTCCACGCAACTGAAGATAGAACTCATTTTTAAATGTAAAATAGTTGTCAGATAAAATAGCCTCTAACAGTAGTAGTAAAAATTAAATTTGGATCTCGTCAAAATTCTCATGGCGAGCTATCCAATATTTCACCATATTTCAGCACCCGACCTGGATACACTAGGTGAAGGTGCAGCACCGACACATAATGGTCAAAACCGCCCGACTGCGTCTTTTTTAGCGCACGACCAACCTGCTGTAGACACAGGAGGGGGGTAAAAGGAGGCACTTGTGGTCTTCATCGAAGGCAAAGACAGGGCCCTCAAAGCATGACAACCAGAGAACAGAACAAGTAGTATTTAATATCTCGACTGTGGACCTAACTTCCACTGAACTTGGGGTTTTGGCTAAAGAGCTTAACTTCTGCCCTAACATACCCTTTGATCTTTTTCAACTTGATGTTGATTTATATCGTCTCTACCGCACTTTGAGACTTAAAGTTCTTTTCAGTGAAAAAGTAACGGATACACAGTTACCACAAAAATAGATAGGATTTACACCATCAGACTTTGATCTTCATTTAAAAAGTAGCTTTGTACCACCCTTCACATATCCAGTGGAGGAAACATTTATTCAACAAGTTCATAGGGACATTGAACGATTGACTGACAGTGATACACATTTGTGGTTTCCTTTCGGTGGATGAAGGGAAGCACTTAAACATCTAAAAAATTCACCTCGCCTCACTGTACGAGCTGCAGATAAAGGGGGTGGGGTGGTTGTTATGGACACCGAATTTTATCCATATGTTGTTATGGACACAAAATCCATAAGTACAAAGATTAAACAAATATTACACGAATATGAAAATTTGTCGTATCACCTATATGTGTAAATTTCTTTACCCAGTCCTAAGATTCCATATTCTATCCTTTATACTTATATATATTATATATATATATATATATATATATATATATATATATATATAGATATATATATATATATATTAATGGAATTTAAGGAACATCCTCTATGTTCCTACAGAAGAGGACGTACAATAGGCTCTATGTTCCCCACCAGGGGTAAAGCTAAGGCTCCATTAGATACTTGGTTGCCAAAAAGAAAAAGTGGCATGTATAAATGCTGCAATTGTGATCAATGCTCCTATGTCATTACAGGGGATAGATTTATACATGCTAGGACAGAGCAGTCCTTTGAACTGAAAGGCACGTTTATGTGTAATTCACGTTTTGCCATTTATATTTTGCAATGTCCATGTGGCCTGATCTATGTTGGAGAAACGACACAGAAAGTCAAGCTTTAAGAGATGGGGTTAAGTTCTGATGAACTTCCGTCCATATGTTATATATAAGAGTGTTACTATTAGTGTGATTATCCAGTGTTCACTTACTTGTTGTGCTTGAGAAAGGGAACGCAGCTTCCCGAAACATTGCATTACCCAGCAAGTTATATGTGACGATTTGAAACAATAAAAGCTTTGTTTGATTGGTGTTCCGCTTGATCGACTATTTCATGTACATATATATATATAGGCTCATTGGTTATGAAGGAATGAGTTACCAGTGAAGTCCTAGATTATTAAAACATCTATAATTCTCTGTTACTATACACAGAAAATCTAACCCAAGACAGTAATATATATGGCAACAGTTACTATTTTATTCTTCTTACTGATGCAATAGATATTTAGGGACTTTGTTTCCTTTTTATTCCCCTTACAAATATAAGCTATTTCAAATAAGCTTTTTATCAAGTGTTTTAACAGTAAGCCCCATATATAAGGATTGTTGTTTTATATATGTACAGTATATAGGGTTTTTTATGTTTATAGCATTCTGCCGGCAGGTAGAATGGTAATATAGGAATATATATGTATATAGTTCTTTTTTATTAATAGGTATATTTTTATGTGGATAATAATAATGCACAAGCAGGGAGATTCAATAAAAATTCTTATTGTTAAAGGGGAACTGTGGTCCAAAAAGAAATTGCTCTCCTGAGAATTTTTGCAATTTATTGTCATTGTTTATTTTGTATAGTTTTAGAGATATTTACATGTTTGTGTGTGATATGGCAGCAGCATCACCAGGTCCCCTGCACTTCCTGCTTTCTGCTCTGAAACCATGTCAGTGGGTGACATTCAATCTGCCCTGTGTCTACTCCTCCTCTTGCAAGCCCCCCTAGTTTCTCCCACTCATGGACCCTCCCACTCATGGACCCCATGGCCCCTCCATTTGCAGTCCCCCTTTGGCCCCATGTGGCCCTGCCGACTCGCGGGTGCTGTGGCCTGCCAACTTGTGGGTGCCGTGGCCCACCCACCCACGGGTGCCACTGTCCCGCCCATTTGTGAGTGTTGTGGGACAGTGTTGTGAGTGAAAACAGCCTTTTCAGGCAGAGTGAGAACGCTGCCTAAAAAGGCTGTTTTCACATAGTGAGAGAGTAGAGCTAAAGATTCCCTTACCTTCTCTGTGAGGATCTTCACTTCACACAGCAGGGAGGGGGAGGGACTTCCTGTCTCCTGTCTTCTCACTGAAGTCTGAGGCTGTGCTTGCCGGCGGTGAGGTGGAGGAGCAGGAGGAGGAATGTCATATGTCAGCCTGTCACCCATTAACTTTCTGGTTAGTAATTTCTTTATATCTTGGGCTGTGGAGCACATTGATGGCATGTTTTAAAGGTAGGAAACTGGCCTTTCATTTAAAATGAAAATAAAATAATTTAAAAAAAAGTTTTCTGCCTTAAACGCACACGTACATATATGTATATACACTGCCTTTTGACCATGTCATTTTCCTTTTATCTACATCCTAATCCTTCAGTAAAGTATTACCAGGTGAGCTATATATATATTTATTCTTGGTAAAGGATGTGTCATCAAAACTACAACTCTCAGTTTCCACATATCTCTACCCCCCTGAACCAGCCAAACAATAGTAGAAATATAAATAAAAAGTTTATTTACTATTTAGATTTTCCCTACCCCACCCCTGATAATTCTGTGAGAGGGTAACTGCAGATACTTTCCCCTGTAAGGGCTAGGCCACACTATTGTGTTTTTGACGCATTTTGCGCTCCATTTGCAATGTAAATCACAGGAGGTAGACCCCACTGTGCAGAGGCAAGCACATCATTTTCAATGGGGGTTCCTGAATGGTTCACCACCGAGCAAGCAATAGTCCATTAACAAATACATAAATATATTTTATTATATAAGGCTCATATAATACATTATATATACTCAATGTAGGGCAGCTGAAATAGAAAACACCAGTATGCAATAATATCACATATTTTGAACAGATAAAGGTAAAACAAGAGGTGAATAATAAATGAAAGCAAGGAATACAAAATTAGAAAACTATAAGGTTGGATCAGATTATGTATCAATGTGTCCAATCAACATTAATTCATTGTTGCTTTTAAATTGATACAAACATCGCTCCAGTGAGTGGTTCAAATATCGGTTAAAATCTTGTAAATACATAGGGGCACATTTATAAACGTCCATTATTACAGCCAAAAAATTACTGCTGCACATAGCCGCAGTAAAATTTTTATTTTTGCCATATTTATAAAGGCAACCACCATTGTGGCGAAAAGCATTACAGCTGCGATGTGCGGTAATAATTTGAGCTCTCTTGCAGCACTTACAAGTGCCCTTGTGGCCCTGAGAAGGGCCCTTTGGGGCTTAGGGGGCCCTGCAGCCCGTATCAGGACCCCCCTCCCTTGTAAGGGCCCTTGCGGCACTGAGAAGTGCCTTTGTTGGGGGTCCCGCAGCTCAAAACAGGACCTTCGTTGGATTTTAAAAGAGCCCTTGGGGATGTCTTCTTTCTTCCATCTAGTGACACTAAATCTGCTGAAGTCAGTAACACCAGGCAATGCCCCTGTGGCCGCCAGGGGCACGTCCAGGGCCAGGGACTTCAACAAAGCCAATGTTCCTAGCGTCTTGATCTGGTGTCTTCTTTCTTTACAGCCAGCGACATCAACAGCCGCGGCGGGGGCGAAGGTGTGGTGGGCATATGCCCCATCCTCTCCACAGGGAGCGAGGGCGGGGTGGGCATACACCCCACTGCACCCCTCTGGCGAATGCGACCACCCGCGGCTGGGTGGGTGCGCCTCCCATGGTGGGTGTGACCACCCGTGGCGGGTTGGGCATACACCCTCTGCCCTGACCCCCCACATTAACATCGCAAATCAGTTACCACTGTTTTATAAATAGAAATGAGCGGTAACTGATGCAATATTAACGAGGCATTAACTTTACGCTGCCGCGGTTTGCCTTTTTATATATCGCGTTGTAAAAATACTTTCGGGAATTTAATCAGCAAAACTTCTTTTCAGCTTTTGGTTTACCGTTAAAGGATAAGTACACTGTAAAATCAAGTTAAGTTAAATTGGAAGCAGCATGCTTGAAGCAGCATGAAAAATACTTATGATTGAATGAACTCCCAACACATACACACTGGCCATTTTTCAATAATAATAACAAAATTACACCATTCAGTCCATTAATTAAAGGGCAAGTCCAGCCCCAAAATGAAAACTTACAGGTAAATCAGCCCCCAAAACCCTAAATGGTAATAGTTTGAAATCTGAAATATATAAGTCTAACCTGAAATCTTGCACAATGTCCTGGTTCCTGTTTCTGCTTCTTGGTTCTTCCAGTTAGTAACTGTAAGTTATGGATTTGACAGTTGACATCACAGCCAATGACTGAATGTCAACCCCCTGTCTGCCTCCTTTAAGCATGCCCAGGCTCAGTACAGGCTCAGTACAGGTTTCTAAATTGCTCAGTTTTCACGAGGCATCCAGAAGCATAGCAGGCATACAGTAATGAAATCATAGGACCAAGTATGATATATCAACATATTTTAAAGAGTCCATTCATTTTTAAAAGATGTTTTTATGAGGGTGAAGTTGTCCTTTAAAGGTAAAGTTCATTCAACTTCTTAGTCTATTTTCAGTCAACTTCTAATCTATATTATGCATACCTAGTTATTCTACATATTCTCCTCCATTTTGAAAAATCAGTTGAATTTATACCCCTTGCTATTCCCTGCTGTTGACATTAACGTGCTGACATTTCAGGTTCTGTAACGGTCCTTCTTCTTCCCAGAATGCACACTACCTTGGAATGTTACTAACAGTAATTTCTACTGTTTGGCTGTTTGATGAGTCAAACATGCTCAGATCTCTATGGAGCAACTGAATCAACCCAGGCGTTGGGTTAATGGCAACACCATAACGGCCTATTTTAGGGGTTCTGCAAACAGGAAATCAGTATTTTGGAAGCATTTTGTCTGTGTATAAAAAAAATGCTGAATAGCCAGGTTTAGGTCATTAAGCTGGAAAAATACTGCTATTTTTTCCTTAAAAAGATATGTATTTGCGCTGAGCTTCTTGTATTTGCGCTGAAAACTTTCAATAAATGTCGCAAAAAATGCATGTTAATGTATCTTAGACATGGAATTATTAAATAGCATTTTGTTGCTCTTATAAATACAAATAGGCAAGTTACATTACAAAGTGCAAAAAACAAAACATAAAATATGGCAAAAATTAGATGTGGCAAAATCGCACTGCTTTATATATACTGCTTGCACAAACAAATTGGTGTAAATTCCGACAAAGCTTAATCACCCTTTTAGAAATATGGCCCTAAATGTGTGGGCTTTTTTTCTATTGTTATCCAGGTTTTTCTTTTTGTTTTAAAAACTTACTCTGAATGATCCCTCTGTATTACATCCTTACCTTATACTTGGTAAGATAAAAGACAATTCAGTACAGTAATCCTTTTTTCATGCAATGTATGACAAGTGATTTTGTTCTTCTAACCCCACAACAGAACTATTTTCTTGTGTTTACCTTTATTTTGGCGGCAGTCAGCACAGAACTGTATGACTGAAAAAAAGAGATATGACACTGTTTCAATGGGTTTGAACTTCAGTGCAATAACTGTCTCACATATTATTGCGAAAATCCACATTTTCACTGTTTGAAAACAGCAAAAACTAACAATGGCTTTGTCAGCTATGAAAACGATTCTTTATGTAACAATTTTACTGAAATTGCTGGTGCAACTGTTCAGTGGATGGCAAACAATTGGATCTAACAATCTTTTTTTGAGTTAAGAAGTTGTCCCCAGAGATCTTTAGCTATAACAGAAATGAGCTAAAAGTTGTAATGGCTAGTTTAAGAACACCTTGGGAAATTATTGGCACTAAGATCCCTTCACTATATGGCCAGATGCAGGCTATGCTCAAGATAAATTTTACTACAGTGACCAACTCTCACAAGCAGGAAAAGCCACTGGAGGAAACAATTATTTTGACTGGTTTAATGAATCTTTTATTGGTCTGCAGCATTCTGTATAGGACTGGCTTGTAGCCACCCATTAGCGAAATAACAGGGAGATTCAACAAAAGTTCTTATTGTTAATTATGGTGCTAATTGTGCCCCAACCAATCAGATATTATTTAACATTTGAAAGGTAACATCTGATTGGTTGGGGCAAAATTACCACTAATTTTAACGATAAGAACTTTTATTGAATAACCCTGTAGAAATTTTGAATGTACATTTTCTTTTGCAAATGCTATATATTTTATTAATAAAATAATTAAAATAATATTTTATAAATGTAAGTTCCCTTGGACAGGGACCTCTTTCCTCATGCTTTAATAGTTTAAGCACTATTTTTATTTTATCCCTACTCTCATTAATGGATTTACTAATTATTTATGAATTTAATCATATTTAACCAGCAAAGTCTTTAAAGTTAAAGTTGGAGGCAGGCTGAGCTTGGTCAATGTCAAACAAAAATGACATGAACAAAGCAATCAAAAAGACTGGAACTGGAAATAAATAAAGGCTTGCACCAGAACAATGAATGTTGTGTAGCATGACCTCACACAGCCACATGTGAATGGTGATGCTGCAAGGCCACAAACCACTCAAATTTTTGCTGCCCCGACTCAGGGAGGGAAACTTTAAATAAGAATAACTTTAGTGGGAGAGAGAGCAGGGTCCTTTAACAAGCCCAGGCCAGACTGGTAAATATAAGATGCCCTCATGCCCAGCCCACACAGAGTGGTAAATATAAGATGCTCTCATGCTCAGCGCACACTGGAATATATAAGATTCTCTCATGCCCAGCCCATATAGATAGATAAATATTAGATGTCCTCATGCCCAGACTGGTAAATTTAAGATTCCCTCATGCCCAGCCCAAACTGGTAAATATAAGATGACCTAATGCCCAGCCCAGACTGGTAAATGTGAGATGCCCTGATGCCCAGCCTGGTAAATATAAGATGCCCGAAAGCCCAGCTTAGATTGGTAAATATAAGATGCCGAATGCCCAGCTTAGACTGGTAAATATAAGATGCCTGAATGCCCAGCTTAGACTGGTAAAAATAAGATGCAATAATGCCCTGACCAGACTTGTAAATATAAAATGCCCCCATGCCCAGCCTAGTCTGGTAAATATAAGATGCTGTAATGCCCAGCCTAGACTGGTAAATATAAGATGCTGTAATGCCCAGCCCAGACTGGTAAATATAAATTGCCCTGATGGCCAGTACACACAGATTTTAAGATTTCCCAGTGTCTAATACACACAGACTTGTAAATATAAAATGCCCCCATGGCCAGAACAGGCAGACTTTAAGATGCCCCAATGCCCAGTACAAACAAACTTGGAAATATAAGATGCCCGCATGCCCAGTTCACACAGCCTTTAGATGTCCCCATGCTCAGTACACACAGACTTATAAATTGTGCTTACTCACAGTCTGGAAGGAAGCCAGGGTGAAACAGTCCCAAAAGGCTGTAGCCTTTAAGTTCTATGAACATATTAAGCTATATATTGCTAATCACATATACCATGCGTAGAAAAACACCACATTTCTTTATCATTAATTTCATATTAATTTGGCTGTTTAATATAAGATATGCAGCTCTCTTTTTTGAGAAACTATTAAATATTGTTGTCTGAGGTCATTACCTATGTAAGTATTGTATTAATAGATGGTTAAGACAGAGTATTCAATTCTTTAATAAATATGCTTGAATGTACTATAATTTGAAAATGGTGAAAAACTTCCTCATATTAACAACTGTAATGCTAGGAAATGCCAGTCCTTCTCCTCGCTCCCACCCCATTTCTCTGCTTAGCTGCATTGTCTAATACCCTTGGTTACCTTTATATTATGATCAGTGGTTTCTGAAGTTTGGAGTCATGTTTGTCGATCTTTGGCAGTTTGCGACCCTTCCTCCCAATTTCATGCCCTTTTATACACTTTGCCTAAATTAAGCTGATTAAATTTAAAGGAACCAATTGTCTTTTATGTTTGCTATGCTCTCATTTTTTGGGGAATCTACCCTCTATCAACTCTCTGCTTGAATGCCCATTTCCCGTTATAGCTTGCCGTTCTCCCTAGCTTACATAGTAACAGACATACACACATCAAGTCCAAACTATTCACTTTTTTTTTTAACCCTATCTAACAGTTGATCGAGAGGAAGGCAAAAAAAAAGCTAAAAAAGGGGGAGGGTGATTCCTTCCTGACACCAAACGTCAATCGGGAGTATCCCTAGATCAACCAGATCTACAGTATATGTATTAATACCAGCTTGTTGTGTGGTTTCCTTGGTTCTGATCTCTGGATTCCAATTCCTACGTGTTTTCCTGTTTATGCTTGTTTACTGCCTGTCCTGGCTCCTGCTTGCCCACTGACTATGCTTTTTCTTGATCCTCCTGTACCATATCTGTCTGTTGTGCTCTGGTTTTCTCAAGTATCCCTAGCCTCATCAAAGATACAGTACCTTTACCCTGGACTCTAAGTCCAAGGGGCAACAGTGTTCGGTGAGGCAGCGCTAGCCTCCCGGCAAATGGGGCTTGTCTATTCGTGAAGCAAGTAGCTAAAGATTGGGGTATCTGTGCTGTAGGGATACTTGGGGACTCCAGAGCCTTACATTATAACAGGCCATGGAAGACATTCAAGAGCAGTTACGTCTTGAATGTATTGGTCAATCAATCGGTCATTCAAATTTCTGCCCAGGAGTATCGCCTGTCTCCAGGGACCGCATTGACTGCTGCTTCATGTTCCCATTGTTTAACCCAAAGTTTTTGAGAAACTGACAAAGTTTCCAGAACTTTAAAGATTTTTGTATCCATTATTTTCAGCTACAACCAACTTTGTTTGGGATGCAATCTCAGTGGGTTGGGCTGGTTGTTTTTTTACAGCTGAATCCACAGCCTGGGATCTTCAGCCTATCGATCGTCAAAGGGTTCTTTAAGGCTTTAGGAGTCCTGTATTTGGATCCAGATTAGGTGGGGACAGCTGAGCACAAGCTAAGGTCTCTCTGTCAAGGGCAAAATATGCTACCGAGTTTCATCTTTGGTCCCCTTGGAATGATTTCGCTCTCGAGTAATTTCACTAAAGGTCTCTCCAAAATGATTAAACGATAAGTGCACTGTAAAATCAAGTTATGTTTATTTGGAAGCTGCAGCTTTAAAAAATACCGTTGCCACATTTTTTTTTTTACCTATGCCCCCAGTAATGCTTGTTGTGAGTTCCATGCACACGCACGTGCACGGAACTCACAGGCATTACTGTTTGAGGCTCAAGCAGGAGAGTGCATGGAACTCACAGGCATTACTGTTTGAGGCTCAAGCAGGAGAAAGCAGAGGAAATCTCAGCGGGGCGGAACTTAACATTCAGCAAACCAGTAACAGCAACTTCCAAGGCACAAAGCTAGGCTCTGGAGGGGCATAGGTAAAAAAAAAAATATTTACAGTGCACTTATTCTTTAAATATGTCCTAGTGAATCACCAAGTTCCAGTCATTAGACAACACTCTAATTGGCCATACAAGTGAATTGGAGACTTTTTGAAAGACAACAAGAGAGGGCTTCTCTTCCCAGAGCGTCTTTCCCACTACTTCCACTGCCTCCTATGCCCACGGCCTCTTAATCTGCAGTGGAACCCATGCAATAGGGGTCATCTCGACTCTCTCTTGCTAGGAAAACAAGGAGGTCATCTGGTTTACTGCGGTAAGCTGGGTCACCTACAACTTGACTGGCCTTGAGAGTGAGGTGATGAAAAGTTATATTCAAGAAAATCTAGATGAGCAGCATGGTGGCTTTAGTGGTTAACACTTTTGCCTTGCAGCACTTTCTGAGTAGAGATGGACTAGAACTTGAACTCAAACCCGTCTATTATACCTATTTGCGAGTAAATATCGAATCTGCGAGTAAAATGTCTATTATACCTATACGTGAGTATCGAATCCGCAAGTAAAATGTCTATTATACCTATTCGCAAGTAAATATTGAATCCGAAAGTCAAATGTCTATTATACCTATACGAGAATATCGAATCCGTGAGCAAAATGTCTATTATACCTATTCGCAATTAAATATTGAATCCGAGAGTAAAATGTCTATTATACGCGAGTATCGAATCCGTGAGTAAAATGTCTATTATACCTATTTGCGAGTAAATATCAAATCTGCGAGTCAAATGTCTATTATACCTATACGCGAGTATCGAATCCACCAGTAAAATGTCTATTATAACTATACTCGAGTAAATATCGAATCTGTGAGTCGTTCATGGGATAATTTCCCAGGTCCCACAGCCATTTGCATTAAATTACCATTGATATTTTAATTGTATTTCATTTGAACTTTTCAAACTATTTGACTCCCATTGACTTTAATGGGTCCGTTTTCGAACTTTCCATATAGTCCTTCTCTAGTCCTGAGTTCGTTTTCCCCCTTGGACACATCTGCAAGGAGTTTGTATGCTCTCCCCGTGCTTGCGTGGGTTTCCTCCTGGCACTCTGTTTTCCCCCACAATCATAAAGACATACTGATAGGTTGTATGCGATATATAAATGTGCTTAGATTGTAAGATATACATGTAATTGTAAGGCCGTATGGAAGATGTTGGCACTATATAAATCCATAACAATAATAAGAACAGTTTTAACAGGCCTTCCACATCACCAGCCGGAGCTTAAAGAAAAAAAAGATGGTGGTTTAAGCCCTGGACTGATTACAGATCTCTCAATAAAATTACTATAAAGAACAGATATCCTTTGCCTCCTATAGATGACCTATTTTCTCAAGTGGTGGGAGCAAGGATTTTCTCTAAATTAGATCTTGCGGGGGGGGGGGTATAATCTTGTCAGAATTAGAGAAGGGGATGAGTGTAAAACAGCCTTAAAAACAGATTTAGTTATGCTTTTCAGGCTTAGCAATGTCCTGGCAGTCTTTCAAGATTTTATTAATGACGTCTTTAGAGAGTACCTTGATAAATTTGTTGCTGATATCTTGATATTTTAATTTACTCTTCTTCTTTACAGGAACATTGTGCCCATGTCAAATTGGTTCTTAAAAATTAAGAGAGAACCATTTATATGCTAACAATGTCAAGTTCCCTTTCTCGGTTTCATTTTCTTAGATCAGGGGTTAAAAATGGATCCCGGCAAGGTGTCTGCTGTCCAGAACTGGAAACCACCTTCCCACTTAAAGGATATCCAACAATTTTTGGGGTTTGTTTATTTTTATAGGCATTTTATTTAAAAAATCTCTCGAATATGACAAAGAAGAGGGTGCTAATCCGTCATGGTCGCAAGAATCTCACTTAGATTTTGAGAACTTAAAGAAAGCTTTCTGTGCAGCTCCAGTCCTGACCCATCCTAATGTGAGTCTGGTTTTTATATTAGAAATAGATGCCTCTGCTGCAATATTCTGAATCACCAATATTCTGAATGCCTCTATCCTTGTGCCTTCTTCTCTAGGAAATACTCCTCTGCTGAATGTAACTATAACTTAGGTAATAGGGAATTACTGGCTGTCAAGTTATCTATTGAGGATGGGCGACACAGGTTGCAAGGGGCCGTACATCCTATCACTGTCTATATGGACCATAAAAGTTTGGAATATATTGAAAATGCCCCACGATTAAACTCTGGAAAGGCTCACTGGCACCTTCTCTTTTCCAGGTTTAACGTCAGTATTACCTATAGGCCAGGTTCGAAAACTACAAAAGAAGATGCCTTATCTTGGAGTTTTGAAAATATTAAAATATTGAATACCCACCTGAAAAAAAATCCCGGTACCATTGTGTCCTCTAGTTGTGTGTTAGGGGCTCTACTGTTCATTTATCAACTACATTGTCTGATTTGTTAACTTCTCATTAGGTAGATACTCCAGGGAAACCTGATAACTGTCTTTTTGTGCCACTATCTTTAAAGTTGCACGTATTACAGCAATTCCATGACTCTAAATTAGCTGGACATCTAGGTGAGAAAAAAAATATTTTTGTTAATATTAAGACACATTTAGTGGCCTTCTATTTCCATAGATTCCAAAGCCTATGTCAAAGCTTGCTCGATCTGTACCCATGGCAAAACCTATTCCTGAAAAGACCGTGGACACATATTTCTATGGACTTTATTTAGACCTTCCTAAGTCACATGGGTATACTACTATATAGGCAGTAGTCAATAGATTGATTAAAGTGTGACACTTTGTTCCTTTACCCATGCTACCCTCAGCCAAGTAACTCTCACAGTTGTTCATTGAGAACATCTTTCAATTGCATGAAATCCCAGAAAATATTGTTTCAGGTAAGGGGTTCAATTATTCTCAAAGTTTTTGGCGTACCTTTTCTACCTGTGTGGGTATATCTTTGTCTTTCTCCTCAGGGTTCAAGCCAAAGAGGATAAATCAAGCCTTGGAGCAAGACCTGAGGTGTTTTGTATCTAATTAACAAGAGGGGCCAGCCTAATTCTTACCCTTGACAGAGTTTGTCTTTAATAATTATGTTTAAATATTCACATTTTTTGTAATTTAAGTAGGAACCCTACATTTTCTTCCTTGTCAGGTCCAGCTTCAGATACTCCAGCTGAAGAATATTGGCTGTATATAGTCGAAATCTGGTCACAAGTATCCATCAATCCTAAACAGTCTACTCATCTACAGAAAAAGCAATGAGAGATCCATTGAACACAATTTTGTCCCTGGATATTTAGTTTGGGTCTCCTCTAATCTTAATGTTCATTTACGCCAAACATCTTCTAAATTGGGTCCCAAATTGAGTTACCTGAAGGGATATTCAGGGACTGTGGAGTGTTACATGCAATCAGCAAACAATTTGTTTAAAATTATGAACTGTGAGTTTACATGCAGATGTACATTAATAGCGTTATATAATATAACCAATATATCCACAAAAATAAACTCAAAATAAATTGTATTTATGAACATTAATATCTTTGAATTATCCATAGTTTTTATACTTAATTAGTTAAATATATTTTATACATTGTTTATATTACTGTGTATGCATTGTAGCCATTGGAATTAATTTACTGTGAATACATTAGTCTTAAAAACTCCATGTTCTGTAGTTCAATTCAGTTACTGTAGGTCAAACTCTAATTTGCTGGTCACACAAATGCACCCACATGCAGACAGCTATTGCATGTTAGAATTTTATACATAAATGTAATATTACTTTGGCGGTTCAATATATGATATGTAGCTTTCCTTTTTCAGGCAACTATAGTGTGTATAAAGTTCAGTCTTCCTCCTTCAGTCTTTAACACAGGAATAGTTCAGGACTAATCTGGCAAACGAAAACTGCATGTGCTGTAGCTCCTCAACGAAACAATATTGTGAGGGAGGAATAATCAATCCTACCTCCCAGCCCTGTGTACTTTCCATTTTTAAGTTAAAGTTAATTTTTAGACTATAGTTCTCCTTTAAATATTGACTTCTGAAATAGCCTTTGTCAGTATTGCATTAATAAATTGTTCACTGTGATCCGGAAATAGATATGCTGATATTGGAATATTAAGTTACTATTTTTTTTTATCACTTTGACCAAACTTACATAAAAAATAAACTAAATAAATAAACTAAATAAATAAATAAACTAAATAAAATAAAAAAAATAAATACCTCAACAAATTTGATTTTGAACACTTTAGGCTGGGTACACACTATTTGTCCCGACCGAACACTCGCTACGAGCAAGCGCTCGGCCGGGACAAATGTCCGACGGTCGCAGCAATAGTGGCTGCAGCCGTTTGACCATGTGGTCCCATAGGGAAACGCATGATCGATCGGGATTTATTGACACGTCCGATTGCCCGTTCGTCCGATCCAGACGATCAAGGTCAGTCATGGCTGGCTGCCCCACACCAGCAGATATTTTCGGATGACTGACCGAAAGTGCCGCGGATTGGTTGGTCGGCTGAAAATATCTGCCGGTGAGTACCCAGCCTTATTACAGATTGTTCAAAAAGCTAATAAAGCCCCTACATCTTTAATGTTATTAAAGAAGGAATGCTGGCATATTGCTGTGCTGATAGAGTTGGGAATTTTAGCACAATTCTGATGAAAAAAATTTCAGTTATGTTATAGGATAGTGGAAAAAAAAACATTTGTTAATTGTCAAGGACTTTTGAGGGCATATCTATACAGCTATTAGAATGAACTATTAGTGGCCATACTATCAGTGCACAGTAATTCACACGAAAAGCCTAGTAACAATGCAACGATTTTCCGAATAATCTGTTATTGGAGCACATTTGATCCACGCCAAAAATGGAGAATCGCATGCCCCCATTTCTCACATGCTCACATTTACCAAAGTGCATTTATAAGCGTGTGGGAATCAATAACAGCAGTTTGGCATAAAGCTGACCATACACCGGTAAGATGTTAAAATCGATTTGACGTTCGATCCAACATCTTGTTCATCATCTCCAGATTAAATTTTATGATCAGCCATTACTAGATGTAAAGAGGACCAGGAAATCTGGTTCGGGGAACATCACAGAAATATTGCAGGTAAGTATCCAGTGTATAGGGAAGATGGAAGGGAAAATTTCACATACTAAAATGTCTTCTTTTTGCCCTAAAAGCTGGGCGGAACAGTTTATGTAATAATATTGCTAGAGAAAGGACCTAGGATCTGACTCTGGCAATATTATTACATAAACTGATTAGGTTCCATGGTGAAGATATCTATCTATATGTGCATTATAATAATTTTTTTGAGATTCATTTATCTCTGACTATTGGATTGTGGTCCACTTTTTATTCAACGTTGACTTTTGTATAGGAATGTCATTATAGCATTCACCCTAATGTGTTTCTATGAGGTGAGGTTTTGCAAATACATTGCCATTTGCAGTCTATTGCAGTGTAGTCAATGAGGAGGGCAATCATGCGGAGGTAATATGTCGTTTACCCCCTTTTCTTCAATTAAACTGAAATAAGGTATGTCAATTTTGTTGGTGAAGATACCCTTAAAATCACAAATATTTAAATTATCAAAGTGCATGGAGCTTTACTGAGATTCACTCATTTACGCAGTAGCAACTATAATTTTAGTGTTGCAGTGTGCAATGTGCACAGCTCTGTGCAAATCATTACTCAACTTCAAGGAGAAATGATTCCGATACTCATTTCAGCCCGGATCCTCTTCTTCCTCCATTTCAAAGTGCACAGGGTAAGGACCTAAACCCCTAGGTTAAACTACTACAGCCACACTTACCTCCTAAACTTTCCCTTGCTGGCACATTCGTCTTTACTTCCTACTTCTGACCAATAGGAAGACGCTGTTAAAGAAGCTTGTCTTCCTGTTGGTATTGCCCTGGGCAGGAGGTAAATGCGGGCATTATTAGTTTATCCCAGGGGTGAGGACCTAGCGATTAAGGTCCTCACCCTCGGTACTTTTTAAATGTAGGCGGGATTTACATTATTGTTGTCCTTTAAAGGTGAATGTTGGAGGGTAGGCACTTATAGAAACTATATGGTGCTGCATGGGGTAAGGTAATGACGGTGAACCTGATCTTAGCTCAGCTCTGTGCAATGCACCTCTAATACGTTCCTTTTCAAAAGGGAATGATGGAGGGTAGAGAGAATAAAGATCCCACAGGCAACTCTAAGATTGCCACCTTTCCCTTTAAGTTCCAAACACATCTAAAATCTACATGGTGACAGGCTGGTCTGTATTTACATTAGAAAAATGACACAGGCTGCATTGATTTCAATGTAGCCACACAACATTGCATTCTATGACCTGGTCATTAAATGGTGGACAAACCTAGCAAACCTAGGCTAGACTTTTTAAAGGGTATTGTTGGAGGTAGGAAGAGTAGATTTATGTTCGTGCAACACTTCCCACATGTAGTCCTGCTGCAACAATTTAATAGAATTGGTATAAGGGTTGTCAACTTTCCCGACTTAAATGCTAATAAAATCTATATTGTGATATTTATATTAGAAGCATGAGCCAGGGTGCTGGATCTAAGTATTGGCATTGTATACTTTCTTTTCTGTCTCAAAAAAAAAATAAATAAATAAAAAACAGCAACTGATAAAGGGGTTTATATAAAGGGGTTAACAGGCATATCAGCAATACACACACTTCTATAAGTGCTTGTGAAGGTTCTCACTAATCCAAGTCATGGTATTCCGTTAGATCAACTGGACTTGAAGTTTAGTTCTTGAAGACGATTCGCTAGTCATCCAACTGGCTTTTCAATTCAGAATTTGTTGACAATAAATACCCTGGACTATGTCCAAATCATCATAACAGCAAGGTGTTAGGGAGCTTCTAAATGCAAGGTGTTAATTGCATTGTGGCTAAGAGGAGTTATCAAAACTGCCCATGGTAAGGTATCAAATCATCATTGTACATGGCACAGACAAATTGTGTTGAAACCTCCCCCCCCCCAACTCTATTCAGGCATAATTTCTTTATTTTGACATTAATTGCCTCGACGCCTCTTTTTGAACCAATCCTGTTCCTTTGCCAAGATATTGGCATTACAATCTGCAAATGCATGTCCTTTTTCTTAAGATGCAGGTCCTACATTGATGCAGCTGCTGTATCATCTCCCTGACATACAAATTTAATGCCAAAGATATACTTTTAGAAACAGTGCAGATTGGTGCAAAATTATAGGATCTGGAATTGTATAGTAGTTGAGGTTGAATAAAGACACATCGCAATCTAATCCAACCTACTCAGCAATACTCACAATTCCTGCCTATCTTTAATATACTGTATGCCAAGATGCGCACGAGATGGAGGGGAACGCGGTGGAGCTGACAGGAGAGACAGCACAGGAGAGAGGTGGAGCTGACAGGAGAGACAGGATTGTGGTGAAATCTGGTCTTGTGGGCAATATCGAAGACAGGAGGAACTGCTCCTTTCTCCATTAGAATTATAATTTGATTAAACAAGAGTGTTTTCTGGGGTGAACTGTCTCTTTAAGACACATGGAATTTATTACCACAAGAAAAAAAAACTCCTATCTCTCATATCTCCATTTTTTGGAGATGGGTAAAATATTGCCCATGCGCAGTTCCCCACCCCCTTCCTCTGTAACCTAATACAAATGTGCACCTACTGTATGATCCATAGGCTGTGGAAATTTGCCTTTTTATAAATACACCTAAGCAATAGTTGAGGTTTGTACGGCAACATTTTTAAAAAATTGGAGCGAAGTCTGGCCTTAGAAAATGGCAAAAATGTTACTACTTTATGAACATGGACCTTTAAAGGGCATGTCCACCCCTTTTTCTTAAGGGCCGGAGGAGAGAGGTAAGGTAAGTAGAGTTTGAGGGAGTTACTGTAAAAACTATTATAGCGGTTGGGGTTGGGGGAAGAAGCCCTACAGTATAACCAAAGGGGTATAATGCTAGGGAGAGAGAGAGCAAAACGGGTGCAAGAGGGTGGGAGAGGGAGGGAGAGGGGGGACGGCTGCAGTGTGCATGGCAAAATTCTCCCGGAGGAGAGACAGGAGGCAGTCCTATATGGACTCTGCCAGGCTCCTGGTGGCCAGTTTTCTGGACTTTGTAGGGGCATAGCAGGGCAGCCATTTGGAGCAGGGATGTAAGGTAAGGATTTTATTACACTACAGAGTGGGGCCTGTAGTGGGTTACATTATAGTTTTGGGGGTGGGCATGCCCTTTAATTTACTCAGGTAATTCAGGGAAAAATGTGAATAGGGTCCTTAAAAAGTCAGTCACCCTGCCTAGCCCTGGTAAATGGCATTGTCATGTTCAGTAGGAATTTTCACTAACAAGCACAGACTTGTTGACACACTTGAGAAAGTCATGGAAGTGCAAGGTTGATTTTTCTGGAAGTATCTTTTTTTTTTTTTATAGTATGCACAGCGCCACACCTACCATAAAGCAACTTGAAAGAGTTGCTCATGGCGGGCACTCCAAGTAAAAAAAACAGGTGGCATTTCTCCGGGTTCCCCCCCCTTTTAATAGCGCAGCGTTAGTAAGAGCTGTGAGGGCCTGTGTTCAAGAGTCTGTGACGGTCGGGACTCTCGGAAGCCACAGGCAGCAGCTGCAAAGCCTGAAGGGAGAAGTCCTGGGACAGCCGGAGCCAGAAGTTCGGAACTGGAAGTTGCACAGTTGAACTCTGAACGCGGGTTTGAAAAACCTTTCAAGTTTGCCTACCAGGAGTGTGGGGACATACTGTAAGTGTAATTTATGTGATGCATTTTCTACCTACCTACTTGTGTGCTGGGGTTCACCTACCTACTTGGGGCCTGCCTACCTATGTTGGGTCTGGGGGCTGGCTACCTACTTGTGTGCTGGGGCCTACCTACCTACCTGTGTGCTAGGGCTTACCTACCTACTTGTGTACTGGGGCCTACCTACCTACTTGGGGAAAGTCAGCACCAGATAATACCATGTTTCAAGGTATTGAAAGGTTTTGACCAAAAAAATTAACTAAATGACTTGTTGACTTTGCCTAAATAACAGATATGATGGGGACACAGTATTTACCAGATTGCTCTACCAAACATATATTTTGCTGCAGATATTTTTTAACTATTTCTCTTTGACTAAAGATATGTTTGATATTGTTAAAAGGAATATCATATGGTTAGGCTAGCTTTAGCTGGTTTGTTAGGTTAGGATAGACTAGTTAGCTTAGTTAGGGCCCTTCTGAAAGAGTCTATAGTGACGTGGTGGCAAGCTTAAAAATGTTTCTTTCTTTCTAGAGAAAATATGTTTTTATGTATAAACACAACTGTATAAATAAATGTTTTCAAATACAAAAGTATCAAAAATGTTGCCACGCCCTCAAACAAAGCCACGCCCACTTTGCCACGGCGGCGGCGCACTCCACGAGCCGCCACACATCCGCCTAGGAGCGGCATTCAAACATTTTTTCAAGTGCCAAAAACCCTAGGGATACCCCTGGTATTTAGTTGTTGTTTATTTCTAATGCACTGCTTGCTGCAGTTTAGTGCAATAGCACACTAAATGAGGGCTGGGCCACACTGGTGCTATTCTCTCTTGCTTCTGATTGTGTTTTGTGGCGTTAATGCATGCCACTGCAGTGAGCACATTTGACCACAATTTTTGTGTGAATCGCATTTGTTCCGATGACAGATTGCCAAAATTGCAGCACAAACTCACACAGTGACCACGCTTTCCCACACTCGTTTCAGTGCGCTGTAGTGTGCCTGCAGCCTGAAAGTACATGGCAAATAGGAAAAATGCAAACAACTGCATAAAATCGTATATGTACACATTGCAAAAATCACGTTCAATGATGGAGAGTATGTTTGGTGCACCTGGCATTATAATATCAAGCTCAGACTAAAGTGACAGTATGTATGTATTTTATTTCTTATATAGCGCTACACATTCCGCAGCGATTTACAATTATTTACTCAATTCACATCAGGCCCTGTCCCGAAGAGCTTACAATCTAATCACTATGTACACATACAACCTATCAGTATGTCTTTATGATTGTGGGGGAAACCACGCAAGCACGGGGAGAACATAAAAACTCCTTGCAGATGTGTCCAGTGGTAGAATCGAACTCAGGAACCTCAGAGCTGCAAGATATCAGTGCTAACCACTGAGACACCGTGCTGCCCAGACAGTAAATCCAGTCGCTTCCTATTCTGCAGACACTACTTCCTGGAAAAAATAAATCCTAATAAGAAATGATTAAACCAACAACTTAACAATGGACATTTTTAAGGAAATGGGCCTCAACCTGGGGCACCCTCACCAACTCAGCCATCGTGTAAAGCTAGGTACACAACATAATTCGGCCCGACCGACCAACATTTCAGTGATTTGGCCAAATTATTGTATGGCGGCTTTTTGCGACCGTGAGCGATCGCCAAACGTTCGTTCGTCCAAATCGGATGGACGAACGTTCGGACAGGTTGGAAATTCACAACCGATTGTGCCGTCCTCTATGGACCACATGATCAGTCGCGCCAGTCCTTCCTCCTAGCCAACTGGTCGAAAGCCTCGAACGGTCGGTCAGGAGGAAAGATTTTACAGTGTGCACCTAGCTTTAGAGATGGAACTAAGACCTCATGAGCAATAGAAATAATTAAAAAAAAACTACAGTTCCCAGCATGCCACAGGGGTTAAAATATGCTAACTTTATATACAATGCACAGTGTAAAATGCTTTTTGTTTTTTAATACCCCATATCTCTGCCCCTTCTTATTGCCCAAATGTTCTGCCCCTCAACGAACCTTGCAAAAAACACACTTATATTGTTATGCATGAAAAACAAATAAATGTTGCTAATGGAGGGACATGTTGCTTGTATGCATTATTACATACTACATATTGTGTGTTTTCTAAGCTGCTTTCTGCAAAATAAATGAATAAAAAAAGATTCCAAAAACGGCAGGTATGGCAAGAAACATTACACTGCACATTGTACTTTATACATAAAGTTAGCATTGTTTGATGATTTGAGGCATGATGGGAACTGTAGTTTTTTTTGCTTCCTTTGGTCATGTGATCTGAGTTCCATCTAGTAACGATGGCTGAGAAGGAAAGTGGAATTGGGTCTACAGATCAGGTCAGATTTATTTATTGTTTTGAGCTTTTGTGTCCCAGTTGTAAGCGCACTTACAGTATTATAACAGGTGTGTGAGATCTAAATGAGGATGGAAGTTGTTTCTTTGATTTAGGCCAAACCAGGAAGTAGAGTCTGCAGAATAGGATGTGTTTGTATTGTCAGTCAGCTAAGCTTGATAGTGCTATTCCTGCAGTAAGCACATATAGCCACATTGGCAACCACATAGCATTTATTTAAGTAATATACAGACAGCAATGTTCACTGTATTATTATTATATTTTTAATATTTTTATTATATATTTCTATGGGAGGAACTGTAAGATTATAGCCTTATAATCTTACAGTTCCAGAAGGAGAACCCCAACTGTAAATTAAAGGGATATTAGAAGTCACCTTGGAGCTCCGTGCCCTGTATAAAAGGTACTCAGCCTGTGGCCTCGTGCTTTTTTTTTTTTACACTGAACTCCTCAGTGACTTCTTGCATATAATTTACAGTTGGGGGTGCATTATAAACTATATTACTATTATTGTTATTATGTAAAATTAGGAATAGATGCTATAAAAGTTACAACTATATAAATGTTTGTTGTCAGAGTGTGACAATGCTGTGCAATTGTGTAAACTGTATTACAGACTAATAATGGGCATAGACGCAGAGATAGGATTGGCTGAGTACCATGTATTGCTCCATGTATGATGGTCGTTGACTAAATTATCATGATGGGCTAAACGTTTGGTTGCAAAATACATACAAAAGATGGGATAGTATACATCCACACAGAGTACAACTAGAGACCAAAACTTTCAAATATATACAAACAATAGAAGCCTAGTGCACATCCAACTAATTTGCTTACATTTAACGTTATCAGTAAAATTGCGACTTAAAAAGCCTGCCAGTGAATTAAAGCAATTAGTTCAATAACTTGGCCAAATTATTTTAAGCCCAGCAACCACGTCATGGTTTGCTTTATTCTACTGGGTCCTAACCTTTAATCTTAGTAAATTTTACCTAAGTAAGAGACGTAATTCTCAAACTTTATCTTAGTTAGCCTTTAATGAGATGAAAATCCCTGTCGCTCATTCACTTACTGTCTAGGGACTGACTCACCAGCTTTAAGTACTTGAACACATGGGCCACTGTTGATCAAAATTAATGCCTGTGATCGGCCGATCATATCGCTGTATCTATGGTCACCATAAGACCAAGGCGACGTGGAGCTGGATGGCAATGTGTATGAAAAGTGCACGTGGATCGACGCACGTTTCATGTGCATTGCCGTCATTTTGTGCTGCAAACCCGCGCAATTTTGGGTAATCTGAGCGCATGCGTTTTACAAAAAAAGTGACCGCATGGGTACTCTCTAAAAACAGATCACAGCGCATGTAATGTTGCCACCACATTGACATGTACTGTGATCTGATTCTCACATGCTAACAGATTGCTATCGATCATTGGCATGTAATGTTAACAAACATTTCTGAAATTACAAATACAGGGTTATTCAATAAAAGTTCTTATCATTTAAAATGGTGCTTATTTTGCCCCAACCAATCAGATGTTAGCTTTCAAATGTGGCAAAATTAGCACCATTTTAAACAATAAGAACTTTTATTGAATAATCCTGATAGTTTTTTGTTTAAATGTTATTTTAATTGAAACATGGTCCTCATCGCCTGATCCCTTCCCCTACCTCTAGTCAGTGAATTCTCCTAACTGATTAGCCAGTCAAAAGACTAAATGTTATTTTGCCAAATTTGTTTCGTGTTGTAAGCTTTGTTGCTTTAATGAATAAGGCTCTTTTATTGTAAAAACTGGCATTTTTTTTAACATTTATTGAAAATAATATAATAGGAAAAAATGTCTTCAAATAGATTTTAAATAAAAATGTAGGGCATATTCAGGTTTGCCTTTATAAATACCTTTTTATAATCTTAAAATCGGCCATATATGAACAAATGATCTTACGATTTCAGAAAATATCCTGATATTGACCAGGATTGGTTCATCTACGGCCTCCTTTAGTCCCATGGCCCTGCCATCAAGGGGTCTGTAGTTACGCTACTGTAACTATCCCTTTATAATCTAAACACATATGAAATATACATATTGTAAGGCTAAGAAACTGTTCATTAAATGCATGTTGTATGGCTGCACTGGAATCAAGACAGTCTGTATCGAGCTTCTCCTTCAAATAATGACCAGCCTTTATGAATGCTGATTTTATTTATGAGTTTTAAGTAATATTGATAATTGTTACAGTTGAAACTGTGTAAAATCTTCTCTTTTTTTCCAGGAGAAAATGTCCCAGGGGGAATCTACTGAAGAATCTGAGGTGAGATTTAAAAAATAGGTTTATGGGTTTTTTAATAGCAGAACCAGTAGATGTGTAATATTTTAGATCCATTTCATCAAATTAAATTAATCAATTTATTTGCTATTTTTTTAAATAAATAAAAAAAACATTAACTTAAATAAATCAAATAACAAGCCCAAGAAGGACAATAAAATTCTACTTAATCGCAGGAAGGTTCTTTGGGTACACATAAGCTTGATGTTTTTTCAAGTTATTGTGCCTAGCAGAGGGGGAAATTGTTTCCGCCTCTGAGGCTTCCTCTGAGAGGTTTTTGGCATGCTCTGAGCAGCCCTCCCTCTCCCACCCGTTTCTTTCACACACCCCCCACCTAGCGTTTAACTCTTTACATAAGTTATAGGTATTGCTCCCCCAGCCCCAAACGCATTAATCTGAACTGAAGTTCCATGCAAGCAGAGGGCCGGGACGTGCGGTGGAGGATAGAGGGAAGGGAAGTAACTATTGGGGGAGTTTTTGGCAATAAGATTAATGCTTTTGTGGCTGGGGGAGCCATACCTATAACATGTCAAAAGTTTTTTCAAGGGTGGACATGCCCTTTAAGAATCAAGTTAATCTTGAACAGTACTATTTAACCTTTTCTATGCTAGTAGGCCATTTTCCTTAGAAAATATTGTCATTAGAGGATGGGGGATCATAGAATATTAGGTTACGGTATATTGTGAAATATGTTTTTTTTAAAGGAGAACTAAAACTTAAAAAAAAATAGCAGCAGCTAATACCTCTGGCTCCTTGGTTTTCTTCTATCCCTGTGCTTAGGGAACTCTAAAGTCAGCACTTTGCAGCAAAAACTGAGCCACTGCAATCTGTTTAATACCTACTTTTTACTCAAATATTTGATTAATAGTGCACAGGGTTAAATGGCATTCGAGATTTATCCAGAGCTGCAAAGCCACTATTGAATCTCTAAAAGGGAGCTATAGTGGCTCTGGGTAAATCTCCTTGAATGTGTCTGCTCACAGGGGATTGGAACCTTTGTGACATCACATAATGAGATGCAGTCTCACTTCTCGCTGACAGATTTAAAGGGCACAGAGCTAAGGGGAAGAAAAGGACTAGTGAGCTAGAATTACTGACATTTTTTTAAAAATGGGTTGGTTCTTCATTAAAGAGACCAGTCATTCAAGTATTCCTTCCTGTTTTGCTTTTTAAAAGTACTCGATTTAGAAGTTTTGTCACTGTGTGCTTGCAACAAAACTACAAAACTTGTAAAGCTAATTACTTTTCAAAAAAAAGCAAAATGGGAGGTAAGAATAGAATAGAGTAGAGTAATTCGCTTCTTAACTATATGACTTCCTTCTCTCTTTTCTTCAGCCATCTTCCATAACAGCTTCTGATAGATGCTGGTCTTTCTCATGCTTGCCAACCAAGGTTCCCTCTAATTTTTTATTCTGGGTACACACCATACACTATTTTCAACTGAACAATCTAGGTCACCCATTTTTCCCCAGGTCACCATGGCAGCATGTCCCCAAAATGGGTTAATTCCCCATAGATCCTATGGACAGGAAGTTAAAAAGCATTAAGGTATAAAGGTACCCTCCCCCAACTATACCTTGTCTTTTTTCCTTCCTGTCCATGGACACCATAGGGAGTAGCGTCGCCAGCTCACCATCCATCGTGGATTTTTTCCAGGCCTGTGTGTCTCCCCCCTCTCTGGCAGGCCTGATGCTCCCCCGTGTCGCCTCCTTCTGGAGTAGCCTGTGGGGAAAGAAGCCCAAGGTGACCGGGCCTGGGACAGTCTTGCACGTCTGGGTGCATGTGTTCCCCTTCCAAGATGGCGCCGCGGCGTGACGTCATCAGCCGGCGCGGCCGCGCGAGACTTGGGCCGACCGCTCTGATTTGTCAGGCAGCCGCATGTGGGAAGTACTCTCCCATTGGAGCATTAGAGGGCGCGTCTCTCTTTTGGCCCCTAGCCGGGTAGAAAGCTTGCCTGGTTGTTTGGCGTGAAGCTGCAGCGCTGAGTCCAGGGAAGCAGTGTGTTTCAGCTGTCCTTCTCTCCACTTTGCCAGAAGCCGATTTTTGGTCTGTAAAGGTAGGATACCTGCTAGGCAGGTAGAAAGGAGGGCTGTGGAGGAGGTATTAGGGCAAATGTTAAAATTCAGGTTTGCCTGTCTCTTTTCTTGCAGAATCCCATTGCAGTAAAAGCCATGGAATCTGGTAGCTCTGCCAGAGTCACCCCAAGGGATCTAGGTGAGCTGGGGGTAAGTATGTAGAGAGTGGGGATTGTGTGTTAGCACAGCCATTTATGGCTGTATTCTCTTGTGTCTTACAGCCTCTCTACTCAGGAGCCTGTGCAGAAGTCTGACAGCAGTAAAGCTATAGATGAAGAGGAGTCTACTGTCAAGCCTTCTATGTCGGAAAATAAATCATTCGATACTTTGATGCGCTGTATTCAGCAAGCAGTAGAGAAAGGGATGGAAGCTTCCAGTTCAAAGAAAAGAACACGGAGTCAGGAATCCAGATCAGTAGACTCAGATTGTCTATACTCCGAGGATGAGAGATCGAGGAGCCGTTATATCTTTCAGAGGAGGAAGAATTAGAGATTGAGATGAACTTTGACGCCTCAGTTATTGAGCCACTAATAAAGGCTGTAAGGAGTTCTCTATCGCTTACTGTAGAAACCCCGAAATCTTCAACTGCAGATAAGCTGTTTCCCTCAATAAAAAGGAAGTCGGCTACTTATCCACTACATTTTTCCATGCGAGAGATAATGGAAGCAGAGTGAAAAAAAAAAACAGATAAAAAGTTTGCAGTAACTGGAAGATTTATAAAAAAATATCCTTTTGAAGAGGAAGATGCAAAATTTTGGATGTTCCCCCGAAAGTGGACGCAGCTGTGTCAGATTAGCCCGCAGGACTACCCTACCGGTAGAGGACGCGGCAATTTTCAAGGACCCCATGGAGAAGAGAATGGAGTTCTCATTAAGAAGCTTATGGGCTGCAGGGCGTCATTAGGCCGGCCATGGCTATGACCTCAGTATCCAGGGCGATGAAATTATGGGTCCGAGAAATGGAAGAGGCGATTGGGGCAAATGTAAACGTCCAAGCTGGTGGAAATGCTGTCTGAGATAAAGATGGCGACACTTTTTCGCAGAAGCCTCAGTGGATATGGTGCGCCTATCAGCCAGATCAATGGCTTTGTCAGTAGCAGCTCGAAGAGCACTGTGGCTTAGGTCATGGTTTGCAGATACAAGCTCAAAGACAAATTTATGTTTGCTCCCATAAGATGGAGATATGTATTCGGCAAGAAGCTGGATTCTATTATTAGTAAGGCGTCAGGTGGAAAGAGCTCTTTTCTACCGCAGGATCGCAGAGGCAAGAAGCCAAGATATGAGTCGGCATTTAGCCGAGAAAGGTCCTTTCGGGACTCAAAATTTTATAGGCCTGGGAAGGAACAGAACAGACCAGCCGCCTTGAAAACAGGAAGGCAGTCTTCAGGTGCCCCGAAAAAGGGGACGTTTGGAACACAGTCCTCCCAGCAAAGGGGTACACTGGTCCAGATGGAGAGAGTAGGAGGAAGATTGAGCCTCTTCTCCAAGATCTTGACGATTTCGGGTTTCGGATTCCTGGGTGCTGAGTATTTCAGCAGGGCTACAGAATACGGTTCCAAGAGCTACGGAAAAGACATTGTTTCCTCCCATTCAGGCCCCCGGCAACCCGGAGGATTGAAACTAATGAGAGATTATGTCTCTCAGCTTTTACAGAAAGAAGCCATCGAGCCTGTGCCAGTAACAGAACATCGAAGGGCTTTCTATTCAAACCTATTCCTAGTAAAGAAAGCTTCAGGATCAATGAGACCAGTGCTGTATCTCAGAAACCTGAATTTTTACGTTTACAATCAGAGATTCAAAATGGAGTCTCTGGCCTCCATCATACAAGCAGTGAAGAGGCAGTCATGGTTGGTCAGTATCGATCTAAAAGATGCCTACTTACATGTCCCAGTTCATCACAGATACAGGAAATATCAACGCTTCATGGTAGAAAGAGACCACTATCAGTTCGCAAGCCTACCGTTCGGGCTATCACAGTCTCCAAGGATATTTACCAAGATTCTCATAGCATTAGTCGCAGAGATCAGAAAGAAAGGCATACAGATCTATCATTACTTGGACGATATACTAATAGTAGCCAAGTCAAAATCCATGGCAGAACAACAGACCTGGGTAGTAACCACAATTCTTCAGGACCACGGATGGCTCATCAATCGAGAAAAAAGCAATCTCGAACCGAGCCAGGAAATCGTCTACCTAGGGGCATTGTTTCGAACCCAGGTGAACAAGGTAAAACTACCAAAAGAAAGACAACTCAAGATAATTCAGGCCGTTCAACATTTAATACAAAATCCTGAAGCATCCGTACGCTCAATAATGAGGGTGTTGGGTCTAATGGCGGCAACAGTTTTTCTTACAAGGTGGTCAAGATGGCACATGAGATTACTGCAGCACTTTCTTCTGTCCAGGGTCAGAATACCTCACCAAAGTATGAACAAAATACTATTTGTGCCAGCATCAATATGGAAGGATCTGAGATGGTGGTGCGAGCAGAGGAACTTGGACAAGGGGTTTCTATTGGAACAACCAAGCTTCCTCTCGATAACAACAGATGCATCCGCAACTGGATGGGGGGCCCTTTTTCAGGACCGCTTCGCCCAGGGAAAGTGGCAGAGAAGGGGAGAGTGCAAATCTGCTGGAATTAAGAGCGGTAAGAATGGCTCTGGAAGAATTCCAGGGTGCTCTGAAAAACCAACACGTGCTAATCAGAAGCGACAATATGACCACAGTGACATATATACGGAAGCAGGGAGGTACAAGAAGCAAGGTTCTCCTCGAAGAGGTGAGGGGGATCTTTTTATGGGCAGAGAAAAATCTGGTACACCTATCAGCCCTACACCTGGCGGGAGCAGAGAATATTCAGGCGGATTATTTGAGCCGTCAGGAAGTACATCCAGGGGAATGGAGCCTACATCCTCAAGTATTCAAGGATCTGACAAAGAGATGGGGGCAGCCAACAATAGATCTTATGGCAAACCATCAAAACAAAAAATGTCAGCAGTTCTACAGCCGTTTTCCGTGTCCAGAGACCTTGGCGGTGGATGCGCTGCAGCAGGATTGGAGTTCGGGACTTCTATAAGTATGCCCCGATACCATTAATATGGAGAGTCCTGCAAAAGATTCAAAGTCAGAGAGCTAATGTTATCGCAATATTACCAGACTGGCCGAGAAGGCCTTGGTACCCACTGTTTCTATCCCTGACCAATAAAAAAAACGAACCACCAGTACAATTGCAATACCTACCGAATCACTTATCTCAGGGTCCAATATTATATCAGGACTATTCCAATCTCAAATTGATGGCTTGGAGGTTGAGAGGGAGCGGCTAAGAAGCATAGGGTGCCAGGAGGAAATGATAGACTTTCTGTTAAAATCAAGAAAGCCGCCCACATCCAGTAAATACTATAAGATATGGAAACATTTCGCAGATTTCTCATACCAACAGGGCCTGAGGCCGCTACAATCAACTGTAGCTAATATTGTAGGTTTCTTGTTTACTGGATTTAAGAAGAACCCGAGTAGTAGTACCTTAAAGGGTCAAATCTCAGCCCTTTCAGCAATCATGGGAAAAAATTGGGCGTTAGAACCAATAGTAAAAAGATTCTTTGCAGCAATGATAAGGATCAACCCAAGATCCTTTTTCAAGGGCCTTCCAACGTGGAATCTTCCGCTTGTGCTACAGGTACTGACAGAAGCACCATTTGAACCATTAGAGAAAATATCCTTATGGCTTCTTACAATAAAGGTCATTTTTCTGGTAGCAATTACCTCAGCATGCCAAGTAGGCGAAATGGAGCATATCAGCAAAGGAACCTCATATTCAGTTCTTTGAAATAGGGTTAGGCTGAGACCAGCGTTTCAGTTTTTACCGAAAGTCTTGTCAGAATTTCATTTAGATATGGAAGTGACTTTACCCTCGTTTTATCCTAAGCCTAAGTCCGAGGTGGGAAAGAAGTGGCATTCCTTAGACGTTGTGAGAGCTCTAAAAATTTATATAAACAGAACAAAAAAGATAAGAAAGTCTGATCATCTTTTCGTTGTTCCTGGTGGCTATAGGAAGGGGCAAGCTCCAAGTAAGAAAACAATCAGCAGCTGGATTGTGACTTGTATCCGTAGAGCTGGTAAATCATGTCCAATCATGCGTTCCCTGTCGTGCCGCGGCCAACAGTGATTTGTCCCCAGCCGACTGCCATGTCGTCCCGTGTGTATACGGTTGGGTGCCTTATACGCTGTGTGAGAAATGTATCAAGTCAAATACAATTTTAAAAATTAATGTGAGTGAAAATTAATGTATGTTAAATACAGTCAGTCTATAATCAGTGTAGCTCTCATAATAACATTGATTAAAGTTCATACACAGGTGCGATCATGGGGGCTGACTATTTTGACCAACAATCGTGCTGTGTATGTGCGTTTTATCGACTGAAACAGCCATTCAGTTGGTGCTCGTTGCCTGATCCGCCAGACAGATCATCAACGTGCCCTGACAGCGCCCATGCACTGCACAATTGTCGGTTGCATTGGTCGTGCATACACATCATGCATCGCGGGTTGGCCCCTACGATCGCACGTGTGTATGAGCTTTTAGTCTCCTCCAATCAGTAGCCAATAATCCTTTATAAAGGACACACAGCAGAAAGGACACATACTAATTGCCCAAATAATTGCATTAATTATCTCCTCCAATAAGAAATTGGTCAAAAACCTTATCTATATAATTCTCCCGATATAAAGGACATATAACAAATACATACAGAGCAAGGCTGAGTCAGAATTAATGTAGTTTAAAACACAGTCATATTGTAATCAGCACAGCTCTGATAATTACATTTATTCACCAGTCTCCTTCATCAGCAGGTGGTCAGGAAATTTCCCTGGTAACAGGGAAAGGGACACTGGTGGTAAAAGCGAAACTGACAATGTTGGTAACTAGAAAGGAAAATGAAACTGGCAGTTTTGTTTTGATTGTGGTTCCAAAAATTCAATCAAATAGGCATTTTTGAAACATAAATTTGATTTTTCAATTTTCAAATGAATTTTTCGAAAATATTAATTAAAGGTTCAGAGTTTAGAAATTTTTTAAAATCTGTTGGAATCCGCCAATTTTCAAAACCCAATAGATATATGAATTCAGGAGACCCACACGCAGAAGTTGAACTGCAAGTATCACTTTTTTCCGTGCAACATGTTTCAGAGCTGTGTGCTCCTTTATCAAGGATGCTGCATGTGGCTTTCCTGTGTTCATATATCTATTGACTTACTATTGCCACTTGAGACAGAGTGGAGTAGGAGCCACATATTGAAAAATAACAAGGTGTGAGTAGTTACAATCTTGCCTGTGATTTTCAAAACCTGCAGTTCCAAATCGAAACCGGGATTCATTCATGGTAACTGGGAAAGTGACACTGTTGATAACAGGGAAAGTAACACTGGTGGTAACTAAGAAAGGAACCCTAGCAGTACAAGGCAAAGTGACAATGGTGGTGTTTACAGGCAATTTTAAATTCTCCTAAGGCTTTACTGGTAGCGCAGTAATCCTTTGGCAAGTTTCCCATGGCACTTACTCTAGTGTCCGCACCTCCCTGTATGGCATGATGTCATGATGGGGGTTGTGTGAAAAGGAGTTCAAAACAGCTGCTGCTTGCGAGAAAATGACTTTTTGCCAGTAGTACTGGGCCCTCATATTCTGGGTATATGAAGCCAAACATTATGAGAAAGACTAGCAACTATTGAAAGCTGTTTTTGAAGAGGGTGACAGAAGAGACATCTTGGATATAAAATAATACCTTTTATTGGGTAACTGAAATGATTGAAAATGCAAGCTTCCAAAACACTTTTGCTTCAACCTCAGGCATGATACAATACTACATATTGTAATGCACACTGTTTAATACATACTAGAACAAAGACTTTCAGACATTACACAGATGAAATCAGATATTTTGCCCCCATGCCTGGCAATGACTGTCATAAAACAGTAACTACACATTCAATGATCACAGGCAGTAATAAAAGAATAAGCAAAGGTTAAACAAAATGGTCAGACACTTCACCTCTAGTGTTAATGAAAGGGTCTGGTATAAATGAGACATTTATGGGTTTAGGTGGTTTTTAGGAATTTGGTCTGATTAATTGTGACAAAAAGTTTAGTTCTTTGTTGAGTCCAAAGTCCAGAGTTCCAATTTTTTTTTATTTATAAGTTTACATTTCTATTCTAACCCCTCTTTTTGGGTTCTAAAATTTCCCATGAGCACTGTAACTTTTTGGTCTTTCAGGCTGTGTCCTTGGCTGCAGAAATGGGCACCCACAGGGACATCTCTTTTATTGTTGTTGATTGTGAATCTATGAGAGTTCATCCTTTGCCTCAGGGTCTGTCCAATTTCTCGTACATATAGTCCTGAGGGGCACCTAGAACATAAAATCAGGTACCGTATATACTCGAGTATAAACCGAGGTACCTAGTTTTAGGTAAAAAAGTAGGAAAACCACATTGACTAGAGTATAAACCGAGGGGGTAGTATTTGCCACTAAAGATGTTTGGAAACTACAACTCCCAGCTTGCTTTATTGCTGGGAGTTGTAGTTTTCAAACATCTTAAGTGGCAAATACTTGCAAATAGGGGTAAATCCTCCTTTATTTGTGCATACAGTAGGGTAGTGACATCATCCGGATGCGCAGAGGCTGTGGAGCGAGGATGCGGATCGAGCGGCCGCCGGACAAGGTAGGAGAAACATTGACTCGGGTATAAACCGAGGTAAGATTTTCAGGCTTTGTTTTGAAAATAAGTATAATACGGTATAACTACATTTGATGATTTGCAGGAGAAAGTTCCCCTTATTGCAAACCAATGTTGGGAACCTGGTATTGGTATACAAGCAGATAAACTATGGGGGGGAAATTTCATCGTCCTTTTGTAAAATGGGTGGGGGTTTCTTGGCTATCTTTCTTTTTATTATTATATTATTATATTTCCATGTGGGGGTGGTATGTAACAACCAGTGGGGTATGCTTCTTGTTTTGATTCTGTTGGTATTGTAGCAGGTTGGTTCTGGGAATGCTGGTAGTTAACCAACTGTATCCCTGTTTTGTAAACTCCTTTTTAAGCTGTTCCAGGTGCATATTTCTGTCTATAGAATCAGAGCAAATCCTGTTATATCTTATGCCCTGACTGTAGATAATGGAGTTCTTTATGTGTTTAGGGTGAAAACTGTCATTACTAAGATATGTGGGTCTATCTGTAGGTTTGTGACAGATGAAAGTTTGTAATGTGTTTACTTTAATCCTTATTACAGTGTCCAGAAAGCTTATTTCGGTTGGTAAATGGTTCATATTGAGTTTAATTGTGGGGTGGAATTCATTGTATCTTTGGTGAAAGTACAATAGGTCCTCTACTTGCCGTCCAGATGATCAGGATATCATCTATATAGCGTAAATAGGCCATGTGTCTGATGGGGCATGTTGAAAGAAGTGTCTTCTAAGTTTGCCATTAATAAATTAGCATATTGTGTCGCAAATTGTGTTCCCATTGCCACTCCCATTTGTTGAAGGTCCAGATCGAAGGAGAAGTAATTATGGGTGAGCATAAACTCCATTAATTTGGCAATTGGTACTGCAGGTGTGTCCAGTTTCTATAGATATTCCAGATAAGCTGAAATACCATCATCATGGGGAATGTTAAATAAAACTAGATGTATTTTGTACCAGAGGTTTCAGTATACTCTCAATCTAACCGGAGATGTTTTTTGTTAGTGTTCTGATACCTGAGATAATGGGTCTGCCTGGGTTCCTTTCTTTGTAGATTTTGGGGAGCCTATGGAAGCATCGCTCTCTTGAATCTTTGGGTATTATCGGTAGCAGACTGTCTTTGGTCCTGCTGGGCAATTTATTGACCAGGGATTTTAGTTGTAACAGTCTGTAGGATCTGTCTGTAATTTTGTGTAGTGTGAGCTGTTTGATAGCTATTTATGGGCCTATTGTATGTAGTCATTAATGTTCATTATGACAATAGCGCCCCCTTTGTCAGCTGGTTCTATAATAATGTCTTTGTTTTCTCTAAGGGATTTAATAGCTTTTTGTTCTTTCCTGCTTATGTTGTGTACCCCTGTCTCTGCTTTGTGTAGGAATGTGGATGTGACACTCTCTCTGAAGTTGTTAATATATGTGTCTAAAGTGGGGTTGGTTCCAGGTTTAGGGGTCCCAGTAGATCTTTTTTAGCGAATTAGTATGCCATGGTTCAATGTTGGAGTTGAAGAGAGTGATGACAGTGAGATTGATATTTGATTTTGGTAAGTAATCTTAATAGGTAAATTTCAGAATGCTAGAGGTTCAGAAATTTTCCCTGGGTGCAGAATGCCTGCTGGTCTGAGCCCCTGGGATTTTGGGCTGCGAAGACACCAGGTCACTTGCCCAAGGGAAAGGAATTGGCTCTAATAGAAAGTTGGAAATGATTAATCCACTAGAGGGAGATAGGAATCAATCCTCTGGACAGAGGATAACGGAATAGGAGAAAGCAGTCAGGTCACGGTTACAAGCTAATTTATTTTGTTATTGTACAGTTCTGCGTCTCCAAATGATGCTTTATAAACCTTACATACATATGTACCTCTGGTTCTATCTTTACCATACCAAACATTTCTTTGGTACTAAGATAAACAGGGCAAACAGGGCAATGTTATAAGTAAAGTCAAGTTTTGTGGTACACAGTAGCTCAAAATGAAGCTTAGTTTAAATGGAATAGGCTACACCGTGCTATTTCCCAAAAGTCTTGGAAATAGTGCAGGCAGCACAAAATCATTGTTAAAGGGTATGTCCACCCTACAAATAGGTTTTTATATTCTGCTCCCCCGTCCCCCAGCCCCAACCGCATGTTTCTTTTTTTCAAAAGCTCCCCAAACTCTCTTACCTCCCCTCGATCCTCCGCCGCACTGCCGGCCCTCTGCTTGCGAGAATGCAAGCAGAGGGGCGGGACCGGCAGTCGCGTCTGTGATTGGCTGAGCGGCAGCCAATCACGGACGCGCTGCCGGTCATTCAGTGCAGCGGAGGAAAGCGGAGAGGTAAGTAAGAGTTTGGGGAGCTTTTTGAAAAAAAAAACATGCGGTTGGGGCTGGGGGACATGGGGGAGCAGCAGCATATTAAGGGGTTAAGCTAGGGGGAGGGAAGTAGAACGGGAGGGAGGGGGAGGGAGGGGGGAGAAGGGCTGCAGTGCGCATGGCAAATATCTACCGGAGGCAAGATAGCAGGCAGAGCCCTGCTATCCTCCTGGTGGTTAGTTTTGGGACTTTGGGGGGGGGGGGGTTTACAGGAGAACCCTATGGAGCTGGGATGTGAGGTAAGGTTCACAAATTCAGTTCAGAGAAGGGCAACTAAAATAATAAAGGGAATGGAGGGGCTTGACTATGCAGATTACACAAGTTAGGGCTGTTTACATTAGAGAAGGGACGTATGTGCAAGGATATGATCACTTGATACAAATATATTAATGAGCTATACAGAAACTCTCTGATGCTTGTTTACTAATCGTTCATATCCGAGGACACGTGGAAAAGAAGTTTCATCTTGATGTTAGGAAAGGTTTCTTTTACAGTGAGAGCGGTGAAACTGTGGAACTGTCTTCCAGCAGATGTGGTAATGGCAAGTTCACTGAATAGCTTTAAAAGTGGGCTAGATAAGTTTTGAAAACTAAAAAACATTGAGAATTACTGGTATTAATACATATAATGCAGTTCTGGCTGATCCAGGGATACTTTCTGATTGCTATTTGGAGTCAGGAAAGAATTGTTTCCCCTTTTAGCTGTTTTTTTTTTTTTTTTGCCTTCCTCTGGATCATCTGTTAGGTAGGGTCAAAAAGGAGGATGAGAAAGTTGGACTTGATGGATGTATGTCTTTATTCAACCTTAATTACTATGTAGCTTAGGGAATCTAAACTGTGTCTATCCTTGTACTGTTTTTTATTGGTCTGTCCCCTATTTCATTAGATAGCCAATATCTTTTATTCCAGCTGTAATTCAACTGCCTTATTATCATAAACATCTGCTGTGTGCAGTTTTGCTTTAACTGGAAGGGTGATCGTTGGTACATGAAATGCGTGGTGGGACATTTCCCTTTCCCAGCGCTGGCTCATAGTGATTACTGAGCATGTTTGCCCTCACAAATAGTCAGGGAGGGAGGATACCGAGTAAGATAAGTCCTGGATTGAAGAATTATAGCAACACAGACCGCATTGTAAATGCTGTTTACATGTATTTATTTATAAACTGAGATGTGGCAAAGTTATTTTTTCCAGCTCAGATACACTTTAATTGGCCTGTAAAGTGATTTCTTAAGTGGATTATTATGAAATGTTTTGTGAGTGCAAAAAACGAACAACTTCTCCCATACTGGAAAGCCCTCTAGCAACGTAATGGATCAAACCAAGGACATAACTTTAGCGTCACAAAGCATATTAACCTACAGAATAGTTTAAAGGGCTTGTGTCTTTAATTAAAAGTGCCATACCTTTAAAATAAATTCATGTTCTGTAAGACATTGATTTTATTTTTTCAAAATGAAAGCTGTGAGTTTTCTTGTACGGGGTAAATGTCACTCTGTTCATGGCTGAGCTTTGCTGCAAGTCAAGACTTGTACTATTTCATCAGGTTGTCATGGAAACGGGGCTAACTGTCATCTCAACTCAAGCTGCTGATGGTTTTATTTGTAGGTTCACAGGATTATTAAAATTTAACAAAAATTATTGATTTTCTTTTTATTAACACCGGCTTCTGTTTACCCAAGCAGTTCAGGCACTATCAACCTTTTTCCATTAAAAAAAAACGTACACACACAAGTACAATCATTTTTAAAAAAAAGTGTAGCCTAAGATATTATTTATAAGCATAAGAAGAAATATCTTTGCCTTTCTCTGTCTTTTTTTATTTCCAGTGGTAGTTTTAAATGTGATGTATTGTCTTCAGCAATTGAGCCTTCTGAGTGAATTGTATTTTACAAACCATTTTCCATTGTTTACAGCAAGACAAAATGCCTCCCAAAATCACAGTCAGTCAGACTTTAACTTAACATAAAAGATACCTGTCAGAACATGAAATGGCGGATCACAATGCCAAATTGTTGAAGTTCTTCATTTTATTTATGTACCGTGGAGCCTGGCACAATGCTTCATTGCACTAAGTTCCAAAAGTATATATTTTACTTTGTGCTAAAGAAACTATTACATTCTTCTCCTATTTAAATGAGTCAGGGAAACTTATTTACATGAACTTTACCTAATGGCCTGTATGAGTGCTTTTATGCAAATAGTCTGGAGGCTAGAATAACTTTTCACATTGACTGCACATTAGAATGCCACATTTAAGGCACATGAAGTGGCCATTTTTACTTTGACACACTTAAAGGGAACAAAATATTTACATTTGAATAATAAACAGATTTTACTGTGGTTTCTTTGTAATTAATCAAGTAGTTAATTAATCCTTTTAACCTTATGTTTTACCTTTTTTTTTAAAACTCCTTTCCTCTTCATAGCACCCTGGGTATATCCCAAAATTTCCTTACAAATGTAGCGGGTGTAAGCTCCAGAAGCAGGAGTTTGAGAGCATCTGTGATAGAAATGATAGTTTCCAATGTTGTTTCAATAATTTATCTACCTAAGCATCATGTATTTGTGTTACATATCTGAATTTGTCACTGGAGATCAGGACATGTCTTGACAAGCCACATTTATTGTTTGAGGTTATATTATAGGAAAAAACTTCTACCTGTAAGTCAATTAGGAAATTGAATTGACATATTTAGAGCATCCTTCCATCATTAAGTTCATTAAAAGGAAGAAGGAAGCCAAAGGAAACTCATGAGAGCTTAAATTATGTGTATGGGTATGATGATGCTAAGCAGTTTAATAGGGATTACAAGTTTATTGAAGATGACAACCACGCAGCATTTTTGGAGACATGGTTATGGAAGTTGAGACAATAAAATTCAAATTTTCCCATACTTTCCCATACTTATTTAAGGTGTTCCTTGGGGTCTAAAGTAGGCTGCTAAATGCTTATACCAAGCCAGTACGTATACAGGGATTGACTTTCTCTCACGGATTGTTTGGTGGGTCCAGCACAAAATCACAGAAACCAAACAAGAGTCAAAAAAAATAAGTTAGGCAACTTTAACTTTAGTTTTAAAGCCACAGCTTTCCACTAACCTACAGTATGCATATCCCTAACTTCAGTATTGGGGAATATACTGGAATGTTTGATACGGGAAGATATTCTAGAGCATGATTCAGGGACTGACCTTTTAAATAGTTATTATCATGCATTTATGAGGAATAGATCTTGTCAAACAAACTTGGCTTTTATGTAGGGATTTAGACTCTAGCATAGCAGTAGATGTGGTTTACCTGGATTTTGCTAAAGCTTTTGATACAGTCCCCCAAAGGTGACTTATGTATAAGCTAAGGTCTGTAGGACTTGGATGGCACATTTGTACATGGATAGAAAATTGGTTGATGGATTGGATGCAGGGAGTAGTTGTTAATGGTGCTTCATCGATGTAGAGTAAAGTCCTAAGTCGTGTCCCACTGGGTCCTGTGTTGGGACCATGTCTATTTAATCTGTTAATTAATGATTTGGAAGTAGGTCTCTGTGTTTATGGACAACACAAACCTTTGTCGACTATTAAAAGCTTCAGATGATGTGCAATTGTTGCAGGCCGATAAGTGGTCAGAGTGGTAGAATTGCATACCCCATTCTAAATGTATCGTAACTGGGATTCCAAATAGTATAAACATATACAAATATTAACTACAAAAAAGTGTGGCTTTCTACTACTGGCATTTTACCATGCTTCGGTGGATCTATGCATTCTATTTATGATATTATATAATATTTTTATCATATTTTCTTGTCATATTTAGGAGGAAGAGAGTGAAGAGGAGCCAAAGTTAAAATATGAGAGACTACTTAATGGAATAAGTGAAATTCTATTAGAAGATGCTGCAAGCTGTATGACTGTGCATGAGAAGGTAAACTTAATTTTAATTATTTAAGTGACCTTTAATAATAAATAAACATAAAAGCTTGTATTAACCTTATCTTTGTCTGTGTACAAATATTAAAAAAAAACTCTGTAAAATGAGATAAGCACCTTTAAATGAACTGCAAGGGTGATATTATTAGGCTTACCTTATTTTACTTAAAGTTTGAGCAAAGCTACAAATACAAGGTTGACCCCCTGCATTCTCCCATGCAGAAACTGCAGCAGAATTATGTTTTCAGATGTGCTCTCCAAGCTTTTCTGCAGAAGGAGAAAACGATAGGACTAAAGACCAGAACTATTAAAGTCAAACATGAAAAGTGATTGCAGCAGGCTTAGAATTAAACAAGTATTGCTGCAGTCAACTTTACAATCCTATAACTTAAGATCTGGAGAAGCTAGAGACATCTGACTTTTTTGAAAGATATGAGAGAGCTTTTTTCAATAGAGCACTTGTACGGAGAGCACAGTTACACTTTAACAAAATAAAATTATGGACAATTTTTATTTGTAATAACCTTTACCTAAAAAAATTTACAAATATGCCATTTCTTTTTGAGGTAAAAGTAATAACACCCCTTGCTATAATACTTTGTATTTTTTATAGGCAGAAACATCCAGAATTCTGGATGCAGTTTTTTGTAGAAGTTTATGCTTTTAGCTGGATATCAAGCCCAAAAATGCAGAACAAGAAAAAATCTCACTAACTCTCAATCTCCCACATGTCCTGAATAAAACAGTATCCCCACTTACATTAGTGGACACTGAGACATGTCCAGGAATTAGCCTCAAAGTAGGGCAAATCTTAACTTTAAAGGGTAACTTTGGTCTCAAATTTTTCCAAACTAGTAAGAATTACATATAAAGCCTTCAGTTGTACCTTCAAAATAAAACCTAAATCACATTGCTAGATAAAATTTGTGAGAAGTTATTGCTGGAAAGATTCAGCAATATTACTTCCTGCTTCCTGTTTTCAGCCATGTGACCAGCCTTTGCCTGCATTAATAGGCTTCCGTACTCAATTGCCAATTTGTTCCTCAGGTACTTGCTGATTTCCCCAGTATTAAGTCTTAACTGAGCATGCTTCTCCCCTGGGCAGGACGGGCGGGGCAGAGGTCAGGTTAAGTCAGTCAACCTACTGGAATCAGGAAGTTTGAACATTTCTCACAGGCTCCAGCCAGAGATGTGATTGTCAGCTCATTTTAAAGGAAATACTGCAGGCTTTCATTTAACCCTCACTTGTTTTGAGACCACAGTTGCCCTTTAAGCCACCTCTACAACAGAATAATGTTTGGTTGTTTTAAACTAATTTAACTATAAAATACTACATAGTGGTGCCATTATTTCATCCATACATGCAGAAATCTAGTGAAATGTCACAATCCTCCATTTTTTGTGATATTTCTTGGAAACTGACAGTATCACTGGCAGATACAGGAGATTTTGTACATTTAATGATCACAAAAATACAATTCTGCTTACTAGAAAAGACTAAAAGCTATAAATGACTGCTTGCTACAGCTGGAAGTAAACTGTGATCAGGCAGACAATCGCAGTTCACTACTCCACTTTTACACCAAGAAATGCAAAGAGGAAGGCTCCAGGACATCTCCGATATAAGAAGAAGTCTGCTGACATCATATGAATTTTGTTTTAATTTTGACTAGCTGCATCTCACAAATGGGTTGGAATATGCAGGTAAATAAAGACATCATTCCTTTCATCTAATAGGACTGTAGTTCCTCTTTAATTTTATTGGAATCCTGGTGGGATGGAAAGTTGCTCTTGTCTGCCCAGGGCTAAGGTAAGGTAAGAGCCATATTTACTAAGGGAGGTTTTTAAAGTAAAAAATATAGCAGTACAGAGTCCCATAAAGTGAGTAATCACCTGAACTGAAGATTCTTTATTTATTTTTGTTCTCTTTCAGATTTATGGTTATCCACTATTCAGCTACTGTCACCCAGAATTTCTGTATTTGTCAGAGTTGGCTTACTATTTTAGATTCGGCATTGTTGATGTAAACAAAAGCAAATTCTTAAGCTGTTTTATATTTTGAACCATGTTCTACGGCAGATCTAGCTTATTTGCAGAGGTTTCCCATTATCTGCTACTATAGAAGCATTTCTGTGTCATGTTTAGTAGTGCTATTCTTGTGATGAAGATTTCTTATCTTAACACTTATCTTCCCCATGAGATTTAATATGTATATTTGTCAACTTTTGTTTATAAACAAATATTATTTAATGCACCAGTATTACAGGGAACTTTGGAAGGTACGTCATATGTACGATATGGGCACCTTGTTGACTTTTTGAGTTCTTAATGAAAGCCACAAAATTACACCACAGGGTAACTTGGTTGTTGCATGCTTCCAATAGAAAGTTGCATACTATATTGGAGAAGCAAATTATTTTTTTGGTGTTGATCTCAGAATTTCTTGCCTGAAATATTCATCAGGTTGATTGTATTTTCTGGTTTAGATAGTTTTACTGTATAATTAATGTAACAGAATAGTAAAACACCATCAGGGAGATTCAATAAAAGTTCTTATCGTTTAAATGGTGCTAATTTTGCCCCAACCAATCATATTTATTGGACAGGTCTTTCAAAGCTTTCACAAATACAGTTTAATGGAGAAGATGGAGGAATCAAGTATTTTTACTGCCCTGTTCATTAAGAAGATAAAATGGCATTGAAAAAATGAGAAACAGATGCTAAATCTCATTCAACAAAATATAAAAGGCTGAAAACTTTCCTAGTTACATTGCACGCTCTGTTCATTCTTTATTCTTCAGCTAGTACTTTTTATTTTCTTTCTTGTCTTATCTACCATTTTTAAAAATTGTATTTTTGTGTAAAACTGGCAGTCTTTCAGTTCACCTTAATCAACCCCTTTTGTCTTATAGATAGCTATACTAACTTTGGGTATTAATCACTTATTGATTTTATTTCCTAAAACAATGTCCTAGCTTGTAGTTGGTCATTTGAAACAAAATGATCCTTGAGTGCAGCCAGTCTTGGGGTAGCTGTTTTAATTCCATAATGAAGGCTTCATAAAGGGACAAAATTTGTGGGATTTAATCTATTTATATTTTTTGTTTTCTGCAGAGAAGGACAGAAAGAAAACGTAATTATTTTTCTGTGTACTTGTATTTAAAGTATATATAAAGCCACTCGCTTTAGTGGGAGTGGGATTGTGAGATCTTTAAAGACAATTGTGTGGTATATATCTGTGTAAGGCCTTGTACACAGTAGTGTATGATATAGTGTACACAAGGTGTGAAGTGAGATAATCATGTTGCACATGTGTTGCATCAGACTTTGTGCACACTATCTTTCCTGAGATGTGCATATTTAGTTGGGTGAAGAAGGTTGCATGTTTTGTGTTTGTATCCATGTAAAATAAAACTGTCATTTAAAACCCAACAGTTGCTGTGTATGAATTGGCTTTTTGTATAAATTAAATACGATGGGGAAGATTTACCAAGAGCCCCCATTGCTCCTGTATATAATTCAATATCGCGTTTGCGGATGTGGGGAAAATCCCAAAGGGGATTTACTCACAGCGTGATTTTAACGCCATCGCAAAAATGAAGTTAAAGTTGCGCTAACTGATATTGAATTCACACAGTGGCTCTAGGTAAATGAGCCAGAATATGTTTGTCCTAGTGTAAAAGTCACATGAATGAGCATATATAGATGTAACAGAGTGACAGGGTTTAGGTATGGAGGCAGTGTAAACTGAACATGAAAAGAATTCTTGAAAAATGTAATAAGAATTTACCTCTTAAAGGGTAACTGTGGTCTTCATGCAAGTGTCCTCTATTTAAAGGGCATGTCACCCCCCAAAACTAAAATGTAACCCCATACTGGCTCCACTGTGTAGTTTAAAAAAAATCCTCAACTTACATCTCTGCTCCTTATAGTTCTCCTGCTATGCCTTTGCAAAATCCAGGAAAGTGAAGAGTAGAAGCTGTTAGTGACTCATCCGATGCCTGCTTTTTCCTCATCCTCAATATGGTCTAAAGCATGCGCAGGGGAGCCCTTTCCCCCCCTCCCTTCCACCATCCGGATCTATCCTTTTCAGCCGTGGCACCTAGTGTGAATCCGTTTCCCATAAGGTAAGTGACCCCTGCCCACCCCCAACCGCCATAATATTTCTTTAAAAAAATGCTTAGATCATTACTTACAGAGCCTTCTCTCCCGCAGCGTCTTCAGTGACGTCAACCGCATCGGTGATTGGCTGCCTGTCGGGCCCCTGCTTGCAACTTCCGCAAGCAGGGAGCCGGATCAGAGACGTCTTGGGAAAGAAGGCTCTGTAAGTAACGATCTAAGCATTTTTAAATACAAATTACGGCGGTTAGGGGTGGGCAGCTGGTACCTACCTTATGTGAAAAGATCATTTTCAGGGTGGACATGCCCTTTAAAGTAGAACTACAGTAGAAATATAACCTTTAGGCTTGACGGCTAGAAATGCTGCACTTAACACATTACACAGAATTTACTTCCCTATTCATTGGTAGAGTCATAGTGACAATATATCCATCTTAAGTTTTTTAAGATAAGCAGTTGGGGACCTTTATTTATCAGCTATAGACTTATTCGGTAGCTCTGAATTTCAGGATTCAATGTAAGTGATTAGTTTTCATTGATTAATTAAATACACCAGAAAGGGAGCTGTACATACTGCAGCTTTTAAAGGGAAATATATGTACCTTATATACTTACTTAATATCCGATCCGAGGAAAAATACTGAAAAATTAGTAAAAACTGATTGACTCGAGTAGTCGAGGGTAGAAATTATGACCACTACTGCCTTCTGATTCTATATTGTTTTGAGGCTTAAATGGACAGCAAAATTCCCATACAGTAATAGCCAAATTCAGTATGGGACTACTGTAAGGGAATTCTGATGTACATTTAAAGGGCAACTAAAGCCTCAAAACAATACAGAATCAGTTGCCCTTTAAATAGGCAGTAATCCAGGTGTCAAGGTTCAATAATGTAAGCTTACATTACCATAAATAACAATTCTCCTGCCCACCTACTACTAAAATTACTGGTAGCTCTTACCAGCACATCTGACCACCTCATTCCTTGCTGCTCCATGCCAATGTTTAGAAGAGGTGCGTAAAAACAGTGCACACGCCTATGTTGCTTCCACTACTGGCTTTACTGACTGCTCTGGACTTGAGGCCGCAAGGTAAGGACTTGATCCCAGTATAAGCCGAGGTTCGGTTTTCAGTCTATTTTTAAAACCTGAACACCTTTGCTTATACTCAAGTATATAGTAGAAGGTTATTTATTTTAACGAACCACTGGTGTTGGATCATTTGGTCAGTTTTTAAAGGTGTCTAGATTTGAACGTACAGTTTCTCAATTTAATGTTAATTTAAATATAACTGTGGTCCAAAAATGACTTTAGGTAAATTCATAGGAATTGCTCTCCTGAGAATTTTTACAATTTACTTTCATTGTTTATTTTGCATAGTTTTGGAGAAATTTACATTTTGTGTGATATGGCAGCAACATTACCATGCACTTCCCCTGAACTTCGCACTGAAACCATGTGACAGTCACTCTGCCCTATGTCTCCTTCTGCCCTTGCAGCCCCCCTGGTCCCTCCCACTCATGGGCACACAAAATCAACTTGTATGGAGACCACAGTTCCCATTTAAATGCATTCCCCCCAACTATAATTTAATAGTTACATTTTTAGAAACAACATAGTACAGAGCTGCAGGGGAGGATAATGAAGTGAACCTGATCTTATCACAGTTCAGTGCAATCCATTTCTCAATAGTGTACCTATTTAAAGGGAATGTTGGAGGGTATACATAACAAACTAAATTATTATGCCTTTAATCAGGTGGTAAAGGCTGGTGGGACCTGCAGTTTAGCTATTAAGGCAACAACAATGAAGAGAGCTTTTCAATACTGAAAAATATTTTTTTTTACTCCTTCAATAACTTTTTTGTAAAGGATGCTGGGATTAGTAGTTAATTATCAACTAAGATAATTTTACTTATGTGCTGTTTGTTAAATAATCATATGCTGTTTTTTATATCACTTAAGCAACTATTTTAAAATTGTCCTGGTTGGTGGTTGAACTACACTTCCCATCATCCGTTATCAAACTAAGTGATATATAAACTGCATCATTCAGGGCAGCAAGTAATGCCACAACAATGCATGGTTAAAATTACCCTAGTTAATGGTTGAACTATCAGCATTTCTCACTAGACAAAATGTTCTCTTGACATATTTATTGCTGCCCTGAAAGATGGGATTTTGGTAACATTTAAGTTACTGTCTAGTAAGGGATGCTGGGAGGTGTAGTTCAACCATCAACCAGGACAATTAAAAAAAAAAGTGTTGTAGGGACATATTCATTCCTGCTCTAAATGTAAACAAGTAATTAAATGGGTCGTCTGACCAAATTACAATAGAAAACATTAAACTTCAAAGTATGAGGCTAATAGTAAACAGGTTACAAAAAGATTTCTGAATACCCTCCAACATTCCCTTTAATAAGGTGAGAAATGCATTGCACAGAGCTGTGCTAAGATCAGGTTCACTTCATTACCCTCCCCCTGCAGCTCTGCACAATGTTTTTTCTATAATTTACCTTGATTTAATTAATTAATTTAATTTTACCTAGTAGAAAAAACAAGCAACCATACCTATATTTTCTAACTATCCATATTAAACAGGATTAAGCAAGTTTGCACAGTTTTAGTGTACATAAAAAGCATGTTACTATTTCTAATCTAATGTAGGTGCAGTATTAATTCGTTCTTATAATAGTAGTAGAGATTTGTACTGTTAGCCATTGATGAAAGTAGAGACATCTTGGATATAAAATAATACCTTTTATTGGCTAACTAAAATGATCATGCCTGAGGAAGAAGCCCAAGTACTTTGAAAGCTTGGACTTGCATTTTCAATCATTTTAATTTGCCAATAAAAGATATTATTTTATATCCAAGATGTACTTGCAAAATAGAGATGAGTTTGTTATTTATCCTCAGTCCCTTAGGCATGGCTATTGGGCATGTGCGATAACCAGTGGGTACAGGAGGAGCCAAGATAACAGCCGCATGGGACAACTTTAAAACCACATATCTTCACTGTCATTGGGCTGAAGTCACACTAAGTTGGTGCATTATATACAATGCAATGTGTACTTAATTTCTATTGCATGCTTTTTCACTTTAGTTGTCCTTTAAACATGGGCATTTTTTTACATCTTTTACATTTTAAAAAAGCCAAGGATGATGTCTCTAGATTCTCTGGTTCTTAATTTATAGGCTTTTAAAGATACACTCAGTCAGGATGAATAAGGAGGTGTGTGACAGTCACATGATATGCTGTCTGCGGGGGCAGAGCCGTGGGGCTGGTGATGTCACACAGTGCGATCTGGAAACACTACGCTTTACACTGCTGAAAGTTTGAATAGATCGCAGTTAGAAGCATGATCCTGGAGTCGTTTTAAAGGTAGGAATATGCTCTTCATAATGGGTATGTACACTGTAAAAATATCATTGTCTTACTGGATAGCTGTGACTTTAAATCTAAAGGGTTTTTTCTTTTGCTCTATTACTTTCCTATTCCCTACCTTTACTGCTTGAATGTTGCTGGCTTCCTCCTCCACTCTAATCTTATTTTTTAGGACTGCCCTATACGAGATTCACGGCCCCGCTATTATCTGGCACATGGCATGTTAGAGATTTGGTGAATCTTTTGGGGGCAGTCCTAAAAAAAGGAGAAAGCCAGCAAAAATAAAAGGTAGGGTATGGGAGAGTAATAGAACAAGAAAAAAAAAACTTTCGATTTAAAGCCACAGCTATCCAGTAAGATAAAGTTGTTTTTACAGTGTACATATCCTTTAATAAAGGGAACTTGTATGGAAACCACAGATGCCCTTTACATTTACAGTAGCAGCAGGGTTTAAAGGGCATGTTGAGCCCTCAAATAAAAAAAATATATGTTGGTAGATCACCCCACAAACCCCAAAACCACAATTCGACATTAAAAGGACAAAACTGTTATGCAGTAAAATGTTATTCTTCCCCTTTCCTCTGCCTTTTAAAAGGTTTATGCCTCCTCTTCAAGTTTTACGTGCTCAGAGAAGGCAGCTAGGGGAATAGTATTTACTCATTGACTGTGATATCATCCAAGACTGATCACTGCAAACTAGAAGAAAAGAAAAAACAGCACAGAGCAGCATTTCAGGATAGTCTTACATTTCACAGCGTTAGTAATAGAGAATTGTACTGTGTTTGTTTTGCTTTCATCAATGGCTATCTTGCATATAAAGTAATAATTTCATTGGCTGACAAATTATTGAAAATGCAAGCTTTTTAAGAACACTTGTTCTTCAGGCTAGCTGTTTCAGTTTTAGGGTTATACAATCTTTCATTTGAGGGGTGGACTTATCCTTTAATACTTTAATACACTAATTTGCAAAAAAAAAAAATACAAAAAAAACTTTTTTATAAAATACCCCACTGTGAATGAAAATGCAACAATTTTAGATAAATTAATGGGATTTTGGATATATCACTTCCTTCTGGACCATTTCCCTCTACTACATTCTTGACTATTCTGGCATCTAGCTGTTATCCGCTATTTGTGTCTTAAAGTGTATCACCACCCTAATTTTTTAAAAAAAATTATATATATTTTAGGCCAACCCCAACCACCAAGTTAGATTTCTAAAAAAAAAAAAAAAAAGCAGCACAAATATACATACAGTCCTTCACTCCCGCGGCTGTCTCTGCCCGGGCCGGACAGGCAGCTGCGTCTGGGATTGGCTGAGAGCAGCCCGGCAATGCAGAGTGCCGGGGGAATGAAGCTATGTAAGTATGTTTCTGCTGCTTTTTTTTACTAATTTAACTTAGCGGTTGGTGGTGGGCAGGGGTGCCCTACACTACAGAATATGTAGGGGGTGAGACAGGCAGCTTCTGCTCTTCAGTTTCCTGGATTTGGATAAGTACTACAGGAGAACCCTAAGGATCAGAGATGTACGGTAAGGTTTTTTTTTAACTACACAGAGGGGCCAGCATGGGGTTAAATTTTAGTTTTGGGGGTGGACATGCCCTTTAAAGTCACGTTAACCGATGTACCAAGTATTAACTTGACTTTAAGACAAAACACAACTAACGGCAGTTGCGATGTTATGCAAAAACTGTCACGCAACTGCTGAAACCAATGTACCCATAACGGCTCTTTAACACATAATCTCTAACGCCAGCAGATAGCTTGCATTAAAGATTCACAAAAGGCAAACTCCATTCGCAATGCACGGAGAGCCACTATCGAGTGCATTGCTTAAAGTAAGCAACAGAGTGTGATTGCAGCTCTCGGTACAGGTAGCCCTGTCTTAAAGGGTATCTTCACTGCTTAAAAAAATTTTGCTATTGAGTTTTATTGAAGAACGGGAGGTAAAGAGCTGTGTCTTGCCTCCCGTTCTTCAATAAAACCTGCAGGAACCGGACTCTGTAATCTATGCTCAAGTGCGATGCTCTACATTGCAGAGAAGTGAGCTATCGGGTAAGTAGCTTACCTACACAGCTCTATACCTACCGTTCTTAATTTTTTTAGCAGTGGAGACACCCTTAAAAGGGCATGTCCACCTTTTAAAAAATTTTTTTATATGTTGTAGGGCTTCCTCCCCCAGCCCCAACCGCATTTTTATTATGGCCAGAAACTCCCCCGATCATTACTTACCTCCTTCCCTCTATCCTCCGCCGCATTGTCCTGGCCCTCTGCTTGCATGGAACTGCAAGCAGGGGGCCGGACCAGCAGCTCTCAGCCAAACACGGACGAGGCTGCCAGTAGTTCAGAAGGGCAGATGATAGAGGGAAGGTAAGTAAAGATCGGGGGAGTTTCTGGAGATAATAATGCGGTTGGGGCTGGGGGAGGAAGCCCTACAATATATCCAAAGGGTTTTGTGCTAGGGGGAGGGAGAGCAAAACTGGAGGGAGGTGAGGGCTGCACTGAGCATGTGCAAATTTTCCCAGATGGGAGACAGGAGGCAGAGTCCTATATGGAGTCTGCTAGGCTCCTGGTGGACAGTTTTTTGGACTTTTTATGCACTACAGAGTGGGGCCATTAGTGGGGGAAATTATAGTTTTGAGGGTGAACATGCCCTTTAAGGAAGCTTATGAGATATATTAAACATTAAAGCTTGTCCTACTTATAGGGGACGTTTTCATTCTGTAAAAACGATTGTATTTCCTTAAACCCAAAACATGTCATTTTGCTATAGTTCCTATATATTGTTACAAAAGCACTTACAAATTCTGTATTGTTAGTAATAATAAACATTGCAGAAAATAAGACTTTCATTTTGTAAATATTCAGTCTATGAGTGGAAAAGAACAAAACTTAACATTTTAAACCTATTTTTACATGATGCTTTAACACGCGACTCCATCACAAATTCCTGGCAGACTTCATTAGAATATGATTGTGAATTTGCGTGCTAATATACAATCATAGTGCTAATTGTGATACAAAAATTGGTTCCAGTACATAACTGCTTTTGTGTTTTAGGTTTTATCATCTCTATAAAAATGAAAACTATCTAGTGTAGGATTGTTTGAAAAATTTTATAATACGATATTATTATTATTAACGGTAGTGTACATTGCTTACCTTGCTCGGTCAGTGCAGAAAAAAACACCTTTCCTCATATTTCTTAAAGCATCAGTTGAATCTTAATTTTCTCCAGGAATTATCATTATTTTTGTGTTTACCCACTAGCCACCTCCCCTGAGCTTTAAAGCATCATATTTTCACCAGGCTGGCTGTCTTCTCTGGATGACTAATCGTCGTGGCACCTGGTGCATTCAAGCAGGCCTTTAGACTGGAATAGTCATACCTAGTTATGTCAGCACACCTGATGTTTTATTAACCACTATTGATTTTTTTGCCCAGGGGAACAGAAAAAAGGGCAACATTGCAGGAGTGAAAAGCAGTATAAGAGATGAATTGATAATGAACTTATTTCAGTCATTCTTTTGTTTATATATTTTTTTATTATTATTATTTCTTTTCTCCTTAATGAATGGTTGGATTCTTGTTGCCTGAACATTCAACAAAGGAGCCATGCCATTACATAAATTTAAGTCACTTTGGAAGGTCATTTATTTGTCTATGCTTAAAAGGGACTGACGTGCTTTTTATATTTGAGCATTTCATTATAGTTAGCAGTGAACCATGCAAGAAGCAGTGAAATATAGATAATTTGTTAGAAAAGCTAGTTGAAGTATATTAGAATAAACTATGTAATGCTAATAAATATAAATAACTCTGTATATAGGGAAAAGGAAACATGCACTGTACTGTAGCCATGGTTTTATATCTGTTTGCATATGTTTAAAAAACAAACTACCTGTGGTTAATGTTGTGTAAAATTAAAATGTAAAATAATACACCCACTTAGGGTGATATTTTGTCACGCTGATTTGCTAGCAGTCTATTAGTTTTAGCCTCCAATCAAATGTAGGCTCTTTACTGTTACTGCAGTTAGATAACATCTTATTGGTTGCTGCAGATTGCACAGTAAAACATTTTCATCTTTTGTTGCCCCTAATTGTCCTAAAGCTAGGTTCACATGGTAGATAAATCTTAATCATTAGACTAGTGTTTATGGAAAAGTATGTTCATATTTTGAATATATGAATTGTGTATCTCTAAAGTTTCTGTCACTATTTTTTGAGGAACCCCTAGCAACCTGGTTGATAAACACTGTAATTTTAGTCTAAAAAAAAAAATAACACATTTCACTTGTTTGCATATAAAAATTAGCAGTGTAAACTGTAATATTGAAGCAATAATAATAATAATAAATATACATGTCAAGCTATTATTTTGCTTGACTGCAGGTATGTGAGAATTTTCCTTCTCTTATTTTAACCTCTTTATTACTCATGCACAGTGCAATCCCAGAGTGTTCATGACAAGGCCCTTTGCATTAATGTCTGGGGACAAGGTCTCGCGGCCAGTAAAAAATATGCATGTTTTCTTACTTTGGCTTTTGAAGCCCCAGTTACTTGAAGTGGAAAAACTTTAGCGCAGGTTATAAGATAGAGAGTCCCAGGTTTTGTTTAAATAACAAAAAAATACAAATCCTGTATGAAATTTTTTCTTTATTGCAAAGTTGCCATCTATACAAAGAAGTTAAAAACTAATACTTGGGTGAGATGGTTGTCTATTGAAATTTACAGCAGAATAGGGGTAGGGCTATATATAATTTTGGAGAATTATAATGGATATTGTATACACTACTAGCAGTTTTACCCAGCATTATCCATGCACTCATGTGGGTTTAGTATTTAATATGTGCACCCTGTATTTAATAATCATGAGTTAAGGAGGTGACATGGCTTGAGGGACGTATAGCACATATGTTTAAAGCAAAACTTGTTCATAAAGCACATTATCAGCTCCACTAGGAGTGTAAATATGCAAGTGTTGTGGTGAACCTATTAGTGAACATGCTACATATACATACATACACATAATTGGCCGTAAAACCTGTTGATTGCAACTGAGGTGGATAGGGACATGTCTGTGATATTGCGGTGGCCCGGGTATGGCATTCTGGGGTTTGGATGGTCTTGGGGCATGTCTGTTTTTACAGTGTCCAGGAGGCGTGGGTGTGACATTTAAGGGCGTGGTGTCTGAAGAAGGTGCCATTTTGCCACGAAACGTCCCATGTATTAATGAAACACTCAGGGTTATTCAATAAAAGTTCTTATCGTTTAAAATGGTGCTAATTTTGCCCCAACCAATCAGATGTTAAATTTCAAATGTTAAATAAGCTCTTATTTGTTTTGGTCAAAATTAACACCATTTTAACCCTTTCACTGCCAGGAGATTTTCATTTTTTTTTGTGTTAACTGCCAGAAGAATTTTCAGGATTTTGCCCTCAATCGCTTTAGACTAATTTTACAGTAGGAAACCTTGCAGTAAATCAGGAATATTATACATTGTTTTTTTCAGCACAAAGTCTACTTTAACATGGTAACAGAATTTTGTAACTTTTCTGGAAATTTTACTGGAATTATGGGTAAAATATGTAAAAAAAATGAAAAATTTGCAAATTTTCATGGATTTTTCCCATTTTTACTTATAGTTATCTTAAGGTTACACACAAAAATCTCACTGTTTCTAAAAGCTCAGATACTCCCGAGTACAACGATACCAGATATATGTAGGTACCCGACTTTTCCTGTACAGAAGACCCCCCCAAACTAAAACCACTTCTGACGGTTAACATAGAATATCTTCCAAATTAACTAAAATATCCCCACAAGTGAGATATTTTTAGAAACTACACACCCACAGGATTTTATGAGTGAGGTTAGTTTCGATCAAAATGCAGATACCCGGACGCAGCTCTTCGTCCAATTGTAAGTTATTTTCTCACATTTTCCTTTTTTTCCTCAACTGTAAAATCAGAGACAAAATCAAATGCGAATTTCAGCTAAAAACTGTGGAGGAAAGTTCAAACGCATCTCAAATATGAAAGCCTAACCCCTCCCGAATAAAACGGTATGCCACATTCATGGGTGTACCCAGAGACATGGCTACCAACTAACCCAGAGCGTGACCAGTGCCAAATGTCAGTAGCAGCAAAAAAAAATTAGCCAGTTTTGTATTTGAACAGTCTGCAGTTTTTCCACAAAACACCCCCCCCACTCAGAAATACCCCCCACAAACTATATATTCCTGAAATCTACACACCTTCAGCTATGTAACGGTGTAGTTCGTTAATTCATACCATCAATGGTGTGGGCGCAGTTCTTCGTAGAAGTTTGCACTTTTACCAGATTTTCAAAAAAAATGAACATCAAACAACATTGAAAAAGGTAGAAATCATGCCAAAACCCCATGGAATGTAAAAAAAAGTTACCAAATATCAGTCTCCCAAATGTCCTGAATCAAAGGGTATGCCATATGTGTGGTTACACACGCGGACGTGGAAGCGAAAAGCCACAAAGTGAGACAATGCATGATGGCTCAGAAACAGCGAAAATATTTAGCCAATTCCGAATTTGGATAGTCTGCAGTTTTTTCCACAAAACACCCCCGTAACTTAGAAATAAACCCCCACAAACTATATATTCCTGAAATCTACACACCTTCAGCTATGTAACTGTAGTTGTTCATTCATACCATCAATGGTGTGGCGCATTCTTCGTAGAAGTTCATTTTCTGAAAAAATGAAAAAACAACATTCAAAAGGTAGAAATCATGCCAAAACCCATGGAATGTAAAAAAGTTACAAATATCATCTCCCAAATGTCCTGAATCAAACGGTATGCCTATGTGTGGTTACACACGCGGGACGTGAAGCGAAAAGCCACAAAGTGAGACAATGCATGATGGCTCAGAAACAGCGAAAATATTTAGCCAATTCGAATTTGGAAGTCCTGCAGTTTTTTTCACAAAACACCCCCGTAACTTAGAAATAACCCCCACAAACTATATATTCTGAAATCTACACACCTCAGCTATGTAACACTGTAGTTTTGTTATTCATACCATCAATGGTGGGCGCATTCTTCTAAGTTCGCATTTGTCTGAAAAATGAACAAAACAATTCAAAAGGTAGAAATCATGCCAAAACCTCATGATGTAAAAAAAAGTTACTAATATCAATCTCCCAAATGTCCTGAATCAAACGGTATGCCATATGTGTGGTTACCCACACGCGGACGTGGAATGAAAAGCCCAAAGTGAGACAATGCACGATGGCTCAGAAACAGCGAAAATATTTAGCCAACTCCGAATTTGGACAGTCTACAGTTTTTTCCACAAAACACCCCCGTAACTTAGAAATAACCCCCACAAACTATATATTCCTGAAATTTACACACCTTCACTATGTAACACAGTAGCTTGTTCATTCATACCATCAAGGTGTGGGCGCAATTCTTCGTAAAGTTCGCATTTGTCTGAAAAAAACAAAAACAACTTCAAAAGGTATAAATCATGCCAAACCTCATGAATGTAAAAAAAGTTACTAATATCAATCTCCCAAATGTCCTGAATCAAACGGTATGCCATATGTGTGGTTACACACGTGGACGTGGAAGCCAAAAGCCACAAAGTTAAACAATGCACCTTCAGCTACGTTACAATGCCATGCTTTCATACATACATGAAGAATTCCAGACCCAGTGATCCAAAGAACTCTTGTGTTTTTTGGAGGTTTTGTAAAATAAAATAAGATGATTCAAGGATTGAAATCCTACCTAAACCAACTTGACAAGCAAAAAACCCACTAAATGTGTGGTGCACACAGAGACGTGGCCACCAACTATCAAATGGACACATGCCACAGTGTAATCAAGAAAAATTCAAAGTTGTCTGTAATTTCAAACAGCCCCAAAACTTGGAAATGCCCCCCACAAATAACCCCCCCCCCACTAAATATCACTCTCCCACATGTTCTGAATCAAACAGATGCCATATGTGTGGATGTACAGAGACGTTGCCACCAACTAGCTCAAATCGGACGCATGCAAAAGTGTTATACAAGAAAAAATTCAAATGCTCTGTAATTTCAAACAGCCCCAAACTTGAAAATGCCCCCCACAAATAAAACCCCCCACTAAATATCAATCTCCCACATGTTCTGAATCAAACGTTATGCCATATGCGTGGATTCACACGAGACGTGGCCACCAACTAGCTCAAATGGACGCATGCACAAATGCAATTACAAGAAAAATCAAAGTGCTCTGTAATTTGAACAGCCTACACTTTTTCTAAGGAAACAGTCCCCGAAACATGGAAATTCTCCCCCAAACTATATATTTTTGGAATCTACACACCTTCAGCTATGTTACGATGCCATGCTTTCATACATCTGAAGAATTCCAGACCCACTGATCCAAGAAGTCCGTGTTTTTACGGGTTTTGTGAAAAATAAAATAAGATGATTCAAGGGTTGAACCTACCTAAACCCTTTTGACAAGCAAAAAAAACCCCTAAATGTCAATCTCCACACTATCCTGCACAAACGGTATGCCATATGTTGTGTGCACACAGAGACGTGGCCACCAACTAGCTCAAATGGGACGCATGCACAATTACAAAGAAAAATCAAAGTGTTCTGTAATTTGAACAGCCCAATCAACTTGAAATACCCCCCACAAACTATATATTTTTGGAAGCTCACACCCTTCAGCTACGTGATGGTATCATGCTTTCGTATATACATGAAGAATTCCAGGCGCTGTTTCCATAGAACTCCGTCTTTTAGAGAGATTTGTGAAAAAATAAATAAGAGGACTCAATGGTTGAATCCTACCTAAACCCACTCGCAAGTAAAAAACCCCCTAAACGGCAATCTCCCACATGTCCTGAATCAAACGGTATGCCATAAGGGTGGGTGCAAACAACGGGCCACCAACTAGCTCAATTGGACGCATGCACAAGTCCAATTACAAAAAAAATCAAGTGGTTCTGTAATTTGAACAGCCTAATCAACTTGGAAATACCCCCCACAAACTATATATTTTTGGAAGCTACACACCTTCAGCTACGTGATGGTATCATGCTTTCGTAATCAGGAAATTCCAGGTGCTGTTATCCATAGACTCCGTGCTTTAGGAGATTTTGAGAAAAATAAAATAAGAGGACTCATGGTTGAAATCCTACCTAAACCCACTCGGCAAGTAAAAACCCACTAAACGGCAATCTCCCACATGTCCTGAATCAAACGGTATGCCATAAGGGTGGGTGCAAACAGAGACGGGGCCACCAACGCTCAAATGGGATCCATGCGCAATTGCAATTACAAGAAAAAATGTAAAAATGCCACAACCCCCCCCCCACCCTATCCCCACTCCCCCTTTAGTGGAAAACCAGTTAGTATGGAGAGTCACACAAGTTTTTGCACACTTTACTGATCCTAAAAAATCAATACGGTCTTTTTTTGGTACCTCTGCAAAATTTCCTACTAAAATAGGCTTAGTTTCCCTTGAAATTCAACAAATAAATGACGCGTTTACTTTACTGATATCACCGGGGACATTGGGAAGCTTGGAGAAGACAAGTTTTTTGCTAATTTATAGTTTTAGGGTAAAAAATAAAAAAAGGTGTGTGTATCACTTTAAGATTTTTTTTGTGTGCATTTCCCCTTTTTTGGGGGATCATTCCCAAAGATGATCATCATCTTAGGAATATACCGAACTTGGAATACGGGCATAAATGCCCGTTTCCAATTCGAAATCCGATCGGAAAAATCACTTCCCGGAATCATTTTCCAGGAAGTGATTTTTCATTCATTGGCAAAGATCAATAATTTGGTGATCAGAAGTCTTCGCTAAGTAGCAAAGACTTAGAAAAAATCCTATTTGTGAATGGAACTTTGAGTTCCATTCACAAAATGTATAGTAAGGCTGTCTGCATGACAGCTTGTACTATACTAGGTACTGCAGAGTGATCTGAATGGAGATCACCTGCATTACCTCCACTAGACCACTAGGTGTCAGTCTTACACCACTCTATGGGAAGACCCCGGTGAAGGAGGAAGTTCTGTGAGTCACCGGGGTCTCCCTTTCCGTCTTTGAAGAGCTCCTCCTCACTTCCTCCTCGTGGGACCGGCTGATGCAGGGAAAGGTAGGGATATCTCCTGATCCCCCCCTCGAATTTGGACCAAACCGAGGGGGGATCGAGGGGGCAAGGGGGGCAGTTGAATGCTGCCCCCCGATCGCCCCTAGCAGGGGAAAAAAAATTCTGGGAGGGGGGAAGCCACAGATCGTATATTCACGATCTGTGGCAGTTTGAGTATTCACTGCACAGATCGTGAATATACGATCTGAGGCAGGTAAAGGGTTAAACGATAAGAACTTTTATTGAATCTCCATGACTGTTTATTACAAGTCTGGTATGTGCTGATATCTTGGATATATACACCTGTGTCTTAGGTGGATCAGCAGCACCCAGCATAAAGACTTGAAAGTGGATGTGGATAGTGTGCGGAACAACTGTTGAATCATTTGCAGGTTCAATTCTCAAGACTTACCAATGCTGTTTTGACAGCTTACCCTGGGCAGTTTTGATATCACCTTTTAGCCACAATACAATAAACACTTTGCTTTCAGGAGGTCCTTAACACCTGGCTGTCATATGCTGATTGGTGTACATTCCAGGGTGTTTATTGCCAACATATTTTTGTACAAGTCATTCTGAATTGAGAAAGCCAGTCGGATGACTAGCAAAACATCTTCAAGAACTAAACTTCAAGTCCAGTTGATCTAACTTAATACAACAAATATCAAATATATAGAATGCTAACATTACAGATATTCTGTATATTGTTGCTAAGGTCACTTATGTTGGCTTTCATGCAATGCTTCAGTACAAAGATGTGAATTTGTAGAGAATAAAATTAAAACATACAGCATATGGAGTATTAATCCTCAACATTTAACACATTCTGTTTTTCGTTTTGTATTCTGCAGTTTCTGGCCCTGGGAACACATAATGGCAAGATGTATTTACTTGATATTCAAGGGAATGTGACACAGAAATTTGATATTGTAAGTATAGTATAAGGCATGATATGATTTTATATCTTATACAATGTTCATTATTTGGTGATATGGTAATTAATGCATCTTTCTAAATGCTTCCTGGAAAGATGGATTATTTATGGCTTATATGTGTGTTCTAACTTCATCTTATGTGGAAAATCATAATTTTCAAAATGATTAATAGTACATGCACCTCAGTAATTATAAATATTGTATACATTTTTGAAAATGTAGTTAATTTAATTTTCTTTGCTATGCCCTGCTGTGGTAGGTAAAGAGCTGCCTTTATCCTCCTACAATAGTTTCTTTCAGGATGCTTGCTTCCGTGGAATGGTTCTAACAGTAATTTTTACATCATTCGCTGTTGGGTGGGTTAAACATGCTCGGATTTCTAATCTCTGATCGCTCCAGCTAGCTGAGTCAAGACCAAAATGACCACTATTAGAGGTCCTCCAAAAAGGAAATCACTGCTTTGGAAACATTCATTTATGCCCACACAAAACACTGGCAGGCAGATTCAATGAAAGTTCTTATCGTTTAAAATGGTGCAAATTTTGCCCCAACCAATCAGATCTTATTTAAGATTTGAAAGCTAACATCTGATTGGTGGGGCAAAATTAACACTATTTTTAACAATAAGAACTTTTATTGAATCTCCCTGTAAATTGGCAGGTTAATGGGATGTGAAATTAACTCTTTATTTACCTGAAAGCAAATTTAATTGTAAGAAACTTTACCTTTAATTCCTCTTAGTAACAAACTGATTAAGTAGCTTCCCAAACCGTTATACTTACTTATTCCCAAGAAGCTCATTATCCTTTGTCGGCACTTCACCTTTCATGACGTTTTTTCAGGGTATCGGCTATAAGTCAAAGCCTGATGCCCGTTACCGAAGCAGCCTTTTTTGCTCTGTGCACTTGAAACCAGCTCGCAACAGCTGCAGAGACGTTTAAATGTGCCATGAGGGATTGGGTTGTTTAAGTCCTTTCAGTAGCATCTTTGAATTTGAGGGGCTGCTTCTCCTGTATATAAAATATGTCAAATATCTCCCATCTCTAACATAGACAAGCATATGTTAATACAGAGGAGGGTGGATCAGGAGAGCTATCATTTACTGAACAAGTATAGCATTACTATAGTAGGAAAGAAACTGGAAATTTATTATTGAACCTGGCAGTGGCATAGCTAGATATCACATTGCCCCATAGCAAGATTTTACCGTATATACTCGAGTATAAACCGACCCGAGTATAACCCGAGGTACCCAATTTCAGCTAAAAATCCTAATAAAGTTGTTGACTCCAGTATAAACCGAGGGTAGAAACTTGGCATTCTAGATGTTTGGAAACTACAACTCCCAGCTAATAAAGCATGCTGGGAGTTGTAGTTTCCAAACATCTTGAATGCCACCCTCACTTGGCATTCAAGATGTATGGAAACTACAACTCCCAGCTAATAAAGCATGCTGGGAGTTGTAGTTCCCAAACATCTTGAATGCCACCCTCACCCTCCCACCAAGTTCAGTTTGTACCTGTGGGCTCTTCTCCCTGTGGGCTCTCCTCCATCCAAGGGCTTCCTCCATCCAAGCAAGGGCTTCCTCCATCCAAGGGCCAGCATTGAAGAAACGGTATCCTCAATCATGCTCTGCATTCCGGCATCCGTGCGCTCATTCCTGTACTGGCACGCCGGCTGACGTCACTGCCCGGCACCGGGCTTGGCGCCGGGCTGTGAAGTCAGGCCGGCGCGCCAGTACAGAGAAAGATCGTGCGGCTGCCGGAATGCTCAGGTAAGCTGTGACTCGAGTATAAACAGAGTCCCAGGTTTTCAGGCTGATTTTTCAGCCTGAAAAACTCGGTTTATACTTGAGTATATACGGTAGATGGGGCACCCCATATAAAAATCAGTTCGGTGTAGTTCAACCTAACCCAACTGCAACAATGTTATTTAGAGGGCATGTCCACCCTACTAAGAAAAAAATTACCTCAGCTAGTTCAGCCCCACAAACACAGTTTTCATTTTACTTAAACCTGGGGGCATCTTTGAAAGTAAAATGGGATTTGTGGGGTTGAACTTCATGAAGTAAAATTTTTCTTAGGAGGGTGGACATATCTGCAGGGGACTTGGATGGGGCCCCCTTTGGCTCTGGGCCCCATAGCAAACGCTGTGGTTGCTATAGTGATTCCTACACCTCCTGGAACCTGGAATTTACAATCTACTTTATTACTTTATATTTGGGTAATTTAGCAAAATTTATCTTTGTTCTGGTAAGTGCAATTCCCACTTTAAACTTGATTTGTACTGTTTTATTTATTAAATTAACCATACCTGAATACATACAGTATACTGTGTCTGCATTTTTCTAACCTATCAAAATGAAAAGTAATGTAAAAATGCTTCCACGTGCTTATGGCTTAATTACATGCCATTCTAATCAGAAAATGCTGAAATTGCTCTTAAAATTCAGTTTCTAAATTGGTTTTGTCCAATTCCTATACACCCAATATCAAGACTTGTAATAAAAAAAACAGAACATTTAACTGCAATAAAACATGGTGAATACGTTATATAAGTTTTAAAAGATTACACACTTTTTATACTTATTTAGGGAATTTCACAGTTCAGCTGTAAAACTAGGAAAGACTGTTTTTTTTATGTCCAAAACTACTTACCGTATATACTCGAGTATAAGTCGATCCGAGTATAAGTCGAGGTACCTATTTTTACCTGAAAAAATTGTACAAACTGAGTATAAGTCGAGGTTAGGTTTTCAGGCTAATTTTAAAGCCTGAAAAATTCGACTTATACTCGAGTATATACAGTACTTAGCATTTTCCCCTATTGTTTCCTGAAGTGACCACAAAGCACCTATTCCTTGTGTTTAGTATCAATGCCAAGGTTGTAAGCTATTAGGGTAGGGCCTAATGTAAATATATTTAATAATGATAGAGCTCTGTGTGATATGTTCAGCACTAAGAAAATAAATATGTACTATCACAGAAACACAATAACCCCAACAAAGTTCCACAATACGTATGTTTAATGGTGTGATAATAAATGACCCTCCTGGATCCTCTTTTCTGTTGTTAAGCACACACCCTGACACCTTTTATTGACCCTCTGCGGAGTCCCTGGTTTCTGGGGGTTCCGGACTCACTCAGTATGGCATTAAACGATCACACTCCCACCTATGGCTGCAGATGTTAAACTCCGATCCCTTTTACAGACCCCTTTACAGGGTCCCTGGTCTGGAGTATGGAGGGCAGCTCCCCTAGGCATTTGCCGGATTCTGTGGCCATTCACCCCAATCCCTTTTACGGACCTACTGCCGGGTCCCTGGTCCAGTGTGTTCAGAGCGGCTTAGCTTAGCGGTTGCAGGTTCACACTTAACCTGCGTCCCTTCAAGATGACGTCAACTCCGTGCCTTGTGTATTAAGTTCTTAAAGGCGATCTCTTTTTTTTAGCAGTCCGTGCTTTGCACGTTTGCAGAGTTTTAAAAAACAATGTCCTTATTGAAAGTCACAGTTAACCGGGCACTAGAATTTAAATAAACAATCGCAATTTACCAAACAGGCTTCATCAGGCGAATATTACTATCAACCATCTTAATCCTCAATCAGATTTATATAGCTGGTAACATCTCCTTCCCTTCCACATATCCCCTCCCCCGTAAAGGTATATCTCTCCCTTATAACATAACCTTTAACATCCATGAAATCTAGTTTATAGTTAAATTAATTAACTTATATTGTTTAGCATTAATAGCCATAATTTGCATAACCCACATACAATAGTCATAATAACCCTCAGTAAAAGTAGCATAACCCACGTACAATAGTCATAATAACCCTCAGGAAAAGTAGCATATCCTATTCCCTCACTCCTATAAAAGAAATGCTGCAATCTCAATAGCTTTGTTTAAACCTTTAGGTTTTAAAGAATCAAATTCATAAATATATCTTTGTTCCGTTTTTATTAGTGCATTATATATATACTATCACAGTACAGCCAAAATTTGATTTGCTATCATTGTGATCTGATGCACAAAATTATTCTAAAATGCAGAATTAGAGGTTATGAGAATGATTTGTGTTTAAACCAACTCAAAATCTGTTTTAAGGTAACTGATGTATGCTGAGACGTGTCATTTCTAACATATTCTTGCCAAACTTTTTATAATGTACTCTAGAGAATGAATCAAGCTGTGTCAGCAAAGGCCAATGAATCGTGATGTACAGTATATACTCTTTGCGGGTAGTAACATACATTATGGTGCTGGCATTGCTGCCCTTATATGTTAAAGGTCAAAGGTGTTACATTTTAAGTCTGCTAAATCTAATTAAGTGCCTTGTTTCAAATATGCACAAGAAAAAAAATGCTACCTAAGGCATTTTATCAGTGATCCATGGTCAGCATTGATCTCCTTTTGAGCATCAGTCATGTTCAATTATATACCCCTTTTTGTTTACATTTATTTGATTGGCTAATCAGACCTACTTTATGATGTGGTGGTGTTGCAGTATCTAGCCACAGACCTTTTCACTTGGCTTCGTTTTAAAATTTATTTTGGTTAAACATTCTTTTCATTTATTTTGTATGAAATCATTTTGTATGGTTTTGTATGAATTTTTTGGCCAAAATCAAAGTATTTATTTATTTTCCAAAGCCTGTGAAGGTTCTCATTCATCCAGGTCATGGTATATCTGATGTATTCAATTAGATCAACTGGACTTGAAATGTAGTTCTTGAAGACGTTTCGCTAGTCATCCGACTGGCTTTCTCAATTCAGAATGACTTGTACAAGAATCTGTGGCAATTATGTACCCTGGAAAATCCTGTGAAAACCCTGTGATATGCTAATTGGGATTTTCCAGGGTACATAATTGCCACAGATTCTTGTACAAGTCATTCTGAATTGAGAAAGCCAGTCGGATGACTAGCGAAACGTCTTCAAGAACTACATTTCAAGTCCAGTTGATCTAATTGAATACATCAGATATTTATTTTCCAAAGAAAATTTTACAATATAGTTTATAAAAAATAAGGCTCGTTTATAGAGAGGCTGTAACTATATGTATTACATGTTAATTATTTTAAATTCTGCCTAATTCATTTGACTAACTTTGATTAAGTTGACCAATTTATTATTTAATATTTTCATGTATGAGCAAAACCCCATTTTCATTTTTTAAAGCTCCTTTTTAATTAATCATATTTAAAAAGTACTTTGTTATTAGAGGCATTTGTAATTACGGTACATAATGAACTTTTATAAAAAGCAAATACTGTTGTTTTGGCTGCAATAAGGGCAGCCTTAATTAAGGAGATGTTTTGTATGAGATCACCCAGTAGATAAATGGCAGTAGGGAAGTGGAAAGGTACTATGGAATTAGAGTGCAGGTTAGAAAAAGGTTTTGGGGGGATTTGTATTCATTGTGACATAACATCTCTTGATTTGTTTATAGAGGGAATAGTAGTATAACTATTACTGATGTATATGCTGTAATATATTATGTCACTGTATGTTTAGAAGGCCAGTTGTAAAATTGTAGGATGTTGATGTCTGATTTGGAGATTAGAAAATCCATACTGCAAAATAAATGAAAAAGGATTAAAAAGAGTTTATTTTAATATCTTCTTGATCTTCTTTCTGGTTGAAAAATAACATGTTCCTACTCTGTTAAGTTGGTAACTACTACACTGGGACCCCTAGTTGCTTTTCATACTCTGGCATGAATCTGGTATTGTGCTGTTTTTTTCTAGTCGTAATTATTCCCCTTGTACTGACATTACTTTTGTGTGTAATAGAATACTTATACCGTCTGGCTTGTTGGGTTATATGTTGTTTTGTCATCTGAAAGTTTACTGTTTAACGAAATGTTAGCGCAAATGGGGGCCTTTAAAGACATGGAAGCCTTTTTTTTTATATTTGAACCTATAATTCAACTGGGCATTCCCAACTAGCTGATAACATTGGTCTTAATTATTCAAATCTATTATAAGTATTAGATACCCAGTTATTGTTCTCTATACAGGCTTGGAGGTAGGTTTATTTTGCCTATCTAACCTATAATAAACTCTTGTTGCATCAAAAGGCAACTGTGGTCTCCAAACAAGTTAGGATTAAATGAAAGCCTGCAGTATTTCCTTTATAATGAGCCGACAATCACGTCTCTGGCTTCGGCCTGTGAGAAATGATATTGGGGTGAATGTTCAAACTTCCTAAGCATGCTTAGTAAAGACTTAATGCTGGGGAAATCAGGAAGTACCTGAGGGGAAAAATGACAGTTGAGAAGGGAAGCCTATTAATGCAGGCAGGGGCTGGTCACATGAATACAATCTGGTCATATGGCTGAAAACAGGAAGTGTTCAAGTAGGAAGTAATATTGCTGAACTTCTCCAGCAATAACTTCTTACACATTTTATCTAGAGGTGTGATCTATGTTTTATTTTGAAGGTACTTTGGAAGGTCTATTATATAACCCATACTAATTTGGAAGAATTGGAGACCACAGTTACCCTTTACTGTAGGTAGCATCCATTTTCTCTGTTCCTGTCTTTTTGCAGATGCTGTTCGGTATACTAGAGCTGAGCCATCTCCGAAACATTATTTTGCATTGTTTACTTTCTGCATTTTTGTTTACTGTCTCTTTAAGACATTTTACAAATGAAAAAATAGATGTCAAGAAACGTGAGAAATATTCCATTCTCTGAATGTAAGTACAGCTTAAAGCGATTTGTGTCTTCTAACAATATTTGAAACATATTGCAAAGCCATGAAAGTCAAAAATAACAAAATGATAGAGACAGAGAAAGAACAAGGCACATTTTTGTAGTGTTATATAGGTGATTCAAACAAATGAAAAGATTAGCACGCACAGACAGTAATTGGGAAAAGAATATGTACATTTGTTTAGTATACAGTTTATGTAGGTTTTGTTTATATAGTACAACTGTTCCATCTTAATAGGTATAAAGTCCTTTCCTTGGAAAATGTGATGTTAAGTAACATTGAGCTGTTCGGGAGATTAAAAGATGAAGGTGGAGATTTCAAATAAAAAAAAAAAAAAGATTTCAAATAAAAATTTTAAAGCTGGAAATTTGCAAGACATATGAATATAGAATACTACTTTAAACCATAGAAATGTGTGTACAGGAAGAAAAGTGAGGACACAAGTGTTCTAAGGCACCTTTATAATATAGATGGGGTTGAATTACCATAAATAGGCTTCACTGAAAATCCATAATGCTAATTGACTTCCTATGACAAAGAAGTTATGCATTTACATTAGAAGAAAGAAATTGGAAATGTGTCCTTTGGTATAGGCAGACAAGAAGTCATAAGCAACTTCACATAAAATTTTCTCATGGTGTGGAAGTACGAAGATTATAAGCAAGACAAAGCTAAACATTCCAAAACATGAGAGGCAAAAAGCAAAAGTAGAACCTACTCTATTTGCCTCTCATGTATTGGACTGTAGTTGGAAAAACAAGACAGGAGGAGATGAGTTTTACATTTGAAATAATACATGTAAGAAAAACGCTAAATCTGTTTTTCTTCCTGGTGTTATAGCCCAGAAACTGATATGGTATTAGTTGCATTTTTAAATAACTCCTACAGAAGAATCCACAAGTGTGAAATAATTATATTACAATACAGAGCTGACGATCTCTGTTTGGAAACACCAGGGAACAAGTATTGAGATCATAGGATTGGGGAGGGTAACTGGTTTAATGTGTAAAAATTACTTTTGAAGGGGGCATTCTCTTTAAGCTAGGTAGACTGATAACCTTTAAAGGCTGGCTGCCCAATTGCAAGGAAAATGCTTATAAATCTTTATATATACTGTATTACACCCCAGCACTCAATATGGGCCTACTGTCCAAGTTAATTCTATGTAGAGCTATCATAAAGTTAGTTGTGCATACATTTTATTACCCTATAGCAAACTGCACTATCCCGTTATCCTTTTGCCACATTTTAGACAAGACCTGACCCACCCTCCACCACAAGATGTCATAGTTTTGGGATTCTAAAAAGGCCATAGAGTGACAGGGAAATAATGCAACTAGCCTCTATACTGGTATCTGGAAGGTCAGATATTTGATATTTGGTGGTTGTGGAAATAAAGGGCACATACTCACCTTTAAAGCTCTCCTTCCTTCAAAGTCTTATTTTCCTGTGCCAGTTTTTTCCTGTCATTTGTAAATAGTAGATTTAAAGGAACTTTGTGAACAAAGTGAACTTTGCTTTTAAAGCATTAAGTGAAGTACAGGAGGTAAACTAGCCATATCTTACCCCCCTTACTTCACTTAATGTACCAGGAGAGAAGACAAAACTTACCGGCAGTGTGATCCACCCCTGGCTCCTGACAGGTCCCAACCGATAGTAAACTATAGCGTGAACGCATGCTATAGTTTACAGCCGGAAGCAGTCGTTACCTGTCAGAGGATCCAGCGGTGGATCACACTGTGGGTAAGTTCTGTCCTGGTACACTGATTGAAGTACGAGAGGTAAGACATAACTAGTTTACCTCCCGTACTTCACTTAATGCTTTAAAAGCAAAGTTATATTTTACAGTGAACTAGCCTGTTAAAGGGCATGTCCACCCCAAAATCTAACTTTTGATATGTGGTAGGGCATGCTCCCCCAGCCCCAACCGCATTTAATATAATTGTTAGAAAGTCCCCGATTCTACTTACCGCCCTCTCTCCCTGCTGCAGTGTTAGGCCCTCGTGCATGGAATTGAAAGCAGGGGCGGGACCGTAGCCGCGTCCGTGATTGGCTGAGAGGCAGGGAGGGCTGCACTGAGCATGCCTCAACCTTGATGAGGTTGAGGAAGTCTCAGGCACAGCATGAGTCACACACTGCTCCTACACAGCAGTTTCCTGGACTTTGGAGGGGCACAGCAGGGGAACTATTTTGAGCAGGAATGTAAGGGAAGGATTGTTTTAAACTACTTGATGTGGCCAGTAAGGGGTTAAATTTTAGTTTTGGGGGTGGATGTGCCCTTTAAGATATTTTTCCAGTCTTAGCTCCTCTTCAAGGAAGAAGTCTAATTGCACTGCATTTTAGGGGAACATTTCAAGTGTACCCATTTCACGTGCTTGATTGGGATAATATCTATGGGAACAGCAATGATAAAAATTATAAATGATAAATGATGTTTCCATACAAAAAATGACAGACATATGGAATGCTAAAATGTTGGAAAGCAAATCATCAAAACATGCTGTAGCTGTGTAGTAATTTTGCATTGATTGTGGGAGAAGTTTAGGACCCTCCCCGACCTTGGCCCCCTTTGATCATAGTTACTGCTCCCCCTCTGGTTACTTTGTGGTGAAGAAACATAACATCAGAATTGTTTACATTTTATTGGATTTCTTAGGGCTTTTCCATTTTTTTCATTTGAATCAGTGTTTTGTTGGGTCACAATTAATGATGTTAATTTCTTATATAAAACATTGCGTCTTTTTTCTTCTAAAATGACACTAGTTGTGTCTTTTTAACGCTTCGCATATTTGATTTAATGTGTGTTACAGTCAAAAACAAAATAATCATGACCATGCCAGGCTGTATGTCTTTTTGCTTTTGTTTTTTCGGATTTAACTATAAACATTCAATAGTTAAAAAACAATTTAGGTTTTAGACAGAAGACAATGTTCCACATCCTTGCTAATTGGAAACTATTAGAAGATGAAACCACTGTACAGGAAGAAATGTTTTTATATATAAAATATTAAATAACATAAGTTTGCTTTTCACACTTTAAATCTCAGTTCTTTATTTAGCATCCCTAAAGGAATTGCATTGGTTTATGCAGTATTTAGAAAAAAAGGCTGCACTTTGTGAGATTTAAAAATACACAAATACAATTTTAAAGAAACAAACTTTAATCATTTGTCTTTGACGGCTGAGATCACACAGTGACAGAATTTACTCAAACGCAAATTCATTTATTTTAGAAGAAATAAACCAAAATTTGTATACTCCATAATCTGAAAGTAACACCCCCACGAACACCAATAAACTGTATAATACTAATCCAGTAAATGCTATTAAAGGGAAACTGTGGTCCTCTGTTTTTTATCTGTCTTATGGAGGCAGCCAGTGATTCCTCCAAAGTGGGCAGATCTACGTAACTTATGTTTGTAGTCTATGGAGATGTTCACCAATCAGAATGGTTCTGCATAATAACTTCCATGTGGCAAGTTTTTCTGACTTTTAAAGATTTTAGCCCCATGGCAAAATAGATCTTTGTCCATTTATAATTAATATCAGTTAACAAGCAGAAATAAGATTTGACATTAACCCTTTCCCCATCTGCAGCCATATATGGATTCAATTTATTATTTTAGCTGGGTGTGTATTAAAGGACAACTGTGGTCTCCAAACAAGTTAGGGTTAAATAAAAGCCTGCAGTATTTCCTTTATAATAAGCCAACAATCACATCTCTGGCTGAAGCCTGGGAGAAATTACATAGGGGTGAATGTTCAAACTTCCTGATTCCAGTAGGTTGAATGACATCACCTGACCTCTGCCCCACCCCTCCACCCTGGTGTTGAAGCATGCTCAGTTAAGACTTAATACTGGGGAAATCAGAAAGTACCTGGGGAAAAAATTGACAGTTGAGAAGGGGAGCCTATTAATGCAGACAGAGGCTGGTCACATGGCTGAAAACAGGAAGTGATCAACCAGGAAGTAATATTTCTGAACCTTTCCAGCAATAACTTCTCACAAATTTTATCTGGAGATATGATTTAAGTTTTATTTTGAAGATATGATGTAAAGCTTTTTATATAATTCTTACTAGTTTGGAAGAATTTGAGACCACAGTTACCACAGTTTAATAGCATATTTATCTATATAAATACACATAACACAGTGATTTGGCATTCGCTAGTGGGTCGCTAGTAATATCAGAATTTGTGCCATGACTTGCTTAAATCAATAGGAAAAAAATATAATCTGGTAATTTAAGGGACTTATTTAAAAATCTGTGGTATCGCAAATTTGCGATGACCGCGCCAATAAATGTACGAACGTTTGTGCATACAATACCATGTGGTACCAAAGTACTGCAATGGTATTGTATGGGCCAGCCTAAATCTACGATCACAGCAACAAGCATAGGCGCAGTATCACAAACTATGATCCCGCGCCTTTATAAATATGGCCCACAGTATTATAAGGAGGGCTGCACTTATTGCAAATGGGTTGCTTTTTCTCTATATGTATTTTGACTCTATGTGTATTCTGACTCATGAATTTCTAATGCTGCCTTTTATTACACTGTTGTTCTCTCTAAAACATTCAGGGAGATGTTATAATAGCTCTTATCATTAAAAATGGTGCTAATTATGCCCAAACCTATCAGATCTTATTTAACATTTGAAACCTAACATCTGATTGGTTGGGGCAAACAATTTTTAACGATAAGAACTTTTATTACATCTCTCTGAATGCTGGAAGTAGATTTCAATTATTTGTTCAGTAGTGTAATAAATATGTAGTTTTTAGCTTGAGATAGATAATCTTACATTTCGGGGGGGGGGGGGGGTATTTTTATCTCTTTAAATACATCACAAATACATGTACTTTCAAGAAAGAAAAAAGGGAATATTTACTAATTTCCATGACCATAATATGCCCAGCCAATGATTTATTTGTGCATAAATTCTTTCAAAGTAGTGACTTCCAGTTTGCATGGCCCCTGATATTGTTCATTATGGTTGCTAGGATGATTCAGTTGCTCCATAGAGATCTGAGCATGTTAGTCCAATCCAATAGCCAATCAATAGAAATTACTGTTGGGTACATTTCAAGAAGTAGGCATCCTGTGAAAAAGGCAGCTCACTACTGACCACAGCAAAGCATAACAAAAGATATGAAAACCACAGATTTTTCAGAGATGAATACAATATGTAGAATACGTATATATGTGTGTGTATGTAATACAGATAAATCATTTAAGTAACAATGATTTTATGTTTCGCTGAACTTAAAACCACATCTTTTTCATTTTGTCCCAACAGTCCAAATTTAAAATGGTTATTGCTGTTTTAAAGGACCATTATACATTTGTAAAAAAATACCAGATTGTTCTGGTGACTGGGAGAGTTTATTGCCTTCTGTCAGCTCCTCAACTTTACCCATATCAGTGCATGTGCAGGAGGGTAAAAAGCCAGAAAAAAGACTAGGGGCACACAACTAAAAGTTAATGGACCAAACTTAACAGCTGATAGTTTAAGAATGGAATGTAGAATACACTCCTACTCTCCCTTTTAACATAAACCAGTACAAGCAGCATGTTTCTTCAGTGTTTTGCCTTAGAGAATATCACCATGGCCAATGCATTGTGGAGATTTGCTTTTGTGTCTTTGTCAACTATAGTTATATTGTAGTTATATCCGAACAATACCATTTCAACATGCGTCTGACAGTTTCAGCAGTCAAAACCAAGTTTAAAAATGTAGTTTTAGGGGAATTGGGTCTCAACTATCTAAATTCCACATTGACACTTTGTTCTGCGAACCTGCTGGAGAAACAAAACCTGGGTTTTATATCATTGAAATAAATCATTAATTAACAGATTTTAGACATCCTTTTGGCAGCATTGCCTCCATTCGCTGTCAGGTTAATATAATGCACCCACGATTGGCTCTTGGTGATTTGTAACAGACACCTATAATCAATTTACTTGCCACAGTTTAACCCATAATGCTTAATCATGTATCCCTTTAGTTATCATATTCAAATTAAATGTAACTGAAAAAATAATGGTTAATCTTTATACATATCCTTAGTCCTTTTTCATTTTCCTGTTTCTTTTAGCTTTGTTTTTGACATGTCAAATTCATTATACTTGTAATAGAAACAGAGCTACCAAGGCACTAATCACCTTATAATTAGCAGAGTATAATCACATGGGGTGCACCAACCACTAAAGTGATATATTCTCAACAAGAAAAACAGGCCGTGGAAAAGAGGGCACACCCAAATTTGCTATTATATCGTTAAAATATCCTTTATTAGTGAAGATTATGGGATATATATTAAAGTGCGCAAAATAGTTAAAAACACACCCTGTTAAACCCCAAACATCATAATCATCAACAATATTGTAAGTTGGTATCAAGTATATATAAGCACATTATCATAACAGCGTAGTATACCGGTATACTGTCACAGCCACACACATTCACACTCATAGGAGATATAATCACTTCAAATATTAACCCAATGAGGTATATGCATAGAAACCTACCACTCATAATAAACAGTAATTGATATAAATAGACAAGGTAGGGCTACATTGCCCAGTGGCAAAGCATACATTGATCAAACCAAAGGTCTCACTAACCAGATACCAAAATGATGTTAGGAACATGGGCTAATTAAAAACACCGGACGCGTTTCGTCAGCATGGTCGGACTTTCTCAACGGCAAATGTAAACCCATTTGCACGCACCTTAAATACCCATCAGAGCAGGCTGCTAAGGAAGTAGAGGAAGTGACGTCATGCTTAATCTCTCGAGACTTCAGAACATCTCTCTAGGTACCTTACTTCCGCCCACAGTGAAAGGACCTCTCGCCATCTTGGATAAGGGCAAAACCAATACCTGCCCAGTATAATAAGCCAATGTATCATCAGGGGTATATATGTTACAACATAGTATTCTATTCAAAGCAGTAAATAAGTATGTCAAAAGGGTAAAGGGTAAATAAGTATGTCAAACGGGGGGAGTACATAGAGCTATAATATCATATAAGCTGTTCATTCAGCGTGATAAAGATAAACATTAAGGGTGCACGATACAACCATAAGGGCCATGTCCCCCTAGTGACATCTCACAATACATCCATAAGGGCATATGTCCCCCTTGTGACATTTCAAAATATCCCCCTGGCCATATTATCCTAGTAACATATATGAAATAAAGACCATAAGAAGCTGATGACTTATATGCAAACAGATCAAAGCAGGGCCAAAAATATAAAATAACTTATATGAGAACTGGGCAGAGCTACTAGTACCAATTCCGCATTACAGAAGGGTACACTGCGCTACAGTGTTTTTAATTAGCCCCTGTTCCTAACATCATTTTGGTATCTGGTTAGTGAGACCTTTGGTTTGAACAATGTATGCTTTGCCACTGGGTAATGTAGCCTTACCCTGTCTATTTATAACAATTACTGTTTATTATGAGTGGTAGGTTTCTATGTATATACTCATTGGGTTAATATTTGAAGTGATTATATCTCCTATGAGTGTGAATGTGTGTGGCTGTGATAGTATACCGGTATACTACGCTGTTATGATAATGTGCTGATATATACTTGATACCAACTTACAATATTGTTGATGATTATGATGTTTGGGTTTAACAGGGTGTGTTTTTAACTATTTTTGTGCACTTTAATATATATCCCATAATCTGCACTAATAAAGGATATTTTACTGATATAATAGCAAATTTGGGTGTGCCCTCTTTTCCACGGCCTGTTTTTCTTGTTGAGAATAAATTCATTATACTTGAAAGTTGTTAGTTCTTATACTCCAACTTTTACATCTACACATTTGTAAACATACAAAGCTATGCACACAGGTCATAAAAAGATTGTTTGGAATGATCATTAGATGCTTGGTCCAGTGATCATTTATATGATGATCTCCCTACATCTAAGCAGCCTGTCCTGTTCTAGGCAAAGGGAATTGACCTGGAAACCTCACGAGGCACTGGAGAACAAATGGCATCACTCCCTGATATTGTTTAGCCATCTGGCTTGACCAGTCAATGTCAGGGGGGCCTTGTACTAATGCCACATTTTTAGCAAATGCGATTGTTTATCAGCCACTTTATTTAGCAGACAATTATCTAGTGTGTATGTGGGCATTAAAACTACTACTGTTAAGAATTTTTATACTTTTGATTGTACCCTTTCCTTATTCTTTGTTGCCACTCCCCCATTCTCATTTATCATACTGTAATTACACTCCATTTTATTAATGTGCTATATATTCTAATGATGTTCTTTATCCCCCTCCACCCCGTACCTTGTTTAAAATCTCTTTCTACCCTAGAAATCTCCACTGGTATTGATAGAAATTTAATACAAAACACGTGGTATATATCAGATATTTCATTGTCGTTTTTAATTTCAGTACAAGGTTATTGCTGCTATGATGTGTTTGGAAAATAACTACAGTAATTACATTGTTTGGCCTCCTGGCTTTTAAATATTACATCCTTTAGACTTAAAGTGCATTCCTCTCTCATATTCCTCAGTCTTCTTTAGTTCCATGGGGATGCAGCATTTGTGAAGGAATCAATTATCCATTTGTCAGTCAGGGAAGCTTTACAAATTATACATTAGTGGATTGATTTCTCAAGTTCACCATCAGGGGAAGCATAATATAAGCCGGGATGGTGATGAGTGTCCAGGGAGGAGAAGTTCCCACAAAAGAACACAATTAAAAGAGGCTCCCTGAATGAATCTTAAATCTGTTCCTAATTGAAGAGCTGACAAAATCTATACTAAGTATATTTATTTCCAGAGTTTTACATTAGGTAATTGAATATTGCACAAGGTGGATTTTTTACATGTTAAAACTTTCCTATATCTTTGTTTCAAACGGAAAATAAACAAAATGGCATGGATTAGCTTGACCTTAAATATGACCTGAATCAAAGTTATTGCTTGTGTTTGGTTATATATTTATTTCTGCTTATATTCTTTACTTTAGTCCGACTATACATTTTTATCTTTTCCCATGTCAGTGCCGTATGACAAACAATTTTATGTAGGGATTGTCACTATTGACAATTAAGATAAATTTACCCTCATTTACGGAGAGCAGCAGCCCCTTTCAAGCCACACTTACTAATTTGAGTGAGACTTTAACCCCTAGCTTGCGGCAGGAGCCAATCAGCTGCTTGTGAAAAGCATTCTTTAGAAGTGAGTAGTCAATGCCAGCTGATAGCCGGTGTTTAATACTCAAGTCAGTGGATATTTGATAATCAAATTTGATAAACTGATGATCATTTTTAAAATGTTAAGCCTCTGACATTCAGTGGTACTGTGGCCCATAATTGCCTCTATGAGTGGCCAATTTAATTTGGCCAAACGTGGCTGTGCGAATCAAAATGGGATGCTGGGTTGCTTCTCTGATGGCAAATGTTTGCCTTCTGACTGAGCTATTTAACAGTTTTTTCAACTATATTTTTTGACCTCAATAGATTTATTTGGAAAGCATCTCTCTTTGAGTTATTGCTATAAAATGATCCAAATTTTTTCACTTCGCACACCTTGTATTTTGAATCTAATATGGTGCTGTTCTCTCTAAAACTGCTAACCACTAGCAGTGTAAATATATTCCAATGTATGAAAGGTGGGGAGACGCACTCTTAGGAGATATAAACTTTTTATTGTGACAAACTGTGCACAACGCTTCAGGGTTTCCCCCTTCCTTAGGTGCTTATAAAATGACCATTGAAAACACGGGGTCAATGTCTTGACCTGTCCCGGTCATCTTTGACAAGTTTTGTTACATACATACATAATAAATAGATAGACAGATGATTATACAACAGAATGGTTATATGATAACTACAGAATCAAATACTTGGATGTAAAAGAATGCCTTAAAGATTTCATAATTTATATTATATATATTGTACATATTTTATTTGCTATTCATTTAACGTTTCCTTAATTTTCTATTATCACTTATTATAACTTAACAGAGCTCTGTGAAAATCAATCAGATAAGCCTGGATGAAAGTGGTGAACATGTGGGGATTTGCTCTGAGGATGGCAAGGTAAACTTTTTCTAAACATTTTTTCATTTATTGTTAGGAGTTTTACCATGTAATAAATAGTGATAAATTATACTTTAACAGTATTCTATTAGAATAATTGCAATTTGCAAACTTGTTGATAAACTTTTTTTGTTAATGGCAGTCCAAAAAAGTATCAGGGCTTGCACTTTTACATGCTTTAAAAACCCATATTCTAGAGGCCCATTTTATCACAAACTCCGGAACATCATATGCAAGTTAGTAAAAACACAATTCTGAGATTCTTTAAGGATTTTGCAGTGTCCTCTGTCACTTTTTATTTTTTTCCAATGATTGGGCTGACCTACGGTATTATACATATATCCCAGGAATTTCATCTTCTTTGATATTCCTGCTGATTATGGTCTTACTTGTATGTTGCTGGGATGGCAAAATCTTAATTCAGCTTTGGTACAAAAGAATGCAGATGACAAGAAACATAGGGGGTTCTTTGTATTATGTAGTAAAATCTGCTTATTTTTCAGAAATTCCAAATGGGAGAAATACATTTAATTTTTTTACCCTTAATTTGAAAGCTTTCTTCCCTAGGACACCCATGCATTGTAAGATACTATTCCAGTGAGTTGCATTTACAGTGGGTTATTTTACTATGAAGGCTTCTATGTTGTTGACAGTACATGTCTCCTTCCATGTAGTCCTTAAACCACCTTGAAAGCATGTGCACCAAGTGGCCACGCACCCTGACCCCATCTTTACAGTTGTCTGCACACCAATAAGATCTTTATAAGACTTTAAAGCCTGTTGTTACACTTTTAGTTTATTTTTTGGTCAGAGTGGCACAAAACAAAGAATATCTACCAGAAACTACTACAACCATCTACTTTTACTGGGAGGTTTTAGTTTGTTTTTTTTGCAAAAGCTAAATTGTCTAAATACACTTTCAATTTGTCTGTTCTGATGGGTTTGTGGACTAATGCGCTACTTTTAGAAATACACAATTCATGAGGTTTGAATCCTAGATTTACTAATCGCATTTTAATTTTATTTCTGCCATCCATGCTGGTTAAAAAAAACTGCAAAGTTACTTTTCTTTTTTTGTATGAAAAGCAAACGTATGTATAATTGTTAGGGTCAGGGATGTTGTGTCTGAGAGAAGCAGGATGTCTATGCTGTACCATGATTGTTTGCCTACATGTTAAGAAGCATACAACATACACTTGGACTCCTACCCACACAAAAATGGATTATGAGAGCTGACCTCTATAACTTACAGGTCAATACAATAGATAAACCAACAACCACTAAAAAGGGAGGAGTGTTGAAACCAAGCCACAAAAAAAATAAAATATATAATTTTTAATGTGCTCTATTGTGACAATGTGGTCTGGTGACTTTAGCTCCCATTAAAGAAAGTTCTTGGGTTAAATGTCTTTTTCTGATTATGTTCCTTCTGGTTTTCTGATTTTTTATCTAGGCTTGATTTTGATGCAAATATTGCCATTTGTAACCTTTACATTTTTCCTGAACTGTTTTCTTATTCCTAAAATCCATCTATTAGGCCCCTAGTTATTACCTTTACTTCTTTTTTTTATGCTCATCTCAAAAGTATTATGCTGTACCAAATGTATATACACAGAAGTACAATGTAACATGGGAGACAGGATCTTGAAAGAGAAATGTGGTCCAAAAGAACTGGTATAATGGACTCTATGAGAAGAGGGGGTTTCCCTCTCTTTTTTCCAGAAAGAAAGGTTCTTCTGCACTTGCATGGAAATGCTAGAATGACAAGCACTTGTAGAAGGTCTAGTTTTTAGGGACAGATTTATATTTTATAAACCTAAAGGGACACACAAGTGATTAAATATATTTTTCTTTCAGTATAGTGCTCATCGTTTAGAGAAAGTGCACTGGGAGAGATTCAATCAAATTCACCATGTGCTTGTGGTCGACAGTTAATGTATTTTGAAATAAGCATGAATGCATAGTAAGGTAGATAATACAGAAAAACAGCTGTCAATGGCACAATCCAAATGTCAGGAGCAGATTTTGCTATCTCCGGATGCGGCACTTATTTACTACCTCCACGAGTGCTCAGAAATTCCATAAAGTGGGCAAAACCTTTTCAATCATTCAATTTAGCACTTTCACACACACACACACACACACACACACACACACACACACACACACACAAACACCCACACACACACACACACACACACACACACACACACACACACACACACACACACACTCTCTCTCTCTCTCTCTCTCTCTCTCTCTCTCTCTCTCTCTCTCTCTCTCTCTCTATCATTTTTATGATCATAAAAACATTTTATTATTGTGTGTACATTTTTTAATTATTAGCATGAAACAACATAAGGAGACTATCTTTACAGTAAAATATCTATCCAGGTGTTAACAATTCAGTCCACCAGATTGTGATGGAAGCTGAAATGTAGTGAGCAACTGCTCTCAATCTATATTCCCATTATTATTGGAGCTGCTCACCTCTCTCTCCTATCCCTCTGATTATAACCAAGTATATTTTTCCACAAATGTGCCTCAGGAAAAGTAATTACAAGGATGTCAATATTGTTATTTGTATTAACCTGATTAACAGCCATGGGGAAATATAGTAAGGATTGTGGAATAAGGAGGGGTTATATCTTGTGTGAATTATTATAGTGATATGCTCAACATTTCACTGCCCAGCTCAAAGTGTGCTGAAGACAGTAGACTCACGCCTCAATGTTATAAATCTAGAAAATTGGATTTCTGTGGTCCTAAGGTTCTCAGTCTCACATTAAGACACTGGCAAACACTTATGTGTATGTTTCTGTGAATTATTGAGACTTTTGATGAGCAATTGTAGTTTATCAGCCCATTAAAGTATCTTGCGACAGCCACATTAAATAGATGTAAAATCAATATATGTACAGCCCTGCTTCCGGAAAAAAATGGTGTCTACTTCTGTGACTGGAGCACATTCATCATCAGAGCTATATAACTAACAATTATCAGTGCTTCCAGGGAATCTTGGACTGTAATATTTCAGGGATTTTAGTGACTGATTTTCCCCTTATAAAGGTGCCTTTTAACACTTTTTTTTTTACTGGACTTGAAAACGCAAGACCAGGTTAGTTTTATAGATTTCTTCATTAAGTTGTTCATAGGAAAACAAAATATTAAAGGGCATGTCCACCCCCAAAACTAAAATTTAACCCCTTACTGGCCACATCAAGTAGTTTAAACAATCCTTACCTACATTCCTGCTCAAAATCCCCTCTGTGCCCCTCCAAAGTCCAGGAAACTGCTGCGTAGGAGCAGTGTGTGACTCTTGCTGTGCCTGAGACTTCCTCAACCTCATCAGGTTGAGGCATGCTCAGTGCAGCCCTCCCTGCCTCTCAGCCAATCACGGACGCGGCTGCGGTCCCGCCCCTGCTTTCAATTCATGCAGCAGAGGGCCTGAACACTGCAGCGGAGAGAGAGGGCAGGTAAGTAAGAATCGGGGGACTTTCTAACAATTATATTAATGCGGTTGGGGCTGGGGGAGCATGCCCTACCACATATCAAAAGTTACATTTCGGGGTGGACATGCCCTTTAAAGGTAATGTAAGCAATGGGAAATTGTTCATTCTGTCTACCCAATAAGTTTACGTTAACCCTATGGTTTTTACATTCAGCAAAAAAATGGCAGATTACATAAGTCATTAGGTTAAGCATTTATACACATATGTATACAGTGTGTGTGTGTCTGCTGTAAAACTAAATGCAAGTTATCCTTTTCTTTTATAAATAATTTGGATCATGTTTGCAGGCTAGTAGGAGACTTGTATCTACTGGTTTGTGCAGAACATGATCAGGAATATAATAGTAATATAATATAACAATATAACATTGTAGCATTTTGCTTGAAACATGGTTTCAGAAGACTCTGTTCATTTGTGAAGGCCAAACAATTGATCCCAGTCAGCATTGTCCATTGTCAATATGTTGTTTTATTAATCATAACCTGCTTACTATCACATGCATGGTTGGTCTGAAAAGGTGTTACATTTCTAAAGACTAGTTTAAGGGATGTACTTACCTCCATCAGTTCATAACGGTGGTATAAATCGGCTAAAATACATTTAGATGAAATAAAAACCAAACAATTGCATTCGCTGTTTATTGTACATGTGTAGGCCCAACTTTTTTTTACTGAAATAACGAATAGCAAGGGTGGCACTCCAAATAGTAACTTTATTAATACAGACCACACGACATCTCACAACGTTTCGGGGGGTAATAAACGTGCCCCCTTCCTCAGGTGATGTATTAATAAAGTTACTATTTGGAGTGCCACCCTTGCTTTTCGTTATTTCAGTATATAATATCCATTAAGGGTTGGATTACTTTGAGGAGTGAGCACCCACACTTGGTGCGAGTGCAGAGGATTTTTGTATTACTTTGTGGACCAACTTTTTATTACCATCTACAAAATATACTTAAGATATATTTTTTTATTGGTTTAAAAGGGCAAGTCCAACCCCAAAATGAAAACTTACATACAAGTAAATCACCCCCAAAACCTTAAAGGTAATAGTTTGAAATCTGAAATATATAAGTCTAACCTGAAATCCTGCACAATGTCTTGTTTCCCCTTCCTGGTTCTTCCAGTTAGCAACTGTCAGTTATGGATTTGACAGTTGACATCACAGCCTATGACGGAATGTTAATTCCCTGTCTGCCTCTTCTGAGCATGCCCAGGCTCAGTACAGGCTCAATACAGGTTTCTAAATTGCTCAGTTTCCATGAGGCATCAAGAAGCATAGCAGGCATACAGTAATGGATTCATAGGACAAAGTATGATATATCAACATATTTTAAAGAGGCCATTCTTTCTAAAAGATGTTCTTATGAGGGTGTAGTTGTCCTTTAAGAGGACAAATGCCTGTTAAAGGACAACTCCACCCACATAAGAACATCTTTTAGAAAGAACGGCCTCTTTAAAATATATCATACTTTGTCATATGAATTCATTACTGTATGCCTGCTATGCTTCTGGATGCCTCATGGAAACTGAGCAATTTAGAAACCTGTACTGAGCAGGTACTGAGCCTGGGCATGCTCAGAAGAGGCAGATAGGGGATTCACATTCAGTCATTGGCTATGATGTCAACTGTCAAATCTATAACTGACAGTTACTAACTGGAAGAACCAGGAAGCAGAAACAGGGAAACAGGACATTGTGCAGGATTTCAGGTTAGACTTATATATTTCAGATTTCAAACTATTACCGTTTAGGGTTTTGGGGGGTGATTTACCTGTATATAAGTTTTCATTTTAGGGCTGGACTTGCCCTTTAAACAAGAGAACGTTACATAAGAATACATGGAAGTCATATAGACATAGGGAAAATATATTCTGCTCTTCTATATCTGATGCAACATCATACCATAACACAAATATATCATTAAACTAATGAGAAACACTTGCACAATATAAGAGCTGTGTTGGGAACTAAACATGAAATAGGATCTGGATCTTAAGGCTCATGCACACGTACTATTTTACACCCGACTAACGACTCCCGATCACAAGATACGCAGGCAACAAACGGCCGTTACACACGGACGATCGCACATTGTACATGGCAGACAGTTGGTGTCGAACCCCCCCAACTGTCTGCCATGTGCAATGCTGTTTTGACACCTTACTCTGGGCGTTCCTTTAACACCTCTTAGCCACTATCCAATCACGCCCTTAACACTTGGCTGTGATATGCTAATTGGGATTTTCCAGGGTACATAATTGCCAAAGATTCTTGTACAAGTCATTCTGAATTGAGAAAGCCAGTCGGATGACGGAAACAGGACATTGTGCAGGATTTCAGGTTAGACTTATATATTTCAGATTTCAAACTATTACCGTTTAGGGTTTTGGGGGGTGATTTACCTGTATATAAGTTTTCATTTTAGGGCTGGACTTGCCCTTTAAACAAGAGAACGTTACATAAGAATACATGGAAGTCATATAGACATAGGGAAAATATATTCTGCTCTTCTATATCTGATGCAACATCATACCATAACACAAATATATCATTAAACTAATGAGAAACACTTGCACAATATAAGAGCTGTGTTGGGAACTGAACATGAAATAGGATCTGGATCTTAAGGCTCATGCACACGTACTATTTTACACCCGACAAACGACTCCCGATCACAAGATACGCAGGCAACAAACGGCCGTTACACACGGACGATCGCACATTGTACATGGCAGACAGTTGGTGTCGAACCCCCCCAACTGTCTGCCATGTGCAATGCTGTTTTGACACCTTACTCTGGGCGTTCCTTTAACACCTCTTAGCCACTATCCAATCACGCCCTTAACACTTGGCTGTGATATGCTAATTGGGATTTTCCAGGGTACATAATTGCCAAAGATTCTTGTACAAGTCATTTTGAATTGAGAAAGCCAGTCGGATGTAGTCTTCAAGAACTACATTTCAAGTCCAGTTGATCTAATTGAATACAACAGATATACCATGACCTGGATGAATGAGAACCTTCACAAGTATAAAGAAACATGCACATTTATATACCCTAAAAGGATCTACATGCCGGCAGGGGAAAAGTGTACCATAGTAAGGAAAAAATCTATTAATATAAATGTATAAACAATAAATAAAACATAAACCTAAACCAGCAATATATAGATATAAGCTAATACACAATAGTTCTGATACTGAGTGTCTGGTAACTGTCCCAATCCTGTGGGGATGATCCAGATTGGAAGTCTATAGAGATACTTTAACAAGTCTGTATGTATAAATGTGCAGAGAGCAAGATACAATGTTACCTGCCAATTAGCAATGACAACAAATTGTTGATCGGAATGTTAATAGAACAAATAGTATTCCCTATTGTAAAGTGTCAGTTTATCCGGGCTCCAAATATAAACACAATGTATATCACCAGTAGTTGAGGTTTGTACCGTGTTAGCCATTAGTAAGAGAAGAGAAGTAGAGCTGTGATACTTTTTATTGGCTAACTAAATAAAAAATTAAGCAAGCTTTTGGGAGTCTTAAGCCCCCTTCATCAGGCTGGATGTTACAAAAGAAACTGAGAAATCACAAACTTATATACACATAGGGACAGTTTACATCAAACACATTGAACAGGTGACCAGGTACAGATACAGACTCAGAAGGGAGGGGGGGTTCCTCCTTTAGCAGTTAGTCTTCCTGACTTTTGTCTATTTCCAATGGATGGCTTCAGGCTGCGTGCATTGCTGTATTGCGGTCCTCCCATTTGGTACCTATAACGAGGTTGCAGACTCTGTATAGCCCCAAACTGACCACCTTGTGGTTTCACTGTAGTGAGACATGTCCTACGCATTTCTGCTTGATGCCTTAACCCGTTAAGTCCTTTAAACTCCTAGGTCAATCCTGAGGCCTTTTCAGAACAACTATAAAATGGTCTTGGCTTATTCTGTCTTTCAGTTTTTTCCAAAACGTTCTTTTCCCCGTGTGAACCGGATGTTTATCCACTCCAAAACAGTTAACCTTCAAACAGTGCCACATGCTTTATATCCATTTTTAGCTCTCCGAAGTTGTGTGGTGTTCTGTCAGCAGACCAAATAGTTACACATTCAAACATTTTTGATGTATAAAACTTATTTGTTGTTTTTTTTTAAATAGGTGCAAGTTGTGGGACTTTACTCCAGAGAAGGATTGCACGAGATCTTCGATTGTCCTATTAAAGTAAATATTTTGTCCACTTTTTTGAGTACCAAACTAATTGAACTTACCAGATGTATGAAACCCTAGTCTTAAAATTTTGTTTAATATTGTCACATTACATTACAAAATCTAATACCCTTTTCATTTTAAAAAGCTGTTATTGTTCTATATAATAAGACAGGACAAGGTATTTCAGCTAAGAGTTATAATAATTATTATTATTATTTATTTTTTTTTACCTCAAAAGGCTTCATTTTGAAAGAGTAGTACTTGCATAATCTTGCCATCTTTCCATTGTATCGTGAAAGGTACCACACATGCCAGAAGAGGGCTACCCACTCTCTGTGTAGAGTCAGAGATCCATGCATTTTGATGGATTAAATGGCCATGCATTGTGGATTTATTTAAACCTAGTATCCCAAGTTTTTCTTTTTCCAGTTCATCCATATGAAAAAGCAAATTATCATTATTATTATTATTATTATTTGTACATCTTGTGCTCAGTCAGCAGTATAACCATGTTAGACTCCCCAATACCCAAATTTAATTAAATTACTTAACAGATACTGCAAAATATTTGATTCTTATTAAATTCAAATAAACTAATCCTTGTCTTTTAATGAAGTTAACAGAGTTATAATCCCACCATTTGCTGTAAGGCTGGGTACACACGGGCAGATTTTCAACCTATTTGCAACCTATTTGTAGGTTGCAATCGATGTCGGACGCCCGTTTATCCAGATCAGATGAACGGGTGATCAGAGATGTTGGTAGATCACGGACTGACAGTCATTTGTCCTGGCTGAGCACTCGCTAGTAGCGAATGCTTGGCCGCGACAAAAAGTCCCTTTGTGTGTTCCCACCTTAAGGTACATGGCAATCACAAAGGCCATCAGGGAGATTCAGCATCATTAAAATAACTGCAAAATCCACACAACCCATTGTAATAGTGGGCTGACTTTTGTTTTGCAGTTATTTTATGGGGGCTGCACCATTTCCAAAAGTTTTTTCTTATCAATAATATTTCCTTTGCATCATTGGGCATCACTAGTGATATTTAAACCGATCATATCAGGTGGTAGTTCCATATGTTATGGTTAGTCAAAAAAACAAACAAATAATAACAGCATGTTTTCTTTAACTTGGTTTCCATATTTTTAATGTTATGATAAAGAATTTTCCAAATTTTGGGGGATTAATCACAAATGTATAAAAATATGTGTTTTTTTCCATTGATCTGGGTTCTCTAAGTATGGTAGGTAGAAAACTACACTAGTCTAAAAGTTACTTAATGTGATTGAATGCATTTCAAATAAATATAAAAAAATTAAAACATATTAGGGATAGCAAGGTAGCATGGGAATGCAATAAAATCATGTTCATCCTCAGATAGTTGAGTTGTTTTTCTTTTGTAGAAATATACAGTATTATTCTAAATATTCTAAAGGATACTTGGATATAAAGGAGTTTGGATGCCCAATCTGTGATTACCTGCCGTCAGTTCCTTCTTAGAAAAAGTATACTGAATAACTATATGTATTAGCAATGGAATTTTAACAATACAAGTAGTAGATATAAAAACTCTCGGTATAAAGTTTAGATTTAAAGCATAATTGAAGTCTTCTAAAATAGGCTTAGAAAGAACCTTTACTTACTTGTGTAGTCTTGCTTTATATCCTGCTGTTAAAACAGCAATAAACCTTAATAGTGTTCCATAAATATCTGCTACTCAATAATAATAAAAATGTTAATATAGTTGATATCTTTTTTTACTCATTACAAGAACTGCTGCAGAGAACATTAAATAGGTTTTTGTATTAGACATAATATATTGTAATTGGAAGCTTTTTGTGATCTAAACCTCAGAAAATCCATGTAGATCCAGTAATATTTTGTATCAAATGATTGCTAAGTGTTTATTCATAGGTTTGCTGCAGCCTGCCTATCAATCTCTGAGCCTTTTGACAATCAAATACAACTTCCAGAATCCTCTAGCAGACACATCCAGAGATAAGACAAGACAGGAACTGTTGCCAGCATTCAAAATAAAACTTTCTGTCTGAGGGTTTTGGGAATTAAAGTTCAGGAACTAAAAAAAGTAAAGGATTCATTTGACCATGTGGAACTACTGAATTCGAGATGATCAAAAAGAAATATATTGCCAAAACTCATAAAAAAAACATTTTTAAAAAGATATATAAATTAGTCTTCGGGACAGAATCCTTTTATATTATCTCGTGTCATGTTTATTAACATATATTTGAAATAAAACGGAGATAACTGGAATCTTTAAATCAAGTGTTGTAAAAAGCAAAAATAAATGTTCTACAACAAGCATCTGTAACAAAAAGAAAAGGTGAATTTAATTAGAGAAAACGGTACTCATTTGCAGCTAATGGTGTTTAAACTTTTTTATTACTTTGACACGGTGGCCCAATTCTCTGCTTGTTTCAATATAAGTTCCTGAACATGGACACTTGTCTTCCAAACCAAACGTAAATATGGCTTGGCAGCAAACAGTTGTTTGTATATTTTAGCAAATGGTATCTATTTTTCCATTTCACTTCACGACAAAATGCACAGTGTAATTTCAAATATTATAGCTACTGGTATCGTTCTGGTTCTATTGATAATCGGAGCAAATACATTGTGTAGTTAGCACTTCAGTTCTCAAAAGGCAGCAGATATAAACGAACAGATAAACATCAACTGATTTCATGTCATTTTCTTCTACTCTAAAATCATCGTAATAAACTCAGTGTGTTTTCTGCAAATACTGAGATCTTCTTTTCAAACAGAAAATATATGTCTACCTTTGAATTGACCACAAAATCTTTTTCTCCTTATGTTTGCTGCCTACACTAATATCTGTTATCTGAATAGCACTTTTGCCAGAAGGAATTATGAGGCTCTAACTGCCATTCTATAATTATGAGGGGGTCATGCTTCCTGTCTGTATTTTCAAATTAGGCTTTCATTTTTTTATGCACTATGAACAGTATCAGCATCTTAATGCATTCTCTTTTGCCTTGTAGATTGTAGCTGTTCACCCACAGTTTGGAAAGTCTAACTGTAAGCAGTTTGTGACAGGTGGAAATAAGGTAAGGTCTGAGTGTGATTGTTTCTGATCTTCTTGTTGTTTTCCAAAGTTGACTTTAAAGATGGCAACCAATTTATCAATCTTATATACTAACCTAGGACTGTAAATATTCACCAACGCTGGCCGCATTTGCTCCAGCGGCATGTCATTCAACCGCCTCCCACAATGAGCACAAGCCACCACCGTTGCCATGGTGAAATCTTGGAGGTGCGCACGTGGGGGGATACGTGTGGTGGGGTGCGTCCACCGCAGGGTTTGTTAAAGTAATATATTTCACTGCCTTTTTCAATTCACCCAGATTTTTATACTCTGTATGCAGAATTCAGAGAGTGTGTATTTAAAGAGAAAATGGGGTCTCCAAACAAGTAAGGGTCATTTAAAATGAACACAAACAAACGGAACTATGCAACGTGGATAAAAACTCTGGGTTCTCCTGTAGTAGAAAATCAGTCTTTATGAAAATCACATACAAGTACAATAAAAACAAAATCGATCACTCCTGACGCATTTCGTGTCTTATACACATCATCAGAGGCATAATGTGGGTGTGTTTCACTTCCTTTTTATAGATGTTCCCACCCCTTTGATTACACAGTATAACAGGTAAAGTTAAGCAACCATAACATTAGTCACACAAACTTGGTAACACATACACTATATACAAAGTTAATATCAAATCATTAATCTGGAGACTTCCTCTTAACAGCAACTGAAACAACATACAAAATATGGAGAGAAATTATTAAAAAACATAATCTCAACACTGCCCTGATACAATACACAAATATAAATAGTCTACAATACTGCATCCCCAATTTAAATCTCAAAGAATGGAATAGATTAGGCACAATTTATATATCAGACCTAATAAATAAAAACAATATAATATCATTCCTAGAACTACAAAACAAATACCATATTCCCACATCAGAATGGCTACAATATCATCAAATAATAAATTTTCTCAAAAAACATGTAAAGGTAAAAGACATTAAAAAAAACCCAAATAATAGACCTAATTACTGAACCAAACAATGTGAAAAAATCCATTTCCAAATGCTACCAACTAATTCACCATAAAAACGAATTTACCCTCCTACCATGTATGGAAAAATGGGAACAGGAACTACAAAGAAATATAGACCAAAACCAATGGAAAGAAGCTATGAATATCCCATTCAAACTGACAAGATCATTATCCCTAAGGGAATCAGACAGGAAAATTCTGTATAGATTTCACACCATATACCATCTCTAAATGGCAACATTCATATTCTCCTACATGCTCGAGAAACTGTACGGCAATAGGAACCTATGAACATATATGGTGGTCCTATCACCAAATCAGTAAATGTTGGCACAAACTTTTCAACCTATTGAATAATTTATTTAATACCCAAATACCAATGAATCCATTAGCATTATTATATATAGGAATCAATTTATATCCCGAGAACATGGCCACCATTATATACCATACATGTAAGAGTCTAATTATAAAATATTGGAAATCCAATAAAATACCAAGATTTAAAGAAATTGTCAACTTTCTCAATTTATGCATTATGAAAAATCATATGCAATTACCCAACAGGAAATGGGAATTGTGGTATATAGATTTAAGAACAATGGAATAAAAAACCTGGAAAATCTAATTAATATTTCTAAAAAGCAGTACAACTCTGAACAAAGACTATCAAGCTGGTTAAAATATAATAGTTTTTATTAATAGACTATATTTGAAAACTATGTTATAACAGTTCTTCTTTCTTTTACAAATATCTACAATCCTGTAATCTGTGGTTTTTACTGCCATTGTTTTCTAACTTACCTTTGAATGTAGAAACACTGTTATTTATGTGTCTAACGAAAAATATATATTTGTTAATTAATATGAAACAAGATATATATCTTCTGTAATCTTATATATTTAAAATTTTAATAAAAATAAAAAATCATTAGTCTGGAATTCGCAAGTGTGTATTAAATCTAAAATTACACTGGAATGATATATGTCAGATGTAATAACAGTGAGTGATACTTTTACATGTGATAAGACTATAGTTACATTACAATTAATGTATTGTCTATTGTGAAACACTCTCTTAAGGTTGCCATACACTCTAAAGATAATGGGTAAATCCTATCGGGGAATGACAGGATTTACCCATTATTGTCAGTGTGTAGGAACGCTTCCTGACTGATCATAGTGCCGACAAATGACCATAGTCGGCATTACGGTCGGTATCGTCTTCATTTACTTTAAAGGGCATGTCCAGCCCTAAAATGAAAACTTACATACAGGTAAATCACCTCCCAAAACCCTAAACGGTAATAGTTTCAAATCTAAAATATATAAGTCTAACCTGAAATCCTGCACAATGTCCTGGTGCCCATGTTCCTTCCTGGTTCTTCCAGTTAGCAACTGTCAGTTATGGATTTGAAAGCTGACATCACAGCCAATGACTGAATGTTAATCCCCTGTCCTCCTCTTCTGAGCATGCCCAGGCTCAGTAAAGGCTCAGTACAGGTTTCTAAATTGCTCAGTTTCCACGAGGCATCCAGAAGCATAGCAGGCATACAGTAATGAATTCATAGGACAAAGTATGATATATCAACACATTTTAACGAGGCCATTCTTTCTAAAAGATGTTATTATAAGGGTGGAGTTGTCCTTTAAGTAAAGGGGCGGATTCGATCGCACTGTGTATGGCCGCACAGCCAAACGAAACACTATACAATGTATGGGGATCAGTCGGGTCCATTTGTGTGTGGTCCCCACAGCATGTGTGCCGAAAGATACTGAGATTCCTAGTGCTTACAGAAGGGTCTGTAATGATATGCAGGGTATATCTGTTGTATTCAATTAGATCAACTGGACTTGAAATGTAGTTCTTGAAGACGTTTCGCTAGTCATCCGACTGGCTTTCTCAATTCAGAATGACTTGTACAAGAATCTGTGGCAATTATGTACCCTGGAAAATCCCAATTAGCATATCACAGCCAGGTGTTAAGGGTGTGATTGGATAGTGGCTAAGAGGTGTTATAGGAACGCCCAGAGTAAGGTGTTAAAACAGCATTGTACATGGCAGACAGTTGGTGTCGAACCCCCCCACCTCTATTTAGGCTTGGTTTCTTTATTTTCACATAAATGGCCTCCTTAACACCTCTCTTGAACCAGTCACGTTCCTTCGCCAGTATGTTAACATTACAATCTTCAAAGGTATGTCCTTTATCCTTAAGATGCAGATACACAGCTGAGTCCTGACCCGAGGAATTGGCTCTTCTGTGCTGGGCCATACGTTGATGCAGTTGCTGTTTGGTCTCCCCCACATACAAATCAGAGCATTCTTCACTGCACTGCACTGCATATATGATGTCGCTTTTCTTGTGTTTTGGTATTGGGTCTTTCGGATGTACCAATTGCTGCCTCAGTGTGTTGTTCGGTTTAAAGCAGACAGGGATACGATGTTTTTTGAAAATTCTTCTTAATTTCTCGGAGACCCCTGCTACATATGGGATGACCATGTTCTTCCTCCTGTCTTGCTTTTCCCCTTCACTGTTGGTATTCGTGTTCTTTTCTTTCCTTCTACTTCTTTTGACAAAGGCCCAGTCTGGATATCCACAAGTTTTAAGGGCTCCTCTGAGATGTTTCATTTCTTTAGCCTTCGCCTCTGTGCTAGTGGGGATGTTCAAGTCATACAAGTCATTCTGAATTGAGAAAGCCAGTCGGATGACTAGCGAAACGTCTTCAAGAACTACATTTCAAGTCCAGTTGATCTAATTGAATACAACAGATATACCATGACCTGGATGAATGAGAACCTTCACAAGCAGATATGCAGGGTAGAAATGAGGATTATTTACACTGGCTGACAGAGTATATGGTACGGAAACAATTAGACAACATGAATATCAATAAATCCCCAGGACCAGATTACATCCTCTGATTTTAAAAGAGCTTAGTTCAATTCTATCTAGACCACTGTTTCTCATCTTTTCTGATTCACTTTGGTCTGGGGATGTGTGTCTGGATTGAAAAAAAGCCAATGTAATACCAATATTCAAAAAAGGTAGTCGTTCACAGCCTGGTAACTATAGACCTGTAAGCCTAACATCAGTGGTAGGGAAGGTGCTGGAAACGTTGCAACGGGATCATCTGTCTCCAGAACTGATCTTATTAGTATTAGTCCGCATGGATTTATGAGAAATAGATCATGCCAGACAAATTTAATTGGTTTTTATAAAGAAGCAAGAATTTAGATTCAGCAGCAGTGGATGTGGTATACTTGGATTTTGCGAAAGCTTTTGATACTGTGCCACATAGGCGACTAATGTATAAACTGAGGACTGTTGGCCTAGAAGAAAACATTTGTTGATGGATAGAGAACTGGTTACTGGATCGCAAACAGAGAGTGGTGATTAATGGAGCTACATCTATGTGGGCTAAAGTTCTAAGCGGAGTGCCTCAGGGTTCTGTACTGGGGCCGCTTCTTTTTAATCTGTTTATAAATGACTTGGAAGTGGGCATTGAGAGCAAGGTCTCAGTGTTTGCTGATGACACTAAACTATACAGAGCTTTGGAATCTTCAAATGATGTGCAAGTGCTGCAAGCAGACCTAGACAGATTATCAAAATGGGCAGCAGAATGGCAGGTGAGATTCAATGTGGATAAATGTAAGGTGATGCATTTGGGATTTAATTATCCCTGTGCCACCTATACCATAAATAACTCTGTGCTAAGTGAATCTGTAATGGAAAAGATTTGGGGGTTCTGGTAGATAACAGACTGTAGCAAACAATGCCAGACGGCCACGGCTAGAGCTAGCAAGATATTGTCTTGTGTAAAGAGAGGATTAGATACAAGAGTGAAAAATATTATTCTCCCTCTTTAAAAGGCACTTGAAAGGCCTCATAGTTTTGGAATCCCATATACAAAAGAGACATCTTGGAAATGGAAGCAGTTCAGAGAAGGGCAAATAGATTAATAAGGGGAATGGAGGGAGAATATGCAGGCAGATTAGACAAGTAAGGGCTGTTTACATTGGAGAAGCGACGTTTGCGTGGGGATATAATAACTTTATACAAATATATTAATGGGCCATACAATAAACTCTCTGGTGCATTGTTCACTGATAGGTCATTTCAGAGGACTCATGGACATCCTTTAAGGTTGGAAGAAAAGAAGTTTCATCTTCAGGTTAGGAAAGGTTTCTTTACAGTGAGAACGGTGAAACTGTGGAACTGTCTTCCAGCAGATGTGGTAATGGCATGTTCATTGAATAGCTTTAAAAATGGCCTGTATAAGTTTCTAAAACTAAAAAATATTGAGAATTACTGTTATTAATACATATAGATCTGGTTGATCCAGGGATACGGTACTTTCTGGTTGCCGTTAGGAGTCAGGAAGGAATTTCCCCCCCATTTATTAGCTGTTTTTTTTTTTTTTTTTGCCTGCCTTCCTCTGGATCAACTGTTAGGTAGGGTTAAAAAAGGAGGCTGAATAGGTTGGAGTTGATGGACGTATGTCTTTATTCAACCTCAATTACTATGTTACTATACCAATGTGATCAGTCGGCACACATGCTGTGGAAATTGCATGTGTATGGCCACCTTTTAGTGTCAGACATATGGTACATCTGTAAGAATCTACCTTTCAAAGCAGCGTCACTAACAGAGTATTTCACAATAGACAATTAATTAATTGTAATAGTAACTTTATAGTCTATCTTATCACATTTAAAAGTTGCCTTGCGCAGTCTGTGGGATGTACTATTCGTTCCTTAAGACAATCTCTATGTGAACAAATGAGAGCCATCAAACAGTGAGATGATACTAGTCCAGTCGCGAGACAATACATTTTTATTAATTTTATAAAAACAATTTAGTAACAGAAATTTTTGTGGTAACATTAACATTTCAAGTGTGTATATTGTAGTAATTACAGGAAAGGAGAGGGGAAAAAAATCGAAAAGTATTCACTAGTTTTGTAGTTTTTACATTCAAGCATTCTTTACAGTTTGAGTTCATTTATAATAAGAAAACTAGTTATATTCTGCCTAGTTATATTTGTATATTAATTTTAGTTAACCATGGTTCCCAGATTGAGTAAGGTCGTTTTTTAAAGTGTATCTTATATATTTCTGTAAATCCACCACAATTATTTTTCTAATAAGGTTATTGGTAAGTCGAGTGCTTTCCAGTTAGCAGCTAGTATACATCTGGCTGCAGAGCATACTGTATATGTAATATCATTATGTTGGTGGATTTAGTCAGTTAACCCAAAAATAATGGACCACTGGGCAAGACCACCAGCAATGGTATATATCTGTGTCAATGCCACAACCCCTATAACATTTTGCAGAATTTGTTTGTGATATTTTATGGAAGAAAACAGATGACCTGTAGCAGTCATACAGTATTTTCAGGGTATGTGCATCTTTAAGAAGTGGTAAAAGGTTATACCGTCTATTAAAGTTTGAGGCCAAATTGGATTTTTTGCCTAGATACTAGATGCTTCACCTTATGTTTCATCCCCATCTCCTCTAGACTGCAAACTCTTTTGGACAGGGCCCTTTATCCTATTGTACCACAGTAATTACACTGAATGCGGCTGGACCAGCACTTGATTTATTAGCACTTTGTATTACTTTCACTACCCTTGTATGTAACATGTATGTTTTCCTCATGTATATTTATGCAGCTGTAAATCACTATGGAAGTTGTTGGAGCTATAAAAATCTACAATAATAACACTTGTATCCCTCAGGGCCTTAAAGGGCACGTCCACCCCAAAACTAACATTTAACCCCATACTGGCCCCACTGTGTAGTGTATAAAAATCCTTACCTTACATCCCTGCTTCAAATGGTTCTCCTGCTATGCCCCTCCAAAGTCCGGAAAACTGCAATGTAGTAGGACGTAGTAGGCAGTGCGGCAGAGGAGAGAGGTAAGGTAAGTAACTATCAGGGGACTTTCTCAAATTTCTATTATGGCGGTTGGGGCTGGGGGACCAATACCTACAATATATAAAAACTTGAAAAAAAGGGTGGCCGTGCCCTTTAATTTTGCATGGGGCTTATCATGCATTGTAAATTTGTAACTTTCCTTAGTAGAATCTATCTATATATCATTCACTTTTGTTACATCTGAACTTTAGAAGGATTTGTATATCCTTCCAGTGTACTTTTACACTTTTATACATTTTTTTAAAGGGTAACTGTGGTTTCTATATAAGTGACCTTTTTTAAAAATAGCAGATTGCTACCTTTAAAACAACTCCAGTATCATGCTTCTAGCTTTAATCTGCCCAAATCTATAATGGTATAAATGGTGGAGTTTCCAGCTAGCACTGTGAGCTCTGACATCACCAGCATCATTGCTCTGATCCCCTTGCCACAGGTACTGAGCATGCCCAGTAGTATCCTTCTGCTGTAACTGCCTTTAAATAGCTTTTTGTTGTTGTTTTTTTGGGGGGTGGGGCTTATTACACAGCACATCTTGTGACTGTCTCTTCTAGGTCTATTCTGACTGTCTTGAGTGTAAATTTAAAAGACCATAACTTAAGACCCAAAGAAGCTAGAGACATCATCCTAGGCTTGTTTGAAAGGTATAAGAAAGTTCTTTAAAATGCATGGAGACCACAGTTACCCTTTAACCCAACCTGATCCAAATCATTATTCAAACTCCACAGCGAATCTACTTATTGTGTACCATTTCACTTCACCTTATGCCTCACCCCCAATTCCTCTTGACTGTAAGCTCTTTAGGCAGGGTCCTCTTTCCAATTGTATCACAGTATTGCTGTTAATAACTTATCACTCTGTGTACTTATATTGTATGCAGTACCTTTGTATGTGTAGGACTTTGTATAATATTTATTACCCTTGTATGTAATGTATGATTTTTATTGTAAAATGGGAAAACAGGCCGCACTTCCAAAACAACAGCTTTATTGATGCAGCATAAAAACACAGCATGCAGCCAGACTTCTCTGATATGTTTTGGGGTCCGTCCTCTTAATCAAAGATTAATATTACATATTAATAGATAAACTAGACTCTATGATTAAGGGTAGCAGACCTCGAAAGTGTGGCTTTGTTTTTATGCTGCATCAATAAAGCTGTTTGAAAATTCTGAAAGTGCGGCCTGTTTTCCTCCTATACCTGTGAGTAATAGCGGTGCGTAGGCTGCATGGATACGCACCCTGGATGTGGAACAGCCCCTTTTCTTTCGTGATTGGCTTATTGTTATTGTAAAGCTTCACAGAAAATGTTGGCGCCATATAAATCTTTAATAAATATTATAAAAAGGAAGTGACACCCACCCACATTATGCCTTTGATGAAGTGCATGAGACACAAAATTGATTCTTTTTATCGTATTTGTATGGGATTCTAATAAAGAATGATTTTCAACTACAGTAGTGTTTTATCCAGGTTGCACAGCTCCGTTTGTTTGTGTTTGGGGTACAGCATTTTGCCGGTCTTGCAAAGGGCCTGGTGCTTGGCTACACCTGGGCTATCATTCTGTACTAGTAAGTACAAACATTATACCATGTTCTGCACCGAGAAGTAGCGTACCCTCTCTGGTTAGCGACGAGGGCTGGGGAAGTAAGTTTCCTCTTAGTTGCTTTATAGATAGTGGCATCTAAATAAATATAAACCCTGGATCACATCTCTAGGTAAAAAGTTATTTTGCTGGAAAGGTTTAGCAACATAACTTTCTGAATACTTCCTGCTTTCACCAGCTTGTAACCATGTGCCTAATCTCTGTCTGCATTAATTGGTCCCCTCTTAACTGTCATATCACTGTTAAATCTTGGAAGTTAAGGAATTGTACACTGAAAAAAATATTTTTCCTCATTTCAATCTATAAATGAATACATGTAATCAGCACTCACTAATGTGTTAGTGTTGCTGCATGATAACACAAGCTCAGTCCCCCAGCCCCCTGCCATCATTAAGGGCAAGCAGCTCGGTAATTCCAAAAAAGCAGGAGAGGGAACAATACATAACAATACATTACAGAAAAGTTTATTATACTAAAGCACTTGATTGACAGCTGAAATGTAAGATGTTTCAGACTGGGTATCTAAAGAACTAGAGGACGGGGCGGAGCTAAGCTGGATTCCTGAATGGACGCACATCAGTGGAGCTCCCGTGTCCAACATAACCTGATGACTATTTAAAACACCTGAATCTGCTAAATACCTGCTGAAACCACCTAATCTTTGCTCAAGACATGACAAAGCCGGAGGAAAGGCGTGAAACAGCCGCAACCGAGCGAAAAGAAGCTGCAGATAAGTTAGCTAAGTTTGCGCACCAAGCTCCCTAAGATGGCGCAGACAGCGCAGACAACATACCCACCTGTGCAACAGGAGAATTATCTGGAGCAACGGCAGCAGATGGCAGCAAAGCAACAGATGGAATCCCACTGGCACAGGTGCACGCACAACTCCTTCATGCTGTGCAAGAATGTAAAACCTCCTTGGCAGTCATGATTAAAGAATTTAAAATTGACACTGCCACTGAGTGGGTGAGATTGAGGGAAGAATCTCGCAAATTGATGACACCCTCCCCCCAGTACAGGCCAATGTCTCCCAACTCCAACAACAAGTTAAAGCCTTACAGAACAAGTCCGATGTCTTGGAAAATTGTCTGAGAAGACAAAACTTGAGGTTCCTAGGGGTATCAGAAGGAGCGGAAGGTAAAGCGAATCCCTACTGCGCTCGCAGTTCCCGGACCTAGAAGCTGCTCCTACCTTCGCTGTTGAACGGGCCCACAGGATTACACCCCCCCGCCGTACATCCCCCCCCCCCCTTTTTTTTTGCACTCTAGTATAACCTAAATGATGTTTTAATTGCACAAGACTGAAATACTTACCTTAAAATCTGTTTTTCACCCTGAATATGGGCTAAATACCAGTATACTTGAATCACTACTGCAAAATAATCATTAACAAATGTATGTACAACCAAATGTATAACAACCACCATATGTGCATGTTTACACACCCTGTTGCAGTGCCAAGACATATTGCCACAGTGGAACTGTTGTGGCTAAGCCCTGATAGTATAAAATGTTGTTGTACGGTATATTACTGCTGCAAGACTACAAAGCAATGCAAAGAGCAATACTCTTAAAACTCTAAACACCACCGAACTTTTGCAATGCTACAATATCACCCCTGGCTAGCATCAAAAGGTTATAAATATCAGCCATGTGGTCAAAGATGAAAGGGAAACTGTCTGCATACATCTAAATGTAAAATGCAAGCTTGAAATGCCATTTCTCCCTTATTTTATGCCTTTCTATCTCTCTTCTTTTCTATATCCCTGTTATTATAAATCTATAATTGAAATGTAATGTAATTGTTGCCACAAATACTGGAGGATAAATGCAGTTATCACCAACTGACAAGGGGAAAAAAAAAATGGGGCTGTACGCTAACGACGTCATTCTCTGCCTGGAAAGTCCAAATACTCCTCTCAAATCGCTGGTTCAACTACTAGACACGTTTGCACCCTATTCAGGCCTTAAGATTAACTGGACCAAGTCGGTGCTATATCCAATGGACGTTCCTGCCTCCAATCTCCCAACACTACCCTGCCCCATCCAAGTGGTGGACCACTTTAAATATCTGGGACTATATATAACCAACTCTCCCTCTTATTTCTACAGGCTAAACATCCAACCCCTACTTGATACCCCCCCAGAATAAATTAGCTATATGGAAACAACTCCCAATTAATCTACTAGGTTGCATTTACCTCATCAAGATAAATCTCCTCCCTAAATTACTGTATACACTGCAGCAATCAATGATATGGATCCCTAAATATTTCTTCCAAAAACTGAACAGTATGTTGGCATCATTCTTATGGGGCAATGGCCGAGCGAGAACAAAATTAACTGTACTACAGTGCCCAAAAGCATATGGCAGCCTTGCTATGCCAAACTTTACTCTTTATTACATGGCTGGACAGCTCAAACACCTGCAAACTTTAGTCAACCCCAAAATAAAACCAGAGGGATCTGAAAAGATACAACAATTATATCTGACAGGCTCACTGTTAGCATTCCTGCAAAAAAACCCAAAACACTTAATTGGACTTGTTCTGTTGTATTCAATTAGATCAACTGGACTTTAGTTCTTGAAGACATTTCCCTAGTCATCCGACTGGCTTTCTCAATTCAGAATGACTTGTACAAGAATCTGTGGCAATTAAGTACCCTGGAAAATTGTAATTAGCATATCACAGCCAGGTGTTAAGGGCGTGATTGGATAGTGCCTAAGAGGTGTTATAGGAACGCCCAGAGTAAGGTGTAAAAACAGCATTGTATATGGCAGACAGTTGGTGTCGAACCCCCCCCACTTCTATTTAGGCTTGGTTTCTTTATTTTCACATAAATGGCCTCCTTAACACTCTTGAACCAGTCACGTTCCTTTGCCAATATGTTAACATTACAATCTTCAAAGGTATGTTCTTTATCCTTAAGATGCAGGTACACGGCTGAGTCCTGACCCGAGGAATTGGCTCTTCTGTGCTGGGCCATACGTTGATGCAGTTGCTGTTTGGTCTCCCCCACATACAAATAAGAGCATCCTTCACTGCACTGCACTGCGTATATGATGTCGCTTTTCTTGTGTTTGGGTATTGGGTCTTTCAGATGTACCAAATGTTGCCTCAGTGTGGTGTTCGGTTTAAAGCAGACAGGGATACGGTGTTTTTTGAAAATTCTTCTTAATTTCTCGGAGACCCTTGCTACATATGCGATGACCACGTTCTTTCTCCTGTCTTGCTTTTACCCTTCACTGTTTGTATTCGTGTTCTTTTCTTTCCTTCTACTTCTTTTGACAAGGCCCAGTCTGGATATCCACAAGTTTTAAGGGCTCCTCTGAGATGTTTCATTTCTTTTACCTTTGCCTCTGTGCTAGTGGGCATGTTCTCAGCTCTGTGTTGCAGGGTTCTGATGACACCAAGCCTACAGGAAAACCTATCTACCACAACTACCAGATGACTCTTGGAACGCGTTTTCAAATTCTCACATCTCACCAGCAGCGAACAACCGGTTAATTCAGTATAACATACTACACCAAACATACTTCACCCCCAAGAGACTACACCGAATATCGCAATCCAGATCACACAATTGCCCAAAGTGTGCACAGGACCAAGCTGACTTTTGCCACCTGATATGAACTGCCCACATATCAGACAATTCTGGAGACAAATAATTAAATTCTGTTGCAATTATGTCCAACATCAGTTCTGTTTAACGGAGAAACATGTATATTAGGCCACTTGAATGAAGACCATTGGAATAAATATCAAAAAACTCTTTTAAATGAAACATTATTCTATGCGCGCATTGTGATAGTACTTAAATGGATTGCCCCAGATGTACCGACTCGTACCAGTGGAAGGATCTAATTAACGCAGCACTTCCCTCAAAATACTATATCGCAATAGAGGATGTCCACAAAAATTCACTAAAATATGGAATATATGGATTAATAACGTAGACACCACCACTTATAAGCCCCTTACAAACCCCACAATAAGCCCAACTTGACAGCAATAACCCACCCATTTACCCCTTTCCCTCTTCCCTTTCTATTAACCCAAAATATAAGGAGACAGCAAAAGGTTTTTGTAAACCTTTAACTCTTTATTTGTACAATGTGAAAACAACTAGATTCAGCATATATGGTCCATGTAAAAAGTTAAATAGATAAAGTAATATCTTTTCCTTATTACCATATTGGTATACTGTAATACTGATAAGTGTTCTCTTTCATATACAATATGTTATGAAGATTGGAACTTATATGGCAATGACTGTATACCATACCTTTCTGTTTAATAAACACTTTAAAGCAAAAAAGGTGTGATAGGAAAAGAGAAACTCCTAATCACCAGAAACCCACTGAACTCCACAGATAATCTGTAAAGGCACTCTTAGGGCATATAACTAGGAAATAAGTATCCCCACAAACTCCTGGGGGTCTGGAAGTAAAAAAGGAGATACGGATTGAGTCACCCAATCAACTATAATTGTTCTAAAAATGTATATCTTTATTATAAGTAACAAACATAAAACATATACCAATTATAACAACATCTATTAAAATACAATAAATATATTCAATAACTGCCCGCATCCTAGGCGTCCCTAGGTGCTGGAAAAGATATTCTATAACTAGTGTCCGGGTAGGCAAACGGCAGGCGAGCAAAGGCTAATTAGTAGCATATGGATGGTAATCAAAGAGAGATCAGTATAAAGCAGATAATGTAGTAGTGATTAGGCAGATAGCAAAATTATTGTGAGAGAAAATTGCATAGAAGGACGGGCCCTCCGCGCAACCTCCGTTCATCCACTGGGTCGGGGTAACCCTACCTAAACAAGCAAAAAAAGGCAGAGAAAGCAGAGAAGCAATGCCAGAACTTATTGGCTGTATAAATGACCATCAGGTAATATATAGATTAACTACAATGCTTGCCAATATCTGGATACTCAAGTGTCTGCCGCGCTGTGTCCCAAACTCCAATGTCTGCCATCCTACACATCTTCGCTCATCTCCAACATGATGTACGATCTTCCGTCTCATAGACAGTGAACACAATCTATTTGGCTTCTGTCACTCCTCATCAAGAATGCCTTTTCTTCCCACCATGCATCCCCTGACACGCGCGTATGTGTCGGGGGATGATTATCTATTACCTAGTTAGTAATTCTGTTTAATAAACACGAATTTAAAAAAAAAAAAAAATAACTAGAGGACAGATCAACAAATTAAGTGGCGAGCAATTAAAAAAAAAGCACATTTCCCAGTGTATTTCACATATCCTACAGGGAAAAAAATAATTGCCAATATTCTTTTCTATATTTTGTGGTGCCAGGAACTTGATCTCTTTTTGCTCTCAGTGCTCCCTGTTACTAGATCTCCTCATGTCCTGTTTAGCTCACTCCTAGTTAATATGCATTTCTCCTCTCTCTACCCACCCCTCCCAAAATCTGAAGAAAGCTAGAGTGGGAAGCATGTGCAGTGGAGATGATCTGTGCCTCCAAACACCCAATAGCATGCAAGATTTTGTTAAAGCTGAACGAGTTTGAAGGGGAGTGGGTGTGGGGCTTGGAATTGATTTCTTTAGGTACAGTTCTATATTGGGACTTCAGAAACACAGATAGCACAAACAGCAGCTACAGTAACTGCTGGATTGGGTGTTTGTTGTAGACACAGAAAGAGCTTATACTTATTCCTTTTCATGGTTTAGGCTGAGGCCACACTGCATTGCGCCGGAATCGCGCACGGAATCCTGTGCGTTACCAAAATAGAAACTTGTGCTTAATCGAGTGAATTTTTGCGTTCCCGCAATTTCCATTTTAACCAAATCAAATGCGCAATCAAGTGTGCAAACGCGCAAAAAAACATGCATATGTAGCCTAGCCCTTAATGCTAAATCAATTAGCCATGCAAAGACAGAAATAAGATTTGCTTTTATAGAATAGTTTCTATTTGAATTGTGCCAGGGAGAGGGTCTGGGAGTGGGAGACAGTTGTTAAAGGGTATGTCCACCCTTCAAAACATTTTTTTTTAGCAAACATTGCCCCTGTCCCCCCAGCCCCAACCGCTATGTTTGTAATATCAGAAAATGCCCAGAACTTTACTTACCTTCCCTCTTGCCTCCGCCGCGCTCCCAGGCCCTCTGCTTGCGAGAAAATGCAAGCAGAGGGGCGGGACCGGCAGTCGCGTCTGTTATTGGCCGAGCGGCAGCCAATCACGGATGCGGCTGCCGGGAGTTCAGTGCGGCGGAGGCAAGAGGGAAGGTAAGTAATGTTCTGGGAATTTTCTGATATTACAAACATAGCGGTTGGGGCTGGGGGGACAGGGGCCACAGTTTGCTAAAAAGGGTTTACATAGGGGGATGGAATGCTGAGAGGGAGGGAGGGGGAGAGGGAGGGGGAGGGGGAGAAGGGCTGCAGTACGCATGCCAAACTTCTCCCGGAAGCCAGGTAGGAGGCAGAGTCCTATATGGACTCTGCTATCCTCTGGTGGGCAGTTTTTGGACTTTGGGGGGGGACTACAGGAGAACCATATGGAGCTGGGATGTGAGGTAAGGATTAAACTACACTACATGATGGGGCCAGTAGTGGGGGGTGATTGGGTTGTGGGGGGGGAAATTGGGGAATTTTTTATAGTTTTGGGGGTGGACATGCCCTTTAAGTGACTAGCTGTGTCCCACCCATAGAAAAGCAGATTTAAGATTGGTGGTAATTTATCCTTATTACTATGTGATTAGTTGGAAAATTATTTGGCACAGTTTACATGCCCTTTAAGTGAGCGTGCTCTGCCCCCAGGGACAGATGGGGATCAGAGGTTTGGGTGATGTCACTCAAACTACTAAAGCAGTACGTTTGAACATCTTCAATATAATGTCTCACAGGCTGCAGTCAGAGATGTGATTTAAGACAAATTTTAAAGGAATGACTTTTATTTAACCCTAGCTTGCTCGGAGACCACATTTGCTCTTTGTTCAGGGATATACGTCCCACTACATTAATTACCCAGGGTGAGGACCAAAAATGCTAGGTCCTTACACCTGGGTTTCCACAAAATCTGTGTTTTACGCTCCTCCATTTTCCCTTGCTGTTTGCAAGAAGTGCATATTTTAGGCAGACTGCAGAAGGGGTGGGTGGTGCTAAAGTGTGGGGGTGAGTATAGTTCTTCTTTAAACTCATTTCAATCATAAAATTATGTGCACCAAACACTCTCGTTCATCTTTTTGATTATGATTATGCTAAAAAAAGGTAAAATACTTTTTTTTTTAACTGTAGATGTTTTTTGCAAACCACTGGTCACTTTTATTTTTTACTTCTTTGTATTTGGAATGCAATTATTGTATAAAATATGTTATATTTAATGAAATCACTTTTTCTGTATTGATGTTTTATGCCTAATTGGTTTTATTTTAAAGTACTATAAATTTTACAAGAATGAGTTGTGCCCATCAGAGCAGGACTAAAGATGTGATTTAATGTTCGTTTTCTATGTTCTACTGATAAAGATGCTAAAACACTGAAGATTGTTGTACACTAAAAAGCTCCTATAAAACAAGACTTACTGCAAGTCTTAAATCACTTGCAAAAACATGCTAAAACAAAGAAGTGATGTGAGGTAGAAATAAAATACTTTCTGGTTTTAAAGTATCAGTGTGGAATAAAAAGGAAGATGATGGGATAAGTAGTGTTCTAAATCAAACACTAACCTTGTTCAAGTACAACATCAAGCAGCTTAAGCAAAATTGTACATCTGTAAGTGAAATTTTCATTTCACAAGTGCAACTAGTCTATCTCAAGTATTAACGATCCCCCTGAAACACCCACTGGGGAAACATTTGAGCTTGCTTTGCGCTCAAGACAAAGGATGCTATTTGTATTGACTTAGCAAGTTTAGTAGTTGTTGAAGTTCCTTTTAGAACATTTAGACAAAAATAGCAATAAAAAATCTCATCAAAATAATTAAGGATTCATTTACATCATAGATTGCAAATACAAAGAGTATACACCTCTTGCCTAATTAACCACCCATCTGGGTTAAGAAAATGCCTTATAATAAACATAGTGCTTGAAAAACAGTATCTACATGAAGTTCACCAACTACTTTAGTTAAAAGACATATGCTAAGGAATAGTAAAAGAACAGGAGCGTAATTAACCACTAACATTTGCAAATCAATGGTCCGGGTGCATAAGCCCCAGACCCTCTGTAAATTTGCATTGTAGACACTCTGCAACTTCTGTAAATGTTGAAAGCCTTCTTCGTTGAACTCACCCAGTGTAACAAGTGGCTTGGGTGCAGCAGCTTCATTTAGTCCATCCAAAAATCAAAAAAGCAAGCGTGCACACCAACTGGAATTGAGGCTCTAGTTTCGTAAAACCAAGTCTTTATTCAATACAATAAATGAAATAAAATGAATCGGAACACTCTACGGTCAGTCCCCTGACACGTTTCGTACTACCAGTACTTAATCATAGGTATGAATGAGTCATTCATACCTATGATTAAGTACTGGTAGTACGAAACTCGTCAGGGGACTGACCGTAGAGTGTTCCGATTCATTTTATTTAATTTACATCATACACACTTTTTATATTTGCATGCATCTAAAAATACAGAGACATCAACCACACCCCACTATGGAACAACAAATTATTACCGGAACTGAAAGCCCTCTCCGGTGAACGAATATGGGGACAGTTTGATATAAACACACTGGACTCAATCATAAAAAATGGTTCTCTGATCCCCTTTGCAGAACTCCAATAAAGTAAACACCTTCCCAACTCGATGCGCTACTGATATCTCCAGCTACAACATGCACTATCACCATATCTACCCAGGGGTGCCCCTATCATAAAGCAAACTGAAACATTTGCTCAGGGCACACCCCTGCAGAACACTTAAAAGAGGGCAGTTAAAAAAATCCTCCTGTTTCCAATACTGCATTTCAGCACCAGTCCACCAATCAGTGTTAAGTCAGCCCTCCAGTCCACCAATCAGTGTTAGTCATTCCACAACACTTCCACAGCCACAGCCACCTCCACAACCTACGCCTATGTTCCTTGATGAAGCCAAGCTCACTTAACATGCCGCTACCCATCTGCCGATAGGCGCCATTTAACAGTTGTTTCAGGTGTCAAAAACCCTAGAAACACCCCTGTATCTACCCCCAAACAACCCCACCATCACCAAACACCCAATAATTGGAATTGTGCGCACAGAGGGCCCGCAGGGAGTGGTTTCACGAATATACTCCTACTTGATGCAGACAAAATCACAACCTAATATAAACAGTATTCAACATAGGTGGTCCTTGTGAGGAATAGACACTGAACAGTGGTTGGAGATCGCCTCTATACATATCTTGGCCTTCCCCTCAACCAACAACATAATGATACAATTTAACATCACTCATCAAACGTATTACACACCCAGACAAACTCGACACACCGAGACAAACTTGAACCACCAATACATCAAACTGCCCCAAATGCCTCCAACCTTACGCAGACGTCATACACCTAATCTGGTGCTGTTCTGGAGTAGCACCATTCTGGATAAAGGTAACAAAGTTTCTGAATCTCCTCACACCCCACCCAGTTCAACCTACCCCCCCCCCCCTTCTACTTTGTTTATTCGGAATGCTAGAGAGCGATATATGGTCAACTCACGAAGGACTATTCCTGCAGGCAACACTATTTTATGCAAGAAAAACTATAATTCTACGATGGCTCTCCCACAAAAAGCTCAAATTTCAAACCTGGATCAAATTAATAAACAATGATCACCCAATGTTAAAACTGGTATACAAACACAGAGGATGTGAAAACAAATATAAATAAATCTGGTCGACATGGATCGACTCCCCCGATACACTTTCCCCATAATCGACCACTATATTCCCCACCACCCAGAACAATTTCACCCCAAAGTTCAGACTTCATTCAGGCGCCCTTGGGACAGAACCGGGATGGCCGAGCAGACGACTTTTAAGAAATACTTCAGTATTTAGGCAACCAATGCTACAATATGGAAATACTAACAATATACTGTAAACTACTTTCATTTACTGTATTAAAATGTACTTATATATTACCTCAGAAATAAAACAAATTAAAAAAAAAAATACAAACATATATTATCTCATTGACATTTCCCACTAATGCTTTCTGATCCAGTCCATTTTCAAAATTTACTTCTGCATTTATCATCTATGAATGCTGTAATACACTCAATGAAATGGCGCTGAAAATAACTAGGCTACAAACTAATATGAATGAAGTAATTTCTGGTTTGTATACATTTTTAGCCAGGAAATGGCATTAGAAGTTTGTACGAAATCTTAATTTGAAAAATGCAGATTTACCCACAAACTTTCATACAAACGAGTGGAAACAAAAACAGGTAAAATGTACATGAAGACAACACGTTTCTTTACCTTTTCTACTTTGCTGTGTTTTGCAGTGTGTACGTAGAGTATGCATTCCTAAATTAATTGCCTTGTTTAAAGTGATTGACAGTTCAAATATTCGCTTTTGTTTGTTTCTTTTAAGAATGTCCATGCACTTAAACAGGAGCTGATGGAATAAGGATCTGGAAAGAAAGAAATGGCTATTTTGCAAGGCACATTATAACCCTGATGAAAATCTTGTTGATAGTAATGATTGCTATTTTTTTCTGCCAAGATCTAGATATAGAAGATTTTTCAATAACTGTATACATACAGGGAGATTTAATAAAAGTTCTTATCGTTAAAATGGTGCTAATTTTGCCCCAACCAATCAAATCTTATTTAACATTTGAAAGCTAACATCTGATTGGTTGGGGCAAAATTAACACCATTTTTAACGTTAAGAACATTTATTAAATAACCCTGATAGTATCTGCCATATGCAGATACAGGGGTAGTATCTGTATTTGTGTAATTACAATTTAGTCCTTCCCCCTTTTGTTGTTCACAATAACATGCTTACCACTTAGCAAACTCATCTAAAAATATGACCTAACATACCATTGATATGTAAATAATATGCAGCTATAGTAATCCTGACAGACCCAGCACTAACAAAAATGTCTGCTTAGTCACTCTACAAGACTGGATAAATGATAGCTGACTAAATTCTGCCAAAACCAAGTTGCTTTTATTGGGGGTAAGCACTATGCAGCAAATCAATAATTAATCATTACCAAGTGTACTAATTCATAGGAACCTAAACTACATAATTGAATTTTTAGACATTGCAAAATCCTCCTATTTTGATCTAAGGAACATTGTGAAAATAAAACATCCCTCCAGAAAATCTGTAGGTCATGCATTTATTACTTCACAACTAGACAACTGCTATGCCCTTTACACATGGCTTCTAAAGAAGGACTTGCAACACCTACAATTAGTACTGAATGCTGCTGCTAGATTAATGACAAACTGACTTGGCTATTGCCACATCGCTATTTCCATTTTTCAGTGCCTCCAATGGCTACCAATAAAGTGGAAAATCCAGAATAAAACTAAAACCCTTTGGAACAACAGCCTTTTGCCATGCATCCCCCACCCTATGAACCTCCCTACCCTATTCAATAAGAAGTGCTCCATCGCTGGAAGGGGTTTAAATCCAGACTGAAAAGCCATTTGTTTAGTCTGACATTCACAGAACTGTAGCTCACTTGCTATATGGCAGAATCTATCCTACCATAGATTATTTAACTGAGACATATCATGTGCTTTGAATCCCATAGAAGAAAACCACTTTATAAGGTTGTTTTTATTTGTGTATATTGTGTATAAAAGTCATTACTGGAGAAAAGTACTGAAACATTGATTTATGCTTGTGTTGCTACTGATTTACAATTCATATTGCTGCAGAAGTGTTTTATTTCTGTTTTCTTACTGGTTTTGTTCCTTTTCCTCTGTACTAGCCTTTAGCATTTCCCCTTGAAGGTGAATCAAGCAAATGCAAAGCATTAAAAGGCCCAGTCAAGTTTAATTTTAGAATGTGCCATATGTTATCCCATATAACATATAAGGTAAGGGCTAGGCCCCACTAGGAGAAAAACATAGTATAGTATTTAAGGTTGAACATACGTCCGTCCAGTCCAACCCATCTAGCAGAACCCTCATTTCCTGCCTAACTGTTGATCCAGAGGAAGGCAAAATTTATGAAGGGGAAGAAAATTCTTTACAATTTTTAGGCTACGTTATAACTACATTTTGCGAAAAAGTGCTACTGATCTGGTCAAACATTTATACAAATATAGAAAAGATAATCAATGCACATTCCTAGGCCCCATATAATATCATATTATCTACACACTGGCATACATTATAAACAAAAGGGTTTTAGTATACATTACTGATTACATGAATGAAAAGCCTTCCAACCACCTCAAGGTAACCCCAGTTTTCTATGTTTGAAAAAAATTCTTCCTGACTCCAAGTGGCAATTGGAAATATCCCTGGATCAAGTCTACTTTATATATAAATACCAGTAACTTTCAACATTCCTTGTTTGCAGAAACTCATCTAGCTTTTTTTTTTAAACTGTCCAATGAACCTGCCATAACAACGTCCACTGAAAGACCGTTCCATAGCTTTACCGTTCTCACAGTGAAAAACCCTTTCCGAACTTGAAACCTAAACTTTTTTGTGCATTGTGCAATAAGGTCTTTTTTTCAGATTGCATCTACTTGGCACATTGCATAGACAACGTGTTTACATTGTAATTGTGTTGTTCATGCCCATGTTCTGCGCTGTGTTTTGACAACTCATGTGATCACCATTTATGGTGCACATCACATGCATTGTCATTAAACGTATTTTAAATGAAAAATGAAAGTGCATGTGCTAATGCACAAAATCGCGAATTCCTACCACCCTGAATATCAAATCAAATTTTTGGAGCGGTACAGTGGTGCCTTATTGTCCTGGAGTGCTGCATCTTTACACCTGAAAACCTGACCATTCTTCTGCATACTGGCTCTATTGAAGGAGAGCTTTGCACCATAGATGAGACAATTTGCAACAAATGAACCTGAATGCTCAAATTCTTCTTCTCTCTGAGAGTTTGCAGGTGCAAGTGGTTGCCTTTTCATGCAGAATCATATGTGCTATTAAAAGATCATGTTTGTTCACATCATGGTACAGCTAAAAATGTTCATGGTTTGGTTTCCTCTTCAAGAACTATGGCATTACAATAATGATTTTTTGGGGGGCTCCACGTGAATAAAGATAAATCTTAAAGGGTATCTTTACTCTAAAAAAATTAGAATTTTCAAAAATTATCTTTAGATACAACAAGATTCCACTGCTCCAAAACTTCATCATTTGAAAGCACAACATTTACAGGGAAAGACCTGTTACTCCAGACCTCTTTGTCTGTCTGCCAGCACACTTCTGCAACATTTAAGAGAATCAGCAGGCGGATGGGGGGGAGATGTGTAAGCAGAGCATTGTCCATGGTGACATTACACTACAGTGAAGCAGTGCGAAAGGGAGGTGGGGGCAATTAGGAGCACTCACTAAACTTTAATTAATGACAAAGCAAGCAAAGATAAAAATGTGAGTACCACCATTTTACTTCTCTCAAATTGTAGTTTCAGAAAATGCAAAGTAGTTGCAGTAGGTAAAGTTACCCTTTAATCTTTATGTATAGTAGGTGATTGCTTAAGATGTTTGAGGAAGCTTCCATGATATCCTAGTGTTTACCTGTTATCTTTGTATGAATTACAAATTAGGTTTCAGGAGCAAGAAGTCAAAATCATCATAAAAATAGATCAGGCAAGTCAGTAATTTTCATCTGGTCCTGAGTATTTAAATTTTCAGAATCACATGGACAGGCTGAAATACATTATCACTTCAGTGGCAGATTAAACCTAAAATTTACTATAAAACTCATCTTGTCATGATCCACGGCATTTGTAGCATTATTTTGTCATAGCCCATAATTAGTAGTCATAAGGCACAATATTACATGTTCCCTCTAGCACTGCAGTGTTGTTTGTGACATTTTAAAGAGGAATCTGTATTTATATTTTACCTAAAAATCTTCAGTCGGGTTTGCACTAAAACTCAATGTCACCCTACATTTTGCTATACATTGATATTGGCTTTAAACTAAAGAATAACAGATTAATATCTAAGATGTGTTTTTGTAGAGATCTAGAAACAGGTGCATTTCCTATAAAGGTTACCCTTCCCGAGTTTGCTATTCTCAACTAGTAACAGGTTTTCAATTTGCATTAAATGTCCTCTGTTCATAACCCCTGCAAAATGGAACAGATAGTTTAAAGCCTTAGTTCATAACATCTGAGCAAAAGTCATTTGCACAGTAATGATTTTGCTCAGGCACCCATGGGTGTAACTACTGTCTAGAGTGTACCCACAAGATGAGCTCAGTTGGACAAAGAAACAAAATTACAAGATGTTACTTTAGTAGGTTTGAAATGTTTGTGCTGGATGGTAAATTTCTTTCTATTTGGGTCTGGAGCTGTTTAGGTATTTAATTGTCTTGTATTTGGTGCCATCTTGTGGCAAAATAACCTTGTTTCTTATAATGGGCTTTTAGGAAAAGTTTCATCCAGAAATGGAAACATTCTCAATTTGCTCGATTATTATGGTACTCAAATGTTTTGTTAATTTTTTTTTATCTGGCCAGTTGTTAAGGCTACTAACTACTATGTAGCAAACTCGGTATGTGCAATTGTGCCTGCGTCACATGTAACTTTGCCTCGGTCACACTATAAACCATTGTGGCTGTTCTTTACAGTGACGACCTGTTAAATTACTTAGGGCAAGGTCCCACTATGTGCTTTGCGTTGTGCTGTCCATTTTGAGTGCGATTAGGACAATTCATTAATTTGGCTTGAAAAAGCCAAATTACTGTTCTTTCTATTTCTTCTTCTTTTTCTTCCCTTTTATTCTTCCGCTTTTTTGGACCATATCTCCTCCCAGAGTTTTTGAGCTAGAGACATGAAATTCGGTACAGACGTGCGGGGCATATAGGAGAAGTGTGCTATCTTCTAGCTAACGAATCCGCGGAAGCGTTACGGCGTTATCTGTGAATTTCCGGACATTTTTTCCCATAGACTATAATGGTAACAATACTCAAATGTGGATATTTGAAAACAGTTTTTTTCATGGTCATAAATACAAATGGTGATACCCCCAACCCCCCACACAGACCCAGGTACACCCACCTACTGACCTAACTTTCCATTCCCATGGAAGCCATATTTAAAGGGTAACTAAAGTCAAAAAAACTAATTTAGATTTATCCTCAATAGAAGTTAGTTTTATGGTTATAAACACAAAAAAGATATACCCCCTCAACCAGACCCAGGTACACACACCTACTAATCTACTTATCCATTACTGTGGCAGCCATACTTAAAGGGTAACTAAAGTAAAAAAATAATTAGATTTACTCAATAAAAGATAGTTTTATGGTTGTAAACACAAAAAGACATATCCCCTCAACCAGACCCTTGTACACACACCTACTGATACTATCCATTAGGTGGCAGCCATATTTAAAGGGTAACTAAAGTCAAAAAAACTAATTTAGATTTATCCTCAATAAAAGATAGTTTTATGGTTGTAAACACAAAAAAGACATACCCCTCAGCAGACCCAGGTCACACACCTACTGATATCTTATTTACATTTGAGCTAACATCTGATTGGTTGGGCAAAATAAACACATTTTTAACGTTAAGAACATTTATTAAAATACCCTGAGTATCTGCCATATGCAGATACGGGGTAGTATCTGTATTGTGTAATTACATTTAGTCCTTCCCCCTTTTTGTTGTTCACAATAACATGCTTCCCACTTGCAAACTCATCTAAAAATATGACCTAACATACCATTGATATGTAAATAATATGCCTATAGTATCCTGACAGACCCACACTAACAAAAATGTCGCTTAGTCACTCTACAAGACTGGATAAATGATAGCTGACTAAATCTGCCAAAACCAAGTTGCTTTTAGGGGGGTAAGCACTATGCAGCAAATCAAATTAATCATTACCAAGTGTACTAATTCATAGGAACCTAAACTACTATGAATTTTTAGACATTGCAAAATCCTCCTATTTTGATCTAAGGAACATTGTGAAAATAAAACATCCCTCCAGAAATCTGTAGGTCATGCATTTATTACTTCACAACTAGACAACTGCTATGCCCTTTACACATGGCTTCTAAGAAGGACTTGCAACACCTACAATTAGTACTGAATGCTGCTGCTAGATTAATGACAAACTGACTTGGCTATTGCCACATCGCTATTTCATTTTCAGTGCCTCCAATGGCTACCAATAAAGTGGAAATCCAAGAATAAAACTAAAACCCTTTGGAACAACAGCCTTTTGCCATGCATCCCCCACCCTATGAACCTCCCTACCCTATTCAATAAGAAGTGCTCCATCGCTGGAAGGGTTTAAATCCAGACTGAAAAGCCATTTGTTTAGTCTGACATTCCACAGAACTGTAGCTCACTTGCTTATGGCAGAATCTATCCTACCATAATTATTTAACTGAGACATATCATGTGCTTTGAATCCCATAGAAGAAAACCACTTTATAAGGTTGTTTTTATTTGTGTATATTGTGTATAAAAGTCATTACTGGAGAAAAGTACTGAAACATTGATTTATGCTTGTGTTCACTACTGATTTACAATTCATATTGCTGCAGAAGTGTTTTATTTCTGTTTTCTTACTGGTTTTTGTTCCTTTTCCTCTGTACTAGCCTTTAGCATTTCCCCTTGAAGGTGAATCAAGCAAATGCAAAGCATTAAAAGGCCCATCAAGTTTAATTTTAGAATGTGCCATATGTTATCCCATATAACATATAAGGTAAGGGCTAGGCCCCACTAGGAGAAAACATAGTATAGTATTTAAGGTTGAACATACGTCCGTCCAGTCCAACCCATCTAGCAGAACCCCCATTTCCTGCCTAACTGTTGATCCAGAGAAGGCAAAATTTATGAAGGGGAAGAAAATTCTTTACAATTTTTGGCTACGTTATAACTACATTTTGCGAAAAAGTGCTACTGATCTGGTCAAACATTTATACAATATAGAAAAGATAATCAATGCACATTCCTAGGCCCCATATAAATCATATTATCTACACACTGGCATTAATAAACAAAAGGGTTTTAGTATACATTCCTGATTACATGAATGAAGCCTTCCAACCACCTCAAGGTAACCCCAGTTTTCTATGTTTGAAAAAAATTCTTCCTGACTCCAGTGGCAATTGGAAATATCCCCTGGATCAAGTCTACTTTATATATAAATACCAGTAACTTTCAACATTCCTTGTTTGCAGAAACTCATCTAGCTTTTTTTTTAAACTGTCCAATGAACCTGCCATAACAACGTCCACTGAAACCGTTCCATAGCTTTACCGTTCTCACAGTGAAAAACCCTTTCCGAACTTGAAACTCTAAACTTTTTTGTGCATTGTGCAATAAGTCTTTTTTTCAGATTGCATCTACTTGGCACATTGCATAGACAACGTTGTTTACATTGTAATTGTGTTGTTCATGCCCATGTTCTGCGCTGTGTTTTGACAACTCATGTGATCACCATTTATGGTGCACATCACATGCATTGTCATTAAACGTTTTTAATGAAAAATGAAAGTGCATGTGCTATGCCACAAATCGCGAATTCCTACCCCCCTGAATATCAAATCAAATTTTTGGAGCGGTACAGTGGTGCCTTATGTCCTGGAGTGCTGCATCTTTACACCTGAAAACCTGACCATTCTTCTGCATCCTGGCTCTATTGAAGGAGAGCTTTGCACCATAGATGAGACAATTTGCAACAAATGAACCTGAATGCTCAAATTCTTCTTCTCTCTGAGAGTTTGCAGGTGCAAGTGGTTGCCTTTTCATGCAGAATCATATGTGCTATTAAAAGATCATGTTTGTTCACATCATGGTAAGCTAAAAATGTCATGTTTTGGGTCCCAATAAAAGTTCTTATCATTGAAAATGGTGCTAATTTTGCCCTAACCAATCAGATGTTAGCTTTCTGATTGATTGGATCAAAATTAGCACTACTTTGGGCTGGGTACACACAAAAGTTTTTTTTGTCCCAAACAAGCGTTCACTACAAACTCATCGTTCCCATTATTGAGTTTTAAAATCTGCAGCAAACACACATATTCCCTTCCAAAATGCAGCCTTTCAAGCCAAATTCAAAGTTTATACTTAAACTTTCCCTTTCTAGTTTTGTTTTGTGTTCGGGTCCGTTTGCAGGTTAACAGAAATGTTTTTTTGTATGCATTTGTCAGTGTGTGTCCGTATTTCCAGTACATTTGCTTCTCAAAAACCACTGTGGCTGTTCTTTACATTGCGTTGTCCGTTTTGAGTGCATTTAGGACAGTGCATTTTGTTTTGCGTTCTGGTCCGTTTGCAGGTAAACAGCTTTTTTCTATGCATTTGTCAGTGTGTGTCCACATTTCCAGTCCATTTGCGTGCGTGTGCATGTTTGTCTGCGGGTTCACATACGCTATGTAAGTGCAATTCTGACACACATGGACAAAACTTTTGCACACATGCAGATAAAAAATGGACCACATAGATTCTGAACACAAATTATACAGTAGGAACTGACTCTTGCGATTTCAATGATATTTTAAATTACATTGCGATTTGCGAAACGCATGGAAAACGGAATGCAACGTTCATAGTGGGACCTAACCCTAGAGCACGGAAGGAAGAAAACATTTCATAAAGGGTCTACTTCATTTGTTTTCTAACTCAGAGTTGCTTAACATTTTAGATACATTATTTTAAGATTCCTTTTGTTTTGTAATATTTTAACTATTAATTTCATACAATGCAATGTTTCATTGGTCATCTGACTATAACATTAGAATAGGATCTGCAGCTGTACAATGATCGCTTTTAAGTATGCTGTATAACATTTACTTAAGTTACTAAATGTATGTGTATACATATACTGGAGCATTAATATTTCATAAATATTGCAAACAGTGTTATATGTTTTAAATAATAATAGATGATATATAATATGCACGTTCCAGTATGGTGAGTTAGCATGATCCATGGGAGTCTCGGGTTCAGCTCCAACTTTAACTACATCTAAAAGGAGTTTGTAGCTCTCTCTTTGGGTTTCTTCAGGGAAGTATATTCAATAATGATAAAGACTTACAGAGTAGGTAAGATAGGATACTTAGCTTGGGACAGAGCTATAAAGCAATGCTCCAGTAATTTTTTTTAATTCATAGTTTTGTACTGAATTGTACCATTCTCAGAGAGGTACTCCTATCTCCCATTCTTACCTCTAAATCATTAATTCAAGCAAATCTAGGTCCCCCCATCTAGACTATCCCTACCTTTCTGACACTCCTTCCAATCTCTACTAAATGTATGTATGCATGTGCATAATGTACAGAAGAGGGGATCCAGCAGGGTTGCTGACAGGCCTTTGTATGTGCTAAATTTGTTGCTTCAGTTTACGAGGTAAAAATGGGAGGTAGGAGCAGTGACCCTCTACCTCATTGAGAATTATATAATTCAATGCAAAATAATTGTTTTAATTGGTGGAGTGTTTCCTTTAAGCTGATGGATAAACAAACTATGAATTGCTGCAAAATATTTTCAACAAGAAAATAAAATATTTGAAGCAGGCTGGTGGGAAAAACATTTTGCAATAATGCTTTCAGTTATGCAAAAGCTATTAAAATTGTATTTTAAGTAAAAGTGTTATTTTCAGCATAGCTATTTGAATGAATTCTATATGAATAATTTAATTTTAGAAGAATGATAGCTGAAGTTTAAGTTAGAGGGGGCTGCATTAACAATGAGAATTATTTTCTGTATTTTCCTTTATAACTATGATGCATTTTCTGCAGCTTTTGTTATATGATAGAAATTGGCTGAATAGGTGGAAGACGTCTGTTTTGCATGAAGGAGAAGGAAACATAACGAGCATTAAGTGGAGAGGGAATCTTATTGCTTGGGCCAATAACATGGTAATCATTTTCTTGTTTTTTCTCATGATGCAAGGCTGTTAGAAGGTTAACTGAGACTGAAACCATTACTCGGCCCTTCAATAATATATTAGTTAATTTAAAAAATAAAGTTCCAGGCTACAGCATCAAGGAATGTTTTGCATTTCATTCTTATATTCTTTATGCAGAATTTGCCTGCATAAACTACAACTTTTAGAAATCAATTCACTTTTAAGTTTTATACCATGCCGGTTTTAATGGAAAAATCACAATATTAAATCATTGCATTTTGATCTCGAAAGCTTTAGTTTTTAACCTTGTAAAATTAAATTTTGATACCAAAATGTAAATGATTCTTGCTGGCACAAATTAACTATGTAAATTAAATAAGTTAAATTAATTAAGTAAAATGAAATATAATTTTTGTATTTATGTCCTTTAAATTATTATGAAGAATGCAGTATTCATTAGTTGAATTGATATAAAGGGCCAGAATGCAAAAATGCAGCAGAGATGTTAGTATGCCATTCCCTCATACCTTGTCGATATCCGGTGTATTGACATAATGCAGAAAGTCAACATTAGTCAACATTGTGGTTGGTCAGTCTGTACAGAAAATTTGGTCGGTATCACCTACCTTTTCTTCAAGTAGAGGGAGATGATACCATTGTGATGTGTAGGCTCACACGCCCGCCTGATAACCATACAGTATGGGAGTTTAGTTGGATATATGTATGTGTGTGTTGTTGCATATTTCTAAGAGATTTCATTGGAATCTGTCAGTCATTATGCAATGGCAGTGGCAATGTATTTGGGCTTGCTTGGTAGGTTCCTAGTTGTATAATTGCATTAATGCCCTTTACAGTATATATAATAATATTTTAAAGAAAATACCTATTAGACTAAGGCACTACAAAAAATGTAAATTAAAAATATAGTCAGTACCATCATTTTATGGCAAACCTCTGGCTTTTTAATGGTACACAGCTTGCACCTCCTTATTACAGAAATTTGACTATTCCACTTTCCAGGTGTCTAGCAACAGAAAAATATATTAGAACCCTAGAGCACTGCCCTTGCTGTTCTATTCTATGCTATTCTATTAGAAACATGTTTTCTTAAAACCTATGCTACTGCATGACAATACATTTTTAAAAAAAATTATTTACATTAAAATCTGAAATCCTAAGATGTTTGTTTTAGGGAGTAAAGATACTGGATATAACAACAAAACAAAGGATCACCAATATTCCTAGAGATGACAAAAGCCTTCGGCCAGACATGTATCCTTGCAGCCTTTTCTGGAAAGATAATTTAACCCTTGTCATCGGATGGGGCAAATCTGTCAAGGTACCAGCAGTGATGTAGCATTATTTGGTTTCAGTGATATTTCTAGCTCAATGCATGAATAAACCACTGCTAAGATTTGATATTAATGTGTCTTTATTTTGGCAATTCAGAATTTTTTATTACGAACAGTTATTAAAAATAAACTCTGATTCAAGTTTTCCTTTGTGTACAGTATGAGCAGCATGTTGTGCTTATTAATTGCTTGCAAGAACGATAGACAGATAAATAGAGCTACTCTTCTTTGATCCACAGATGTTTTTTTTTTTTTTTTATATAATTCATGTGTTTTGAATTTTTTAGGTTTGTTTAGTCAAAGAGCGCCATGCAAGTGAACTGAGAGATTTGCCAAGTCGATATGTTGAAATAGGTAAATTCAAATAAACAACTGCTGTTTACTGTACAGCATGTTATACAAAAATTCCATGTTGCATATGAACAAAAAATGAATGCAAATAACATAATTAAGCCTGACGATTGATGATTAATAGCTCATTTAATAAATTCAAGTATTAGGTCTAGTTTCTGAATACTTTAGTGACTCGACAGCAGTAATAAAAATTATTATCTTAACTAGGAGGAGGGATATGTTTAGTCGGCAATGTAATAAGAATCAACAGCTGAAATAGTGAAGCAGTGGCGTAACTAGAAACCACTGGGGCCCCCAGCAAAACTATGATGGGGCCCCTATCCGTGCTTTATCCACAGTAGTTTTCTGGGAGGAGGCTTTATCTATCATAGTAAAAATAAGATGGGGCTCCCTGGCCACCCTGCGGTTGCTTACCCTGTTCCACTGGTAATTACGCCCCTGTAGTGAAGAGAATGATTGCTACGAGGAAGGGGAAAGACCCCAAAACGTAGTGCACACAGCATGTCCCTAATAAACTAAGAGCAAAATAGAAAGTGTGTTTTTTCTACAAAACAAATATTGTATTGAGTATTACTGCTGGTGGTTAGCAGAAGGAGGAAAAACAGCAAACAAGTAAGTAAACAACAAATAGGAGTGCGGGGAATATGATGAAATTCAAGATTGCTACGATTGGCCCATTCTCTGTGTGTGTCGGAGGCCTGTTAACTTCAATGTGATGGAACAGAAATATTGATAGTGCAGTAGACCTCATGAATAAAATGAGGAAGGGGATCGTCCCTGAAACAAGAAACCAGGGGGTAAATATTACTGCAGTGGGTCAAAAAGGATAGGGAAAAGAGAGTGATTTCAAAGATTGATCTGTTTAGTGAGAATGAGCAGTGACTTTCTATGGTTGGATTATATCAGAGTCACTTCCTCTTAAAAAGCATTAACTACAGCTGATGGAATGCCCATACTAAACATGGCAGCACCCAAAGCCTGAAAAGGGACAAAGGGATCTCATTTTAATGTGAGAAAAGTAAAATAGTGGGATAAATATGATGCCAAAAGAATGTAATGCAACAACTGTTTTTTCACTACAGTTCCCCTTAAAAATCAGAATTGCAAATATATTTCCTTATTGTAAAAGGCATACAAAAGCTCTTTAAATATGTCAGTCAGTTGGGAACCACAGGTAAAAGAAGGTCTGAAATTTACCAACATATTTTTTACAATGAATGTAAATGTAGTGCTCTAGTAAGATTGTCCAGCACTGTACAGAGGTGTAGCCTTTCATAAAAAATAAAATTGGGTCATAAACTCATATTTAAAATGATTTATGTCATAATATTACACACCAACCAGTGACTTTGGTTTGGAAATACGTTTCACACAGCCCCTTTGGCCTTTCATTCTATGCATCCTACACATTGCCACCTACAGTGGAGGACTACCAGGCAGAATAGAAAGAGCAGGGTCCACAGGAAGATCAATTTTTAGTTATGTGCAGTTCTTTCCTAAACGCACTGGGTCACTGGAGTTGGCAATGATAGAAACCTAATGGAGCCTATACGATCATACGATCGGTATTGATCCAATAAAAATTGTTATTTTGGTCCTATACAAAAAAGGTTTATACATGAACCTGCGATTGTGCCATATTGGGGTATCCTGATATCGTACGATTGGCATTGGTGTGTGTATTGGCCCCATAACTACAGTATGTAACACTATCGGGCAATGCAATATGCAAAGACTGAGATCTCGTAATGCTTTTGCCTCCAGCAATTAGACCCTAACAGGGAGATTCAATAACGATAATTCTTATAGTGAAAATTGTGCTAATTTTGCTAACATCTGATTGGTTGGGGCAAAATTAGCAACATTTTTAACAATAAGAACTTTTATTAAGTAACTCTGTAAGTTTTGCACACAAAGTCGTGCTAATCTTAAATTCTGGGGGTTTGCATCTGGAAATCACACAGGCCCCCATAAAGTCAGTGCAAAGCCCATGTTAACCCCATAATAAAGGGGAGGACTAGGAGCATGTACGTATAATAGCTCTGTGTGGGAGCCGATTTAAAGCTTTAGACTTAAACGATCTCTATGTTTTGGGGGGTAATCTACCATATATATATTTTTCAAAAGAGGGGTGGACAGTCCCTTTAAGATTCATTTAAAGTTACCAATTTACTTATTATTAGTATTAGACGTGACTGTTTCTGATTTTTTTTTTTACAGTAACGCAGTTTGACACAGAGTACTACATAAGTGGAATAGCCCCTCTCTGCGATCAGTTTGTCATGCTTTTCTCTGTGAAAGAAACACCTGATAGTTTGGTAATATATTCTTTCTTTATTATCTTTGGGTGCAGTCACAATTAACCCTTCTATATGTATAGGCACAAACACCTTGAAGCCCTTAACCCCACCTCTTAACACAGGCTACATACACAAACCACACTCATTTTTCTTAATGGGGAAGAAAAACAGATGATAAAACGCTGAAATTTGAAAACTGCAAAAAAGTTTTGAAAACATTAACTGTACCTTAGGGATGTCAGATGCCTTTTAAAAACATGGATATGCTGCAAATTAAAGTGCTAACCTGCATCCACTGATACCCCTAGGCACATAGATGCTGTGCCTAATTCTTAATCCGACAATGTCTACTGCAATTACTTTTTTGTACATATGATTCCTTTAAGAAACCCTGTTTAATATATTGGCTTTTCACATCTTGTTGAGCGGGCATCATCAAGATTCATTTTTATTTTGTTTAAACTAGGTGTATGTAATTCTGCACAACTTGCAATAACCAAACTTGTTCAAAACTATTGCAAACTGTCATGTGATCAAATCTTAAAGTGAATTTTGCACTTTTTCTAAGGTCAATGGCTTTTAAGTAATGGTTAAATACAAGTAAATGATGATGAGTAAATTTAAGGCTTCCAGCAAATGCAACAATATATACTTTAAATGTGTGTACTGCTGCTGTGTAGCAAGATTGCACTTGTTTGAACACCTCTCTTTATACCATACACTTGGAAAATTTTGCTAACAATAAATTAGGATATTGTGCTAAGACATTACATACCCATTCCTTAAAATTATAATCAATAATTAATTTTTTTTTTGCACCTAGACAGTGCAGACTACAATAGGAACAGTGTCCCAGTGGTTTGCACTAAAACCTTACAGCGCTAGAGACTTGGGTTTAAATCTAACCTTGCCTACATCCGCAGTTTGTATGTTCTTCCTGTAATTGTGTGGGTTGGGTTTCCACCTGGCACTTTTGTTTCCCAACACTCTAAGCACCCTATTTCACACACAGTCCATCATTTTATAGCCTAAACCTTCACATGATGCCTCATTCTAATGTTTGGCTTTCAGGACAAAATGTTTTGTGCTAGACCACGTCTTGACATTATCCACCCTCACCCTGATTCAAGTGAAGAGATCTCCTCAGATGCAATTACCGTCAGAGGTTTTCAGGAAAATGAATGTCGAGATTATCATTTAGGTAAGAAACCCCAAACCTAAATTCTATGAAATATGCATGAAAACATATTTATGTGTGCTCCTTTACTTGAATGGCTTTTTAGAGTACATTACAACTTTGTTCTTTTCTTGTTGCCTGTGTTGTAACAGTTTTTTTTATCACCATCTGTGAATGCACCATTAATAATACCGTATATACTCGAGTATAAACCGAGACACATAATTTTTACCTAAAAAAGAGTAAAAGTGATTGACTCGAGTATAAACCGAGGGTAGAAAATATGACCGCTACTGCCTTATGATTCTGTATTGTTTTGAGGCTTTAGTTGCCCTTTAAATGGACAGCAGTTGTCCCATACAGCAATAGCCAAATCCAGTATTGCTATTACTGTATGGGAATTCTGCTGTCCATTTAAAGGGCAACTAAAGCCTCAAAACAACTATTTTTAACAATAGGTATTATCCTCCTGATTCTGCATTGTTTTGAGGCATTAGTTGCCCTTTAAATGGCCAGGAATCCCATACAGTAACCCCTATTTCTTGGTGTTCCAGATGTTTGGAAACTACAATTTCCAGCATGCTTTAGTTGCTGGAAGTTGTAGTTTCCTCCACAAATGTAGACAACTCCAAAAATATAAAGAAGAGCGATCCAGTCTGCAATGCTTGCAAATAGGGGTAAAACCTCCTTTATTCGTGCATATGACAAACCAACCAAAAAGGTTTGTTTGTTTGTGGCCTTCTCCTACCTTATCAGTAATCTGGCAGCCGCTCACTCCGCATTCTCTGCACTTCCGGGTGGCCTCACTACTCGTCGTCTAGTAGTGACATCACCCAGAAGCGCAGAGGATGCGGAACGAACGACCGCCGGATTACTGACAAGGTAAGTGGTTGGCCCAAGTATAAACCGAGGTTCAGTTTTTAGGCTGTTTTTAAAGCCTGAAAACCTTGGTATATGTGGTATTTGTTTTACCCATAAAACATTGTTAATAGGGAGATTATTCTTGAATACCTGCCTGAATACCATAAGGCATCACCTTAGAATTAACCTTTGTTCTGGTAATGCTTCAGGGCATTTTGGACTGCTGAAAAAATGTTGAAAAAAGTTTAAAGGTAAACAAGAATTTATCTAAGCTGTGTTAGGTCATGTTAGCATGTGTATGGAGACCACAATTTATTACATACATTTTATTCAGCAAGTAGTGGGATAATTACTTATCTGTCAGTACTTGTTTATTGTAGTTAGAATGATGAATTATGCTAGGTTCAGAAGAACGGCTGTTAGTCGGTTTGGCCGTGTTTTTACCAGGATTTTCTTACCATTGCTTCTAGGAAAATGCTGCATGCAACATTGTGGAAACGTTATGAAAATGCTGCCAAAATGCCTACAAAGTGTTCATCTGAACCTAACCAAACACTGGCTCAACGTTAAATGTGCAATCTAACATGAATGTAGAACCAGTGCAGGGGTTGTCTAAAATCCTAAATACTACGTTATATACACTTTATTTATTTTTCATATTACTTTGAGTCTTCACAGTAATGAAACCCTCAAGTATATTTTTCTTCTTTTAGAATACTCTGAAGGAGAATCCCTCTTCTATATCATTAGCCCAAGAGATGTTGTTGTGGCAAAGGAAAGGGATCAAGATGACCATATTGACTGGCTTTTAGCCAGAAAAAAATATGAGGTAATCTCTTATACTAAACTTATAATTACCATAAAATGCACAAGTGGGGGGAATTAGAATGGGTACAACAGTGGAATACAGTATATCCTTATGAAATCACTCAACTACCGGGCAGGCTGCTCAAAAAGAAGAGTTTGGAGCACTTTAAAGGGCATGTTCACCTCTTAAAAAAATATATATATAGGTTAATCACCCTACAAACCTCCAAACTATCTATCTATCTATCTCTGTCTGTCTATCTATCTATCTGCCTTATCTCCATCTGTGTGTCTATCTGTCCCTATCTCTATCTATCTGTCCCTATATGTCTGTCTATCTGTTCATGTGTCTATTTTCCTGTCCCTGTCTTTTTGTCTACCTACCTGTCCCTGTCTAGCTATCTGTCCCAAGTCTGTCTGTCTGTCTATCTATCTATCTCACAAGGTTGAGGTTTTGGGGGGCAATTAGCCTAATACTAAAAGTTTGTGTGGGGGTGGAAATACCCTTTAACAAAATATATGTGTTTTGGCAAAAAACTAAATTTAAGAAATCCTTTCCAGAACCACAATTAAATGTGTTCATTTTATGAAATAAACAATAAACAGGCAATTATTGAATTTCATATCCTAACTAATGCTTTATACCAAATAATGTGAATTGGATTTTATGGTTTTAGAAAGGCAGCACAAGTGTTCAAAGATAAACCTCAAAAAGTATCACAAAAAAACAAAAGTTCACAGAAGAAGCATACCAACCAGTTTTGGTACATACCAGACCTTTATTAAAAGAGAACCACTAATAATAACTACATTTTGGTTATTTCCCATGTGCATTTTTAAACGGCACGCCCACTCCCAAAATGAAATTTCTTATGCAAAATACCACCCCAACTCTGAAACCACGATACTCATAATGCCCTTAAAGGGTATGTACACTGGAAAATTAGTTTTTTTTAAATTGCCCATTGGTGGAAACTATAATTCATCTCAACTATCACTGTATATTTTTTTTGTTGATCTGCCCCCTATTTCATTAAATATCGAATCTGAAACATCTTACGTTTTAGCATTTCTGTAGGCAGTTTTGCAGTAACTGGAATGGCTTGACAGTTGGTGTGCTGTATCCTGTATGCAGTTTTGACAGTTGGTATATGGGAAAATAGTCAGGTCAGTGGTCAGAGTCTGAACAATACAAGCATTGTATTGAAGGCATACAGCAACACACATACCTGAGAATTGAGTGCTACTTACATGTATTTATTTATAGATTAAGATAACGCAAAGTAATTTTTTCAGTATACATACACTTTAAGTGTTTCTGTAAAGTTATTGTTGCAGATACAACAAAGGATCCTCGTACTTCTGTTGAGCTCAGTGAAGGAATCTAACAAGTGTACCATGAAGATATTTGGCTGAATAACTGCTTTGAGTGTATTATGGTTTCAGGGTTTGTGGGAGTGCTTTACATGTATATGAAATTTAGTTTGGGGTTTGGACATGCACTTAAAATATTCACACATACAAAAAGATTTGTATCATAACATAGTAAAGGGATAAATTGATATTTAAAGGAGAAGAGAATTCTAGTAAGTTCAGGTAAAAACTGGGTTTCTTAAATGGTTTGCCAGGGCACACTGGTGTAACTTCAGAGTGCCAAAGAAATGCCCCAGAATAGAAATGTCAGTGCAGTCAATGTAGTGTAAATTACCGTTACATTAATTATCAAATTTGATTACAATATACACTGTGCATAAAATATGGGTAATTGCAACATTAAGTTTAACATTAAAAACACAGGTGTGCCACAAGAAAAAATTGCATTGGCACGTGTACCATGGTCTGAAAAAGTTTGAGAAGTGCTGTAAAAAATATCTGAACTGCATTCAAAGATGCCCTTGAAGTTCTTTACCTGACCCTGTCCCTCGCCGCTCCTCCTCTGCTCTGCGTCTGACAGCCGCTCCACTTCCTGGTTGCAGCTGTCAGTAAAGGTGCAACATGACGTCACGCCCAATTTCTTGACAACTGCTACCAGAAAGTAGACTGTCTGTCAGTGCAGAAGACCTCTGCTCCTGTTTTTCCTCGAAACAAGGTTGAGGTCGGGTAAGCCCTTTCAGGAGAATCTTTGGAAGTTAAGTATAATGCGAAATCTAGGTTTGGTGGGGTTTTGAACATTTCTAAGCAAACTTTATTTTAGGGTGCACTCCTTTTCGCTCCTATTCCTCAATCCATAAATAGTACTCAGGAGAAGGACTTAGACTACTAGGTCCTCATCATTGTGTACTTTACAGTTCAATTTTAGTACTTTCATGAAGGTTCCCTTGCCGCTTCAGTCCTCTTCCGGCTGATGTAAAGTTCATGTAAGTATTCCAGCTGATCGGCAAAGTACCCTGGGGAAAGGACTCAGCTGTTTAGGTCATCACCTTGGGTACAATTTAGGTGTGGTGCAGGGTGCAGGGAAAAGGGAAATATAATGGTGCAAGTGGGGCATTTTGCTTTAAGATGTACTTCTCTCACTGTTAGGTGGGAAGGTGGGAAGGTTGCAAGAGTTATTTATTTTTCTATTGGCAAAAACCTGATTTCTCTCAAAGTGTTTGCTGTCTTTCACTGACCATATAAAAAAATCAGCTTTTGCTCATGACCACTATACTAACTAAAAGTTCCTTTAATATAGCTTTTAAGATAAGCACTTGTTTGTTTTTCTACATTAAGGAAGCTCTTATGGCTGCAGAAATAAGCCAAAAAAACATCAAGAGACATGACGTCTTGGTAAGTTAACATTTTTTGCTAACTATTTTATATTGTCATTTTTAGCTTTCAGCATGCAGAATATAATCATCATGTGCAATCTTAGTAAAATGCTATAGGCCTTTTTTCTAATTTTGCAATTTGTAGAGATTAACTATTGATATAACACCTGCTTCACGTCTCTAAATACTTTAAGCCTTTACCTTTCCAAGTTGCCCATTGCTTTGTTATTCTGTCATTAAATACCAATGCATGATGAGATTTGTAGTCATATTCTTTGCCTTCTCTTTCTGCTGACCTAGAGAGCACAATATTAATCCAACAATAACATCAATTATACATATACGCAAACTCCCTAGATGCCCTAATAGGTAAGGCAAAAACTAGTAAGTTACTAGAAAACAAATCTAATTTCAGATGAATAAACTTTATGTGGTATTATAATGCTGAATGGCTTGGAAGAGACTGCATGCTGCTGGCATAGTTATATCACCACTGCAAGGCCTGAGGTGTCTCTGAGACAGGAAGGTACATTCAGCTGCACATAAAAGTCCCGCTGCTAGTGGTGAGATGAGCCCTCTACTATATATTTAAATTCATATAATATATAAGATGTCTTTGGGTGTCACCATCAGTTAATGTTTTGTAGATATACTATACACATAGCAGCATGGGTGCACACTTATCCACTTTTGTAAGGTTATCTACAGAATGTGTACTTCTAGTGGGGCCAGGGGCCAGGCTTGCAAAAGAAATGTCTATCTTTTTTAAGTTAAAATGCTTGTTATGATTCCTGGTTACCTTTGCTTGTGTGTTTATATATTTATTTCTTTTTTATTTAGGAAATTGGCTTATCTTATATCACACACTTGGTGGAGAAAAGAGATTATGACGTGGCTGCAAGGTAACATATGGCTATTTGTTTTACCAGTACAGTTTTAATGTCAGTAGCTTTGGTGGACAGGGTAAGTTGCCCGAATATTTTCTCTTACCTGTAGCATTAACAACAAGTGACTGCTCCATAGAGTATGTCAGATGATATTTCCTGCAATAGTCTGGCTCAGCGTGCCTGTGAGGGCTAAAGAGTGTGAAAGGCAACCAGTGTGAGATTAGCAAGTGGGTTATTTTATAGTAACTGGGCTTGTAAAATATAAAATCTTCAGAAAACTCAATTCTAGACATTTTCCTTTATTTTTCTTTTAGCTGTTGAGGATAACGTGTGTGTGTGTGTGTCCACTTTCATATTTTAGTATAATTGAATGCCCTCTTTTTTATATGCCTCTCTTATATATTTATTTCCATTTAATTCAGAAAATCTTTAAGTTTAATGCATTACCACTGGTAGCTTTGGTTAGAAGCTTTCCAAAAGCAGTGTACTTGCATTGGTATAGCTGACCAGGGTTATTACACGACATTTGATGTACTGTATTGTTCTAAAGTAGGTTTTTCTACACAATCCAAAAGATGTTTAGTAGAGTAATATGGCAGGAAAACAAAATGTTAAAACCACAGCAAACGAAATTGATGTTTAATTTGTAAAATACTGCAGAGTATATTTTAATTATTTTTATTGCAAATAAAACATCATATCAGTAGTACTTATTACTATCTAAATAACATACTTAGCAAAAAATGTTTTAATCGTGCTTTTACCCTTACAGCAGTTCAGCAAGATTCCAATTTGCCGTTCATTATTATTGTACCTAGAAAGGTTCAGTATATGAATGTGTCTAGAATACATTTATATTAATGGTATAACTTTTCACTCTCATTTTGGAAATGGTTAATTAAAGGTCAGGTGTGATATGTATTTGAAAACTTTTTAATGTTAAGGTTATTGTCCTTATTGATGTTCCTTAAATAGTACAAAATAGTTATTGATAAATAAAAAGAGCCAGACTGAAATCACAGCAAAATTGTGAGACCGTGATATTTACTTATGAGAAAAAGATTACTTGGTTCCAAACTGTGCTGCACTCAGCTGGATCCGTTTTGTCCTATCATTAGCACAGTAAAGGTATCTTCTTTTTTATGAACACAGAACAAGATGCCCGTGTAAAGGTCAGATGAAAGTGAACATTTATCACAATGTGTAAAAATATATATTTTTGTTTTTTTAATAGTTCTATCACAGATTAAAGGCTTTTTAAGAATTTCAATTGTCATAATAAGCAATGTTTAACACAATGTTCTATGTTAAATATATATGAAATATATTCTGCGTTCTAAGACCATTCAAGGAACACAAATTGTCACATTTATTTAACAAAGTATTTAGTAGTCTTGTGTGTGGGTCTTATTTTTTGTTTTTCATATACTCATGCAGTAACTGACTGCTCTCTGACTCCTCACTTAAGTCAAACTCACTAATTGTCCTTCCAGTCTCACACATTAGCAACCATAAGTTAATGAATGCTCGGGCAGCCTGAGGGAGAAGCCAAACAGCTGTAATTAACTACATGATTAGCTACAGTTTCAAAGATATAAGCAATTATTTCTTAAAATAATTCATGACAAAAGAAACTTCTTGGGAATGTTGGCATGTTGCCATGTCATCGATTGGGCATTTAGAGCATTACATGAGGTGTTTGCAAATTGGTTGGACCGTTAAATTATTTTAGTCCTGAGTTGTCAAATCAAGACTGCATAATGAAGTGCCATTTGATTAACTACCAAAAACAGGTTTAAAAAGGTATCAGAGGATTTTGACAACTGCTTCCCTGCTTAATATACAAATTTGTCTGCTTGTGAAGGTTCTCATTCATCCAGGTCATGGTATATCTGTTGTATTCAGTTAGATCAACTGGACTTAAAGTTTAGTCTGAATGACTTGTACTAGAATCTGTTGCCAATATAACTTCCCTGGGAAGTCCCAATTAGCATATGACAACCAGATGTTAGGGACCTTCTGAATGCAAGGTGTGATTGCATTAAGGCGAAGAGGTGTTATCAAAACTGCCCAGGAAAAGGTGTCAAAACAGCATTGTACATGGCAGACAGTTGGTGATGAACCACCACCACCTCTCTTCAGGCTTGGTTTCTTTATTTTCACATAAATGGCCTCCTTGACAGATGTTAACATTACAATCTTCAAAGGTATGTCCTTTTCCCTTAAGATGCTGGATACATGGCTTAGTCCTGACCCGAGTAATTGGCTCTTCTGTGCTGGGCCATACGTTGGTGCAGATGCTGTTTGGTTACCCCCACATACAAATCAGAGCACTCTTCACTGCACTGTACTGCATATATGATGTCACTTTTCTTGTGTTTTGCCAATCCACCCCCTCTCTTAAAAGTACATTAAGGCCTTGCCCCTGGGTATGCTCACTATCGGCTGTATGTGAGCACATGTGTATGAGCCTTAAGGTATGCATAATTCATGGACAATGCATCATTTGTTTTATTTCCCTTGTGGCAATTCATTACTTAATCTAGATATTCGCTATATAATAACACAGTAACCCACAATCTGTAATTTAGGACCACAATGCCTTTAAATTACACCATATCAGACCGCAATATCTTCATCACTAATCATGCTGTAACTTTTCTTCTCTTATCAACACAGAATATTGTGCTCCTAACATATGTTCAGATTACCTATATATTGTGGATTTTTTTTTGTTTTCTGTTTTTCTCTCTCTACATTGCTGTATATTCTAGCTTTTACCATCTGTGGACCAATGCTTCTTTTATGAACTAAACATAATCTTTTCCCTGTAACTCTCTTCTCTTTATTGGCTGTCACAGAACCATCTGATCTTTTTTTCTATTCCCTATTCATGTTGTAGCTCTTATTTTTCTTGCACTTGGATGTAAGATGCAGTTGAATTTGACAAGCTATTTTAGATTATAACGTGCATATTAATTTAAGGAACATATTTAATGAAAATAAGTGAATAGTGAGAAATGCCCCAAAAAGGCTTTAAATGTAATTCCTTTACTCGCTTGTTTCAAACTTCTGTTTCTGTTCTGTAGAAAAATAACTTCTGTTTCTGTTCTGTAGAAAAATGTAATTGCTGGGCTTTTTTTACTGAAAGTTTTCCTTCATTTTGCACTGGTTCGTCTTACATTAGCAATGATTTAAGAAAGTGGTACATCCTTTTTATCAGCAGCTATTGGGTTCTGTTGTTGTGAAGATAAGTTACAGACAAATCCCTGCCCTTCAATCTCACTTCTAGAAATGTCATTAATTACCAACATACACTATATAAGTACCAGCAAACCTTGCGGTGCGTCCATATCTACAACTGTTTTTTAGTAATATAGATAATAATAATGTGTGGTAAATGATTGTTGCATTGATCATTCCTATTAAGGGATTAAGAACAAAACTCCAATATGAACTTGTGGGGTAAGATAAGGCAGTGATCTAGCACCCATGATTGCTGCCTTAAACTTGGCACAAGTTATAATTTGCTGGCTGGAGGGGCCCAGGTCCTCAAGATTGAAGGTATGTATTTTGCCATATATTTGCTTTTTGAGGAGTTTGAGACACAAATGTTTTCTTATTTTATTTTCCCTTTATTTATTTTTTATTCATTATATAAAGCACCAGTTGGTGTCCAAGTAAACGCCTTTTATAAGATTTATATCTTTGCCCTCCCACTCTGGACTAATAATTAACCTCCAATCCTAGTAGTGTTGCATAAAAACTTATTTCCTATGGTGTTTGTCTATTTCCTCTGGTTTTCTAGAACTCTTGGTGCATTGACAAATTACCTTTTTGTTGTATAAATTGTGTGCTTATAAGTAACATAAAGAGGTAAAAATAAAAAAGTAATTCTGCTTATAATTGCATTGGGCTGGTTAATGATGATCTTCCTTTGATCAATAGCATTTCTTTCAATGAGGTTTGCTTTAAGAAGCTTAGGAATATCTTCATGGAGCTGAATTGCAGCAGAAAGCATTAAAGATGACCTATAAAACTGTAATTTGAACTGTCACTTGGCCATTCTATTTTGATGCCAGATCGGTTTTATATATTTAGCAAGAGTAGGAGTGGGCGCTGTGTCTGCAAGCTTGCTTCCTTGCTTTCTTTTTTGTTTCTCCCTTCAACCCCCTTTTGATATTCTTATGAAGAAAACAGTGTTTTAGACCAACCTGATTTTTTTCACAAGTCACATATAGTCACAAAATAGGTCATAAAGTTCCGTTAATGTCTTAACGGCGATTTATCAACACTTAACGTGACTTTTAGATGTAACTTCTGATGCGTGCGGGATTCACGTAAACACGCGCATGTCTAGACAACACAAGTATTGTTCCAAATTTTAACACCATTAATAAGTGAATGTAACATGATATTTTAGAGCGTTTTTAATGCCACCAAATGATGGTCTTAATCAGACGTTAACACAAAAAGGCCTATGTACAGATAGGCGGTATATGTGGGCATTGATATCATGTGATTTCAACTTCAAGACCGGCTCATTTTCTAGTGTGTAATTGGTTGACACAGACCAATTACAAATCATGCATGCATGTGTGTGGCAAGCACTTTGCTTTATATATGCAATGCAAATAATTATTGCTGCATATATAATTATTAATCTACGTTAATTCAAATTATTGTGTGTGTTGCTAAGCCAATTTGTTAACTACAAGCTAGCCACTACTTATTTGTGATAATTTTCTATATATGTGAAAGGATTTGTGTGAATATATGCAGTCATTTTATATTATAAAAGGGAATGTTTTTATGGAGCAAAAATCTTCAGTTACATAAATCCTGTCAAACAATATGAATATGCTGAGTTATGACTATTGCAATCTGACATAAATATGTCAGATTGCAATAGTCATAACTCAGCATATTCATATTACAGTCAATACTGCAAATCTGTCTTGGTCACTCATGTTGGTCTAATGAACTACATACACAGACAAGCGATAGCTACGTAGGCTTCAAATTATTAAAACGAATTTTATATATATACAAAAGCCATATACTGTGTGTATATATATATATGTGTGTGTATATTTAGGAGAAATTACATATTACATACATGTACGTTGTTATGTGTATAAAGGCTACAAATATTTTTAATACATTTTCATAAAAATAAATAAAATCTATAATAAAAGGGAGTAAAGTAACTTACCTAAGACAGGTGCACCTGAGTTCCCCCACTCAGGCAAAAATACCCACAGCAGGATAAGTCCAAAAAGAACAACCCCCTGGGGGATAACCAATAATATATAGTATACACACTGAATGAGGGAGCATGAAAAAAACAATATCCCAACCCAGGGATAAAGGTATTGTTATAATAGACACATATTTATTAGACTAAACATATATACATAAAAACATAGCTGGCCAGCTTCACAATAAGTAAGATATTCACTCTAGTTATTAATAAATAACCTTAAGAGATACTCCCTACCTAACACATATATAGGGGGGGATAAATGCCAGCAATATAAAACAAATCTGTATATAGCATAAGAGTTAAATCCACCATAAAAAGGATAAAATTCAGTCACAATCTCATAAAAAGTACGGATCCGTGCAAGCAAGTCCCGTCCCTCATAAAAACACCCCCGCAAGGAGAAGAGTCTATAAAATGTATCAAAAAATATAACAAAATGTGTGCGCACACGAAAGAAAAGACTCCAATCACTCGGCAGACATAAGATACAGTTGGATACAATATAGGCAATCGTAATTGTACACTGTTCCCGATGCTAGCATGTATCCTCCGATATAGCTCTTCACGGAGGTGCAATAGGCGTCTGCTAGATTGTTGTGACCTTAGTGCTTGTAGCTTCCAGGCAACTCCGTTGTTAATCGATCTCCCTGGCAGTCCAATTCAATGACCGGCAGTGGCCGTTGGCTCTTGAGATCTCCCCAGGATTTAGCAAAAATACATACGGTCAGAGTATCGTCGGTGTGTAGCCAAACAACTGTAGCGTTCCGGGTGTGGGAGTGTCACCACTACGCGTTTCACTCCAATGGGAGCTTCTTCAGGTAGTGACATCATGTTATTCCTCCCTCTTTTTTATAGGGCACGTTCTTTCACAGAACTTTATTGATCCCAGAAGGTTAGACAAATCAACACATCCATATCTTTCCCATCTCCACTAATAACTTTATCTTATTTTAGATTTATTAGAATTTCCAAAACCAATAAATTACTGCTGGCATTTCCCCCCTATGGCATCTATCCCACCCCTTCGTATCATTTCTATCATTTATAAGAATGGGGCTAATTCCATTTGGTCATTGAGGCCATTTGGTTGCATAGTCTGGTATGTGAATATAAAACGTTGTTCCATCTTTAAAAGTTCTTGGTCCACATCTCCTCCTCTCATGTAAAAATTTTTCTTCAAACCCCCTAGTGCCATATACACACTCCCCTTATAGTGCTTATAAATATAAGGGTATTTCCCCTAAAGATGTGAAAAGAATTTTTGGGAACTGAGTCCTCATAAAAATTATCCTCTCTATTGTGTACCTTAATAGCCGTTTGTGCTCACCAATTCTAACCGTGAGTTTCCTAACAGTTTTCCCTATGTACCATCTATTGCAAGGGCACTTGATTCCATATATAACACCCTGTGATTGGCAATTATAAAAAGTGGTCCAAGTGTGTTGCTTATTCCCTATCATGATACAATCCCTACACACACCCACATATTTACAATTTATACATTTCCCACATTTGAACATCCCTTTTAATATCTGCATACTAAGATCACTAGTACCTTCTTCATCCCTTTTTCCCGGTAGCAAACTTGGGGATAAAATATTCTTCAGGATCATAGGTTTCTTGAAAATTATATTTGTTTTTTTCCCCACAATTTTCACCAGTTCCTTATCCTGCTGCAACACTGACCAATGTCTACTAAAGATATTAAAGGGGAACTGTGGTCTCCAAACAAGTTTAAAGGCCAGTTTCCTACCTTTAAAACGAGCCATCAACCACCTCTCTACTTGCTCCACAGCCCAAGATATAAAGAAATGACTGACCAGAAAGTTAATGGGTGGAAGGCTGACATGTGACATTCCTGAGGCTTCTCCTGCACAGTGCCTCTGGTGAGCACAGCCTCAGACTCCCTCAGTGTGTGAGGGAGACAGGAAGTCCCTCCTCCTTTTTGCTGTGTAAAGCAGCTGCAGGTAAGGGAATCTACAGCCCTTCCCTCTCACTATGTGAAAACAGCCTTTTCTCACTCTGCCTGGCTGTTTCCACAGAGTTTTCGGGTGGGGGGGTAGGGGGGGTGTCAGAGTGGCCCACAGCACATGTGAGCGGGTGGGGCTTAGGCACCCATGAGTGGGCGGGACCACGGCACCGCGAGTGGGCATGGCTTAGACACCTGCAAGTGGGCGGGGCCACTGCACACGCGAGTGGGCAGGGCCACATGGGGCTGTATGGGAATGGGCCATGGGTGGCCTGCAACTGGAGGGACCATGGGGTCCATGAGTGGGAGGGACCAGGGGGCTGCAAAGGGGAGGAGACACAGGGCAGATTGACTGACAGGTTTCGAAGCAGGAAGTGCTGGGGGCCTGGTGATGCTGCTGCCATATCTCACACAAAATTGTAAATATCTTAAAAACTATGCAAAATGGAAATAAATTGCAAAAACTCTCAGGAGAGCAATTCCTATCAATTTACCTAAAGTCATTTTTGGACCACAGTTCCTCTTTAAATATTTTCTGACTATCTTCACTAAAATCCAAAATAATAGCTGGTTTTCTCTTATTTTTACTTCTATTTTTTGGGATCAGCAGAGAGTTTCTATCAGTTTTACTGGCTCTAGCTATTGCTTTATCTATACAGGTCTCGGGATATCCCTTTTCCTTAAATCTCTCTCTTACTATTTCGATTTGTTCCCAAAATATATTTTCATCTGAGCAGTTGCGTTTTACTCTCAGCATCTGCCCACCCGAAATACTTTCTAACCAAGATGGTTCATGGGCACTATCAAAATCAATATATGTATTTCTATCGACCTTAAATGAAGTACTAGTCATAAGAGCCCCCTCCTTAACCTGTATTAGGAGGTCCAGAAAGACCACCCTTTCTGTACTTTAAACATTGGAATTGAAGATGCTCATGGGATTTATTAATAAACAAGAGATATTCCTGTAGTGAATCTGGGGTGCCTATCCACACCATAAGGATGTCATCTATATACCTTTTCCAATAGAGACAATCCCTCTGTCTATGGGCACCCCAGATGCATTTCTCCTCCCAGAACCCCACAAATAAACCAGCGTAACTGGGAGCGAAAATAGTACCCATCGCTGTCCCAGTACGTTGGATATAAAAATCACCCTCAAAAGTAAAACTGTTATTACTTAAAATAAAGTCTATGCATGTCATACTCTATAATAGTATCAGTATAATTCCCCTCCTTTTTAAGGAAGTATTCTGAGGCTTCTCTTCCCTCCTTATGCGGTATAACAGAATATAAAGAAACAATATCCATAGTAACCAGTGTATAATTGGGTTCCCATTTAACATTATTGAGAGAATTCAAAACCTCCATCGTATCCCTCAAATAGGCTGGCAGTTTCCTTACTATCGGGGCTAGAAAGTAGTCTACAAATTTAGATAAATTTTCGGGTAGGGTAGCCTATCCCCGAAATTTTAGGTCTCCCCGGAGGGTCCTCCAGACTTTTGTGTATTTTAGGGAGATGATAAAAAATAGGCAATTTAGGCTTAGGATTCCACAAAAAAACAAATTCCTTTTTAGAAATAATTTTCTTTTCTACAGTTGTCTGGAGAACCCTCCTAATATGAACATTAATTTTATTCATGGGATTCAATCCTACTTTAAGATAGGAAAACCTATCATTCAACTGGCGGAGGGCTTCTTCTATATATTTCTCTCTATTTTGTATAACCAGTCACCTTCCTTTATCTGCAACTCGAAAAACTATTTCTCTCTTTTTTAAAATCTTTCAATATTTTCCTTTCTTTTTTAGATAAATTATCCGTATATCCCAAGTTAGAGTCCTTCATCTTCCTAAGGTCTCTCTCCACCAGGGCTCCGAATAAATCTACATACGACCCCCGTAGCCCTATGGGGTTAAAAACAGATTTGGGTTTAAACGGAGTGTTGCATAGGGTCTCTTGCTCATCTAATAGATCAACTAGAGTAGATACAGTTTCTCTCTCTGAATCAGACGGATCTGAAATTCCCACTTTCTTAAGACATTGCAGTGTTTCCACTTCCCGTTTCTTATCCACATTAATGAAATATTTCTTTAAACTGAGCGTTCACATACATTTTTGTAATCCTATATAAACATTTAACTTATCTGCTTTTTGGCTAGGGGCAAACTTCAATCCTTTCCCCAGGAGATTAGCTTCTGAGGAAAAGTCCCTATTAAAATTCTTTTCACATCTTTAGGGGGAAATACCCTTATATTTATAAGCACTATAAAGAGGAACATTATTCCTCATTTGAAGGGAGTGTGTATATGGCACTAGGGGGTTTGAAGAAAAAATTTTACGTGAGAGGAGATGTGGAACAAGAACTTTTAAAGATGGAACAACGTTTTATATTCACATACCAGACTATGCAACCAAATGGCCTCAATGACCAAATGGAATTAGCCCCATTCTTAAAAATTATAGAAATGATTCGAAGGGGTGGGATAGATGCCATAGGGGGAAATGCCAGCAGTAATTTATTGGTTTTGGAAATTCTATAAATCTAAAATAAGATAAAGTTATTAGTGGAGATGGAAAGATATGGATGTGTTGATTTGTCTAACCTTCTGGGATCAATAAAGTTCTGTGAAAGAACGTGCCCTATAAAAAAGAGGAGAATAACATGATGTCACTACCCGAGAAGCTCCCATTGGAGTGAAACGCGTAGTGGGTGACACTCCCCACCCGGCACGCTACAGTTGTTTGGCTACACACCGACGATACTCTGACCGTATGTATTTTGCTAAATCCTGGGGAGATCTCAAGAGCCAACGCCACTGCCGGTCATTGAATTGGACTGCCAGGGAGATCGATTAACAACGGAGTTGCCTGGAAGCTACAAGCACTAGGTCACAACTATCTAGCAGACCGCTATTGCACCTCTGAGAAGAGCTATATCGGAGGATACATGCTAGCATCGGGAACGGTGTACAATTAGGATTGCCTATATTGTATCCAACTGTATCTTATGACTGCCGAGTGATTGGAGTCTTTCTTTCGTGTGCGCACACATTTGTTATATTTTTTGATACATTTTATAGACTCTTCCCCTTGCGGGGTGTTTTTATGAGGGACGGGACTTGCTTGCACGGATCCGTACTTTTTATGAGATTGTGACTGAATTTTATCCTTTTTATGGTGGATTTAAATCTTACGCTATATCAGATTTGTTTATATTGCTGGCATTTATCCCCCCCTATATATGTGTTGGTAGGGAGTATCTCTTAAGGTTATTTATTAATAACTAGAGTGAATATCTTACTATTGTGAAGCTGGCCAGCTATGTTTTTTATGTATATATGTTTAGTCTAATAAATATGTGTCTATTATAACAATACCTTTATCCCTGGGTTGGGATATTGTTTTTTCATGCTCCCTCATTCAGTGTGTATACTATATATTATAAATAAAATCTATCCACATATCCATTTTATGGCTTTTAAATCGGCAATAAATAGTGTGAGAAATGTTGGTGATTCTATATAATGCAATGTACCACAATTCACGCAATTCTACTAAAACAAACGATAAACTCTTACGCTATGTATCAAGACTTACACAACTGTAGTACTAAAACACACGTTAAGCTTTTAACGTGACTTTCTAACGCAAACACTTATTTACTATTAATCGCGAACAGTTTATTGAATACAAGTAACGCTCGTTATTTTTACACCATCTTTGCAATATCGGGTCTCGGTACATAGCCCTAATTGTGTTTTTAATTTTATTTTTTCTCAGAAAGTGTCAGAAAATACTTGGTAAGAATATGAAGCTATGGGAAGATGAAGTTTATCGGTTCAAGAAAATAGGTCAACTCAAGGTAATAATTTTGAGAAGGCATAAAATAACCATAATATATTTTTGCCCTAGAGGAGAACTAAAAGTAAACATTTTGCAATATAAATAACTAGGTATGTATAATATAAAATAAGAATTTTAAAAATAATTATATTTTCCACTGAAGTTTCCCTATAACAAATGAAAAGGCATCCTTGACCTGTCTAGTCTCTATATAGATGTATCTACTGCTGTATACAGATCCATTGAGCGGCTCTAATTGGCTGAGATATCAAAACACATTACAGTACTTTATTACTTGAAAGCTGACATGAGTTGTATATCATAATCAGTGAAATGATAAATGTGTGTATCTGTTAACTGTGCCCATTTGAAGTGGCAATAGCAATGGGCAAAGAAAGCATTCAGCTTCCTTTACTCAATAAAAATTTGGCTTATCCTTTAAGTACATTTTAAAGACTGTTTCCAAGGAAACTGTCAGTATCCTTAATGCTTCCTCATTGCAGTGGATATTTTTACAGTAATTTAAACGAGTATAGTTTATTTTAAAACATATACAATGCAAAAAAAGTAATGATTTTTTTAAAATTCGTTTAATTAGCATTTACCAATATGTACATCAGGTAAGATATGTATCAGACATAATATTGTGTGCTTGTTGTATGGTATAGATGACAAAGTGTATTTCAAAGTCAAATAATAGATATAACCAAATACAATTCAGATGGTTTTTAACCCTTTCACTGCCACAGATCGTATATTCACGATCTGTGGCAGTGAATGCACAAAACTGCCACAGATCGTGAATATACGATCTGTGGCTTCCCCCCTCAAAAAATTTTTCCCCCCTGCTAGGGCCGATCGGGGGGCAGCATTCAACTGCCCCCTAGTCCCCTCGATCCCCCCTCGGTTTCGTCCAAATCCGAGGGGGGGATCAGGAGATATCCTGCATGAAGTTTTCCTACCTTGAAGCTGCCGGTCCGGAGGAGGAAGTGAATGGGAGACCCCGGTGACATCACAAGAACTTCCTCCTTCACCGGGGTCTTCCATATGGAGGTTCTGCAGCATGATCTATGGAGATCATGTGCAGTCCCTAAGTATAGAAAAGCTGTCAAGCTAACAGCTTTACTATACATTTTGTGAATGGAACTCAAAGTTCCATTCACAAATAGGATTTTTTCTAAGTCTTTGCTACTTAGAAGGCTTAGAAAAAAAATGGGGACAGAGATCAAAATTTGGTGATCACTTCTGACACCAATTTATTGATCTTTGCCAATGAATGAAAAATCACTTCCGGAAAATGATTTCCGGGAAGTGATTTTTCGATCGGATTTCGAATTGGAAAACGGCATTTATGCCCGTATTCCAAGTTCGGTATCATTCCTAAGATGATTGATGATCATCTTTGGGAAGATCCCCAAAAAATAGGGGAAATGCACACAAAAAAAAATCTTAAAGTGATACACACACCTTTTTTTTAACCTAAAAACTATAAATTAGCAAAAAAAATTGTCTTCTCCAAGCTTCCCAATGTCCCCGGTGAGATCGCTAAAGAAACGCGGATCATTATTGTTCGATTCAAGGAAACTAAGCCTATTTTAGTAGGGAATTTTGCAGAGGTACCAAAAAAAGACCAGATTTAACTTTTAGGATCAGTAAAAGTGTGCAAAAACTTGTGGGACTCTCCGTACTAACTGCTTTCACTAAAATACCACTAAAAGGGGGGTGGGGATAGGGGGGGGGGTGGGTTGTGGCGTTTTTTTATTTTCTTGTAATTGCAATTGCGATGGATCCCATTTGAGTAGTTGGTGGCCCCGTCTCTGTTTGCACCCACCCATATGGCAACCGTTTGATTCAGGACATGTGGGAGATTGCCGTTTAGTGGTTTTTTTTACTTGCCAAGTGGGTTTAGGTAGGATTTCAACCATTGAGTCCTCTATTTTATTTTTCCAAAATCTCCTAAAAGCACGGACTTCTTGGATCAGTGGGTCTGGAATTCTTCATGTTGTATGAAAGCATGCATGGTAAGTAGATGAAGGTGTGTAGATTCCAAAAATATATAGTTTGGGGGGGAATTCCATGTTTTGGGACTGTTTCCTTAGAAAAAGTGTAGGCGTTCAAATTACAAAGCACTTTGATTCTTTCTTGTAATGCATTTGTGCATGCGTCCCATTTGAGTAGTTGGTGGCCACGTCTCTGTGTGCATCCACGCATATGGCATAACGTTGATTCAGAAAAATGTGGGAGATTGATATTTAGTGGGGGGTTTATTTGTGGGGGGCATTTCCAAGTTTTGGGCTGTTTGAAATTACAGACAACTTTGACTTTTTCTTGTAATTACACTTGTGCATGTGTCCCATTTGAGCTAGTTGGTGGCCACGTCTCTGTGTGCACCCACACATATGGCATACCGTTTGATGCAGGATATGTGGGAGATTGACATTTAGTGGGTTTTTTGCTTGTCAAGTTGGTTTAGGTAGGATTTCAATCCTTGAATCATCTTATTTTATTTTTACAAAAACCTCCTAAAAACACAGAGTTCTTTGGACACGGGTCTGGAATTCTTCGTGTATGTATGAAAGCATGCGCATCGTAACGTAGCTGAAGGTGTGTAGATTCCAAAAAATATATAGTTTTTGGGGGAATTTCCATGTTTCTGGACGTGTTCCTTAGAAAAAGTGTAGGCTGTTCAAATTACAGAGCACTTTGATTTTTCTTGTAATTGCATTTGTACATGCGTCCCATTTGAGCTAGTTGGTGGCCACGTCTCTGTGCATCCACACATAGGGCATACCGTTTGATTCAGAATGTGGGAGATTGATATTTAGTTGGGAGTTTTATTTGTGGGGGCATTTTCAAGTTTGGGGCTGTTTGAAATTACAGAGCACTTTGATTTTTTCTTGTATTACACTTGTGCATGTGTCCCATTTGAGCTAGTTGGTGGCCATGTCCCTGTGTACATCCACGATATGGCATACCGTTTGATTCAGGGCAGGTTTGGAAGATTGATAATTGACAAGTTTTTTACATGACATGGAAATTTGCCATGATTTTTAACTTTGAATTGTTTTTTATAAATTTTTCATGAAAAATCTGGTAAAAAGCGAAATTTTACATGAAACCCGCCCACACCATTGGTGGTATGCATAAAGGAATCACACCATTGTGTAGCTGAAGGTGTGTAGATTCCAAGAATATATAGTTGTGGGGGGTATTTTGTATAGAGGGGTGTTTGTCTGACAAAAATCTGAAAAGTTGCTGTAATTGGGCCATTGTTCATTGGCCACTTTGTGGCTAGTTGATTCCACGTTTGCGCGTGAACCATACATAGGGCATACCGTTTGATTCAGGCATTTGGGAGATTGATATTTGGTAACTTTTTTTTACATTACTTGGGATTTGGCATGATTTTACCTTTGAGAGTGTTTTTTTTCAATTTGTTAGAAAATCTGCAAAACTGTGAACTTCTACGAAGAATGCGCCCACACCATTGATGGTACGAATGAACAAACTACAGAATTTCGTAGATAAAGGTGTGAGGATTCGAGAAATAATGGTTTGTGGGGGTTGTTTTGGGGAAAAATTGCAGACTGTTCAAATTCAGATTGACTGAATATTTTTGCTGTTTCTGAGCCATTGTGCATTGTTTCACTTTGTGTCTTTTGGCTTCCACGTCACGTGTGTAACCACACATATGGCATACCGTTTGATTCAGGACATTTGGGAGATTGATATTTAGTAGCTTTTTTTTACATTCATGGGGTTTTGGATAGATTTTACCTTTTGAAGTTGTTTTGTTCATTTTTCAGACAATGCGAATTTCTACAGAAGAACTGCGCCCCACACATTGTGGTATGAATGAACAAACTACAGCGTTACGTAGCTGAAGGTAGTAAATCTGAGAATATATAGTTTTGCGGGGGTATTTCCAAGTTAGAGGGGTGTTCAGTTTGAAAATTTGGAAAATGCTGTTTGGCTCACTGCGCATTGTTTTACATTTTGACTAGTCGCTTCCACGTCCGTGTGTGTAACCACACATATGGCATACCGTTTGATTCAGGACATTTAGGAGATTGATATTTGGTAAGTTTTTTTTAATTACATGGGGTTTTGGTGTGATTTTGTAACTTTGAAATGTATTTTTCTCTATTTTTCCAGAAAATTGTGTAGAAATGCGAAATTTACGAAGAACTGCCACCACAACATTGATGGTATGAATGAACGAACTACAGTGCTACATAGCTGAAGGTGTGTAATTCAGGAATATATAGTTTGTGGGGATATTTCTGAGTTACGGGGGTGTTTTGTGGAAAAAATTGAGACTGTCCAAATTCGGAGTTGGTAAATATTTTCGCCGTTTTGAGCTATCGTGCATTGTCTCACTTTGTGGCTTTTCGCTTACCGTCCGCGTTGTAACCACACATATGGCATACCGTTTGATTCAGGACATTTGGGAGATTGATATTTAGTAACTTTTTTTAGATTTCATGAGGTTTGGCATGATTTTACCTTTTGAAGTTGTTTTTTGTTAATTTTTTCAGAAAAGTGCGAACTTCTACGAAGAACTGCGCCCACACCACTTGATGTATGAATGAACGAACTACAGCGTTACATAGCTGAAGGTGTGTAGATTTCAGGAATATATAGTTTGTGGGGGTATTTCAAGTTAGAGGTGTGTCAGTTTGAAAAATCTGGGAAAATGCTTGTTATTGGCTCACTGCGCATTGTTTTACATTTGACTAGTCGCTTCCACGTCCGTGTGTAACCACAAATGGCATAACGTTTGATTCAGGACATTTAGGAGATGGTATTGGTAAGTTTTTTTTTTCATTACATGGGGTTTTGGTGTGTTTTGTACTTTGAAATGATTTTCTCATTTTTCCGAAAAATTGTGTAGAAAGGTGAATTCTACGAAGAACTGCACCCACACCATTGATGGTATGAATGAACGAACTACAGTGCTACATAGCTGAAGGTGTGTAGATTTCAGGAATATATAGTTTGTGTGGGATATTTCTGAGTTACGGGGTGTTTTGTGGAAAAAACTGTAGACTGTCCAAATTCGGAGTTGGCAATATTTTCGCCGTTTCTGAGCTATCGTGCATTGTCTCACTTTGTGGCTTTTCGCTTCACGTCCGCGTTTGTAACCACACATATGGCATACCGTTTGATTCAGGACATTTGGGAGATTGATATTTAGTAACTTTTTTTAGATTTCATGAGGTTTTGGCATGATTTTTACCTTTTGAAGTTGTTTTTTGTTAATTTTTCAGAAAAGTCGAACTTCTACGAAGAACTGCGCCCACACCATTGATGGTATGAATGAACAACTACAGCGTTACATAGCTGAAGGTGTGTAGATTTCAGGAATATATAGTTTGTGGGGGTTATTTCTGGTTACGGGGGTGTTTTGTGGAAAAAACTGCAGACTGTCCCAATTCGGAGTTGGCTAAATATTTTCGCGTTTCTGAGCCATCGTGCATTGTCCACTTTGTGGCTTTTCGCTTCCACGTCCGCGTGTGTAACCACCACAATATGGCATACGTTTGATTAGGACATTTGGGAGATTGATATTTAGCTTAAACTTTTTTAGATTTCATGAGGTTTTGGCATGATTTTTACCTTTTGAAGTTGTTTTTTGTTAATTTTTTCAGAAAAGTGCGAACTTCTACGAAGAACTGTGCCCACACTATTGATGGTATGAATGAACGAACTACAGCGTTACATAGCTGAAGGTGTGTAGATTTCAGGAATATATAGTTTGTGGGGGTTATTTCTGAGTTACGGGGGTGTTTTGTGGAAAAAACTGCAGACTGTCCCAATTCGGAGTTGGCTAAATATTTTCGCTGTTTCTGAGCCATCGTGCATTGTCTCACTTTGTGGCTTTTTGCTTCCACGTCCGCGTGTGTAACCACACATATGGCATACCGTTTCATTCAGGACATTTGGGAGATTGATATTTAGTAACTTTTTTTTACATTCCATGAGGTTTTGGCATGATTTCTACCTTTTGAAGTTGTTTTTTGTTCATTTTTTCAGACAAATGCGAACTTCTACGAAGAACTGCGCCCACACCATTGATGGTTTGAATGAATAATCTACTGCTTTACATAGCTGAAGGTGTGTAGATTTCAGGAATATATAGTTTATGGGGGTTATTTCTAAGTTACGGGGGTGTTTTGTGGATAAAACTGCAGACTGTCCAAATTCGGAGTTGGCTAAATATTTTCGCCGTTTCTGAGCCATCGTGCATTGTCTCACTTTGTGGCTTTTCGCTTCCACGTCTGCGTGTGTAACCACACATATGGCATACCGTTTGATTTAGGACATTTGGGAGATTGATATTTGGTAACTTTTTTTTACATTCCATGAGGTTTTGGTATGATTTCTACCTTTTTGAACGTTGTTTGATGTTCATTTTTTTTGAACATCTGGTAAAAGTGCAATTTTCTACGAAGAACTGCGCCCACACCATTGATGATATGAATGAACAAACTACAGCGTTACATAGCTGAAGGTGTGTAGATTTCAGGAATATATAGTTTGTGGGGGGTATTTCTGAGTTGGGGGGGTGTTTTGTGGAAAAACTGCAGACTGTTCAAATACAAAACTGGCTAATTTTTTTTTGCTGCTACTGACATTTGGCACTGGTCACGCTCTGGGTTAGTTGGTAGCCATGTCTCTGGGTACACCCATGAATGTGGCATACCGTTTTATTCGGGAGGGGTTAGGCTTTCATATTTGAGATGCGTTTGAACTTTCCTCCACAGTTTTTAGCTGAAATTGGCATTTGATTTTGTCTCCGATTTTACAGTTGAGGAAAAAAAGGAAAATGTGAGAAAGTAACTTACAATTTGACGAAGAGCTGCGTCCGGGTATCTGCATTTTGATCGAAACTAACCTCACTCGTAAAATCCTGCGGGTGTGTAGTTTCTAAAAATATCTCACTTGGGGGGATATTTTAGATAATTTGGTAGATATTCTATGTTAACTGTCAGTAGTGGTTAGACATTTTAATTTGGTGTAATATTCTAGGAGGTGCAGTTTTAGTTTGGGGGGGTCTCCTGTACAGGAAAAGTGGGGTACCTACATATATCTGGTATCGTTGTATTCGGGAGTATCTGAGCTTTTAGAAACATTAAGATTTTTGTGCGTAACCTTAAGATAACTATAAGTAAAAATGGGAAAAATCCATGAAAATTTGCAAATTTTTCATTTTTTTTACATATTTTACCCATAATTCCAGTAAAATTTCCAGAAAAGTTGCAAAATTTTGTTACCATGTTAAAGTATACTTTGTGCTGAAAAAAACAATGTATAGTATTCCTGATTTACTGCAAGGTTTCCTACTGTAAAATTAGTCTAAAGCGATTAAGGACAAAATCCTGAAAATTCTTCTGGCAGTTAACGCAAAAAAAATTGAAAATCTCCTGGCAGTGAAAGGGTTAAAGGTTACCTGTATTCGTAAACATCAAGGAATACTGCATTTTGGCCACCCGGGATCTGCGCCAGCCCCTTCACATCTAAAAACACTCTTTCTTGCCCTGTACTCAAGAAATAGATTGTCTGGTCTATCTGGTGGACCAGATTTTAAAGAATTTATCTGCACATCTATGTTTACAGAGCAATTTCAGCACAGGGAGGTCAACCTTGAACATTTTAATCTAGTGTATCTTATGAGATAGCCACCTCATAATTATCACCTTCCAAGCCTAAAATAGTGCTGCCTGCTGGAATAGCTTATGACTAAGGACCTGAGGCGTCAACATGTCAGAAGGTTTAGTTATTAAAACACTTATCTGCTTGAGAGAATGAGTCCCAAGGGATGTTTTCTAGTGTCAGTGCATCCACTCAATGTGTTACTTTAATTGAAATTTTTGCCAGACCTTCACAAAATATCCAAATGTGTGTACAACTATTGTGCATCATAATCGGTATTGATATGACATTAACATATTAATGTCTTATTATAACTATACAAGCTTTCCTTAAAGGGACACTAAACTGGAAAAAATGACTTGCCTTTATTCATTTTTATGTTTTTAGTGCTGTCAGGAACTTGATCCCTTTTTGCTCTCACTGCTCCCTGTCACTAGATCTCCTCATGTCCTTTTCAGCTCACTCCTAGTTATTATGCATGTCTCCTCTCTATGTATCCACCTCCTCCCAAAACTCAGGCACAGCTAGAGTGTGGAGCATGTGCAGTGGAGATCTGTGCCTCACTACAGCCAGTGATTTTGTGTTATACTGAAAGTGAAAGTAAAACTGCTTTGCTATGGGAAGGTAAGCAGCATTGGGAGCTGTTATAACTGCTTGAATCAAATAAGAATTTATTTTAGCTCTAGGAGTGTGAAGGTGGGGGTGGGCTTTGTGGTTGAATCTTTTAGGTACAGTGCTACATTGGAACTTCAGTAACACAGACAGCAGCTAACTGCAGTATTGGGTTTATCTGTACAGAAAGAGCACAGAGTAACAGATAATGCTTATATTATATACCTTATATAAATAAATTTACATTTTTACGGAGATTGCATTGAGTATTTAGGAGCAACTAACTAGGTGGGGGTATATAACACTATTACACATAGGAAAGGTCTATATGTATGTGTGTAATTATCACTATTTAATTAAAATCACCATAACAAATAACACTATACAAAGTATAGTACTACTACTTACTACTGAGTTACAAAACAAGTGATATACAATTATTAAAGTAAACTTACTTTACTGGACACCCCTATGTTTGAATGGAAAACTCAAAATGATAGGTCTAGCCACACCTCCAGGATTTCTACAGGGTCTCCATGTAGACACACTAAAAGGAAGTGGAATTTTACAAACATCCAATGAGAGGTTCTGATCCAGGACAAGACAGGAAGTGTAAGGAAGTTCCTGTATTACACCCAGTTATGTGCTGTTTGTAAATGTGAGTCTTCAGACTCTCACATTTACCCCCCCCCCCTTCTCCATAGAAAGTAATGAGACAATCCAGTTTCTGTGTGCTGGACAGGAAGTGGTCTCTGTAAATGTTTAAATGGCTTTGCGTGTCTCTGAAACTACCCAGCATTCTTAGAGAAATGGACAGTTTTTACCCTTTACCCCCAATATTAATATATTAAACATGAGGCTGTCAGGTAACTTCGGTTAAAAGAAGGCTGTATTTCATTTTATACTCTGTGGGGAGCTTTTAGCTCCTTTATCCAAACCTCTCCATAACTTGTCAAGCTAATTATTATGCTGTGTTTCCAAGTCCTAACTCCATATTGACTATAAATTTGGAAATTGCTGTGGTAAATACCAATAAGTAGGAACCTAGCATGTTATTCTGGATCCTGTACAGGGTCTCAGGATGTCCAATGGTGCTGCCTTTTGGCTAAGATCAATGTAGTATCTGTTCTTATCAGTTGGAACAGGGGATACCTCTATGGCAAGGAAGGCTCACCCCTCAGTACAGCTGTGAGAATGGATCTGCACACTACACACTATTTGATCGAAGCCTAAAGCTGGAAGCATCACTTCCCTGTCTTTTGGAATAAGACTGTGTGAAGTATCCACTCTGGCCGGTGCATGGTTGAGAGGGAGATGGGCTTCCCAAAGGGCCCACCTCCCAAGCTCCCGCCTGGTTTTCAGTGTATATGGAGCCTGGTCGAAGCCTTGAGGCAGGGTGGTGTGAAAGCTCAGGCTTCCCTCCAGCACTACTGTGCACTTGGGGGCACGTGTCATAGCACTTCCTTCAATTTCCTGCCATAGCTTCGGCTTTGGCGGAACAATTTTTAACCCCAGGCCGAAAGGCTGGGGCCTAATTTGGCTCACTTAGCAACACATAGCACTTATTTTGTGTTTTTTGTTTGGTTTGTACACGTATGTACGTGTGGCGGGATTGCCTGGGTCATTTTTAGGACCATCAGGCTTATCCCATCCGAACCCCCCCCTGGACGCTTCCTGGTGGCAGCTGGGAGCAGAAAGGAGGGCAAGTATGTGTGGTCCCAGATGCCTGCTGGCCGAAGGGACCTACGTGGCCTCCCCCTAGCCCTACAGCTTAACAGCTATGGGCACAAGAGGGAAGCAGATGGATCCCGGACTACTTGGTGTGTAATCACATGAAAGCCCGCTTCCCAAGCTTTCAATAAATTTTTTTTTAAAAATGATGCTGTTCAGATTGAATTGCACATTATGGCAGGATTACCTGGATCTGTGTTCAGATCTACAGGTTAATACCATTTAGTCTGGATACATGTAGCACTGTAATGTGTCCCAACTGAGCATCTAGTTTGTGTGAGAGCTCTGCCAGGATAAATGACTGTTGGTCACAGCAACAGTGGCTGCAGCCTGCAGTGCATGTGACAGACCAATAATGTGGTCCCATAGGGAACTGCATGATTGGCCGTGATTTACTAACTGACCCATTTGTCTGATATGGGCGACCGAACTCGGTCGCGGCTGGACGCCTAACACTGTCACATATTTCTAGCCGACTGATCCATGGCACTATCGATTCGTTACTGGCGTGTACCCAGCCTTAAGGTTCGTACGCACATGCGATTGTGGGTGCCAACCCGTGACACACGATGTGTACAAACGGCCTAAATGGCTGTTCTGTCAATACACAGCACGATTATTGGCCGTTCGTTCATGCCGTGTGTCGGCACCCGCAATCGCACGTGTGTACGAACCTTTAGACTTCATGGATTATAACTGCCAGGTAGGTGGTATTTGGAAGTGAGGGCAAATATGGTAAGGTTTATGACTAACAGGGAGATTCACCCAGAGGCACAAGCTCTCTGGGCAAATCTCCCATACGGGATTTATCAGAGGCTGTGCGATTTTTGGTGAATCTCACCCGCACATAAGAATTTAATGCCAGCTATTAGCTGGCATTAAATACTTACGTGTAAAGAGGCATGCAACCTCTGGTAAATTACTTTACCGTAATTCTTCGGTACTCTCACTGCTGCCGCAAAAGCCTTAATGTCGCGCCAACTGATCGACCCATTTAATGCTTCCCTAATCTAATAGTCTAATAGGTATGGATGTAAGGGAAGGGCAGATGAATCGCTTGCATGTTCAAACCCTTGGGTAGGAAGTGCTAAAGCTTGACCGTGGGCTTTTAATGTCTGTAAGTCAGGAAAATGTCTTTATTCCAGGATGTATGAAAACTAAATTTTCCAGAATTCTGTGCAGACAGGGAATGCTGGGAGTTGTGGTTTTTGAACATGTGAAAAGTTCATTAAGAAGACACTAACTGCAAAACAGAATGCTGGGATTTGTAGTGTTCAAACATGTGAAAAGTCACAAGCTTAGGCAGTATTAGATCTAAACAGATGCCTTAGCTGCAGGATATTAAGAAAAAACTTACTGCAAACAGAGAATGCTGGGAATTGTGGTTTTCAAACACGTGAAAGGTCTAAACACGCCTGCTCTATACCATTAGGCTGTATTATATCTAGATACACGCCTTGTGCTACCAAGTCCTAACCACATAGTGACTGTAAATCTGGAACTTGTTGTGGTAAATACTAATAAGTATGAACCTTGCATGTTAATTGGGATACTGTATAAGATTTAAGGTGGCCATACATATATACGATTTTAATTACCCAACCAAGCGCTCCTGCGATATCAGATCGATCCTGCCGGAACCGACTTTCCCTTTTTTCTATGCCACCGACAGGTGGTTCTGGCAGGATTGGTCTAATGTTGTGGGAGTGCTGGGTCGGGAAAGTAAAATCGGATATATGTTTGGGCTGCTTTTGATTGCCCATAGGTGCTGTTTAGATTGGCTAGGTCTGTTCTCAGACCTGCAGGTTTATTCCACATAGACCCTCTATATTCTAGCTGGCAGGTAGTATAGGTAAGGGAGGGTATAAGTGTGTGTTTGTTCATTTAATATAATACTATTGCTTGGGGTTTTTTCAGGACCCTCAGACTAATTTTATTATTGCCCCCCTGGATGTTTCCTGATGGTTCCTGTGAGCACTGCATCTACACATAGCAAAACATACACACATAATTTCCACTGTGCACCAACGGGCACACTTTTGCTAGTAAGCTTTTATATATATATATATATTATATATATATATATATATATATATATATATATATAAGCTTTGCTTTTATAGAATGGATAGTTTCTACATGTAGTGTGCCAGGAGGAGGGGCTGGGTGATTAACAATTCTTTACTGACTAGCTGTGCCCTGCCTCCTTTTAAAAAGTAAAACTCCCAGAGCTAAAAAACAAGGGATAGGAAGGACAGAGAAGAAAAATTAAAAGCATATTTAAAGGGACTGTCCACCCCTCTTTCCAAAAACTGATATAATGTAGATAACCCCCCAAAACCTTAACTTCGTTTTAGTCACAATTTACAAAACAGCTCCCACACAGAGATATTATACTTACATACTTCTCCTCGCTCCACCGCCGCGGCTCTGCACTTCCAGGTAAGGCAGTCAGTGTCGGCCGTGACTGTGACGTCATGGCCAATCACTGACTGCCATTCCCGGAGCAGTCTCCACTGCGACTGCTCAAGAACACAAAAAGAACAGAGCAGCCACAGTGGAAACTGGAAGAAGAACCCGGAAGCGGCGGTGGAGCGAGGAGCCTGTGAGTATAATAACTCTGTGTGGGAGCTGATTTGTAAATTGTGACTAAAACGAAGTTAAGGTTTTGGGGGGTTATCTACATTATATCAGTTTTTGGAAAGAGGGGTGGACAGTCCATTTAAGATTGGTGGTAATTAATCCTAATTACTGTGAGATTAGCTAAAAAATTATTTGCCCCAGTTTACATGTCCTTTAACCTAATTTTAGGGGAAGGAAAGGATGTGTGGGAAGACCTAGACCCCCGAACATATATATTTGAAGGAGGGATGAAAAAAAGAAATGGAACTCCATACATAATATTAATATTATTATTAATATTATTATTATTATTATTAATAATTTATATAGCGTGAAAATCTTCTGTGGCGCTTTACAATTGCATAGTCATACATTACATACAGGGTAATAAAGATACATAATGCACAGGTATTACATAATATAAGTACACAGAGTGATGAGTTACTTACAGCCCAAAGAGCTTACAGTCTAGAAGAAATGGGGGTGTGACATATAGTGACGGGAATTGGTAGGCTGTAAATAGATTGGCAATGGAGTGTGAAAGGTAGGTTGGATCATATTGGGCAGTAAGAAGGGGTAATGTCTAGGCCAAGTTATATGCTTTTCTGAAGGGGTGGGTTTTAAGGTTACGTTTGTATTAAGGGACGGTAAATGATAGATAGACAGAGCAGAAGGGCAGCACAAGCAAACCCCTGAAAGCGCACATGGGAAGAGGTGACAAGGGTACATGAGAGGAGGATATCATTTTTGGAGCGGAGGTTGCATCTGGGATGGTGTTGGTGGATCAGCTCTGATATATATGGAGGGGTTGTGTTGGATAGTGCTTTATAGGATAGGGTAAGCAGCTTGAACTGGATTCTTTGCGTGATGGGCAGCCAGTGGAGTGACTGACAGAGAGGAGAGGTATTAGAGAAGCAAGAAGATAAATGAATCCGCTGGTCAGCAGAGTTGAGGATGGATTGAAGTGGTGCCAGGCAGTTATTTGGTAAATCACACATGAGTGTGTTGCAGTAGTCTATCCGGGATATGATTAGGGCATTTTTGTAGCTTCTTTTGAGAGGAAGGGATGAATGCGGGAGATGTTTTTGAGTTGTAGCCGTCAGGAGTTGGCAAGCGATTTGACATGGCGTTTGAAGGAAAGATCAGAATCTAGCCTTATTCCCAGGCAGCAGACATGAGGAGATGGGGATGTAGGTGTGTTGTTAATATTAATAGTAGGACAAGGGAGGCAGGATTTTCAAGGGGGGGATTCCTGAATGGGTTACCACTGAACAACCCCAGAAGGAAGTCCATGACTAAACACATCCATATATTCTATTATATATGCATCATATAATAATATATATTCTGTACTTGCCCTAATTATCATCACAGTTAGCCAAATATCACCCATAGGAAATATTTGCCGTGACTAACAGTGCTTTGTCCTGGCCGACTGCTCGTAGTGGTTAATGGTCGAGATGAAAAACTTGGCCTCTTTTACTGAGAAATCCACATTTGCCCTTCAATATCACTTATGTCCTTCAAAGTCAGAGCTGTGACACTGACGACGGATCTGACAGAATTTGCTGAATATTGTCGGTATCGGAATTATCGGACAAGACAAAAAATTTCTGTTACCAGTTCCCTTTACTACATACAGTAGGGGGAGTTGATAAAATAGGACAAAGGCACATTGAACAATCATTCTGTATAAGGAATATATGGAACAATCACTCCTGTGTATATATAATATATATAATGTAATGTTAATAGTCAACTACCACCTCCAGGATTTCTTAATTCCTGCTCACTAAGCTCCCTCACAGTGTAGTAGGTAGAGTAAGTTCTGTATATAAACCCAGTCTCAGCAGTCACCTTAAGCAGCTACAGGGTTAATATTGATACAGTTTTGTATCAATTATGATTAGTTATGGTGCTTTGCCATGCGTACTGCAGCCCTTCTCCCCCCTCCCTCCCCCTCCCTCTCCCTCCCTCTCCCTCCCGTTCTACTATCCCTCCCCCTAGCATAAAACCCCCTTAATATGTTGTTCCCCCATGTCTGCCAGCCCCAACCGCATAGCCTGAGAATTGGATATCTCCAAATATACTACTCTAACCAGCCTATTCACAGGGAAGCACAGTTTTATAACACAGAAGTGTAAAGTCCCATAAAAGGAAGGGCGAGGATAGGGGGACTGGGGTTAAGGGAGAGGGTCTGAAAGCTCACAGAGAACATTGTTGTACAGTAGACAGGTAGCACATTGGCATCTTTGACCCAGGGATCAGGCACCTCTCCCCACTTTTGATCTGTCCTGAATATGATGAGAGGGACATAGTTAGTCCCAATAGTCCCAAACTCAACCTTATTGAGTTTTAAATTGGATTGACGATCCAGGGGCCACCCTAGTGCAAATTATCTCCAAAGAGAGGTAAAGTAAGTTGCCAGGAGCATCAGTCAAGAAGGTAAGTTTACACATTCAAAGCTCCCAACTTCTGGTTGGAACATGATGTGCCCTCTCAACCACAAATATTGGTGAAAAGTTGTCATTTTCAAAAGTGTCCTCGAGCCATTTATCCAGGAAGTTCTCTGGGTCCCTGTCCTCATGACTTCCGGGACCCACACTATGTTTCAGCAGGGCTTTCTGCCTGTTCTGGGATATTTGGGTTCTGTACAGCAGCAGTTGCGTGGTCTGACAAGGAGACAGCAACTGGGGCTTAGCCTTTGCTTTGGCAGGTACATTTTGGTATTAGTTTTATGGTCACCCCACATAAACACATGTACAGACCCCCTGGTCCACCCCTACACCCACCATTCCTTTTCAATGGCAGCTCTACCCAACCCTACACATACATATAAACACACATTACTTAATGGAATCCAAACCAAAAGTATCAAAAATGTCTTATAATCATAAATGAAAAAACAACTTCAACCTCTTACAGGCACACACACCTTAGAATGCACTAAATACCCATTCCACCTTTCTGTTTTCATGGCAACCATACCTAAATTATCAAATTATAATCCCTCACAGACAGAGATATACATACCTACTGACCCACCCCTATACTCATATATGAATATATGGTCATATGCTCAAAAATGTAACCTCCAATCCCATACTCTGTAGTACACACCCCTATAGATCTAGCCTTACACTACCCCTTATGGTTTCATGGCAACCATACACACAATAAGGGAAAGTATATATATTTATTGAAAATAAAGTGCAATTTCCATGGCCTATTTTCATTACTATAGCAGTGCGGTTGTATTTTAAGTCTTGCAGCACACCCAGACACACACTCCATTCTCCATGGCATGTTTTCTTTTAAAATGCGGCATTTCAAGTTTGGGATAGTTCACCAACACATAACTCTTGCTTTTTCAAATTTATAATTTTAATGGAACCAGGAGCACTCCTGTCTCCCATATTGCCCCCTAAGAACTCACTACAAACTGCGATCCTGTGGTGCTGCTGTATCTGTACTGTCGGTTCCACTTCACTCTTGTACGCAAGTGCGACTATCTTGGCAAAGTCGTGCTTGGGCACAAGAGTGATACCAATTTTAACGTTTTTACAGGAAGATGTAAAACTGAGTGATATCACCCAAATGCTTGGAAAACCCTTGCTACCCAATGTGATATTGGTTTTGCATTGTTTTTCTAGGGATTTTGTTGGGGCCTGTGTGGTTTTCAGAAGTTTTGGGAAACAGTGCCAGGCACCTGATTCAAAACCCTTTTAAATAAAGCTACTTACCTGACCCAATCCCTATTACAGTACAGTACTGGCGCATGATTACTGCATCGCAAGTAAGTAGCATGTATGATCAATATTACATTGCCCTAATCAGAAAAATATATATGCATCAAAATTAAGAATAAAAACCTACATTTTGTATGTTACTCTTACCGCTTTAGTTTGACATATAAGCATGCAGTGCTTTTACTATACCTGTGCCAAGTGATTGGGTTAAGTTTCTTTAGCTTTAACAGCCACTCTGTCCTTCCCAGTGTGTGCTAAGGCAGTTTACCGAGCCTGCAAATGTATGCAGAACTGATCACTGTTCTATTGGTCATTGAGTAAATGACACAGTTCCCAGCTCCTGTCACAAAGATACAGATGCAGAGTCTGTCTGTAAGAAATAATATATTGCTTATAGCCTTTTTTCCCCACACACTGGTGCGTCTAATTTTGAGAAAAGTGAATTGCTAACGCATTTAGTTGTATGTGTTAGTGCACTGGTTGTGTGTATCTCCGTGTAATTATGGGTGTTTGCTCATGTACTTCTAGTTTTTTTAGGTACGAGCAAGCCACAAACCTCTGAAAGGACACCCCAGAGGCGAAAACAATTTCCCTCCCTGCAGGAGGGACATTACTGGAGAACCATTTGGAGCTGAGAGGTAAGGTAAGGATTTTTATACACTACACACTGGGGGCCAGCAGTGGGAGATTATAGTTTTGGGGGGGACATGACCTTTAAACTTTATTGCAACATTAACAGAAACAATGGGCAAAGGGAACTTTTACTAAAACTTTCAAATAAAATAACCTTTTCAATTTTCTTTTTTTTGTGTTGTTTTTTTTTTTTTTTTTTAATGCTGTGAGGTAAAAAACTTTTACTAACATTTCACCTACAGTATATTATCTGTGGGGCCACTACCCATATCAAGTCAGTGAGTTTATGGCCCTTTTTTATACAGGTTTCTAGCCTTTGGAAGCAAAATATCAATATCCATGAATAAAGTATTCAACTCAAAGTACAGATGGTTTGGAAATAAATAATTCACCTGCAGAGATTAAACAAACTTTTCATAGTGATGTGATAAGCCAACAGGGAGGAATCCCCCTGGTTTTACTTTCTGTTTTACTGTTTTATCTGTCAGTTTCAGCATGCAGAGAATATACAGTATTTGTTGCTGTGTAATTTTCTCCCCTTTTTTGTCCCTTTTTGCCTGCGAGCATATCTTAGCTTTTAATCTAGCTGTAGTTGAAAATACAAAAAATATTGTACTGTAAACAAAAGGGTTTTGTTAAATACTAAGAAGTTTGTTATGTGCAGAGCTATGCCATTAATGCATCATAATAAACATTTTACATTTAGAAAAAAAATGGAGATTTGTCTGGTCTGTGTTTGTCTGCTGTTGTTCAGGATGGAAAGTCATTCTTGGAAGTTAGATGTGTAGGGGCATAACTACAGGGGGGCCCGGAGCTAAGGGGGCCCAATATTCTTACTTTTCCTATAACAGATATAGCTTCATGCCTATGATTAAGGACGCAGAGGTGTCTGAAACGCATTTTTTTAACCTGTGTGTATTGCCACCGGAAGAGATGAAATAAAGATTTGCTTTTTAGATGACCGGCTTAACTGAATCATCTGTTTTACTGGAAGGAACAGGAATTTAGTCCTTTCTTGCAGAACAGATTTCTCCTCCTAGAAAACCACTGAATGAAGCACGGATTCCTAGTTACACCACTGTGGATGAGTTTTATCAAGGCCATGATCATTCAGTTGGCAGTATAGACACCATGTAGTGTCTCAGCCTAGTGTCTGATTCCTAGTTCCACCACTGTAGATGAGATTTATCAAGCCATGATCATTCAGTTTGCAGTATAGACACCATGTATTGTCTCAGCCTAGTGCTCTGTTTGAAGATTATGATACTATCAAATTTGACTAGTAATAGGAAAGACATTGTTTGCTTATAATAGATCTACATAGAATATGTAAATTGTCACAATATAGTTTAGGGAAAAATTCAGAAAAAATATGCTTTGCTGTGTGATTGAATTAGGTTAAATATAGGTTAAAGTGGAAGTTCTGGTTAAGAATCACATTTAACACAGCACAAAAGCCAGTGTGCAGATAATATGATATTGTATGGGGCCTAGGAATGTGCATTGATTATCTTTTCTATGTTATATATATATATATATATATATATATATTATATATATATTTATTTGGGAGTGTGTTTTAAAAATTCTATTTGAAAAAAAAAACATCATTCATTTAGCTAGTTTGTGATGTCATACACATTTATCTTGAGTTGCATGGTGAAGGAAGTTTTTTTCTGTGTGCATATTTTGTTAATTTCCTAGCAAGATTATGGCTTGTCCATATCAGAACAGCTTCTGAAAAACCTGTTGTATTTAGTTAGATCAACTGGACTTATAGTTTAGTTCTTGAAGGCATTTCGCTAGTCATCCGACTGGCTTTCTCAATTCAGAATAAATTGGAAAACTAGAAAATCTGGAAAACTTTGCTAAGCTATATTCATACCCTAATATTAAAGAGCATGTCCACCCCCAAAACTGCTCCAAATGGTTCTCCTGTAATGTCAGCCCAAAGCCCTAGAAAGTGAAGACCAGGAGCCTGGCAGGAAGGGAAAACGTTTTTGCCTCTTAGGTGTCCTCTGAGAGGTTTCTGGCGTGCTCAGTGCACATTAGTCTTCATTCTAGTTCTTTTCCTGTTTCTCTTTAACTGCTTGAATTTTAGAAAAAAAACAGGACTACTATTGAAAACATCTATCCCGCATCCTATGTAAAATACCTTTACCAAAATGTATTCTCGCTTGGCTTTTGCCAGAATATGTGCCAGATACTTGGAGAGATAAGATACTGGTTATTCCCTGTGTTTACAAGTTTAGGTGATGGTTACTCCTTTCCAATTCATTGTGCGATAGATGATGTGGGGAAAAATACAGGGACCTATGGATAACTTTAGACAAATATCAGGAAACAAATGACAGAGTTTTTTTGAGGACCCCACAATAATAGATGATAAGAATTAGGATGAATAATCAAATATTGCAATACAAGGACCTACAACAAACATATAATTTACCACCACGCTATAGATATAGGTACTTCCAGCTAAAACATTGTTTGACAGCACAATTTGGAACAACTGGAATAAATGTATCTAATCACCCTATTATAGGAATATTGCGCACCCAGGGACTGCAGGGACTTGCGTCCCGAATCTATAATTGCTTAATTAAATGTAAACTGTTACCTTACAGAAATGCTACAATGGGGAAATGGACCAGATATATAGCGGATGTAGAGGTTGAAAACTGGGATGATGTGGCGGGTTCGCACAGATTGGTATCCCCGGCTGCTAACAACAGACTAATACTGCTATTTATAATACACCAGGCATACATGCACCCAGTCAAACTTCATAATATTAGCCACACAGAATATGTCCCAGAATATCACACTTCTGGAGAAACGTAGTTAAAATACTAACTAAAATATTGGGGGTGCTGGTGTGTATGGACCCTAAACTACTCCTATTGGGAATAATGGAAGAAGATACCATTAATATAGATATAACTCTACTCTCCTTCGAGAGACGTTATTATTTGCAAGGAAAACAATCACTCTCAAGTGGATGGCACCTGATCCACCTACTATAAGCCAATATAATAATAAGCAATTGTCCCATACTAAAAAGTCTAAAAAAATAGGGGCTACCCGCTAAAATTCCATATGGGATATATGGTGTAACTCATCTGAGACACTTAACTGAACGGGTAATGCAACCCCACCCTCATAAGAACATCTTTTAGAAAGAATGGCCTCTTTAAAATATGTTGATATATATCATAGTTTGTCCTATGAATTCATTACTGTATGTCTACTATGCTTCTGGATGCCTCTTGAAAACTGAGCAATTTAGAAACCTGTACTGAGCCTGGGCATGCTCAGAAGAGGGATTAAGATTCAGTCATTGGCTGTGATGTCAACTGTCAAATCCATAACTGACAGTTGCTAACTGGAAGAACCAGGAAGCAGAAACAGGGGCAACAGGACATTGTGCAGGATTTCAGGTTAGACTTACATATTTCAGATTTCAAACTATTACAGTTTAGGGTTTTGGGGGGTGATTTACCTGTATGTAAGTTTTCATTTTGGAGCTGGACTTGCCCTTTAAATAATATATACAGATAAATGAGAAAACACGATTTGAAGTTACAAAGCATATTTATTGTTTATTGTTAAATGTTTGTTATTGATTGTAACAATCTAACCAATAGAATTGTTTAATACTAAGTGTCATCAAGAAAGACATACGTGAACATAAATGCAAATATAAATAACAACTAATACAAACAAATGTATAAAGTCCAATGTTGATCATTTAAAATGCACAAAATCCAATTGTATATACCTATGTTTGACTTGAATAAAAAGAATTAGGATGTACTGGAGGTGGTGAACTGAGTATTTATTCATTTTATTATATTACAAGTGTACAATTCTTTGTTATTTTTGAGTTTCTGTGGCAGAACATTTCTATTGCCAGCAATATTGGAGGCTATTTTCATGAGTAGTCAAAGTACAGATGAGTACTAAAATCCCTGTTTCTAAAATGCAGAATTGACAATTACTAAATATACTGTATAAATCCTGTTTATCCAGGGATCCTTTCCAATTGCCATTTGGAGTCAGGAAGGAAATTTCCACCCCCTTCTCGTTTTATTTTTTTTGCCTTCCTCTAGATCTTATGAGAATGCTAAAAAATGCTATAAAAAAAAAAGCTGGATGGACGCATCTTTATTCAACCTCCAATACTATGTAATATTGTGCAGAGTAGTGTCCCCAAATAAATGAAACTATTTAAAAACATAATTGATATGTTTGTTTCTGCATGTAAATTAAAAAGTGGTGCTTTAAATTAAAATGTATAATCTGGATTTATTACAGCGTTTTTTGAAAGATTGTGGACATTGATACGTTTTCCCCAGACCCTTTCCCAGGTCCCTAAACCATTTTTAGTAAATAACCATTGCTATTTGCACCTTTATTTTAATTTTTTTCACATTGACTAATGGTTCTGCTCACAGATTTTTGAATTTTTTTGAAAATCCGTGAATCCTTGAGTGGAACGGATTTTCGTAGGCTCGGCCATCTCTAGTAGATACTGTTGTTTAGGTTAATATACATTGAATACACAGACACATAGATTTTAGAGTTCAGCCCAGAAAAGATTTTTTTAAAAATACAGTGAAATTATATTACCTTCCTTGTTTTGGTAAAACAAAAAGACTCTCTAGGATGGATAACTTTCACGTTCTATTACCCAACGAGTAAAAATTAAGGCCATATTGGTAAAATGTAAACCTCCAGTCCTTACAATTTAAAAAAAAAAAAAAAATTAAATGTACACATTATTTTTGTTAATTGCAATGGGTGAATTGTTTGAAAGAAGAAATAAACCAACATTTTTAAATTCCATAATCTAATAGCATACCCCCAAGAACATTACTAAATTGTACATTGCCACTTTAGTAAATGGCATCATTAAAGTGAATGTAATACCTTGAAGAAATAAATGAAATAACCGTGTGCATGTGATTTGACATGCTCCGATGCTTAATATACTGTATAAAAGGATATTATTGTCTAGAGCCTCGAATAGTTGTGACCTGCTGTAATAAGTATACCGTATATACTCGAGTATAAGCCGAGGTTTTTGGTTTAAAAATTAACCTAAACACCTTGACTCGGCTTATACTCGAGTCACAAGGAACTTACCTGCAATCCAGAGGCAGCCGCGAGTCCGGCCGGCAGTTCCCAGTAGTTCTTCGCGGTTGCGCGATGACGTCATCACGCACGCTGGCGGGATGACGTCATCGCGCCGCCGCGAAGCAGTAATGGGAACTGCCGGCCGGACAGCGGATTGCATCTGGATTGCAGAGAGAGGAAGACTGAAGACCAGGTACGGGTAAGTGAGCTGGGGGGGGACTGGGGGAGGGCTGGGGGTACTGGGGGGGGGGCTGGGGGACAGTATGCCATGCACACACCCACATTACCTTTTTACTATAGGTGGTTGGAAAAACTCACTCCCAGCAACCAAGCATGTGGGAGTTGTAGTTTCCAAACATCTACAGTGGAAAGGTATTGGGGGGGGACCGTATGCCATACAGTAACCCCAATTACCTTCTACTATAGGTGGTTGGAAACTACAACTCCCAGCAACCAAGCATGCTGGGAGTTGTAGTTTCCAAACATCTACAGTGGAAAGGTATTAGGGTTACTGTATACCCTCGGCTTATACTCGGGTCAGTCATCTTTTCTAATTTTTGAGGCAAAAATGGGTGCCTCGGCTTATACTCGAGTCGGCTTATACTCGAGTATATACGGGTAGTAGTTTAGTATTGGGCCTGTGCAATGAGCTCAATTTTCAGTGACTACACTGCAAAACTTGGTTATGAAGCACAAAGTTAATGTTAGAATGGTACATTCCTCAGCACCCACATCAAAATGAGAATCGAGACACAGATAACTGCTTTTATATCAATGTGCTCTGTCTTCTGATTTAGGCTGAGGCCACACTGCTAAACACAGGAATCGCGCACAAAATCGTGATCGTTATTGCACATGATTGTGTGCGCTATTCTTGTGCATTTTGCGCATGCGTCTTGCGCATGCGGTTTTGCCGTTTTGTTATGGAAACGCATGCATTAACGCACCAAAAATGGTGAACGCATACGTTCCAAAAACGCGAACAGACGCGCAATCACATGCACATCGAAAATCACGTGAATTTTCGCGTTCCTCGATTTCCATTTTAATGAAACGGCGTTCGCAAACACACGAAAAGTGTAGCCTCACCCTTAGTGCTGTTTTGAGGCTGACATCCTTCATGAGCTAAGGGTTCTAGAACAATTATTCAGTAAAACATCACACACCATGTAACCATGTCAGGGTGAGGCAACTTCTATTTCCAAATGGTCTATGTTGCCCTACTGAATAACGGTATGCCTCCTGATATATTTTATAAATTACCCATGGATACTAAATCAGTAAAAGAGACATTCAATATGTCATATAGATTACTGTGGTAAAATAAATATTATAATAAAATAATAATCAAAGTTAACTGATCATTTTTAGACACTTGCCTACAGTATGTACTTCAATCAATGTTTACTGTGTCTTATATGTTATACAGTATGAGTTTGTACATTTACAAACAAAAGTTATTATATTGCTGGTACTCACAATCCAGATAGATGAAGAATACATAGTTAACCAAATGGGGAAAAAAATAGACTCGGTCATGCATTTATTTAAAAACACCATCTAATAACATATTTGCTTGTGGTAAAAGAAAGTAAATCCTTATGTGGCATTGTACAATCTTTATTGGTCCGATAAAAATTATTTAACATGTCCAATTGGAAAGAAAAATGGTGCATGTACTCAATAGGATAACAATCAGGTGATTTATATAAAGAACGGGGACCCAGCAATGTCTATTCACACATACAACACATTTATGGATGTGTATCATGGCTCGAACCAAGGAGATGTCTAAGGGTCTCAGACAAAGAGTTGTTGATGCCCATAGTAACATAGTAACATAGTAATTAAGGTTGAATAAAGACATACGTCCATCAAGTTCAAGCTATTCACCCTCATTTTTTTTTCTTTTTTAAACCCTACCTAACAGTTGATCCAGAGGAAGGCAAAAAAAACAGCTAAAAAGGGGGGGGAAATTCCTTCCTGACTCCAAACGGCAACCAGAAAGTAACCCTGGATCAACCAGATCTATATGCATTAATACCAGTAGTTCTCAATATTTTTTAGTTTTAGAAACTTATCCAGGCCTTTTTTAAAGCTATTCAATGAACTTGCCATTACCACTTCTGCTGGAAGACAGTTCCACATTTTCACCGTTCTCACTGTAAAGAAACCTTTCCTAACCTGAAGATGAAACTTCTTTTCTTAACCAACCTTAAAGGATGTCCACGAGTCCTCTAATAAGACCTATAAGTAAACAATGCACCAGAGAGTTCATTGTATGGCCCATTAATATATTTGCATAAGGTTATCATGTCCCCATGCAAACGTCGCTTCTCCAATGTAAACAGCCCTAACTTGTCTAATCTTCCTGCATATCAAGCCCCTCCATTACCCTTATTAATTTAGTTGCCCTTCTCTGAACTGCCTCAATTTCCAAGATGTCCCTTTTGTATAGGGGATTCCAAAACTGCACCGCATATTCCAAATGAGGCCTTACCAGTGCCTTGTAAAGATGGAGAATAATATTTTCTCTCTTGAATCCATTCCCCTCTTTATACAAGACAATATCTTGCTAGCTCTAGCCGTTGCTACCTGGCATTGTTTGCTATAGCTAAGTCTGTTATCTACCAGAACCCCCAAATCTTTTTCCATTAAAGATGCACTTAACACAGAGTTATTTATAGTGTAGGTGGCACAGGGATTATTAAATCCCAAATGCATCACCTTACATTTATCAACATTGAATCTCATTTGCCATTCTGCTGCCAATTTTGATAATCTATCTAGGTCTGCTTGCAGCACTTGCACATCATTGGAAGTTTCCAAAGCTCTGCATAGTTTAGTGTCATCAGCAAACACCGAGACCTTGCTCTCAATGCCCCCTTCTAAGTCATTTATAAACATAAAGCTGGTAAAGGTTGGAATGTTTTTTTTAATGCAAATCTACAGAAAACAATGGTATTTGTTTTTTTTTGCACAAGTTTCTCTGTAATTACCCCTCCTTATCTTTTTAATAAGTGGGATTTACATCATCAGTAGAACTCATTCACGTTACCTGTCTGTTCTTACCATTCATATTAATAAAAATGGATTTGTTATTTAAAAAATACTGAAACCATTTGGATTTCAGGTGTTATGTTCCTTTTAGCAAATTTCTACACAGCAGATGTAATGAATTGACAATAGACACATTCTTATTTTTACCACTAGAGGCCTCTTTCATTCTTCGCAAAACTGGACTGTGTACTCTCAAAGCAGTTGTACATTTTAAAGTAAGAAAATTTAACATAAAAAATTAAAAGGGCTGTCAGCCCTTCGCTGCATGTACAATTCTTGATATTTTGTGTTAACTAAATTAAATAACCAAACAATTGGCATCATATTTCATTTCATTTATAAAATATATCTGTGTCTGTGGTTATGAAACAAATATGGTAATAATTTCTGTCACATGATATAGCGAGTGCCCATTATATTTAATGGACAGTAATTGGAAATCAATTTAATCGTTACATGTCTCTGAAGACTCCTCCCATCTGCTCCTTAACATTTTATATTTATCTGGGCAGCCCCTATGAGTATACATTATTTTCTTATAGGGGAGGGCTGCATTAACAGCTGCTCTCCAAGTACTGTAATGATTTGTGGAGGGGTGGGCTGAATTCAGGAGCGAGCAATAGATTTTTAGCTTGGAAAATAGTCCCAGTCAGGAATAAACTAAAATATTTATCTACTGGTTCTTGCTCCATAGTACCTAGAATAAAAATTTTAGGGTCTAGACCCACTCGGGATCCCATATAATTCTGGAGAAATTGGATGCTTTGTTTTCAGTATCCTTGTATTTGTAGGCAGGACCATACAAGTTGGTAAAAAGTACCCAGAGCTGATTGACATTATGGGCAGAGTGGTCTGTGGTCTGGTTTGTATCGGAAAATCTGCACCAGAGTCAAGTACGCTCTGTATAAACATTTGCATAAGCCTATCAGAGGCTTTGAGTGATACCAGTTTACAAGACCCCAGAGCTTCCTCCCATTCCTACGCATTCAGAGGACCCACATTCAATTCCCAGTATACTTTTTTGGCTTCTATTTTAGAGATGGCATTTTGGATCTGTAGTGCTTGATAAATTTGGTGTATTAGCTTAGCTAATTTGGCCTCTGAGAGTTGTCGGTAGTGGGTTAGGTTTAAGCTCATTAGAGGAATTAGAAAATTTGTAAAGGCATGTCTGACCTGTTAGTATCAGGTGGTACCTGAAGTGAAATGTGATTGGGGGGGTTGTCAAATTCTTGTTTAAGGTGTGAAAGCAGTTGGATTCCATATTTGTACCATGTTTTGGCATTGGGGAGTTTCCTAAATTCAGGGAGGGCCTTATTGTTCCATAATGGGGTATGCCTGTGAATGTGTGGAATATTAAAGTGTTTAATGGCTACAGTATGTCCCAGACTTTGAGCATTTGGTGGATGTGTAGGTGCCGGGAAGGTTGTATCCCCAAATCCGTGGGTGATCAAATACATTATGTTTGGGTATGTGGTGCAGTAGGGGAATATTCAGCATTGTTAAGAATCTGTCAAATTCAGATCTGCACAAGTGGTGTAAAAAAGCCACTTGTGAAGCAATGTAATATAAATTGAATTTGTGGGTTCCGGGCCCTCCCCATTTCTGTTGGTCTTTGCAAGGTGTGCAAATCTACATTGTGTCTGGTTGGTCCCCATACGAATGACTTAAACAGTGAATCAAATAATTTAAGTGGAATGTATATTGGGGAGTGCCAGAAGATGTACTGTATAACATTTTTGGGAGCAAGATCATTTTTATAAGGTTGGCTCTTCCTGTAACTCCCAGTGGGACTTTGGTCCAGATTTGAGTTATCTTTTATGGTTCGTATTAATGGTTCTACAAGACCTAAAAATTTTCCAAACATATGTATAATGTGTAGCGCTCTTTGCAGTGATATGTCTGGATCTATCAAATAACGAAGCATGTTGTCGGCATAGAGACTGGCAGTTTATATTTGTGTTCACATGGTCATAACTTCTATTGTAGGATCAGTGTGTATAATAGTTTGATTGCAAGGGGTTCAACTGCTATGGTGTAGAGGAGAGGGGATAGGGGGCATCCCTGAAGAGTCCCTCTTGTTAGGGGGAATGGGTCTGAGGTCCAGCCATTTGGCAGCACCCTGGCCTGAAGAGCTGAGAACAATACCTGTAACCATTGTATAAAGCCGGGGCCAAAGCCAAAATGGGGTAGAACTCTCCATAGATAAGCCCACTCCACAGAGTTGAAGGCCCTGGCGGTATCTAAGCTGACAATACATCTAATTCCCACTGTCTCATGTTGTGTCTTCAGGTTAAATTATAATCTAGTGTTGAATGGTGTATTTTTTCCAGGAATAAAGCCTGTTTGGTCTGTGTGTATTAGGGAGTGTATGATTTGAGTCTTAGGTGGAGTATTTTGGCTAGTATTTTAATTTCTACTTGTAGTGGAGAGATGGGTCTATATGACTCTGGGCATTGGGGGGTCTTTTCTTGGCTTGGGAATTAGGGTTATAAGGGCCTCTGACATGGTGGTTGGTAATAGTGGTTTGGTAAACGTTATTGTAAATATTGAGTAGGTGTAGGGTTAGGGAACTGGAGTAGTGGTGATAGAACTCCATTGGTACTCCATCTGTACTGGGGGCTTTATGCCTGGATAAGAGGGGGATGCTTTGTTGGATTTCCAATTCAGAGACTGGGGAGTCCAATAATTGTCTATGTTGTTGGGAAGTTGAAGGAATGTTATGTCATTGAGAAATTGGTCTATTTTACAATTTGAGTAAGTTAATGTTGTGGTACAGTATATAGTTGTTTGTAGTATTTAGCTGCGGCTTGTAGAGATGAGATTGGTGCCTGTAGCTCCGACCTCCGAGATTTCCTTCTACTTAATTGTGGGTCAGTAAAAGCACTTCCCGTTGTGCCCCCGCGCACTCCACCGCCACGCCCATGTGACATAACACCTCTTAGCCACAATGTAGTGTGGCTAATACTGTGTACAAGAAGGTCCCTAACACCTGGCTGTCATATACTAATTGGGACTTTCCACGGTACTTAATTGCCAACAGATTCTTGTACAAGTCATTCTGAATTGAGAAAGCCAGTCGGATGACTAGTGAAACGTCTTGAAGAACTAAACTTTAAGTCCAGTTGATTCAACTGAATACAACAGATATTTATCAATTAAAGTTTTGGGGTTTTTTTTCATAAAAGAGTGATAAAATTTGAAGAATAATAATTTGAAATAGCAAGTTTTTTTCCTTTCTTTTTCAATTCTGTCTCAGTACATGCCTGGTGCCCATTGTGAATGCATCAAATCGAGGGACAAGCACAGGATTTTTAAGGGGGGTTTCTAAATAAGCACAGTAGGAGTAGAGATGCACTAGAATTGAACTTGAACCCGAGCTTTAACAGTTCGAATGGACCCGAACTTTTCCGGATTTTGAACTTCCGAACTTTTAATGATTATTAAATTTTCAATAATTATTGAACGTTTGAATCAATGTTCCTCAAATTTAGTGCTCAATAACCTATAAATCTAAAATAGACTAAGGGGAGCTCCACATCAGCGGCCTTTCAGCATGGTGCCGCTGATTCTGATTGGATACAATCAAATTATTTCAGAAAGAATCTGATAGATATACTTACCAATAAGATTATTTTTCAATCAGAATTGGTTACAATCAGATTCTTTCAGAAAGAACCTGATTGTCTGTTCCACAGATCATTTCCAAGGTCCCAGAGCCATATACAGTAAGTTAGTGTATCATTTTTTTTTTTTTTTTACAAAATTTTTGAAAATTCCTTGACAATTCAAATTTTTGACCTCGGCTCGAAAATAGAATGCAGAAGCTCAAAAAGCAGTGTGATTGTGAGGAAATTTATTTTTTTTAAGTTCTGGATATATGTACATGTTCCCTAGACAATTTCCCAGAGCCATGTACAGTAAGTTACCATTGCTATTTTACCTTATATTTAGGCAGATCTGTGCAGATTTTTTTCTCCCGTTGACTTTAATGGGGTTTTACGTGAATTTTCATGTTTTTTTAGAAAATTCGCGGATCCCCAGATGGAACGGATTTTAACAGTTTTGCCCATCTATGTTTACCACCAGACAATGGTTTAAAAAATCAATCTGCAAGTATTTTAATGGCTGTACTGTGTACACAAGTCAGGATATGGTTGTGTGGTCCTTTACACACCTGTGCCTTTTTACCAATGCTTCTGGTAATTCATAAATGCAAATTAGTGCATTTAAAGTGTTATTCAATAAAAGTTTAAAATGGTGCTAATTTTGTCCCAACCAATCAGATGTTAGCTTTCAAATGTTAAATAATATCTGATTGGTTGGGGCAAAATTAGCACCATTTTAAATGATAAGAACTTTAATTGAATAACCCTGTTAGTATATATTATTTTACAATGAGCAAATAGGTGCAGATTACACACATCGCTTTTAGGTCTTTAGGCACAAAGTCCACCCCACTCATACCACTTTATGCAGAATATTTCTGCTGCCTGAGGCTCGTCTACAAATTCTTTCTATTGCTTTTATTATTTTACAACTCTGGTATATTTATTGGGTTGGCAGCTTTACTCTCGTATACTAATGCTCTTGCATTTTTCAAATGCTCAACTAGTTTTTCTGCATTTTAAAGTTTTGTCATTTACAGAATACTTTCTGTTGCAGCATTATCTAATTTATATATGCTTTTGTATCTTTTAGGCCATTAGCAAGTATTTGCCTAGAGGAGATTTACGACTAAGACCAGCTATTTATGAAATGATCTTGGATGAATTTTTAAAAACTGATTATGAGGTACTGGTCATTTTTTGGGTTTAAATGTTTACCTCTATTTTTGTATACTGTATTGTTATGCTCCCTGGATGGGTGCTGCTGCCAAGCAGAAGAAAAACATGGAAAAACTGAAGTGCAGCAGAGGTCAAGGTTAACCAGTTTATTGTACACACCATACACACAGAAAAAATAATAATACTATAAACAATAGAATAAAGCAAAGGCTAGGCAAAACACACAAGACTAAAGACTTTATACAAAAGACTATATACAGAAAAGATTAAAAGGGAACTGGAACAGGCAAATAGGGCTAGGGAACAAGACTAGAAGTATAGGATACAAAGCAAGGTCTGGAACAGGAATGGGAGCACAAGGCGAGGAATGATGAGATAAACAAATGGTGACGATCTGGCAAAGGATAGAAGTGGGTGGAGTCCTTAAATAACTGAAGACTGATAGCAGGTGAATGTGATGAATGGTAATTGTCCAGTACAAGAAAACAGACACACTGCTGGTGGAAAATGGAACAAAGAAACAGCGACAAGTGGTAACATTCGGAACAGCAGGAACAAAGAACAGTGACATCTAGAGGATTGAAGTATTCTGATACATTAATTAAATGTTAAATGCAGTTATTTTCCATATGATCTTATTAAAGGAGATAAAAATGTTCCCAAGGAATACTCACACTGTAGCTGGGTCTTTCTCCTCTTTGTTTCCTAGAATTTTTGAGCCAGCTCCCAGGATGTCTCTTTTCAGGGGCACGTGATGTCACAGCCCATTCTAGGAAACAGGCAGAAAGGGTTGGCACTGTTTTAAAGTAAAACTATACTGAAAAATGTAGCTGACCATTAACCGAAGTACAGTTATTTGCATCTAATCGGTGCTGTGTGTGAGACTGCATTTTCATGTTACAGTCCTCTGAATTCCTGCATCTAAACTCATCCATTCCTCTTTATCTCTGTGCCTCTTGGCCCTACTCTCCATGTCCTGTTCCACAAGAAAAAGTGAGGATTGAGTTTCAGGCAAGTGACTTGCTTCTCACAGCTAAGTCAACAAGCAAATGCAAGCATTGAAAAAGGAACAGGGGAAGTATGGTGTTCGAATTCAGAGGACTGTAACTAAAACTGCAGCCACTCAGAGCAGTTAAAATACGTTTCAGACATTTCAGATAAATTTAATAGTACTTCAGTTACAATCTTCCTTACATTTCTGTGAAGAATTGTAAAATTCTTTATTGAAGACAAGGGGCATTGGTATTTTTTTTTTTTTTTTTTAAGTTGTGTTTGTTGAAATTTTAATGTAGCATTGTATATGCTACAATGACTTGTTTTTCATGTAGTATAATAACATCTAAGTTAAAATAAATACATTTTTAACCCCTTTGCTGCTTTAAAGCATACATTATCTATATGGGGCATGTGAGAAATACTATAAATAAGCTGCTCTGTAATTTCTACTTTGTAGGGATTCTCAACCCTAATAAGAGAGTGGCCTGGTGAACTCTACAACAACAAAACCATTATCCAAGCCTTAAAGAGCCATCTTAATAAGGATCCAGAGAACCGGACTTTACTGAAGGCTCTGGCAGAATTGTAAGTTCATCTTTAGCAAAATTATTTATATACTTTGCTATTCTTTGTGTGTTTATAGTATAGTTTAATTGAATGCTTACACGTCTCGTTTTCTGCAAATTTGTGTTTTTTGTAACCATTCAACAGCACCACATTCAGGGCCAAATTAACCATTAGGCACACTGTGGTTGCAGGAGCGGCTGTCAATCTGTCCACCCTTTTGATTGCCCATTATTGGCACTTTTATTTGCAGTTCATCAAGTTTTAAAAGAATGTGACATTCCCGTTTCATTGTCACAGATTTCCCATAATATTGTTTCCCCCTAATATGTTAAAATGGGTGTGGTTTAGGGATGTCACCTGTGTTGAGGGGCAGGGTTAAGGGTGCCAGGCTTTTTGTGCCTATAGGCTTCTGAGATGTAAATCTGGCTTTGACCACATTATTTATTTTTTCCAGACACGCGTATGACCAACGTTATGATGAAGCCCTCAATATTTTTCTAAAACTCAAGAACAAAGAAGTTTTCGACCTAATACACAAACACAATCTATTTAGTTCTATCAAAGATAAGATTGTTCTGCTCATGGATTTTGATACAGAGGTATTGTTTATTTTTGTTAAATGGCATTTCAGATTAATATTTAGACCACAATTTTATTTTAGTAATCAAAGGTAGGTCTTATGCTGGTGATTAGCTAGATATAAGATTAATTTGATTCAATCGAAAATTGGGCAGCGTGGTGGAATTACCTCCCGACGTTCCCACGATGTTATCCTCTCTGGGCCATTCATTTTGCATTCAAAAGCTGATTACAAAATCATAAGATAAGACATGTCAGGAGCTTAAAGCTGGGTACACACCTTTTAGATGCTTTGTCCCGACTCAACCATTCAGCACATCCGATTGGTTGGCCAGGACGGTCACAGCAAAACTAGACACAGTTTGCCTTGATCGATTGTGCTGTCCATAGATGACCTTATCGTGCATGGTTTTCCGACACGTCCATTTTGGACAAACAAATGGTTGGTCGCCAGCCGAAAAGATACACTGAACTGTCAGGTTGCTCTTGCAGAAAAATTGCATGGTGTGTACAAAGCGTTAGAGTTAAGTATCAGCTTTCCTGTCTGCAGAAGTGATATGTAACACTGAAAAGTGTTTAAAAATGCTATTATAGCAATATTTGTAAGTTAAAAGTTAACTGCAACAAGCAATGCTTTTTAAAATAAAGAACCAAATATGTTTATTAAAGGGGAACTGTGGTGAAAAAAAACATTTTACATTTCAAACATTCATTCCTCTCTACATTGCTCACTTTGCTGAGCGGTGTATACATGGGCGCTGCTTGGCTTTTCCTACATAAAACAGAAAGTGCCTCTGACATCAACGAATTGGAAGTCACTGCTCATTTTCCTTGAACAAGCCGACCGCTGCATATTTCAATATGCTATCACAGAACTTGCAATGCAATTAGACTGGCCCCACTATGTGTACTGTGCTTTGCTTTCCTATCCATTATTGAAACACATGCGTACATGATTTCTTGTGGGAATAACATGCTTTCCAATGACAGGCAATACAGAAATGAAGTTGAACACAGTGCACATAGAAAATAATGTACATTATCACATTGCAAACAAAGGCAATGTGTTACTAATGTGTTACTATGAGTTTAAATTGGGCCTCGCCCAAAGTATAATGTGGAAGAATGATTCCAAAGTGGGGTTGTTGTCATGCTGTGCATTGTGTACTCAATACAATTTTTGGTCAGTTACATTAAATGGTCATAATGTCACTCAAACTGCCAGAAGTTGCATTTTTCAGTGTGTTCCTACTTTTGATTGACTTTGAGGAGCTACAACTTGGGATTTACCTCACATAACTTTTCTGGTATTGGTTTTATTTACTGCCCATGTACCCTTAAAATTAGGTTCAATACTGTTTCAAGATGTATGCTGGATAAGGGCTACTAAATTATTGAAAAAGACCAAACTTTTCTATGTTACGTGCCCGATCTAAGGTAAACCTAAGGGTAAGGTCTGTCCTTTTTGGTCCTTATCCTGAGTTTCTTTAAAGGGTATGTCCAGAAAAAAAGTAATTATGTTTCTAAATGATTTACTGAAGAACAGAACTATTTCTTACCTCCCATTCTTCAGTAAATGTTCCAGGAGAGGAGGAGACACTTACCCGAGGACCCGCTCCAGCGCCGAAATCCCCTACGCGTCCTCGCTCCTTCGCACTGTGTGTGCATGCATGCACAGTGCAAGAGACTGGAGATGTGTCGGAGGCGTTGGAGATTTCGTCGCTGGAGCGGGTCCATGGGTAAGTGTCTCCTCCTCTCCCGGAAGATTTACTGAAGAACGGGAGGTAAGAGTACCTCCTGTTCTTCAGTAAATCATTTAGAAACATAGGCAAACAAAGAATACAAAGGAGGTCAGCTAAAAAGGTAAATAATATAGTTTGTTTACATAAAGAAAAGGCTCTTGTTGGGGGAATTTGATCATTGTACAAATATACATGTAAAATTCAACAGTGTTCTCCCTAGGGTCTTTTAGCCGGGCGGCCCACCCGGCTACTTTTTCATGCCACCCGGCTGGAAAAAAATTCTTAAGAGAACACTTGTGATTTAAAAAAAGTTAGATGTAGGTTTAATAGGTGTGCCAATATATCAGTAAAAACTCCTGCCAAAACTGCCCAGTCCATTTTACATGGGTTACCTTCAGATGTTGTAGAACTACAATTCCCTGCAGATGTTGTAAAACTATATAATGAGCATGATGCAGTGCAGAATTTTTCCCACCACCAAATTTCCTTGTCTCATCCCACCCCACCCGGCTACTTTTTCATGCCACCCGGCTTGAAGAAAATTCTGGGGAGAACACTGTTCAATACACCCAATTCACTTTCTACTAACTTCTAAGTTTTCATTTGCCTTTTTTTCTGTAAATTTGTAAATGTCAGATTTAATTACAGTTTCCAGTCTAACTTCATCTTACAGTAAGGAGTCTCACCACTGGATTTAAGTCCAGTGTATCAATGTTAAGTTGCTTGATTGGGGTATTACCAAAAATGTTGGATTGATCTGTTCTGAAGGTTTCATTTACCTTCAGATAAGGTACTGTACACTATTGAAAAATGCATTGCACAGAGCTACTTGAGACACTAAACAAAATGTGTTTTATATTCAAGTTTAATTTTTTTTAGTTTGACTGGGACTAATATTTTTACGTTTATTTTTAAGTTTATAATTTTTAAGGTTACTCTGGTTACCATTTGTAGTTGGGAGTATTTTTTCTTTTATTTTGTATTAAAATCTAGAGAAGTTGAACTATGTTGAGGTATGTCTTTATTCACCCTTAAACTATTTTGCAAAGTACACATTACATGTAAAAGTCTGATATAATATATAATAATATAAAAGTCATATAAACCAATATTACTTTTCCATACTGCCATATCTCATTCCAAATATATAGCTTAAGTTTTTTGCTGAAACAATAGACTTACATATCTGCTGTATTCAATTAGATCAACTGGACTTGAAATGTAGTTCTTGAAGACGTTTCGCTAGTCATCAGACTGGCTTTCTCAATTCTGAATTGAGAAAGCCAGTCGGATGACTAGCGAAACGTCTTCAAGAACTACATTTCAAGTCCAGTTGATCTAATTGAATACAACAGATATACCATGACCTGGATGAATGAGAACCTTCACAAGCAATAGACTTACATTTCCTAGTATACAGTCACACCTAAGTAAAACAGGCATATTATGTATTGGTAATAGTTTATTAAGGAGAATAATATTAATTTGGGCTTCATCACCTTATTTATCAATAAACATTCTGGGAGATGTAATACCCAGAAGGTAACTCACTTAGTGTAAGTTGCTGCAACGCTGGAACCCAGAAGGTAAATAGCCCGCCTGTAATGCCTGCCTTGAAACCACATTAATTTTTGAGCTACTAAGTTCTGCAAAAACAAACGCTTTCCATTTTACATCGAGCGCCTGTAGCGTTAAGAGGAAACGGCGCAGGCCCCTGAAAAATGAAATATGGAGTTAACACCACGCTATTCCAATATTATATAACTCCCTTTTATCCATGAACCAGGGATATTACATCACCCTGATTGTTCTCTTCACATCTTAACCAGGAATAGTTACAGTTTTAAGGTGGAGAGGTGAAAAAGTTGAAAAATGTTTTAAGTGCATTCTAACTTGTTTTCTTTTAGACTGTTTTTTTTTTATGTGCAGGAAACATACTACAGAATTATTTCTATTTCTCATTTTAACTACCTATTTCTTTTTTGTTGTATTGTTTTTAGAAAGCTGTTGACATGCTTTTGGACAATGAGGACAAAATTTCTGTAAGTTCACTTTCATGTCTAAAATTGGAATTCATTTACTTGCATAAAGATCTGCATTTTTTGGCTAATCTTTAGTAGTATTCAAATGCCATTTTATTTTTATATAACATTTTATTTTTTACAGATTGACAAAGTTGTAAATGAATTAAAGGATAGACCAGAACTACAGCATGTGGTAAGGATAATTATTTTTTCTTTAATGTTCTCCTTTTAAAATAAATTGTACCCAACTCTTACTTTAGCATCCTGGATTGTACAATTGACGCAATCCTTATATTGAATTGATCTAGTTACAATTTAAGGTTTCATGACGAAAAAATTATATAAAAGAAATATTTTGTTGTGAAAGAGATATGAACGTATGGCAAACAAGTAATACTGACATTTTCTAACAATGAAATGAAGGAAATGGGAAAACAGTGGATTAGACAGTTTAAGCTTAAAAAAATATAACATTTGTTACAGTTATAGATTAAATGCTTAAGAAAAAGATTTTCAAAGATTAAATATTTACTAACAGGGAGCAATCTGAAAACCAAGTCACAGAATATAGCTCATAGATACCATAAGGGGGTAGGTGAGAGAGGAAAGGAGTTTGAATGTACTTAAAAATACTGTATAACAAACAAATGCTTTATGTATGTCCGTCAACCCCAAGCATATATACCTTACACTACACCTATCAGGAGACATAGGGACATGGAGACAGGAACCGAACAACGGTTGGGGGACGCACATACTTGACTCAAATAGACCACAATCAAGGCCTAAGACCAAATCAGACCCAAATATGGCCTAATCTTTACCAGTACCTACATACATATTGTTAATAGTATTTTAAAGTCACCCTGAAAGCGGCAGCTATTATCACCATTGAGAATTAGACAACTCAGTGGTTGTGAATGTTTATTTGTTCTATTTGTTTTAATGTTATAGATATAACATCCTAGATAGACTTAGTCTGAACTTCAAATGGAACTACTTACATACATGATGTAAAGCCAATGATTGTTAATTATTATTATTAGTTACCCATCTATCATAAATGTAACTGTAATAATCATCCTGAACCCCAAGACACCCGCACCACCTTCAGTATATTATGTAGAATGCATGTTACAGTACATGCATACCTGCCCTCTGAACCAATTGTATTTCTAGAAAAAAAATGCAATGAGATTGTAGGAGGAGGCACGGTACTGCATATCCAACAGCATAATATCTGGCAGATAGTCATCAAAATCCTGGGGGTGGATGGTGTTATTGGCATTTCCCCACTCTAGCACAAAAAAAAAAAAATTACCCCAAATTGAATATTTTGCTGCATCACAGATATGTAAACGTAAAGGTATTAAATATTTTTCGCAAATTATAAATAATTATATGGTGAAGTCCTTCTCTAATTTTAAACAACAATATGACCTACCTGATACGTTCTTGTTTAGGTATATACAATTTAGATACTGCCTCTTATCCTAATTTTAAGGCTCACATACTGTATATGCTCAAGTATAAGCCAAGATTTTTCAGGCTTTAAAGTTAGCCTGAAAAACTAAACTCGGCTTATAATCGGGTCAAGTCCCAATTTAGATCCAAATTGCGGATAGTAACCAGTAGTGTGTTAATCTGCCTTTACACTCCTTCCTGCTTCCTGTAGTCTGGCTGCTGTACTCAGCACTGTCACTGCTCAGGTGGAGGCTGTAAATCTGATGGGTCTCCTCAGTTTGGGGCAAAAAGCTTGAAACTACCAACTCTCAGGTAACATTTTTAACTATTGGGGTCAGAGTGCCCTTTACTATATGAGGATCAGAGTTCCCTTTACTATATGGGGGTCAGAGTGCCCTTTACTATATAGGGGGTTCGGGTTGCCCTTTACTCCATGGGAATCAGAGTGCCATTTACTATATTGGGATCAGAGTGCCCTTTATTATATGGGGGTTAGAATGCCCTTTACTATTTGGGGATCAGAGTGCCCTTTACTATATGGGGGTCAGAATGCCCTTTACTATATGGGGTCACAGTGTCCTTTACTATATGGAGGTCAGAGTGTCCTTTACTATATGGGGGTCAGAGTGCCCTTTACTATATGGGGATCAGAATGCCCTTTACTATATGGGGATGAGAATGCCCTTTACTATATGGGGGTCAGAATGCCCTTTACTATATGGGGGTCAGAGTGTCCTTTACTATATGCGGGTCAGAGGGCCCTTTACTATATGGGGGTCAGAATGCCCTTTACTAAATGGGGGCCAGAGTGCCCTTTTATCTATATGCGGGCCAGAGTGCCCTTTACTATATGGGGGCCAGAGTGCCCTTTACTATATGGGGGTGAGAGTGCCCTTTACTATATGGGGGTCAAAGTGTTCTTTACTATATGGGGGCCAGAGTGCCCTTTATTATATGGGGGTCAGAATGCCCTTTACTATATGGGGATCAGAGTGTCCTTTACTATATGGGACCAGAGTGCCCTTTACTATATGAGGATCAGAGTGCCCTTTACTATATGGGGGTCAGAATGCCCTCTACTATATGGGGGTCAGAGTGCCCTTTACTATATGGGGGTCAGAGTGCCCTTTACTAAATGGGAGTCAGATTGCCCTTTACTATATGGGGGCCAGAGTGCCCTTTACTATATGGGGGCCAGAGTGCCCTTTACTATGGGGGCCAGAGTGCCCTATACTATATGGGGGTCAGAGTGCCCTTTACTATATGGGGGTCAGAGTGCCCTTTACATATGGGGTCAGAGTGCCCTTTACTATTTGGGGGTCAGAGTGCCCTTTACTAAACTATTTGGGGGTCAGAGTGCCCTTTCTTATATGGGGGTGAAGTGCCCTTTACTATATGGGGGTCAGAGTGTTCTTTACTATATGGGGGCCAGAGTGCCCTTTATTATATGGGGGTCAGAATGCCCTTTACTATGGGGTGGGGATCGGCTATTACTTTACTAATGGGGGTCAGAATGCCCTCTACTATATGGGGGTCAGAGTGCCCTTTACTATATGGGGGTCAGAGTGCCCTTTACTATATGGGGGTCAGAGTGCCCTTTACTAAATGGGAGTCAGATTGCCCTTTACTATATGGGGCCATAGTGCCCTTTACTATATGGGGGTCAGAATGCCCTTTACTATATGGGGGTCAGAGTGCCCTTTACTATATGGGAGGTCAGGAGAATTGTAATGATGTAAGCTTGATTAAAAGTTTATTAAACCTTGCCACTCCACATGTTTAGAAACTACAACTCCCAGCAACCAAAGTATGCTGGGAGTTGTAGTTTCCAAACATCTGGAGTGCAAAGGAATTTGGGTTACTGGTACTGGTTTTGGCTATTACTGTGTGGGATTAATGTATGGGAATTCTGCTGTCCATTTAAGGGCAACATAGCCACAAAACATACTGAATCAGAAGGCAGTATGGTCATAATTTCTACCCTCGGCTTATACTTGAGTCAATCAGCTGTTACTAATTTTTCAGGTAAAAATATGTGCCTCGACTTATACTCGAGTATATATGGTAATAAAGACCTAAAATGCTATAACTTTTTCTAATTGTGTATTGTTTCCCTCTTCATCTAACCAGCCTCCTTTTCATCATCCCAATCTTTCTGAGAAAACAACACACAGTTGGCCAAAGCTTGGCCACTGCTTTTCCTACCATGTCCACTTTTGAGTTCTGCAAAGATGCAGTTTGCTCATTGAAATGCTTAATGCTATGAGAAATTTATTTTCTGTTCATATTGCATGGCTTTAATGTAGTGATAGGAAATAGGAAAATGCAAACTGTTAATTAATATTTTAAAAAAAATTCTGTTATATGATGCTGCCAATTTTTCATATGGATTACGAACAGTGGATTATGCTTAGTGAAAAGAGGATAACTTAAAATCCGCAGCAGTCCGTTTAGTACAAAATAATTATTTCTTACTCAAAGGTACACATGCTCTTTAATAGGAGTCAAGTAATAGTTAGTTAATGAAAATTCAGTCAAGTGTTTTCAACCTCAAGATCTCTATCATCATCTTGCCAGACCAGCATGCTCAGGGTTCACGGGCCTGCCTATTCGAACATCGTTGTGTTCCTTGAAACTCACCAACCCCCACACGCCATTATCACCGTCACGAAAGTTGTCCCATACAGGACTAACAACAACTAAATACACGAGAGACGTTTTACCACTTTGACAGATCACAACTTGTCAGTGCTGGGGCATTTGCTGGTTTACAGCAATTCTAAGATAGATGAAGCAGTCATCAGCAAGTGAAACTGCTTAACTACGGTAGACAACAGTTACAACATGCGACACAGGCAAACACCAAACAACTACAAACTAAAAAGCTATTGACTTCATGCGGGCGGGGGAGTGGGGAACCTAGGCCAAGGGGGGTCTTTGGACTTCTGAAGACAAGTCGTGTATGGTGTTGTACATCGTGCCTAAATCTTTGTGTTGTGGTCATGAATATCCATCTACAACAAGAGGACCACAAACAAAGCACTGAATCAGTTTGATAGACCAGAATATCTTCTCTTTCTCTCAAGACACACCTTGCCACAGAAACGTAAGCACTCAGATCATTTTCCTAAAGGGGTTTACTCTGTACAGCAGAATAGTTGGAATGAGTATATATAGTGCTAATAGGATAGACGTACTCCGTGTCAAAGAGGGTTCCTTCTTATAAGACAACACAGTTCTGTTTTTCAGAGAAGAGGAAACCAAAATACGGTTTTTTGTGCTAATGGTTAATATTGTTTAATAGTTTATAATTCTAGATGAAAACCCCAGAACCAAATGTGAGTCCATTTTAAGTCTGCGGCATAAGTATTAAGTCTGTTAATTTAACACCAAACAAGGTATTCATACAATACGGATATCGACAAAACAGAAGTCAGTATATATAACGTATACTTGTACATGTGCTAAACATGCCATTAGCAATAGGCAACTTGTGGAGGACAGAGCAATAGTAACGAATAATGAAGAAACATTGGGAAAAGAATGTGAATTGTACAATCACTAGGTCCAAACACACTGCAACGTACTTAGATAATTCATTAAAATGAAATTGAACAACTGCCCCCTATACGATAATTGGAATATAAAACATTACAACGCGTTACACAACACTTTCATAGCCACTGAGGCAAGCAACAATAGTAGAAAGGTTAAAAGGTGTGGTTAAAATCATTGCCCAAAACACATTGCCCAGGAACCAACTACTTGTGGCACAACTGGACTGGGCAGAATTGGAGAGGGTTCAAAGATATCCACCTTATGTGCGCCATATGCAGAGGAAGAGGCTGAAGGACCACATTACCTCTGGGTGTGCACTCTGGTTTGTTGGTAGCAAAGCTTTGACCTTCAGACACCAGATAAAAACTGAAACACTCCATTATGGTCAAAAAGGACTCCAATTTTTTTTAAGTGTTTTTAAATAAGCTTGCCATACTAGACGAAGACGTGTCCTTTTGTGTAGAAAGTACAGTATATACGATGAAACGATTTTACAATAAACGGTGGGGACATTGTGCGATGTTCTGGCAATATTTTTTTGATCAGGCAATGTTAGCGTGAATTTGGAGAGGATGGCTCAAATGTGATGCAATTTATCTAAAACCAGGTAAGCTAAGGAAAGGAAAAGCGGCAGACGGAAAAACTCGAAAAGCAAAAGAACCTCTCTTCCTAAGCACTGACCCCCCCAACCCCCAAGGTCTTCACTCTTCAGTTTGCCCTGTGTCTGAAGGAGACAAAATAAGACAGAAGACGTGATGGCATTTCGCTATTCTACTTGCACTGGTCAATCAATCTCCCTGTGACGTCACCCCCTTCCCTGCTCAGAGCCCACATCCCTCCCTGCCTGTTACAAACAGAACATTAGCAGGGGGAGATAGGTAGCTTTGACTGCAGAGATAAGGCTGCACTTGACCCCCTCTGAAAGCTTCTGCTGGTTGATGAGTGCACAAGGAGAGAGATTGTGTTTTGTGAGCAGGACACAGGAGAATCCGTTTCTCCAGGGTAGCTTGCTTTCTATTTGCCAATGGCGTGGCGGGGGGTGTGTTCAGGATGTGAACTTTAACTCCTGCGGCACATATAACGGTCGGGCAGCCAGAAGTTAAGACATGGAGGATGTAACAGAGGGGAGGGGGAAGGGAGGGAGGAGTGGCTGGCAGAGATCTGACACCATGGAAAAACAGAGTCCCTGACGGAGTTGAGAAAGGCAGCCACAGTACATGAATTTAACTTGGCAATGGGGGCAATGGTGTTTTTTACTATAGATGCCCTTTAAGGCTAGGAAAGAATTAGTGATGTTGGTTACTTGGATATATATCTTAAGCCTGTTGGAACAGAATATCTGTCATTTCAATCAATGACAAAAAAGAAAATTGTACCAACATTTTTAAAATGTTTAAAATATAACAGGACAAACTATTTAAGCAAGACACTATGTGGAATTATAACCAATTCTATTCACACCATTAGAGTAAAACTATTCTTCACTGAAAACTGCTAAAGAAGTATAGTGCATATAAAGTTTTTTCAAAAACAGTATATTAAAAGTACCAGGGGCAGGGAGTAGGATTGGTACTTTCTACCTCCCAATTAATTTCTATGAGGAGCAGAAGCACTAGGAAGCTGCTTTAATACAGGAAGGCAGAGGGCATTAACCTGGCAGTGAAAACGAATCTGCTCTATTTCCTACATGAAACAATTTTGTGAGGTGAGAAGATGAATCCGACCTCCCTGTCCCAGGTTCTTTTATTTTTAAATGCATTTTACAGTAAGTTTAAAGGGACGATAAAGTGAAAAATTCATATATTTTTAGTTCTGCAGGAACATATCCCTTATCAGTGCACACTGTCACTAGATCTACTCATTCGTGTTCAGCTCACTCATAGTTTGTATGCATTTCTCCTTTCTCTGTGCCCACAAACTCCTAAACTGCGAGCATGGCTAGAGTGGGGGGCATGTGCAATGGAGATGATTTGTGCTCTTCATACAGCCAATAGCATCACCCTGTGATTTTGTTTCTAGTGAAACTGCTTTGCTATGGAAAGGTAACAGCACTAGCAACTTTTTATATCAAATAAATTTTTTTTAACTTTAGGACTTTTTGCAGCTAACTGTGCCCTGCCACCTTTAAAAAGTAAAACTCTCAAAACAAGGGATAGGAGTCAGAGAAGGGGGGTGGGGAGAAAGCATGAGATATAAGAGATTGATGGTAATTAGCCGTTATTACTGTGCATAGTGGGGAAAATGATTTGGCAAAGTTTACATGTCCTTTACTATTTAAAAAGTGACCAAAATAACGTAACAACCAACCTTACACACATTAAATCCTTTAAAAACCATAAAGCACCCGTCAAGACGGCCTTCCAGGACTTTTTATTTCAAAATGACTTATACTATACCAATTAAGAAAGCAGTCGACACCCATGATAATAGTGTGCGCCCTCCCACAAGTAATGATAGGCTGCCATTTCTAGCATTTTCGTATTTGGATGCAGTGTGTAGGGAATCGACGCGAAAGGTATTACGTGGAAGAGTGTAAGAGTAAACATTTCCCTCAACCGCGTAGAACACTTAAGTGGCGATACAGCACTGAAAAATATATACCGAAATATCCTAAAGCAACAGATACAACAAAATTAATAGGAATACACTAGGATGCCACAAGAGTTATGACCTACCCAGTGCTCCAGCCGACTTCTCTCATCTAAAAAGACTAGGGGCTTTATAAGGGGATAAGAAAGAAGAAAGGGAAAAAGGCCAGTGTAACCCGAGGAGCGCGAGAGCGTGCAATGAATATAACAGGAGGTATGGAACATAATGTAGCTTCTGCAAACGTATCAAAAACAAAGCTGCTTGTATAACCTACACCTTAATGCTTGTCCAAAGCCTATTGATAGCCTAATCAGGTGCATAGAACTGACTACGTAAGATAACAACCACTAAGAAATGCACAGAACTAAAAGAAGCCGCTAACCTTTTATAAAATCTTTTGTGCAACCGTTTAGGGGCAGTCATTCGGCCAGGGATCACCCTATAAAGATGCAAACCTCCGCCCAATCCAATAGCACTCCACTACTCGATGACAGTCAGAAGGTAGAAGAGGAAGGGTATGAAAATCATAAAGGTAGGCAAGAGAAGGCAAGCCAAAATACCCAAGTTTATGGGGAATGTCGAGTGTGCAGACAGCGCTTTACTGACAAAGCAATAAGTGAGAATCTTCAGAAGGCTAAATCACAGACATAAAGCTAGAACCCGGTAAGAAAGAATGAAGAAGACACGCAGAGCCAATCTATACAAGACCCAGACACCTTAAAACGCAGTAGTAAAACCGAAGGGAAAGAGTAAGGAAACAGCGCATAACCTCCGCTTTAAGTCCGATGTCGTCAAAGACATCAAGCACAAAGCAAGCACTCAAGCAGAAATATTATACCTACAAAATATTAAAGTGGCAACGAAACGCCCCAAAAGAACAAATTACACATAGGACCTGAATATCTCTATCCAAGAATGTAACAAGGACTACAAGACCCCTATCTAGGAATTAAATTAACATTCACATCCAGACTCTCTATACACTCAACTCCAACTTCTCCCCTTTAATAACCAACGCCAATCAACCTTCAAACAACATGGATATTCCCGGAACATCTCAGGTTGGGATTATAACAGCAGTAAGAAAAATTTACTTCCTAAACTACTATTTATTTCAGATGCCTTTCCGTTAAAAATGCTAAAAAACACTTCAAACAAATATCGGGAAAGTCATTTTGTGGAAATTCCAACCACGGGGGGGGGGAAGGCGCGAGGCACAACGCTCTGAGCCATGTAAAAATACCACATTGTAAAAGAAAAGAAACCCCAAAGATACGGAGATGGAGATGGTCTCACTTAGGGGAACGAAATTTCCAAAGTTCGTCGAGAAAGCTGAAGCCGAGCAAAGGAGCGGGAATGAAAGTCCAGGAAAAAAAAGAAGAAATTGAGTGGGACGCATTTAAGCCGATTGATTGACTAACAATGATTGCAAAGGGCTAGCGTAATGGGAAAACAAATAGCGCGATACATAACAGGAACTTTTTTAAGCGGTGGCAAATGGTGTCATATCAAATACAATAGAGCAGGCGATCAAGCTCGATTTAAATAGGCTTATATCGTGAGAGAGGCATCTAATGGGGGTGATAGGTAGGGCCATCGCATATCGTCGTAAGTCGGGGGGCCCGCGTGTGGCCACAACTGTACAACGATCACCTGGGGGAGCAGAAAAGAGGAGAGAGAAAGAAGGAAAGGGAGCTCCATGTCGACGTGGAGTAGAGGTTGATTTCTGTTGCTAGACGAGCTTGATGTTTAAATATACTTTAGGATTATACTGTATAGTGATGAAGCAAGATAGAAATGTACGAATGTGACCAAAAGCGAGCTCAAAAGTGGACACAAACAAAAAGACAAGTCACAGGAGGAAAGTTAAAATACGTAGGTACCATAAAACTGAGGTTATATACAAGAGGTATAGGCCAAAGGAAACATCTAAGAGAGAGGCGTCAGCTCAGCTGAAACGCACGAGTTTGGTATTGCTCCACCGCGTAAATGCAGGGGCAAGGCACAGTAGTTATCATACAGTACGTTAAGATTAGTCGTAGGGAGGACATAGCGGGACGAGTCCATGCAAAGAGATCTTGCTTTTGCAGTTCAGCGTTTCATAAGTTGTCTTAGTATTATAAGCTCCTCTTGTTACGGGCATTTTTGGGGGTGGCGAGAAATGTGGTGATATAACTGGGCACTATGCCTAGCGGTGTAGGCAAAATGTGCATGAGGTGAGATTAGACGGTGTAGGGGAAAGCAAAGGGGAAAGCGACACTACGGAGAGTTTTCCGAATGTCGAGGGGGTGATCGCTAGGCGAGGTATGCTGATGTTTAACTGGGGGATTGGCCTGGACGAGTCGAATCAGGAGCAATGCATGGAGAGAGCAAAACAAGTACGGGCTTAATCGAAAAGTATAATAGCAGTGACGTATATGTTTCAAAAAAAGTAGACGATGATTTTTTGTGTGGAACATACCCTTTCATGGAAAGGGACCATGGCATCACTTTTAACATATAATGTGATTGTTGCAACTAAGACATCTCCGCACTGGAAGTCCACCCTTTTCGACCCTCACAGAGTTTCGTTTTCACACTCTACTACCATAACGACAAGTTAGAGAGGATACCGCTAAGAAAGAAAAATAAGGGGGGGGGATGCGATGGGGAAGATACCAGTGACGTAGCAAAGTGCAAGGGTTGAAACTAATCCAACGGATCGATGAGAGGGGAAGATGAAAATCCCCCCCCAGAATACTAGGGTGATTTTTAATAGCCGAAAAGATCTATAACTCTCTAATCTTGAATGGTTAGTTTTAGACAACTTATCTAGTAGCTGCCTTGAGATTTAAAGAGTCGCTGGTTCAATGAGACCTTTGCCATTAATTCCACATGCTGCTGGAAGACCATGTTTCCAATTCAACACATTATTCATACGTGTCAAGTGAATAAGAGACAGAAGAAAATACAACCCGCGCATCATTGTAAAAGAAAATACCATTAGTCCCGGTAAACGGCGTAACGTAGAACGAACTGAGGGTGCGTGAGACTTTATCCAAATCATACAATAGTATAGAACAGAACGTCTCAAAGTCACCTAATGAGTAACAATCGATTTAATAGTTTGAGAATGCTCTCAGATGGACATAAACAAAAGATTGGTTAGCAAACAATGCTTCCACTACGCTCGGCTCATCGAAGAAGCTCGCATAGTCTGGCATAGAGACACGCTCTTGAAAATGACGAATCGGTCAAACGAGTAGGGCGCTTGTTTGTTATTTGTGCATAAAAAACAAAACCCACGATAGAAAAAGGAAGGCAACTTCGGCAATGGGGTGTAACAGAAAAAACAATCCAGAGCAAAACAGAGAACGATTGGAAACAGGGCGAAAGGAAAAAAACTAAAAGATGTCAATTAGGATGGACAACGGAGTTTGTACCCGATAAATCAGTATTGTGGGTAGCGATGAGAGAAAAACAGGGCGGAAGACAAGGGGGCGTAATCTTGTAACTAAAAGAATCAAGCAACTTAATAAAAGTTAGCCAAATACCTGATACAAGAAATGCGTACAAGAAGACTAATAAGACAAAGCACATAGTGGATCGCTCCAGAACAAAACCTGGGACCGATTGATAAAAATAAGGATAACCGATGTAAGAAAGGTATAATTCCATAGACATAAAGCGGCCAAGATCAAACGCTCGCTACCAACGTATATAAGAAAGAAAAAAAACCATAGACAAAAAACAAAAAAGGAGAATAGTAATAAATTAAATCTAATCCAGCTAGAACTAATACTGACGGAAGCAGAGAAATAAAATAAAGATAACATACTATACTTCGCCCTCGGAATCGTCTTACTAGGCGAACTCACACATGAACCAATATAACCCCAATAGCTAGGATAGTCAAATCAAAGGTGAGTTGAAGAGCATCTTTCCATAACACCAACCATATACAATTTCAGTGATTAAGGCTACACTAATGCAACAAACTCTATACATATCCGAACTAAAGACCATTGAATATGGAAGAGAAACTGTCGATTCTCTAAAGCTAATATCAAAAGTATATGCAAGTGCAGAGATGGATGTATAAGTAAGGACTTAAGTTGGTTTGTTTTACCACATTCTATAAACGCGAATGACTCTAGCCTGACATAAGGGGGCATCGGGCCCATGCTGCCTTGATGGACGCGGTCCATTTTGTATTGGAAACATAGTTGTTGCCTTCCACACAGTTTACACTGTGCAGTCCTTGTTTAAAACACTTAACAATACATGGTTGACGTGCACTTGCATGTGTTTGAATACTCTGGCGTAAAAATAGGAGTTGCAAGAAAATGGAAAAATCCTCCCATTTGTGTGTGGAAGTATTGTCGAGCCCCCACATAATAAACCATAAGTACACACAGTGAAGTCGCGAAAAGGAGTCTTGTATTGCTGGTAGGGTCAATCGATATATTTTGTACATAAATGATGACTATGGTATCGACAAACACCTTGGCATGTCAACACTCGGTGACGAGATAAAGAGAACAGAACAATCCGGCAATCCATAGGCCAATCGCCCAAGATATTAAGCAGAGAAGATGCGCCATACAGAGAAATTGCTGAAATTTGGAGAGACGAAACACTCACGACTGGTGAAATTATTTTCATGGCCATGTTAAAAACAAGGCCTGAAACCTGCAGGTATTTTCAACTACATGGACTGCTAGTAAATTACATGAGGGTGATCAAAATCAAATCGGTGTGGGGTAGTGACTAGAAATGAGAACGCGAGGCAGAGCACAGTCGACGAGCAGGGTGACCGAGCGACTGGTAGTACGCAGGAGAATCTAGAGAGTAACATGGGCAGGGACTACACTCAGGAAGGAAAAGCGTACAGGGTTGGCACAGTCAGGGGATTCCATTAAAACTTTTGAGAACCATGAGAAAAAGTCTCTTCTGCTTTGGGATATATTATTATCGTGGACCCAAAGAGGTACTTACAAAGTGATAAATGAAACAATTGTGTTCTATGTTGATATAACAGAGGGCAGTAGGTCAGGTTTCAGCCTATCCTAATGTTGCCATGTCTCTAACACTAAACACCTATTGGGCACCCAGGTAGGTTGCAGTCTGGAATATGTAGCAATGGAGGATAATGGGTTCTGGTAACTTTTCAATATTTGGCAGTTAATTTGTATTTTCTCATCATGTTTCTTTTTTCTCATCATGTTTTTGCCAACCCTGTTTACTATTGGCAACAAAAAATATTGTTGTTTTTGGATCACTACTAATCTTAGCAACAGCCTATGAAAAGATTTATTCAACAGTACTTGTTAATAATTAAGCACACCTTCTTACATTATCATTTTTCTACCTTTTACTTTATGAGTATCTCTGGTATTCCACAGGCAGGATGGGCAACGACCCGGAGGCGCGCTGCGATGATTATGGAGAGTTAAAAGATGTGGATAAAGCTATTGAATTGCTAAAGAACAAGATGATGCAGAATTGTGGGGGATCTCATTCTGTATTCTATCGACAAACCTCGTAGGTGGAGCACACAATATAAACATTTTGGATTTGGATTGGATTGTCATATATCATCAAGCACCTACAACTGTAAAAAAATAGTGTTTTTGGACAACAGCCAACTTTTACAGTGCCACAACTGCTGCATTGTTTCCTATCATTTAGGTGGAAAGAATTAAGAAAGGTCACTGCTATGGTTTAATTTTTTAAATATGAACTATTCTTTAAAATCAAGCGCAAATTTATTATAGACTACAGAGTACCCAATGTACCACAACCCTGCATAAAAATTCAACAACCTGACCCACACGCTTTTTAACCAAACCTGATCCCAAATCACTGTGGGTTAGCTGAGCCGTAATCTGGTAAACCTCGGGTGTCCAACATGATGCAGGATTCTAGCCAGATCTCATACCCAAATAACATACATAACAACATTTGAAAACATACCTCCCAACAATTTAAAATGCAAAAGGGAGAAGAGATGTTTCACGTGAGATTAGAAAAGGTCACCCCACTTTAACCATGCCCATTTGATATTTTGATTTTAAACCTTATTATTTGTCCGAATATTTTCAAGTATATGATGTGGTTAAAGGATAGTTTGCTCAGAAAGTGAACTAATCCGTATTTTGCATTAATTGCTGAGTCAGGGCTCCAATAGTGAAACTTTGAGGTCACAACTTTGGCAGGTGTTTTGGAAACTACAATCGAAAACTCGTATCAGGGCCTTGGTACCAATGCATCATGGTTATATAGTGCTAGTGTGCTACACCAGCACCCCAAAGGAAGTTTACAGTCACTGTCAGTACCTGTACACAGCAGTGAGACAGAGTGTAAAATGCCTACACCCCCCCCCCCCCACCCAGTGACTCTCACAAGCAGAAATCGATTAAAGGGTATGTCCACCCCAAAAAATATAATATGTTGCAGGAAATTGCTGCAAACCTCAACCTCGCTGCCTTTTTCCATGTACGGAAGCAAGGAGAAGGGACACGACCGGCACAATGTCTTTTTACAATAACAGGAGTGGATGCCGTCGAGGGAACAAGGCTTGTAATTTCATTTGGTGACAGCTTTCATTTATATAAACCTTGCAAGTTCAAGGTTTTCGGCCATTTCTTGCAACATAATACATTTTGTTGTGGGGGTGGACATACCTCTTAATGTATAACTTACAGTTTACCCATCCTGTTCTGCTACGAGGATTACAGCACAGAATAGCTCCAAAATTCAGCAAGGGGCGGAAGTGGTGGGGACACCCTAAAAACGGGATTTTAACCGGTTACCCAGGACTGCAGGATTATGCACAAAAAGTGAGACTGTCCCAGCCAAATCGGAGGTTGGGGGTATGTGAAATGCAAAAGACGGACGGAAGGAATTTTTGTGTGCGTGGCAGGCTTGCGTGGCCTTTATACTGGGGCTCATATAGGGACAGTAGTTTGAGGGAAAAGCCATGGTGTAAAGTAAAATTAACCCTTTACAGTGCAGTTGCATTGCAGTGTGACAGTGCCATCCCATTCACAACTCTTATCCTTCACTTATTCCTTAAGTAAAATGTATTTATTACCTGTGGCTGCACATACACATTTCATGGCTGTCAGCACCCTGCAATGGGAAACTACACGTTTCCTTAGCTGCCTCCTTTGACCCCTGCACCAGACTGCAGCAAACTGTGATACCTCCCTGCTTCTATGAATAGCTGCCTCCAACCCCCAGATTACCTCTCAATCTTGACTCTGGGTGAACCACAAGTTAGAGGAGAAAACTGTGTGTATTCATATTATTGTGACATCCCATATCCTGCTGCTACTCATGATTTACACCTCTATCCTCCTATCACCACACCAACAAGCAAAATATAGTAAAGCATCTACTGTCCTTCGCAATCTGTGACATTTGGAATTTATGCAAATAACTTAGGTGATTACTCATTCACCACAGATCACAGCACACAGGTTAATATACACTTATTAACTTAAAAAAGAAAAGAGAGAAAAGAAGGGGGGGGGGGCTGTAGGGAGGGATTTTTAAAGGAAAGTATGCTGTAAAATCAAGTAAGTTTAGTTGGAAAAAGCCTGTTGTCATTTTTTTTTCCCTATCAGGGGCATCTCTAGGTGTCAAAGATCAGGCTCACCCGGGCACTTCATGTTCCGCGCGCAGCGCACATTTTTTGGCCACACCCTTTCCCCATTAAGCCACAACCCACTAAGTACTTGATAGGACAGCCAAAAAGACCAGAGAAACACAAACAAGAAACCACAGCCAGATATTGTTAAACAGACAAATAACAGAGATAGAGATAAAGTTGGACAGAGATTCACAAATTAATACGACAATGGCACAGTAAACTGTCAATTTTTATTGTAAACTGGTAGCAATCTGTACTTGGACTTCTGCCCCTATCTATCTCTATCTGTCCCTGTCTCTCTCTCTGTATATTTTCTCTGTCATATATCTTCCTATATGTCTCTTTTTCTGTTTCTATCTCCCTATATCTATTTTAACTGTGTATTTCTGCCTCTTGTCTATCCGTCTCTATCTATCTATGTCTATCTGTCTCTTGATATCTTTTTGTCTTTGTCTCTCTCTCTATCTAACTCTCTCTATCTATCTAACTCTGCCTGTTTATCTATCTAAATCTATCTATATATCTATCTAACTCTGCCAATCTATCTAACTCTCTCTATCTATCTTCTATCTCTGTGTATCTATCTATCTATCTGCCTATCTATCTATCTATCACTATCATCTATCTATCTATACTATCTATCATATATCTATCTATCTAACTCTGCCTATCTACCATCTATCTATCTACTGTATCTATTTATCTCTCTATCTTCTATCTATCTTCTATCTACTCTGTCTATCTATCTAACTCTGTCTATCTATCTAACTCTGTCTATCTATCTGTCTGTCTATCTCTCAAACCCTGTCTATCTATCATCTATCTATCTATCTACCTACCTATCATCTATCTATCTCTGTCTACTATCAATCTATCTCTATCTTATCTATCTATCTAACTCTATCAAATCAAATCAAAAAGAGCTTTATTGGCAGGATCAATTTACATTTTGACATTGCCAAAGCAAACAAAAAATAAAAATAATAAAACATGTTAGTATGGGGGTATAGAGGGTTCACAGTAGGGAACATGGGTATCAATGGAAATTAATATATGGATAGTACTATAAGGAGTATATTGGGTTTAGTCTTTAAGTCAATTGGGGAAGGATAAAGGAATAATTGGGCAAGTAGTCCTTGGACATTGAGTTCATCTATGCTCTGTCTATCTATCTGTCTGTCTATCTATCTAACTCTGTCTATCATCTATCTACTATCTATCTATCTATCTATCTATCTATCTATCTATCTATCTATCTAACTCTGTCTATATATCTATCGTCTATCTATCTACTCTCTTTAACTCTGTCTCTCTATCTCTCTACTCTAGACAGTGTAGTGGGAAGCCGCACCACTGTGTGCATGACGTCATTGCGCCGGCGTGCGCTTCGTACCATCGGGAAGTTCGGAACTCCGGAGTTGGGAGAGAGGTTCGGGCACTTTGAAAGGTATCAGCTGTTAAAACATTCGGGGCTCTTTGCCAAATATCCGGGGCATGTGCCCCGAATGTTTTAACATAGCGAGTCCACTGCCCCCTATGCTTCTCCGAGCCTACTTTTGTAGCTTGAAAGTTGCCGACATCTTTTTTCTGCTTTGCTAATGTTAAGCTCTGCCCCTCTGAGTTTCCACCTGCTTCTTGAGCCTCAAAAGCTAATGCCTGTGAGTTCCATGCATGTCATCATCGAGTGCACTAGCGTGACAGTGCATGTACGGAAGTGCACACACACGGTGCAGCAAGATGAGGCATGCACACACTGACATCATGTCGCATGCGCCGCAATTTCGTCCACGGAACCCACAGCCATTAGCTTTTGAGGCTCAAGAAGCAGGAGAAATCACGTGTGCACATGTCCATGCACGCCTAAGACCACGCCGCATGAGCCGCAATGCCATGCACGTGCACAGAACCCACAGGCATTAGCTTTTGAGGCTCAAGAAGCAGAGAAATCTGAGGGGCGGAGGTTAACATCAGCAAAGCAGAATCAAAATGTCAGCAACTTTCAAGCTGCAAAGGTAGGTTCTGGAGAGCATATGGTAAAAAAATGCAACTGTCTCAGTACATTTTGCCACATAAAATAAAAAAAAATTTTTTTGAGATAAGTGCTATACTGGATAAAAGGTAATGAAAGTATCAAATTAAAAAGAAGTGAATCTCTATGTTGCGAGTAAACAGTACTCCTTGGAGTAACTGGACCACACATCCCGATATAGCGTGTAGCAAACACTCACACCAGGACTGCTTCTATTTCACGGACCCAGAGCAGCGGTCTTGTAAATGGAGTAAAACATGCATTATTAAGGAGTGCGGAATACTTTATATTTTGCCTTATATACAGAAACTTTTGTGAGGACTGCAATTGGGATTAGGACTCCTTAAGAGGCTTGTATAAAACAAACCATCATGCTCATTTGCCATAAAGCGTGGACTGCCTATACTTACCTGAATTTACTGCTTACCAGCAGGGGTGTCTCTCTAATGAGGCAATATGAGCAAAATGCTCAGGGCAGCACCCATGATAAACATCAGAGAGGTGTCAGGCAGGCAGGAAAAATAAAACTGCGTGCATGAGTGTGTGCATGCTCGCAGACATGCAATTTTTCCTTCTTAGCTCTAACTAACTACCGACTTCATGCAGACCATGGGTGTAATTATTATCTGTGTGCACAGATGGCGGGTGATATGGGCATTAGGGCATATTATATATATCTATCTGTGTTATCTGGGAATTAGGGCATGTTATATGTACCAGTGTGTTAAACTGGATATTAGTACATGTTATATGTACCTATCTGTGTGATCTATCGTGTGAGCTGGGCGGGAGGGCAACTTGGTTAGTTAGTTAGGGCCCTGCTGAAAGAATCTACCTTGACGTGGTGGCAGGCTTACAAATCTTTTGGGTAAAAATCTTTAATTCTTCAGGAATTGTGGTGTGGATAAATGTCTTTTTAAGGAAATGTACAAATACTGCAGTGATGTGAAGTTTAAAAAAACCAACAGGAAAAGCTTTCAAATGGTAAATAACATCTGATTGGATGGAGCAAAGTTAGCTCTAATTTAATTTAACAATAGAGAACTTTTATTACTCTCCCTGAAAATGTTTAACCACACCCATTCCTGAAGCCCCACTAACCACCTGGTTGCGGTGGCACACTTCATGGATCTAGTGGTAGATAGGGGCAGCATTCAAAAGTTTGGCTCAGGTGCAAAAACCCTAGAGACGCCCCTGCTTACCAGCAATTTTATTAATATGGGGCAATTTTTCCTATCTCTATAACCTGTGTTTCTTCCTCAAACATTGTTAAGTTCTGCAGCTGTTCATCTTACCAAGGATTGCAACATGTGATTTGCAGCATTCTAATGATGGCACTGTAGTTTGTTTGTTATAAATTTGGGACAGATTATTACTAATTCCATAGGAGATAGTTTATGTTGGTTTTTAATATCAGTGGTTTTGTCGTGTGGGGTGCAACTTGTAAGAATATATATGTTTTTTAATGTTTTCTATAAAGTGTTGATATTTTATTGTGGAATCAAAGAAATCTCCTCTGCAAGTGTAGGTATATATTTACTGAGATCGCTGCCCTGATGGGAGGGGACTTAACCCTGCTGGCCATTTTTTTTATCAATATATAACGAGTGCCATTATGGGACTTTTAGGAATCTCTTTCTCAACTAAAATAGTTTATAGCCCTGACTTATGTTAGGTACAAGACAAATATATAACTCATACAAATACATAAACTTACTTACAGAGCTGAGATTCCTATTTTATTATGGGATGGTCAAAATAGGAGGTTAATCCACACCCCTGTGACTGCTAACGGGTTTCTTTGTGAATACTGAAAGGAAGTGATAATGTCAGTATAACATCCATGATGCGCTTGTATTTAAAACATGTGGCAGTCATAGCCATCCAAACAGTTTCTGTATGCTACACAGGACATGATGTGTATTTTAATGGACAAATACACCAAGGCTCCTTATATCCACACCTCCACTGCCTGCAGGTGGTATCAGTGAGTAATAAAAGACAAGACATCCCTGCTCTCTATGGCTAGAAGGAGAGTAAATGAAAGTGATAGAAGTGTGTGCTCCTGAGGGCTGATCTGTTTGGTGTGATCCCTTGCAGTGTGATGTCCTGATTAAATGCACAAGATCCTGTTACCACCTTTTGGGAGGGAAGATTATTGACAGACAATTTACCTTATTGTATAAACTCTGAGGCAACAGATAAGTGTACACCAACTTACAAGGACACACGGTAATCCAGGCCTGGTCAATATTTTAAAGTGTGCACCATAGGAATACTCCATTAATGCATATGTTATGTGGCGAAACAGGTTATGTTTTGTTATTAAATCATTGCAATACTTGTTAAATGTAATTAAAACTGGTTTATCTTATTAAAGAAAGTAGTGTACTGTGTGCTTTGTGTCAGAACACCAGAGGAACCCAATGTGTGCCATGCTACCCATAAATCATTCCATAAACAGTGATCTGGTATAATTTGGTGGCAGCGGTGCTGGCAATATCATTTATCTCCCTGTTTTCTCTGTATGTTGGTTCTCTGTATTAAACAATGGAGACTGCTACTGTAAGTATTGATTGAAATCCTCTGGCCTTGTATCTGAAGATGAAATCCCCAATTAGACTCAGTAGCTCTACCGCCCAATGGCCAAACCTATTTTCAAACCTGATCCATTTGATGGGGTAACTAGGAGTGGACTAATAGGCTAGAACAATTTGATTTGGCAGCCTCTATTAATGGTTGGGTGAAGGTACTCACTTGCATAAGTTCTTGGCCTTTTGCTTAGTGGTAAAGCCAGGCAGGTATACCAATGATTTAATACTGAAATAAAAAGCAGTTTCTCTGAAGCAAGTTTTTCAACTAGATCTGTATGAAAGAGGATATAAAGGATAATACTTTGCTTATCCCTGCCCATTTTTCTAGGGACCTGGGAATGAGAAATATTTGTTTATATGTTAGAATATTAGGGCAATGCTATTATAAATAACATGAGGCTATGGGGTACCTTCTGTTATAATAAGGCTCTATTTTATACTCTGTGGGGAGTTTAACTCCTTTAACCCCCACCCTTCATATATTATAAAGCTAATCATTATCCTGTGCTGACCTAACAACATAGTGACAGTAATATAGAACTTGCTGTGGTAAATACTAATAAGTACGAACCCAGATATGTAAATCTGGATCCTGTATAGGGTCTCATATTTTTTGTGCAAAAACATTTTTAAACACCCCCCTAATGCTATGTACTAGTCACACCTGTGGGCACTATTATATGTACCAGACACACTGTGGTTCAGTATGATATGTACGATCACACTGTGAGCACAATGATATGTACCAGTCACACTGCAGGCAGAGAAAGAGTAAAGTGAGAAATAGAGACTGCAGGAGAAGAAAGTGTGAGATATAGAGACTAGAGAATGCAGCAGAGAAGGTGTGAAAGATAAAATGATAGAGACTGCAGGAGAGAGCCAGAGAAAATGTAATATAGAGACTGCAGGAGAAAGAATAAAATGAAAGACAGGATAAAGAATGAGAGATAGAGAAGGCAGGAGAGGGAAAATGTGAGAGACTACGGAGATATAGAGGCATGGAGGATACACTGCAGAAAGAGAAAGTAAGAGATAGAGATAGAGACTGCATAAGAAAGAAGTGTGTGAGTGATAGAGGACAGAACTGCAGTAGAGAGAGAATGTGAGAGATAGAGGATAGTATGTATGGGACCTTTACTGTCTGTTCTCACTGGGACCTTTACTGTTGTTCTCACTGTATGGGAGCTTACTGTCTGTTCTCACTGTATGGGACCTTTAGTGTCTCTCACTGTATAGGACATTAACTGTCTGTTTTTCTGAATGGGACCTTAACTGTCTGTTCTCACTGAATGGGACCTTTACAATCGTTTTTCACTGTATAAAACCTTTACTGTCTGTTCTCACTGTGTGGAACCTTTACCATCTGCTCTCACTTTATGGGACCTTTACTGTCTGTTCACACTGTTTGGGACCTTTACTGTCTGTTCTCACTGTAGGGGACCTTCTCTCTTCATGGGTCATCTCTCAATCATACTTCTCTCTAAAGTTAAAAACATTTTTTGACCAATAATCAAAAAATGTGTTTTTTAACCCCCATCCCAACACAGGTACACACACCTACTGATCTACTTATCCATTACTGTGGCAGCCATACTTAAAGGGTAACTAAACCCTTTACTAAATGGGAGTCAGATTGCCCTTTACTATATGGGGGCCATAGTGCCCTTTACTATATGGGGGCCAGAGTGCCCTTTACTATATGGGGTGAGATTGCCCTTTACTATATGGGGGTCAAAGTGTTCTTTACTATATGGGGCCAGAGTGCCCTTTATTATATGGGGGTCAGAATCCCTTTACTATTGGGGATCAGAGTGACCTTTACTATATGGGGGTCGAATGCCCTACTAATGGGGTCAGAGTGCCCTTTACATATGGGGGTCAGAGTGCCCTTTACTATATGGGGGTCAGAGTGCCCTTTACTAAATGGGAGTCAGATTGCCCTTTACTATATGGGGCCATAGTGCCCTTTACTATATGGGGGTCAGAATGCCCTTTACTATATGGGGGTCAGAGTGCCCTTTACTATATGGAGGTCAGGAGAATTGTAAATGATGGTAAGCTTGATTAAAAGTTTATTAAACCTTGCCACTCCACATGTTTAGAAACTACAACTCCCAGCAACCAAAGTATGCTGGGAGTTGTAGTTTCCAAACATCTGGAGTGCAAAGGAATTTGGGGTTACTGGTACTGGATTTGGTTATTACTGTGTGGGATTAATGTATGGGAATTCTGCTGTCCATTTAAAGGGCAACATAAGCCACAAAACAATACTGAATCAGAAGGCAGTAGTGGTCATAATTTCTACCCTCGGCTTATACTTGAGTCAATCAGCTGTTACTAATTTTTCAGGTAAAAATATGTGCCTCGACTTATACTCGAGTATATATGGTAATAAAGACCTAAAATGCTATAACTTTTTCTAATTGTGTATTGTTTCCCTCTTCATCTAACCAGCCTCCTTTTCATCATCCCAATCTTTTCTGGAGAAAACAACACACAGTTGGCCAAAAAGCTTGGCCACTGCTTTTCCTACCATGTCCACTTTTGAGTTCTGCAAAGATGCAGTTTGCTCATTGAAATGCTTAATGCTATGAGAAAATTTATTTTCTGTTCATATTGCATGGGCTTTTAATGTAGTGATAGGAAATAGGAAAATGCAAACTGTTAATTAATATTTTAAAAAAAATTCTTGTTATATGATGCTGCCAAATTTTTCATATTGGATTATACGAACAGTGGATTATGCTATAGTGAAAAGAGGATAACTTTAAAATCCGCAGCAGTCCAGTTTAGTACAAAATAATTTATTCTTACTCAAAGGTACACAATCTTAATAGGCAGTCAAGTAATAGTTAAGTAATTAATATAGGTAATTTGATAATATTCCATCATAGAAATTTCTTAGTTGTCTGTTCTAATTCATATTTGAATTCGCTTCCTGGACAGCAGCATCTTTCAGAGGGAGAATGTACATTCTTCATCCCAGAGGGTTTTCCTTGTTCCGGCTATAGTCTTACATCGTTGTGTTTTTTCCTTTATTAACTCACCTTCAAACCATCCTCCCCAAAGCATACCATTATCACCTTAAACATAATTTCCATTTTCTTGCATTATACCTATTCTGAATACATACACATGTATTACTACAAACAAGCTATTGGAATCTACAGTATATTTTAGTTTTTTTTACCACTTTACAATTACTTCCTTCTGTGTACATGTAAGCATGGATTGCATTTTTGCTGTTTACAGACAATTCTTATAGTATAAGAAATGAATGCATCAGGTGCAAGTGAAACTGTCTATAACTAACATGTTAGTCAGATCATTACACAAATGCAGAAAACACATGGCAACCCAATAAACAATCTAACAATTAACTAAACTATTGTTATGCATTGTTATAGGGGAACCTAGTCCCAAGGAAGGACTTTGCATCTTTTGTTGCAGTGGAAATGTTTTTTTTCCTTACTCTGGGGCAACTTAATATGTTTTTGTCTTTTTGATCTTAAGTAACTATAAGTTCTGTTTTGCTTATGGTAATTTATTTGAATTTATCTACAGTACTTGCACAAACTTTTCAAGAGAGACCATCACAAAGGACAGAATTACCACGAAAAACAAATCAGCTTATATGCAGAATTTGATAGACCAAATCTTCTTTCTTTTCTCAGAGACAGCACTCATTGCCCACTAGAAACGGTAAGCAGCCTTCAGTTATTCATTTTTCTAAAATGGGGTTTACTCTGTACAGCAGAGATGCAAATGTTTTTAATTAATTAAGCAGTATTATATATGTGCTAAAGATATTGATAGGACGTAAGCTCCTGTCAAAGAGGGTTCCTTCTTATAGACAACACAGTTCTGTTTCAGGATTTGAAGATAAGAAAATCCAAAACTAATCTTGTGTTTTTTTCTGAAATGGTTAATATTTGTTAATATATGTTATAATTCTAGATGAAAACCCCAGAGTACCATAATTTGAGGTCCAATTTTTTATATCTTGCTTTGCATTAATATTAAGTCTGTAATTTAACACACAAACAAATGTAGTTCATACCTAATAACTGCTAGATGTCGACAAAAATGCAGTATGTCAGTATATATACAGTATTTACTTTGTACATTTGGCATAAACATTCCATTAGAGCAATAGGCAATACTTTTGGACAGAGCAATAGTAACGAATAATGAAGTAAATCATTTGGGAAAAGAATTGTAGAATTTTACAATTCTACTAGTCCAAACATTTTTCTGCACGTACTTAGATTAAATTCATTAAAATGAAATGCATGAACAAACATGCCCCCTATACTATAATTTGAATTAATTAAAACATTTTACAGCTTTTTATCACAACACAATTTCATAGCCATCTGAGTCAGGCAAACAATAGTAGAAAGGATTAAAAGTGTGTTTAAAATCATTGCCCAAAACACATTGCCCATGAACCTACTAACTTGTGGGCAAACTGGACTGGCAGAAATTGGAAGGTTTCAAAGATATCCACCTTATGTTGCCCATATCAGAGGAAGAGGGCTGAAGGACCATCAGTTACCTCTGGGTGTGCACTTCTGGTTTGTTGGTAGCAAAGCTTTGACCTTCAGACAACAGATAAACTGAAAACACTCCATTATGGTCAAAAAAGGACTCCAATTTTTTTTTAATTGTTTTTTAAATAAAGCTTCACTACTAGACTGAGAGACGTGTCCTTTTTTTAGTAAAGTACAGTATATTACTTGTATAACTGATTTTACAATAAACGGGTTATGGACATTGTAGCTGTATGTTTCTTGCAATATTTTTTTTTTTGATCTAGGCAATGTTATCTGTAATTTTGAGAGGAGTTGCTTCTTAAAATGTAATGCAATTTTATCTAACCATTGTAATGCTTTAAGTTAAAGTAAATTGCTTGGCATTACTGTGCAAAAATCTTTTTTGTCTGATTAAAAGGCAAAAATGAACTCTCTTTTCTTTCCTTCTATTTGTTCTATAATCCCTCCCAACCCCCAGAGTTTCTTCACTTTCTTCAGTTTTCCTCTGTGTCTTAAGATACACAAATAAGTAGAAGAAGACGTGATTGCATTTCTCTATTTCTACTTGCACTGTCAATCAATTCCCTGTGACGTCACCCTCTTCCCTGCTCGAGTCCCACATTCCTCCCTGCTCTGTTACAAACAGAACATTAGCAGGGGGAGATAGCTTTGACTGCAGAGATAAGGCTGCACTTGACCCCCCTTCTTGAAAGCTTTCACTGGTTGATGATGGTTCACAAAGAGAGAGATTGTGTTTTAGCAGGACACGGAGAGATCCGTTTCTCCAGGGTAGCTTGCTTTCTATTTGCCAATGTGCGTGGGTGTGTTTTTCAGGATGTTGAACTTTTAACTCCTGCTGCACATGATAAGCTTGTCGGGCAGCCAGAGTTAAGACATGGAGGATGTAACAGAGGGGAGGGGGAAGGGAGGGAGGAGTGCTGCAGAGAGATCTGACACCATGGAAAAACAGAGTCACTGACGGAGTTAGGAGAAAGGCAGCCCAGAGTACATGAATTTAACTTTGCAATTGGGCAATTTGTGTTTTTTTACTATAGATGCCCTTTAAGGCTAGGAAAGAATTAGTGATGTTGGTTACTTGGATATTAGTCTTAAAGCCTGTTGGAAATCAGAATATCTGTCATATTCAATCAATGACAAAAAAGAAAAAATTGTACCAAATTTTTAAAAAATGTTTAAGAAATGAACATGACAAACTATTTAAGCAAGACTACTAGTGGAATTATTAAACAATTCTATTCATCACCATTAGAGTAAAACATATTCTTTCACTGAAAACACTGCTTAAAGAAGTATAGTGCATATAAAGTTTTTTTCAAAAACAGTAATATTAAAAGTACCAGGGGCAGGGAGGTAGGATTGGTACTTTCTACCTCCCAATATAATTTCTATGAGGAGCAGAAGCACTAGGAAAGCTGCTTTAATACAGGAAGGCAGAGGGCATTAACCTGGCAGGTGAAAACTGAATCTGCTCTATTTCCTACATGAAACAATGTTGTGAGGTGAGAATGATGAATCCGACCTCCCTGTCCCAGGTTCTTTTATTTTTAAATGCATTTTTACAGTATAGTTTAAAGGGACGATAAAGTGAAAAAAATTCATATATTTTTAGTTCTGCCAGGAACTTGATCCCTTATCAGTGCACACTGTCACTAGATCTACTCATTCTGTTCAGCTCACTCATAGTTTGTATGCATTTCTCCTTTCTCTGTGCCCACAAACTCCTAAAATCTAAGGCATGGCTAGAGTGGGGGGCATGTGCAATGGAGATGATTTGTGCTCTCATACAGCCAATAGCATTCACCCTGTGATTTTGTGTTCTAGTGAAACTGCTTTGCTATGGAAAGGTAAACAGCACTAGCAACTTTTTATATCAAATAAGATTTTTTTTAACTTTAGGACTTTTTGATAAAGTTTTTTTTTGGACAGTTCTTAATTGGGACTTCAGTAACACAGACAGCACGAACAGCAGCTAACTGCAGGATTGGGTGTTAGCTGCAGGCACAAAAAGAGCACAGAGCAACAGATAATGCTTATTCATTTTCATGATCTTAATTCTCAGTTAGCCATGCAGTGACAGATAACTAAACTTAACTTTTATAGAATGGATAGTTTCTACATGTAGTGTGCCAGGGGATGGTCTGGGAGTGGGTGATTGACAGTTTGTTACTCACTAGCTGTGCCCTGCCACCTTTAAAAAGTAAAACTCTCAAAACAAGGGATAGGAAGGTCAGAGAAGGGGGGTGGGGGGAGGAAGCATGAGATATAGATATGATTGATGTAATTAGCCGTTATTACTGTGCAATTAGTTGGAAAATGATTTGGCAAAGTTTACATGTCCTTTACTATATTAAAAAGTGACCAAAATAACGTAACAAAACCAATAACTTACACAATTAAATCCTTTAAAAACCATAAAGCACCCGGTCAAGACGGCCTTCCAGGACTTTTAATTTCAAAAATGACTTATACTATACATAGAAAGACTAGGAAACCATATAAGGTGGCTCCCTCCCACAAGTAATGATAGCTGCCAACATTTCCCTCACCCCTAAACCAAATAAAGCGGATACATAAGTTAAAAATTATAGGCCGATATCCCTAAACAACCAAGATACAAAATTAATAGGAAAAGTTATGGCCACAAGATTAGACTCCATTCTCCCCACTATCATCTAAAAAGACTAGGTTGGCTTTATACCAGGTGGACAAGCTGCAGATAATATACGTAAGGTATGAAACATAATGGCTTCTGCAAACTATCAAAAAACAGCAGCTTGTATACCTACCTTTAATATTGAAAAGGCCTTTGATAGCCTAGAATGTTCATACAGTATCTATACAAACTACTAGATCATCAGGACTTCCCTAAACCTTTTATAAATCTTTTACAACCTGTTTGCTATAGCCATGGAACCTATAGCCCAATCCATTAGACTCCATCCGGACATCAGAGGAATCATAATTGGCAATGCAGAATACAAAGTTAATTCATTTGCAGACAACCTTTACTCACTATTTCTTCACCACTACTAACCCTCCCCAATCTATATCAACACTTAAACACCCTAACTCCCTTTTCAGGTCTACAGATCAATCCAGAAAAATCAGAAATATTATACCTAAATTTATCAACCCCCCAAAAGAAATTATTGGACCTGAACTTCTCTATCAAAGAATGTACACAAGGACTCCCCTATCTAGGAATTAAATTAACATCACATCCAGACTCTCTATACAACTCCAACTTTCTCCCCCTTTATAACAAACGCCAATCAAACCTTCAAACATGGATGCCCTGGAACATCTCATGTTTGGGATGTATAACAGCAGTAAAAATAAATTTACTCCCTAAACTACTATATTATTTCAGATGCCTTCCAGTTAAAATGCTAAAACCACTTCAACAAGATATCGTGAAAGTCATTTGGAAAAATTCCAAACCCCGCATCAGACGCTCAACCATGTTCCTACCAAAAGAGCGAGGAGGACTTTAGGTTCCTTCTAGAACTGAACCAGAAGTTCGGGTCCGGCCTTTTAAACAGTTGATTGCGCATGTTTCATTCATATCCTTTTAAACAGTTGATTGCGCATGTTTCATTCATATGCGCGATCAGCTGTTTAAAATGGCTGATCGTGGGAGGCATCTAGGAGGGGGTTAGGGGTAGGCCTCCATTCTCGTGGGGGGGCCGGGCCCCTGCAGGTACACCCCTGACTAAAAGGTTTATTTCTGTTCTACTTGTTTTATATTTTTTTATATTTTATTATTGAAAAGTAAAATTTATTGAACACTAAAAAGTGACCAAAAATAAATAAAATTTTTAATTGCCCATCTATCACTGAACCATTTTTTTTCCCGATCTGTCCTTTACAGTATTTCTTGAAATATCCAGTCTAAAAGATCTTGCTTTTCAGCTGTCAATTAAGTGTCTTAGTATTATAAACTCCTCTGTTACGGGCAGTTTTGTTGTAGCTAGAAATTGTGATATAAACTGCATGCTGGGAAATGTCCTCTCCCAGTGCTTCCTCATAGGGATTACTGAGCAAACTTTTCCTAGGTAGTCTAGCAGGGGATGAGGGGGATTGAGGGGCTCAGTCTGAGCAAAACAAGTACTGTATTGAAGTCATGCAGCAACAGAAAGATATCAAGTGCTGGTTGCAAAGTATTTTTTTTAGTGTACATACCCTTTCAATTGAAATGGACATGGCATCAATTTTAACATAGTAATTGAGGTTGAATAAAGACATACGTCCATCAAGTCCAACCTTTTCACCCTCGTTTTCAACTCTACCTAACAGTTGATCCAGCTAAAAAAAAGGGGGGGGGATTCCTTCCTGACTACAAATGGCAATTGGAAATATCCCTGGATAAATCAGAACTACAGTATATGTTTTAATACCAGTAATTCTAAATATTATTTAGTTTTAGAAACTTATCTAGGCCATTTTTAAAGCTATTCAATGAACTTGCCATTATCACATCTGCTGGAAGACAGTTTCACCGTTCTCATTGTAAAGAAACCTTTCCTAACCTAAAGATAAAACTTATTTTCTTCCAATCTAAAGTAGAAAGAAAGTTCAATAATACATTTTTTAGTTTTAGAAATGCTCTCAGATGACTAAAAATTATTGTTAGCTGCTTCCTCCTCTTCTTCCTAAGATTCTCTAGTCTGGTAACACGTCTTGATGAGTCAAACCTTTTTTTGGCATCATCCCCATGGACTTCAATTGTGTTTAAATCACTAGCAGAGGAACATTGGAAACATGGCGAAAGGAAAAAAATAAATTCTTGGAAAGTTTTACGGTACAGTATTTGTTAGCATTCAGAATTGTTTTTACTAAGTAGCAGGTAAAGTTCTCATTACATGGTGAATCACTATTGGAACTTGGATAATTGGATAAATGGGAGATTGCATAGGGCCATATACGTGATAAATATATATATATATATATATATATATATATATATATATATATATATATATTTAAAGACTATTTACTGTATTTTGAAAATGTACAAATAATCCCTTGGGTGTATCAAAGATTATGGTCATTTTAAAACATTCTTTTAATTTTAGGCTCTTGAAATCTGTCTTCAGAGACATTTTGTAGAGGAGACTGTATTTCTTCTAAGTAAGTATATTACATTTCAGAGTGTAGTACTGTAACTAAGTTGGGTTTGTTTTACCAATTCTATAAACGATAATGAAGTTAGCCCTGACAATAAGGGTTTGGGCCATGCTGCCTTGTGACGCGGTCCATTTTGTTTGGAACATAGTTGTTTGCCTGTCCACACTTTACACTGTGCATGTCCTTTTTTTAAAACACTTAACATAATTGTTGATGTGCACTGCATGTGTTTGAATACTGGCTAGTAAAATAGGAGTGCAAGAACATGGGAAAATCTGCAATTTGGTGTGGTTTTAGCCCCAAATAATAAACCTGTACATGAATCGCATGAATTCTTGTATTCTGGTATGGTCAATAGCGATATTTTGTACTAATGGCTTGTTATCAACACAACACATCCTTGGATGCACACCGAGGATGCGGATCGCGCCACCGGCGGACAAGGTAGGAGGAAGATTGACTCAAGTAAAAACCGAGGTAAGATTTTCAGGCTTTAAAAAAAGCCTGAAAACCTCGGTTTATACTCGAGTATATACGGTAAATATCTGTGTCTGTTACTAATCCAGCCACAGGAACATCCACCTGGTCGGTTAAGTGCTACTCTCATTACATCAGTCCATAAAACTTTTGAGAAATCTGTCTTTGGGATGTTTCTTGACCCAGTCTTAAAGTTATTGAAACTTTGTGTCTTGTTCAGAGATGGTCAGGTTTCAGCCTATCCTAATGTTGCCATGTCTCTAAGCACTAAACACCTATTGGGCACTCCAGGTAGGTTGCAGTTCTGGAATATGATAGCAATGGAGGATAATGGGTTCCTGGTAACTTTTCAAATATTTGGCAGTTAATTTGTATTTTTCTCATCATGTTTCTTTTTTCTCATCATGTTTCTTGCAACCCTGTTTACTATTGGCAACAAAAAATATTGGATTGTTTTGTGATCACTACCTAATATCTTAGCAACAGCCTATGAAAAGATTTATTCAACAGTACTTGTTAAATAATTAAGCACACCTTCTTACATTATCATTTTTCTACCTTTTACTTTATGAGTATCTCTGGTATTCCACAGGCAGGATGGGCAACAGCCGGAGGGCGCTGCAGATGATTATGGAAGAGTTAAAAGATGTGGATAAAGCTATTGAATTTGCTAAAGAACAAGATGATGCAGAATTGTGGGAGGATCTCATCTTGTATTCTATCGACAAACCTCGTAAGTGGAGCACAGCATATAAAACTTTTGGATTTGGATTGGATTGTCATATATCATTCAAGGGCACCTACAACTGTAAAAAAATATAGTGTTTTTGGACAACAGCCAACTTTTACAGTGCCAACAACTGCTGCATTGTTTCCTATCATTTAGGTGGAAAGAATATTAGAAAGGTCACTGCTATGGTTTAATTTTTTAAATATGAACTATTCTTTAAAATCAAGCGCAAATTTATTATAGACTAGCAGAGTACCCAATGTTACCCAAACCTGCATCCAAAATTCAACAGACCTGCACCCACAGCTTTTTAACCAAACCTGATCCCAAATCACTGTGGGTTAGCTGAGCCGTAAATCTGGTAAACCTCGGGTGTCCAACATGATGCAGGATTCTAGGCCAGATCTCATACCCAAATAACATACATAACAACATTTGAAAACATACCTCCCAACAATTTAAAATGCAAAAAGGGAGAAGAGATGTTTCACGTGAGATGTAGAAAAGGTCACACCCACTTTAAGACCATGCCCACTTTTGATTTTGATTTTAAAGACCATTATTCCCATTTTACATTGTTACATTGTTGCCTGAAATATTTTCAAGTATATGATGTGGTTAAAGGATTAGTTTGCTCAGAAAGTGAACTAATCCGTTTTTGCATTAATTGCTGAACAAGTAAAGGAGCTATGTCCTACCTCCCATTCTTTAATAAGCACACTGACAGGGATAAACTTTCTCTTGGGTCTGCTTGGGCCAGACTTTGGAACACTAGGTGTTTTGGAAACTACAACTCCTAGCATGCCTTGGTAGCAGAATGCATCATGGTTATATAGGTGCTGGCACCAGCAGCCCCCAAGAGGAAGTTTAGCAGTCACTGTCAGTACCTGTACACAGCAGTGAGACAGAGTGTAAAAATGCCTACACCCCCCCACCCCCCATGGACTCTCACAAGCAGAAATCGATTAAAGGGTATGTCCACCCCAAAAAAAATATAATATGTTGCAGGAAATTGCTGCAAACCTCAACCTCGCTGCCTTTTTCCATGTACGGAAGCAAGGAGAAGGGACACGACCGGCACAATGTCTTTTTACAATAACAGGAGTGGATGCCGGTCGAGGGAACAAAGGCTTGTAATTTCATTTGGTGACAGCTTTCATTTATATAAACCTTGCAAGTTCAAGGTTTTCGGCCATTTCTTGCAACATAATACATTTTTGTTTGGGGGTGGACATACCCTTTAATGTATAACTTACAGTTACTCCATCCTGTTCTGCTACGGAGGATTACAGCACAGAATAGCTCCAAAATTCAGGCAAGGGGCGGAAGGGTGGTGGGACACCCTTAAAAAACGGGATTTTAACCTGGTTACCCAGGACTGCAGGATTATGCACAAAAAGTGAGACTGTCCCAGCCAAATCGGGATGGTTGGGGGTATGTGGAAATGCAAAAGACGGACGGGAAAGGAGATGTTGTGTGCGTGGCAGCGTGCGTGGCCTTTAATACTGGGGCTTCAGTAGTTTGTAGGGAAAAGAGACACATGGTGTAAAGTAAAATTAACCCTTTACAGTGCAGTTGCATTGCAGTGTGACAGTGCCATCCCATTCACAACTCTTATCCTTCACTTATTCCTTAAGTAAAATGTGATTTATTACCTTGTGCTGCACATACACATTTCATGGCTGTCAGCACCCTGCAATGGGAAACTACACGTTTCCTTAGCTGCCTCCTTTGACCCCTGCACCAGACTGCAGCAAACTGTGATACCTCCCTGCTTCTATGAATAGCTGCCTCCCAACCCCCAGATTACCTCTCAATCTTGACTCTGGGTGAACCACAAGTTAGAGGAGAAAACTGTGTGTAGTCATATTATATTGTGACATCCCATATCCTGCTGCTACTCATGATTTACACCTCTATCCTCCTATCACAGCAACAACAGAGCAAAATATAGTAAAGCATCTACTGTCCTTCGCAATCTGTGACATTTGGAATTTATGCAAATAACTTAGGTGATTACTCAATTCACCACCAGATCACAGCACACAGGTTAATTAACTTATTAACTTAAAAAAGAAAAAGAGAGAAAAGAAGAGGGGGGGGGGGCTGTAGGGAGGGATTTTTAAAGGGAAAGTATGCTGTAAAATCAAGTTAAGTTTAGTTGGAAAAAGCCTGTTGTCATTTTTTTTTCCTCTATCAGGGGCATCTCTAGGGTCTAAGAAGATCAGGCTCACCCCCGGGCACTTCATGTTCCGCGCGCAGCGCACATTTTTTGGCCACGCCCCTTTCCCCATTAAGCCACACCCACTAAGTACTTGATAGGGACAGCCAAAAAGACACAGAGAAACACAAACATAGAAACACAGCCAGATAGTGTTAAACAGACAAATAGACAGAGATAGAGATAAAAGTTGGACAGAGATTCACAAATTAATGACACAATGGCACAGTAAACTGTCAATTTTTATTGTAAACTGGTAGCAATCTGTACTTGGACTTCTGCCCCTATCTATCTCTATCTGTCCCTGTCTCTCTCTCTGTATATCTTTCTCTGTCTATATATCTTCCTATATGTCTCTTTTTCTGTTTCTATCTCCCTATATCTATTTTACTGTGTATTTCTGCCTCTTGTCTATCCGTCTCTATCTATCTATGTCTATCTGTCTCTTGTCTATATCTTTTTGTCTTTGTCTCTCTCTCTATCTAACTCTCTCTATCTATCTAACTCTGCCTGTTTATCTATCTAAATCTATCTATATATCTATCTAACTCTGCCAATCTATCTAACTCTGTCTATCTATCTATCTATCTAACTCTGTCTGTGTATCTATCTATCTATCTGCCTATCTATCTATCTATCCATCTATCATCTATCTATCTATTATCTATCTATCATATATCTATCTATCTAACTCTGCCTATCTACCATCTATCTATCTACTGTATCTATTTATCTCTCTATCTATCTATCTATCTATCTATCTAACTCTGTCTATCTATCTAACTCTGTCTATCTATCTAACTCTGTCTATCTATCTGTCTGTCTATCTCTCAAACCCTGTCTATCTATCATCTATCTATCTATCTACCTACCTATCATCTATCTATCTCTGTCTATCTATCAATCTATCTAACTCTATCTATCTATCTAACTCTATCAAATCAAATCAAAAAGAGCTTTATTGGCAGGATCAATTTACATTTTGACATTGCCAAAGCAAACAAAAAATAACAAAATAATAAAACATGTTAGTATGGGGGTATAGAGAGGTTCACAGTAGGGGAACATGGGTATCAATGGATAATTAATATATGGATAGTACTATAAGGAGTATATTGGGTTTAGTCTTTAAGTCAATTGGGGAAGGATAAAGGAATAATTGGGCAAGTAGTCCTTGGACATTGAGTTCATCTATGCTCTGTCTATCTATCTGTCTGTCTATCTATCTAACTCTGTCTATCATCTATCTACCTATCTATCTATCTATCTATCTATCTATCTATCTATCTATCTATCTAACTCTGTCTATATATCTATCTGTCTATCTATCTACTCCTTTAACTCTGTCTCTCTATCTCTCTACTCTAGACAGTGTAGTGGGAAGCCGCACCACTGTGTGCATGACGTCATTGCGCCGGCGTGCGCTTCGTACCATCGGGAAGTTCGGAACTCCGGAAGTTTGGAGAGAGGTTCGGGGCACTTTGAAAGGTATCAGCTGTTAAAACATTCGGGGCTCTTTGCCAAATATCCGGGGCATGTGCCCCGAATGTTTTAACATAGCGATGCCACTGCCCCCTATGCTTCTCCAGAGCCTACCTTTGTAGCTTGAAAGTTGCCGACATCTTTTTTCTGCTTTGCTAAATGTTAAGCTCTGCCCCTCTGAGGTTTCCACCTGCTTCTTGAGCCTCAAAAGCTAATGCCTGTGAGTTCCATGCATGTCATCGAGGTGCACTAGGCGTGACAGTGCATGTACGGAAGTGCACACACACGGTGCAGCAAGATGAGGGCATGCACACACTGACATCATGTCGCATGCGCCGCAATTTCGTCCACGGAACCCACAGGCATTAGCTTTTGAGGCTCAAGAAGCAGGAGAAATCACGTGTGCACATGTCCATGCACGCACTAAGATCACGCCGCATGAGCCGCAATGCCATGCACGTGCACAGAACCCACAGGCATTAGCTTTTGAGGCTCAAGAAGCAGAGGAAATCTGAGGGGTGGAGGTTAACATTCAGCAAAGCAGAATCAAGATGTCAGCAACTTTCAAGCTGCAAAGGTAGGTTCTGGAGGAGCATATGGTAAAAAATGCAACTGTCTCAGTACATTTTGCCACATAAAATAAAAAAAAAATTTTTTTGAGATAAGTGCTATACTGGATAAAAGGTAATGAGAAGTATCAAATTAAAAAGAAGTGAATCTCTATGTTGCGAGTAAACAGTACTCCTTGGAGTAACTGGACCACACATCCCGATATAGCGTGTAGCAAACTCACACCAGGACTGCTTCTATTTCACGGACCCAAGAGCAGCGGTCTTGTAAAATGGAGTATAACATGCATTATTAAGGAGTGCGGAATACTTTATATTTTGCCTTATATACAAGAACTTTTGTGAGGACTGCAATTGGGATTAGGACTCCTTAAGAGGCATTGTATAAAACAAACCATCATGCTCAATTTGCCATAGAAGCGTGGACTGCCTATACTTACCTGAATTTACTGCTTACCAGCAGGGGTGTCTCTCTAATGAGGCAATATGAGCAAAATGCTCAGGGCAGCACCCATGATAAACATCAGAGAGGTGTCAGGCAGGCAGGAAAATAAAACTGCGTGCATGAGTGTGTGCATGCTCGCAGACATGCAATTTTTCCTTCTTAGCTCTGAACTAACTACCGACTTCATGCAGACCATGGGGTAATTATTATCTGTGTGCACAGAGTGCGGGTGATATGGGCATTAGGGCATATTATATATATCTATCTGTGTTATCTGGGAATTAGGGCATGTTATATGTACCAGTGTGTTTAAACTGGATATTAGTACATGTTATATGTACCTATCTGTGTGATCTATCTGTGTGAGCTGGGCGTGAGGGCAACTTGGTTAGGTTAGTTAGGGCCCTGCTGAAAGAATCTACCTTGACGTGGTGGCAGGCTTACAAATCTTTTGGGTAAAAATCTTTAATTCTTCAGGAATTGTGGTGTGGATAAATGTCTTTTTAAGGAAATGTACAAATACTGCAGTGATGTGAAGTTTAAAAAAACCAACAGGAAAAGCTTTCAAATGGTAAATAACATCTGATTGGATGGAGCAAAGTTAGCTCTAATTTTAACAATAAGAACTTTTATTACATCTCCCTGAAAATGTTTAACCACACCCATTCCTGGAAGCCCCACACCTAACCCTGGTTGCGGTGGCACACTTCATGGCATCTAGTGGTAGATAGGGGCAGCATTCAAAAGTTTGGCTCAGGTGGCAAAAACCCTAGAGACGCCCCTGCTTACCAGCAATTTTATTAATATGGGGCAATTTTTCCTATCTCTATAACCTGTGTTTCTTCCTCAAACATTGTTAAGTTCTGCAGCTGTTCATCTTACCAAGGATTGCAACATGTGATTTGCAGCATTCTAATGATTGGCACTGTAGTTTGTTTGTTATAAATTTGGGACAGATTATTACTAATTCCATAGGAGATAGTTTAGTGTTGGTTTTTAATATCAGTGGTTTTGTCGTGTGGGGTGCAACTTGTAAGAATATATATGTTTTTTAATGTTTTCTATAAAGTGTTGATATTTTATTGTGGAATCAAAGAAATCTCCTCTGCAAAGTGTAGGTATATATTTACTGAGATCGCTGCCCTGATGGGAGGGGACTTAACCCTGCTGGCCATTTTTTTTATCAAAATATAACGAGTGCCATTATGGGACATTTTAGGAGATCTCTTTCTCCAACTAAATAAGTTTATAGCCCTGACTTATGTTAGGTACAAGACAAAATATATAACTCATACAAAATACATAAACTTACTTACAGAGCTGAGATTCCTATTTTATTATGGGATGGTCAAAATAGGAGGTTAATCCACACCCCTGTGACTGCTAACGGGTTTCTTTGTGAATACTGAAAGGAAGTGATAATGTCAGTATAACATCCAATGATGTGCTGTATTTAAAACATGTGGCAGTCATAGCCAATCCAAACAGTTTCTGTATGCTACACAGGACATGATGTGTATTTTAATGGACAAATACACCAAGGCTCCTTATATACCACCTCCAGCCTGCAGGTGGTATCAGTGAGTAATAAAAGACAAGACATCCCTGCTCTCTATGGCTAGAAGGAGAGTAAATGAAAGTAGATAGAAGTGTGTGCTCCTGATAGGGCTGATCTGTTTGGTGTGATCCCTTGCAGTGTGATGTCCTGATTAAATGCACCAAGATCCTGTTACCACCTGTTGGGAGGGAAGATTATTGGACAGACAATTTACCTTATTGTATACAAACTCTGAGGCAACAGATAAGTGTACACCAACTTACAAGGACACACGGTATACAGGCCTGGTCAATATTTAAAGTGGTGCACCATAGGAATACTCCATTAATGCATATGTTATGTGGCGAAACAGGTTATGTTTTGTTATTAAATCATTGCAATACTTGTTAAATGTAATTAAAACTGGTTTATCTTATTTAAAGAAAGTAAGTGTACTGTGTGCTTTGTGTCAGAACACCAGAGGAACCCAATGTGTGCCATGCTACCCATAAATCATTCCATAAAGCAGTGATCTGGTATAAATTGGTGGCAGCGGTGCTGGCAATATCATTTATTCTCCCTGTTTTCTCTGTATGTTGGTTCTCTGTATTAAACAATGGAGACTGCTACTGTAAGTATTGATTGAAATCCTCCTGGCCTTGTATCTGAAGATGAAATGCCCCAATTAGACTCAGTAGCTCTACCAGGCCCAATGGCCAAACCTATTTTCAAACCTGATCCATTTGATGGGGTAACTAGGGAGTGGACTAATAGGCTAGAACAATTTGATTTGGCAGCCTCTATTAATGGTTGGGGTGAAGGTACTCACTTGCAAGTTCTTGGCCTTTTGCTTAGTGGTAAAGCCAGGCAGGTATACCAATGATTTAATACTGAAATAAAAAGCAGTTATCTCTGAAGCAAGTTTTTCAACTAGATCTGTATGAAAGAGGATATAAAGGATAATACTTTGCTTATCCCTGCCCATTTTTCTAGGGACCTGGGAATGAGAAATATTTGTTTATATGTTAGAATATTAGGGCAATGCTATTATAATAACATGAGGCTATGGGGTACCTTCTGTTATAATAAGGCTCTATTTTATACTCTGTGGGGAGGTTTAACTCCTTTAACCCCCACCTCTTCTTATATTATAAAGCTAATCATTATCCTGTGCTGACCTAACAACATAGTGACAGTAAATATAGAACTTGCTGTGGTAAATACTAATAAGTACGAACCCAGTATGTAAATCTGGATCCTGTATAGGGTCTCATATTTTTTGTGCAAAAAACATTTTTAAACACCCCCCTAATGCTATGTACTAGTCACACTGTGGGCACTATTATATGTACCAGACACACTGTGGTTCAGTATGATATGTACCAGTCACACTGTGAGCACAATGATATGTACCAGTCACACTGCAGGCAGGAGAAAGAGTAAAGGTGAGAAATAGAGACTGCAGGAGAAAGAAAGTGTGAGATATAGAGACTAGAGAATGCAGCAGAGAAGGTGTGAAAGATATAAATGATAGAGACTGCAGGAGAGAGCAGAGAAAATGTAATATAGAGACTGCAGGAGAAAGATAAAATGAAAGACAGGATAAAGAATGAGAGATAGAGAAGGCAGGAGAGGGAAAATGTGAGAGACTACAGGAGATATAGAGCGATGGAGGATACACTGCAGGAAAGAGAAAGTAAGAGATAGAGGATAGAGACTGCATAAGAGAAGAAGTGTGTGAGTGATAGAGGACAGAGACTGCAGTAGAGAGAGAATGTGAGAGATAGAGGATAGAATATGTATGGGACCTTTACTGTCTGTTCTCACTGGGACCTTTACTGTTGTTCTCACTGTATGGGAGCTTTACTGTCTGTTCTCACTGTATGGGACCTTTAGTGTCTCTCACTGTATAGGACATTAACTGTCTGTTTTTACTGAATGGGACCTTAACTGTCTGTTCTCACTGAATGGGACCTTTACAATCGTTTTTCACTGTATAAAACCTTTACTGTCTGTTCTCACTGTGTGGAACCTTTACCATCTGCTCTCACTTTATGGGACCTTTACTGTCTGTTCTCACTGTTTGGGACCTTTACTGTCTGTTCTCACTGTATGGGACCTTCTCTCTTCATGGGTCATCTCTCAATCCATAAATATAAATTGAAATAGTGCAATTTTCATAGTGATCAATTCTAAAAAAATACAATAGGTATAAAAGCAATATCAATATACTATCGATGTACAATAAAAAGTGCATTTTAAAACACAATTTAGTTAAAGAATATTTTGTTCCATAAAAAATATTTTTAGTTCAATAGTGTAAAAAAATACATATTTTGTTCCATAGTGTAATGATAAATAATACTGTGCTATCTGTGTAAAATTAATCTAAACATTAAAAGCGTTATACAATGCCTAACATTCATTATTCTGACAATCCTATAGACCCTCCACTAGTTTTAACTCTCTATGGGTCTATATGATTGTCAGAATAATGAATGTTAATTGAATTGTCTAGCAAACAGAAACTGGATTGTCTCTCCTAAAAGAGGTCTTATTTCTTTCTATGGAGAAGTGAGGGGGAGAGTGAATGTTTGAGTCTAAAGATTGGCTAAGACTGTCACATGTTTAACAAACAGCACATAATTGGGTGTAATACAGGAACTTCCTTACAATTCCAGTCTTGTCATGTACATGGGTAAGATAAGTTTTTGAATTGCTAACAGTCGCACATGTTGTAAGATCAGAACCTCATTGGATGTTAGGAAAATTCAACTTCCTTTTTTCCATATGGAGACCCTTTAGCACACTTAGAGGTGTGGTTAAACCTACCATTTTGAGTTTTCCATATAAACATAGGGGTGTCAAGTAAAGTAAGTATACTTTATTAATTGTAAATAATTTGTTTTCTACTATACTTTTATATTGTAATTTGTTATGGTGATTTTAATTAAATAGTGATAATTACACACATATATAGATCTTCCGTATGTGCAATAGTGTTGTATACCCCCACCAAATTTGTTGCTACTAAAAACTCAATGCTTGGTTTTCCTTTAATAATTTAAATCAAAATTATGTGTCCTATAATTTAACATTTTTACAAATCTACTTCTTTCTTCAACAGCCTTTATAACTGGTTTGTTAAACAATATTGGAACCCATGTTGACCCTATTCTTCTGATTCATCGTATTAAAGAAAGAATGGAGATTCCCAATCTCAGAGACTCACTTGTTAAAATTTTACAGGACTACAACCTCCAAGTAAGCACAACATAATTGTCTTAAAGGAGTTTTATTGTGTTTTTTCCCTTCAAATCAGTTCACTGTCATTTCAGCACAGATCCATAAATAAATATGTACAGTGGATTTTTAAAGGTGAAATAGGTAATTTTAAATGTTTAAATAGTTTATTTACTCTCCTCAAAATCCAATAGAGCTTGAGGTTGTTTTTTTTTTAAAGTCTTAAACAGTTTTTAAATGTTTAGTTTTATATATATATATAAAGAAGAACTATAGTGCATATAAAGCTGTTTCAAAAAAAGTTAAGGTAGGGAGGTAGGATTGGTGCTTTCTGCTTTCCAATATCATTTCTATGAGGAGCAGAAAAGAATACTGCTTCTGCCAGGCTTCATAAGTGCTTCAGCACTATCTTTAATACAGGAAGGTCCAGGGCACCAACCTATATGTGCTATAGCTCCTACCTCTTTGCTTCAAGTTCTTTTAAAGGGTATCTATACTTTTTACAAATATACACATTTTCAAAAATCATACCGTTCGATAGTGTAATGGTCCACTACTCATTTTTCAGATTTGAAATCTGAGCTGTAGATTCTCAGAAATCTTAATTTTTAATAACAGCACGTACAGGGAAAGACCTGTCACTCTAATCAGATATGCTAGTTTGTGTCCCTCCAGTTACCTCGTAAACATGTCAAAAACATGTCAAAATATTTAATAATGCAACCCCAAATATAATGAGTGGTTAATCATATTGGTCTCCTGACTATCTAATCTGTCTGTCTGTCTATCTATCTATCTATCTGTGTGTCTGTCTGTCTGTCTTTCTGTCTGTCTGTCTGTCTGTCTGTCTGTCTGATCTATCTATCTATCTATCTATCTATCTATCTATCTATATATCTGTCTTTCTATCTATTATATATCTATCTATATATCTACCTGTCTGTCTGTCTATCTATCTGTCTCAATATCTATCTATCTATCTATCTATCTATCTATCTATCTATCTATCTATCTATCTATCTATCTATCTACAGGAGTGTGTCACAGCAGCCACCACCACCCTCCCCCACCCACTTTCAGCAGCATGTATTTGAAGAGAGGGAGAAGTGTCTAACACAGCAGCAGGCCCACCCACTATCAGCAGTGCCAAGAAGATATGTTAATGAGCTGTTTAGGGTCGGGCTGTGAAAGCTCTTTATTATGTAAATGAATTTATCCGGTGTCAGATGGATTACAATGACAAAGGGATGGGGGGCAGTTAGGAGCAGTTGCTAAACATTGAAAATTGAAAACAAAGCAGACACAAATGATGTAAGTAACATAATTTTACTACCCTAACATTGTACTTTCAGATTATACAAAGTTGTTTCAGTGAGTATAGTGACCCTTTAATCTCTAAAAAGTTTTTTTTTAATTTCTAAAAATTTTTAAAGCATAGTTGTCCTTTAAATGACTAGAGCCAAAACAATAAACAGGAACATTATTTGGAAATTCTCTTTTTTTGTTTTCCCATAAAAATGATCGTTCATAAAGAAAAGTATATATTGTAAGATTTGAATAGAATATTACAGTGTAAATTTTGATTCAGTTTAAAAGAAATAACTGTAGCATATCCGTGGTATTCAGTTAGATCAACTGGACTCGAAGTTTAGTTTGTCAGTCATCCGACTGGTTTTCTCAACTCAGAATGATAAAATGAAAAGAATCTGTTGGCAATAAATACCCTGGAAAGTGTCCTAATCCGCATATATTAGAAAGGCATTACTGTATATACTCGAGTATAAGTCGATCCGAGTATAAGTCGAGGTACCTATTTTTACCTGAAAAATTTGTAAAAACTGATTGACTCGAGTATAAGTCGAGGGTAGAAATTATCACCATTACTGCCTTCTGATTCTGTGTTGTTTTTAGGCTTTAGTTGTCCTTTAAATGGACAGCAGAATTCCCATACATTAGCCAAATCCAGTACCAGTAACCTCCAATTCCTTGGCACTCCACATGTTTGGAAACTACAACTCCCAGCATGCTTTGTTGCTGGGAGTTTCAGTTACTAAACATGTGGAGTGGCAGGGTTCAGTAAACTTTAAATTAAGCTTACCATCATTTACAGTTCTCCTGAACCCAATATTGTAAAGGACCCTCTGACCCCATATAGTAAAGGACTCTCTGACCCCATATAGTAACGGGCCCTCTGACACCATATAGTAAAGGGCCCTCTAACCCCATATAGTAAAGGGCCCTCTGACCCCATATAGTAAAGGACTCTCTGACCCCAATAGTTAAAAATGTCACCTGAGACTTGTAGTTTCAAGCTGTCATTTGCACTGTACAAGCAGCTATTTTTTGCCATTAAAACTGAGGAGACCCATCAGATTTACACCATCCAGATGAGCAGTGTCAGTGCTGAGTGAGTCCGGCAGCCAGACTACAGGAAGCAGGAAGTGTAAAGGCAGATCAGCTCCTCATGGGGAAGGCAAAAGGCCCAAAATGACCAAGGTAAACAGGGAACATAGCTTCTGTTTACTGAGAAATCTGCAAGAACTTCAAGAAACAGAACTATAAGGCGAACTGTGGTCTCCACACAAGTTAGCTGCATATTACAGTGCATGTGGGGCAAACCAGAAGTCCCTCACCCTTCCTGTTGTAGCGAGCACTATCAGTAGGCTGTGGGCTGCTCAACCTTCCTCCTTCCATCTCTGTCTGTTTCTTCACTGAGGCATTCACTGAGGTAGGTAGTGTAATCCCACCCCTGTGGCCCCTCCCCCTTGTGGACCCCTGTGTCCCCTCCCCTTCTGGGTTTTTGTTACCCCTCCCCATCATTGCTCCTCCCCCACTTGCACCTCAGATCCATATCCCCACAAAAAACTTTCGATTTTCAAAGTTGAAATCCAATTGGAAAACTCACTTCAGATCACTTCAGATTTTTGGGGGATCGAGGGGGCAAGGGGGAACTTGAATGCCGCCCCTGTTTACCCCTAGCTGCCTTAAGGGCGCAGTATGCAGCAAAAGTTCCCAGATCGTAAAATTTACAATTTGTGGCACTTAAAAGTTTAAACCAATACTGTTCCTTGGCCAATGTGTTTACATTACAATCTTTATAAGTATGTCCTTTTTCATTGATACAGGAATTGGCTCTTCTGTGCTGGGCATTATGTTGGTGCAGTTGCTGTTTAGTATTCTTACTGCACTGTACTGGTTATATAAAGTCGCTCTTCTTGTTTTTTGGTATTGGGTCTCTTGGATGAACCAGCTTTTGCCTCATTGTGTTATTGAGTCTAAAGCAGACAGAGATATGGTATCTCTTCTTAATTTCTCTTTACTTATTTCAGTTTTGACAAAGGCCCATTGCTGATATCCACAAATTTTAGGGGCGCCTCTGAGGTGTTTAATTTCCTTAGCTTTCGTTCTCTGCTCTGTGTTGTAGGGTTCTGATAACTGTGTAGATTTTTTTGGTAAACCTCTACTTCTAGTTTACCTGACCTAGTTTCTCCCTGACTTACCAAGCAGTCCAAGAAAGCCAGTGTGTTGTGTGGTACCTCTTACCATATAAATCTGATGTTTTGGTCCACATCATTGATGTATTCAGTGATACCTTGCACTTCCTTCTGATGGATTTTAACCCAGGTGTCATTCATGTATCTAAACCAGTGGCTGGGTGCTATGCCCTTGAAGGTATTAACAGGGAGATGCAATATCCCGTGCTAATGGGAAAATTATCGCTAAACTCACGCTAACCTGTGTACTAATGTTTTAGCTAGGGTTTTGCACTGCCTGCGCCATATCGCAATTTTTTTAAACTTTGCACAGCGCTGCAATAAATTTTGCACCAGTTTTTGTGCTATTTTTTTCAATTGTGTCTTGCAACTAACAGAAAACAGTAGTGGTACACACCTTAGAACGTAGGTGGTCAGGTACACCTGAGTCTCCCACTCAGGAACTCGGTCAAGCACCCCCCGAAAAAATCGGGAGAACATGACTGAGACAATAGTAAAAAACAAACAATGTACCTACCTCCATAAAACCACACACAATATTCACACGATATAATATATAATAATGACTATATTTAAATATCAATAAATAGCCGGCCGGCCACAATATTAAAAAAACTCTAAAAAATTACACATATAAAGTATGATATATAGATAACCTACCATACAAAAAGGTTACCATACATATATGAATAGATAAAAAAAATATATATATATAAATAGGTAGAGGGCATGTAGCTTGAAAGTTCCAAAGGCTGATTCAATCACTCAGAAATGTCCTCCTAATGATTGGTATCCGAGGAATAAATATATATAGTTTGCGGTGATGATAGAGAAGGTAAATGTATTTCACAGCGGTGTGCGCACACCTTAAAAGATAAATAAAAAGTATATGTATGTACCACTAGTAGCGGGGGTTTAAAAATAGATTCATACTGCACCGTGCTCTTGTCGTGTTATGTTGGGCATCTAGCATCTCACTTCTGATCCCCCGGATAGGAAAGGTTATTTAATCCGTGGCAAGCAAGCTCTTGGGATCAATATCTGTGTACCGCAGTTCTAGACCACTAGAAGGTAAGTGTTTCCGCGTTCCTCCTAGTCCGACACTGGCTTCAGGCAAGTAAACAATCACCTCCCAGTACTAATTAAACCTCCTGCAATTCTTGTGGTCACGTCTACACGTCACTCCGTTCCAACTGCTACGCGTTTCGCTGTTCCCAGCTTCGTCAGGCATGACGTGCTCTCGTTACTCCTGTCCTTTATAGGCTTCTCCCCCTCCATCATATCTGTTCGGCGTAAAGGGCTACAAATTAACCCTATATTCGCCCTCTTTTAAGTAGCGGTTCGTTTTGGAAGATGTGATTTCATAATCTGTATCCATCTTTTAGTTCTTCTTCCATGCCCTTTATCTTATTGTTAATTCTATCCAGCCTTAATCTTTTATTGGACAATAACTTTGCCATAATCAATAAATTGTGAAAACTAAACATTTCCGATACCCTCCTATATTTAATGATCTCTAGGGAAATCAATATCAATCAAAGTCCTCAAACATTTCTCATACTAACCATTTACAAAAAGGGTGCTAATTCCATCTGGTCGTTCAGACCTGATGGTTGTATACTGTGATGGGTAAATATAAATCTTTGCTCCAATTTAATAAGTTCCTTATTTAAGTCTCCCCCCCTTATTGTGAAATTCTCATTATTAATTCCACCCAGTGCAATAAAATTAGCTCCCTTAAATGAAGCTCCATGTTTAAGCCTAAAGTGCTCATATATATGTGGTAAAACACCTTTATTACATATATTATTCATACTATTATCCATATACGTATTCTGATTCATCCCATTATGTGAGTGGACCGCTCTTCTATGTTCCCCTATCCTTATTGTAAGTTTTCTACATGTTTTCCCCACATACCATTTGCCACAGGGGCACACAATTCCATAAACTACATTCATAGATTAACAGTTATATACCGCATCCCATTTGTGTTTATATCCATTAATGGTGATGTTATCCTTATGCATTCCTACATACTGACAGTTCACACACCTTCCACATATAAACATCCCCTTAATTACATTTAAACTTATATCCCTAATATTTCCTTTAGATACCTTAGGTAATAAGCTAGGTGAAAGGATATTCTTAAGAATATTGGGTTTCCAAAAGATGATGTTTGGACTCCTTCCTATTTGTCCAATCAAGTCCTTGTCGTTGTGAAGTATTGCCCAGTGTTTTTTTAAGATATTTTTTATTTTCAAGCTGTCTTCGTTAAAATCTAGAATAATCACTGGTTTATCTTTATTTTTGTAGATTCCCTTTCTTTTTTTGGATTTAGGTTGTAGCAGAACTTCCCTGTTCGTATTACTAGCCTTTTTTTATAGCTTTTTCCACACACTCTGAAGGATAACCCTTCTCCATAAATCTTTTACTCAAAAATTGTGTTTGTTCCAGAAATTTGTTCTTATCCGAACAGTTTCTTTTGAGTCGAAGCATTTGACCCATTGGGATTCCCTCTAGCCACGATGTTTTATGTGCACTTTTATTTATACTCAATATATGTGTTACTATCAACCTCCTTAAAGGAGGTGCTAGTAACCAACTTAGTGTTACTAGCCTCTATTTTAAGGTTCAGGAACATAATCTGGTCCGTACTATAACTACTTTGAAATTTTAGATGTTCATTAGTATGATTAATATATCTAATATAGTCTCTGGGGTACCGCCCCATATGAGGAGAACATCATCTATGTATCTCTTCCAATAAGAAGAGATACATAGATAGGTATTTCGCCTAGTACAAGTAACCTTGTACTGTATGTAACAGAGTTGATGCTGCTGGCGATTGTCTTAGTGGGTCCCCTTCCTTGTAAATCTTTGGGTGTCCATATATACACGAATGTGCCTCAACAGGGTAGAGGCTATGATACATTCCTTGATCAATGGCTCCTTTTGAAGATGTTAGTCTATGATAGGTTTTCTTGTAGCGGCTAATGACTGTAGCCTTAGAAGTTTAGACACTAAGGCTAAAACCCTAAAACCCCACTGCAAGGCATAAGAAAACACAGATAATTTCTGCATGCTAGCACACACACACAGTGGGGCCTGCTTCCTGTGATTTCATTATACATTAGTTAAAATTACACTGTGGAGTGCAAAATAAGAATGGAACACAAAACATAGCTAAAATGCAGCAGTAGGGTCTAGGCCTTAGTGCTTGCAGCTTTTAATCTCCCTGGATTTTACAAACATTGCTATATATCAGGTTACGGTGGTTCGATATCGTCAGAAAATCATGTTCAATAATTTCAATTGGCTTAAACTTTCATCCACCCTGATAATGAAAATTATCCAATATTACCCAACCGATTATGTCAGTGGACACCATACAGTTATAATCGCCAATACCGGGTACCACCCGATAACTTAGCTATTTCTACAGTATAACAAGATAAAGTTCATTCCTTGGCTGATTTTTAACTCAGCTGGGGAGCCTAAAATCTGCAAGCATTGCCTAACTTATATACTAATAAGCTACCGTATATACTCGAATACAAGTCAAATTTTTCAGGCTTTAAAATTAGCCTGAAAACCTAAACTCGACTTATACTCGGGTCAAGTCCTAATTTAGATCTAAATTCTGCAATTGCGTATAGTAACCAGTAGGTGGCACTGTGTTAACCTGCATAGAAAGTTACAGGAGCTGATCTGCCTTTACACTTCCTGCTTCCTGTAGTCTGGCTGCTGGACTCACTCAGCACTGTCACTGCTTATCTGGATGCTGTAAATCTGATGGGTCTTCTCAGTTTGGGGCAAAAAACAGCTGCTTGTACAGTGTAAATGACAGCTTGAAACTACAACTCTCAGGTGACATTTTTAACTATTGGGGTCAGAGAGTCCTTTACTATATGGGGTCAGAGGGCCCTTTCCAATATGGGGTTCAGGAGAATTGTAAATGATGGTAAGCTTAATTAAAAGTTTACTGAACCTTGCCACTTCACATGTTTAGAAACAAACTCCCAGCAACAAAGCATGCTGGGAGTTGTAGTTTCCAAACATCTGGAGTGCCAAGGAATTGGAGGTTACTGGTACTAGATTTGGCTATTACTGTATGGGATTCATGTATGGGAATTCTGCTGTCCATTTAAAGTGCAACTAAAGCCTAAAAACAACACAGAATCAGAAGGCAGTAGTGGTGATCATTTCTACCCTCGACTTATACTCGAGTCAATCAGTTTGTACAAATTTTTCAGGTAAAAATATGTACCTCGACTTATACTCGGATCGACTTATACTCGAGTATATACAGTATTTACTTTTAAATGAAAGCAGAATGGCATACTTTCAGTCTTATGCTTACTCTTATACAATTATAGTATGTGGAGTTATTTTGAGGGTAAAGTTTCCCTTTAAACATTGTTTGAAATAAGATACAATCTTAAGATAGTAAAATAAACACTTACATGGGTTCAGAGGTGCCACTATAATGTGGCAATTTGATCATTTTTCTTCAGATGGAAACCCTGGATTTTATCTGGAATACTCAGTAAGTATTACAGGCAGTGATCATCCACTCTCCCCTCCAAATCCAATTCAATGCTACATCTAGTAGAACCCTGATCCCTTGTTGTGACGTCACAACGCATGGGTGGGTGTGTTGGAGACAGGCCTGTGGTGCACAGGTCGAGCAATCCTTTCTGACACGCAAGTAGTTCCTGCAACAATGCAAACAGACTTCTAAATTACTGTACAAGTTTCTCTGTGTCATTGCGTGGGAGGTACTTTTATATGACCTACTCTGTGTGGGGGACACTTATATTACCTTCTCTGGGTTGTAGGCTCTTAAATTACCTTCTCTGTGTGGGACACTTATATTACCATCTCTGTGTGGAACAATTATATTTCCTTTCTCTGTGAGGGGACACTTATATTACAGTTCTTTGGATCACATATATTAAAGTTCTCTCTTTATGGGGGCACGCATATTAAAATTCTCTGTGTGGGGGGCACTTATATTACAATTCTTTGTGTGTGGTCACTTGTATTAAATTTTCTGTGTTCTGCCTATCTAACCATCTGTCTGTCTGTCTATAACTATCTGTCTACCTATATATTTATTTGCCCCTGCGCCTCCCATCTTCTTGTAAAGTTTGAAATGACCAAATGTTTATCCATTCCTGCTACAGGACACCATGACAACCCCACCCCCCTTCTACTTATAGTTAGGGCACATTTCAAAAGTTTACCTCAGGTGCCAAAAACCCTAGAAATGCCCCTGTATGGGGTTTGCATAGTTTTTCACATTACTGTGTGCAACGCAGTGGTAAATCTATGAGCTTTAACAAGCTAATATTTATTTGGACTTACTCATAAACTGTGTAAAATAAAAGATGTCATGCACGAAAGACCAACCTAATATAAAGGGAACACAAAGAGGAGTAAACATTTATTCTTGTGCATATTGTACATCTAGACAGATTTTTACTTTAGTGGAAGATAAAAGAAGCTTTAATTTTACATTATATGATCCCATCTGTTTATTTGCTGGAGGACCTGTTATGTCCATTGTAAGGAGTTATTGCTCTGCATTAAAAATTGCATCCATTGTCTGCAAAGGCTTTGTGGTGTGACTATGTGACAGTGAAGAGGATAGATAAGAGGAAGACCAGGTGCAATACAGTTAATAGATTTGCTGTAAGAATGTAGAGTTCCCCGTATTAGCAGGACATTCTTTATTTTTAAGATGCAATATAACACAAAGAAGATGGTTTCTATTACAAATATATACCTAGATATTTGTCCAGTTTGAATAAAGACCTGTCAATGGAGTTCAAATCTATCCACAATTTCTACCTGTCCAAGAGCTGATTTTATACATAAAAGAAAATATACATCTAAGCAAGGTGGGGAGAAAGTCTTTCATCTCTGTTATTCCACTGTTACATTGCACCCAGAATGAAATATTGTTTCCTCTAACCTTGCATCAAAGGAGCAAAACCCCAAGCCTTCACCCCAAGCCACCCAAGAGGAGATGACTTATAATCTTAGATATATAATCATAAATGAAAACTGCTAAGCAAGGGTCTTTCATTCATACCGACTCCCAAATATAACCTCCTCAACGATGATATGGACCAGTACAAATTTCAGCATCAGTTGAAACTTAAGGACCTGTTAAGAAATAATGAACCAAAACCCTATATAATGCTCCCAATACCCCACCAGCTATCAAAATATTTGGGGAAATGGTTAGGGATAATTTGGCCAGTGCCACTAGGTGGTCCAATCAAGCCATACGTTACACTCCCTAAAAGATAATCTCATTACCAGACCTGCGGATAAAGTAGGGGAGATAGTCCTGTTGGACATCTCCTAATATAGACCTGAACTCTCCCAGCTCGCAGATAATAATACGTATAAAAAACTTCAGACTGACCCCACAACATGGTTAAAACAACAGTTGGACTCAAGATTACAAACGGCCATGGCCAACAATTGGATATCAGTGGAGGAGATGAGATACCTTACAAAGTCCACCCTGGCGCCCCCTCGTAGATCTATCAGAGCGGCATGTGGGTCACTTTTTAAACCTGTTAATACATACATAGACTAATTTTTGCAACCAGCAGTTGGATACTACTTATGGGATAGCCAACATCTATTAAGCACTCTTAAGGGGCTGCAGGGGACCAGTGGAAGGAACTGTGTTCATGACGTGATATTAGGAGCCTTTATATCATACCTCAGATACAAGGTGTACAGGCCCTGATCAAATCAGGTAATAAAAAGGCCCCATTAATTTTTTGATGGACATCCTAATATTTTGCTTAGAAAACAATTATTTCAGATTTGAGTCGGCATTCTTCTAGCAAATAGCTGGAACCTCCATGGGTTCTAATGTGGGTCCGTTGTTTGCAAACCTTTATATGACAACCCACATCTTTCCACAACATCAAGATAAGATTCTCATTCATAAGAGATGTATAAATGGCCTTTTCCTCCTATGGATGGGAATAGAGAAGGAATGTGAGGACTTCATTAATAGCTTAAATCTTCTGGAGACTCCAGTCATATTCACCATGACTATTAGCAGTAAAACCATCAATTACCTGGATTTGGGAATCTACAAAAAGGGATCGAGTTTATTTACTACATTGTATATTAAACCTACCAATAGGAACACACTTATGCATGCGGCCAGTCATTTACTTGAACCCTAAAAAAGGGTACAGTATACTCCCAATTCTTGAGGGTTTTGAATAATAATACTAATGGCACAAATGCTCATACCCAACTCCTAGAAATGAAGGACAAATTCCTCCATAGGGACTATGGGGATAGTATAGTCCAGGGGCAGGTGTAACGAGCACTCTCCACCATGTTATCTAGGCTGGAGGGTTCAAGTTCGACACATAAACAACATAGGAGCTAGCACATCCTTTTCTTAGGTCAATATTCACTACAGAACATTGTTTCGAAAAATACAGCAACTCTGAGATTGTCTCTAAAGATCATAACTTACCTTTTAAAAACTGCAGCTCGAGGTACGGAGCCAGGCATGCAATGCAAACGGACGCATCCTAAAGGAGCTCCGATCTACAAGGCTCTAAAAGCGTGACAAACATCCCAAATACTGGACAGAAATCAAAATAAACCAGACAGAAACCCTGAACCAACCTTCCCGAAATGACTAAGGGGAATAGACACAAACAAAAGGAGAAAAAACTCACGGAGTTCTTCCGACCAGAGCTGTTCTCCAACCCATACACCTACAAGAAAGCTTGGCGGAACAGATCTGGAAGAAGCTCCCACCACCTAAACAGGTATGGATGAGGGAAGCGACTGAGAAATACACAAATTTATCATACTGATACCCCAAATGGACATGTCCCCATCCCATACCACCCCAAGTACCTCCCTAACTACACAGGATAAACCCTTGGTCACGATGGGTGCCATCACACAGCTTTTTATATTCTTTAAAACAGCAATATGTAAAGACATAACCAAAGCAGTAAACACCCTACAAACCTCTATAAACGCATTGGGAACAAGAGTAGACTCTAATGAGACCAAGTTAGAGGAAATAGTCTCTGCACACAATGAGTTAACAGAATATTACAATTCAGTGGACTTTGACCTAAAATTCCTTTTCAATAGAGTTGCAGAACTGGAGAGCTAAACCCGCAGAAATAATATTAAAATAAGGGAAGTTCCGGAAGAAATTAAAACACCAGACTTGAAGGACTACATAACAAATCTTTTTGCGACAATAATCTCAGAACCACCCCCCTCCACTCCTGGACACTTTCCCTATACAGAATCCCAAAATCCAAAAACGCACCGAAAGAGGCCTCAAGAGACGTTTTACTCCAACTAACAGACTTTCCAACCAGAAATAAATTTATGACAGCGGCAAGAAAATTTAAAACTCTCCCAACTCCATATCAAGATATACAACTGTTTGCAGACTTCTCTCTCCGCTGGTTATCCTACAAAGAAAAAACCTAATGCCTATAACAACCATCCTAAGACAACACAAAATTTCATACACATGGGGCTTTCCCACTAAAATTCTGATCCTCCGCAATGATTCCCTCACCTCCATCACCAACCTGGAAGAGGGATACAACTGCTTATCCAACTGGGGACTGAAAAACAACACAGACAGCCCACAAAAAAACAAGAAAACACTACAGACTGTTTCTTCTGATTGGGAAACCGTGAGTAAAAGCCGGAAACACAAAGCACACTAAACCACTATCATCTGTCCTTGTTGTTTGGTAAAAAAAATTAAAGAATGAGCCTACTGGACATTAACATTACCCCCAACCCATATCTGATAACCTACCCATAATATATGGGGCACATAGCTTCAGAATACCTACCTATACATAGTTCTAAACAAGTTGAATTAAGTTTTATTATGTACACCCTTTCACTATCCTTTTTTTCATATTTATGGGGGTTATTTTTCATTATTCTATACTAAAACAAGGATTACCTGTTGATAACAAGATTGCCTCGCTACTACTAACTGTGGGCCTTCGGAGTTCTGAAGGCAATATGTCAAAACAATGCTTAACCACTCTTATTGACAGGATTACTCTATCACCACCAAATCTCGGCCTACAAAGCCATAATGGTTTTATAAATAACACGATCTGCCTCGCTATATTACAACAAAATTTAATTATTCCTACCGTTAGAACTGCTTTATTATTACTGACCTTTTGTTTTCAGGATTTAGAAGGTATTATGTATACTTTGGGTTACCTTAACATGTTACAGCAACGTTTAACTAATTTTGTCAACAGGATGACTTTATTAATACCTAACTCTGATCTTCAAGATAACGTCGGTACTGTATATAACTATGATTCCCCGGTCAGTTCACAACAAGGTTTAACTGTGCCTATTCTTATAACTGTTTTGTTTGATATGAGCCCCCAAGACCACCGTGATACTATGCATGGTTACGAATACTCTGCCCTCATGGGCCTTCAGGGCCATCTAGAAGTTATGTATTGTTTTAATTGTTTGAATGTGTTACAAAAAGGTTTCATTCTCCCTATCGACAAAATAGTTTTATTCTCACTAATCTTGGCCCCTTGGACCTTTCAGAGTACTATAGATAACCTAACCTACCATATTACCCCTCAACAAAGGTTAACCACCCTAATGACTAAGATCATCTTATTGTTACTAAATATGGACCTTCAGAAATCTGAAGGCACTGAATACCCCCTGGGTTGTTTCGCGATGCTACATCAATTTCGCAGAAAAAGTAATGGGCCTTAAACTACTCTCTTTGAATGTGAAGGGACTAAACTCCCCATATAATAGGTCCCTAATGTGGAAACATGCTTTGCAACATAACTCAGATATATTGTTTGTTCAAGAGACACATTTCACATAAAAAACCCTACCCAGATGCACTAATAGTGAATTCCCCCACTTGTTTTTTTCCTCTGCTGAGAAGATGCAAAGAGGGGTCCTAATAGCCCTAAGGCACACTGTAGTATTCCAGATGCTTGAAACAATAACTGATGATTCCGGATGGTTCATAATCCTCCACTGTATTATAAACAACACGCCTATGATCTTAATAAATATATATGCCCCCCACCAACATTCAGACCCTAAATGGAATACCACCAGCACCAAAAGAATCTACCCTTTGGCAGCAATTAAGATGTTACAGCAAGAAGAATTATAAAATGTATGGCAGTGTAAACACCCTCTTGATAAAGAATACACGTTTTATTCCAACCCTCATGACTCCTATTCACGAATAGACATGTGCTGCTCATATAGACAATAGACAGGTTAAAAGAGCTACAAGATTTTTTTAAATTTAATGATAATGGGGACGTCTCAAACACTACGCTATGGCTGGAACATAAAGCCTTTATGAGAGGGGTACTGATAAAGGAAGCCTCATATGCAAAAAAAATCAGACAAGCACAACAATTAGCAATAATTGACAGCATTTTGTAGGCAACTAGAAAAACAAAACCAATTACACAAAGATAACGGTATAAACAAAAGAATTAAGGACCTCAAACAAGAACTACACAACCTTAATATACATGATTATGAACGACTTATGAAACACTGGGGCTCCAACTTCTACATACAAGGCAATAAGACTAGTAAACTACTAGCCACAAAACTAAAAAACAGAAATGCCAAATCCAGAATCCCCCACCTTCTATATAATAATAAAAAATCTATTAATCCCCAAGAAATTGCAAACGTTTTTCGAGATTACTATCAAAAACTGTATAACATAACAACCTACGAGAATAGATCAGATCCCCCCTAAAGCAAATAAATAACTTCCTTCAAAGCCTAACTCTACCTACCATCTCCAAACTATCTCTAACCAGACTAAATACCCTAATAGAGATGATTGAGATAAAGGAAGCAATTCAGAAGCTACACCTGCACAAAACTCCGGGATCCAATGGCTTAATTAATTTGTATTATAAAACATTTGCCAAAAACCTCACTCCCTACCTTCAAAAATGGTACAATGAAGCCATACAAAGTGGAAGCTTACCAGAAGAAATATTGGAAGCCCAAGTTATACCACTTCTTAAACCTGGAAAAACACCTGACTCCCCGCAAAATTTTCATCCAATATCCCTACTCAACGGGGATATAAAAATCTACGCCACCATATTGGCCAAAAGACTGCAAACATCTTACCTTCAATCATAAACCCCGATCAAGTTGGATTTGTGCCAAACCGCCAAGCACCAGATAACACAAGAAGACTGATCAACACAATTTATAGAAAAACATCATATACCCTCCGTGTTTTTATCTATCGATGCCGAAAAGGCGTTCGATAGAATTAACTAGCGATATATGAATGCGGTACTAACCAAATTCGGACTAGTAGGTCCTATCAACTCAGCCATTATGGCGCTCTACTCAAACCCAATTGCCAGAATAAAATACGGTGGGATTCTTTCTAACAAACTTATTATCTCTAACGGCAACAGGCAAGGGGGCCCGTCATCACCGATCACCTTTGCATTGATAATGGAATCCTTAGCAGAATTCATTAGAGTTCACAAAGAGATCAAAGGTATCCGATCAGGAAACAAACAAACAAACTATGCCTCTATGCAGACGATCTTATTTTAACCCTAGCCGACCCAATGGCATCCCTAAACCATACCTTACTAACTCTCCAACTGAGAACTATCCATTTATAAAACTAATTACACCAAATCCTATGCATTACTAATGAACATACCAAAAACCATGAAAGAGAGTCTAAGAAGGAACTACGAATCCCAATGGTCAGAAAAGACTATACCATATCTAGGTATACAATTATCCCCCCAACTTCTTCCCTATATAAATATAATTACTTTCCCCTAATAGCTATGAACCAAAAAATTACAGTCAAATGGCCCAAAGACAACATATCCTGGTTAGGTAAAGTCGCTGAAAATGATGCTTCTTCCTAAATGCCTGTACATCTTTCGTACAATACCTATACACCCACCGAAGATGTTCTTCCAGACAATTCAAAGGATCTGGCAAGGATTCATATGGGGGAACAAAAAAAAACAGATTCCAAAGACAAATCCTCTATAGAGAAAAACTGCAAGGAGGCCTGGGCATGCCTAATTTATTTGATTACTTCAAAGCCTCAATCCTAGACCAACTCCAACACTGGTGGACATCAACAGAAGAAAAAACCTGGATAGATATTTAACAACACATCATTGGTAATAAATCTCTTCGCTGTGTACTAGGAATGTCATTCTTTAACAAATGGAGAACTCTCAAAACCCTTTTACCCACATACATCAGCATAATCACCTCACTGAAAATATGGTCAGAAACCTGTACAACAATAAATGACTTTAAAAACATATGGGGTAAAATACCTATTGAACATTATATCCCTAACCTTCAACTAGATCAATAGAGCGCACAAGGCCTCTTTCAATTATACATGCTTTTTAAGGATAAAACCCTTAAATCAGGAATTTGAGATCCCCTCAGCCGATTTTTACAAGTATCTACAACTAAGATATTTTTTAGCCAAATTCGACTATATACTAATACAAGATCCATCCAGAATTTTCAACTGGCTTCAATCAATGTCCTTTAAAAAAGGCATCCCTATCACTTATCAAAGCCTCCTGCCCAGTTCAAATATAAAAGAGATAGGCCCATTACAAAAATGGGGAAATAGAACTCAACTCCGAAATATCAAAAGACCAATGGTCCGCAGCCTTCTCATGTATCTACAAACTATCAAAAAGTGTTAGACACTGGGAGTCCAACTTAAGTACAATGTTGAGATGGTATAGAACCCCTCACTCCTTACATAGGCTTCTCCCCCAGTGCTCTTCACTATGCTGGAGAAACTGCGGTCAGGAGGGGACACTGAAACACTGAAAACCCTATGGACTAAGGCCCTTTCAGATATTTTGGCATGGACCATCCCGTATGATCCTAGCCTAACTCTTCTCAATATAGACCTATCTGAATACCCTATACCTATGACATCAATAATGTTTCACACATTCACAGCAACAAAAATCAAACTAGCGCAACACTAGCGCACAGAAAATCTCCCCACAGTATCCTAAAAGAAATCTATGCTTCCATGCAGTACAAAGAAATTTTCTCAATAACCAATAACTCGGTCAAAAAATGCACTATTGCATGGATGCTATGGAAAGACTATCTTCCAAAACTAAACTTAATGTAACTAGAACCAGTTGACCATGGTACCCAAAAATCCTAAATATATTTTAAGAGTTATATGAGGCAAACTTACAGTATAACAAATTTATAATCAGCAATTCTTTAATCAGGGAGGGTGGGGGGAAGGGACATAAATTGTATTGTGTACTATAAAAAATGAAAATCTGAACAGGATTGATGTTCTCATGTAATATGCGAATTTCTACAGCTGTATATTTATTACTGTTCAATAAAGAGAGAATGTTTTAAAAAAAAAAAATTTTAAAAACTGCAGCTCACTCTTTGCCTATAAGAGAGACCTATAAGAGAGGAAAAAATCTCAAGAACCTACTCATGAAGACAGACCTCAGTGATCAATCCCCACAAAGTATGCTGCTATGGCTTTCAGAGGCAAAAAAGGGTGCTTTAGATGCCAGGGATGCCTAGCCTGCAGATATGTTATCATAGGCTCAGATTACCCTCATCCCCACAGTGGCCACAGAATTAATATTCAGTCCAGATTTGGCTATCAGAGCCAATTTGTGATATATTTTATTACTTGCCCGGGTGGCAATTACTACAGTATGTGGCCAAAAGACAGCTACTCTGAGAAAAAGTGTGGTCAATCATAGACAGGCAATTGGACCATCTATAAGTGCCGTTGACCAGAAGGACAAGTGCACAAATACAACCTCTGGAAAACATGGAGGACAATCAGTGGCCAAACATTTTAAGCTCATGATGTCACCCTTTGGCTACTCTTAAATGGATGGCCATTGACAGTGAACAAAACACAATGAAGACAGCAACACACCTACACCTGCATGGTGCAAAAAGGCTCTTAGCCTATTTTATTGGAAACACGCATAACGTTTCGGGGGTATTTCTACACCCTTCATCAGATAGGTACAATACCAACTGTGCAGACAATATATAGGTGCATAAACTCCTCCTATCCACAAATCCTACCCCCTTAGGGGTGGCGCTTAGTGTCCAAAGTGATTCAAAATCCATGTGGTAGTCCATTATATACAATCATAATAGCTTTAAGTCAATCTTGTGTCAACATTAAGTGTCCATTAAGTATCCACCTGCAACATGCAGGTGTAGGTGTGTTGGGGTCATCATTGTGGAGTTTTGTTGCAGACTGAGGACGTGGCCAGACGTCCGGGGACCAGCACCACCCTAAGTGAATTAGCACCAGAGAGTGCTGGGTGTTCAGGGATTTCTTTGAATTTCATTGACAGTGAACCACAGAGAGATGGGGTGGATAATATCCCTTAATACACTGTTGCCAATGGGACTTCTATTTCCTAAACTGTGCAGTTTATCCTGTTCTGTGTAGAGTTTGCGCCATATCAAAGATCCTGGCCCAGTCCCCCCTATCAATACCCTGGAAGTTCCTATCTATTTTTAATAGTTATATAGATGTCTTGTGATTTTTTTTTTCCCCTAATGTACTGTGGTCACTTTAGTATAGAAAAAATATTTTTACTTACCCCTGGACCCACTTAACAACACTTCTTCCCTAATCACTTGTTTAGTGGTCTAGTTACATCTGTCTTATTTCGGATTCACCTAGGGTTGTCTGGGTATTAGGAGAAAAGGATCAGGGGGTGTCGGGGGCAGGCTTGTCCCTTTTTAAACTTCTTTTACTATTGGCTCTGTAATCCTGACAACGGGCACACACAAGATGGCAGAAATGTGTTGATGCTTTTCACTATATATTAAGGTCCACAGTGCATTCCTGTTTTATTATTATTATGCTTGTGAAGGTTCTCATTCATCCAGGTCATGGTATATCTGTTGTATTCAATTAGATCAACTGGACTTGAAATGTAGTCTTCAAGAACTACATTTCAAGTCCAGTTGATCTAATTGAATACAACAGATATTATTATTATGGATTTATATAGCGCCAACATCTTCCGTGGCACTTTACAATGACATAGTCATACATTACATACAGGGTAATACAGGTTATACAAAGTCATACATATTACATTCACAGTTAATACATAATATAAGTAAGAGTGATGAGTTTCTTACAGCAATACCGTGATACAATAGGAGAGAGGACCCTGCCCAAAGAGCTTACTGTTTACAGGAAATGGGGGTGAGACATAAGGTTGTGGGAATCGGTAGGCTGTAAATAGATTGGCAGTGGAACTTGAAAGGCGGTTTGGATCATATTGGGTAGTCAGATGGGTAATGTCTAGACCAGGTTATATGCTTGCCTGAAGAGGTGGGTTTTAAAGTTACGTTTGAAGGTATTAAGGGACGGTGAGTGACGGACAGACGGAGTAAGGGAGTTCCAGAGCAGAGTGGCAGCACGAGCAAAGTCCTGAATACGGGCATGGGAAGAGGTGACAAGGGTGGATGAGAGGAGGAGATCATTTGCGGAGCGGAGGTTGCGTCTGGGACGGTTACGGTGGATCAGCTCTGAGATATATGGAGGGGCTGTATTGGATAGTGCTTTATAGGATAGGGTAAGTAGCTTGAACTGGATCCTTTGCGTGATGGGCAACCAGTGGAGGGACTGACAGAGAGGAGAGGCATTAGAGAAGCGAGAAGAGAAATGAATGAGCTGGGCAGCACAGTTGAGGATGGATTGAAGCTGTGCCAGGCGGGTGATACTGGAATCCAAATGAACTAATGAGTCGTCCAAGGCCATAGGTGTAGATGGAGAAAAGAAGGGGGCCAAGTACTGAGCCTTGCAGGACCCCCACAGGGAGGAGGTGAGGGGTGGAGCTAATTCCGGAGTGGAAAACACTAAAGGTCCTACCAGAGAGATAGGAGGATAGCCAAGAAAGTGCAGTGTCCTGGATACCCAAGAAGGCCAGGATCTGCTGTAGCTCTAAGCAAAAATACAAAACTCACCACAACGAGGGCACTCACAGGACTTTAACACAAATATGTAACATACTGAACGAGTGTCTGAACCCCTTCAATAAATGCATTTCGGGCTATTAGTATGACCGTCATCAGAATCGAATGTCCCAATTGATCTCACCTTCTTAAAGGGCCATAGGGACATGATGCCCCCCCCGAAATCCTTAACAATTACTGTGCAACGTTTACCAGACACATATTAAAATCATACGATAGGTGCCTAGGGAGAAAAAAAACTTTTACAACATCGAGGCTGAGGTAGAATGACTTTTGACATCAAAAACCAACATTACTAAGCACTATACCCCAAACATGACCTCACAGAACATCGTTTGTAAATAACAGCAAGTCGCTGAATTGACCCGTTATGTTACTTTAGAGGAATGCTTGGTTAATGCTCTACATGCCTTGTGCCAGCACGGTAGGTCAATTCAGCGACTTGCTGCTATTTAAAAACGATGATCTGGAAACTTTAATCCCTTGGAAGCTTAATGAACAGTGGGTCCTTTAGTGTTTCTTATAACAAGTTGGAAGACGGTTTATTGAGTTCGGGTTTTGAATAATACTTCCAGTACACTAACCTCTTTATCTTATACTAACTTATACTTAAACAGATGTTTATTGCAGATTATGCTTGGTTACTGTTACTTTATGCAATTTACTATGTTACAGATTGGTGCTGGTGCTTATGTATCTTTTTCACCAGCCCTATTCCTTGTCAGTATTTATACATTTTTCCTGGTCTTGTAAGTGATCAGTGTCCATGTTTTACTGTTTATGTATGTAATAATTAATTGAGATAGTATCTCTATGTACTTTCTAAATTAAGCGATCCTCTTGTAGTTTTAAAGGGCATGTCCATCCCCCAAACTAAAATTTTTTTAAAAAACTACTGGCCCCACTGTACAATAAAAAAAAAAAATCCTTACCCTTACATCCCTGCTCCTTGTGGTTCTCCGTTAAGCCTCTTCAAAGTTCGGAAACTGAATAGTGATGCTGGCAGTGACTCATTGGGTGCCTTTTTTTCTGCTAACCTCAGCAAGGTCTGAGTCATGCACAGTAGACCCTCCACCCCCTCCCGATCCCTCTGTGGCTGGCAGTCTTCCATCTAAAAAAAGCTTTTTATCTCTTACAGGGCATACCCTCCCACCCCCAATCGCTATATTCATAATTGTAAATCGCTTCCAATCTTTACTTACACTCCTTGTTCCAGCGCCGTTTTACATTGATGGCAGCCCGGATGTGATTGGCTGCCTCTCAGCCATCACAGCCGCGGCTGCCGGTCCGTCCCCCTGCTTGCAGTTTTGGCGGGCGGCAGGGTAGCCGGACCGGAACAGCATAGGAACGAGGAGGTGTAAGTAGAGATTGGAAGTGATTTTACAAGTATGAAAATAGCGGTTGGGGGTGGGAAGGTATGCCCTGCTTGATTAGGTGGGTATGTTACCTTTTACATATAGTCGGTAGAATTTAACCTTTTTAAAGCTGTTTTTTATTAATATGTTAATATTATTTGTGAATATTGCTTTGCACATAGCACTTTGTATTAGCACCACGTATTGCACATTCTGCTTATTCAATGCAGTTTTGTACTAAAGTACTACAATGTTAGTGTTAATTCTGTCAGTGGAAAGGACACTGGGGATGGGGTTTGGTGTGTCTGAATGGTTAAATATTACCTGTTTGCAGTGATGTCACATTCTGAGGATGGCTGTAGTAGTCAGCCGAAATGCGTAGATCATGTAATAGTCTTTGTGTTTACTTAAAAGACCCACGAGTGCTCCATTGTTTGCATATTGAATATTCTTAAAGGAAAACTAAACCCAAAATACAAAGGCAGCTCCACAGACTCTATATCTGTCACATTGTAAAATCATTTTTTTCTCACCTCTGAATTCAGCATCAGCCTCTTGGTGTAGAAATCATTTATAGAACATTTCTGAGTACTGGCAATCTATGATTTCACGGCTGGCTTCTAGTGTTGCCTCTTCCTGGTGGTCCAGGTACCAAAATTCCTTCTGAACATGCTAACGTCTACCTTGTGTTTGTTTCCCACTCCCCTTATGCTAATGCATGTAACAGTTGGACTCAAAGTCCCCACCTGCCAGTGTCTCCCAGCCAATCATCAGAGATAGCAGTGAATATTATTAGAAGATTTTCCTGCTCAAACAGGGTGGGGGAAGGTAATAACCCTTTTCATATGCTTGTGAAGGTTCTCATTCATCCAGGTCATGGTATATCTGTTGTATTCAATTAGATCAACTGGACTTGAAATGTAGTTCTTGAAGACGTTTCGCTAGTCATCCGACTGGCTTTCTCAATTCAGAATTAACACTAACATTGTAGTACTTTAGTACAAAACTGCATTGAATAGCAGAATGTGCAATACGTGGTGCTAATACAAAGTGCTATGTGCAAAGCAATATTCAACAATAATATTAACATATTAATAAAAACAGCTTTAAAAAGGTTAAATTCTACCGACTATAGTAAAAAGGTAACATACCACCTAATCAAGCAGGGCATACCTCCCCCCCCCCAACCGCTATTTTCATACTTGTAAAATCACTTCCAATCTCTACTTACACCTCCTCGTTCCTATGCTGTTCCGGTCCGCTACCCTGCCCGCCAAACTGCAAGCAGGGGGACGGACCGGCAGCTGCGGCGGTGATTGGCTGAGAGGCAGCCAATCACATCCGCGGCTGCCATCAATGTAAAACGGCGCTGGAACAGGAGGTGTAAGTAAAGATTGGAAGCGATTTTACAATTATGAATATAGCGATTGGGGGTGGGAGGGTATGCCCTGTAGAGATAAAAAGCTTTTTTTAGATGGAAGACTGCCAGCCACAGAGGATCGGGAGGGGGTGAGGGCTCTACTGTGCATGACTCAGACCTTGCTGAGGTTAGCAGAAAAACAGGCACCCAATGAGTCACTGCCAGCATCTACTATTCAGTTTCCTGAACTTTAAGAGGCTTAACAGGGAACCACAAGGAGCAGGGATGTAAGGTAAGGATTTTTTTTTTTTTATTGTTCAGTGGGGCCAGTAGTTTTTTAAAAAATTTTAGTTTGGGGGTGGACATGCCCTTTAAAACTACAAGAGGATCGCTTAATTAGAAGTACATGAGATACTATCTCAATTAATTATTACATACATAAACAGTAAAACATGGACACTGATCACTTACAAGACCAGGAAAAATGTATAAATACTGACAAGGAATAGGGCTGGTGAAAAAGATACATAAGCACCAGCACCAATCTGTAACATAGTAATTGCAATAAGTAACAGTACCAAGCATAATCTGCATAAACATCTGTTTAAGTATAAGTTAGTATAAGATAAAGAGGTTAGTGTACTGGAAGTATTATTCAAAACCCGAACTCAATAAACCGTCTTCCAACTTGTTATAAGAAACACTAAAGGACCCACTGTTCATTAAGCCACCAAGGGATTAAAGTTTCCAGATCATCGTTTTTCATATGGATTTAGGAAGCAACTTTGTTTGTGAGCATTCCTGCAAGAGAGTGTCAGGCTCATATACCCAGACTCACTGGGCAGAATATGTAGTTAAAGTCGTCTTAGCCGGTTCGCTACCACTTTAACTCCATAGTACGTTGGATGCGGGGGTTTTGCAAAAATCACCTGCACACCGACGCTCACAATTTAATATCGGGTTTGCGCAAGTTTTAGTGCAGGATTTTAATGCAAGCAACCAGCTGGCGTTAAAATCCCGCAGTGGATCCCCTTACCAGGATTTACCCACATTCACAAGCATGATATTGAATCGCAAACAGGACATTTACCCACAGCGATATCGGCTCTGGGTAAATGAGCCTGTGTGTCTTTGTATGTGTTTATTTCTGCACTCTACCATTTATATTAGTGTGTGTATTGCTGCAATGTACATTTAGGTCACAGCCACACTGCAACGCATCTGAATTGCCACAACTACTCACGCCATTTACATGCGTTTTTTGCTTGCAATTTGTCCTTTTTCATTTTGAAAATGTATGCGATTGTAAGATCGCAAGTTTTTGGTGCGTTGCTGCAATTTCAATACAATTGGAGAATCGCCTGAAAAATGCACTTGTGTCCTAGAGCTTAGAAGTGTAATGCAGGTGCATTGATTTCAGTTTAGCCATACAGCATGTATTCAATGCAATGGAACTTAGCTTTGCTGCAATTTCCTGAGGCCACATTAAGTGCAAGGGAGGACCACGTTCGCAATAATGCACAATTGTGCTCGCTTCCATGCATGGTGTTGCGCTTCCACAATTGGACCCTAGCAGAGCGCAGTACAGACCAAAAAGGTGATCGCATGCACTCCAATAGCACACTGAAACACATCGCATGTAGTGGGGCTGGTCCCATAGTCTATTACATGCCTGCACTCCCACTACACAATCTGATTGGTTGTCTGATAGGCCTGTTATTGTGTTTGGGTCTTAAAGGCAAAGGTGGGAACCCTAGTTAAAAGAGGGGTTTTGTTTATGCAAAGGCAGCCCACCTGCTGCATTAATTTTATAGAATATGTTTGCATCCCTCTAACAGTACCCCTTTAATTGGCATTCCCTACAATAATTCCTATTAATATGTACATTTATAGAAACATCATGGTGCAGAGCTGCAAGTGCATACCCTCCCATTCCCCTTTAATACGTACACTTACAGAACATGGTGCAGTGATGCAGATGGAGGATAATATAGGACCCCCTCTGTGCAATGCATTTATCTGTGTAATGCATTTCTTAGCTTAGTTCTGTACTACAGTTTGTTGTTTTTAATCAGACAGCTGAATTGAAAACACCCTTTTCGTATCCTCCAACTTTCCCTTTAATAAGGTACACTGATGAAAATGCATTGCACAGAGCTATGTTAAGATCAGGTTCACTTCACTATCCTCCCCCTACAGTTCTGCACCATGTGGTTTCTATAAAACACACACTCCTACTACCGTACCAACATTACCTTTCAAGAATGAACACTGATGAGCAATGCATTGCATAGAACTGTGCTAAGATCAGGTTCACTTCACCATCCTCCCCCTTCAAAAAAAACCAAAACCAGGACCACATTTAAGGAACGAGCGTCCATCACCGAGCGTCCATACGACTGGCCCTTAATCCCACTGCCACACTAACCCTGAAAATAAGTTGGTTGTGCACCGGTAGCGCGACATTTCAAACGCCAATCATACATTAGCCAGTCTTAAATGTATGATAATAGATGGGTTGTCTAACAACAAACTAAGCCCATATCAATAGGGACAAATTGTTACTTCAGAGGAGACTCGGTGATACACTTTCTGGATAAAGTATCACCGAGGGGTTAAATAGCAACTTTCTTGATGGATTTAATAATCCCTGTGCCTCCTACACCATAATAACTCTGTGTTAAGTGAATCTGTAATGAAAAAGATTTGGGGTTCTGGTAATAACAGTCTTAGCTGTAGCAAACAATGCCAGACAGCCACGAGTAGAGCTAGCAAGATATTGTCTTGTATAAAGAGAGGAAAGATTCAAAGAGAAAAATATTCTCCCTCTTTACAAGGCACTGGTAAGGCCAATTTGGAATATGCGGTGCAGTTTTGGAATCCCTATACAAAAGGGACATCTTGGAAATGAAGAAGTTCAGAGAAGGGCAACTAAAATAATACAGGGAATGGAGGGGCTTGATTGACTATGCAGGCAGATTAGACAAGTTTGGAAAAGCGATGTTTGTGCGTGGGATATGATAACCGTATACAAATATATTAATGGACCATACAATAACACTCTCTGGTGCATTGTTCACGAATAGGTCATATCAGAGGACTTGTGGATATCCTTTAAGGTTGAAAGAAAGAAGTTTAATCTTCAGGTTAGGAAAGTTTTCTTTACAGTGAGAATGGTGGAACTGTCTTTCAGCAAATGTGGTAATGGCAAGTTCATTAAATAGTTTAAAAAATGGCCTGGATAAGTTTCTAAAACTAAAAATATTTAATACATTTACTGTAGATCTGGTTGATCCAGGGATACTTTCCGATTGCCGTTTGGAGTCAGAAATGTATTCTCCCCCCCTTTTTTTTAGCTGTTTTTTTTTTTGCCTTCCTCTTAATCAACTATTAGGAAGGGTTAAAAAAAAGTGAATAGGTTGGACTTGATGGACGTATGTCTTTATTCAACCTCAATTACTATGTTGTTCAAAGTCTGCAACATTAGTAAATTGTATGTCAGGATTACAGTTGTTTAGTCTCTCAATAAATTGGGTGAGGGATCAATTGTTGCACCCCCATATGAGGAGTCTATAAAGCGCTACCATGCCAGGCCAAAGCGATCCTTAAAACAATATGTGTTAGCAATATGTGTTAGCATATGTGGGGGCCACATTTGATCCCATAGCCCTCCTTTAACTGAAGAAGTATTGGTTGTCAAATAAAATAGTTATCATGTAAAATGAATTTCAACAGTCATCAGAAATTAAACCGTCTCATCTTTATATTGCTGAGTTCGTGTCAGTGTTGTCTCCATAGCATTCACCCCCCTGATCATATATGAAATCATCACTGCTGGTGTTCAATCCCTTTGTCAAGCTTCACCATCAAAGAACAGATTTAAATGATAATCACTTCATTGTTTCACTTAAATAACTTTAAACAGGAAATAGTTACAAAAGTATACACCTTAGGCAATTAAGAGCCACAGTTCCACTCCGCAATGTATTGGGAAATAAAGACACTAAATTAAAGGAAAACATACGAATCATAGTCTCTGTTTAACCCTTTAGGGGCCAGTGATCCCAGTTTCTCTATCCACCATACTTCCCTTTGTTTTAGACGTCGTTGCCTGTCACCCCCTCTTTTGGGGTCCGGTTTAATCTGCTCTATTATAGTGAATCTGAACTGGTCTGCCCCATGACCCTTTTCTACAAAATGTTTAGGGACAGGAAGTGTGTGTGCTTTAACAGAAGGATGATTTATGTTGGGTTAATCGCAGCTTCAGTTTCTGAGTTGTTTCCCCAACATAAATCAATCCACAGGGGCAAATGAGAGCACAAACCACAAAGCGTGAGTCACAGGTATGGTACCTACAAATATTAAACGTCTGTCCTGTTTGCAGATGGATGAATACAGTACATTGCCTTAAATGCACCTGGGGCAAAATATCCAATTTAGGTAAGGATATGTTCTCCTTCCTACTTAACCAGGTAGGTTTATTGGTATTAGAGCCAATACCTTTTCCTTTGCCCTTATTAAGGTCCGCACCAATCGTTTTACCCCGTCTATAGGAAATTTAAGTGGGGGACTGGAATTCTTTAATCTCATGGCATATCTGTCTTATATTGTCCAATGCCGTTTCACAATCGGGTGGTTCAAATTGTGAAATGGCATTGGCTAATATTAAGATATATATAAAGTTATTTAAGTGAAACAATGAGTGATTGTCATTTAAACCTGTACTCTGATGGTGAAGCTTGACAAAGGGATTGACTCCCGTTGAACACCATGCAGTAATGATTTTATATATGTGATAATAAATTGGACGTTTTCATTTTTAGTGCTGCTGTAGTCTTGTGAATTATATATATATATGTACATATATTATATATATATATATATATTATATGTACAACCTTTTCAGTTACAAGAGCAGTTACAAGTGCAAGTCTGTGATTTTAACATCGTAAAAAAAGTCCTTTTATTGCTTTAGTGCATCACTTGCACCAGGAAGACTTACAGATTTTCTGTAACTGCCACATCTTCTGAAATCCCCTCTTAGAGATTCATGCCATTTTGATGTCACTATTGTTGTCAGGAATGCATGTTGTGATTCAAACACCGTTGGAGTTTAGACGCTACAACGCCATCAATGCCATAGGCATAGGTACCCCATATTTTTATCTTTAGTCCTATGAATAAAATATTATGCATTATAAATCTTTTACCGCCCAACAAAATCTGTCCCACTAATTTACTTGACCATATCTTATCTGCAAAGGAAAATAAGTCCAAATCAATAATCACTGCAGGTATTTATGGAAAAAGTGTATTGTTTTCCTTGTCATTTAATAAGGTTTATTCCTGATATCATTTTCTACAGAATATATTAATGCACATTAGTATATTAAGGTAAGAAAATTAAGAAAAGAAGGAATTAAAAGATTTTTTTTCAATCAATGTATTTTTAAATCTAAGTTGTATTTTATATTTTTTTTAAAAATGTATGCACTTTTTAACACCTAAGACCAAACTGTTTACACTCCTAATCAAACCAAACTGTCCATCATCCCAAAAGTAAAATTTAACCCTCTACTGGCCCCACTATATAGATTTAAAAATCCTAACCTTACTCCTCTGCTCCAAATTTTTTTCCTGCAGTACCTGTCCTAATTTCAAAATATAAACAGTAGGAGCTGCCTGTGTGACATGTGTCCCTGCTTCTTCTTCTTACCCTTGTTGAGGTGTCTGGCCTGCGCAGGGGAGGCATGTATTTTCACATACTAAATAAATATAACAGTTCTGTCCTGTTTCACCTATATTACACTTTGCTCATAACATAAAAGAAGAACAATCTAAGAAGAAATATATTGATTGATTCAAGTCTTTCAGTCTAATTTTAATTTTTACTTGCTGCTATTTAAAAACGATGATCTGGAAACTTTAATCCCTTGGTGGCTTAATGAACAGTGGGTCCTTTAGTGTTTCTTATAACAAGTTGGAAGACGGTTTTATTGAGTTCGGGTTTTGAATAATACTTCCAGTACACTAACCTCTTTATCTTATACTAACTTATACTTAAACAGATGTTTATTGCAGATTATGCTTGGTTACTGTTACTTTATGCAATTTACTATGTTACAGATTGGTGCTGGTGCTTATGTATCTTTTTCACCAGCCCTATTCCTTGTCAGTATTTATACATTTTTCCTGGTCTTGTAAGTGATCAGTGTCCATGTTTTACTGTTTATGTATGTAATAATTAATTGAGATAGTATCTCTATGTACTTTCTAAATTAAGCGATCCTCTTGTAGTTTTAAAGGGCATGTCCACCCCCCAAACTAAAAATTTTTTAAAAAACTACTGGCCCCACTGTACAATAAAAAAAAAAATCCTTACCTTACATCCCTGCTCCTTGTGGTTCTCCTGTTAAGCCTCTTCAAAGTTCAGGAAACTGAATAGTAGATGCTGGCAGTGACTCATTGGGTGCCTGTTTTTCTGCTAACCTCAGCAAGGTCTGAGTCATGCACAGTAGAGCCCTCCACCCCCTCCCGATCCCTCTGTGGCTGGCAGTCTTCCATCTAAAAAAAGCTTTTTATCTCTTACAGGGCATACCCTCCCACCCCCAATCGCTATATTCATAATTGTAAAATCGCTTCCAATCTTTACTTACACCTCCTTGTTCCAGCGCCGTTTTACATTGATGGCAGCCGCGGATGTGATTGGCTGCCTCTCAGCCAATCACAGCCGCAGCTGCCGGTCCGTCCCCCTGCTTGCAGTTTTGGCGGGCAGGGTAGCCGGACCGGAACAGCATAGGAACGAGGAGGTGTAAGTAGAGATTGGAAGTGATTTTACAAGTATGAAAATAGCGGTTGGGGGTGGGAAGGTATGCCCTGCTTGATTAGGTGGGTATGTTACCTTTTTACTATAGTCGGTAGAATTTAACCTTTTTAAAGCTGTTTTTTATTAATATGTTAATATTATTTGTGAATATTGCTTTGCACATAGCACTTTTGTATTAGCACCACGTATTGCACATTCTGCTTATTCAATGCAGTTTTGTACTAAAGTACTACAATGTTAGTGTTAATTCTGTCAGTGGAAAGGACACTGGGGATGGGGTTTGGTGTGTCTGAATGGTTAAATATTACCTGTTTGCAGTGATGTCACATTCTGAGGATGGCTGTAGTAGTCAGCCGAAATGCGTAGATCATGTAATAGTCTTTGTGTTTACTTAAAAGACCCACGAGTGCTCCATTGTTTGCATATTGAATATTCTTAAAGGAAAACTAAACCCAAAATACAGCAGCTCCACAGACTCTATATCTGTCACATTGTAAAATCATTTTTTTCTCACCTCTGAATTCAGCATCAGCCTCTTGGTGTAGAAATCATTTATAGAACATTTCTGAGTACTGGCAATCTATGATTTCACGGCTGGCTTCTAGTGTTGCCTCTTCCTGGTGGTCCAGGTACCAAAATTCCTTCTGAACATGCTAACTAGCTACCTTGTGTTTGTTTCCCACTCCCCTTATGCTAAGCTGCATGTAACAGTTGGACTCAAAGTCCCCACCTGCCAGTGTCTCCCAGCCAATCATCAGAGATAGCAGTGAATATTATTAGAAGATTTTCCTGCTCAAACAGGGTGGGGAAGGAATAACCCTTTTCATATGCTTGTGAAGTTCTCATTCATCCAGGTCATGGTATATCTGTTGTATTCAATTAGATCAACTGACTTGAAATGTATTTCTTGAAGACTTTCGCTAGTCATCCACTGGCTTTCTCAATTCAGAATTAACACTAACATTGTAGTACTTTAGTACAAAACTGCATTGAATAAGCAGAATGTGCAATACGTGGTGCTAATACAAAGTGCTATGTGCAAAGCAATTTCAACAATAATATTAACATATTAATAAAAACAGCTTTAAAAAGGTTAAATTCTACCGACTATAGTAAAAAGGTAACATACCCACCTAATCAAGCAGGGCATACCTTCCCACCCCCACCCGCTATTTTCATACTTGTAAAATCACTTCCAATCTCTACTTACACCTCCTCGTTCCTATGCTGTTCCGGTCCGGCTACCCTGCCCGCCAAAACCAAGCAGGGGGACGGACCGGCAGCTGCGCTGTGATTGGCTGAGAGGCAGCCAATCACATCCGCGGCTGCCATCAATGTAAAACGGCGCTGGAACAAGGAGGTGTGTAAAGATTGGAAGCATTTTACAATTAGGAATATAGCGATTGGGGGTGGGAGGGTATGCCCTGTAAAGATAAAAAGCTTTTTTTAGATGGAAGACTGCCAGCCCAGAGGGATCGGGAGGGGGTGGAGGGCTCTACTTGGCATGACTCAGACCTTGCTGAGGTTAGCAGAAAAACAGGCACCAATGGTCACTGCCAGCATCTACTATTCAGTTTCCTGAACTTTGAAGAGGCTTAACAGGAGAACCACAAGGAGCAGGGATGTAAGGTAAGGATTTTTTTTTTTTATTGTTCAGTGGGGCCAGTAGTTTTTTAAAAAATTTTTAGTTTGGGGGGGTGGACTGCCCTTTAAAACTACAAGAGGATCGCTTAATTGAAAGTACTAGAGATACTATCTCAATTAATTATTACATCCATAAACAGTAAAACATGGACACGATCACTTCACAAGACCAATGTATAATACTGACAGAATAGGCTGGTGAAAAAGAACATAAGCACAAGCACCAATCTGTAACATAGTAAATTGCATAAGTAACAGTAACCAAGCATAATCTGCAATAACATCTGTTTAAGTATAAGTTTTATAGATAAAGAGGTTAGTGTACTGGAAGTATTATTCAAAACCCAACTCAATAAACCGTCTTCCAACTTGTTATAGAAACACTAAAGGACCCCTGTTCATTAAGCCACCAAGGGATTAAAGTTTCCAGATCATCGTTTTTGATATGGATTTAGGAAGCAACTTTGTTTGTGAGCATTCCTGCAAGAGAGTGTCAGGCTCATATACCCAGACTCACTGGGCAGATATATGTAGTTAAAGTCGTCTTAGCCGGTTCGCTACCACTTTAACTCCATAGTAGCGTTGGATGCGGGGGTTTTGCAAAAATCACCTGCACATCCGACGCTCACAATTTAATATCGGGTTTGCGCAAGTTTTAGTGCAGGATTTTAATGCAAGCAAACAGCTGGCGTTAAAATCCCGCAGTGGATCCCCTTACCAGGATTTACCCACATTCACAAGCATGATATTGAATCGCAAACAGGACATTTACCCACAGCGATATCGGCTCTGGGTAAATGAGCCTGTGTGTCTTTGTATGTGTTTATTTCTGCACTCTACCATTTATATTAGTGTGTGTATTGCTGCAATGTACATTTAGGTCACAGCCACACTGCAACGCATCTGAATTGCACAAACTATCTCACGCCATTTACATGCGTTTTTGCTTGCAATTTGTCCTTTTTCATTTTGAAAATGTATGCGATTGTAAGATCGCAAGTTTTTGGTGCGTTGCTGCAATTTCAATACAATTGGAGAATCGCCTGAAAAATGCACTTGTGTAGCCTAGAGCTTAGAAGTGTAATGCAGGTGCATTGATTTCAGTTTAGCCATACAGCATGTATTCAATGCAATGGAACTTAGCTTTGCTGCAATTTCCTGAGGCCACAATTAAGTGCAAGGGAGGACGCACGTTCGCAATAATGCACAATTGTGCTCGCTTCCATGCATGGGTGTTGCGCTTCCACAATTGGACCCTAGCAGAGCGCAGTACAGACCAAAAATGGTGATCGCATGCACTCCAATAGCACACTGAAACACATCGCATGTAGTGGGGCTGGTCCCATAGTCTATTACATGCCTGCACTCCCACTAGCACAATCTGATTGGTTGTCTGATAGGCCTGTATATGTGTTTGGGTCTTAAAGGCAAAGGTGGGAACCCTAGTTAAAAGAGGGGTTTTGTTTATGCAAAGGCAGCCCACCTGCTGCATTAATTTTATAGAATATGTTTGCATCCCTCTAACAGTACCCCTTTAATTGGCATTCCCTACAATAATTCCTATTAATATGTACATTTATAGAAACATCATGGTGCAGAGCTGCAAGTGGCATACCCTCCAACATTCCCCTTTAATACGTACACTTACAGAACATGGTGCAGTGATGCAGATGGAGGATAATATAAGGACCCCCTCTGTGCAATGCATTTATCTGTGTAATGCATTTCTTAGCTTAGTTCTGTACTACAGTTTGTTGTTTTTATACAGACAGCTGAATTGAAAACACCCTTTTCGTATCCTCCAACTTTCCCTTTAATAAGGTACACTGATGAGAAATGCATTGCACAGAGCTATGTTAAGATCAGGTTCACTTCACTATCCTCCCCCTACAGTTCTGCACCATGTGGTTTCTATAAAAACACACTCCTACTACCGTACCAACATTACCTTTCAAGAATGAACACTGATGAGCAATGCATTGCATAGAACTGTGCTAAGATCAGGTTCACTTCACCATCCTCCCCCTTCAAAAAAAAACCAAAACCAGGACCACATTTAAGGAACGAGCGTCCAATCACCGAGCGTCCATACGACTGGCCCTTAATCCCACTGCCACCACTAAACCTGAAAATAAGTTTGTTGATGCACCGGTAGCGCGACATTTCAAACAGGCCAATCATACATTAGCCAGTCTTAAATGTATGATAATAGATGGGTTGTCTAACAACAAAACTAAGCCCAATATCAATAGGGACAAATTGTTACTTCAGAAGGAGACTCGGTGGATACACTTTCTGGATAAAGTATCACCGAGGGGGTTAAATGAGCAACTTTCTTGATGGATTTAATAATCCCTGTGCCTCCTACACCATAAATAACTCTGTGTTAAGTGAATCTGTAATGGAAAAAGATTTGGGGGTTCTGGTAGATAACAGTCTTAGCTGTAGCAAACAATGCCAGACAGCCACGAGTAGAGCTAGCAAGATATTGTCTTGTATAAAGAGAGGAAAAGATTCAAGAGAGAAAAATATTCTCCCTCTTTACAAGGCACTGGTAAGGCCTAATTTGGAATATGCGGTGCAGTTTTGGAATCCCATATACAAAAGGGACATCTTGGAAATAGAAGAAGTTCAGAGAAGGGCAACTAAAATAATACAGGGAATGGAGGGGCTTGATTGACTATGCAGGCAGATTAGACAAGTTTGGAAAAGCGATGTTTGCGTGGGGATATGATAACCGTATACAAATATATTAATGGACCATACAATAAACTCTCTGGTGCATTGTTCACGAATAGGTCATATCAGAGGACTTGTGGATATCCTTTAAGGTTGAAAGAAAAGAAGTTTAATCTTCAGGTTAGGAAAGGTTTCTTTACAGTGAGAATGGTGGAACTGTCTTTCAGCAAATGTGGTAATGGCAAGTTCATTAAATAGTTTAAAAAATGGCCTGGATAAGTTTCTAAAACTAAAAAATATTTAATACATTTACTGTAGATCTGGTTGATCCAGGGATACTTTCCGATTGCCGTTTGGAGTCAGAAATGTATTCTCCCCCCCTTTTTTTAGCTGTTTTTTTTTTGCCTTCCTCTTAATCAACTATTAGGAAGGGTTAAAAAAAAGTGAATAGGTTGGACTTGATGGACGTATGTCTTTATTCAACCTCAATTACTATGTTGTTCAAAGTCTGCAACATTAGTAAATTGTATGTCAGGATTACAGTTGTTTAGTCTCTCAATAAATTGGGTGAGGGATCAATTGTTGCACCCCCATATGAGGAGTCTATAAAGCGCTACCATGCCAGGCCAAAGCGATCCTTAAAACAACACATGAATGTGTTAGCATATGTGGGGGCCACATTTGATCCCATAGCCATCCTCTTTAACTGAAGAAAGTATTGGTTGTCAAACATAAAATAGTTATCATGTAAAATGAATTTCAACAGTCATCAGAAATTAAACCGTCTCATCTTTATATTGCTGAGTTCGTGTCAGTGTTGTCTCCATAGCATTCACCCCCTGATCATATATGAAATCATCACTGCATGGTGTTCAATCCCTTTGTCAAGCTTCACCATCAAAGAACAGATTTAAATGATAATCACTTCATTGTTTCACTTAAATAACTTTAAACAGGAAATAGTTACAAAAAGTATACACCTTAGGCAATTAAGAGCCACAGTTCCACTCCGCAATGTATTGGGGAAATAACAAGACACTAAATTAAAGGAAAACATACGAATCATAGTCTCTGTTTAACCCTTTAGGGGCCAGTGATCCCAGTTTCTCTATCCACCATACTTCCCTTTGTTTTAGACGTCGTTGCCTGTCACCCCCTCTTTTGGGGTCCGGTTTAATCTGCTCTAGTATAGTGAATCTGAACTGGTCTGCCCCATGACCCTTTTCTACAAAATGTTTAGGGACAGGAAGTGTAGTGTGCTTTAACAGAATGGATGATTTATGTTGGGTTAATCGCAGCTTCAGTTTCTGAGTTGTTTCCCCAACATAAATCAATCCACAGGGGCAAATGAGAGCACAAACCACAAAGCGTGAGTCACAGGTATGGTACCTACAAATATTAAACGTCTGTCCTGTTTGCAGATGGATGAATACAGTACATTGCCTTAAATGCACCTGGGGCAAAATATCCAATTTAGGTAAGGATATGTTCCTTCCTTCCTACTTAACCAGGTAGGTTTATTGGTATTAGAGCCAATACCTTTTCCTTTGCCCTTATTAAGGTCCGCACCAATCGTTTTACCCCGTCTATAGGAAATTTAAAGTGGGGGACTGGAATTCTTTAATCTCATGGCATATCTGTCTTAATATTGTCCAATGCCGTTTCACAATCGGGTGGTTCAAATTGTGAAATGGCATTGGCTAATATTAAGATATAATATAAAGTTATTTAAGTGAAACAATGAAGTGATTGTCATTTAAACCTGTACTCTGATGGTGAAGCTTGACAAAGGGATTGACTCCCGTTGAACACCATGCAGTAATGATTTTATATATGTGAATAATAAATTGGACGTTTTCATTTTTAGTGCTGCTGTAGTCTTGTGAATTATATATATATATATGTACATATATATATATATATATATATATATATTATATGTACAACCTTTTCAGTTACAAGAGCAGTTACAAGTGCAAGTCTGTGATTTTAACATCGTAAAAAAAAGTCCTTTTATTGCTTTAGTGCATCACTTGCACCAGGAAGACTTACAGATTTTCTGTAACTGCCACATCTTCTGAGAATCCCCTCTTAGAGATTCATGCCATTTTGATGTCACTATTGTTGTCAGGAATGCATGTTGTGATTCAAACACCGTTGGAGTTTAGACGCTACAAGCCATCAATGCCATAGGCATAGGTACCCATATTTTTATCTTTAGTCCTATGAATAAAATATTATGCATTATAAATCTTTTACGCCCAACAAAATCTGTCCCACTAATTTACTTGACCATATCTTATCTGCAAAGGAAAATAAGTCCAAATCAATAATCACTGCAGGTATTTATGGAAAAAGTGTATTGTTTTCCTTGTCATTTAATAAGGTTTATTCCTGATATCATTTTCTACAGAAATATATTAATGCACATTAGTATATTAAGGTAAGAAAATTAAGAAAAGAAGGAATTAAAAGATTTTTTTCAATCAGTATGTATTTTAAATCTAAGTTGTATTTTATATTTTTTTTTAAAAATGTATGCACTTTTTAACACTAAGACCAAACTGTTTACACTCCTAATCAAACCAAACTGTCCATCATCCCAAAAGTAAAATTTAACCCTCCACTGGCCCCACTATATAGAGTTAAAAAATCCTAACCTTACTCCTCTGCTCCAAATAATTTTTCCTGCAGTACCTGTCCTAATTTCAAAATAGTAAACAGTAGGAGCTGCCTGTGTGACATGTGGTCCCTGCTTCTTCCTTACCCTTGTTGAGGTGTCTGGCCTGCGCAGGGGAGGCATATATTTTCACATACTAAATAAATATAACAGTTCTGTCCTGATTTCACCTATATTACACTTTGCTCATAACATAAAAGAAGAAACAATCTAAGAAGAAATATATTGATTGATTCAGAGTCTTTCAGTCTAATTTTAATTTTTGTAGATAAGACGGCTGCACCTATGTGATGGCTGTTACCTATTTGTTAAATATCTTGCAATTTATATTTTAATCCACCTATGCATATAGTCGTGTTATTGTACATGTATCTCAGGAATATTTTCATTAAAAAATAATTCTGATAAAAAGTTCTATTAAAATGGAATTTATCATTTTCTATTTCAGAATACTGCATTAGTTATATCTAGAAAAAAATATAACAAATAATGTTAATTTTTTCAGATTCTACTGCGAGAAGGTTGCAAAAAAATTTTAGTGTCAGACTCTTTGGCATTATTAAGGAAGCTCCATAGAACTCAGGCAAAAGCTATGCGTGTAGATGGTAAGTATATGCATATATTAGAAAAAAATGTTAATTGCACATAATGAAAAAAATTTTACCAGCAAATTTTTCAAATGGAGAAAAATAAATTGTTTTGTACAGAATTTAGATATCCCTCTCAGTTTGTCTTCTAAACTGTCTGAGTTGGGTTTTTTTTCTCATAACTATTGATTTTCATTATAATGCTTAAAAAAAGTATTGGTACAGTAATACGGTGATGAGGGTGGTAAGGAACAGAAATGATTCATTTATTAGACACATTTAGGTGTTAGTCAAAAGGTAATTGAAGTCCAAAAATTACTTTAGGTAAACTGACAGAAATTGCTTTCTTGAGTATTTTTGCAATTTACTTTATTTTTTTATATCGTTTAGAAGGTATTTACATTTTTATGTGTGTTATTGTAGCAGCAGCACCAGATCACTTGCACTTCCTGCTCTGAAACCATGTGACAGTCCCTGTGTTGGAGGCATTAGAAAAGACTAACATTTATACACCTTACACACTAATGTAGGCTGTGCTCTTCTGCTCCCCCCTCCTCCCCTTCAGTCACTGTAACTCAATCTCTTCCTGGTTTCTTCTGCTTTCTTCAGCATTGGGCATGTGCCAACTGCAGATTAGAACGAGGAACTAGTATTTTGACAGATTCAGAACCTCCCACCCCCTTACTTTCTGATCAGTGATTTCTTCATATCTTGGGCTGTGCAGCACATAGAGATTCGGTTGATGGCTCATTTTAAAGATAGGAACTAGGCCATTCATTTGAAATCAACTTGTTTGGAGACCACAGTTACCCTTTAACTAATCAGGCTAACCAGGTAACACCATAGGCTGATTAGTCCGGAGAAAGGCAATAGACAATTTAGTGATTTGGGGCCCCATTTACTTTGTAGTATTTGGTATGAGTAAGCTTTAAGAAAGGTTGATTGGGCATTAGAGTACAAAGTAAAAATAAATTAAAAATATTACTGCTTCTCTAGCCTGGGCCCAAGTAGGAACCTTGGTTGCCTTGTGGATAAATTAAGCTCTGCCTTGTTAGTCAAAAATATATAACAATTATACATGATATATTGGTATATCTACATCCATACATACAAAGAAATCATACCACCAGCAAGGCAACAAATGCAGAATATAGTAAAAACCCAAACCTATCTGTGTAGTAAACTAAATGTATATACCTACTCTCTCTACATAAGGCTCTACAGCTTAAGGAACCAGAGGGTCCAGCATTAATTCCCCAATAAGTGTCAAATTAAATATGCATGTCCATCATGTCAAAGTACTTCGTGTCAATAAGGACAAGAAGCACAGTCACTGTAAAAATTGCTGATTGTGTTATCACCATCACAGATTTTCTCAGTTGCTGCTTATGCCTACTTGAGCTTTATGTTTATTTATAAAAACAACTACATAATAGTTATTTTTTATCCTGTTTATTGAATTTTGTGATTAGCTATTTATTATTAGTTTTACAAAATATTGATTCTTTTTAGATGAGAGTATTTGTGAAGCTTGCTTGTCACCAGTTCTTTCTTCAGGTAAACATTTTCTTACATTTCATATTGCAGATTTAACTATTGTTAAATATTTTGTTTCACTTACCTGTGAAATGTTGGGTTTGGGGAAAAGAACTTCATCCTTGTTTATTACGAATGGAATTATAAACTATGTTCTTTAAGTAATAAAGAAACAATTACTATATAAAATATTTGCAAATGTTAATGCACAGTAATGTTTATTCTATACAGAGTATGAAATAGGGACATACAGCAATTTTCACAGATGCATACGTTTGGACACCCCCAAAATGTTGCTGTTTTCAGAGCACTATCACCAAATGCAGCTCCATGCTAATCAGTGATTGCTAGTTTAGATTTTAATCTGAGGATAAAGTGAGCTATTTAGTGTTAATCTATGTTAATCTGTTAATAAGTGGTTGTTTATTTTCAGGAACAGTTAAGAGATTTAAATAATCAAATATGTACTATTTATTTATTTATGCTTGTCAAAGCTGCTCATTCCAAACAATCATATACAACATTAAGAGAAAAGCAGGTTTGTTTGTACCGTTTAAAAATATACGTTTTTCAGCTAGGTTATCTATATCCGCATGTTAAAAGGATAGAAAATAAACAGCAACAAGCCTTAGTTATTACAAACCTGTTTTTACATTTATCTTTGAATTGTGCACCAGAAATTACCAACTTTGACAATGACATCACCAATTGGAAATACATTTTTGGGCACCGGAGTGAACCTTTAAATGTTTCTTTAACAGCAGGTGGAAAAAGAATAAGAGAAACACACATTTATTGATATTTTAATGAATACAAATTTTTAATAACAACTAATGAATAAAAAATAATTTTAATTGTGTAAGATGAACTTATAAATTTGGGAGGACATGGGCAGCCATTGACATTTGGACCAAGTTAAAGGGTATGTCCACAACAACCCAAAAAAAAAAAACCCACCAGAGGAAAGAAGGCTTGGTAAGTACTGTTAGAAGTATCTTTTTAAAAACCTTTTTTATAAACCTTGTGAGGCCATCCAAATATAAAATGCTTTTTGGGGGTGGACATACCCTTTAAGAACTAAATTTAAAAATATAAGTGTGTTGTTAGTGCTGGGCAACAAACACAAATGATTGGGGAACTTAATGACAAATTATAGTTCAAATTTTGTTTATTTAAATGAGAGGCTAGACAATGATGGATCTGATTTAATTAAAGGTGTAAATATTTGCCCATGCTATTAATCTACAACAACCAATCATGTATTCTAACTGCAGCAACTCAGCAAGAAGCTTACATCTGATTGGTTGCTGCAAAGTATTGGCTCAGGTAAACTTTTGCACCTCTTATTGCATTGACCCTAAGTTTTTTAGACTGCATTATATTTTTTTCAAGCCAGTCACATTGAATTAGCGATGTAACGGCTTATATGGCCAGTCATAAGTGTTGGGATTAAAACTTTTTTCTAGGTGCATTCGAGGGTACCATGAATTAAGGAAGAACTCCAACCTCTATAAATTGGTGGCTCAGGTGCTATGGCCCAGAGTCAGTCACTTCATCAAACTCCACACTTATAGAAGCTGAATCCTTCTTACAACATATGCACCTCATTAACACGTAATTTGCTTCCTGACGGTTGTCCGAGGGCTGCCTGCCCGAACCCCTCGCTTGGTTCTGTCATATGATAAAGTATATGCATGAAACACGTCAGGGGAGTACCTGCTGTCGAGAACCATGTTTTAACCTGATGTAAGAATAAAGAAACTGCTTTTAGATGTATTGCTGTGAGAGCTGTTCTTTTCCTGAAGTGCACCAAGCCTTTCTGTTTTCAGTATAGTGAGTACTTACCCATTATACAGTTTATAAAGGGATAAGGCCACCAACAAGAAGGCTTTGGCAAATCACCTACCCATGTACTGTAACTAGTTTCCTAGTCTGTAATTAGTATTCATCAGTAAATGGCAGAATATGTATCAGTTGCTCCACGGGGCTAATAATTTGGAGTTAAAGAAAGAGAGCAAAATGTTAATTTGAAATTCTTGAATCCATTCTTGCTTGTTTATAGTTTAGTTATCAATTTCCTTTACCATTCCTTTTTTCTATACTTAAAAAAAGAAGCTTGAGCTGCACAGAAAACAACTTACAGTATATGCACATTAGTTTTCTTGTGTGTATTTTTCGCAGTTGACATGAAGTATGTTGCGCTTTGGTCAAATAAAATGGAAGTTACTAAATATTTATTTAAGATTGTAACATTTATCATTATCTAATAAGCATTGTGAAAATTTAGGGCATTTTGTTTGATTGCTTTTATTCTGATAGTTACATTCTTGCTTTTCAGATGCATCCAAACCTCTAGGTGTGGTGGTATTCCACTGTAGACATGCATTCCACAGAGATTGCCTGCCAGTTGCCAGCACAGTAAGAATATTCACATATTTCTATTCTAGTTTTTTTTAATAAATGATGTTGAGACCAATGTGTAAAAAAGTTATGATGAAATCTTCACAGAATTTCCTGTCTAAATAGCAATACAGACCTGCCCTTTATATTTCCAATATTAAATTTTAAAGGGAAACTGTGGTCTTAAAGGATTTCTTTAAAGTAAAGTTATTCTACCTTCAAAATGATCCCTTGATGAGCATTTTGGCAGCAAGATTTAAGAGTTATAAAGATTAAAGGGCATGGTCACTCCCAAAACAGATACAGTAACAGCACCCACCCTCCACTCCAAAACTTGAAAGCCATAATGCCCATGAAACCCAATAGGGCTGTTAGAAAGATATATGCTGCCACCTCAGTTCTGCATACTCCTGGAGTAGGTAGAGTAATGGCCATGACTTATAACAGAGCTTTCTCTTCTAAACGCTGAGCATGTGCAAAAGTGCTCTGAGCTTTTGTAGCGCTCAGGAGAGAGAGCGAGGATCAGGTATCAGACAGCATATCTCTTTCTAACAGCACTATTGGTCTGTGTGAGTGCTGTGATATTTAAGTTTTGGGGGATGCTCTATCAGTTTAAAAAATGTTTATTTTGGGGGTAGATGTTCCCTTTAACCCTTTCACTGCCAGGAGATTTTCATTTTTTTTTGCATTAACTGCCAGAAGAATTTTCAGGATTTTGCCCTCAATCGCTTTAGACTAATTTTACAGTAGGAAACCTTGCAGTAAATCAGGAATATTATACATTGTTTTTTTCAGCACAAAGTGTACTTTAACATGGTAACAGAATTTTGTAACTTTTCTGGAAATTTTACTGGAATTATGGGTAAAATATGTAAAAAAAAATGAAAAATTTGCAAATTTTCATGGATTTTTCCCATTTTTACTTATAGTTATCTTAAGGTTACACACAAAAATCTTACTGTTTCTAAAAGCTCAGATACCCCCGAGTACAACGATACCAGATATATGTAGGTACCCCACTTTTCCTGTACAGGAGACCCCCCCCAAACTAAAACTGCACCTTCAAGAATATTACACCAAATTAAAATGTATAACCACTACTGACAGTTAACATAGAATATCTACCAAATTAACTAAAATATCCCCACAAGTGAGATATTTTTAGAAACTACACACCTGCAGGATTTTCCGAGTGAGGTAAGTTTCGATCAAAATGCAAATACCCGGGCGCAGCTCTTCGTCCAATTGTAAGTTATTTTCTCACATTTTCCTTTTTTTCCTCAACTGTAAAAACAGAGACAAAATCAAATGCGAATTTCAGCTAAAAACTGTGGAGGAAAGTTCAAACGCATCTCAAATATGAAAGCCTAACCCCTCCCGAATAAAACGGTATGCCACATTCATGGGTGTACCCAGAGACATGGCTACCAACTAACCCAGAGCGTGACCAGTGCCAAATGTCAGTAGCAGCAAAAAAAAATTTGCCAGTTTTGTATTTGAACAGTCTGCAGTTTTTCCACAAAACACCCCCCCAACTCAGAAATACCCCCCACACACTATATATTCCTGAAATCTACACACCTTCAGCTATGTAACGCTGTAGTTTGTTCATTCATATCATCAATGGTGTGGGCGCAGTTCTTCGTAGAAGTTTGCACTTTTACCAGATTTTCAAAAAAAATGAACATCAAACAACATTCAAAAAGGTAAAAATCATGCCAAAACCTCATGGAATGTAAAAAAAAGTTACTAAATATCAATCTCCCAAATGTCCTGAATCAAACGGTATGCCATATGTGTGGTTACACACGCGGACGTGGAAGCGAAAAGCCACAAAGTGAGACAATGCATGATGGCTCAGAAACAGCGAAAATATTTAGCCAACTCCAAATTTGAACAGTCTGCAGTTTTTTCCACTAAACACCCTGATAACTCAGAAATACCCCCCACAAACTATATATTCCTGAAATCTACACACCTTCAGCTATGTAGCACTGTAGTTTGTTCATTCATACCATCAATGGTGTGGGCGCAGTTCTTTGTAGAAGTTCGCACTTTTCTGAAAAAATGAACAAAAAACAACTTCAAAAGGTAAAAATCATGCCAAAACCTCATGGAATGTAAAAAAAAGTTACTAAATATCAATCTCCCAAATGTCCTGAATCAAACGGTATGCCATATGTGTGGTTAAACACGCGGACGTGGAAGCGAAAAGCCACAAAGTGAGACAATGCATGATGGCTCAATCTCCTAAATGTCCTGAATCAAACGGTATGCCATATGTGTGGTTACACACACGGACGTGGAAGCGACTAGTCAAAAAGTAAAACAATGCGCAGTGAGCCAATAACAGCATTTTCCCAGATTTTTTTTGCCACAGGAGTGATCCCACAGCCCCCCCCCCCCTTTGTTTAATATTGTTTACATCAGTTATTGTATCGCGGGATTGGGCTAAGGTAAGTAACGCAACTTTAGATATTGGATCTCCCCGATAGTATCTAATTGTAGCATGATTATGGAGCCTAAAATTCTTTTAAGTCCATGTTCAGCCAAAACAGTGTGGGGCCAACCAATGGCATTATTCTGTCCTAATCTCTCTAAAGCTGGGTACGCACTATACCAATCTTTGCAAGATTGTCTGTCATCTTTTAAAGATGTGGCTACACACAGTACTAAATGTTCTCCCTAAATAAGCTATTGGGAGATCATTTGGGACTGCCCCACTACCTACAACTGCAGTCGGCTCCCGATTGTGGGCAAGAGAAATTTTCGGGCCGTAAAGACCATTTCGGATGCTGACACTGAATGTTCCTCAGCATCAGAAACACTTATTTGGTGGGTACACACAGTACTGAAAAGGACCAATTCCATTCAGTACAGATGGGATTGGCCTTTATCAGTTTAAGATTAGTAGAATGATAGCATTGTTCTAGCCCACTGTTGGAGGCTTTGCATTTGCTCCCCCATAGAACTGTACAGGTTGCTCATCTAAGTGACAAGTAGCCTATAGGGGTCAGGTAATTATTCCAAATGAGAGTTATCTCAGATTTGAGCCAGAGGAGGGCAATAAGACCTTGTCTGTAGCCAGATACAAAATAGGGGTAGTGTATACCAGAAGGACTTCACATTATCCATCTTATCTTAATAGATTAGCTCCTCCTTTTCCTTTCTTAATTGAGTTGTCCTTCTGTAGGCCTTCTTTAATTCTATAATGCCCAATTTTATACACTGATTTACATACCCACTTAGCACCATCACTTTTGTAGTGTGAGGATTTTGAGCTACTAAGTTAACCAGTATTTTATCCTTTACTCAAAGGATTTCAGACTTAGCATGGTTGTATTATTATGTGTTTATTATCTATTTGTTTTACCAAATGACAGTTGCTTCACTTCACAATCCCTATAAACTGTGTTCCTGTTCACAAGATCACACCTTTTTGAAATGAACTTTAAATGAATATTCTACTTTATAATTACAAGCTAGCAAAACACTTACTGGCAGATGAAATATCCCGTGCTAAGGGGAAAACAAGTGCAAATCCTAAGTTACCTGATGTACTATTTGGTTAGCATGGGTTTTGTACTCATTCGGGGAGATTCAATAAAAGCTCTTATTGTTTAAAATGGTGCTAATTTTGCCCCAACCAATCAGATCTTATTTAACATTTGAAAGCTAACATCTGATTGGTTGGGGCAAAGTTAGCACCATTTTAAACGATAAGAACTTTTATTGAATAACCCTGATTGTGCATTGCCTCTGTCATTTCCAAAGTTTTTTGGAATAAGCACAGTGCAAGCAATGCAATAAATTTAGCATTGATTTTTCCATTTGTTTTTTGCAATTTTTTTCAATTGTGGCATTAAAGCCATGCAACAGATCACAACTTAACACTCTTGTTTACAGATGTAATAAGGATTGTAAAGTGGAAACTACATTGTGGGAATGAGTGTAGGTAAGCTGCAATAGGGAAATTTATTGCAACACACTCTAAGCTCTGTATTTTAGCTTTAAAGGGCATGTTAGCCTCCCAAAACTAAAATTTAACCCACTCTTACCTTACACCTCTGCTCCAAATGGGTTTCCTGCAGTGCCTGTTCAAAGTTGCAAAAAGTGAAGAGTAGGAGGTGTCCGTGAGCCATCTGGTCGCCTGCTTCTTCCTTGTCCACTGAGAGGTTTCTGGCTAGGAGAAGAGGCAGAAATCTTTTTAGAGGCAAAGGGAAGGGGAAAAAATACATTTTTGCATACAGTGGTGTAACTACCACCCCCGTAATTGCCCACCTGAAACCTCTGCGTTTGACTGTTTTTAAACAGCTGATCGTGCGTATGACGTATACATCAGCTGTTTTAAAGACTGTAACTGAACCAGAAGTTCGGTTCCAGACGTTTAAATAGCTGGTTGCGCAAATGTTTAATTCATATGCCCGATCAGCTGTTTAAAAACAGATGATCACGGACCTCTGTGGAGGGGGGGGTGTCAGGGGCCCAGCCTCCTGCTGTTACACCCGTTTGCATAGCAGATTTTCCTATATCTGTCAGCTTTCCTATCTATTGTGGTTTTAGGGTTTGGGTGATTAATAAAGTGCCAATCAGGTACGAAATGTGTCAGGTGTGCCTAGAGTGTGTCGCAGGGGCGTATCTAGGGTCTAAGAAGATCAGGGGCGGCGCAAAAATTTTTTAGGTCACGCCCCTTTCTCCGCCCCAATTAGGACACACCCACTAAGTACTTAATGAGATGGCCAAAAAGACACAGACAGACAGATAGATAACCACAAACATAGACACACAGCCCGATAGTGATAAACAGACAGAAAGACAGTGAAATAGACAGACAGAGATAGAGATTTGGATAGAGAGACACAAATTAATGACACAAAGGCACAGTAAACTGGCAATATCATTATATACTGGTAGCAATCTGGTAATTTTAAACTTACTGTTGTGTTCAGTTGTAGTCAGTCGCTTGGCCATACCTTTGGCCAGGGAGACCTTCTTGTACCTTTTACATGGACCTCTGCCCCTATCTATCTGTCCCTCTCTCTCTCTGTATATCTATCTATCTAACTCTGCTATCTATCTATCTAACTCTGCTATCTATCTATCTGTCCCTCTCTCTCTCTGCTATCTATCTATCTAACTCTGCTATCTATCTATCTATCTAACTCTGCTATCTATCTATCTAACTCTGCTATCTTCTACTCACTCGGCTTCTAATCTACTCTGCTATCTCTATCTATCTCACTCGCTATCTATCTTCTATCTAACTCTGCTATCTATCTAACTCGCTATCTCTCTACTTCTCTCATCTATCTCTATCTATCTATCTAACTCGCTATCTATCTATCTAACTCTGCTATCTATCTATCTATCTGTCCCTCTCTCTACTCTGCTGATCTATCTATCTAACTCTGCTATCTATTATCTATCTATCTACCTCTATCTATCTATCTATCTGTATCTATCTCTCTGCTCTCTACTCTAATTCTCTTATCCCTTAACTCTGCTATCTATCTATCTATCTAACTCTGCTATCTATCATCTTCCTTCTTCCTGCTTCTAGCTATCTACACTGCTATCTATCTATCTAACTCTGCTATCTATCTATCTATCTATCTCACTCTGTCTATCTATCTATCTAACTCTGCTATCTTTCTATCTAACTCTGCTATCTATCTATCTAACTCTGCTATCTATCTATCTATCCCCTCGCTCTCTCTGCTATCTATCTATCTAACTCTGCTATCTATCTATCTATCTATCTAACTCTATCTATCTATCTATCCATCCCTCTCTCTCTCTGCTATATATATATCTAACTCTGCTATCTATCTATCTATCTATCTATCTATCTATCTACTCTGCTATCTATCTTCGTCCCTTCTCTCTCTGCTACTATCTATCTAACACTACTGCTATCTATCTATCTAACTCTGCTTATCTGTCTATCATCTAACTCTGCTATCTATCTATCTAACTCTGCTATCTATCTATCTAACTCTGCTATCTATCTATCTATCTATCTATCTATCTATCTATCTATCTATCTATCTATCCCTCTCTCTCTCTGCTATCTATCTAACTCTGCTATCTATCTATCTATCTATCCCTCTCTCTCTCTCTGCTATCTATCTATCTAACTCTGCTATCTATCTATCTATCTATCTATCTATCTATCTTACTCTGCTATCTATCTATCTATCTAACTCTGCTATCTATCTATCTATCTATCTATCTAATCTAATCTATCTATCTATCTATCTCCTCTCTCTCTCTGCTATATATATCAACTTGCTATCTCTACTATCTACTAACACTGCTATCTATCTATCTAACTCTGCTATCTTGTCTATCTATCTACTCTACTCTGCTATCTATTACTATCTATCTATCTATCTAGTCTAATCTACTCTAGCTATCTATCTATCTATCTATCTATCTATCTATCTATCTAATCTCTATCTCCTCTCTCTCTCTGCTATCTATCTACAACTCTGCTATCTATCTATCTAATCTATCTCTCTCTCTCTATCATCTAACTCTGCTATCTATCTATCTATCTATCTATCTATCTATCTAACTCTGCTATCTATCTATCTATCTAACTCTGCTATCTATCTATCTAACTCTATCTATCTAACTCTATCTATCTGTCTATCTATCTATCTATCTATCTATCTAACTCTGCTATCTATCTAACTCTGTCTATCTATCTATCTAACTCTGCTATCTATCTATCTATCTAACTCTGCTATCTATCTATCTATATAACTGCTGGCTATCTATCTATCTAACTATCTATCTATCTAACTCTGTATCTATCTATCTAACTCTATCTATCTATCTATCTCTCTAACTCTATCTATCTATCTATCCTATCTATCTATCTATCAACTCTGCTATCTAACTCTGGCTATCTATCTAACTCTGCTATCTATCTATCTATCTAACTCCTGCTATCTAACTCTGCTATCTATCTAACTCTGTCTATCTATCATATCTATCTAACTCTGCTATCTATCTAACTCTGCTATCTACTAACTCTGCTATCTATCTATCTATCTAACTCTGGCTATCTATCTATCTATCTAAATCAACTCTGCTATCTATCTAACTCTGCTATCTATCTATATATCTTATCTACTATCTATCTATCTCAACTCTGCTATCTATCTATCTAAACTCTGCTATCTCTCTATCTAACTCTGCTATCTATCTATCTAACTCTATCATCTATCTATCTTATCATTGTCCCTCCTCTCTCTCTGCTATCTATCTTATCTAACTCTGCTATCTTCTATCTAATCTATCTAACTCTATCTATCTATCTATCTAATCTATCCCTCTCTCTCTCTGCTATATATATATCTAACTCTGCTATCTATCTATCTATCTATCTAACTTCTGCTATCTATCTATCTGTCCCTCTCTCATCTCCTGCTATCTATCTTATCTACACTGCTATCTATCTATCTCTACTCTGCTATCTATCTATCTATCTAACTCTGCTATCTATCTAACTCCTGTCTATCTATCTATCTAACTCCTGCATCTATCTATCTCTATCTATCTCTCTATCTACTTCTACCGATGCCAAACGCCGTAGATTTGTTGGGTAACGGGGAAGGGGAGAGTCTTCCAATAAAATCTGATGTTTTGGTCCACAATCATTGTATGTATTCAGTGATACCTTAATCTTCCTTCTGATGGATTTTAACCCAGTGTCATTCATGTATCTAAACCATGGCTGTGTTTTCTTATTATGCCCTTGAAGTTATTAACAGGAGATGCAATATCCCGTCTAATGGAAAATGATCGCTAAACTCACCTAAGCGGGCTGTGTACGTAATAAAAGGGTGTTTTGAGCGGGGTAGTGTGTTGTTGGCACGTGCCTGCGGCCCTAGCGCAATTTTTTTAACCTTTATGCACAGCGCTGCACTAAAATTTTGTCAACAACACATATTTATGTGCTAATTTTATTTCAAAAGTGTCTTGCAACGAAAGCAACTCAAACCTTAGTGGTACAACACCTTAGAAGGTAGGGGGGCAGGTACAACCTGTAGTCTCCCACTCCAGGAACTCTGTCAAGCACCAAACCCCGAGAAGAAATCTGGAGAACAATGACTGGAGGGACAATGAAATAACAAACAACAATGGTACCTAACGGGGCCATGAAACGCAACACAACAATAGGTCAGCCGATGATATATAAGTCATGCATTGAGAATGACTAATATTTCAGATATCAAGTAAATAGAGCGGGCGGGCCGGGCCAACAATATAAAAAACTCTAAAAATTACAACATATCAAGTAATGATATCTAATAACCTACCATACAGGAAGAGTATACCGATCGTATAAAATGAGAATAAATAAAAGGAAAAATAGATCTACAGTAAAAATAGTCGAGGGCATATAGCTTGGGGAAGGGGATAGGGGTTCGCAAGGTATTCATCCTCAGGAAATTCCCTCCTAATGATTGGTATCCGGGAGGAATCATATTCATTTGCGGTGATATGAGAAGGTAATGTAAATTTCACGAGCGGATAAGTGCGGCACAGCCTTAAAGGAAAATAAAAGTATTGTATGTACCACTATGAGCAGCGCGGGGTTATAAAAATGATTCTACTGCGCAACTAAAAGCGACCGTGCTCTTGTCGGGTTATGGATTGGGCATCTAGCAAATAAACTCAGCAGTTCTAGGGTCGGATGATTGCACACAACCGGATAGGAAGGGTTTATGTAATACCGGTCAGAAAGACAAGCTCTTGAGTGATCACTATCTGTGTACCCCGGGCAAATTCTAGAACCCTATAATTTAAAGTGTTTCCTTCGTCCTCCTAGTCCGACACCGGTGGGGCGTTCAGAGCAAGTAAACGCGATCAGCGGCTGCACCAGTAACTAATTAAACCTCCTGCAGATTCTTGGTGGGTTCACGGCTACACGTCACTGCAAAAACGTCACTAGGTGGGGAAACCGTAACTACGTCTCCGTTCACAACTTCTAACTCGTTTCGCTTTGTCCCAAGCGTTTCGTACAGAGCATGACGTCTACTCGTTACGGTGGTTCCTTTCCTTTATGGCTTCTCGCCCTCCATCATATCTTTTCTCGGGGCGGAACTGTTCGAGTGAGAAAGGGCTACAAATTAACCCTATATATTCGCCCCCTTTTGTAAGTCAGCGTTCGTTTTGGAATTGTTATTAAATCATATCTGTATCCATCTTTTAGTTTCTTCTAATCCATGCCCTGTTAGTCTTATTGTTAATTCTATCCACCTTAAATCTTATTACATTGGACGCGGGCTAACTTTGCCATAATGACAATAAATTGTGAGAACTAAACATTTCCCGATACCCTCCTATATTTTAAATGATCATCTAGGAATCAAAGCAATCAAAGTCCTAAACATTTCTCATACTAACCAGTTACAAAAAGTTGGGAATCCCATCTGGTTGTCGGTCAGACCTGATGGTTGTATACTGTGAGGGTTAATAAAATCTTTGACTCCAATTAAAAAGTTCCTTATTTAAGTTCCCCCCCTTATGTGAAATTCCTCATTATAATTTCCACCCAGTGCAAAAAATTAGCTCCCCCTTTTTTTAAAAATGAGAGTCTCCATGTTTAAAAGCCCTAAAGTAGCTCATATATAGAGGTGGGTACAACGACCTTTAGTTACATATATCTTCATATATTAGCCATATACGTATTCTGATTCATCCCATTATAGTGAGTGGACCGCTCTTCTATGTCCCCTATCCTTATTGTAAATTTTAATGCTACATGTTTTCCGCCCCACATACCATTTGCCGACCGGGCACACAATTCGCATAAACTACATTCTGCGTAAGAATTCACAGGGTTTAATACCGCATCCGGGGTATGCCATTTTGTGTTTATACTACCATTATTGGTGATGTTATCCTTATGCTCCTAACGAATACTGACAGTTCACAACACCTCCAGCATAATAAACTCCCCTTTAAGAGTAACATTTAACACTTATATCCCTAATTTTTTCCTTAGATACCGGGGTTAGGGGGTGGAATGCAGCTGTGAGAAGATATCTTAAATCTTAAAGATGATTGGTTTTCCCAAAAGAATTGAATGTTTGGACTCCTTCCTATTTGTCCAATGCAAGTCTTTGTCCGTTGTGGGAAGTATGCCGCCAGGGTGTTTGGGTGTTTTATAATATATTTTTATTTCAAGCTGGTCTTCGTTAAAATCTAGGGAAATAAGAACAACTGGGGGTTTTATCGGGTTGTATTTTTGTGTTCCCCGTTTCGGTTTTGTGGATTTAGGGGGGAATTGTAGCAAACTTCCCTTTCGTATTACTTCCCTTTTGTTATAGCTTGTTGCCACGCCCTCTGAAGGTAAGGGCCCTTCTCCAGAAATCTTTTAACTCAAAAATGGTGTTTTCCCGAAATTTGTTTACTGATCCGAAAAAGTATTTGCTGGGTCGGTTGAGTGCAAGGCATTTGACCCATTGGGATTTACCCTCGTAAAGCCACGATGTTTGTATGTGCACTTTTTATTTAAATCAAGATATGTTTTAGCTAATGGGCAACCGCTTAGAAAAGGAGGTGGCTAGTGACCAAGCTTAGGTTACTAGGGAAGCCCTCTGATTTTACTGGTTCAGGAAACATAAATCTGGTCCGTACATAACCTCCTGGCTGATTTTGGAAGAGTTTGTTAGATGTTTCGGATGAGTGATGAGTTAATATATCTAATATAGTCTCGGGGTACCCCAGCCCCATATGAGGGAACCAATCGGTATGTACGGGTCGCTTCCGGACTAAAGAGTCGCATGAGTAGGGCTTCCGCGAGTACAAGTAACGGTGTGTCCGTGTAGGTGGTAGGACACCGAGTTGATGCTGCGGCGATTGTCTTAGTGGGTCCCCTTCTTGTAAATCTTTGGTGTACCATATATGACGCACACGAATTATGCAAAAAGGTCGGGAGGCTGATGATACATTCCTGTGATCAATGGCTCCTTTTAAATGTTCGTCTTGACATGATTGTATTTCTTTGTTTAGCGGCTAATGACTGTAGCCATTAGAAGTTTAGAACACTGGCAAAACCCTAACCCACTGCAAGGCATAAGAAACACAGGGATAAATTCTGCATGCTAGCACACACACACACAGTGGGAGGCCTGCTTCCTTTTATATCATTTACATTAGTTAAATTGCCCTGTGGAGTGCAAATAAGACTGGGAGACCAAAACATGACTAAAATGCAGCTATGTCTAGACCATTAGTGCTTGCAAGCTTTTAATCTCCCTGAGGATGTGTACAAACGAAATTAGCTATATATCAGGTTACGGTGGTTCGATATCGTCAGAAAAACGATCATGTTCGACTATTTCAAATTTGCTTAACTTTCATCCACCTGAAGTAACCATGAAAATGTATCCAAATAATTAGGACCGGGCAGACGCGATTATGGTCAGTGGACACCATACAGTTATAATGGGGGCCAATCCCCCGGTTAACCCAGGGGACCCATAACTTAGCTATTTCTGACATATCTAACAAGATAAAGTTCTTGCCTTGGCTGAATTTTTTAACATCAGCTCGGGGATGCCTAAACTCTTCCAAGCATTTGGCCTCAACTTATATAACTAATAAGCTCAACGTATATACTCGAATTAAGCAGTCAAATTTTGTTCAGGCTTTTAATTAGCCTAAAACCTAAAACTCGATTAGCACTCGGTCAATTCCTAATTTAGATCTAAATGCTGCATTGCTGGTTATTAACCAGTCGGTTTGGCACTGTTTCACCTGCATAGACAGTTTACAGGAGCTGATCTCCTTTACACTTCCGTGCTTCCGGTAGTCTGGTGACTGCTGGACTCCCTCAGCACGTCACTAGCTTATCTGGATGCTGTCAATCTGATGGGATCCTTCTCAGTTGTGTTGGTGGAGGGCAAGGCAAAACATCTGCATTGACAGGTGTAAATGACAGCGTGAAACTACACTCTCAGGTGACAAAAGGTTTTTAACTATTTGGTCCGCGATCTTTACTATATGGGTCAGAGGCCCGTGGGTCGCGAATATGGGGTTCATGAGGGAATTGGTAAATTATGGGGTTTGTGGGCTAATTAAAGGTTTCTGAACCTTGCCACTTCACAGGTTGTAGGAAAACAAACTCCAGGCACAAAGCCTGCTGGGAGTTTGTAGTTCCAAACATCTGGAGTGCACGGATTGGAGGTTCTGTACAGATTTGGCTCATAGTCTGTATTGGGATGCATTATGGGAATTCTGCTGTCCGGCATTTACAGTGCACTAAAAAGCCTGGGGACAAAAGCGGAGGGACGCACAGAATCAAGAAGGGGGGGGGGCAGTAGTGGGTGATCATTTCATCAAAAAAAACACCAACCCTCGACTTTCATGTACCGAGTCCGATCAGTTTTGTACAAAATGTTTCAGGTAAAAATATGTCCCATCGACTTATACTCTGATCGACTTATACTCGAGTCTATAAAAAAACAGTATTTACTTTAAATGAAAGCAGATTGGCATATACTTTCCGTCTTACTTACTCTTAACAATTCATAGTATTTGGATTTATTTTGAGGGTAAGCAGAATTTTCCCTTTAAGAACGCTTGGTTTTGAAACTAGGGGGAGTACAATCTTAATAGGGTAGTAAAAATAAGCACTGAATGATGGGTATCAAGTGCCACTAATCGAATGTGGCAATGTTGAATCAGGTTGTTTCTTTTCTTCAAATTGAAACCCTGGATTTTATAATCTGGAATACTCAGTCAGTATGACAGCAGTGAAGCATCCCCTTCCCCGTCCAAATCAAAATTCAATGCAGACACTCGGTGTAGAACCCTGATCCCTTGTTGTGACGTACACAACGCTGGTTGGAAGGGGGGTGTGTTGGAGACAGGCCTGTGTTGCACAGTCGAGCCCAGGTGGGCGCGTATTCTGACACGCAAAGTATTCCTGCGGAACCATTAGCCAAACAGAGCCTTTCAAAGTACTGTACAGAAAAAGTTTCTCTGTGTCATTGCGTGGTGGAGGTTAACTTGAGTGGGTGTATATGACCTAGGCTCGGGGGTGGAGACTTACTCTAGTGTGGGGTAGGCACTTGATAAGGTGGGGTAACCGCGGGATTACCGGGGGTGGGTTCAAAATCTGTGTGGTAGCTCTTTAAAATAAATTACCTTCTCTGGTGTGGGAGGGGCAACTTATATGACCAATCTCTGTGTGAAATTATATTTCCTTTCTCTGTGATGGACACTTATAATATTACAGTTCTTTGCCGAATCACATATATTAAAGTTGTCTCTTTATGGGGGGCAACGCATATTAAAAATTCCTCTGTGTAGGGGGTCAACTTATGAATTAACAATTTCTATTGTGTGTAGTTCACTTGTATGGTAAAAATTTTCTTAGCGGTGGGGGGGGATGTTCTGACCCTATCCTAAAACCATAAGCTGTCTGTCTGTCATTACTATCTGTCTACCTATATTTTATTTGCCCCTATGCGCCTACCGCATCAAATCTTGTAAAGTTTGAAATGGGAGCCAAATGTTTATAATTCCATTCCTGCTACGACACCATGACAACGCCACCCCCCTTCTACTTATAGTTAATAAGCAACATTTCAAAAGTTTACACGGGGGAAGGTCGGTGCCAAAAACCCCTATAAAATGCCCCTGTATGGGGTTTGCAAATAGTTTTGGGTTTTGGTCGACAATTCCTATGTGCAAGGCAGTGGTGAATCTATGATCTTTAACAAGCTAATATGTATGTTGGAACTTACTCATAAACGGGGTAAAATAAAGAAGATGTCATGCCAACGCAAAGACCAACCTAATATAAGGGAAACACAAAAAGAGGAGTAAACATTTATCTCTGTGCATATTAGTACATCTAGACATATTTGGGGGGGGTTACTTTATAGTGGAAGATAACGAAAGCTTAATTTTACATTATATTATACCCAATCTGTTTTATTTTGCTGGAGGCCCTGTTTAATGTCCATTGTAAGGAGTTTATTGCTCTGCCTTAAAAGTGCATCCATTGTCTGCAAAGGCCTTATGGGGTGGTGTGACTCTAGTGACAGTGGAAGGAGGATAGATAAGGGAAGGAAGACCATGTGCAATACAAGAGTTAATATATTTGCTGAAGAATGTAGAGATTTCCCCGTTATTAGCAGGGACAATTTCTTGTATTTTTTACGAGCAATATAAACACATAGATGCGTGTCAATATTCAAATAGATAACTAGATGATGTTGTCCAGATTTGAATAAAAGACCTGCTGTCCAATGTAGTTCAAATCTAATCCACAATGTTCGTAAAGCATGTCAGCAAAAGAGCTATTTTATGACATAAAATTCAAATAAGAACCTCTCCAGCAATGTGGGGGGAGGAAGTGCGGGTTTCAAAAAAGTCTCTATGGTTAAAGGGGGTTCCACTGTTTACACATTGCGAACACCCAAAAATGAAAAAATAATTGTTATTACCCTAAACACTATGCGGGGTGCAAAGGACAAACCCCAAATCCTTCCACCACCAAGCCGAGCGAAAGATGGATGAGATGAACTTATGAGTCATCTTAGATAATATATAATCAATGAAATGAAAGCGTGCTAAGCAAGGGTCGTGGTTCGATTCATAGACCGGACGTCCCAAGTGGATAGGGACCTCCACAGAGCTATGGATAAAATGGACCGTCGGAGGGAAGTACCAAATTTCAGCATCAGTTGAAAAAGGCTACGCAAGGACCTTTAAGAGGATACAAGAGACTCAAAAAACCGTGATACATAAGGGAGAATGCGTCCGCAATGACGCGATGAGGGAGAAGGAAAGGTGAAATGACCCCACCAGACTATCAAAATATTTGGGAAGGAAGGTGTTTAGGGAGTGAGCAGTAAAAATTTTGACCAGATGGCCAAACGTAGTGGTCCAAAAAAAATCAGAGCGCGAAGGATCGCGAAGGGGTACAAGGCGGGGGGGGGAAAAACCCCCTAAAAGATAATCTCATTAAACCACAGACCGGGGATGCGAGAAATCAAAGTCGGTGGGGAGGATAGACGTACAGCCTGTGGTTGGGTGGACAGTCTCCTAAATATGAGAGACCATGAACGAACTCCCAAGCGTCGTCAAGGGGCATAAGATTTTATGTTAAATAGGGAGTGAGGGAAATCTTAGTAGAAAAGCGCGTTCAGAACTTAGGAGTGAAAAAAAGAACAAAACCAGCGGAAACAACAAATAGGGTGTATACAACAAACCGTTGGGACTCAAATTACAAGAGGCAAGGGGCCGAAAAAAAATGAGCCCAACACTTTAGTAGTGGCAGTTGGCGGGTGCAAAAAAATGAAAGATAGCGCAAAAAAGATGGGGAAGGTAGCAGAAAAGGGAATCGCACCCAGGATGGGCTGCCGACAAACGGGCAAAAAAGAAAAAAGGAAAAAAAATCGTAAGATCTATCAAGCGGGGATTCATGGTGGGGTCACGGTTTTTGAAAACGGAAACTGTTACATGACATACATAGAAGAAGCGAAATAATTTATGGTGGAAACAACCGGGGGGACAAATTGGATACTGGGCACTTATGAGTTACAGGTCCAACATCTAATTAAGCCCTCTTAAGGGGGCTGCAGGGGACCAGTGGAAGGAACCTGTGTGGAATATCATGGGTGACCGGGTGGATGATTAGAAAGAGGGGAGCCAAAATTTATCGAATCATGAAAGAAGAGCCGTGACGAAAGATAGCGGGAGGGGATGGAAGATTGTACGGAGAGGATAAAGCACCGATGAAAAGGACAAACATCAGTGGTGTAAGGTGAGAAAATGGTGACCGAAAACCAAAGGTTACATTGAAAATTTTGAAAAAAATGTGGACATCTAATATTTATGCGCTGGTAGAAATAAAAGACAATTGCGTGTTCAAATTTGAGGTCAGTGAACATGTAGCCGTTGGCTAAGCCAATACAAATAGTGAGGGAACCAATGACACATTGGGAATGTCTAAATGTGGTGGGTCCATGTTGGTTGTGGCAAAAGACCGGTTTATACATAGACGAACCACACAATACTTATCCACAAAAAAGAAAGAAAAACATCCAAGGTAGAAAAGATTACCTTCATGGCAGTGAGACAAGATGTCTAAAAGCATGCCTAATTCCTCCTATGATTGGGACAGAGGTACGATGTAATGTGACGGAACGTTGCGGATATAATCGCGAAAGGTGGGGGTAGAAATCGGTAAAGGATCGTTGGCTGGTCAGACTCCGTCAATATCCCATGACTATTACAGGGTAGCAACCAAATGCTAAAAGTATCGCGGCTTGGATTTATGTAGAATCGTACAACAAGAAAGGTATCGCAAATTAATATGGAATTTCTAAGACGGAATGTGAATAATATATTAGGCAGAGGCGGGAGGAAACAAAACCAATGCCGGTCGGACAATACAGGAAACAAGGGAAGGGGGAAGACACTTGAGTCGTGCCGGGGCCAACTACTAAATTAGGGCAATAAAAAATGATGAAACACGGCTAGGAAAGGGGTGTACAGGTGATAGGCTGCGGATTCTTGATGTATTTTGAATAATAAATACTAAAAGGGCGAAAACAAAAACGTATCATCAATGACCATAGGAGCGGGGGCAACCTCCTATAGATGGAAGGCAGGAAATTCCGTCGCGATAAAAAAAAAGGAGCTGAACAATGGTGTATAGGTAATAAAAAGAAAGATCCGATCTAGTCCGGTTTAGAGACAGCAGCGGTCTGGGGCCACCAGGATGTGTGTATCTAGGCTGGTGATGGTAAATTCAGACAAAAGTTGGCGACACAGATAAAACACCTAGAGCTCTAGCACAGGGGGGGAAAAAAACTCCTTTTCTGAGGATACACTGTTCACATACAAAGAAACAAAAATGGTGTGGGGTTTACGAAAAATCCAGCAACTAAGGCATGAGTGTGGGGTGTGGCTGCTAGAGGGAGTCAATAGACTTGAAGAGGCCTTTTAAAAACAAACTGCAGCTCGAGGTACTGAGCCATGCATGCAATGCAGGAACGGAAAAACGCAGTCGCGGTCAACAAGGAGACAGTGGTCCGATCTACGCAGGGGCTCTAAAAAGGCGGTGAGCAACCTCCCCACGTACTGTAACGAGAAATAGAATAGGAACGCAAGAGCGGAAGACCGCGTGAATCCGTCGACCTGTTCCCTGAAATGACACTGAAATGGGGGAATGAGACGAACACATAGCGAAAGGAGGAGAAAGACGGTCCCCGGATTCTTCCGACCGAGGGAAAGTCAGCAGCGTTTGGGCGAACTCCCACCCAGAAAAACAGCGTACAGAGAACTGACTATTGCGGAACATATCTGGAAGAAAATCAATCCCCACCAAACCGTCAACAAAGGTCAATGGGATGAGGGAGATCAAGGACTGATAAGAGAATACAACACAAATAGAATATAATCATCTGGATGTAAAATAGCCGCAAAAACCAAAATGGACATGATCCCCGCATACGACCATACCGGGGGACCAACCAAGAGTACACTCCCTAACTAGCGACACAGAACGTTAACCCTTGGGGTTACGGTACGATATATGGTGGACATCACAAGCAGCATTTTTGAAAAAATAATAATTCTGTAACTCGACAAAAGCAATATGATAAGAGGTGAAAACATCAACCGAAGCGAAGTAAAGAAAATAACAAGAACACCCGTAAGGGCCGCTGACAGGGGGGGGGGGAAAATGAAGACACAAACCAATCTATAAACAAAAAAGCATATGGTGAGCAAAGAGTTATGGAAACAGTCATAATAGAGAGACCGGAAAGGTTAGAAGAAAAGGGGTAGTCTCTGCAGGCGGCTAGCGGAATTTGGGGGATTAAGCAGAATAGTTAGCATTCAGTGAGGACTTTGTAGCCGTACGAAATGTCCGCTTGTTCAAGTAGTAGTTGCGGCAGGTGAGGTCCGTAGGTGGTGGATCGAAGCTAACCCGCAGGAAGATAATACAATTAGAAATGGAAAAAAGGAAGGTAAGATCCGAAGAATTCAACAGAGACCAACTAATATAAAAGAAAGGAAAACGAACATAGTAAAACAAAATCTTTGTATGCGACGAGAATGAGATCTGGATGCAGAACCAAAAGAACGCAAAAAAGGGGGGGAGGGGAGAAAAAGAAGGGGAGCGGCCCGAAACACTAACCGAACGGGGTTGCCATAATAAGACCACGTGTTCCCTAATACAAGAATGACGGCCGTGGAAAAAGGAAAATCCAAAAGAACGCAACCGTGGAAACGAAGGCCTGCAGAGAGACTTATTGGTTACGTTGAAAGAACAAAATTAGCAGCGACAAACTGGACAGGCGCTCATGGCCAACTAACAAATGAAGGGAACAGACTTTCCAACCAGAAATAAATTTATGCCACAACGGGCAAGAGAAGAATTTAAAACGTACGACAATCCCAAACATCCAATATGCGAGAGTAAGGGGAATAGTGACAAAAATATCATTGCAGATTCTCCTCGATCACGCTAAGGTGATATGGCCAAAATACAAGTGAAAAACCCACCTAATGCCTATAATGCACAACAACATCCAACTAGAGAACAAAACAAGCCGAGAAAATTTCATACCAATGGGGTCTTTAACCAACGTAAAAGAAGTTCCTGATGCCGTGGTCGAAAGGGCCGTCGGGAGCGCCTAATTCCGGACCGAGTCCCCGGGTCCTAAATCAACAACCGAGCGCTTGTAAAGACAGGCTAAAACCACTTCTTATGCGCAAAACTGGGTGGGGTGACCTTGACAGAAAAACAACAACACAGACATTCAAGAGCCACAAGGAACAACAGTAGAGCGAGACTCACAACTGGTTCTGTCTTCTTTTGGTAAACCCGATGAAGTAAAATAAAGCCTAGAGACGGGTGCGAGTGGGCACACTAAACCACGTGATCGAAAGTCTGGGGATCCTTGTTTGTTTGGGGTGCAAAAAAAGAAGTTGAGAGAATTAGCCAAAAGTGACTGGACAAGTTAACAATACCCCCAACCCCCTAATGCTGTATAAGCCATAGGGACCCATAAAAATGTGTGGACACAATGGTAAAAGCGGTTCGAGAAAAGACCTACCTAGAGCTCTAGCAATCTAAACAGTTGAATTAAGTTTTATTATTACAAACAAAAAAGAAAGAAAAGAGGGCAGCACTTGTCAGCTGAATCGGCTTTTTGGTTCAATGATGTTAATGGGGGGTTAGGTTTTTCATTATAGTCATATGGGATAAGAGGCCAGGTATTACCGATGTTGATAACAAGATGGTAGCCGAAGAAAAAGGGGGAGTGCGCTAGCGGTAAACATAACATTGGAGAACCTTACGGAAAGTGATGTGCTTGAAGTGCACAGCATAGGAGTGTCCGAAGAAAACCGAGGATGGGGGCTGTGACCACTCATTATTGTGAACAAGGATTACGTCTATCACGCGAAACCGGAGGGGAGACCAAATCTGCGACCATCAGAAGCCCTAAATGAGTGTAGTATACAATAAAAGCGACGATGCTGCCATACGATGATAACTAATGACAACAAAAATATCTATTATTCCTAAGACCAAAAGGGGGGTTAAGAACTGCTTTATTAGTACTACTGGACTCTTTTTGTTCAGATATTTGAGGGGGTAGGAAAAGGGTAGTTGACATGTAGGACTTTGGGTTACTCTTAACCTGGGTGGTCCCAGAAAGCACGGTAATTTACAAAAACGTAATTTGTCAACATGGTCATAAAAGGGACGAACAGCTAATGTTATTAATACCTAACGGTGGCGTGATCTCAGATACGTCGTACTGAACAAAAGGATAAGTAAAATGAATTGCAGCCGCGGGGCAGGTTCGCGCAGCAAGGGTTAACTGTTCCGTGGATTGCTATAAAGATGGAGAAACTGGTATAAAAATTGTGTTTGATAAAAATGGGCAGGGAGGACCCGCCAGGAGAACCACACGTGGTGAGGATACTATGCATGGTTACGAATCTCTGCCACTCATGGGCCTTCAGGGCCAGTCTAAAGTTATGTATTGTTTTAAATGTTTGAATTTTCACAAAAGGTTGTCATTCTCCTATCGACAAAATAGTTTTATTCTCACTACTCTCTTGGCCCTGGAGCTTTTCAGGTACTATAGATACCTAACTCTAACCTACTAATTACCCCCTCAACAAGGTTACCAACCCGAATGACTAAGATCTCTTCTTGTTACAAATATGGACCCTTCAGAAATCTGAAGGCAACTGATAAGCCCCCTGGGTTGTTTCGCGATGCTAATCAATTTTCGTCAGAAAAATAATGGCGCTTAAAGCGACTCTCTTTGAATGTGAAGGGACTAACCCCCATAATTAAACGATGGTCACCATAATGTTGGAAAAACATCGCTTTGCAACCAAATAACAATCACCATATAAATTGGTTGGTTCAAGAAGAAACACATTTTCACTAAAAAAAAAACCCTACCGCAGGATGGCAGGGCTGAAAATAGTGAATTCCCCCACATTGTTTTTTTTTCCTCTGGCTGAGAAGGCATGCAAGAGGGGGGTCCGAAAATATGCCCACGGCAACTCTGTCAGGTAATTCCAGAGTGCAAGCTTAACAATAAACTGATAAGAAATACCGGATGGTTCATAATCCTCAGCCTGTGAATTAATTAAACGAACAGCTAGCACTTATAACCATATAATAGACACAGGACACGGCCCGAAGTCACTTCACTATCAAGATCCCACAACTTAGCCTAATAGAATACCACTAGCACCAAAAGATCTACCCTTTGGCAAGCAATTAAGATTTTACAGCAAAAAGATATAAAATGTATGGCAGTGTAAACACAACGTCCTTGATAAAGATACAAACGGTTTTATATTAACCCCCCTCATTACTCCTATTCACGGAATAGACATGTGCTGCTCATATAGACAATAGACAGTTAAAGAGAGCTACGAGATTTTTTAAATTTAATGATAATGGGGGACGTCTCAAACACTAGCTTGCTATGGCTGGAGAAATAAAGCCTTTATGAGAGGGGTAACTGTAAAGAAGGAAGCCTCATATGCAAAAAAAATCAGACAAGCAGCACCAACAATTAGCAATAATTGACAGCATTTGTAGGCAACTAGAAAAACAAAACCACATTCCACAAAGATAAAACGGTATAAACAAAAGAATTACAAGGACCCAAACAAGAAACACACAACCTTAAATATACCTGATTATGAACGACTTAATGAACACGGGGCTCCAACTTCTACATACAAGGCAATAAAGACTGTAAACTACTAGCCACAAAACTAAAAAACAGAAATGCCAATCCAGAATCCCCCACCTTCTATATAATAATAAAAATCTTTAATCCCCAAGAAATTGCAAACGTTTTTCGAGATACTATCAAAAACTGTATAAATATAACAACCTACGAGAATAGATCAATCCCCCCTAAAGCAATAATAACTTCCTTCAGCCTAACCTACCTAACCATCTCCAAACTATCTCAACCAAGACTAAATACCCCTAATAAGATGATTGAGATAAAGCAAGCAATTCAGAAGCTACACCTGCACACAAAACTCCGGATCCATGCTTAATTAATTTGTATTATAAAAAACATTTGCCAAAAAACCTAACACTCCCTACCTTCAAAATGGTACAATGAAGCATACAAGTGGAAGCTTCCAGAAAAAATATTGAAGCCCAAGTTTCCACTTCTTAAACCTGGAAAAACACCTGACTTCCCCGCAAAATTTTCACCAATCCCTACTCAACGGGGATATAAAATCTAGCCACCATATTGGCCAAGACTGCAAACATCTTACCTTACAATCATAAACCCCGATCAAGTTGATTTGTGCCAACCGCCAACACCAATAACACAAGAAGACTGATCAACACAATTTATAGAAAACATCATATACCCTCCGTGTTTTTTATCTATCGATGCCGAAAAGGCGTTCGATAAATTAACTAGCGATATATGAATGCGGTACTAACCAATTCGGACTAGTAGGTCCTATCAACTCAGCCATTATGGCGCGCTAACTCAAACCAATTGCCAGAATAAAATACGGTGGGATTCTTTCTAACAACTATTATCTCTAACGGCAACAGGCAAGGGGGCCCGTCATCACCGATCACCTTTGCATTGATAATGGAATCCTTAGCAGAATTCATTAGAGTTCACAAAGAATCAAAAGGTATCCGATCAGGAAACAAAACAAACAAACTATGGCCTCTATGCAGACGATCTTATTTTAACCCTAGCCGACCCAATGGCATCCCTAAACCATACCTACTAACTCTCCACTGAGAACTATCCTTTATAAAACTAATTACACAACAACAAATCCTATGCATTACTAATGAACATACCAACAACCATGAAGAGAGTCTAAGAGACACTACGAATTCCAATGGTCAGAAAAGACTATACAATCTAGTATACAATTATCCCCCCCAACAACTTCTTCCCTATATAAATATAATGTACTTTCCCCTAATAGCTATAGAACCAAAAAATTACAGTCAAAATGGCCCAAAGACAACATCATCCTGGTTGGTAAAGTCCTGAAAATGATGCTTCTCTCCCCTAAATGCCTGTACATCTTTCGTACAATACTATACAACACCCACCGAAGATGTTCTTCCAGACAATTCAAAGGATCTGGCAAGGATTCCATATGGGGAACAAAAAAAACAGATTCCAAGACAAATCCTCTATAAGAGAAAAACTGCAAGGAGGCCTGGGCCTGCTAATTTATTTGATTACTTCAAACCTCAATCCTACCAACTCCAACACTGGTGGACATCAACAGAAGAAAAAACCTGATAGATATTTAACAACACATCATTGGTATAAATCTCTTCGCTGTGTCTAGGAATGTCATTCTTTAACAAATGGAGAACTCTCAAAACCCTTTTAACCCACATACATCAGCATAATCACCTCACTGAAATATGGTCAGAAACCTGTACAACAATAATGACTTTAAAAACATATGGGGTAAAATACTATTGGAACATTAATCCCTAACCTTCACTAGAATCAAGAGCGCACAAGCCTCTTTCAATTATACATGCTTTTTAAGGCATAAACCCTTAAATCAGGAATTTGAGATCCCCTCAGCCGATTTTTTACAAGTATCTACAACTAGATATTTTTTTAGCCAAATTCGACTATAAATACCAATACAAGATCCTCCAGAATTTTCAACTGGCTTCAATCAATGTCCTTTAAAAAAGGCATCCCTCATCACTTATCAAAGCTCCGCCCGTTCAAATATAAAAGAGATAGCCATTACAAAAATGGGGAATAGAACTCAACTCCGAAATATCAAAAGACCAATGGTCCGCAGCCTTCTCATGTATCTACAAACATCAAAAAGTGTTAGACCTGGGAGTCCAACTTAAGTACAATGTTGAGTGGTATAGAACCCCTCACTCCTTACATAGGCTTCTCCCCCAGTGCTCTTCACTATGCTGGAGAAACTGCGGTCAGGAGGGGACACTGAAACACTGAAAACCCTAATGGACTAAGCCCTTTCAAGATATTTTGGCATGGACCATCCCGTATGATACCTAGCCAAACTCTTCTCAATATAGACCTATCTGAATACCCTATACCTATGACATCAATAATGTTTCACACATTCACAGCAACAACAAAATAATCAACTACGCAACACTAGCGCACATAAAATCTCCCCACAGTATCCTAAAAGAAATCTATGCTTCCATGCATACAAGAAATTTTCTCATCCCAATAACTCGGTCAAAAAATGCACTATTGCATTGATGCTATGGAAGACTATCTTCCAAAACTAAACTTAATGTAACTAGAACCAGTGCCATGGTACCCAAAATCCTAAATATTTTAAGAGTTATAGTAGGCAAACTTACAGTATAACAAATTTATAATCAGCATTCTTTAACTCAGTCAGGAGGGTGGGGGGAAGGGACATAAATTGTATTGTGTACTATAAAAATGAAAATCTGAACAGATTGATGTTCTCTGTAATATGCGATTTCTACAGCTGTATAATGTATTACTGTTCAATAAGAGAGAATGTTTTAAAAAAAAAAAAATTTTAAAAACTGGCAGCTCACTCTTTGCCTATAAGAGAGACCTATAAGAAGAAAATCTCAAGAACCTACTCATGAAGACAGACCTCAGTGATCAACCCCACAAGTATGCTGCTATGGCTTTCAGAGGCAAAAAAGGGTGCTTTAGATGCCAGGGATGCCTAGCCTGCAGATATGTTTATCATAGGCTCAGATTACCCTCATCCCCACAGTGGCCACAGAATTAATATTCAGATCCAGATTTGGCTATCGAGCCAATTTGTGATATATTTTATTACTTTGCCCGGGTGGCAATTACATACAGTATGTGGCAAAGAAGCTACTCTGAGAAAAAGTGTGGTCAATCATAGACAGGCAATTGGACCATCTATAAGTGCCCGTTGCCAGAAGGACAGTGCACAATACAAACACCCTGGAAACACATGGAGGAAATCTAGTGCCAAACATGTTAACTCATGATGTCACCCTTTGTACTCTCTAAATGGATGGCCATGACAGTGAACAAAACACAATGAAGACAGCACACACCTACACCTGCATGGTGCAAAAGGCCTCTTAGCCTATTTTATTAGGGAACACGCATAACTTTTCGGGGGTATTTCTACACCCTTCATCAGATAGTACAATACCAACTGTGCAGACATATATAGGTGCATAAACTCCTCCTATCCACAAATCCTACCCACCCCCTTAGGGGTTGGCGCTTATGTCCAAAGTGATTCAAAATCCATGTGGGTAGTCCATTATATACAATCATAATAGCTTTAAGGTCAATCTTGTGTCAACATTAATGTCCTTAAGTATCCACCTCAACATGCAGTGTAGGTGTGTTGGGGTCATCATTTGTGGAGTTTTGTTGCAGACTGAGGACGTGGCCAGACGTCCGGGGACCAGCACCACCCTAAGTGAATTGCACCAGAGAGTGCTGGGTGTTCAGGGATTTCTTTGAATTTCATTGACAGTGAACCCACAGAGATGGGGGGTGGATAATATCCCTTAATACACTGTTGCCAATGGGACTTTCTATTTCCTAAACTGTGCAGTTTATCCTGTTCTGTGTAGAGTTTGGCGCCATATCAAAGATCCTGGCCCAGTCCCCCCCCTATCAACCCTGGAAGTTCCTATCTATTTTAATAGTTATATAGATTCTTGTGATTTTTTTTTTCCCCTAATGTACTGTGGTCACTTTATTATAGAAAAATATTTTTATACCCCTGGACCCACTTAACACACTTCTTCCCTAATCACTTGTTGTGGTCTAGTTACAATCTGTCTTATTTCGGATTCACCTAGGGTTTCTGGGTATTAGGAGAAAACGGATCAGGGGTGTCGGGGCAGGCTTGTCCCTTTTTAAACTTCTTTCTAATTGGCTCTGTAATCCTGCAACGGGCACACACAAGATGGCAGAAATGTGTTGATGCTTTTCACTATATATTAAGGTCCACAGTGCATTCCTGTTTTATTATTATTATGCTTGTGAAGGTTCTCATTCATCCAGGTCATGGTATATCTGTTGTATTCAATTAGATCAACTGGACCTTGAAATGTAGTCTTCAAGAACTACATTTCAAGTCCAGTATCTAATTGAATACAACGATATTATTATTATGGATTTATATAGCGCCAACATCTTCCGTGCACTTTACAATGACATAGTCTACATTACATACAGGTAATACAGGTTATACAAGTCATACATATTACATTCACAGTTAATACATAATATAAGTAAGAGTGATGATTTCTTACAGCAATAACCGTGATACATAGGAGAGAGGACCCCTGCCCAAAAGCTTACTGTTTACAGGAATGGGGGTGAGACATAGGTTGTGGAATCGGTAAGGCTGTAAATAATTGGCATGGAACTTGAAAGGCGTTTTGATCATTTGGGTAGTCAGATGGGTAATGTCTAGACCAGGTTAATGCTTGCCTGAAGAGTGTGGTTTTAAAGTTACGTTTGAAGGTATTAAGGACGGTGAGTGACGGACAGACGGAGTAAGGAGTTCCAGAGCAGAGTGGCAGCCACTAGCAAGTCCTGAATACGGGCATGGGAAGAGGTGACAAGGGGATAGAGGAGGAGATCATTTGTGGAGCGGAGGTTGCTCTGGGGACGGTTACGGTGGATCAGCTCTGAGATTATGGAGGGGCTGTATTGGATAGTGCTTTATAGGATAGGGTAAGTAGCTTGAACTGGATCCTTTGCGTGATGGGCAACCATGAGGGACTGACAGAGAGAAGGATTAGAGAAGCGAGAAGAGAAATGAATGAGCTGGGCACACAGTTGAGGATGGATTGAAGCTGTGCCAGGCGGGTGATACTGGAACCAAATGAATAATGAGTCGTCCAAGGCCATAGGTGTAGATGGAGAAAGAAGGGGGCCAGTACTGAGCCCTTGCAGGACCCCCACGGGAGGAGGTTGAAGGGGTGAGCTAATTCCGGAGTGGAAAACCTAATGGTCCTCCAGAGAGATAGGATGATAGCCAAAAAAGTGCAGTGTCCTGGATACCCAGAGGCCAGATCTGCCTGTAGCTCTAAGCAAAATAACAAAACTCACCACAACGAGGGCACTCACAGGACTTTAACACAAATATGTACATACGATGACGAGTGTCTGAACCCCTTCAATAAATGCATTTCGGGCTATTAGTATGACCGTCATCAGATCGAATGTCCCAAATTGATCTCACCTCTTAAAGGCCATAGTGACATGATGCCCCCCCCGAAATCCTTAACAATTACTGTGCAACGTTTAACCAGACACATATTAAATCATACATGGTGCCTAGGAGAAAAAAAACTTTACAACATCGAGGCTGAGGTAGAATGAACTTTTGACATCAAAAACCAACATTACTAAGCACTCTATACCCCAAACATGACCTCACGAAACATCGTTTGTAAATACAGCAAGTCGCTGAATTGGACCCCGTTATGTTACTTTAGAGAATGCTTGGTTAATGCTCTACATGCCTTGTGCCAGCACGGTAGGTCAATTCAGCGACTTGCTGCTGATTTAAAAACGATGATCTGGAACTTTAATCCCTTGGGGCTTAATGAACCTTGGTCCTTTAGTGTTTCTTATAACAAGTTGGAAGACGGATTTATAGTTCGGGTTTTGAATAATACTTCCAGTACACTAACCTCTTTATCTTATACTAACTTATATTAAACAGATGTTTAATTGCAGATTAGTTGGTTACGTGTTCTTTTATGCAATTTACTATGTTACAGATTGTGCTGGGTGCTTTTAGTATCATTTTTTTCACCAGCCCTAGCCTTGTCAGTATTTATACATTTTTCCTGGTCCTTGTAAGTGATCAGTGTCCATGTTTTACTGTTTATGTATGTAAAATTAATTGAGATAGTAGCTCTTGTACTTTCTAAATTAAGCGATCCTCTTGTATTTTAAAGGGCATGTCCATCCCCCAAACTAAAATTTTTTTAAAACTAACTGGCCCCACTGTACAATAAAAAAAAAAATATCCTTACCTTACATCCCTGCTCCTTGTGGTTCTCCTTTAGCCTCTTCAAAGTTCAGGAAACTGAATAGTAGATGCTGGCAGTACTCATTGGGTGCCTGTTTTCTGCAACCTACTCAGCAAGGTCTGAAGCATGCACAGTAGAGCCCTCCACCCCCTCCCGATCCCTCTGTGGCTGGCAGTCTTCCATCTAAAAAAAGCTTTTTATCTCTTACAGGGCATACCCTCCCACCCCCAATCGCTATATTCATAATTGTAAAATCGCTTCCAATCTACTTACTTTACACCTCCTTTTCCATCCAGCGCCGTTTTACATTGATGGCAGCCGCGGTGTGATTGTGCTGCCCTCTCACAATCACAGCCCGGGCTGCGTCCGTCCCCCTGCTTGCAGTTTTTGGCGGGCAGGGTAGCCGACCCGAACAGCATAGGAACGAGGAGGTGTAAGTAGAGATTGGAAGTGATTTTACAAGTATGAAAATAGCGGTTGGGGGTGGGAAGGGATGCCTGCTTGATTAGGTGGGTATGTTACCTTTTACTATAGTCGGTAGAATTTAACCTTTTAAAGCTGTTTTTTATTAATATGTTAATATTATTTGTGAATATTCTTTGCACATAGCACTTTTGTATTACACCACGTATTGCACATTCTGCTTATTCATGCAGTTTTGTACTAACAGTACTACACTGTTAGTGTTAATTCTGTCAGTGAAGGACACTGGGATGGGTGTTTGGTGTGTCTGAATGGTTAATATTACCTGTTTTGCAGTGATGTCACCATTCTGAGGATGGCTGTAGTAGTCAGCCGAAATGCGTAGATCATGTAATAGTCTTTGTGTTTTACTTACAAGACCCACGAGTGCTCCATTGTTTGCATATTGAATATTCTTAAAAGGAAAACTAAACCCAAAATACACAAGGCACTTCCACGACTCTATATCTGTCCACATTGTAAAATCATTTTTTTCTCACCTCTGAATTCAGCATCAGCCTCTTGGTGTAGAAATCATTTATAGAACATTCTGAGTACCTGGCAATCTATGATTTTGCACGGCTGGCTTCTAGTGTTGGCCTCTTCCTGGTGGTCCAGGTACCAAAATTCCTTCTGAACATGTACTAAGCTACCTTGTGTTTGTTTCCTCCACTCCCCTTATGCTAAGCTGCATGTAACAGTTGGACTCAAAGTCCCCACCTGCCGTGTCTCCCAGCCAATCATCAGAGATAGCATGAATATTATTAGAAGATTTTCCTGCTCAAACAGGGTGGGGAAGTAATAACCCTTTTCATATGCTTGTGAGGTTCTCATTCATCCAGGTCATGTAATAATTCTGTTGTATTCAATTGATCAACTGGCTTGAAAATGTAGTTCTTGAGACTTTTCGCAGTCATCCGACTGGCTTTCCTCAATTCAATAATTAACACTAACATTGTAGTACTTTAGTACAAAACTGCATTGAATAAGCAGAATGTGCAATACGTGGGCAATAAAAAGTGCTATGTGCAAAGTCAATATTCAAAATAATATTAACATATTAATAAAAAACAGCTTTAAAAAGGTTAAATTCTACCGACTATAGTAAAAAGGTAACATACCCACCTAATCAAGCAGGGCACCTTCCCACCCCCCACCGCTATTTTCATACTTGTAAATCACTCCAATCTCTACTTACACCTCCTCGTTTCCTATGCTGTTGCCGGTCCGGCTACCCTGCCCGCCAAAACTGCAAGCAGGGGACGGACCGGCAGCTGCGGCTGGTGATTGCTGAGAGCAGCCAATCACTCCCGGCTGCCATCAATGTAAACGGCGCTGGAACAAGAGGTGTAAGTAAAGATTGGAAGCGATTTTCAAATTATGAATATAGCGATTGGGGTGGGAGGGTATGCCCTGTAAGAGATAAAAGCTTTTTTTAGATGGAAGACTGCCAGCCCACAGAGGATCGGAGGGGTTGAGGGCTCACTGTGCATGACTCAGACCTGTGCTGAGGTTAGCAGAAAACAGGCACCCAATGATCACTGCCAGCACTCTACTATTCATTTCCTGAACTTTGAAGAGGCTTTAACAGGGAAACCACAAGGAGCAGGGATGTAATGTAAGGATTTTTTTTTTTTATTGTTCATGGGGCCAGTAGTTTTTTTAAAAAATTTTAGTGGGGGGGTGGAATGCCCTTTAAAACTACAAGAGGATCGCTTAATTAGAAAGTACATAGAGATACCTATCTAATTATTACCATACCATAAACAGTAAAACATGGACACTGATCACTTACAAGACCAGAAAAATGTATAATACTGACAGGAATAGGGCTGGTGAAAAAGATCATAAGCACCAGCACCAATCTGTAACTAGTAAATTGCATAAGTAACAGTAACCAAGCTAATCTGCAATAAACATCTGTTTAAGTATAAGTTAGTATAAGATAAAGAGGTTAGTGTACTGGAAGTATTATTCAAAACCCGAACTCAATAAACCGTCTTCCAACTTGTTATAGAAACACTAAAGGACCCCCTGTTCAATTAAGCCACCAAGGGATTAAAGTTTCCAGATCATCGTTTTTCATATGGATTTAAGGAAGCAACTTTGTTTGTACAGCATTCCTGCCAAGAGTGTCAGGCTCATATACCCAGACTCCTGGCGAATTTAATTTTAAGTCGTCTTAGCCGGTTCGCTACCACTTTAAACTCCATAGTAGCGTTGGATCGGGGTTTTGCAAAATCCACCTGCACATCCGAACGCTCACAATTATATCGGGTTTGCGCAAGTTTAGTGCAGATTTAATGCAAGCAACAGCTGGCGTTAAATCCCGCAGTGGATCCCCTTACCAGATTTACCCACATTCACAAGCATGATATTGATCGCAAACAGGAACATTTACCCACAGCGATTCGGCTCTGGGTAAATGAGCCTGTGTGTCTTTGTATTGTGTTTATATTTCTGTCACTCTACCATTTATATTATTGTGTGTGTATTGCTGCAATGTACATTTAGGTCACAGCACACTGCAACGCATCTGAATTGCACAAACTATCTCAAGCCATTTACATGCGTTTTTTTTGCTTGCAATTTGTCCTTTTTCGATTTTGAAAATGGATGCGAATTGTAAGATCGCAAGTATTTTGTGGCTTTGCGCAATTTCAATACAATTGGAGAATCGCCCTGAAAAATGCACTTGTGTACCTAGAGCTTAGAAGTGTAATGCAGGTGCATTGATTCAGTTTAGCCATACAGCATGTATTCAATGCAATGAACTTAGCTTTTGCTGCAATTTCCTGAGGCCAACAATAAGTGCAAGGGAGGGAGCACGTTCGCAATAATGCACAATTGTGCTCGCTTCCATGCATGGGTGTTGCGCTTGCCACACATTGGACCTGCAGAGCGCAGTACAACCAAAATGGTGATCGCATGCACTCCAATAGCACACTGAAACACATCGCTGTATGGGGCTGGTCCCATAGTCTATTACATGCCTGCACTCCCCACTAGCACAATCTGATTGGTTGTCTGATAGGCCGTATATGTTTTGGGTCTTAAAGGCAAAGGTGGGAACCCTATTAAAAGAGGGTTTTTGTCTTTGCAAAGGCAGCCCACTGCGCATTAATTTTATAGAATATGTTTGCATCCCTCTAACATACCCGTTTAATTGGCATTCCCTACATAATTCCTATTAATATTACATTTATAGAAACATCATGGTGCAGAGCTGCAAGTGGCATACCCTCCACATTCCCCTGTTAATCACGTACACTTACAGAACATGGTGCAGTGATGCAGATGGAGGATAATATAAGGACCCCCTCTCTGTGCAAATGCATTTATCTGTGTAATGCATTTCTTAGCTTATAGTTCTGTACTAACATTTGTTGTTTTTATACATCAGCTGAATTGAAACACACCCTTTTCTATCCTCCAACTTTCCCTTTAATAAGGTACACTGATGAGAAATGCATTGCCAGAGCTATGTTAAATCAGGTTCACTTCACTATCCTCCCCCTAACAGTTCTGCACCATGTGGTTTCTATAAAAAACACACTCCTACTACTACCGTACCAACATTACCTTTCAAGAATGAACACTGATGACAATGCATTGCATAGAACTGTGCTAAGATCAGGTTCACTTCACCATCCTCCCCCTTCAAAAAAAACCAAAACCAGGACCACATTTAGAACGAGCGTCACAATCACCGACGTCCATACGACTGGCCCTTAATCCCACTGCCACCACTAAACCCTGAAAATAAGTTTGTTGATGCACCGGTCAGCGCGACACTTTCAAACAGCCAATCATACATTAGCCAGTCTTAATGTATATAATAGATGGTTGTCCTAACACAAACTAAGCCCAATATCCAATAGGGGACAAATTGTTTACTTTCAGAAGAGACTCGGTGGATACACTTTCTGGATAAAGTATCCCGAGGGGGTTAAATGAGCAACTTTCTTGATGATTTAATAATCCGGTGCTCCTCCTACACCATAAAATACTCTGGTTAGTGAATCTGAATGGAAAAGATTTGGGGGTTCGTGTAGAAACAGTCTTAGCTGTAGCAACAAGTGCCAGACAGCCCGAGTAGAGCTAGCAGATATTGTCTTGTATAAAGAGAGGAAAGATTCAAGAAGAAAAATATTCTCCCTCTTTACAAGGCACTGGTAAGGCTAATTTGAATAATGCGGTGCAGTTTTGGAATCCCATTACAAAAGGACTCTTGGAAATAGAAGAAGTTCAGATAAGGCGCAACTAAAATAATACAGGGAATGGAGGGGCTTGATTGACTATGCAGGCAGATTAGACAAGTTTGGAAAAGCGATGTTTGCGTGGGGATATGATACCGTATACAATATATTAATGGACCATAACAATAAACTCTCTGGTGCATTGTTCACGAATAGGTCAATATCAGAGGACTTGTGGATATCCTTTAAGTTGAAAGAAAGAGTTTAATCTTTCAGGTTAGGAAAGGTTCTTTAACAGTGAGAATGGTGGAACTGTCTTCAGCAAATGTGGTAATGGCAAGTTCATTAAATAGTTTTAAAAAATGGCCTGGATAGTTTCAAAACTAAAAAATATTTAATACATTTACTGTAGATCTGGTTGTCCGGGATACTTTCCGATTGCCGTTTGGAGTCAGAAATGTATCCGTTCCCCCCCCTTTTTTTAGCTGTTTTTTTTTTTGCCTTCCTCTTAATCAACTATTAGGAAGGGTTAAAAAAAAGGTGAATAGGTGGACTTGTGGACGTATGTCTTTATTCAACCTCAATATATGTTGTTCAAAGTCTGCACATTAAAATTGTAATGTCGGATTACAGTTGTTTAGTCTCTCATAAATTGGGTGAGGGATCAATTGTTGCACACCCCCATATGGAGGAGTCCTATAAAGCGCTACCATGCCAGGCCAAAGCGATCCTTAAAACAAATGTTTAGCAATATGTGTTAGCATATGTGGGGGCCATCTTTGATTCCCATAGCCATCCTCTTTAACTGAAAAATATGGTTGTCAAACAAAAAAGTTTACAATGTAAATGAATTCAACAGTCATCAGAATTAACCGTCTCATCTTTATATTGCGAGTTCGTGTCAGTGTTGTCTCCATAGCATTCACCCCTGATCATATATGAATCATCACTGCATGGTTCAATCCCTTTGTCAAGCTTCACACCATCAAGAACAGATATTAATGATAATCACTTCATTGTTTTCACTTAAATAACTTTAAACAGAAATAGTTACAAAAAGTTACACCTTAGGCAATTAAGCCACAGTTCCACTCCGCAATGTATTGGGGAAATAACAAGACACTAATTAAAGGAAAACATACGAATCATAGTCTCCTGTTTAACCCTTTAGGGCCAGTGATCCCAGTTTCTCTATCCACCATACTTCCCTTTGTTTTGACGTCGTTGCCCGTCACCCCCCTCTTTTGGGGTCCGTTTTTAATCTGCTCTAGTATAGTGAATCTGAACTGGTCTGCCCCATGACCCTTTTCTACAAAATGTTTAGGGACAGGAAGTGTCGTGGTGCTTTAACAGAATGGATGATTTATGTTGGGTTAATCGCAGCTTCAGTTTCTGAGTTGTTTCCCCAACATAAATCAATCCACAGGGCAAATGAAGCACAAACCAAAAGCTGAGTCACAGGTATGGTACCTACAAATTTAAACGTCTGTCCTGTTTGCAGATGGATGAAATACAGTACATTGCCTTAATGCACCTGGGGCAAAATATCCAATTTAGGTAAGGATTGTTCCTTCTTCCTACTTAACCAGGTAGGTTTATTGGTATTAGAAGCAATACCTTTTCCTTTGCCCTTATTAAGGTCCGCACCAATCGTTTTACCAACCCCGTCTATAGGAAATTAAAGTGGGGGACTGGAATTCTTTAATCTCATGGCATATCTGTCTTAATATTGTCCAATGCCGTTTCACAATCGGGTGGTTCAAATTGTGAAATGGCATTGGCTAATATAAGATATAATATAAAGTTATTTAAGTGAAACAATGAAGTGATTGTCATTAAACCTGTACTCTGATGGTAAGCTTGACAAAGGGATTGACTCCCGTTGAACACCCTGAAGTAATGATTTTATATATGTGATAATAAATTGGACGTTTTCATTTTTAGTGCGTGCTGTAGTCTTGTGAATATAAAGATATAATATGTACATATATATATAATATATATATATATATTTATGTACAACCTTTTCAGTTACAAGAGCAGTTACAAGTGCAAGTCTGTGATTTTAACATCGTAAAAAAAAGTCCTTTTATTGCTTTAGTGCATCACTTGCACCAGGAAGACTTACAGATTTTCTGTAACTGCCCACATCTTCTGAAATCCCCTCTTAGAGATTCATGCCATTTTGATGTCACTATTGTTGTCAGGAATGCATGTTGTGATTCAAACAACCGTTGGAGTTTAGACCTACAAGCCATCAATGCCATAGGCATAGGTACCCCATATTTTTATCTTTATCCTATGATAAAATATATGCATTATAATCTTTTAACGCCCAACAAAATCTGTCCCACTAATTTACTTGACCATATCTTATCTGCAAAGGAAAATAAGTCCAAATCAATAATCACTGCAGGTATTTATGGAAAAAGTGTATTGTTTTTCCTTGTCATTATAAGGTTATTCCTGATATCATTTTCTACAGAAATATATTAATGCACATAAGTATATTAAGGTAAGAAAATTAGAAAAGAATGAATAAAAGATTTTTTTCAATCAGTATGTATTTTAAATCTAATTTGTATTTTATATTTTTTTTTAAAAGTATGCACTTTTTAACACTAAGACCAAACTGTTTACACTCCTAATCAAACCAACTGTCCATCATCCCAAAATTAAAATTTAACGCCCCACTGGCCCCACTATATAGAGTTAAAAATCCTAACCTTACTCCTCTGCTCCAAATATTTTTTCCTGCATACCTGTCCAATTTCAAAATAGTAAACAGTAGGAGCTGCCTGTGTGCCATGTGGTCCCTGCTTCTTCCTTACCCTTTTGAGGTGTCCTGGCCTGCGCAGGGGAGGCATATATTTTCACATACTAAATAAATACCAGTTTCTGTCCTGATTTCACCTATATTAGCACTTTGCTCATACATAAAAGAAGAAACAATCTAAGAAGAATATATTGATTGATTCAAGGCTTTCATCTATTTTAATTTTTGTAGATAAGACGGCTGCACCTATGTGATGGCTGTTACCCTATTTGGTTTAATATCTTGCAATTTATATTTAATCCACCTATGCATATAGTCTTGTTATTTAACATGTATCTCAGGAATATTTTCATTAAAAAATAATTCTGATAAAAAGTTCTATTAAAATGGAATTTATCATTTTCTATTTCAGAGATACTGCTTAGTTATATCAGAAAAAAATATAACAAATAATGTTAATTTTTTCAGATTCTAACGGCGAGAAGGTTGCAAAAAAATTTTAGTGTCAGACTCTTTGGCATTATTAAGGAAGCTCCATAGAACTCAGGCACAAGCTATGCGTGTAGATGGTAGTATATGCATATATTAGAAAAAAGTTAATTGCACATAATGAAAAAAATTTTACCAGCAAATTTTTCAAATGGAGAAAAATAAATTGTTTTTGTACAGAATTTAGATATCCCTCTCATTTGTCTTCTAACTGTCTGAGTGGGTTTTTTTCTCATAACTATTGATTTCATTATAATGCTTAAAAAAAGTATTGGTACAGTAATACGGATGAGGGTGGTAAGGAACAGAAATGATTCATTTATTAAGACACATTTAGGTGTTAGTCAAAAGGTAATTGAAGTCCAAAAATTACTTTAGGGTAAAACTGACAGAAATTGCTTTCTTGAGTATTTTTGGCAATTTACTTTATTTTTTTATATCGTTTAGAAGGTATTACATTTTATGTGTGTTATTGTAGCAGCGCACCAGATCACTTGCACTTCCTGCTCTGAAACCATGTGACAGTCCCTGTGTTGGAGGCATTAGAAAAGACTAACATTTATACACCTTACCACTAATGTAGGCTGTGCTCTTCTGCTCCCCCCTCCTCCCCTTCAGTCACTGTACTCAATCTCTTCCTGGTTTCTTCCTGCTTTCTTCAGCATTGGGCATGTGCCAACTGCAGATTAGAACGAGGAACTAGTATTTTGACAGATTCAGAACCTCCCACCCCTTACTATTCTGAATCAGTGATTTCTTCATATCTTGGGCTGTGCAGCACATAGAGATTCGGTTGATGGCTCATTTTAAATAGGAACTAGGCATTCATTTGAATCAACTTGTTTGGAGACCACAGTTACCCTTTAACTAATCAGCTAACCAGTACACCCATAGGCTGATTAGTCCGGAGAAAGGCAATAGACAATTTAGTGATTTGGGGCCCCATTTACTTTGTAGTATTTTGGTATGAGTAGCTTTAAGAAAGGTTGATTGGGCATTAGAGTACACAAGTAAAAATAAATTAAAATATTACTGCTTCTCTAGCCTGGGGCCCAGTAGGAACCTTGGTTGCCTGTGATAAATTAAGCTCTTGCCTTGTTAGTCAAAATATATAACAATTATACAGATATATTGGTATATCTACTCCATAACATACAAAGAAATCATACCACCACAGGCACAAATCAGAAATATAGTAAAAACCCAAACCTATTGTTGTATAAACTAAATGTTATACCTACTCTCTCTACATAAGGCTCTACAGCTTAAGGAACCAGAGGTCCAGCATTAATCCCCAATAAGTGTCAAATTAAATATGCATGTCCATCATGTCAAGTACTTCGTGTCAATAAGGACAAGAAGCACAGTCACTGTAAAATTGCTGATTGTGTTATCACCCATCACAGATTTTCTCAGTTGCTGCTTATGCCTACTGAGCTTTATGTTTATTTATAAAAACAACTACATAATAGTTATTTTTTATCCTGTTTATTGAATTTTGTGATTGCTATTTATTATTAGTTTTACAAAATATTGATTTTTTTTAGATGAGAGATTTGTGAAGCTTGCTTGTCACCAGTTCTTTCTTCAGGTAAACTTTTCTTACATTTCATATTGCAGATTTACTATTGTTAAATATTTTGTTCCACTACCTGTGAAATGTTGGGTTTTGGGGAAAAGACTTCATCCTTGTTTATACGAATGGAATTATAAACTATGTTTCTTTAAGTAATAAAGAAACAATTAACTATATAAAATATTTGCAAAGTTATGCACAGTAAGTTTATTCTATACAGAGTATGAAATAGGGACATAACAGCAATTTTCACAATGCATACGTTTGGACACCCCCCCAAAATGTTGCTGTTTTCAGAGCACTATCACTCCAAATGCAGCTCATGCTAATCATGATTGCTATTTTAGATTTTAAATCTGAGGATAAAGTGAGCTATTTAGTGTTAATCATGTTAATCTGTTAATAAGTGGTTGTTTATTTTCAGGAACAGTTAAGAGATTTAATACATACAAATATGTACTATTTATTTATTTATAGCTTGTCAAAGCTGCTCATTCCAAACAATCATATACAACATTAAGAGAAAGCAGTTTGTTTGTACCGTTTAAAATATACGTTTTTTCAGCTAGGTTATCTATATCCGCATGTTAAAGGATAGAAAATAAACAGCAACAAGCCTTATTATTACAAACCTGTTTTTACATTTATCTTTGAATTGCACCAGAAATTTACCAACTTGAACAATGACATCACCAATTGGAAATACATTTTTGGGCACGGAGTGAACCTTTAAATGTTTCTTTAACAGCAGGTGAAAAAGAATAAGAGAAACACACATTTTTGATATTTTAATGAATACAAATTTTTAATAACAACTAATGAATAAAAAATAATTTAATTGTGTAAGATGAACTTAATAAATTTGGGAGGACATGGGCAGCCATTGACATTTGGACCAAGTTAAAGGTATGTCCACAACACAACCCAAAAAAAAAAAACCCACCCAGGAAAGAAGGCTTGGTAAGTCCTGTTAGAAGTATCTTTTTAAAAACCTTTTTTATAAACCTTGTGAGGGCCATCCAAATATAAAATGCTTTTTGGGGTGGACATACCCTTTAGAACTAAATTTAAAAATAAAGTGTGTTGTTAGTGCTGGGCAACAAACACAAATGATTGGGGAACTTAATGACAAATTAGTTCAAATTTTGTTTATTTAAAATGAGAGGCTAGACAATGATGGATCTGATTAATTAAGGTGTAAATTTTGCCCATGCTATTAATCTACAACAACCAATCATGTATCTAACTGCAGCAACTCAGCAAGAAGCTTACATCTGATTGGTTGCTGCAAAGTATTGGCTCAGGTAAACTTTGCACCTCTTATTGCATTGACCCTAGTTTTTTTAGACTGCATTATATTTTTTTCAAGCCAGTCACCTTGAATTAGCGATGTAACGGCTTATATGGCCAGTCATAGTGTTGGGATTAAAACTTTTTCTAGTGCATTCAGGGTACCAATGAATTAAGGAAGAACTCCAACCTCTATAAATTGGGTGCTCAGTGCTATGGCCCAGAGTCGTCACTTCATCAAACTCCACACTTATAGAAGCTGAATCCTTCTTACAAACATATGCACCTCATTACCGTAATTTGCTTCCTGACGGTTTTCCGAGGGCTGCTGCCCGAACCCCTCCTTGGTTTCTGTCATATGATAAAGTAATGCATGAAACACGTCAGGGGAGTACCTGCTGTCGAGAACCATGTTTTAACCTGATGTAAGAATAAAGAACTGCTTTAGATGTATTGCTGTAGAGCTGTTCTTTTCCTGAAGTGCACCAAGCCTTTCTGTTTTCAGTATAGTGAGTCGTACCCATTATACAGTTTTATAAAGGGATAAGGCCCAACAAGAAAGCTTTGGCAATCACCTACCCATGTACTGTAACTAGTTTCCTAGTCTGTAATTAGATTCATCAGTAAATGGCAGAATATGTACTCATTGCTCCCGGGCTAATAATTTGGAGTTAAAGAAAGAGAGCAAAATGTTATATTTGAAATTCTTGAATCCATTCTTGCTTGTTTATAGTTTTAGTTATCAATTTCCTTTACCAATTCCTTTTCTATCACTTAAAAAAAGAAGCTTGAGCTGCACAGAAACAACTTACAGTATATGCACATTAGTTTTTTCTTTGTGTGTATTTTTCGGCAGTTGACATGAAGTATGTTGCGCCTTTGGTCAAATAAAATGGATTTACTAAATAATTTATTTAAGATTGTACATTTATCATTATCTAATAGCATGTGAAAATTTAGGGCATTTTTGTTTGATTGCTTTTTATTCTCTGTTTACCATTCTTGCTTTTCAGATGCATCCAAACCTCTAGGTGTGGTGGTATTCCACTGTAGACATGCATTCCACAGAGATTGCCTGCCAGTTGCCAGCACAGTAGAATATTCACATATTTCTTTCTACTAGTTTTTTTTAATAATGATGTTTGAGACCAATGTGTAAAAAGTTATGATGAAATCTTCACAGAATTTCCTGTCTAAATAGCAATACAGACCTGCCCTTTATATTTCCAATTTAAATTTTAAAGGGAAACTGTGGTCTTAAAGGATTTCTTTAAAGTAAAGTTATTCTACCTTCAAAATGATCCCTTGAAGCATTTTGGCAGCAAGATTTAAGAGTTATAAAGATTAAAGGGCATGGTCACTCCCAAAACAGACAGTAACAGCACCCCCACCCTCCACTCCAAAACTTGAAAGCCATAATGCCCATGAACCCAATAGGGCTGTTAGAAAGATATATGCTGCCACCTCAGTTCTGCATACTCCTGGAGTAGGTAGAGTAATGGCCATGACTATAACAGAGCTTTCTCTTCTAAACGCTGAGCATGTGCAAAGTGCTCTGAGCTTTTGTAGCGCTCAGGAGAGAGAGCGAGGATCAGGTATCAGACAGCATATCTCTTTCTAACAGCACTATGGTCTGTGTGAGTGCTGTGATATTTAAGTTTGGGGGATGCTCTATCAGTTTAAAAAAATGTTTATTTGGGGGTAGATGTTCCCTTTAACCCTTTCACTGCCAGGAGATTTTCATTTTTTTTTTGCATTAACTGCCAGAAGAATTTTCAGGATTTTTGCCCTCAATCCGCTTTAGACTAATTTTTACAGTAGGAAACCTGCAGTAAATCAGGAATATTATACATTGTTTTTTTCAGCACAAAGTGTACTTTAACATGGTAACAGAATTTTGTAACTTTTCTGGAAATTTTACTGGAATTATGGGTAAAATATGTAAAAAAAATGAAAAATTTGCAAATTTTCATGGATTTTTCCCCATTTTTACTTATAGTTATCTTAAGGTTACACCAAAAATCTTAACTGTTTCTAAAGACTCAGATACCCCCGAGTACAACGATACCAGATATATGTAGGTACCCCACTTTTCCTGTACAGGAGACCCCCCCCAAACTAAAACTGCACCTTCAAGAATATTACAAACACAAATTAAAATGTATAACCACTACTGACAGTTACATAGAATATCTAACCAAATTAACTAAATATCCCACAAGTGAGATATTTTTAGAACTACACACCTGCAGATTTCCGAGTGAGGTAAGTTTCGATCAAAATGCAAATACCCGGGCGCAGCTCTTCGTCCAATTGTAAGTTATTTTCTCACATTTTCCTTTTTTTTCCTCAACTGTAAAAACAGGACAAAATCAAATGCGAATTTCAGCTAAAACTGTGAGGAAAGTTCAAAACGCATCTCAATATGAAAGCCTAACCCCTCCCGAATAAAACGGTATGCCACATTCATGGGTGTACCCAGAGACATGGCTACCAACTAACCCAGCGTGACCAGTCCAAATGTCAGTAGCAGCAAAAAAATTTGCCAGTTTTGTATTGAACAGTCTGCATTTTTTTCCACAAAACACCCCCCCCACTCAGAAATACCCCCCCACAACTATATATTCCTGAAATCTACACACCTTCAGCTATGTAACGCTTAGTTTGTTCATTCTATCATCAATGTGTGGGCGCAGTTCTTCGTAGAAGTTTGCACTTTTACCAGATTTTCAAAAAAAATAACATCAACAACTTCAAAAGGTAAAAAATCATGCCAAACCTCATGAATGTAAAAAAAGTTACTAAATATCAATCTCCCCCAAATGTCCTGAATCAAACGGTAGCCATATGTGTGGTTACACACGCGGACGTGGAAGCGAAAGCACAAAGTGAGACAATGCATGATGGCTCAGAAACAGCGAAAATATTTAGCCAACTCCAATTTGAACAGTCTGCAGTTTTTTCCACTAAACAACCCTGATAACTCAGAATACCCCCACAAACTATATATTCCTGAATCTACACACCTTCAGCTATGTAGCACTGTAGTTTGTTCATTCATACCATCAATGGTGTGGGCGCAGTTCTTTGTAGAAGTTCGCACTTTTCTGAAAAATGAACAAAAAACAACTTCAAAAGGTAAAAATCATGCCAAAACCTCATGGAATGTAAAAAGTTACTAATATCAATCTCCCAAATGTCCTGAATCAAACGGTATGCATATGTGTGGTTAAACACGCGACGTGGAAGCAAAAAGCCACAAAGTGAGACAATGCATGATGGCTCAATCTCCTAATGTCCTGACAAACGGTATGCCATATGTGTGTTACACACACGGACGTGGAAGCGACTATCAAAAAGTAAACAATGCGCAGTGAGCCAATAACAGCATTTTCCCAGATTTTTTTTTTCCACGGAAGTGATCCCACAACACCCCCCCCCCCTTTGTTTAATATTGTTTACATCAGTTATTGTATCGCGGGATTGGGCTAAGTAAGTAACGCAACTTTAGATATTGGATCTCCCCGATAGTATCTAATTGTAGCATGATTATGGAGCCTAAAATCTTTTAAGTCCCATGTTCAGCCAAACCAGTGGTGGGGCCAACCAATGGCATTATTCTGTCCCTAATCTCTCTAAAGCTGGGTACGCACATACCAATCTTTGCAAGATTGTCTGTCATCTTTTAAAGATGTGTGCTACACACAGTACTAAATGTTCTCCCTAAATAAGCTATTGGGAGATCATTTGGGACTGCCCCACTACCTACAACTGCGTCGGCTCCCGATTGTGGGCAAGAGAATTTTCGGGCCGTAAAGACCATTTCGGATGCTGACACTGAATGTTCCTCAGGCATCAGAAACACTTATTTGGTGGTACCACCGTACTGAAAGGACCAATTCCATTCAGTACAGATGGATTGGCCTTTCAGTTTAAGATTAGTAGAATGATAGCATTGTTCTAGCCCACTGTTGGAGGCTTTGCATTTGCTCCCCCATAGAACTGTACAGGTTGCTCATCTAAGTGACAGTAGCCTATAGGGTCAGGTAATTATTCAAATGAGATTTATCTCAGATTTGAGCCAGAGAGGGCAATAAGACCTTGTCTGTAGCCAGATACAAATAGAGGGTATAGTGTATACCAGAAGGACTTCACATTATCCATCTTACTTAATAGATTAGCTCCTCCTTTCCTTTCTTAATTGAGTTGTCCTTCTGTAGGCCTTCTTTAATTCTATATCCCAATTTTTATACACTGATTTACATACCCACTTAGCACCATCACTTTTGTAGTGTGAGGATTTTGAGCTACTAAGTTAACCAGTATTTTATCCTTTACTCAAAGGATTCAGATTAGCATGGTTGTATTATTATATATGTGTTTATTTCTATTTGTTTTTTACCAATGACAGTTGCTTCACTTCACAATCCCTATAAACTGTGTTCCTGTTCACAAGATCACACCTTTTTGAAATGAACTTTAAATGAATATTCTACTTTAAATTACAAGCTAGCAAAACACTTACTGGCAGATGAAATATCCCGTGCTAAGGGGAAAACAAGTGCAAATCCTAAGTTACCTGATTGTAGATTTGGTTAGCATGGGTTTTTGTACTCATTCGGGGGATTCAATAAAAGCTCTTATTGTTTAAAATGGGTGCTAATTTTGCCCCAACCAATCAGATCTTATTTAACATTTGAAAGCTAACATCTGATTGGTTGGGCAAAGTTGCACCATTTTAAACGATAAGAACTTTTATTGAATAACCCTGATTGTGCATTGCCTCTGTGTCATTTCAAAGTTTTTTGAATAAGCACAGTGCAAGCAATGCAATAAATTTAGCATTGATTTTTCCATTTGTTTTTTTGCAATTTTTTTCAATTGTGGCATTAAAGCCATGCAACAGATCACAACTTAACACTCTTGTTTACAGATGTAATAAGGATTGTAAGTGGAAACTACATTGTGGAATGAGTGTAGGTAGCTGCATAGGGAATTTTTGGCAACACACTCTAAGCTCTGTATTTTAGCTTTAAAGGGCATGTTAGCCTCCCAAAACTAAAATTTAACCCACTCTTACCTTACAACCTCTGCTCCAATGGTTTCCTGCAGTGCCTGTTCAAAGTTGCAAAAAGTGAAGAGTAGGAGTGTCCGTGAGCATCCTGGTCGCCTGCTTCTTCCTTGTTCCACTGAGAGGTTTTCTGGCTAGGAGAAGAGGCGAAATCTTTTTAGAGGCAAAGGGAAGGGGAAAAAATACATTTTTTGCATACAGTGGTGTAACTACCACCCCCGTAATTGCCCACCCTGAAACCTCTGCGTTTGACTGTTTTTAAACAGCTGATCGTGCGTATGACGTAACTCAGCTGTTTTAAAAGACTGTAACTGAACCAGAAGTTCGGTTCCAGACGTTTAAATAGCTGGTTGCGCAAATGTTTAATTCATATGCCCGATCGCTGTTTAAAAACAGATGATCACGACCTCTGTGGAGGGGGGGTGTCAGGGGCCCAGCCTCCTGCTGTTAACACCCTTTTTGCATAGCAGATTTTCCTATATCTGTCAGCTTTCCTATCTATTGTGGTTTTAGGGTTTGGGTGATTAATAAAGTGCCAATCAGGTACGAAATGGTGTCCGGTGTGCCTAGAGTGTTGTCGCAGGGGCGTATCTAGGATCTAAGAAATCAGGGGGCGGCGCAAAATTTTTTAGGTCACGCCCCTTCTCTCCGCCCAATTAGGACACACCCACTAGTACTTAATGAGATGGCCAAAAAGACACAGACAGACAGATAGATAACCACAAACATAGACACAACAGCCCGATAGTGATAACGACAGAAGACAGTGAAATAGACAGACAGAGATAGAGATTTGGATAGAGAGACACAAATTAATGACACAAAGGCACAGTAAACTGGCAATATCATTATTACTGTAGCAATCTGGTAATTTAAACTTACTGTTGTGTTCAGTTGTAGTCAGTCGCTTGGCCATACCTTTGGCCAGGGAGACCTTCTTGTACTTTTACATGGACCTCTGCCCCTATCTATCTGTCCCTCTCTCTCTCTGTATATCTATCTATCTAACTCTGCTATCTATCTATCTAACTCTGCTATCTCTATCTGTCCCTCTCTCTCTCTGCTATCTATCTATCTAACTCTGCTATCTATGTATCTATCTAACTCTGCTAATCTATCTATCTACTCCTGCTATCTATCTATCTAACTCTGCTATCTATCTAACTCTGCTATCTATCTACTCTGCTATCTATCTATCTATCTATCTATCTAACTCTGCTATCTATCCTAACTCTGCTATCTATCTAACTCTGCTATCTATCCTATCTAACTCTGCTATCTATCTATCTATCTAACCTGCTATCTCTCTAAACTCTGCTATCTATCTATCTACTTCTAGCTATCTACTCTCTATCTATCTATCTAACTCCTGCTATCTATCTATCTAACTCTGCTATCTATCTATCTAACTCTGCTATCTATCTATCTATCTGTCCCCTCTCTCTCTCTGCTATCTATCTATCTAACTCTGCTATCTATCTATCCTATCTTCTAACTCTATCTATCTATCTATCTATCCCTCTCTCTCCTGCTATATATATATCCTCTGTCTATCTATCTATCTATCTAACTCTGCTATCTATCTATCTGTCCTCTCTCTCTCTCTGCTATCTATCTATCTAACACTTCTATCTATCTATCTAACCTGCTATCTATCTATCTATCTATCTCAACTCGGCTGTCTATCTATCTAACTAACTCTGCTATCTATCTATTAAACTAACTCTGCATCTATCTATCTAACTCTGCTATCTATCTATCTATCCTATCCCTCGCTCTCTCTGGCTATCTATCTATCTATACTCGTGCTATCTATCTATCTATCTATCTACTCTAATCTATCTATCTATCTATCTATCCTCTCTCTCTCTGCTATATATTTATATCTAACTCTGCTATCTATCTATCTACTATCTATCTACTCTCTGCATCTATCTATCGTCCCTCTCTCTCTCTGCTATCTATCTATCTAACAACTACACTGCTATCTATCTATCTAACTCTGCTATCTGTCTATCTATCTAACCTCTGCTATCTATCTATCTAACTCTGCTATCTATCTATCTATCTATCTATCTATCTATCTATCTATCTATCTATCTATCTACCTCTCTCTCCTCGCTATCTATCTACTCTGCTATCTTCAATATCTATCTATCCACCTCCTCTCTCTCTGCTCTCTATCTATCTAACTCTGCTATCTATCTATCTCATCTATCTATCTACTATCTTACTCTAGCTATCTATCTATCTATCTAACTCTGCTATCTATCTATCTATCTATCTATCTATCTCTAATCCTATCTATCTCTATCCCTCTCATCTCTCTGCTATAATATATCTAACTCTGCTATCTTATCTATCTATCTACACTACCACTGCTATCTATCATCTAACTCTGCTATCTGTCTATCTATCTACTCTGCTAGCTATCTATCTACCTGCTATCTATCTATCTAACTCTCTGACTATCTACTAATTCTATCTATCATCTATCTATCTATCTATCTATCCCTCTCTCTCTCTGCTATCTATCTATCTAACTCTGCTATCTATCTATCTATCTATCTATCTATCCCTCTCTCTCTCTGCTATCTATCTAACTCTGCTATCTATCTATCTATCTATCTATCTATCTATCTATCTATCTATCTACTACTCTGCTATCTATCTATCTATCTAACTCTGCTATCTATCTATCTAACTCTATCTATCTAACTCATCTATGTCTATCTTCTATTAATCTCTATCTATCTATCTATCTATCTCTAACTCTGCTATCTATCGTAACTCTGTCTATCTATCTATCTAACTCTGGGCTATCTATCTATCTATCTCAACTCTGCTATCTATCTATCTATATCAACTCTGCTATCTATCTATCTAACTATCTATCTATCTAACTCTGCTATCTATCTATCTAACTCTATCTATCTATCATCGATCTTATCTAACTCATGCTATCATCTATCACTATCTATCAACTCTGCTATCTTAACTCTGCTATCTATCTAACTCTTGCTATCTATCTTATCTATCTAACTTCCTGCTATCTAACTCTGCTATCTATCTAACCTCTGCTATCTATCTATCTATCTAATCTGCTATCTATGCCTAACTCTGCTATCTACTAACTCTGCTATCTATCTATCTATCTAACTCTGGCTATCTATCTATCTATCTAAAACTCTGCTATCTATCGAACTCTGCTATCTATACTATCTATCTATCTATCTATCCTACTAGCCAACGATCTAACTCTGCATCTATCTACTACACTCTGCTATCTATCTACTACCTAAACTCTGCTATCTATCTATCTAACTCTGCTATCTATCTATCTAACTCTATCTATCTATCTATCTAATCTGTCCCTCTCTCCTCTGGCTATCTATCATCTAACTCTGCTAATCTATCTATTAATCTATCTATCTATCTATCTATCTATCTATCTATCCCTCTCTCTCTCTGCTATATATATATCTAACTCTGCTATCTATCTATCTATCTATCTATCTATCTATCTATCTATCTGTCCCTCTCCTCGCTGCTATCTATGCTACTATCTATCACACTGCTATCTATCTATCTACACTCTGCTATCTTCTATCTATCTAACTCTGCTATCTATCTCTAACTCTGTCTATCTATCTATCTAACTCTGCATCTATCTATCTATCCCTCCTCTTCATCTGCATATCTCTTATCTATTCTAATCCTATCTACTCCACCTCTTCTCTCTGTCTATATATACTATCTAACTCTGGCAGATCTATCTATCTATAATCCACATCTCTATCTCTCAACTTTGCTATCTATCCTATCTAACATCTGCTATCTATCTATCTAATCTGACTGATCTGTCTATCTATCTAATCTCTATCTATGGCTAACTCTGCTACTCGTCTATCTATCTATCAACTCTGCTATCTATCTAATCTATCTATTCTATCTTCATCTATCTATCCTATCATCTATCCCCTCTCGCTCCTCTGCTATATAATCTATCTAATCTGCTATCTATCTATCTATCCCTATCCCTCTCTCCTCTCTGCTATCTTCTATCTCACTCTGCTATACTATCTATCTACTATCTAACTCTGCTATCTATCTATCCTCTATCTCTAACTCTTCTATCTATCTATTATCTATATAACTCTATCTATGCTATCTATATCCCTCTCCTCTCTTCTATAGATATATATCTAACTCTGCTATCTATCATCTATCTAACCTTGCTATCTATCCCCATCGACTAAACTCTCTGCTATCGATCTATCTATCTACTCTGCTATCTATCTATCTAACTCTGCTATCTATCTATCTAACTCTGGGCTATCTGTTCCTATCTATCTAACTCTGGCTAGCTCTCTATCTAACTAACTCTGCATCTACTATCCTAACCTAACTCTTCTATCGTGTATCTATCTACTCTGCTAATCTATCCTATCTCTCTCGCTCTCGCGATCTCTCATCTAACTCTGCTTCGTATCTATCATCTATCTATCCCTCTCTCTCCTGCTATCTATCTAGTCTACCTCTGCTATCTATCTATCTATCTTATCTATCTCAACTTGCTATCTATCTATCTATCGTTACTCTGCTATCGTATCTATCTAACTCTATCTATCTAACTCTATCTATCCTGTCTATCTATCTTATCTATCTATCTACTATACTCTGCTATCTATAACTCTGGCTATCTATCTTCTCTATCTAACTCGCTATCTATCTATCTCACGCTGCTATCTATGCTATCTAAATAACTCTGGCTATCTATCTATCTATCATCGAACTATCTATCTAACTCTGCTATCATATCTATCTAACTCTATCTATCATCTTATCATCTAACTCTGCTATCTATCTATCATCTATCTATCTAACTCGCTATCTAATCTAACTCTGCATCTATCTATCTATCATTACGCTGCTATCTATCTACTCTATCTATCTACTCTATCTATTCTGTCCTATCTATCTCATCTATCTATACTATCGATCTATCATTATCTATCTATCTATCTTCTAACTCTGGCCTCTATCTAACTCTTTCGATCCTATCTAGCTATCTAACTCTGCTATCCCTATCTATCTATCTAACTCTGCTATCTATCTATCTAGAGAACTCTGGCTATCTATCTATCTATCTAACTATCTATCTAATCTAACTCTGCTATCTATCTAGCTAAACTCTAATCATCTATCTATCTAACTCTGCTATCTATCTATCTCATCGACTATCTAATCTATCTAACTCTGTTGCTATCTAACTCTGCTATCTATCTACTCTGCTATCTATCTATCTATCTATCTAACTCTGCTATTAACTCTGCTATCTATCTAGTAGGAGAGGCCCCGGAGCCGCGAGGCCCGTCTCTTGTTCTCGCCGTCGCGCGCGTGACGGCATCATCGCGCCGGCATGCGCGTGACGTCATCGCGCCGGCATGCGCGTGACGTCATCGTGCCGGCGGAGTCCGCCGGGGAGTCCGGAACTAGGGGCACAAGTCAGTAAAACATTCGGGGCACTTTGCAAAACATCCGGGGCACGTGCCCCGAATGTTTTAACGTAGATACGCCACTGGTGTGTCGTGTTATGTCTTAATAATAAATGATAAAAAACTATATTTTTAACTTGATGCTGTTAGTGAAGTTGCTCCAGTTAATGCATTCCCATTCTTGTGTGGATTTATCTGAGGTGATTTATCTATATACAGTTTTTCATTTAATGGACTTTCCTTTAAACACGTTACCTTACGTTGCCAAACACATTTTTGTTGTTTCATTATGTGTCCGCTCAACACATTCTGGTAACTTTGAAACTACCCAGAAGTCTCAACTTCCTCACCCCACTCACTTTCTAACAAAAAACTAGATCAGTATTTGAATGGCAAATTGATCATTAAAAAGACCACACATTCAATCGATAACCATATAATTGCATTTCTGCTAACAGTCTGAAGAAACGGTTGTTGTTTGTCTACATACAGTAACAAATGTTTTTTGGCACAACAGTTAGACACAGGCTGGATTACAGAATTATAGTGTTACACTGAACTGTATAATATTCTGCTAATGTTAATATTGAAAAGCATTATTACCAGCTATTCTTATTACACACAAACTTATCATTGAACTATATTCCTTTACACTCTCATTATAGATGTCTCCTGATTATTTTTGTAACATCTGCAGTGCAAAGAAACGTGGGCCTGGAAGTGCAATATTAGAGATGAAAAAGTAACAAGAACTAATTCACCTTGAGACTACTTGGTATCAAAAATATATATAATTTCAGGAGGTTGCTGATGATTATACTAAAAATAATCCTGTATGTCTATGTGGCTTATGTGCTTCTGTTAACATAAAGAAAACTGTTTATGTTGTATATTGCATTCAGCTCTTAAGAGTTTAACAATAAATTATTTGAAACTGCAGATCTGTTTTTTACTTGATTATGTTTTTGTTTTCAGTGTGTTATACATACATTTAGAGATACTAGCTGAAATGTTAGTAGGTAAAGATGTCATCAAATGAGCTATTAAAATACTACTTGCATGTTAAAGGAATAGTTCACTTGAAAAGAGAACTTTTCCTTTAATGCATTGATTTAAGACCGGGAGGTTAAGATGCTATGCCTTACACCCCCCCCATCCCCCCCCCTTTCTTCAATTTCTAAGCAAGGAACAAAGGAGAAAGGTGTGTTATAGTGTGGATCTGGTACCCTGGCTGGATGGCCGGGGGACGGCGGGCGGGGCGTGGGTGTCAGTTGTACATTAGCTGGTGCGGTGTCCCTTGTTTGGTATGCGATGATGATACCCGGTGAGCAGGTTGTGAATTTCAGTGCAAGCCACTGTGTATCTAACAAATATAAATATCTTTCTCCTTCGTTCTTGGCTCCAGTGAACTATTTCTTTAAGGACATGTGCAGTGTTAATATATACTGTATAAGAAAGGAACAAAAACTATGCCCTCAGGGGCTAATGACAATGAATCAGAAATTATTTTGAATGAAAGTTAACAGATTACTTATGACCTAGTAAAGCTCCACTGTAAAAATGTAACTTTGAAAATGAAAAGTGATTAGTATAGTATTTGACATGCGTCCATCCAGTTCGACCCATTAGGCAATACCCATATTTCCTGCCTAACGGTTGATTCAGAGGAAGGGAAAAAACACCAGAATTAGGATGGGGGGAAACATTCCTTTCTCACTCCAAGTGGCAATCGGAAATATCCCTGGATCAACTCTACTTTATGTATCAGTAACCTGCAACATTCCTTGTTTTCAGAAACTCATCCAGCTTTCTTTTGAAACTATCCAATGAACCTGCCATCACAACATCCAATGGAAGAAAGTTCCATAGTTTTACCGTTCTCACAGTGAAAAACCCTTTACAAACTTGAAGACTAAACTTCTTTTCTTCAAGTTTTATGGGATGTCCGCATGTCCTCCGACATGTTCTTTTGGTGAACAATGCCCCAGATTGTATATAATATGACCCGTTAATGTATTTATACACAGTAATCATATCCCCTTACAAGCGCCTTTTCTCTAGTATACATCTACATAATTGAAACTATCAATCAGTCTTCAATTCAGCTTCCCCATTCCCTGATTCTTTTAGTTCCCTTTCATCTGAACCATTTCCAGATGGTCCTTTTTTGTACACAGTAATTCCAAATTGCACCGCATATTCCAAATGACCTACCAATGCTTTTGTAAAGAGGGAGAATACATTTTTTTTCTCTCTTGAATCCATACCTTTCTTTATACACCGACAATATATTGCTGGCTCTAGCTGTTTCTTGCCTGGGCAACTGCTATGCTCCAACGCTAGAGATGTGATGTGGTTGAATTTGAGGGTTTTCGAAGTCCCAACGAAACTTTTTCCGGAACTCCCGGATTTCACAGAATCAACGTTACGCTCTGAAATCATCCCTCTCTCTGACACAGAACACAGTGTCAGTGCAGTTTTTGTATAAACACAATACAAATGTGCCTGTCCCTAAAATTGATAAAGGCCTTTGCTTTTCATACAAAAAAGAAAAGTAAATCTTTGTACTTTATTTCTTTGCTATCTTTGTACTTTATTTCTTTGCTAGCATGGATGTAAGAAACAGAATATTAACATTTCAGTAAAAAATAAAAGTAAAGTCCTGGGGAATCGAACCTGCAACCTCTATACTTTTGTCTTGCTAAAAAGAAAACTTTCTCCACCACTATCCCACAAGGGTTAATAGGTGAAAATCCATACATTAGAATCTTTATCTTTTGCTAGGATATAAATGGGGGGGGAAGTGATGCTTGGGGTTTAAACCTTGTGTCCCAATGGTCTGTTTGTTTCCAAACCCAGCACTTTAGCAGCATCGATGCATTTGCAGAAGAAGCAAGTAAATTTAAGTAAATATCAGAAAAATCATTTCACTATTTTGCATTGTTTCAGGAATGCTGTCAGCCATTCACGCTGTTTGGTAAATATAAAGTTTATAAAGTTTGTACATATGTAGAAACATCATATTTTCCTAAATCTGAAACATGATGGGAAAAAAAAGTGTGGCTCTTAGTTACAGAATCTATTACTTACATGTACTACCGTAAATGCAAGTAATTCGAGAAGAGTCTTTCAATGCCTAGGTGTTCTGGGGAGAAACTTTTAAAAATAAGTTTAGTTCTCCTTTAAGAATCCACCTCACCTTATGGGAATGGAGAATTATAAACTTAATATCCAGGGTAATCTCACTAATGTAATCTTCCACAAAAATCTATAAATGGGTATTTCCCGATATGACTATTTAGCGATAATGCACCTTTAAAGGGGAACTGGTCGTCTCAAACAAGTTGAGTATAAATGGACAGTTTCCTACCTTTAAATGAGCTATCAACCACCTCTCAATGCTCCACAGCCCAAGATATAAAGAAATTATGGACCAAAAGTTAATGGGTGGGAGGCTGATGTGTGACATTCCAAAAGGCTGCTCCTCCACCCGCCGCTGTGAGCACAGCTTCAGACTTCAGTGACAGGACAGGAAGTCCCTCCCCCCCTACTGTTTGAGTGAAGATCCTCACAGTGAAGGTAGGGAATCTTTATCTGTCTCTCCCACTATGTGAAAACAGCCTTTTTCAGGCAGGTTCTCACTTCTGCCTGAAAAAGCTGTTTTCACACAGTTTTCTGTAGGGGGGTGTGTGTCTGATGTCCCATGGCAACCCGCAACCCCAAATAGGCGGGCCACAACACCATCGAGTGGGCGGGCCAGTACCCCGAGAGTGGGCGAGTCACATGGGACCAAAGGGGCCTGCAAATGGAGGGCCATAAGTGGGAGGGTCCATGAGTGGGGGGACAGAAGTGCTCGGGACCTTGGTGATTGCTGCTGCCATATCACACACAAAAATGTAAATATCTTCAAAACTATGCAAAATAAACAATGACAATAAATTGCAAAAATTCAAGGAGAGCAATTTCTTCAATTTACCTAAAGTCATTTTTTGGACCACATTTCCCCTTTAATAAAAACTGTGATTGTGCATTTGCAATTGTGGAAGTAAAATTACAATCGTGGTCGAACAGATATGATAACCCAATTTTCAATCACCCATACAATACAATTGCAGTATTGCAATTGAAATGACCAACGCGACCATGAGTTTATGGCTGTGGTCGTATTTTTATGAGGTACGAAGTTTTTAGATAACGTTTGGGTTAATGAATATGGCCAGAACTGCCATCAGCATTTACTGGGCTCCGTACTAGATAAATAACTGGACCCCCCCACCACAATGTACCCCACCACCCCCACATACACGTAACTCTCAACCCTTTCACCATATATTGATGAAGTCAACTCAATACCTCGCGTAAACTGGCCCCCTACACATTAACCTGCAGTTACTGGCCTCCTTTAAGAGTAATTACTTGCTACTCTATAATTTATAGAAAGTTACAGCCCTCTATATTTATGCAGCGATTACTGCCCCCTATACTTTATATAAGCAATTACTAGCCCCCTTACTGAGCCCTGTGCGGCTGTAGTTTTTTGGCTGCTTCTGATCGCCCATCGACCTAACGGACAACCGTCCTGACGAGTGAAAACCAACACAAAATTTTTTTGACCTATCCCTAAACGTTTGGTCGATTGGGCCGAATACTCGCCATCATGTGTACATAGATTAAGTGCAAGGGAGACTTTTTGTCGTACAGCACCAGAAAGGGTTTTAAAGAGATTAGCTGATCTTAAACCTGTTATAGACTTCATGCAATCTCATTTTTTTTCCCCTTACACACCTGCTGGGGGGGGTCACAACGCACGCACTTACAACCACCCAGAAATTTGTACTCGTATACTGTAGCCATTATATATCTGCTCATACATCATTACCACCACCATTTCCACTCTTCTTTAATAATAATCAATCTCTCTTTTGATTAATTTTTAAGGAACAATTATGTCCCAACTGTTACTGATTTCCCAATTTATCTTTTACTTTCATAAAAATAAGGATGAGTGTTAAATAAACGATATTGTTTTTTACACATAACGTTTTTACACAAACGATCCTTTATATATTGTCCACCATGCCTCATATCTTAAGTTACCAATTTTCGCCAAACATTGCACACATGAACCAACAGTTCATGCAGAAACCAATGGAATATATTCTTCAACTTTGTGATTCCCTTTTTCCTTCCTCTACTTCAAACACTTTTATGATTGATATCTCCTCCAGTAAAGCCATAACATTTCTCCAAATGTTTGTTTGGGTAATAGTTTGGGATAAAAACTAGATTCCTAGTCCTCGTGTTAGTCTGTTATTAACAAATGAGTACTAAAAAAAGATGTGACATAATTCTATAATATTTATAGAATTGAGGCAAAAAGAATGTCTAAAGTCTCTACAGTTTTTTGAACTTTTCCTGTATTGGTCTTGCTATGTTGCCTGGATATTGTTTTTCTGCAAAAACTTACCCCCCCGTGGACTCATCCTATAAACCTTTTCATACTACAATGCAGTAATTCAGCATACATGTCCAAGCTTAGACTTTTTTTTTTTTTAATGTTCTTTCTCTGATGTATGGCCTCTGAGTCCCCATATCCTTGTAGGCCTTGCCAGGACCTGCATTAATAATATTTTATTCATTATTTAGGGACTGATATTGAAAACTGCTGCTGTCTTGTGAAAAAAAAAATTGCATGTGGTGACACTTTTAATAAAAAAACTGCTTGCGTTTGTGTATAACCATGTTAGAAGATATTTTCTGAACAATGCCCTCATCTTAACACATGTAAATGATAAATGTCACATGAATAATCAATCTATGGGAAAATCATCTACTGAAAATTGACCCTTGACAAAAATACATAATTTTGTTAATCGATCTTTGCAGTTGGTTACACTAGAATCTATTGTCGTTGTAATTACGTAACTTTGTTATGATGCCTAAGATGTCCATAGAATGCAAAGCCATTCGTGTAGGCAGCGAATAATGCGATTGTATTGGTTGTTTAAAAAAAGACATACGTCTGCGATTGATTGCTTATGGGCACCCCAATAACATTTTTTCAACATTTTGAACTTATTTTTTTTTTCCCCTTGGATTCATACCTTAACAAAGTTTTATTGCTGCCTGAATGCTACTTTCTAGGGTTGATGACAGATAAACCTTTGGTGACCAAATGCCCAAAGGTACTAATGTCTACTAATTTTCCATCGTCAACATCTCCTCTTATTCGGTTTGTGTAATAGGCCACCAGTTTTTCTCTTAACCTACATTTTATGTATGGTTAATTCTTACTGTCCTTAATTGACGCAGTAAGCCAGTTTGCTATTTCTGTTTGAGACCTTGGAGCACTGTCCCCAGCTTGACCTATGGAAAGTTGGGCCCCTGCTTCCCTGATAGATTTGTTTAATATGCAGCCATATCTGTAGGGTCCCTATGTGGTATGGCGCAATTCAACACATATAATATTATAAAGTTAAGCTGGGTTGATGGTTTGTGGAACATGAACAAATGGCTAATACGTATGGCAATAGGAGCCATAAAATGTCAATAAAGCCATTTTCACTAACCTAAGGCGATATCTAGCTACGGTAAGTTGTGTGTCGTGGCTTAATTGAGTTCTTAATAAAGTACTTGGATCTGGATTGCGTCTTCTCTGAAGGTTTACTACCTTTAGATAGTGAAGGTTCATTAATTTCAGGTAGGAGGGCACTATTGAATAATTTTAGAAATTGAGAAATTGGCAAATCAGGTTCACTTCATTATCCTCCCTCTGCAGCTCCTTAACTATAGGTCTAAATATTCAAGGGTATGCAGATGGATGGAAATTTTGAGAGACGTTTTCAGATTTAATATCGTATTTTTTAGGAGATTCGGGCATATGAAAGCAAATATCTTAGCTACTGTGGGCATATTAAAAAGCAATCTGTGAGCTTGTAACGAACTTGACCATTAAATTACATATATAAGTGTCACAACCCTCCATCCGTCGCGCTTATCTAACTATCAGTTATCCAGAAAATGTACTCCAGTACCAACAAGTCATACAACAGAATGGACAAGAGGGGTATTGAACAAACACTATATAGCACACACGTAATATTTGCTCAATATACTATACGATAGGCTGCCACCCACATCCGAGACGCGGAATTGACCTGCTAAATATATCTATGGGGTTATACCCACACCCTAAAGGATCACAATCTTTAAGACAATGTTTATTTTAATATACATGGCCCATGTTATATAAATGTATATTTAAAATTTTTTTTGTAATATGGCAGCAGCATCATCACCAGGTCCCCTGCACTTTTCTGCTCTGAAACCATGTCCAGTTGATGAACAGTCAATCCTGCCTGTGTACCTTCCTTCCCCTTTGCAGCCCCTTCCTCTACAAGCCCCCTTACCTCCCACTCATGGACACTCCACTCATGACCCATGGACCCTCCATCTGCAAGGCCCCCTTTTTGCCCCACCCGCTCATGCAAGGCGTTTTTCACATAGTGAGAGAGTAGAGGTCAAAAGATCCCTTACTTTCATGTGAGATCTTCACTTCACCACTGCAGGGAAGGGAGGGACTTCTGTCTCCTGTCCCCTGTCACGGAGTCTAAGGCTGTGCTCACTTGGCGGCAGAGGTGGAGAATCAATGTCAACTTCAGCCTCCCACCCATTAACTTCCTGGGCAGTAATTTCTTTATGTCTTGGCTTGGAGCACGTATAGAGGTTGGGTGATTGGCTCTTTTAAAAGGTAAAAACTGGCCTTCATTTAAATAACTCACTGTTGGAGACCACAATTCCCCTTTAACATTGCTGTAAAATACTTTAAAAATTTGCATCACTTAAAATCTGGTGCTGTGCTAAATAATTGCTGGTGCTAGACTCAAAACTGACTATATAATATGTTTAAATATCATTGATATTATTAAGAATTTTCAAAGGCCTGGATACTATAAGAAGATAACTAAGAACCTACGTAAGAACATATATCATAATGCCATAATAATGCAATCTATATTCTTGTAGGTTCATCTTAATATGTAAGTGAAGTCCCTAAATAAGACTTGTAAAGCTGGCTTGTTACCATTGCATTTATTTTTTCCGGAACTCCACTGACTGGTAAATAATTGCAGGGTTACAAGGCAGGGATTATCAGGGCTTCCATATTGGTGTGGAGACACCGAATAGAAGGGGTTGTGGCTCTTTGATGACTTTATTGGCGTGTTGGTTGTACTGGCAGCAACATGGAACCTATACTTAATTTTACAAAAATTCTATTTCGCACTGTCACAATGTCCGGACAGGCCGGGTACTCACATTACGCTTTAGGAGTGAGGCTGATAGTCCGGAAGTGCAGGATACAGCAGGCTGCTGGTAAATAGTATGTGGGTCTGAAACAAGTGGGGCTGGAACTGGTAGGTTGAAAAATGCTGGACCAATGGTGCTGCTGGGAACTGTGGGCTGGTTTCTGGACCAAGTGCTGCGGGTACTGTAGGCTGTGTGCTGGAACATGGGCTGGCTGGGAACTGTGGGGCCTGGATGCTGGACAAGGTGCTGCTGGCTGTAGTCTGTATGCTGGCAATGGTGCTGCGGGGAACTGGGGCTGGATGCTGGACCAAAGTTGGCTGCTGGGTCCTGTTAGGCTGTAAAGCTGCAAGGTCAGTAACTGGAGACTGAGGCAGGCAGGTCAGTCACTGGAAACAGGCAAGGTAAGTACTTGATACAGGCAAGGGTAAGTAATGAGAATCAGGTCCAAGGCAGTTAAGTACTGGAGACAGGCAAAGGTAAGTAACTTGATACAGGCAAGGTAAGTCATGGTGGAGCAGATCCAAGGCAGGTACAGTACTGAACAGGCAGGTAAGTACTTGATAAAGGCCATGTAAGTATGTGGAGCAGGATCAAGACAGGTTAAGTACTGATCCAGGCAAGGTAAGTCGGTCGAGCCAGGGAGGAAGCAGATGCTACTATCGGGCGCGCCGGTCCGGTGGACGCCGGCTTTTCAAGCCTCTCGCCGGAAGTCCATGACGGGACCGGAAAGGCGGCGGTAATTTCGTGACAGGACCCCCCCCCCCCTTACGGGGGCCACAGGACAACGGCCAGGTTTCCCTGGAAAACTCCTCTGGAAAAGCTCTGACAGACGAGGATTGTGCACATCAGTAATGTCTAATCAAGCTCTTTTCTTCTCTGGACCCGAATACCTTCCAGTGGACCAAATACTGAAGGACCACCTCCGCCAGACCTAATCTAGAGTCCAAGATTTTTCCTCAACTTCAAACTCCTGCTGCCATCAACAGTAAATTGGAACTGGAGGTTAGTAAAGATTTGAATACTGATTTATAGCATCGCTGATGATGAAATATGAAACACATTAGGATCCGCAGCTGGCAATGGCAGTTTGAGGCGAACAGCCACTGCACCAATTAATTCCATGATGGAAAAGGCCCAATAAAATTGGAAAAAAAAAAAAGGACAAACAAATTGAGAACCCCTGTCCGATCAATTTCAGATGGAGTCCATGAAGAGGTCGGAAGATATGTGAACTAAATAGTTGCGCTACCTCCGTTGAGGATGGTAGTTTGGTGAGGGTACAAAATGGGCCATTTTGCTGAAGCGGTCTAACTGTCACCACCCATATAAAAACCGTGTTTTTCTTGGAGGTGGAATTCAACAATAAAGTCCATGGATAGATGGTCCAAGTCTGGACGTATGGGGAGGGGTTTGAAGAACGACCCAGGGGAGGGTTCTAGAAGACTTGGATTGACCCAGCCGGGACACACTTGAATAAGTCCTTTTAACCTCTTTCCTCATTTTGGTCCACCAAAGTGGAAACGGGCAGAATATTAAAGTTGTGTTAACCCCGGGATGCCGGCTTGTTTGGAACAGTGAGTATGAAGAAGGATAGCTTTCCCGAAATGAAACATGACCAAAGAATTGCCAGAGGTTTGTGTCCAGGAGGAGCAGAATCCTTGTGCCGCTTGGATCTTAGAACAACGTTGAGGAGATATATGGCCCAAATTTTAGTGGTTTGGAATAATGGAGCCCTTAATTTCATTAATCAGTCGGAGCAACAAATTACCCTGACAGGGCAGCAGCTTTCTTGTTTTTGGAACCAAGGTTGGTAAGTGATAAACAAGTTGAATCGGAAAAAAATAAGACCACCGTGCTTGGACGGTGATTTAACCTTTGAGGTTCTGGATGTATTCACGATTTTTTATGGTCGGTAAGGAGGTGATAGGTCAGATGTGGCATTCCAATAGATGACGCCACTGAAACCTCGATTGGCCAGTTTTGAATGGCAAGAAGTTCCCTTTTCCAACTCATAGTTTTCGCTCGTTGGGTAGAAACTCTTATAGAAATAAGCACAGGATGGAGTTTCCTTTTAGGAGGATGGCCTTGTCTCTGGACGCTCCAGCCCCAAGTTCTGGGCTCAACTATCACTTCGATGTAGAAGGGAAGACTAGGATCTGGTATGTACTATAACGGAGCATCAGCAAAGGCCTCCTTGATTCGTTTTAGGCTTCGAGGGCTGCGGGGTCCATGAATGGGCTTACCACCTTACTGATTGAGGGCTTAATATCGGAGAAATTATTGACGGAACCTTGAATTAATTGTCTTGTAAAAATTGGCAAACCCATGAACCTTTGATAGCTTTGGTTCCCATAGGAAGAAACCAATCTTGATGGCCGAGTCGGAACTTGAACAGGATCACTCTGGAACCTTGTCGCATATACGTTAGTCCTAGAAGGGATACTTGTGAAAACACTCAAACAGACCCTTTTCCCATTTTGGCAATAGGCATTCTTTCTCAGACGTAGTACCACCCTGCTTAAAACATGAATGCGGTGGAGGGCAGAATCCTGAGGAAAGATTAAAAATGTATCGAGATTATACTACCCACAGAGATACCCAACTATCCCGGAAAATTCATTTACGAATTCCTTTGGAAACACACCAGCTGGAGCATTCAAAGGCCAAAGGGCATTACAAGATTTCGTAGTGGACCGTCCCTGGTGTTAAAGGCGGGTCTTCCATCTTCACCTTGGCGTATACGGAGCAAGATTGTGATTGTATGCCCCCCGAAGATCAGTTTTGTAGAATATTTTTTAGCCCCTTTTATCTTGTCCAAATAACTCAGAGATGAGAGGGAGATGTAACGATATCTTATAGTGATTTATTTACCCTGGTAGTCCTATATGCAAGGTCCGTAAACGCTCCTCTTTTTTTTCAACAAAAAACCCTGCTCCACAGGGGAAGTGGAAGTTGTTCAAAACCCTAGACAAATGTTCCTTAATGTACTCCTTTCAATGGCTAGAGTTTTCTGAGGGATACAGTGGGTATGTGCGTCCCAGAGTAGCAAGTACCAGAGAGAGATCGATTGGGCCAATCGTAGGAACGGTGCGTGTAGCTTCTCAGCGCGCTTTTTCAGAACACATCAGAGAAATCACGATAACATTCAGGGAGGTTTTTCTCAGATTTATTCTCACTTATGGTAGTGAGCAATGAGTAGAAGGCCAATTTTTGAAACAGAAGGGGCTTCAAGACTTGGTTCATTGTTAACCCAATCTATAACAGGGTTTGTAGTCTGACCATGGAAGTCCAAGAATGAGGGAGCAGAAAGGTCTTGGATGACAAGAAAAAGATAAACGTTCTTGGTAAATAGCCCAATGCGGAATAGACTTCGTATTAGATTTGTTGGAGATAAATTCAGAAGCCCACGAGTTTTTTTTTTTTTACTTAATCATAACCAGAACTCCGAAGAGGTTGCTGTTAAGTGAGGTGAGAGGAGCCCCATTGTGGCTGCATAGTTAAGAATCGATGACATTTCATTCCCACGGCACCAGATGACAAAGCCTGATAAGAAAAAAGTTTTATACATACAGGTGTAGTACTGGTAGAAAGAGTTTCCACAATGGTTCAAATTGGCAGGAGACTTAAACATTACCTAGAAGAGCTCCTCCTGAACTTTCTAGGGTCCTGGAGTTTCCCATACTTCTGGGGACAATTTGTTTACAACGTGTCCTTGCCCAGCACAATAGAGACAAAGTCCATTGGTACGTCGCGTGATGTTTTCTCTTCGAGGCTTCGATGAGTGCTCCAATTTGCATCGGCTCCTCACCCGAAGATAATGGGTTTGTGAAAGGTACTGAGCAGCCTGAGCAAGGTCTAGGGATTTGGATACGATCTGCAGACTTTTCTGCCTGCCGTTCACGAAACGGGTATCAATCTGTAATGCATAGTGTAATCAAGAAAAAAGTCTTCAATGGACCGGTAGTTCCCTAGATGACTAGTTCGTCCTTGAGGCGAATCAGAGACTCCCTGCCAGAAGGCTGCAGTACGTGCCCTCTTGTTCCAGAATGCTCCGCAGCAAGGGTAGAATTTGATAGGCATATTGAACCCACGGAACGGACCCTTGGCGGAGCTTGCATCAAAACTCAAACGGGAGGAGGCGCAGAGGTTCTTCCTTGGAGCATCGAAGACCGTGCGAAACAGAACTCAGGAAGTCAGTAACATTATAAGACTAGAGGGTCGTCTTTTTTCCCATAAAGGAAAGCCCAGGCCAGTGCTTGCCCTCCAACAAGGCGATGGATGTACCCAACCTTAGGCACGATCCGATGCAAATGATTGGTTGAAGTCTAATTGCAATCGGCAAACTGATTAATGAACCCACGGCAGGCTTGGGCATCACCGTCAAAACCTCGAGGGTTGAGGTAGGCGGTGGCTCTCTCCGAAGAGAGGATCGCCGGATCCGCCGCCGAAGGAGGTGGGCGTAGAAACTCCGTAGCCGAGGCAGCATCCTGGTGGTAGGCCGAACAGCAAGGGACTCCAGAAACTGAGCCAACTGGCCCTGATGATGTTCAAACAGGTCCATGCGTTTGGCACAAAGCTTGAAGAGTTTTATTTCAACTACTCGCCATTGCTTCCCTCAGGCGTTCCATGGCCCGTAGTACTGTCACAAATGCCGGCTGGGGCCGGGTACTCACAGTCCGCTTTAGGAGGAGGCTGATAGTCCGTAAGGTTCAGGATACAGAGGCTGCTGGGTAATGTAAAAGGCTGGGTGCCGTAACAATGTGCGGCTGGGAACTGTATGTTGGATGCTGGACCAATGTGCTGCTGGGAAGTGGGCTGGTTTTGTGGTGCGGACAATGGTGGTGCTTGGGAACTGTGGGCTGGATGCTGGACCAAAGGTGCTGTCTTGGTACTGTACGTCTGTATGCTGGCAATGGTGCTGCGAGAAATCTGTGGGCTGGTGCTGGACCAAAGTCTGCTGGTACTGTAGGCTGTAAATGCTGGCAGGTCAGTAACTGGAGACTGGAGGCAGGCAAGGTAGTCACTGGAAATCAGGCAAGGTAGTACTTGATAACAGCAAGGTAGTAGAGACAGGAGCCAAGGCAGGTAAGTACTTGAGCACAATGCAAGTAAGTACTTGCTACAGGCAAGGTAAGTATGTGGAGCAGATCCAAGACAGGTAAGTATGGATACAAGTCAAGGTAAGTAATGTCGAGGCTAGGGAGGTCAAGCAGAATGCTACTATCGGGCGCCGGGGTCAGGAGGACGCCGGCCTTTGTTCAGTCTCGCGGCGTCGTGACGTCATGACGTCCTCGCTGCCGCCCACCCGTAAGTCCAGAGCGTCGCGGGACGGAGCCGGCAGGTAAGTTCGTGCACTCACATTACTAATTCCAACTTACCAGAGAAGAAATCTTACAATGTATAGGTGTTTTGGGGAGAAAAACTTTTCACTACGTTTTTAAAAAATGTAAGTTTGTGTTCTCCTTTAAAGAATATTTTCACTGAGACAGAGAACTATTCCCTTTAATGCTTTAATTAAGTAGCTAATCCCTTTGCTATAGTGCATATTAGTGTGCATGCAAGTTATAGTTAAGAACGCCTGAACCGTCCGGACCACGTCAGTGGAGCCAGAGTTGGTCGCACTCACGGTAATTTTAAAGCCTCATTCCTGGCTCCTGTTACTGTTGTATATTTCTTACAGATATTTTAAGGTCATCGTTCATCATTTTTTTTTTTTTTTTTATTCTTCATTTTATTAAAGACAAAGATTTTTATACATATATCAAAACAAAAATATATTTGGGTGGGGGTGAGGTAGGCATAGAATAGGGGTCACGTGGGGAAGGGGGTTCAGTTCATATTTGCAGTTATTTTATGCTGTTTAATGCAATAGATAATATAACCATGATAAAAAAGTTAAGCAACTTTGTAGGTTAATGATAAGTAGGATTTGTATTGGAAGTGTCTTTGAAGAATCAGCATTTTGTGATAACATAACAATCTGTCATTGAGTAAATATATGTCCTATTAACTTTTGAATGATTTAAAAAACATTTTATAGAAACATTACCATTTAACTTTGTACCTTTCTTTGTTTAGTTTTGTTGCATTCATTTCTGTTCTGCTTTTACCATTACTTTGGTTTTGTTTTTAGTTTATATATGGTCAGTATTTGGATATTTGTTAGAGGTGTGTGAATGGGAAAGAGGGTGGGGGGTGCCACCCCAGTTATCCATAAGAGACCCTTCAGATATAGTGGTAGCATGTAGTTTAATTTGGCTGCTATTAGGTAAAATAATTAAAATTTGGTAGGGCCAGTCATGTCTGCGCCTTTAGGTTATGTCAGACATACCCTTGTTCTTTTGCTGCCCTAGAAGAAAGCTAGTTATATGCCTGTTTTGAAAATTTTAATTAGATTGAATTCTACCAATAAGTTTTATTGGTAGATGTTTTCCCATAATTAAGCTTTATTTTATCCATAGCACGTAAGGGTTAGAGTTCATATAACTCTTGGATTTGGGGTAATAATATTCCCAAGTTTTAAAAGATATACGATTGGAATCAGAAATGGCATCTGGTTTATTTTGTTCGATCCTTGATCTAATGGGTACGGGTAATATGGACAATTTATATAAAGTCTAACATTGGGCTGTACTTTCTAAGTTTCCTGTAGAGTTATTAATGAGTCATTTGAGATGTTTAGAAATAGCATGGATGTCACCAGCGTACAGTCCTATAAGTTCTGTGTATTTTTCCAGCAGGTGGTACCTGGAATATTGTGGTTCGACGTGTATTTTTTTAGAGAGAACGTCTTCGAAGTATGACTTTTTTAAGAAAAATTTTCTCTGTGATTTTTCTCTTAGCACATTGGTAATATGTTCTAGTTGGCCTTTGGTGTCCCATGCTGCCTGTGTTTGCGGTGGTTTGGGGCTTGGAGTTAAATGCAATTGGTGTTTACCGCTTCTGTTCCACTGTGCTTTCTGCATTTCTTTTCTGTATTTTTTGTATAATTTATTGTGGATGTTTAACATCCACCGTCGGTAATCTTTAGAGATTACATTTGAGGTATAATGTGACATTAGCCTGGGTCATCCTCCATATAGTCCTTTAATTGTCTGGGGTTTGTCCAGTGTTTAGGAAAGAGTGTAAGCCAGAATTGGTTGTAGTTTCCAGAATCTATTCTTGGGACCGTTTGAGTTTAGGTTTAAGTAGCTAACACTGGTGTGTCATCTGACGGTCCCTCTCGGTTAGAATGATGATTTGTTGTATTTGTCGAGCCAATTTAGATGTAGAAAATGTATCAAAATTCTGGATAATGTCCATATCACAATATAACAAAAGTAAGTGCACTCTAACCCAACTTGTGGGTGCAGGACACCTCAATAATTTCTTCCTGCTGGAATATAGATACTCAGACAAAAAACAAGGTGGAGGGTCACACTCCAAGTGAGAATCAAATTTTAATTTGTGACCCCACATACACTCACAACGTTTTCCGGGGTTCAAAGATGCCCCCTTCTTCAGTGAATATATGTGGCAACATCTATAGGGAATAGACTCATGCCCAACCATAGAAACTCCCTTGGAGTTCGACCCTCCACCTTGTTTTTTTGTTCCTAATGTTGCCATATGTTTGCAGATAGAATGTAAATTCTCTATCTGTTGGATTTCCATATGTCTCCAGGCATCTACCCAGTTTTCCAGGTGAGTGAAATGGTGTAGTTTTGTTTTGGGAATGGGTTTTATTCTCGTGGATAGTGATCCAGCAGTTGTCTTGGAACTAGGTTAAAGTCTCCACGCATATTACCTGGCTGTAGGGAAATCTGGTAGGAATTAGTAATCATTTGTTTTCGTAATGATATTGAAGCCATTGGTGGGGTGTAGATTCCCATAATGACAAAGGGAGTTAAGTCTATTTCCAGAAGCGACCATCAAAATCTTCCAGCTGGGTCCATGTTGTTTTAGAATATTATATTGTAATGTACGGTAATATTAGGAGAACTCCTCTGGAGTAAGTTGGAATTGCACTGTGTGCTGTCCATGGTTTTGTCCAGCCATTTTTTCTGAATTGAGAATTATCTGTGTTTGCCAGTGGCGACCATCTGAAATTTGTAGTCTTTTTAAGGTTCTCTACTACCCCCTGATATTCGCATGATAAAAAGTTTTCAGAGTCTCTGTTATTCGTGTTTTGTAAATAAGTCCAGATCCAAAGTATTCAGGTATTTAAAACAATTATATATTTGCTTTTATAGTACATTTTTACTCTGTATTATTGAAGATGTTAAAACATCGCACACCAACAAAACATTCTAACATTTACTTTGATAAGTACGTGCCTGTGTACATAGTTTGGTATGGTAACTAGGGTTACGTCTTGTAACTATATACCCTTCATTGGTTTGCGTGTGCCAATATGTTGCTCTGGCCCCTTTGTATATATTTATAGGGTCAGGGCATAGTGGTTTGTGTAAGTTTATTTCTGTTTTATATATTGTGTAGTTGCTTGGTAGGTGTATGTATTTGTATGCATGCCTGTCGAGCAAGGGAAGTCAGAATTTGAGATTTACTATCTCTACAAGGTTGTATTAGTGTTTTATTGATAAAGAGGTTAATGTGTGTATATTTTTGTATAGTATATGTAGTATTTGTATGTTTTTATGGAGTCCTTATTACCAGATGTTTATGTTGGGGGCTGTACTAAAAAAAAATTTTTTAATACTGTCGCTTTATATTTGCAATGTCCTTTTTGCTGGGGGTGGTATTGTGATGGCCAACACTAATAACGGTTTTTTTTTTTTGTATAGTGGCAATTATATTTTCTGGCAGGTATAACATTGCTTATACATAGTGGCAGTATTAGGCGCTAGGAAGAATAACTTTTATAAATAATGCCTATAATTGCTGTTTCAGTTATGTGTTCATGCCTATAAAATCAACAGTTCAGCACCATAATGAAACAGTTCAGCACCTTGACAGCAATACTGGTTTATGCAGTTCCATAGATACCATCGAGCCTGATTTAACCCACATGTGCTGTGCAAAAAATAGGGTTAAAAAATTGTTTTCTATCTAACCTATGTTGAATAGTTTAGTTCAACGTTTGAACTCCATAATGCAGTTGCTGCACTGTTTCAAAAAAGACACCCATGCAACCGGTGCAATTTATTTATAAGGATTTGTACCCCTTTTAAAGGGGTGGAAAAAAAAAACACACAAACAACCTACAGCCACATAACACACTGAACAGAAGGCAGAACAACCTTGCTATTAAAGCCATAATCCGTGTCCCTTACCCTCTATTTTGATCTGGGTGCTGGGTGACATTCCTAAGGCTGCTCCTCCACCTCGCCGCTGGTGAGCACAGCTTCAGACTTCAGTGACAGGACAGGAAGTCCCTCCCCTCCCTACTGTGTGAAGTGAAGATCCTCACAGTGAAGGTAAGGGAATCTTTATCTGTACTCTCCCACTATGTGAAAACAGCCTTTTCAGGCAGAGTTCTCACTCTGCCTGAAAAAGGCTGTTTTCACACAGTTTTCTGTAGGGGGGTGTGTGTCTGAGTGTCCCATGGCACCCGCAAAAATAGGCGGGGCCACAACACCAGCGAGTGGGCGGGCCAAGGTACCCGAGAGTGGGCGAGGCCACATGGGACCAAAGGGGGCCTGCAAATGGAGGGCCCATAAGTGGGAGGGTCCATGAGTGGGAGGGACAAGGAAGTGCAGGGGACCTGGTGATGCTGCTGCCATATCACACACAAAAATGTAAATATCTTCAAAACTATGCAAAATAAACAATGACAATAAATTGCAAAAATTCTAAGGAGAGCAATTTCTGTCAATTTACCTAAAGTCATTTTTGGACCACAGTTCCCCTTTAATAAAACTGTGATTGTGCATTTGCAATTGTGGAAGTAAAATTACAATCGTGGTCGAACAGATATGATGACCCAATTTTTCAATCACCCATACAATACAATTGCAGTATTGCAATTGAAATGACCAAACGCGACCATAGAGTTTTATGGCTGTTGGTCGTATTTTTTATGAGTTACGGTAAGTTTTTAGATAACGTTTTGGGTTAATGCATATGCCGAAACTTGCCATCACATTACTGGGCTCCGTACTAGAATTAATACTGACCCCCCCACACATGTCCACCACCAAAACCCCCTACATACGAACATCTCAACCCTTTCACCATATATTGATGAAGTCAACAATCAATACCTACGCCGTAAACTGGCCCACCTACACATTATGACCTGCAGTTACTGCCCCTTTATAGAGTAATTACTTGCTACTTCTATAATTTATAGAAAGATTACTGTCCCTCTATATTTATGCAGGCGATTACTGCCCCCTATACTTTATACAAAGCAATTACTAGCCCCCTTACTGAGCCCTTGCGGCTGTAGTTTTTGGCTGCTTCTGATACGCCCATCGACTAACGGACAACCGTCTTGAGCGAGTGAAAACCAACACAAATATATTTTTTGACAACCTCTAAACTTGGTCATTGGGCCGAAATACTCGTCAGTCATTGTACATAGATTAAGTGCAAGGAGAGATCTTTTTGTACTGTACAGCACCAGAAAGGAGTTTTAACAGAGATTAGCTGATCTTGAAACCTGTTATAACTTCCATGAATCTCATTTTTTTCCCCTTACACCTGCTGGGGGGCACAAGCACCAGCACTTACACCACCCAAAATTGTACTCGTATACTGTAGCATATATATTGCTCATGACTCATTACCACCACTTTCCCTCTGTCTTTAATAATAACAATCTCTCTTTTGATTAATTTTTAAGGAACAATTACTGTCCAACTGTTACTATTTTCCCAATTTTCTTTTACTTTCATAAAATAAGGAATGAGTGTTAAATATACGATATTGTTATTTTACACAAACGTTTTACACAAACGATCCTTTATATATTGTCCAACCATAGCTCAATATCTTAAGTTCCGATTTTCGCAAACATTGCACAACATGAACGCAACACGTTTCATAGACAGAACCAATGGAATATATTCTTCAAGCTTTGGTGATTTCCCTTTTTCCTTCCTTACTTCAACACTTTTATATTGATATCTCCTCCAGTAAAGCCATAACATTTCTCAAATGTTTGTTTTGGGTAATAGATTTGGGATAAAACTAGATTCCTAGTCCTACGTGTTAGTCTTTATTAACAAATAGGAGTACTAAAAAACGATTGTGACATATTCTATAATATTTATAAATGAGGCAAAAAGAGTGTCTAAAGCTCTACAGGTTTTTTGATACTTTTCCTGTATGTGGCTTGCTATGTTGCCCTTGGATATTGTTTTTCTGCAAAGCTACCCCCTCGTGGACTCATCCTATAAATCCTTTTCATCACAATGCAGTAATTAGCAGTACATGTCCAAAGCTTAGACTTTTTTTTTTTTTAATTTCTTCTCTGATGTATGCCTCTGATGTCCCCATATCCTTTGTAGGCCTTGCCTAGGACATGCATTAATAAATTTTATTCATTATTTAGGGACTGATATTGAAACTGCCTGCTGTCTTGTGAAAAAAAAAAATTGCATGTGGTGACCCTTTAAAAAAAAACTGGCTTGCGTTTGTTATAACCTGTTAGAAGATATTTCTGAAACAATGCCTCATCTTAAACCCATGTAAATGATAAATGTCACATGAATATCACATCTATAGGGAAAATCATCTCTAGGAAAATTGACCTTGACAAAAATACATAATTTTGTTAACGATACTTGCAGTTGGTTACCTAGACATTTGTGTTGTAATTACCGTAACTTTGTTATATGCCTAAGATGTCCATAGATGCAACATTCGTGTAGGATCAGCGAATAATGCGATTGTATGGGTTGTTTAAAAAAAGCACCATAGTCTGCGATTGATGCATCTATGGCACCCCAAATAACATGTGGTTTTACTTGTGATTATTTTTTTTTTCCCCCTTGGATTCGACTCTCTTAACAAAGGTGTTATTGCTGCCTGAATGCTACTTTCTAGGTTGATGACAGATAAACCTTTGGTGACCAAATGCCCCAAAGTGTAATAAGTCTACTAATTATTCCATCTACAGCTCCTCTTATTCGTGTTTGTGTAAAGGCCACCAGTGTTTTCTCTTAACACATTTTATGTTGGTTAATCTTACGTCCGTTATTGAAGCAGTAGGCCTTTTGCTATTCTGTTTGGAGACTGGAGCAGATGTCACCAGCTTGACCTATGGCAAGTTGGCCCCTGCTTTCCTGAGAGATTGTTGTTTAATATGCGCCATATCTGTGGGTCCCTATGTGGTATGGCGCAATTCAACAACATATAATATTTATAAAGTTAGCTGGGTGATCGGTTTGTGGAGACATGAACCAATGGCTAATACGTAATGGCAATAGGAGGCCATAAAAATGTAAATAAAGCCATTTTCACTAACCTAAGGGCTGTATCTAGCTACGGTAAGTTAGTGTGTCGTGCTTAATTGAGTTCTTAATAAAGTACTTGGATCTGGATTGCGTCTTCTCTGAAGGTTTACTACCTTTAGATAGTGAAGGTTCATTAATTTCAGGTAGGAGGGCACTATTGAATAATTTTAGAAATTGAGAAATTGGCAAATCAGGTTCACTTCATTATCCTCCCTCTGCAGCTCCTTAACTATAGGTCTAAATATTCAAGGGTATGCAGATGGATGGAAATTTTGAGAGACGTTTTCAGATTTAATATCGTATTTTTTAGGAGATTCGGGCATATGAAAGCAAATATCTTAGCTACTGTGGGCATATTAAAAAGCAATCTGTGAGCTTGTAACGAACTTGACCATTAAATTACATATATAAGTGTCACAACCCTCCATCCGTCGCGCTTATCTAACTATCAGTTATCCAGAAAATGTACTCCAGTACCAACAAGTCATACAACAGAATGGACAAGAGGGGTATTGAACAAACACTATATAGCACACACGTAATATTTGCTCAATATACTATACGATAGGCTGCCACCCACATCCGAGACGCGGAATTGACCTGCTAAATATATCTATGGGGTTATACCCACACCCTAAAGGATCACAATCTTTAAGACAATGTTTATTTTAATATACATGGCCCATGTTATATAAATGTATATTTAAAATTTTTTTTGTAATATGGCAGCAGCATCATCACCAGGTCCCCTGCACTTTTCTGCTCTGAAACCATGTCCAGTTGATGAACAGTCAATCCTGCCTGTGTACCTTCCTTCCCCTTTGCAGCCCCTTCCTCTACAAGCCCCCTTACCTCCCACTCATGGACACTCCACTCATGACCCATGGACCCTCCATCTGCAAGGCCCCCTTTTTGCCCCACCCGCTCATGCAAGGCGTTTTTCACATAGTGAGAGAGTAGAGGTCAAAAGATCCCTTACTTTCATGTGAGATCTTCACTTCACCACTGCAGGGAAGGGAGGGACTTCTGTCTCCTGTCCCCTGTCACGGAGTCTAAGGCTGTGCTCACTTGGCGGCAGAGGTGGAGAATCAATGTCAACTTCAGCCTCCCACCCATTAACTTCCTGGGCAGTAATTTCTTTATGTCTTGGCTTGGAGCACGTATAGAGGTTGGGTGATTGGCTCTTTTAAAAGGTAAAAACTGGCCTTCATTTAAATAACTCACTGTTGGAGACCACAATTCCCCTTTAACATTGCTGTAAAATACTTTAAAAATTTGCATCACTTAAAATCTGGTGCTGTGCTAAATAATTGCTGGTGCTAGACTCAAAACTGACTATATAATATGTTTAAATATCATTGATATTATTAAGAATTTTCAAAGGCCTGGATACTATAAGAAGATAACTAAGAACCTACGTAAGAACATATATCATAATGCCATAATAATGCAATCTATATTCTTGTAGGTTCATCTTAATATGTAAGTGAAGTCCCTAAATAAGACTTGTAAAGCTGGCTTGTTACCATTGCATTTATTTTTTCCGGAACTCCACTGACTGGTAAATAATTGCAGGGTTACAAGGCAGGGATTATCAGGGCTTCCATATTGGTGTGGAGACACCGAATAGAAGGGGTTGTGGCTCTTTGATGACTTTATTGGCGTGTTGGTTGTACTGGCAGCAACATGGAACCTATACTTAATTTTACAAAAATTCTATTTCGCACTGTCACAATGTCCGGACAGGCCGGGTACTCACATTACGCTTTAGGAGTGAGGCTGATAGTCCGGAAGTGCAGGATACAGCAGGCTGCTGGTAAATAGTATGTGGGTCTGAAACAAGTGGGGCTGGAACTGGTAGGTTGAAAAATGCTGGACCAATGGTGCTGCTGGGAACTGTGGGCTGGTTTCTGGACCAAGTGCTGCGGGTACTGTAGGCTGTGTGCTGGAACATGGGCTGGCTGGGAACTGTGGGGCCTGGATGCTGGACAAGGTGCTGCTGGCTGTAGTCTGTATGCTGGCAATGGTGCTGCGGGGAACTGGGGCTGGATGCTGGACCAAAGTTGGCTGCTGGGTCCTGTTAGGCTGTAAAGCTGCAAGGTCAGTAACTGGAGACTGAGGCAGGCAGGTCAGTCACTGGAAACAGGCAAGGTAAGTACTTGATACAGGCAAGGGTAAGTAATGAGAATCAGGTCCAAGGCAGTTAAGTACTGGAGACAGGCAAAGGTAAGTAACTTGATACAGGCAAGGTAAGTCATGGTGGAGCAGATCCAAGGCAGGTACAGTACTGAACAGGCAGGTAAGTACTTGATAAAGGCCATGTAAGTATGTGGAGCAGGATCAAGACAGGTTAAGTACTGATCCAGGCAAGGTAAGTCGGTCGAGCCAGGGAGGAAGCAGATGCTACTATCGGGCGCGCCGGTCCGGTGGACGCCGGCTTTTCAAGCCTCTCGCCGGAAGTCCATGACGGGACCGGAAAGGCGGCGGTAATTTCGTGACAGGACCCCCCCCCCCCTTACGGGGGCCACAGGACAACGGCCAGGTTTCCCTGGAAAACTCCTCTGGAAAAGCTCTGACAGACGAGGATTGTGCACATCAGTAATGTCTAATCAAGCTCTTTTCTTCTCTGGACCCGAATACCTTCCAGTGGACCAAATACTGAAGGACCACCTCCGCCAGACCTAATCTAGAGTCCAAGATTTTTCCTCAACTTCAAACTCCTGCTGCCATCAACAGTAAATTGGAACTGGAGGTTAGTAAAGATTTGAATACTGATTTATAGCATCGCTGATGATGAAATATGAAACACATTAGGATCCGCAGCTGGCAATGGCAGTTTGAGGCGAACAGCCACTGCACCAATTAATTCCATGATGGAAAAGGCCCAATAAAATTGGAAAAAAAAAAAAGGACAAACAAATTGAGAACCCCTGTCCGATCAATTTCAGATGGAGTCCATGAAGAGGTCGGAAGATATGTGAACTAAATAGTTGCGCTACCTCCGTTGAGGATGGTAGTTTGGTGAGGGTACAAAATGGGCCATTTTGCTGAAGCGGTCTAACTGTCACCACCCATATAAAAACCGTGTTTTTCTTGGAGGTGGAATTCAACAATAAAGTCCATGGATAGATGGTCCAAGTCTGGACGTATGGGGAGGGGTTTGAAGAACGACCCAGGGGAGGGTTCTAGAAGACTTGGATTGACCCAGCCGGGACACACTTGAATAAGTCCTTTTAACCTCTTTCCTCATTTTGGTCCACCAAAGTGGAAACGGGCAGAATATTAAAGTTGTGTTAACCCCGGGATGCCGGCTTGTTTGGAACAGTGAGTATGAAGAAGGATAGCTTTCCCGAAATGAAACATGACCAAAGAATTGCCAGAGGTTTGTGTCCAGGAGGAGCAGAATCCTTGTGCCGCTTGGATCTTAGAACAACGTTGAGGAGATATATGGCCCAAATTTTAGTGGTTTGGAATAATGGAGCCCTTAATTTCATTAATCAGTCGGAGCAACAAATTACCCTGACAGGGCAGCAGCTTTCTTGTTTTTGGAACCAAGGTTGGTAAGTGATAAACAAGTTGAATCGGAAAAAAATAAGACCACCGTGCTTGGACGGTGATTTAACCTTTGAGGTTCTGGATGTATTCACGATTTTTTATGGTCGGTAAGGAGGTGATAGGTCAGATGTGGCATTCCAATAGATGACGCCACTGAAACCTCGATTGGCCAGTTTTGAATGGCAAGAAGTTCCCTTTTCCAACTCATAGTTTTCGCTCGTTGGGTAGAAACTCTTATAGAAATAAGCACAGGATGGAGTTTCCTTTTAGGAGGATGGCCTTGTCTCTGGACGCTCCAGCCCCAAGTTCTGGGCTCAACTATCACTTCGATGTAGAAGGGAAGACTAGGATCTGGTATGTACTATAACGGAGCATCAGCAAAGGCCTCCTTGATTCGTTTTAGGCTTCGAGGGCTGCGGGGTCCATGAATGGGCTTACCACCTTACTGATTGAGGGCTTAATATCGGAGAAATTATTGACGGAACCTTGAATTAATTGTCTTGTAAAAATTGGCAAACCCATGAACCTTTGATAGCTTTGGTTCCCATAGGAAGAAACCAATCTTGATGGCCGAGTCGGAACTTGAACAGGATCACTCTGGAACCTTGTCGCATATACGTTAGTCCTAGAAGGGATACTTGTGAAAACACTCAAACAGACCCTTTTCCCATTTTGGCAATAGGCATTCTTTCTCAGACGTAGTACCACCCTGCTTAAAACATGAATGCGGTGGAGGGCAGAATCCTGAGGAAAGATTAAAAATGTATCGAGATTATACTACCCACAGAGATACCCAACTATCCCGGAAAATTCATTTACGAATTCCTTTGGAAACACACCAGCTGGAGCATTCAAAGGCCAAAGGGCATTACAAGATTTCGTAGTGGACCGTCCCTGGTGTTAAAGGCGGGTCTTCCATCTTCACCTTGGCGTATACGGAGCAAGATTGTGATTGTATGCCCCCCGAAGATCAGTTTTGTAGAATATTTTTTAGCCCCTTTTATCTTGTCCAAATAACTCAGAGATGAGAGGGAGATGTAACGATATCTTATAGTGATTTATTTACCCTGGTAGTCCTATATGCAAGGTCCGTAAACGCTCCTCTTTTTTTTCAACAAAAAACCCTGCTCCACAGGGGAAGTGGAAGTTGTTCAAAACCCTAGACAAATGTTCCTTAATGTACTCCTTTCAATGGCTAGAGTTTTCTGAGGGATACAGTGGGTATGTGCGTCCCAGAGTAGCAAGTACCAGAGAGAGATCGATTGGGCCAATCGTAGGAACGGTGCGTGTAGCTTCTCAGCGCGCTTTTTCAGAACACATCAGAGAAATCACGATAACATTCAGGGAGGTTTTTCTCAGATTTATTCTCACTTATGGTAGTGAGCAATGAGTAGAAGGCCAATTTTTGAAACAGAAGGGGCTTCAAGACTTGGTTCATTGTTAACCCAATCTATAACAGGGTTTGTAGTCTGACCATGGAAGTCCAAGAATGAGGGAGCAGAAAGGTCTTGGATGACAAGAAAAAGATAAACGTTCTTGGTAAATAGCCCAATGCGGAATAGACTTCGTATTAGATTTGTTGGAGATAAATTCAGAAGCCCACGAGTTTTTTTTTTTTTACTTAATCATAACCAGAACTCCGAAGAGGTTGCTGTTAAGTGAGGTGAGAGGAGCCCCATTGTGGCTGCATAGTTAAGAATCGATGACATTTCATTCCCACGGCACCAGATGACAAAGCCTGATAAGAAAAAAGTTTTATACATACAGGTGTAGTACTGGTAGAAAGAGTTTCCACAATGGTTCAAATTGGCAGGAGACTTAAACATTACCTAGAAGAGCTCCTCCTGAACTTTCTAGGGTCCTGGAGTTTCCCATACTTCTGGGGACAATTTGTTTACAACGTGTCCTTGCCCAGCACAATAGAGACAAAGTCCATTGGTACGTCGCGTGATGTTTTCTCTTCGAGGCTTCGATGAGTGCTCCAATTTGCATCGGCTCCTCACCCGAAGATAATGGGTTTGTGAAAGGTACTGAGCAGCCTGAGCAAGGTCTAGGGATTTGGATACGATCTGCAGACTTTTCTGCCTGCCGTTCACGAAACGGGTATCAATCTGTAATGCATAGTGTAATCAAGAAAAAAGTCTTCAATGGACCGGTAGTTCCCTAGATGACTAGTTCGTCCTTGAGGCGAATCAGAGACTCCCTGCCAGAAGGCTGCAGTACGTGCCCTCTTGTTCCAGAATGCTCCGCAGCAAGGGTAGAATTTGATAGGCATATTGAACCCACGGAACGGACCCTTGGCGGAGCTTGCATCAAAACTCAAACGGGAGGAGGCGCAGAGGTTCTTCCTTGGAGCATCGAAGACCGTGCGAAACAGAACTCAGGAAGTCAGTAACATTATAAGACTAGAGGGTCGTCTTTTTTCCCATAAAGGAAAGCCCAGGCCAGTGCTTGCCCTCCAACAAGGCGATGGATGTACCCAACCTTAGGCACGATCCGATGCAAATGATTGGTTGAAGTCTAATTGCAATCGGCAAACTGATTAATGAACCCACGGCAGGCTTGGGCATCACCGTCAAAACCTCGAGGGTTGAGGTAGGCGGTGGCTCTCTCCGAAGAGAGGATCGCCGGATCCGCCGCCGAAGGAGGTGGGCGTAGAAACTCCGTAGCCGAGGCAGCATCCTGGTGGTAGGCCGAACAGCAAGGGACTCCAGAAACTGAGCCAACTGGCCCTGATGATGTTCAAACAGGTCCATGCGTTTGGCACAAAGCTTGAAGAGTTTTATTTCAACTACTCGCCATTGCTTCCCTCAGGCGTTCCATGGCCCGTAGTACTGTCACAAATGCCGGCTGGGGCCGGGTACTCACAGTCCGCTTTAGGAGGAGGCTGATAGTCCGTAAGGTTCAGGATACAGAGGCTGCTGGGTAATGTAAAAGGCTGGGTGCCGTAACAATGTGCGGCTGGGAACTGTATGTTGGATGCTGGACCAATGTGCTGCTGGGAAGTGGGCTGGTTTTGTGGTGCGGACAATGGTGGTGCTTGGGAACTGTGGGCTGGATGCTGGACCAAAGGTGCTGTCTTGGTACTGTACGTCTGTATGCTGGCAATGGTGCTGCGAGAAATCTGTGGGCTGGTGCTGGACCAAAGTCTGCTGGTACTGTAGGCTGTAAATGCTGGCAGGTCAGTAACTGGAGACTGGAGGCAGGCAAGGTAGTCACTGGAAATCAGGCAAGGTAGTACTTGATAACAGCAAGGTAGTAGAGACAGGAGCCAAGGCAGGTAAGTACTTGAGCACAATGCAAGTAAGTACTTGCTACAGGCAAGGTAAGTATGTGGAGCAGATCCAAGACAGGTAAGTATGGATACAAGTCAAGGTAAGTAATGTCGAGGCTAGGGAGGTCAAGCAGAATGCTACTATCGGGCGCCGGGGTCAGGAGGACGCCGGCCTTTGTTCAGTCTCGCGGCGTCGTGACGTCATGACGTCCTCGCTGCCGCCCACCCGTAAGTCCAGAGCGTCGCGGGACGGAGCCGGCAGGTAAGTTCGTGCACTCACATTACTAATTCCAACTTACCAGAGAAGAAATCTTACAATGTATAGGTGTTTTGGGGAGAAAAACTTTTCACTACGTTTTTAAAAAATGTAAGTTTGTGTTCTCCTTTAAAGAATATTTTCACTGAGACAGAGAACTATTCCCTTTAATGCTTTAATTAAGTAGCTAATCCCTTTGCTATAGTGCATATTAGTGTGCATGCAAGTTATAGTTAAGAACGCCTGAACCGTCCGGACCACGTCAGTGGAGCCAGAGTTGGTCGCACTCACGGTAATTTTAAAGCCTCATTCCTGGCTCCTGTTACTGTTGTATATTTCTTACAGATATTTTAAGGTCATCGTTCATCATTTTTTTTTTTTTTTTTATTCTTCATTTTATTAAAGACAAAGATTTTTATACATATATCAAAACAAAAATATATTTGGGTGGGGGTGAGGTAGGCATAGAATAGGGGTCACGTGGGGAAGGGGGTTCAGTTCATATTTGCAGTTATTTTATGCTGTTTAATGCAATAGATAATATAACCATGATAAAAAAGTTAAGCAACTTTGTAGGTTAATGATAAGTAGGATTTGTATTGGAAGTGTCTTTGAAGAATCAGCATTTTGTGATAACATAACAATCTGTCATTGAGTAAATATATGTCCTATTAACTTTTGAATGATTTAAAAAACATTTTATAGAAACATTACCATTTAACTTTGTACCTTTCTTTGTTTAGTTTTGTTGCATTCATTTCTGTTCTGCTTTTACCATTACTTTGGTTTTGTTTTTAGTTTATATATGGTCAGTATTTGGATATTTGTTAGAGGTGTGTGAATGGGAAAGAGGGTGGGGGGTGCCACCCCAGTTATCCATAAGAGACCCTTCAGATATAGTGGTAGCATGTAGTTTAATTTGGCTGCTATTAGGTAAAATAATTAAAATTTGGTAGGGCCAGTCATGTCTGCGCCTTTAGGTTATGTCAGACATACCCTTGTTCTTTTGCTGCCCTAGAAGAAAGCTAGTTATATGCCTGTTTTGAAAATTTTAATTAGATTGAATTCTACCAATAAGTTTTATTGGTAGATGTTTTCCCATAATTAAGCTTTATTTTATCCATAGCACGTAAGGGTTAGAGTTCATATAACTCTTGGATTTGGGGTAATAATATTCCCAAGTTTTAAAAGATATACGATTGGAATCAGAAATGGCATCTGGTTTATTTTGTTCGATCCTTGATCTAATGGGTACGGGTAATATGGACAATTTATATAAAGTCTAACATTGGGCTGTACTTTCTAAGTTTCCTGTAGAGTTATTAATGAGTCATTTGAGATGTTTAGAAATAGCATGGATGTCACCAGCGTACAGTCCTATAAGTTCTGTGTATTTTTCCAGCAGGTGGTACCTGGAATATTGTGGTTCGACGTGTATTTTTTTAGAGAGAACGTCTTCGAAGTATGACTTTTTTAAGAAAAATTTTCTCTGTGATTTTTCTCTTAGCACATTGGTAATATGTTCTAGTTGGCCTTTGGTGTCCCATGCTGCCTGTGTTTGCGGTGGTTTGGGGCTTGGAGTTAAATGCAATTGGTGTTTACCGCTTCTGTTCCACTGTGCTTTCTGCATTTCTTTTCTGTATTTTTTGTATAATTTATTGTGGATGTTTAACATCCACCGTCGGTAATCTTTAGAGATTACATTTGAGGTATAATGTGACATTAGCCTGGGTCATCCTCCATATAGTCCTTTAATTGTCTGGGGTTTGTCCAGTGTTTAGGAAAGAGTGTAAGCCAGAATTGGTTGTAGTTTCCAGAATCTATTCTTGGGACCGTTTGAGTTTAGGTTTAAGTAGCTAACACTGGTGTGTCATCTGACGGTCCCTCTCGGTTAGAATGATGATTTGTTGTATTTGTCGAGCCAATTTAGATGTAGAAAATGTATCAAAATTCTGGATAATGTCCATATCACAATATAACAAAAGTAAGTGCACTCTAACCCAACTTGTGGGTGCAGGACACCTCAATAATTTCTTCCTGCTGGAATATAGATACTCAGACAAAAAACAAGGTGGAGGGTCACACTCCAAGTGAGAATCAAATTTTAATTTGTGACCCCACATACACTCACAACGTTTTCCGGGGTTCAAAGATGCCCCCTTCTTCAGTGAATATATGTGGCAACATCTATAGGGAATAGACTCATGCCCAACCATAGAAACTCCCTTGGAGTTCGACCCTCCACCTTGTTTTTTTGTTCCTAATGTTGCCATATGTTTGCAGATAGAATGTAAATTCTCTATCTGTTGGATTTCCATATGTCTCCAGGCATCTACCCAGTTTTCCAGGTGAGTGAAATGGTGTAGTTTTGTTTTGGGAATGGGTTTTATTCTCGTGGATAGTGATCCAGCAGTTGTCTTGGAACTAGGTTAAAGTCTCCACGCATATTACCTGGCTGTAGGGAAATCTGGTAGGAATTAGTAATCATTTGTTTTCGTAATGATATTGAAGCCATTGGTGGGGTGTAGATTCCCATAATGACAAAGGGAGTTAAGTCTATTTCCAGAAGCGACCATCAAAATCTTCCAGCTGGGTCCATGTTGTTTTAGAATATTATATTGTAATGTACGGTAATATTAGGAGAACTCCTCTGGAGTAAGTTGGAATTGCACTGTGTGCTGTCCATGGTTTTGTCCAGCCATTTTTTCTGAATTGAGAATTATCTGTGTTTGCCAGTGGCGACCATCTGAAATTTGTAGTCTTTTTAAGGTTCTCTACTACCCCCTGATATTCGCATGATAAAAAGTTTTCAGAGTCTCTGTTATTCGTGTTTTGTAAATAAGTCCAGATCCAAAGTATTCAGGTATTTAAAACAATTATATATTTGCTTTTATAGTACATTTTTACTCTGTATTATTGAAGATGTTAAAACATCGCACACCAACAAAACATTCTAACATTTACTTTGATAAGTACGTGCCTGTGTACATAGTTTGGTATGGTAACTAGGGTTACGTCTTGTAACTATATACCCTTCATTGGTTTGCGTGTGCCAATATGTTGCTCTGGCCCCTTTGTATATATTTATAGGGTCAGGGCATAGTGGTTTGTGTAAGTTTATTTCTGTTTTATATATTGTGTAGTTGCTTGGTAGGTGTATGTATTTGTATGCATGCCTGTCGAGCAAGGGAAGTCAGAATTTGAGATTTACTATCTCTACAAGGTTGTATTAGTGTTTTATTGATAAAGAGGTTAATGTGTGTATATTTTTGTATAGTATATGTAGTATTTGTATGTTTTTATGGAGTCCTTATTACCAGATGTTTATGTTGGGGGCTGTACTAAAAAAAAATTTTTTAATACTGTCGCTTTATATTTGCAATGTCCTTTTTGCTGGGGGTGGTATTGTGATGGCCAACACTAATAACGGTTTTTTTTTTTTGTATAGTGGCAATTATATTTTCTGGCAGGTATAACATTGCTTATACATAGTGGCAGTATTAGGCGCTAGGAAGAATAACTTTTATAAATAATGCCTATAATTGCTGTTTCAGTTATGTGTTCATGCCTATAAAATCAACAGTTCAGCACCATAATGAAACAGTTCAGCACCTTGACAGCAATACTGGTTTATGCAGTTCCATAGATACCATCGAGCCTGATTTAACCCACATGTGCTGTGCAAAAAATAGGGTTAAAAAATTGTTTTCTATCTAACCTATGTTGAATAGTTTAGTTCAACGTTTGAACTCCATAATGCAGTTGCTGCACTGTTTCAAAAAAGACACCCATGCAACCGGTGCAATTTATTTATAAGGATTTGTACCCCTTTTAAAGGGGTGGAAAAAAAAAACACACAAACAACCTACAGCCACATAACACACTGAACAGAAGGCAGAACAACCTTGCTATTAAAGCCATAATCCGTGTCCCTTACCCTCTATTTTGATCTGGGTGCTGGGACCACATTTCCACTCTGTCTTTATAATAATCAAGTCATCTCTTTTGATTAATTTTTAAGGAACAATTATGTCCCAACTGGTAGATTTCCAATTATCTTTTACTTTCATAAAATAATGAGTGGTTAAATAACGATATTGTTATTTTACACAAACGTTTACACAAACGATCCTTTATATATTTCCACCATAGCCTCAATATCTTAAGTTACCATTTTCGCAAACATGCACAACAGGAACCACAGTTCATGACAGAAACCAATGGAATATATTCTTCAAGTTTGTGATTCCCTTTTTCCTTTCCTACTTCAAACACTTTATGGATATTCTCCTCCAGTAAAGCCATAACATTTCTCAAATGTTTGTTTGTGTAATAGTTTGGATAAAACTAGATTCCTAGTCTAGTTTTAGTCTGTTATTAAACAAATAGAGTAATAAAAAAAGAGTGTGACATATTCTATAATATTTATAAATTGAGGCAAAAAGATGTCTAAAGGCTCATACATGTTTTTTGATATCTTTTCTGTATGTGGCTTGCTATGTTGCCTTGATTTGTTTCTGCAAAGCTTACCCCGTGGACTCCTCCTATACCTTTTCATACTACAATGCAGTTAATTAGCAGTACATTTCCAAAGCTTTAGACTTTTTTTTTTTTTTAAATGTTCTTCGTCTGATGTATGCCTCTGATTCCCCATATCCTTTGTAGCCTGCCTAGGACTGCATTATAAATTTTATTCATTATTTTAGGGATGATATTAGAAAACTGCTGCTGTCTTGTGAAAAATTGCATTGTGGTGACACATTTTATAAAAAAAAACTGCTTGCAGTTTGTTATAACCATGTTAGAAGATATGTTCTGAACAATGCCTCATCTTAACAAATGTAAATGATAAATGTCAACATGAATATCATCTATAGGAAAATCATCTATAGAAATATTGACCTTGACAAAAATACATAATTTTGTTAAGACATACTTGCAGTTGGTTACACTAGAATTATTGTTGTTGTAATTACAGTACTTTGTTATGCCTTAAGATGTCCATAGATGCAACAATTCGGTTGTAGGATCAGCGAATAATGCGATTGTATTGGTTGATTTAAAAAAAAGCAACATACGTCTGCGATTGTTGCATCTATGGGCACCATAACATTGTTTTACATTTGAATTATTTTTTTTTCCCCCTTGGATTCTAACTCTTAACAAAGGTGTTATTGCTGCCTGAAGGCTACTTTCTAGGGTTGATGACAGTTAAACCTTTGGTGACCAAATGCAAAAGTGTAATAAGGTCTAGTAATTTCCATACTTACAGCTCCTCTTATATCGTGTTTGTTGTATAAGGCCACCAGTGTTTTCTCTTAACTACATTTTATGTAATGGTTATTCTTACTGGTCCTGTTATTGAAGCAGTATGCCTTTTGCTATATTCTGTTTGGAGACTTGGGAGCATGTCACCAGCTTGACCTATGGGAAAGGTGCCCCTGCTTCCTGATAGATTGTGTTTAATATGCAGCCATATCTGTGGGTCCCTATGTGGTATGCGCAATTCAAACAGCATATAATATGTATAAGTAGCTGGGTGATGGTTTGGGGGAACATGAACCAATGGCTAATACTGTATGGCAATAGGAGCCATAAAATGTAAATAAAGCCATTTCACTAACCTAAGGCTGATTCTAGCTACGGTAAGTTAGTGTGTCAGTGCTTAATTGAGTAATTAATAAAGACTTGGTGGCATATTTATAAAGGTTCGTTAACTTTTCGCGCCGTTTTTGCGGACATTAACGCCTATCCGTTTACCCGCTTAAAAGGTCGAAACGGCCGCGAAAGTTAACGAAGCGTTAACCTTCGCGCCGATACTTACACTGTTACCCCCCCTCCCGCTTCTATTTAAATTATAAGCGGCGGTACGGTTTTCGCTCGGCTAGTATCGCTTTTTTACAACCTACTTCGCCACTTGAAGGAGGCGCAGTCAGCCGATCTAACCTCCCGCGGCTGGGGATTGGCAGCAAACCCCTCGGCGGTGGTCGCACCCGCCCCGGGATACCCGGCCCACCGCCGCCACAACCCCCCCCCCCCCGCGGCGGCAGCGGCGACAACCCCCGCCTCCTGCCACTTCCCAGCAATCCCCTCCCAACCCGTTTCCCCTTTCGCGGCAATCTCGGACTTGAGGCTAGGAGGGCTTCCTGGATGGGGCCCCGCAGCATGTGTTTCGCGACCACCCCCTGCACCGCCCTCCCCGGCAACCTTCCAATCCCAGGCCCCCCGCCCCGGCCGTACACCCGGGGAAGTGACGGTCTGTAGCCCGCTGTGGAGGGGTGGAGGCCTCCCCCCAGCGGGGCCCTGAGAAGGGCCTTTTGGGCTTAGGGGTCCCGCCTCCCGGCAGCTCGAACCTGAACCCGCCCTCCCCGGCCCTTATCAGGCCCTTCGGCACTTACAGTGCCCTTGCGGCTCGACAAGGCCTTTTGGGGCTTAAGGGGTCCCGTCAGCTCAAACCGGACCCCCCTCCCCTGCCCTATAATGGCCCTTGCGGCACTGACAATTTCACTTGCGGCTCTTATAAGAGCCCATTTGTGGCTTTTGGTCCCACATCTCGAAACAGGACCCCCCTCCCCCCCGGCCTGTAGGGTCCCTTGCGGCACTTACACGTGCCCTTGCGGCACTAATCATTGCCTTTGGCGGGTCCCTCCCCCGCATCTTCGAACCGGGACCCCCCATTTCGGCTCTTAAAAAGAGCCCTTGGGCGACGTCTTCGACTTGGCGACCCAACCCCACTACCCCCACTCAGTGCGTCGCCGATGCCAGGCAGACCTCACTGCGTCCGCCAGTGATCCTGCTGGCAACGCCCCGTCCTCAGCGGAGCCGTTTTTCCATCCGCTTCTTTCTTCTTTCTTCATCCATCTACTGGCGATGGCAATCCTGAGTTTCCCGGCGGAAAGCTCCTCTTTATATAGTTTTGCAGAAATCCATAATCCGATTTCTGATGGTCAATTTTTAATACTTGCTTTACATTAAACCAAGCAGCTTTTCAGAACTTTCCAGAAAATCTGATTGGTTAATGTAAAGCAAGTATTAAAAAATTGACCAATCAAAACGATTATGGATTTCGCAAACCTATTAAATAGAGCTGTCCGCCGCTGCACTCGATGCCATCTCAGTAGATGCTGAAGAATAAGCGGCCTGGCAATCGGCTCCGCTGAGGCCGCGTGCCAGCAGGCTCACTGGCGGCCGCAGTGAGTCTGCCTGGCTCGGCGACCTGGTGGGGTTGGTGTCGACCACCCGAAGACTTCGTGCTTCGGATCAAGACGCCGCAAAAACATCGGCCCGTGAAGGGTCTCCGGCGCCTGCCGGGGGTAACCCCTGGCGGCCGACAGGGGTACCTCTCGGGGGTCGGCGGCTCGTCTAGATCTGGGGTCGCCGCGTGACTGGAAGAAAGAAGACTCGCCAAGGGGCTCTTTTTAAGAGCCGCACTTGGGGGTCCCGGTTTTTCAGCTGCGGACCCCCGCCAAGGCACGTGTCAGTGCCACCCGGGCCCTTGTAAGGGCCGGGGAGGGGGTTCCGGTTCGAGCTGCGGGCCCCCCTTAGCCCCAAAAGGCCCCTTCTCAGTCCCCCGCTGGAGGGAGCCTGCCACCCCCAGCGCTTCCCTCCGTCCCCCCTCATCTCCCCCGGGGAGCGGGCCGGGCGGGGTGCTTTGGGGGGTTGCCGGGAGGGGGTGCGCTGCTGGTGGGGTCGGCGACCACCTGCTGCGGCCCCTTCCCGGCAGCCCTCCCTAGCCTCCCGTTCCAATTGCCGCGAACGGGGAACGGGTTGGGAGGGCGCGGAAGTGCGCAGCGGCGGGTGGTCGTCCGCTGCTCCGCGGGGTTTGGGCGGGGTGGTAGCGGCGTCGGGAAGGGATTTTAAGTCCCTTCGCGTCGTACTAGACATTATCTCGCCGCGAATGGCTTAAAATTACCGCGCACATCGCTGCCTGCTCTAGGTATCGCGGGAATATCGCCTCCGCCATTATAAATAACGGCGATGCGCTCTTTTCGCTTCAAAGCGATGTGCGGCGGTAACTTTTTTTGCGATATATCGATTCTTTATACATATTGCCCCTTGGAGCTGGATTCGTCTTCTCTGAAGGGTTTACTAACCTTTAGATAGTGAAGGTTTCATTTAATTTCAGGTAGGTGCACTATTGATAATTGTAGAAATTGAGAAATGTGGCAAGATCAGGTTCACTTCATTATCCTCCCTCTGCAGCTCTGAACTATAGGTCTAAATATTAAAGGGTATGCAGATGGATTGAAATTTGTGAGAGACTGTTGCAGATTTAATCGGATTTTTAGGAGATTCGGGCAGATTGAAAGCAATATCTTAGATACTGTGGCAGATTAAAAGCAATCTTGTGGAGCTTGTAACAGAACTTGAACATTAAAATTACATATTATAAGTGTCACAAACCCTCCATCCGGTCCGCTTATCTACCTATCAGTTATCAGAAAATGTACTCCACGTAACCAAAACCAAAGTCCAATAAACAGAATGGACAAGGAGGGGTAGTGAAACAAAACTAAAGCACACACGTAATATTTCTCACAATATCTTACGATAGTGCCACCCATCTCGAGACAGCGGAATGACCTGGCAACATATAATCTATGAGTTATACACACACCCTAAATTATAACAATCTTGTAAGAAAGGTTTATTTAATATACATGGGCCCATGTATATAAATGTATATTTAAATTTTGTGTGTTGTAATACGGCACGCATCACCAGGTCCCTGCACTTCTGCTCTGAAACCATGTAGTGGATGACAGTCAATCTGACCCTGTGTATCTTCTCTCCCCTTGCAGCCCCTTCCTCTAGCAAGAGCCCCCTTACCTCCCATCATGACACTCCCACTCATGGACCCCATGGACCTCCATTTGCAGGCCCCTTTTGGCCCCACCCGCTCAGAAAAAAGGCTGTTTTCACATAGTGAGAGAGTAGAGCAAAAGATTCCCTTACCTTTGGAGGATCTTCACTTCACACTGCAGGGAAGGGAGGGACTCATGTCCTCCGTCCTAGGCCCACCCTGGAGTCCTACAGGCTGTGCTCACTGCGGCGGGATGGAGAAGCAATGTCACGTCAAGCCTCCCACCCATGTAACTTTCTGGTCAGTAATTTCTTTATGTCCTTGGGCTGTGGAGCACGTAGAGAGGTGGTTGATGGCTCGTTTTAAAGGTAGAAAACTGGCCTTTCATTTAACTCAACCTGTTTGGAGACCACAATTCCCCTTTAATTGCTGTTAAAATACTTCTAAAATTGCATCACTTAAAATCCTGGTGCTGTGCTAATATTGCTGGTGCTAAAGACCCAACTGACTATATAAATAGTGTTAAATATAATTGATATTATTAAAGAATTTTCAAAGGCCTGATACTATAATAAGATAACGAAGATACCTAAGACCAAATATGCCATAGAATGCCAAATATATGCAATATATATATTCTTGGTAGGTTCATCTTAATATTTAAGTGGAAGTCCTAACTAAGGACCTTGTAAAGCTAGCTCTGTGTTACCTTGGCAGTTTATTTTCCAGGAATCCCACTTGACGGTAAATAAATTGTGCAGGGTTACAAGCAGGGTTATCAGGGATTCCATATGGTGTGGAGACAACTGAATAGAAGGGGGTGTGGCTCTTTAATGAACTTGCTGGGGGTTGTTGTACTGGCAGCAACATGGAAGCCTTCTTATTTACAAAATCTATTTTCCTGTCACAAATGGCCGGACGGCCGGGTACTCACAGTACCTTTAGGAGGAGGCTGGATGTCCGCAAGGTGGCGGAGTACAGAGGGCTGGTAATGTAGGCTGGGTGCCGAACACAGGTGCGGCTCGGGAACTGTAGGTTGGATTGCTGGACCAATGGTGCTGCTGGGAACTGTGGGCTGGTTGCTGGACCAAAGGTGCTGCGTGGGTACTGTAGGCTGTGTGCTGGAACAATGGTGCTGCTGGGAACTGTGGGCTGGATGCTGGACCAAAGGTGCTGCTGGGTACTGTAGTCGTATTGCTGGCAATGGTGCTGCGGGGAAACTGTGGGCTGGATGCTGACCAAAGTTTGCTGTCTGGGTACTGTAGGCGTATGCTGGCAAGGTCAGTAACTGGAGACTCGAGGCAGGCAGGAGTCACTGGAAACAGGCAGGTAATATTATACAGGCCGTAAGTAAGGAGAGAGGATCCAAGTGGCCGAGTAAGACAGGTAGCAGGTAAAGTACTTGATCAGGCAACGTTAAGTATGTGACAGCAGGATCCGCCCCAGGCAGGTAAGTACTGGAGACAGGCAAGGTAAGTACGTGTTATACAGCATGGTAGTACTGTGGAGCGGAGTCCAAAGACAGGTAACGTACTTGATACAGCAAGGAGTATGGAAGTCGACGCCCGCCAGAGGGGTACAGATTGTACTATCGGGCGGCGCAGGTTCCAGTGAGGAACGCCGGCTTTTCAAGTACTCGCGCCGCCTGGCGTGTGCGGCGTCGTGCCATGACCCGCGACGCCGCCCACCGGAAGTCTCCCAAGCAACAAACGCGCGTGGACTGAGTGGAGTGAAGGTAAGTCGTGAACAGACCTCACCCCCCGCCCTTACGGGTGGGCCACAGGACCAACGGAGACCAGTTTCGTCTTCCTGGAAATCTCCTATAGAGAACGCTCTGACTAGACGAGGGATTGCACAATCAGTAGTGTCGTAATCCAAAGCCTCTTTCTCTTCTGGACCCGAAAGCCCCTGTCCTTTCGGTGGAACAAATAACTGAGGACACCACGACAGCGTGTCCTAACAATGAAGAGATGCATAGAGTCCAAGATTTTCTCGAAACCTCAAAACCGTCAACTCTGCTGACCATTCAAACGGAAATTGAAAATGGATAGTATTACAGATGTGGTGGATACCCTGATCTAGACGTCACTCACTGCGCTTGATAAGATCGTGGAAATATGTAATACCACATTAGAGGAACGCATGCTGGACGGCATTTGAGGCAGGCAACAGCCAATGATCAATTATTCCAGATAGGAAGGACCACTAAAATTTGGGTTACCAGGTTTTAAGAGGTAAGGAACCCGTGTTTATAATGAGCAGTAGTGAGAGCACACTTTATCTACCCCAAACAGAATAAGCTTGGGTTCCTTCCTACGTCTCCTATCTAGCTGCAGTCCCTTTTGTACCAAAAGCAGATTCATGAAGGCTGTACTTCTGTAGGCACAACTGCAGATACGTCGCGTCATCTGGGGCGCCGAGTCATTGGGCAAGAGGTCTTATACTTGTGTGAAAAAAAATCCTGAGGAAAACTCTAAAGCATTCTCCCAAACACAACAAAAAAAGGAGATTGGGTCCCAGTAGAAGTATGAGGTGAAATTGTTATGGGCGAACTCAGCCCCAAGGCAGAAGGTCGGCCCATCATTCCGAGTACTAGGAAATGTAACAACGGAAGATATTGTTCCAAAAGCTGATTAGATTGCTTCAGTAGTCCATGGACTGTGGGTGGTAAGCCGAGGAGAACTGTACCTTGCATGTTCATGGACTACAAAGTGCCCTCAAAAATTTATGGAACCAAATTGAGAACCCCTGTCAGATACAATTTCAGAAGGGAGTCCATGAAAGCGGAAGATATGTGAAAAAATAGTTGAGCTAACTCCGTTGAGGATGGTAGTTTGGGGAGGGTACAAAAATGGGCCATTTTGATGTGAAGCGGTCTCACTGTCACCCATAAACGTGTTTTTCTTGGAAGGTGGAAGTTAACACATAAAGTCCATGGATAGATGGTCCAAGGTCTGGACGGAATGGGGAGGGTTGAAGAAGACCAACAGGGGGGTTCTAGAAGACTTGGATTGGCACCGCAGGTACACACTTGAATAAAGTCTTTAACATCTTTCCTCATTTTGGGCCACCAAAGGGAACGGGCAAGAATATTAAAAGTTTGTTAACCCCGGGATGCCCGGCGTGTTTGGAACAGTGAGTATGAAGAAGGATAGCTTTCCGAAATGAAACAGGAACAAAGATTTTGCCAGAGAGGTTTGTCAGGAGGAGCAGAATCTTGTGCGGCTTGGATCTAGAACAAAGTTGAGGAGATATAGAGGCCAAGATTTTAGTGGTTGGAATAATGGAGCCCTTTATTTCATTAAAACAGTGGAAGCAACAAATTACCTGGACAGGGCATCAGCTTTCTTGTTTTTGGAACCAGGTTGGTAAGTGATAACAAAGTTGAATCGGGAAAAAAAATAAAGACCACCGTGCTTGACGGGGGATTTAACCTTTTGAGGTTCTGGATGTATTCAAGATTTTTATGGTCGGTAAGGATGGTGATAGGTACAGATGTGCCTTCCAATAGATGACGCCACTCGACGAGTGCCAGTTTGATGGCAAGAAGTTCCCTATTTCCAACATCATAGTTTCGCTCGTTGGGTAGAAACTTCTTAGAGAAATAAGCACAGGGATGGAGTTTCCTTTAGGGCCTTGTCTCTGGGACGGCTCCAGCGCCCAAGTCTGAGGCATCAACTTCGATGTAGAAGGGAAGACTAGGATCTGGATTGTACTAGAACAGGAGCATCAGCAAAGGCCTCCTTGAGTCGTTTGAAGGCTTCGAGGGCTGCAGGGGTCCATGAATGAGGCTTACCACCTTTACTGATGAGGGTCTAATATCGGAGAAATTATTGACGAGAACCTTGAATGAATTGTCTGTAGTAATTGGCAAACCCAATGAACCTTTGAATAGCTTTGTTCCCATAGGAAGAGACACAATCTTGAATGGCCGAAACTTTAACAGGATCCATCTGGAACCCTTGCGCAGATACGATGTAGCCTAGGAAGGGTACTTGTGAAACACTAAACAGACACTTTTCAGTTTGGCATATAGGCTATTCTTTCTAGACGTTAGTAACACCTGCTTAACATGAATGCGTGGTGTGAGGGCAGATCCTGAGAAAAGATTAAAATGTCATCGAGATATACTACCACAGAGATACCCAACATATCCCGGAAAATGTCATTTACGAATTCTTGGAACACCGCTGGAGCATTACAAAGGCCCAAAGGGCATTACAAGATATTCGTAGTGGACCGTCCCTGGTGTTAAAGGGGTCTTCCACTCGTCACCTTGGCGTATACGGATCAGATTGTATGCCCCCCGAAGATCCAGTTTGGTAAATATTTTAGCCCCTTTATCTGGTCAAATAACTCAGAGATGAGAGGGAGAGGATAACGATTCTTTATGGATTTTATTTAACCCATGGTAGTCTAGCAGGGTCGTAAACCTCGTCTTTTTTTTCAAACAAAAAAAACCCTGCTCCAGCAGGGGAAGTGGAAGGTTGTATAAAAACCCTAGACAAATGTTCCGTAATGTACTCTTTCATGGCTAGAGTTTCTGAGGGAGACAGTGGGTATGTGCGTCCCAGAGGAGGCATAGTACCAGAGAGAAGATCGATGGGGCAATCGTAGGAACGGTGCGGTGGTAGCTTCTCAGGCTCGCTTTTTACAGAACACATCGAGAGAAATCACGATAACATTCAGGGAGGTTTTTCTCAGATTATTCTCACATGTAATGGTAGTGCAATGAGTAGAAGGCAATTTTTGAAACAGAAGGGGCTCCAAGACTTGAGTTCATTGTTAGACCAATCTTATAACAGGGTTGTGTAGTCTGAGCCATGGAAGTCCAGAATGAGGGGAGCAGAAGGGCTTTGGATGACAAGAAAAGATAAACGTTCTTGGTGAAATATGCCAATGCGGAATAGGACTTCGTATGTAGATTTGGAGATAATTCAGAAGCCAACGAGGTTATTATCAATACCAGAACTCGAAGAGGTTGCTGTAAGTGAAGGAGAGGAAGCCCCAATTGTGCTGCATAGGTAGAATCGATGAAATTTCCAGCGGCACCAGAATTGACAAAGGCCTGACTAGGAAAAAGTTTTACCATTACAGGTGATAGTAGCTGGTAGAAAGAGTTTCAGTGGTTCAAATTTGGCAGGAGACTTAACATTACTAGAAGGAGCTCCTCCTTAACTTCTAGGTCCTGGAGTTTCCCGACTTCTGGGGACAATTTTTTCAAAGTGTCCTTGCCCAGCACAATAGAGACAAAGTCCATTGGTACGTCGGCGTGATGTTTCTTCGAGGGATAGATGAGTGCCGCCAATTTGCATCGGCTCCTCACCCGAAGATATGGGTTGTGGAAAGGTCTGAGCAGGCCTAGGAAAGGTCTTAGGGAGGTTGGTGGAACGAGCTGCAGACTTTTCTGCCTGCCGTTCACGAAAGCGGGTATCAATCTGTATGCATAGTGTAATCAAGTCTTCCAATGGGACAGGTAGTTCCCTAGATACTAGTTCGTCCTTGAGGCGATCAGAGACATCCTGCCAGAAGGCTGCAGTAAGTGCCTCATTGTTCCAAGAAGTCTCCGCAGCAAGGGTACGAAATTTGATAGCATATTGACCCACGGAACGTGACCCTTGGCGGAGCTGCATCAAACGGGAGGAGGCAGCAGAGGTTCTTCCTGGAGCATCGAAGACCTTGCGAAACATACTCAGGAAGTCAGTAACATTATAGACTAGAGGGTCGTCTTTTTCCCATAAAGGAGAAGCCCAGGCAGTGCATTGCCCTCCAACAAGGCGATGATGTACCCAACTTAGCACGATCCGATGCAAAATGAGATGGTTGAAGTTCGAATTGGATTCGGCACGATTAATGAACCACGGCAGGCTTGGGCATCACCGTCAAAACCGCGAGGGTGGAGGTATGCGGGGCTCTCCGAAGAGAAGGATCACCGGATCCGGCCGCCGAAGGAGGTGGCGTAGAACCCGGAGCGAGGCAGCAGCTGGTGGTAGCCGAACAGCAAGGGAATCCATGAACTGAGCCAACTGGCCCTGATGATGTTCAAACAGGTCCATGCGTTTGGACAAAGCTTGAAGAGTTTTATTCAACTCGGCCATTGCCCCCTCAGGCGTTTCCATGGCCGATAGTACTGTCACAAATGGCCGGACGGCCGGGTACTCACAGTACGCTTTAGGAGGAGGCTGATAGTCCGGAAGGTGCAGGATACAGAGGGCTGGGAATGTAGGCTGGGGGCCGGAACAAGGTGCGGCTGGGAACTGTAGTTGGATGTGGACCAATGTGTGCTGCTGGGAATGTGGGCTGGTTGCTGGACCAAATGGTGCTGGGGCTGTAGGCTGGTGCTGGGAACAATGGTGCTGCTGGGAACTGTAGTCTGTATGCTGGCAATGGTGCTGCGAGGAACTGTGGGCTGGATGCTGGACCAAGGTGCTGCTGGGTACTGTAGGCTGTATGCTGAAGGTCAGTAACTGGAGACTGGAGGCAGGCAAGGTAGTCACTGGAAACAGGCAAGAGTAAGTATTACAGGCAAGGTAAGTAGGAGGCAGGATCCAGGAGGTAGAGACTGGAGACAGGCAAGGTAAGTACTTGATACGGCAAGGTAAGATGTGGAGAGCAGGATCAAGGCAGGTAAGTACTGGAGACAGGCAAGGTAAGTACTTGATACAGGCAAGGTAAGTATGTGGAGCAGGATCCAAGACAGGTAAGTACTGATACAGGCAAGGTAAGTATGTCGAGCGGAGGAGGTAGCAGAATGCTACTATCGGGCGCCGGGTCCAGGAGGACGCCGGCTTTTCAAGTCTCGCGCGGCGTGCGGCGTCGTACGTCATGACGTCCGCGACGCCGCCCACCCGGAAGTCCAGAGCGGCACGGGACCGGAGCGGCAGGTAAGTTCGTGACACTCACGTACTAAATTCAACTTACACAGAGAAGAATCTTACAATGTATAGGTGTTTTGGGGAGAAAAACTTTCACATTACGTTTTAAAAAATGTAAGTTTAGTTCTCCTTTAAAGGAATAGTTCACTGAGAAAGAGAACTATTCCTTTAATGCTTTAATTAAAGGAGCTATCCCTTGCCTATAGTGCATATTAGTGTGCATGCAAGTTATAGTTAAGAAAAGCCGGAAACCGTCCGGACCCGTCAGTGGAGCCAGAGGTGGATCGCACTCAAGGTAGATTTCTAAAGCATCATTCTGGCTCCTGGTTACTGGTTATTTCTTACAGATATTAAGGTCATTGTTCATTTTTTTTTTTTTTTTTATTTCTTCATTTTTATTAAAGAAAAAGATTTTTATACATATATCAAAACAAAAAATATATTGGGTGGGGGGAGGTAGGGCATAGAATAGGGGTACGTGGGGGAAGGGGGTTCAGTTCATTTTGCAGTTATTTTATGCTGTTTAATGCAATAGATAATATAACAATGAAAAAAGTTTAAGCAACTTTGTAGGTTAATGGATAAGTAGGGATTTGTATTGGGAAGTGTCTTTGAAGAGAATCAGCATTTTGCTGATAACATAACAATCTGTCATTGAGTAAAATATATGTCTATTACTTTTTGATGATTTTAACAATTTATAGAAACATTAACATTAACTTTGTACCTTTCTTTGTTTAGTTTTGTTGCATTCATTTCTGTTCTGCTTTACCATTACTTTGGTTTTGTATTTTAGTTATATATGGTCAGTATTTGGATATTTGTTAGAGGTGTTGAATGGGAAAGAGGGTGGGGGTGCCACCCCAGGTATACAAGGAAGAGACCCTTCAGATATAGTGGTAGCATGTAGTTTAATTTGGCTGGCTAGGTAATATAATTTAAAATTTGGTAGGGCCAGTCATGTCTGGCCTTTAGGTTATGTCAGACATACCCTTGTTCTTTTGCTGCCCTAGAGAAAGCTAGTTAATATGCTGTTTTGAAAATTTTAATTAGATTGATTCTACCAATAAGGTTTATTGGTAGATGTTTCCATAATTATGCTTTATTTTATCCATAGCAGTAAGGGTTAGAGTTCATAGAAAGTCTTTGGATTTGGGGTAATAATGATTCCCAAGTATTTAAAAGATACTACTATTGGAATCAGAAATGGCATCTGGTTATTTTGTTCTGATCCTTGATCTAATGGGTATAGGGTAGATATGGACCAATTTATATAAAGTCTAGACATTGGGCTGTATTTCATAATAGTTTCATGTAGAGTTATTAATGAGTCATTTGAGATGTTTAGAAATAGCATGATGTCACCAGCGTACAGTCCTATAAGTTATGTGTATTTTTCCAGCAGGTGGACCTTGAATATTGTGGTTCGAGTGTATTTTTTTAGAGAGAACTTATTCGAAGTATGACTGTTTTAAGAAAAATGTTTTCTTCTGTGATTTTTCTCTGAGCACATTGGTATATGTTCTAGTGGCTTGGTGCCATGCTGCCTATGTTTGTGGTGTTGGGCTTTGAGTTGAAATGCAATTGGTGTTTACAGCTTTCTGTTCCACTGTGATTTCTGCATTTCTTTTCTGTATTTTGATATACTTTATTGTGGATGTTTAACATCCACGTAGGTAAGCCTTTAGAGCATTACATTGTGAGGTATATGTGACATTAGCCTGGTCGATATCCAGATAGTCCTTTAATTGTCTGTGGGTTTTGTCCAGTGTAGGAAAGAGTGTAAGCCAGAATTGGTTTAGTTTCCAGAATCTATTCTTGGGACAGTTGAGTTTAGGTTTAAGGTAGCTAACACTGGTGTGTCATCTGACGGTCCTCTCGGTAGATGAGTGATTTGTTGTATTTGTAGAGCCAATTTAGATGTAAGAAAATGTAGTCAAATCTGGATAATGTGCCATATCACAATATAACGAAAAGTAAGTGCACTCTAACCCAACTTGTGGGTGCAGACACCTCAATAATTTCTCCTTCTGGAATATAGAACTCAGGGAACAAAAAACAAGGTGGAGGGTCACACTCCAAGGTGAATCCAAATTTAATTTGTGACCACACATACACTCACAACGTTTCGGGGGTTCAAGATGCCCCCTTCTTCAGGTGAGATATATGTGCAACAATCTATAGGGAATAAATAGACTCATGCCAACCATAGAAACTCCCTTGGAGTGCGACCCTCCACCTTGTTTTTTGTTCCATAATGTGCCATATGTTGCAGAATAGAATGTAAATTCTCTATCTGTTGGATTCATATGTCTCCAGACATCTACCCAGTTCCAGTTTGAGGTAAAAAATGGTTTAGTTTGGTTTGGATGGGTTTATTCTCGTTGGATAGTGATCCCACAGTTAGTCTTGAACTAGGTTAAAGTCTCCCACGCATATTACATGGGCTGTAGGGAAATCTGGTAGGAATAGTATCATTTGTTGCAGTAATGATATTGAAGCCATTGGTGGGGTGTAGAGTCCCATAATGACAAAGGGAGTTAAGTCTATTTCCAGAGCGACCATCAAAAATCTTCCAGCTGGGTCAATTTTGGTTTTAAGAATATTATATTGTAACGTACGGTGAAGTATTAGGGAGACTCCTCTGGAGTAAGTGGAATGGCAGCTGTGTGCTGTCCATGGTTTGTCCAGCCATTGTGTTTCTGATGTAATGAGATTATCTGGTGTGTGCCGGTGGAGAACATCTTGAATTTGTAGTCTTTTTAAGGGTTCTCTAGCTCCCCTGATATTCCATGAGAAAAGTTTTAGAGTCATCTGGTTATTCGTGTTTGTAAATAAGTCCAGCATCCAAAGTATTCAGGTATTTAAACAAATATATATTGCTTTTATAGGTACATTTTTACTCTGGTAAGATGGTAACATAGAACACCAACAAAACATTCATAACATTTAACTTGATAAGTACGTTCTGTGTACATAGTTTGGTATGGTAACTAGGGGTTACGTCTTGTAACTATATACCCTTCATGTGGGTTGCGTGTGCCAATAGGTTGCTCTGCCCCTTTGTATATATTTATGGGTCGGGGCATAGTGGTTTGTGTAAGTTTTATTTCTGTTTGAGTATATTGTGTAGTTGCTTGGTAGGTGTATGTATTTAGTATGCATGGACGGTCTGAGCAAGGGAAGTCAGAATTTGAGATTTACAGGTTGTATTAGTGTTTATTGATAAAGGAGGGTTAATGTGTGTATATTTTGTGTATAGTATATGTATATTGTATTGTATTTTATGGGAGTCTTTATTTACAATAAATGTTGATGATTGGGGGCTGTACTAAAAATTTTTTTTTAAAACTGGCGCTTTATATATTGCAATGTCCATTTTTGCTGGGGGGTGGGTATTGTGATGCACAACACTAATAACTGTTATAGTGCCATTATATTTCTGGCAGTAATAACATTGCTTTATAAATAGTGGCAGTATTAGCGCTAGGAAGAAATTACTTTTATAAATATGCCTATAAGTTGCTGTTTCAGTTATGTGTTCATGCCTATAAAATCAAACAGTTCAGCACCATAAAATGAAACAGTTCAGCACCTTGGACAGCAATACTGGTTTATGCATTCAGATACAGCATAGAGCCTGATTTACCCACATGTGCTGTGCAAAAAATAGGGGTTAAAATTGTGCTAACCTATGTTGAATAGGTTAGTGCAAGTTTAACTCCATAATTGCATTGGCTGCACTGGTTTCAAAAAAGACACCCGTGCAACCGGTGCAATGTATTTAATAAAGGATTTGTACCACTTTTAACTCCAAAATTTAAAGGACAACTAAAGCCACAGAACAACACTGAACCAGAAGGCAGAACACCTTGATATAAAGCCAGTAATCAGTGTCTTACCTCTCATTTTGATATGGGTGCTGGGAAATTTACCTAAATAATATATGGTTTTTGCTTAACATCACAGCATTCTAATGTCACACAGTCTGGTCAACGACCATTATGTTCTGCCCATGCTCAGTCCTTAGCTATGGCAGAAATTGTTACAGTTGGTCACACCCATTAATAATCTCTAGCTAATCCTTTTACAGGACAGATAAAGCAAGGAAGCATGTGACTGAGATCAGGAGGTGTGATCTAACACTGCACATACACTCAGATACTTAATTCAGTTCTTAACAGGCTTACATTTATTTTAATACAATTTACTGAAGTCATATTATATAGCTTATTGGTGTTTTTAGGGGGGTTGGTTTCAGATTCTGGAGTATAAAAAAATGGATTTAGTTCTCCTTTAAGACCAGCTAATGGCTGTTCTTAAAGTGGCGCTGGGGTAAAATCCCTTGTGGGATTTACCACAAGGTGCAAATTCAGTTTTAAATACCGAAAGTCATATTTGCCCGGAGCAATTTGCAAAAGTCATATTTACCAAGAGCACATTACCCGGGACTTGCACAGCTGCCACAAAGCGAGACTTAACGTAGCTCTAACCGATCGTAAATCGTTTAGCGCGGCATTGAGGGGAGAAAGGAGCGCTGCATGGCTGCAGCGCTCCTAGGTGAATTGCCCTGATAGAATCTTCAAATAGAAAAGGCAATGGAATTCAAGAAAAATGTGTAGCTGTGTCTAGAATATGTATGAAATAACCAACGAATTACTCATTACTCATCCTGTCCATTAATAATGCCTAACACACATAACAGCCACATAGGGAATGCTGGAAGATGAATATTGTTTCTGAATCATTGATCACACACGCATCAAGGGTTCATTAGAATATTTCAGTTAAAGGAGAGACAAATGCTAGAGGTAACTATTGATTTTGTGATTGAATCATTGTCTCTTATGTTGATACCCATGGTATTATGTGGCTCTGTGGATCTAGCAGGTCCATGAAAGGCAACACATTCATTAGGCGCTCACTGTATGTTATCCTCTTAGTCAGGGGCATAACTACCAGGGGAGCAACGGAAGGGGGGGCCGGGATCCATGGGGGCCCCATCTTATTTTTCCTATGACAGATATAGCCTCCCCCCAGAAAACCACAGTGGATTAAGCATGCATAGGGACCCCATCATAGTTTTGCTGAGGGGCCCAGTGATTCCTAGTTACATCACTGCTCTCAGTTATTCCTTAAAGTCGTTTATTAGAATCTACAAAAAATGATTTAGGGCACGGCCACACTGCGCCACAATCGCACACGCAATCACACGAGATTGCATGTGCAATTCCGTTGCATTTGCGCATGCGATTTCTCCTTTTGAGATCCGAAATCAGATGCGATTGCGCATTAAAATGGTGACCGCATGCGATTGCGTATCCCAAACGGAAACGCAATCGCATGCGTTGTGTTAGAAAAAACGCACAAACGCAAAAAAAAGCGTGATAGTGTTTCCTAGCCCTTACTGTGATAAAAATATATATATATTTCCTTTTCACAATCTTCACAAGTGCCTACCATGGGCCACAAGGTATTCAGCACCTTCCTACATCCATTGGGAGTGTTGACAGTTCTAGTTTACCAACCCAGAGCTCCATTCATTTCTCTTCATCTTCCCCACAACACCTTCCCTCCTTTAGTATCATCCTCGCTGGGCTCCGCCTCTTCCCCTCCCTCCTCCTTCTCTCTCAGCCTCCTGGCTCTCTGATTCCTGTCACTAGGATCCCTGGACCAGCAGCCATGGCTGATATGAAAACAGGAATCTTTGCTAAAAACGTCCAGAAAAAGCTCAGCAGGGCCCAAGAAAAGGTAAAGAGACAGATGACAAGATGGTTAATGGGGATCGTGACAGGGGGTGGGAGACACATATAAAGGGGGGGGGTCACATCCAGTTAGTTTACACCTTGCTGGTGTGTCAGGCAGAGGTGACTGAAGGGCCTGTCCATGGAACTGTCCCTATTGGGATTATATGACCTGGATGGATGTGCAGCGTTCGCCTGTCTGTCTCTGGGCCGTGAGAAAAGCTTCTTAATGGAATAGCTGGTGCGATCCTATTCATCTGGTAAACGGACAGTCAGCAGCCCCTGTGCTGTGCACTGTTATGGGTGGGGGAGGGGGAGCTGTTGGCATCTATTCAGTTCCTACTGTATGTGGGGCTGTGTGCATTGCAGTATGTTGTGTAGAAGGGAAAGGCTTATAGGATGGGATCTACCTAAATAAAGGGGGGGGGGGGTTGGTGAGAAGCACGTGCACAAAGTGAGCTGCTTGTTGTACAATTGTGTTTGTGGTGCTGTAGATTAAACAAAATCATTTGTGACCTATGAGGATTTTCAGCTGTGGGTGAACATAAAATGGTTGGTTAGGCATGCTGGGAGGTGTAATTCTTTGCAACTGTTTATTTGCTATACACAGTTTTTTGCTAATATATATTCATGGATTGAGAATCAATGATACAGTGTTAACTAACTGATCATTAAAGACAACATTCATTTGGCTGTGTATCATAGATACGCATTATGAATGTCAGCTCTGTATACAGTATTGGCCTGGGGACCTAAACAGCCAGCCTATTACTGCCATGCAATGTGGGGCTTTTGCATGAACATTCTATTAAACATGAAACTAAGCAAAACTATGATGGGGCCCCCCATGCTGCTTCATCTACAGTGATTTTTGGGGGAGACTGTGTCGGTCATATGGGATTTATGACAATTTTGCCCACCTGGCTCCTAGGCCCTCTTGCGGTCACAGGGGCTGTTCCCCTGGTAGCTACGCCCCTGCATAAAAAAAGATCATATGCTTGTGTTAAACATATACTTATGTCAAACTATGAATTGTGAGGACATCTTGTAACAGCCAGTAAAAATTTGTAGCATTTTGTATTTCATTCTCCTATGCAGCTTATGGAACTGATCATCCAAACATATGGATGGACACCTATAATTTATATATTATATATAATCATTACTGTATAATTTATTGTCCTTTCCTCTTGGGGGTTACATGTGATGCCCTTGAAAATTGCAACGTTGCCCATCACCCATCCAAAGTGAGGCCCTTTATCTTCTATTGATTGAACTACTGGTATATGTCCTTTTATTCTTAGTGACATTTGCAGTTCAAACCAAACACATGGAAAGCCACAGTATAATGAATTATAACATATTTTGCTATAAAATGGTCCTGATAATGCATTATACAGTGTATTTATTTTCATAATTTCTTGTTACTGCTTAGAAAACATATTTTACTATTACAATATTAATATTTAATGCATTTGTACACATTAAAAAAATGTGTTTATTACCTAATGCATAATGTATGGACTATATCATTGTTACTTTGTTGCTACCAAAATAGGCTGTTTTCTGTTTGTAATCATGGTAAACAGAAAGAAACAATACAGAACAGCAGGGATAATCAACTGCCTAAAAATCCTGCCTTATCAAGTTATAGGCAGATTGCAAAATGTGACTTTAACATTATTGTAGCATGGGGTTTGAGACTGCAGCATAAATTTCACCTTCAACTTTATTGCATCATTCTGGTCATTTTTACAATTTCTCTGTACACTCAGTGAGACATTTGTAAAAATATGTATACATATCCTTGTGTCTTTTAAATTTTGACAGGAAGAAAATTTAGGCCAAATGATAGCACAATGGGCTGAGGACTACTGTAGAGAGATTACATCTGTCATTGTGATTTGTTGAGGTAGATAAACAATCTGCTGTCACTTGTCTCTGCCCCCACACATGCACATTCTCATTGCAGTAAGAGGATTGCATTTCCTTTAACCATTAAACTGTTTATTGACCCCCACCCCCGGGGTTGCTTTCAGACTTGCACTGTTAATATTTGGCCAATGATTATTGTTTTCTGACAATTTTATTTGGAGATTGTAGTATAAATATAGAGGGAAGTCCGGGAGGTTATTTTTCCTGTAACATTTTGATGTTACTGTATTTTGTTTGAAGATAATCAGTAGCCTGAGTTGCTGTAAAATATTCTGCCTTAGTCCAATTATTATTAAACTAGTCAAAAATTCTACTAAAGCAGACAAAATTATGGCGATATGCAGTGGCATAGGAATAGGGGGTCTCGTGTTCCTGGGGGGCTCGTCGAACACAGGGAAGATTACTTACTTGCATTCTCCTCTTCCAGCAACATTGTATTGCACTACCCACTCAGCACCTGGAGCAGATATTACAATGTTGCTGTTACCAGCAGATCTGGAAGAGGAAAATGAGAGTGTTTTGAGCTGCTTTTGCCTCAGCAGTTGGAAGCTGGGTAGATTTGTGAGAGAGGAGAAGAGAGAATTTTTGTTCACGTTAAAAAAAAAAAAAAAAAACCCTGCAAAATGTTTCAGGACTTCCAGCTTTTTGTGTGAGGCAGCACAGCCAGTCAGGTTGGCGACAGACACTTGAGGCGACAGTAAGGCTGAGGATACCTGTCTATCCGTCTGTGTCTGTCTATCTATCTTACTATTTGTCTATCTGTAAAGGTGAATAGTATTGTGATAGCAGGGGGGATGGATATGGGGGCCCAGGTCCAAAGTCTGCATTGGGCCCAAAGATCTGTGACTAAGCCACTAATAGCTAGAAAGTTAAAGTGCTGACTTGCGTACACTGCAACATATATCTGTCCGTAGGTAAATTCAAGTTGTGGCAGAAAATGATTGAGTTGGACCAATATATGGTATGAATGTGAACATGTGATTGAGCTGGACCAATAGGAAAGGAGACATACTTGCATACTCAGGGCTTTTATATATTGAGATGAAATAAATGGACGTAAAAAGAAAATCAGAATGTATTTCTATTTTTATTTTTGTAGCAGCACTGTACATTTTGCCAATACAGAGGATGAAGACTAGGAAAGAGGGCTAGGTCCTACTACTGCTTATCGGGGTGTGACTTGCGCTCCATTTACGCTTCTGGTTCTCATTGCCAATGCAATGCTACCGGGTAGTTCCCAGTATGTGCGCAGTGGTCCGTTCCGTTATTGTTTCGCATGTGTGCCAAAAACATTGATCTGGCCCAGAACGCAACACACACGTATGCAAAAATTCTGCATGCTCTGCTGTGCATGATAGTGGGACCTAGCTCTAAGTGTACAGAATTAATAAATTATTATAATTGCATGAAAATCAATACATATATATATATATATGTAAAGAAATTGTAAAAGTGAGACAAAAAAAATCAGGTCCCTGTCTTGAAGATTACCAAATATAATATTTAGGCAATAGGGAAAGATGAAAATTACAAATCCATTCCAAACACATAAAATGATGCACAAATAAATAGAACACTAACATAAGTTAAGGGAACAGTAAACTAGGAAACAGATCATACTGTATGTTATTTGTGGTGACGATGTATTGTAGCTGGACTATCCGTAACATTAGTTTCATTGCAACTGGGCCTTGCTTGTGGTAGAAAAAGTCTATGGCTTGTAATTTGCTAATGTATGTTATTGTAAACATGGTAATGCATTATTATGACTAATATGGCAACATTTTGACTTTTAGCAGCAAGTTTCATAATCCTGAACTGGGAAAAATTCATTGGAGTGGTAGTTTATTAGCATTAGTTTATTAGAGCATCCCTGTTTAATCAGCATTATCCACGGGCCACATTTTCCATATTAATTGTAATAAGATTTTATATATATCTAGTTAGTATAACCTGCTATTAAAATACAGCTGCGCTACATACAGTACAATAATTAAATATAATTGGCTCACGGTGTTCTCTGTAAAATACATACATACATAACAATCTTTGTTGAAACAAAAAATCTAGCACATAATTGGAAAGTTCAACATGCAAAACAAGAAATGTAAAATTCTGTCACAATGTGCATTGGTGATTTGCTAGTCTGTGCATAGATACTGTCCTATTTAACTAAACCAAGACTACACAAATTCTATTAATCATAGACAATAATTTAATACTGATTTAGTATTAGAAACATGGCCATCTTCTCTCAGTATCTAGTACCATTTAATTATTACTACAGAGCCTTGTGGGAAAGACACCTATTTCCTTTTTAGCCACCTGAGCCAGAATGCAGTGGGAAATAGGAAGGGTAGAAAGGGAGGGGGAAACTGAAGTTAAAAATTCCAGAAACCAAAAGAGCAGCAAGCAAAGGTGAAACAAAGCTTATTTACAAGCAGTGTCATTTGAACTGTGGAATAAACAAGAAAGTATCTGGGGCAAAAATTATTGACCACAATGCCAACAATCTACCGTTGTTGTCAATTTGTCCAGAGAGAACATGTAATGTGAGTTCATGTAATTGTAAAGCGCTACGGAAAATGCTGGCACTACATAAATCCACAATAATAATTATAACAATGCTTAAAGGGGAAGTTCAGTACAAATACATATGCTTTTCAGAAAATAGAGCAGTATTTTTTCATCCCAATGACATTAACCTGCCCATTCAGCATTTTGTCTGTGTATAAATAAATGCAACCGAAATACTGACTTCCTGTTTGCAGGACCCCTAGTAGAGACCATTATGGTCTTGCCCTTGACCCAGCGCCTGAGTTGATTCAGTTGCTCAGTAGAGATCTGAGCATGTTTGACCCATCCAACAGCCAATCAGTAGAAATTACTGTTAGGAACATTCCAAGGAAGTGGTGCATTCTGGGAAGAAGAAGGACCGTTAGAACCTGAAATGTCAGCTCACTAATGTCAACAGCAGGGAATAGCAATTGATAATTCAAAATGGGAGCGAATATGTAGAACTAAGAAGGTATTACACAAACTAACAATTTAACAAATATTGATAATTTCCACTGAACTGTCCCTTAAAGGGTATCTCCACTGAAAAAAATAAAGTTTGGCCATTTAGTTTTATTGAAGAACTGGAGGTAAAGGAGCTATGTGCATGCACATAGTCTGTCGGGACCTGTGAGACTTAGTGGTGGAGGAGGGAGTGATCGGGTAAGTTTCTTACCTTGTCTCCTGGCTCCTGCAGGTTTTATTGAAGAACGGGAGGTAAGACACAGCTCCTTTACCTCCCGTTCTTAAATATGGCCCTTTGTACATTATTATGCTTGATTTTATGCTGAATGGTATATGATTGGGGTGGTTATGTAATCAATTGTATTTAATAATGAGAAGCAGTGTCTTGTAAAGATAGAATAAAACATATGAAGCACAGGGTAAAGTAATACATCTGTCCACATAGGCAGAGTTTAAGCTTAATGGTGATCTGGGTGTTTAAATAAAAAGGAGAGTATGTTTGTATCATATTTGATTATGCAGTGCTACCACTGACAACCAGATTGTAGATCTAAAATATATCCTAATGTAAAAATGATTCAATTGCTAAATAAGATCTGTCTTTGTAATCAAATCTAAAGAAATCAAGTTGGATTTATTTTAAAAAAATAATATTAACAGACTGATGCAATAAGAGAAGCAAATGTTTGCACATACTATTAATTTGAAGCTTCCAATCAGATGTTAGCTTTTTACTGGGTTACTGCAGTTAGATAACATCTGATTGTTTTTTGCAGATTAATAGCACTGGCAAACTTTTGCTCCTTTTATTGCAACAGCACCTAAAACTCTTACTTGAAAACAAAGCAGCCATTAAAGGAGTTTCAGTCTTTAAAATATAGTTTCAGGATTTTGTTTCAAGACAAATGATACTACACTTTCATGGAGATTCAATAAAAGTTCTTGTCATTAAAAATAGTGCTAATTTTGCCCCAACCAATCAGATATTACTTAACATTTAAAAAGCTAACATCTAATTGGTTGGGGCAAAATTAGCACCATTTTTAACGATAAGAACTATTGAATAACCCTGCTTTAAAAAATCCTATCACTTAAAAATAAAAAGTGATGCTAAAGTAGATTATGCTCCTCTTCTTCTTACCAGGCTCCTTTGATTTTGTAACATCAAAAGAGCTTACCATCTACAAAAGAAGAGCGATATAGCAATAGTTGGATTGAAGGGGAACTGTGGAAAAGAGATGTCTCTAGCTATTGCCAATCCATAGTTATTGGCTTGTGAAGTTTCTCTTCCTACTCTGCGCTGTTTCTGTGTCTCTCTGACAGGCATGTGTTATAAGCTGTACTGAAAATTATTGTTGCTCGTTAGTTTACCTAAATTTATGTTTGTCAAACTGAAACAAACTCACTGGTGTAACCTTAGTCTTTTTTAAAGCTTTTTTTTTTTTGTGTTTTTTAAAATAAGCCACTCAATTTAAATATGTTTTAAACAGCTGCATGTTTTTTTTTTCAAGCCATGACTTACCGCAGCCATAAGAAAGGAAAGAGATTTTGAGATTAAAATGCAATGCACAAACCCATAGCACTGTTTCTGAAGCGAAATGCACAAGTCTATAAGTCCATTGCACTCCATTGTTAGATTTCAGAATATTTTAAGCATTATAAAATGTAATTGTAGAGATATAGAGTAAATAAAAAGTACATTCCACAGCAAAACTAGTAAATTAAACACCAACAATGTTTTTGTACTCACTCTAAATTGCCATCACATTAATGTAATGGCATAGTCCCGGAACTATGGCAGGGGAGCCCTGGAAGTGGTTCACAAAGCCAACTTTGCAGGGTATTGATTATCTGGGTAGGGGGCACTTGGGAGAGGTTAATTGTCCTTTAAGGCTTTAAAAACTGTAACGGTGTAACTGTAACAAACCGCTATTAGATGTATCAAATGAGCATTAAAACCAAATGTTGAGGATAAGCTAAGTATAGTATAATGCTCTGCACTCCAAAAGGGCACCTTATGCTGAAAATCATAAAATGGATTTTGTTTTAAATTTGTGTGCTTTAGTACTGTATTTAAAATACTCCTGTGTAACCTGATGACTTGAAATTCTTGGTGCAAATGAACCAGCATTGTCCATATCCCATGTAATATAAGATGAATTCACCTTATTCATTTCATGTTCTAGGCATGAGAATGGTTACATTAAAATCCTTTGCCAATACAATGCCATGAATTATATTTAGGGCCATTGCAACAGGCAGACCTTTCAGTGTAGAAATATTATATTCATAAATAATAATTAAAGGGCAAGTCCAGCCCTAAAATGAAAACTTACGTAAAGTAAATCACCCCCCAAAACTCTAAACTGTAATAGTTTGAAATCTGAAATATATAAGTCTAACCTGAAATCCTGCACAATGTTCTGTTTCTCCTGTCTCTGCTTCTTCCAGTTAGCAACTGTCAGTTATGGATTTGACAGTTGACATCACAGCCAAAGACTGAATGTTAACCCCCTGTCTGCCTCCTTTAAGCATGCCCAGGCTCAGTACAGGTTTCTAAATTGCTCAGTTTCCATGAGGCATCCAGAAGCATAGCAGGCATACAGTAATGAATTCATAGGACCAAGTATGATATATCAATATATTTCAAAGAGGCCATTCTGTCTAAAAATTTTTAGATTTATATGACAAGTTGTCCTTTAAAGATGTGTCTTAGCTGCAGTAAATGTATGACTCTCCAGCTGTACATTTTTTTTTAAGAAACAATTCACAAAAGAGTTCTAATCTACAATCTAATATATATGCAGAAAAAACCCACAAACACTTCCAAGTAGATTTAAAGATGCTTTATTTCAATACCAAAGTGATTAGCTGTGTCAGAATGAAGAATCTTTAGCTATAATTGGCTGTGCCGGAAATCTTCTTGGAGTGCACCATTGCCTATTTTCTTCTTTACTGGGTTTTTTAAAAACAAGCAATTTGGTGAGTGTGGGATTTATTTTAGTGTGAGTGCATAAAATCTGCCAGCATTAATATTAGAAAACACAGATCAAATAAGAAAACCTGCAGGTGTTGAAAGGGTTACATTTTGCAACCATTGATTTTGGAACACACACACAGATGAAATAATATTTTGAAAGGGTTGCTACCTAGCATTGATTTTGAAGCAGACAGATAAAATTCATATTGCATATTTTACATTGTAATTACACCACAGAACTGCACTGTGCTTATTAACTTTTTAAGCAATCCTTAGTAGATTGACAGGCAAACTATTTTTTCAACATGATATACTTTACTCACAGCAATTATTTATTCTATGTGATAAAGTATATCCAGGGTCACCCCTATTTAGTTGCGTACTGTAGACTGTTCCAAACTGAAATGGCATGTTGTTAACTTAATAGAGTTCTGTATGTTCCATTCTTGACTGTGTTTTCTATTGCACAAAATAAATATCAGAAGCATGCTCAGATAAGGAGCTGATTATAAAATGTTGTGATTGGCTTTTTGCAGTCTCCGCGAGATTGGAGGCTGGGCCCCTGACCCACATCCCTCCTCATAGGTCCCCCGATCAGCTGTTTTTAAACAGGACGGAAACATACGTGCTAACAGCTGTTCAAAAGACTGGACCCAAACTTCCCAGTTCGGTTCTGGAAGTTCAGGTCCAGTCTTTTAAACAGCTGATCGCGCATATTTAGGAAACTTATATGCAATCAACTGTTTAAAAGATTGGACCCGAACTTCCAGTTTAGTTCCAGTCTTTTAAACAGCTGATCACGTGTACATATTCTTCATACTTGCGATTAGATGTTTAAAAACAGCAGTTGATTGTGGAGGTTGTGGGCTTGTGGCGGACCTTCTTACCATTGGGGTTCCCCATGGTCACGGAGGTGGCAGGGGTGGTAGTTATGTCACTGCTCTATTTAAATTAAATTTAAAGGGGAACTGTGGTCTCCAAACAAGTGAAGTTTAAATGAAAGTTACTGACTAGAAAGTTAATGGGTGGGAGGCTGACATGTGACATTCCTAAGGCTGATCCGCTACCTCGTCGCCGGCGAGCACAGCCTCAGACTTCAGTGACAGGACAGGAGACAGGAAGTCCCTCCCCCTCCCTGCTCTGTGTGAAGTGAAGGTAAGGGAATCTTTAGCTCTACTCTCTCACTATGTGAAAACAGCCTTTTCAGGTAGAGTTCTCACTCTGCCTAAAAGGCTGTTTTCACACAGTTTTCTGTGTGTGTGGGGGGGTCCTGAGTTTCCTACGGCACCCCCGAGTGGGCGGAGCCACAAGACCTGCTGGTGGGTGGGGCCGCAGCAGCCACAAGTGGTCTGGCCCACATGGGGCCAAACGGGGTCTGCAAATGGAAGGGCCATGGGGTCCATGAGTGGGAGGGACCAGGGGGGCTTGGAAGAGGAGGGGGGCTGCAAAGGGAGGAGGAGGAAACACAGGGCAGATTGACTGTCGTCCACTGACATGGTTTCAGAGCAGGGAGGAGCAAGTGCAGGGGACCTGGTGTTGCTGCTGCCATATCACACACAAAAATGTAAATATGTTCAAAACTATGCAAAATAAACAATGACAATATATTGCAAAAATTCTCAGGAGAGCAATTCCTGTCAATTTACCTAAAGTCATTTTTGGACCACAGTTCCCCTTTAAGTTGCTTATGGTGAACATAGGGACCCTATTCCTAGCCAGGTAATTATAGGCATTTTAGTTTGACTTTAGAGTAGAAAACCCTTTAGATGTGGCAGGATGTGTTTTGCTCCATTAATTTTTACCAGAGCTTTGTCTTCCATCTATCCCATGAATGCCTTATATGTCCATTTTATGGCGTGTAAAACAGAACATTCAGCATATCACATACCTCAGTAACATCATAGCACATGCCGGCTGGTGATGTCATGTTGTAATCACACATTAAAAAAAACACAGTACTGCAAAGGTAAAATGGAACTAAAACCAAAAGCTCAGTGCATAGCCTACATACATATAGCACTAGGTGGACCCTATTATCCTATACATATATTATATTCTTAAGCAGAAATACAGCTTTAGAAATACCTTAATTAATTAGTATAAACAAATCACATATTGCAACCGTATCACGTATCTAAACCCCATATTGGAGAAATGTCATTTAGTGTGTACGAATGGTAAAATATCCACCATAAAATTATATAACCAAATTTTAGATTTCATTGTTTATTTTGAACTTCCATAAAGGAGAATATTCAACCCTCCTTTTTTGAGAGGTGATTCTATAAGGCTAGACTTAATGGAAAAGGTGCACACAGTTGTACTACAAGATGAAGTATAATATTACCTCTTAGACAAAGACTAATTCAAAAGAGATGTGAAGGAAGCCATTAAATGTCAACATAAAGAAACCAAGCCTAAGGTCTGCCACATATTGTTGTGTTTTAATGCCTTTTCACTGGGCATTTTAATAATAGACTAAAGGTGGTCATACACATTAATGATATTAGGTAAACCCTGTCATCGACGAATGGGATTTACCCAATATTGGCAGTGTGTAGGTGCTAGAAATGACCGACCGTAATGCTGACGAATGACTGTAGTCTATAGACTATAATCCAGTCCATGGGTAAATTGTCCTGTCCATCAAATTCAAAAGCAACCAATCTCCAAGTGTTGTGACTCCCTTGTGTTGTGCAATATTTAACAGTGTCCACCACTGCCACTATAAATGTATCCATATTCCAGTTTTATGATAAGTCTTTTCCATAATAAAGTACCTGTGCTTAACTGTTTATAAAACCATCATAAAAAAAAATTCTCTATAAAATGTATACAAATGAATACTGCATCATATTAGTCACAAAGTACCAACGTACCAATTACATTGTATCAGTCATAACATACAGTTACACTTACAGTTTTACATTGATTATTAGTTAAAGGGTATGTCCACCCTTCAAAAAATTTTTTTACCAAACATTCCCCCTGTCCCCCCAGCCCCAACCGCTATATTAGTATTATCAGAAAATGCCCCAAACTTTACTTACCTTCCCTCTTTCCTCCGCCGCGCTGCCAGGCCCTCTGCTTGCGAGAAAATGCAAGCAGAGGGGGGGGACCGGCAGTCGCGTCTGTGATTGGCTGAGACCGTTATGGTTTTTCCCTTGACCCAATGCCTGGGTTGATTCAGTTGTTCGGTAGAGATATGAGCATGTTTGACCCATCACCAACAGCCAATCAGTAGAAATTACTGTTAGGAACATTCCAAGGAAGTGGTGCATCCTGGGAAGAAGGACCGTTAGAACCTGAAATGGCAGCTCACTAATATCAACAGCAGGGAATAGTAAGGGGTAGAAATTCAACTGTGTTTTCAAAATGGGAGAGAATATCTAGAATAACTATGTATAATATAAACTAATACTTTTTAAAATGTTTATATTTTCCACTGAACATTCCCTTTAAATCAATACTATCAGTAGCAGCCTCCATAGATAAAATGGCATGTCCACCCAACAAACTAAACTTTAACCTACTACTGACCCCACTGAGTAGTTTAAAAAAATCCTTACCTTACATCTCTGCTCCTTATGGTTCCCCTGCAGTGCTTGTCCAAAGTAGTAATAGTAGCTGTCTTCCTGTCCAAAAGGTTTCAGCCTCTTCCTTGCCCTCTGAGAAGACAGTGGCATGCGCAGGGGAGCCCCTCCCCCTTCCCTCCCACCTTCCTGATCCCTTATTGGCTGCCCTTCATGTAACCTTAGATTTTTTATATATATTGCAGGGCATTCCATCCCACCCCCAACCGCTATATAGGAAGTGTAAAATAGAATGAAAACTGTACTTAAAGATCCTTGCTCCCATGGTGTCTCTATTGCTGGTAGCCACGGCTGTAATAATCACAACCGCAGCTGCCGGTTCGGCCCCCTGCTTGTACTTCCAGCAAGCAGGCAGCCGAATCAGAACGATGCTGGAGCGAGGGACTGTAAGTTTGGATTCTATTTTTATTTTTCTATCTACTTTCACTTTCTCTCCTCCTAGCCATAGAGAGCAGGGATGTCTTGTTTTTTATTATTCACTGATACCACCTGCAAGTTGGAGGTGGTATATAAGGAGCCTTGGTGTATATGTCCATTACAATACACATCACATCCAGTGTAGCAGATCGAAACTTTTTTTGGATTACACTTCCTTTCAATATTCACATGGAGCAGACACAGGGGTGTGGTTTAAGCTCCCATTTTGACCATTCCATTTTGAAATAGGAATCTCAGCTCTGTAAGTAAGTTTATGTATTTTGTATATTTTGTCTTGTACCTAATATAAGTCAGTGCTATTCTTTTACATTTACTGATGGTCATTTAAATGGTAACAGTGAGATAGTACACACATACATATACACCTTTCCTATATGGAATATCCATACCCAACCACCCCCCCCCCCCATACACACCTCATTGGAAGCTACACACACAACTCAATGCCATCTCCTATGAAGATACAGTATAAATATATTTATATAATATAAGGGATATATATATTGCGATATATCAATGGATAGCACTCCAATCGTTTGCACTCATGTTTGCTGAACACACTCTCGGGTCTTCATTAAAATCATTTTTTATTAATCTCAATATTTAAAAGAACATTGACATGTTTCCGCTTCCTTAGGAGCCATCATCAGGATGATATTAAAACTCCCAGAACCCTTTAAATACCCTAATGAAACCCCTCACCAACACTTCTCCTTTAAAATGCCACTCAATTCCTGTGTAAAGTCCCCAAAACATGTAGAAAATTAAACTGATAATAGGCTGAAATGCGTAGGTTTCTATGTCTATAAGTTTGGATGTTGCACTGTGGCATGCTTGTGAAGGTTCTCATTCATCCAGGTCATGGTATATCTGTTATATTCAATTAGATCAACTGGACTTGAAATGTAGTTCTTGAAGACGTTTCGCTAGTCATCCGCCTGGCTTTCTCAATTCAGAATGACTTGTACAAGAATCTGTGGCAATTATGTACCCTGGAAAATCCCAATTAGCATATCACAGCCAGGTGTTAAGGGTGTGATTAGATAGTGGCTAAGAGGTGTTATAGGAACGCCCAGAGTAAGGTGTTAAAACAGCATTGTACATGGCAGACAGTTGGTGTCGAACCCCCCCACCACTGTGGCATGTAAGTTTTGGGAGTGCTATATTTGGTGGATCATATATCCTTTATATAATATAAATATATTTATATTTTTACTGAGATTGCATTGAGTCTTTTTTTGCATGTCTCTGAAATCACCCAGCATTCTTAAAGAAATGGTCATATTTTCCCTTTTTTACACTATTAATATATTAATAACATGAGGCTGTGAGGTACCTTCTGTTGTAAGAAGGCTCTACTTCATTTTATACCCTGTGGGGAGCTTTTATTTTACCCCCACCTCTCCTTTAGGGGAGAGGTGGGGGTCTCTCACCATTATCTTTTCAGCTAATCAGTATCCTGTACTCCCAAGTCCTAACCCCTACAGCAACTGTACATTTAGAACTTGCTGTGGTAAAATACTCATAAGTATGAATCTAGCATGTTAATCTGGATCCTGTTTAGGGTCTGAGGTTGCCCAATGGTGCTGTTAAGATTGAACTGCACATTGTGGAAGGATTGCCTGGGTCTATTCTCAGACCTGCAAGTTTATTCCACATAGACTCCAAGGATTATAACTGTCAGATAGATGGAATATGGAAGTGAGGGCAAGTTTGGTAAGTTTTATGACTCCTACTGCCTTAAGTGACCCATATAATTCTTCCCCAATCTAATAGTGTTAAAGCTATGTATGTAAGGGAAGGGCAGATCACTTGCATGTTCAAACCCATAAATCGCTAAATCATGACCGTGGGCTTATAATGTCTGTAAATCAGGATAATGGCTTTATTCTAGGATGTATGAAAACAGTTTTCCAGATGTGTGAAAACTAAATTTTCCATCATTCTGTGCAGCCAGGGAATGGTGGGATTTGTAGTTTTTTAAACATGTGAAAAGATCAACACCCATGCTCTATATCATTACATTGTATTGCATCTGTATACATTCATTAGCCAATGGACATAAAGAAGAAACTGCAAACAGAGAAGGCTGGGAGTTGTAGTTTTTAAAGGTATGTCCACCCTAAAATTGAACTTTTTTATAAGGCCCCCCTGGGGACCCAACCGCTATATTTTTTTTTTTTAGAAAGCCCCAAACTCTACTAACCTCCCCTCTTTCCTCCGCCGCGCTCCCGGCCCCTGCTTGCAAGGAATGCAAGCAGAGGGGCGGGACCGGCAGCCGCGTCTGTGATTGGCTGAGCGGCAGCCAATCACAGACGCGGCTGCCGGCAGCTCACTTCGCCGGAGGAAAGAGGAGAGGTAAGTAAGGTTTGGGGGCTTTCTAAAAATAAAAATATGCGCGTTGGGGCTGGACATGGGGGAATAGTGTATAAAGGGGTTTTATGCTAGGGGGAGGGAAAGCAGAACGGGAGGGAGAGGGAGGGGGGAAGGGCTGCAGTACGCATGGCAAAATCTACCTGAGCGCAGCTAGCAGGCAGTGTCCTATATGGACCTGCTAGCCTCTGGTGGGCAGTTTTTGGACTTTGGGGGGGGACTACAGGAGAACCCTATGGAGCTGGATTGAGGTAAGGATTACACTACACTACATATGGGGCCAGTATTGGGGGGATTATAGTTTTTGGGGGTGGACATGCCCTTTAAACACCTGAAAGGTCCCAAATTTAACACCCCTGCTCTATACCATTAGACTGTATTACATCTAGACACATGCCCTTAGCTACAGGCAATAAATGAGATACTTTGCATCATTTTTTTTTTTTATAAAATAAAAATAAACCAATTATCAACAATCAAATAATATTAAGCATTTTTGGGTACAGGTCTAGTATTGAGGGGCCAGTCAGGGGCAACTAAAGGGTCGCATGTGGCTCCCAGGCTTTACTTTGCCCAGGTCTGTACTAATAAGTATGAACCTAGCATGTTAATCTAAATCCTGTCTTAAGTTGCCCATTGGTGCTGTTTACCTTGAACTGCACATTGTGGCCAGATTGCCTGGGCCTGTTCTCAGACCTGCAGCAGGTTTATTCCACATAGACCCTCTATATTCTAGCTGGCAGGCAGGTGGAAAAGGTAAAGGTGGGTGTGTGTGTGTTTATTCATGTAATGTGGTGGGATTGCCTAGGTCCTTTTTAGGATCTTCAGGCTTATTCAATTTGAGCCTCCCCCTGGATACTTGCTGGTAGTGGAAAGGGAGAGCAAGTTTGGAATGGTTCCTGATGCCTACCGGCTGAAGGGATCTAAGTAGCCTCTCTCTGGCTTGTGTTACAGACAATCTCATTCATTTCAAACAGATCTTCCTTCAATGCATGTGACTATATTTCCCAAAGGCACTATGCACCTATTGTATTCCCAGGGATGCCTCCAGCCCAGTTAATGTGCAATGTATACATCCAAGTTGGAAAGTTTTGGGGTTTTTTTAACAGTAAAATAATCTGTAAAATTAGGAAAATATGGTAGTTTTACAGTATTGTCTGCATGAAATAAATGAATGCTGCTTGTAATATCCATTTCAATTAGCTCTGTGTTGAATCCTAGCAGCAAAATGAATGCATGCTTTGCTGATTTATACAAAATTACATCTTTCCTTTAGAGAGCATTTTAGCCTCCAACATCATTTTCTTGAGCATCGTGAACCAAACAATAAAATAGACATATCCACGTATGTAATTACAGAGAGTGTTTTAAGGCATCCATTTACTATTTGGGGAGTCACATTACACATCTGTTACCTAGCTATGCATCATAGACATGGTCTTCATTAGTAACAGGGGCACAGGTATATTTTTAGACACAAATAACTGTAACAGCAAACATATAAAAATATAAATGTTTATTAAAGGGCATGCTCACCCCCAGCCCCAAACGCCATATTAGTATGTCAAGAAACTCCCCCGATCTTTACTTACCTTCCCTCTATCCTCCGCCGCACTGCCCGGCCTTGCATGGAACTGCAAGCAGGGGGCTGGGCCGGCAGCCGCGTACGTGATTGGCTGCCTCTCAGTGAGACAGGAGGCAGAGTTCTATATGGACTCTGCTAGGCTCCTGGTGGACAGTTTTTGGGACTTTTTGAGGCACATTGCACGGCAGCCATTTGGAGCTGGGATGTAAGGTAAGGATTTTAATGCACTACACAGTGGGGCCAGTAGTGGGTTAACTTATAGTTTTGGGGGTGGACATGCACTTTAAGTAAACTTCAAAATTTTCCATATGAACAGTGCACAGTTCCTGTATATTTCACATTAAAGGGCATGTCCACCTCCAAATCTAAAATCTGCCACACTACTGACCCCACTCTGCAGTGTTAAAAAAATCCTTACCTTACATCCATGCTCCTTATGGTTATCCTGCAATCCATGTCCAAAGTCCTGGAAAGTATAGAGTAGGAGCTGCCTCTGATCTGTCCTCTCAGTAGTTGTTGACATGTGCAGGGGAGCCTTTTCCTCCTCTCCCTCCAGAGCCCATCTGGCTGGCCCTTTATTTTGCATCAAAACCTTTTAATATTCTGTTCCTTAGCCTTTCCCAACCCCAACCGCTGTGTTAATGCTCAAAAAAAAATTCAGATTCATACTTACAGACCCTCGCTCCCGCGTCTATCTTCACAGCCGGCAGCCACATCTGTGATGGCTGACCGTCTGGCTCCTCTCTGATGTTTCCAGTTAGCAGAGAGGGGAGAAAATAGACGCAGGAGCGAAACTTAGATGCAGAAACTTTTTTTTTAGTATTAATGCGGAGGTTGGGGGTGGGAAAAGGCTAAGGAACAGAATATTAAAAGATGTTGCTAGAGAATAACATCTTCCAAAATGTTTAAACTATGAGAATTTGAGTTATTTCCATAGGTCTGAGTTTGTATATGAGACAAATCCTTCAGTCACTGTCATCTGCATCATGTCATCTGCATCAAACTGATGCTCTGTTTGATTTCTCATGTGATTTCTATAGAACTTCTATACCAGACACATTATTTAAAGGGCAACTAAAGCCACAGAACAACACTGAACCAGAAGGCAGAACACCTTGATATAAAACCAGTAATCTGTGTCTTATCTCTCATTTTGATACGGGCACTGGAAAATTTACCTAAATAACATATGGTTTGTGCTTTACTTCTCAGCATTTTAGTATCAGACAGTTTGGTGAACGACCATTATGTTCTGCACATGCTCAGTCCTTAACTATGGCAGAAACTTGTTACAGTTGGTCACACCCATTAATAATTTCTAGCCAATCCTTTTACAGGACAGATAAAGCAAGGAAGCATGTGATTGAGGTCAGGAGGTGTGGTCTGACACTGCACATACACACAGATACTTCATCCAGTTCTTAACAGGCTTTGATTTACTTTAACAGAGTTTACTAAAGTGGCATTTTATAGTTTATTGGTGTTTTTAGGGGGGTTGTTTTCAGATTCTGGAGTATAAAAAATTGGGTTTAGTTCTCCTTTAATCTAAGACTGTTCTGTTACCAGAAGAACATTTAATTATAGTTTAATTCAAATGCAAATAGATAAAATGGTTAGAAATATACAATATATACAATAATCCTGTTGACTAAGGGGATCACCACTTGCGGTAGTAAATATATATGCCCCATCAATCCTCTGAACGATGGTTCTGGGGGTAAAACTGTATAATTAGAGTAAATACATTAAGGATAGAAACCTCCAAGAACCCCCTAATAGCACTCACAACATTGTGGCTGACTCTCAGCCAATCACAGATGTGGCTGCCGGTCTGACCTCTGTTTGCAACTTCCGGCAAGCAGGGAGCCGGGAGCAGAGAGACGAGGGAACGAACGGTGCTAAGGTAACTGGTCAGTTGTATCAGGTGTATCTATATTCTTAAGGATTTATAAAATGTGATACAACTGACCGGTTCCCTTACAAGTGTTTTTTTTTGTTTGTTTTTTTTGGATAACTAACATAGTGGTTGGGGATGGGCTGGTGTACCATACACTACAGAAAAACTTAGTTTGGGAGGTGGAGATACCAGTTTGTAATTTTTAAAAATGAAAAATTCTTGGATCAAATGGCTCAGATGAACCAACTGAAGAGTAGTAAGGGCTTAATGTACTACTGACTGTAAATAATAACCCAATTACTGCGGGAGCACTTCGCTATGGATACAGTCCAATACAGGATAAATAGATTCCAGGGAACACAGACTTAAAAAGCACTTTTTTCAATAATAGAAAAATATGCTGCTTTAGCGAGTAACAGGTAAGCACAGTGTCCATTGCAATCAATGGGATTACAATGGGACCTATACCCACAACTTTCCCACTGCTCGTGCAAATTAGTGTACATGTCTGGACCTGGTACAAACAGTTCACCCAAACTGGCGTTCTGTTCACTTAAGATCCTGGACTTATACATATTTGAGATCCATATTTCCTGTGATTTTCCAAAAAACGCACCCACGCAAATGGACCAGAAATGCAGACACACGCAATCAAATGCATAGAAATTTGCATGTCTATTACTAGCAAATGGACCGGAACACAGACAAACTGCATTGTACAAAACAGTAAACGGAACACAATGCACATAATGGGACTAACCCTAAAAGCTGATGCAGACTTACTTTATAACAGTGGCCTCTGTAACTAGCAGCCCTGAGATCCCTATCCCTGACTCTTTCTTCCTTCCACCCAACTCTCCAATCTGAATTTAGAGTAATTGAGGAATGAACAACCTAATGGAGGAGACATTAAAAGCAGGTACATACTTTATATTATGTCAAAGCAGGCACCTGAAAAGGTTAAAGGTAATACTCTGCTGCCACTGAAAGTGTTAATGCCAATATTCTGAGAAATTGCTGGCACTGAAGGGTTAATGTCAATACTCTGGGAAAGTGCTAGCACTGAAAGTATTAATATGGAGTGAAGGATTAATGTTAATACTCTGCTGGCACTGAAAGAGTTAAACATCTCAGATCTTACCAAATTTTCCTATTCTGCCATACGTGGCTACTTTTGCATGCCACCGGCCTGGAAACAATTTCTGGGGAAAACACTGGCACCACATACTGAGCATCTGCTGAAAACCTATCCGGTCCTTCCAGTCAGTAAATATGAAATACCATATACACGCTTGGTACAGCATTTGCCCCTTACCAACTGCTAAAGTGGTCCCACTATAAAGAAGCATCCACAGCAGCAGTGACAGTCTGTCAGAATGAATTGAGTGGGGAAACAGTTTGATTGGCCAATGTTGGGAGGGTGGCGGCGAGCGTGGGAGGGCGCACTAAGTTGGCTAGTAGAGATGTCCGAATTTCGCAAAATCCGGTCCGCTCGAGGATCCGCGAATTTTCGAAAAAATTCTAAAATTCGAAAATCCACGAGCGGACCCATTAAAATGAAAAATACCCTCGAAATTACGAGATTTTTCGTATTTTTGTAAATTTTCGAAAATACGTGTTTTCTCGTATTTTCGAAAATTTTCGAAAATACGAGAAAACTAGTATTTTCGAAAAGTAATCCTCGTAACTTCGAAAATTTTCGAAAATACGTATTTATGGAAATAAGAGAAATCCTTGTATTTTCGAAAATTCTTGAAATTTCTTGTTTTCTCGTGATTTCGAAAATTTTCAAAAATACTAAAAATCCGTGAATCGGAAGTTCAGAAGGCGGAAAATCCGGAAAAATCCGACGTTCGTGAACGGGATAAATCCGCAGCGGATCCGGGTTCGGATCCGCGAACCGGCCATCCCTATTGGCTAGAAACGGCCCTGGTCACACTGGATTTTAGATGTTAACTTAAGAGTTTTATTTTTCATAAGAAGCAGCCAAAGATAGCTCTTAATTTAGCCCTTCTGGGGTCTGCGTGTTTTATTTATAAATCCAATAAGTCTTCCTCTGGAGTAGTTTTTTAACCAGGTCTCCCCTTTTAAAACCTAAAGAAACTTTCCTGGTGCCACTTTTTCTCAAATCAATTCTCACATCAATTGTGTCTCCCAAATTTAACTTCACTATAATGTTTCACTTAACTGTTTCTGAGGTCCCATTTCTTAATAGCCCTTAGATGCTTCTGTATCCTAAGCCCTTTGATGTTTCTGTATCCTAAGGATCAATCACGTTTTGGTCTGGCCTATCCCAAATTTGCATTTGATTTTGTATGCAACTTTAGTGGTTTGACAATTAATAAACAATCTAATGGGGACCTGTAGCCCTTGAATTGTCAGATTTTGGTATTATTATTGTATTTATATAAATGAACATGCCCTTTGTGTTGTTGCCCATCCAATCTGATATACTACACTTTGATAGTACATAGTGGCTATTTAGCAGGTCAATTCATTTGTCAATTGTGGGTCTTCCTTGAATAACAACCACCATTTAAAAAAAATATATTTACGTCTCTCCGTTGCTGATAATATGTGGATACAAATCTGAACTCTGATAACTACTGGCATTCTCCAATGAGTTGACTGACATTTCTATTCAGTGTGTTTCAAGAGCTTGGACCCCTGTTTAAAAATACCTATGTCCAGGAAATTAACACATACTCTGTTGAAGCTCCATGTATGTTGACTAATTGACACACAGAGTTGTCTGTCAAGTGCTATTAATTAACTACACAACATGTTTCAGATCCAAAGATCCTTTATCAAGATCTTTGGATCTGAAACATGTTGTGTGGTTAATAAATAGCACTTGGCAGACAACTTTTTGTGTCCATTAAGCTAGGTACACACAGTCCAGATTTCTGAAAGATGACAGACAGGATCTGCAAGATCCTGTCTGCCATCTTTCAAAGATCTGCATACACACAGTCCCGAGCGTTCTCCCTATGAACTTCATAAGGAGAACGCTCGGGACTGTGTGTTTCCATCGGCCGCGCTAGACTCCTCTATAGGGAGTCTAGCGCGGCCGATGGAAATTTTCGGCCTTTCCCGAACAAGCGTTCGGCCGACCCAATCGTTTGGCGGCCGCGCGCTCGTTCGGGAAACGAGCGTACACACATAACGATAAAGCCCCGATACCGTCCATCGGGGCTTTATCGTTAGTGTGTGTACCCAGCTTTAGTCCTACAAGGATCTCCCAATTTACTGTTGATTAGAGATATTGGAGTGCTTGAGCAGAACACTCGAAGTTCCCTGGAGGCACTTCATTTATGATGAAGTCCAATTCTGATCAACTAATTATATTCTCTTCTTTTGCTTTAACTACAAGCCATATCAGCCAACCATATATATATTAAGTTCTCTGTATATTGGACGCTGTTATATATAAATTAAAGGGTATGTCCCCCAAACTTTTGTAATTCAACTAATTGCCTACCAAAACCTCAACCCCGCAAGGTTTAAAGTTATCAAATCTGTTTCTAAATGTACTTACCACTTCCAGTAAATGTACTGTACACATTGTAATGGGTTACCATCAAATTGTTTTGCAAATCTACTGTGTATGTTTCCTTCTTGTACGGTATCCCCACTACCGTCTTTCTCTCTGATTCCCCATAAAGTACCCTTTCCCATTGTGTTGGCAATTGTGAGTTTGTGACCCCCCCCCCTCCTAATTTCCCTTCTCTGTTTTTTGACAGATTTCTCAATGGTCTATTTTCTGGGGAACCTTCTATATTATTAATCCAGAGTTTTTAAGTTTTAATATTTTGAATAAAGTATTTTAATGATGAGATGTATTTGCATTGTGAGTAAGCTGAAACCACTCTACAGACCCCATATTGTTGTGATGTTCTGAAGGAGCATGATCATGAACAGATTGTTACTCCAATAAAATACATACCGTATATACTTGAGTATAAGTCGATCCGAGTATAAGTCGAGGTACCCATTTTTACCTAAAGAATTAGTGAACCTGATTGACTCGAGGGTTCAGAAGAAGTCGAGGGTAGAAATCATGACCAGTATTGCCTTCTGATTCTGTATTGTTTTGAGGCTTTAGTTGCCCTTTAAATGTACAGCAACATTCCCATACAGTAATCCCATATTGTAATAGTCAAATCCAGTATGGGAATTCTGCTGTCCATTTAAAGAGCAACATAAGCCTCAAAACAATACAGTATCAGAAGGAAATCTTTTCAACAATAGATAGCATCCTCCTGATTCTGTATTGTTTTAAGGGATTAGTTAACCTTTAAATGGCGATTAATCCCACACATTAAGCCCTTAATTCCTTGCCACTCCAGATGTTTAGTTGCTAGGAGTTGTAGTTTCCAAACATCTTCAATGGCAAGCACTGCACCTAGTAATGCTTAAATGGTAGGATATCATAGTCATGGACACAGTATATGGAGGCAAATCATTTGCATCTCACCTGTGGGTCCCACACAAAGATCCGGACACTATGCGCACGCACCTTTCCACCAATCTATTCTCCACCACACATCGCAACCCTCGCCGACGGTTAGGCAATGCACCTAAGTAATGATCCGGACACTATGCACGGCACCCAACAATGATGCTGGATAGACATCAATAAAGCCAATAAATGAATGCAGTCATATGAGCTGGTTCTAATAATAAGGCCATATATATGGGATGTTGTTATAGATAAATTAATTTTTGTCTGGACATCCAGGGTTTTTTAAATGAATTGAATAGAATGAAATTACTTTTTAGTGGTCCTTGTGAAATACTTCTCCTGCACTGCTAGAATAGGGACAGTTTCTATTTATTCAATACAATGTTGTACAATATCTCAGGAATATTCTAATCTATGAAAAAAAACATGTCATAATAGAGATTGTTTACCTGGGCTTGTATAACTAACAGATATCAATCATCACAGTAAAACTGAAGCAAAAGATGGTAAAGCTCACATTAAAGCTTATGTGAATCTATAGATGTTTTGAATTAAACATCAGTCTTGTGTGGTAATGAAAAGATATATTTCCTGCTATGGTGTCATAGGAAAAAAGTCAACTGCCATGCTGTGAAGTATCAAACATGGGTTCATTTCCCTATCAAAGATTTTAAAGGCCAAGCACTGTCATTGGGATCCCTGCATTTAATTGCTCTAAGGTTTGACAAGTGGCATGTCATACATACACAGATTCCCATTAAGAAAGCTCATGTGCTGTATCATTATGCATCCTTTCATCACAGCAATTTTCATGTATATCATAAATTTGACAGTGTATATTATTGTGTATTAATGACATAGAATTTTGAAACATTGTTAAATAAATACATGTTTAAATATTTTGGCACCAGCCTATTGGTGTTTGGTTTGATATTATCCAAGCTAATTGCATAGAATGTAACACATCTACACTAAATGACTGTTTTAAATAATGACATTATTATATAGCTTATTGATAAACCTATCATTTTCTGCAAGACATTTATGCTATTTCAGCTTCATTCTAATGTCGTACAATGAGCCATATCGTTCACTGACAAGTAAAAATGTCATGGGTAGAAACATTTTCTACAATAAATCATAATATTTTCTATCAAACTGTGTAGCAAAAAGTCAACTGTAATAAATTAATAAGTTTTAATACTGTGGTTAGTCAGGCTGTGCTAGAATCAAGATCTACAGTAGGATTCATCAAATAAAACTATTCTTATTTAACAGTATGTACTGTATTTTTAAGAAACTTGCAAAATGATCAAATCAAGGGCATGACTATTACTTGTCCACATAATCTCTCAGGTGAAAGAGCATGCTTTATATATATATATTTAAAAAAGTGCAATGGGGGTGCATTATGAAGTAGGTTAAAGGACAACAATATGAAAAAAACAACATCACCCCCATTACATATCCACACTTCCATCAGCTGAAATCACTTACTCACATTTACAACCGTGCTGCCTTCCCTTAGATATCACACAGCAAAGATGAGTGCTAAAAGCCTGCCTCCTAGACGACCAAGGGCCATGATTAACATATCACTTGTCATTGGCTGGTGGGAATGTCTGTTACAACCTCTCTCCTCCTCCTCTGCCAGTTAAACAAACTTGAAATGTCCTGTTGCTTGGATAAAGCCTACATAATCAAGCTGATCAAGGATGGGTGGAGGAGTGTTTTCCCCATGCTAGCTTTGAGTGATAGTTACAGGCAGACACAATTGTTATGCCCCCTTCACAGCATGGCTAATTGAAGGCAGAGAGAAGAGAGGCTCAAAATCAGGAAAAAAATATATGGGGAGGGCTGCATACCTTTACTCTTTTTAAAGCAATTATTTAAAAAAAATGCATTGAGGCAATACAGTTATCCTTTAAAGTAATAGACTATCAAAGATCTTTAAAGGAATAGTTCACACAAAAAGTGAACTATTCCTTTAAAGTAGTGATTGAAGACCAGGAGGACCTATTCCTTACCTCCAGTTCTTCAACCACTCGACCAGGAGCCAGGATCGAAGGTGAGTACATTTACCTTGCGCTCAATCCACCTTCAGCTCCATTGAATATTGCAGACCGTTTCCGGGCTTATTTTAACTATAGCGCGCATTACCACACATGTGCGCTATAGATAATCTAAACCAGGAAGCAGTCCGGACTTGTCAACTAAGCCGATGGTGGATCGTGCGCGAGGTAAATATACTCACCTTCGTTCCTGGATTCTGGTCGAGTGATTGAAGAACGGAAGGTAAGGAACAGGTCCTTTACCTCACGGTCTTCAATTACTACTTAAAAGGGCATGTCCACCCCCAAAACCATAATTTAACCCCATACCGGCCCCATTTTCTAGTTAAAAATAAACCTTACCTTACATCTCTGCTCCTTATGGTTCCCAAGATATGCCTCTGTAAAGTCCAGGAAACTGAAGAGTCCAAGCTGTCTGATCCGTCTGTTCCATGCTGAATCCTTGTCAAGGTCTGGAGCTTCCCCCCCCCCACTATCCATCCTCAGCCATCATTGCACCTAGTGTGTAATCCTTTGGATGTAAGGTAAGTAAGGCTTGCCCGTCCCCAACTGCCGCAATATTTTTTTTAAAAAAAACCCGCTCCGTACTTACAGCGCCTTCTTTCCCGCAGCGTTTCTAGTGATGTCAGCCGCGTCTGTGATTGGCTGCCTCTTAGCCAATCATAGATGCAGCTGAGGTTCGGTCCCTGCTTGCAAGCAGCAGGCCGTATCGGATCGCCGTGGGAGAGAAGGCTGTATAAGTAGAAACCTGGGGCTTTTTTTTAAAGATATATTGGGGCAGTTGGGGGTGGGTAAGGGTTACCTACCTTACCCCCAAAGTTTGTTCTGGGGGTGGACATGCCATTTAAAGGAATCGTTCACTTTTTGTGTAAACTATTCCTTTAATTTCATACATGACTATATTTAACCCATATATTTAAAACATAAATAAGAAAATTCATCTACCTTTAGACCTAAATAAACGTAACTTAAAGGACAACTACTCTGTAAAAATGTATTTTTTAAAAATGAAAAGTACCCAGGGATTGATTATAACTACCCCCCTATATTCGTTGAGGAGCGCTAGCACATTCAGGTTTCTTCTGCAAGGTTAGTGTCCTGCAGGGGTGTATCTAGGGTCTAAAGAAGATGAGGGGCACTTCTGGGCACTCTATAGATTAATAGACACAATATAGACACATTAATGACACAGAGGCGCAGTATATCATTATGGGAATTTAACATCACATACTGGTAGAAAATGGGAATTTCATCACATACTGGTAGCAAATGGGAATTTCATCACATACTGATAGCAAATGGGAATTTCATAACATACTGATAGCAAACTGGAACTTTCCCCATATACTGTTAGCATATTAGCAATTTCATCATATACTCGTAGCAAACTGGCAATTTCATCATGTGTGGTGGATGTATTAAAGGGGGTGTGTTTAAGGTAATAACTTATGCTTAATAAAGGATCTTGGTCGATCCGAAACATGTTGCACTAAAGCACTGAAATAAAATCACTGTGTGGAGTTTCCTTTCTAATCGGTTTAACTGTTTAATTGCTGCCCGGGGCAGAGGGGAGTTGAAAACCAACAACAGGGAGTTACAGGTGTGGGATATGCCAAACCTAGTGTTAATTTCATCATATACTGGTAACAAATGGAAATGTCATTATATACTGGTAGCAAACTGGGAACTTCATTATATACTGGTGACAAACTGGCAATTTCATCACATACTGGTAGCAAATGGAAATTTAATTATGTACTGGTTGCAAACTGTCAATTTCATCATATACTGGTAGCAAATGGAAATTAAATTATATTCTGGTAGCAAATTGGCTATTTCATCACATACTAGTGGCAAACTGGGAATTTTTATGATATACTGGTGGCAAACTGGCAATTTCATTACATACTGGTAACAAACTGGCAATTTCATTATATTCCAGTAGCGAAATGGCAATTTCATCATATACTGGTAGCAAACTGGCAATTTCATTACCTACTGGCAGCAAACTGGCAATTTCATCATATACTGGTTGCAAACTGGTAATTTCATTACATAGCAATTTCATTACCTACTGGCAGCAAACTGGCAATTTCATCATATACTGGTTGTAAACTGGCAATTTCATTACATATTGGTAGCCATGGAAATTTCATGACATACTGGTAGCAAACTGGAAATTTTAGCTGTGGTAAGTACTGATGCCTTGCATGCCTGAAGTCCTCAGTTCTATTCCACCCTTGGACACATCTGCAAGGAGTTTGTATGTTCTCCTCGTGCTTACATGGGTTTCCTCCAGGCACTCTGGTTTCCCCCACAATCATAAAGATATACTGATAGATTGTATGTGTCCAATAAGTGTGCTTAGATTGAAAGCTCTTCCTAAATACATACATGTAATTGTAAAGCACCATGGAATATGCTGGCACTATATAAATTCACAGAAATAATATAGCAATATAGTAATAGCCCCATTAGTACAATGAAATCCACTCACTATAATAGGGCAGCATTTGGTGAACTCACTAGGACAGAAATATATATTTCTAAATAAATATATACAATTATATATAATTGCACAAATGACTTGGTATTTGGAATTTTGTGCAATTATATATATAAAAAATTATGTATAAAAAACAGCTACTTACCATACAGTGTGCAATTTGCAGACTGTAGAAGGGTCTATCTGCCCTAGTAAGTGCACATTACCAAATGCTGCCATTGCCTGTCCTGTTATAGTGAGTGGATTGCACTGCACATGGGTAGATAATAGCCTAGTGGGACTATTACCTACCTATGCGGTGCAATTCACTTAGAACTACTGGGAAACTGGATATTCGGGCCACTCCTATTAGGTAGGTTGTGTTAAAAGATTCGGGGCACTTTAACATAGCGACACCACTGGTGTCCTGGACTTTCCTGTATTAAGATAATGCTAAAGCCAGGAGTAAAAAAACTATATTGGGAGGTAGGAATTACCAATTTTACCACAGTGCCCTTGTTTTTTGTTTAAAACTTTATATGCAATATAGTAACATAGTAGTTAAGGTTGAATAAAGATATAGGTCCATCTAGTCCAACTTTTTAGCCTACTCATGAGCCATACCTAACAGATGATCCAGAGGAAGGCAAAAAAATGTTTTTTAAAAAGTTGAAAAGGAGGGGAAAAAATCCTACCTCACTCCAAATGACAATTGGAAAGGATCCCTGGATGAACAAGAACTATATGTATTAATACTAATAGTTTTCAATATTTTTGAATTTTAAAATTTTAAAATTATCCACTTTTAAAGCTATTCTAGATCTGGTGGAAGATAGTTCCATTATTTCATCATTCTCACAGTAACCTTAAGATGAAACTTAACAGGATGTCCATAAGTCCTCTGAAATAATAGTTTATTACATGGTCCTTTAATATATTTGTATAAGTGATATAGTTCTCCTTTAAAGTTAAATATGTTTATATGATTATATTATGTAGCCTTCAATTATTTGCATAGCCCACAGGGATAGTTTAGGCCTTTGCAGTCATTATAAATGGCAAACAGATATGTCTCAGTCTTGATTGATGACATTATGCAATACAGCTAAGAACATTGTAGACTAAATATGAACTGCCTATAAATATACCCATAGAGCTTTGCAAAGGCGGTTTAAAATATGTCTACTATCTGCATCACAAACAAAAACTTTTGTTTATATGGTGCAGTAAAATAAACACACAAATGTCTTGGATGGTGAAGCTATGCTTGGCAATTAAACCAACCTTCCATTTTAATGCACAAATTTGCTATTTGGCATTGAAAACCCTGTATATATTATTCAAATTAATCATAAATAAATCCCTGCCTTACTGTAGTTGTACAGCATATATTGTACATTGGATGTAGATATAGATATTGTTTGAAAAAGAATCGTACTGCAGTAAATTGAAAAAATCCATATGTATCCTGTTCCTTCTGTCACTGTTTTTCAATCTCACTAATTTGTTGTTGCCAGTGAATACCAATGAGACCTTCATAGCACCACGCAGGCAGGAATTCATATAACTCCTTGGATTAATTACTTACTGACTTTGAAGCGTCTCTAAGTGTAATAAATCAGCACTTGCTGTTTGCTTTTTGTTTAGCTAGTGACGATATGAGGCTTGTTTTCAATATGCATTTATAATCGCATCTATAGATGGCTGCAGTGCCATTTTATACCGTAAACCTTATTGCAATAAATAATTTGCCTCTTATGAATAATGGTTTGTTGCTAACATAATAAGTAAAAGTATATAAGTAAAACCAAATTCTCTGGTATTGCACATCTTCCATTTAATAAAATACAAAGGTGTACAGAATTATTTTCTGCTTTTTCACAATTTGTTTACCAGGTATTGGGGAACGTGTGCATTTATAGACACCTTATAACAACACTGGCTAATTCTGGAATAAGACAAAACTTTTGATAATCTATGTAATGTTATGCACTCCCAACAGTCCTGGAGCATTAATATTACCACACTAACAGACATTAGGTCGATATTACAATCAAACGTCAAATCCACCTAATTTCTATTTGATGTATGGCCATCATTTAGTGTTGAATGTTCTGTTGTGGTGACTATATAAGGGAGGAGCAGAGAGAGAGACCAGTGCTCACTGATCTCACAGTATGATTAGCAGTACTAACTACTATTGCTGTATTTACACTACACTGTGTCATCACTTTCAGAGATCATACAGTATATTTTATTGGCTCAGTAGTCTAGGACAGGAGTTAAAACACCATTTCATTTTGGCACTTCAATGGCATAGTTAAAATCTTTACCATTGTAGTCCTCAGTAATAACATATCTTTAGAACCATAATTGAGATTTATTATTCTATTTTATTTTTCCTGGTCTCTTTTTTTAAAGTGCAAAATTCCCCTTATTTACAGCCATGAATGCTGCCCCCACCATCAATGCCCCCCCCCCCCCGATAGCTAGAGGTTTTTTTAGATGCAAAAGGTCTGAGATATCGTGTTTGTAGATTATTGTTTTATAGTTTCAGACACAAAAATTGTGCTATTTCTACAGCACTTTTTATATTGCTTCCAATTACAATATGAATGGTCTTTTCCTACAAATATGAATAAATGATGATAATCAAGTGGAAATTTTATTGTGATGTGCTGTATATTGAAATGAGCTGTCGTTTGACGTTGGAAGAAAATAACCTGCAAAGGGCTGTTAAGAGACCAAAATACATCATGTCATCATGAGGCTATTAAGAAGCAGCAGGCGACTAGGAGATAATCCGCTCTTATTAAAAACATGGCTGTAACGGGTCAGGGATTTTAGGAAAGCTTCTGGGCTCTGACAGTGCTGAAAAAATCAAACATGAAGGAGTATTGTATCCATTCTAATTGGGTAGATTATAGAAAGAGTGCGAATGAATACACACAGATCAATCATAATAATTTAGATTGATGATTGTCAGTTGCATTGTGAATTCTGGTGAAGTGGAACAGATGTCATTTTTCTACATAACTAGGAATGTATGAGACCTTAGCTTTTTTAACATAATGTTAACTTGTCTTATGGAGAATATCTGTTGTATTCAGTTAGATCAACTGGACTTAAAGTTTAGTTCTTGAAGACGTTATGCTAGTCTGGCTTTCTCAATTCAGATAATAATATATAGATACAATCCGTGAGCCAAAACAGAATGACTTGTACAAGAATCTGTGGCAATTATGTACCCTGGAAAGTCCCAATTAGCATATCACAGCCAGGTGTTAAGGGCGTGATTGGATAGTGGCTAAGAGGTGTTATAGGAACGCCCAGAGTAAGGTGTCAAAACAGCATTGTACATGGCATACAGTTGGTGTCGAAATCCACCACCACCACCTCTATGGCTTGTTTTTTTTTTCTTCGTTTTTTTACCTGGCTGTGATATGCTAATTGGGATTTTCCAGGGTACATAATTGCCAACAGATTCTTGTACAAGTCACTCTGAATTGAGAAAGCCAGTCGGATGACTAGCAAAATTTCTTCAAGAACTAAACTTTAAGTCAACATACAACAGATATACTATCAGCTGGATAAATGAGAACCTTTACAAGCTTAACCTATGGACATTAGAAACATTGTTCATATTGTGTTCATTTTGTAATTTAAAGGACAATAATAATAATAAAGTCAAGGGGACAACCTAAAATGCAAGGTCCATTTCCCTGTGGGTTAGATAACCCCAAAATACTTGCAGAAGTAGAGCTCCCCAGTCTGCTCCAGTTCTGCCCCATCTAACCACTGTAGCTAAAGCAAGGAGGAGACTCCATTATAGTTTTTATGAAGGGATGAAAGTGATTTCTAGTTATGCTACCGAATGATAGATGTTCCTGTAATTACAGATACCCTAAGGGATTTGCCTATCATGCCTAGTATTAAACACTACACAGCTTGAAATGCATATCACATAGCAATAGCTTTCATTGATAAAAAAAATAGCCAGCAATGTATTTTCTGATATCCTGTAATCCATAATATGCAATATATAGAAAATTGAGCTGTTGTACATCCACATTAAAGTGCAACTAGAGACCAAAAATATAATACATACAAAAATAGAATTCCAGTGCACAAACAATTCTAATTGTATATTGGCTACCTCCATAAGGTTGCTACTAGAAACAGTCTGCTAAACCCTGGATAAATAAAAGCAATTAGTTCAATAAGTTGGCCAAATTATTTTAAGCCCAGTCACCAGGTCAAGGTTGCTTTCTTTAACTGGTTCCTAACCTACTGGTACAGCTCTGAATACTCAAAGCATAATTCTACATGTGAACTGTAGCCCATTGCAGGCAGGTGTATTACAGGCAATAGTGAATATACCTCATTGGTAAAAATATGTATGCAGAGACAGAATTTGGTCTAGTTGTAGTCTTCATGCTGTTCTTCATTAAATACCAAACATTTCCAAGTTTGTCCCCCCTCTTGCTAGTTAACACATGATTTACATACATTATGTTATTTTATGTTAAAGGGAAGCTGTGGTCTCCATACAATTGATAAAAGACTTAGCATACCTTTCATAAAAGCCTAAGATGATGACTTTTCTAGATCTAAAGTTATAGGCAAATTCCTAGTCTTCACTGTGTCTGCAGTTTATTGTTATAAGCCCTACCCCCTAAAATCAAGTTACAGGCTTGATACCATTCTCCGTGCTTTCCTTTGCCTATGGACACCTTAGGGAGAGGAAAAAAAAATATCTTCAGACTAATTTTAAAAATGATTGGAGGGGTGAGTGTGTTATTTTAAAGGTAGGTGTGCTCTTTTAATTGAGGGCATTTCTATCTAATATGAATCAATCAAAAACACTTTTGTAACATTACCATTATTGCTGATGCTTTTCTTATACAAATCCATTTTTAAAATTTCTGTGTGTAGATAGTAAGAAACTGAGAGAGAACTGGCTTGTATAAGGTTATATGTAATATGGGGGATTTAATTCACCCCCCACCCCCCCGAATAAAATGTAATATGTTGAAATATAAACTTTAATTAGTTTCGTCAAGACAAAGAGAATTGGGTCTATATGAGATTTTATTAATTTAATATGCAGTAAAATCTTTCAAAACAACAATCGAATAACTGGTTATTAATGGGGCATCTAAAGATTTACTAAAACAGATACAGTAAGTAATGTTTATTGGTATGATGTTACAGTAGGAATCATTCTTGTTAAAACGTTTCCAAAAGCCTCTGTTGCATAGAGTGCTATTCTGGGCCATATTTATAAAAGATCGGTATCGTTATCGTAAAATACCGATCGTTATCGTAAAATAACGACCGGGTTTTTACCGATAACGACCGTTATTTACCGATAACGACCGTTATTTACCGATATCGCTAAATCCGGTCCGTTATCGTAAATACCGGTGTTATTTACAATAAAACGTCGTTATTTACCGATAACGGTCGTTATTTACCGATAACGACCAGTAACGGTAATTAACGGTCGTTATCGGTAAATAACGGTCGTTATCGGTAAATAACGGTCGTTATCGGTAAAAACCCGGTCGTTATTTTACGATAACGATCAGTATTTTACGATAACGATATCGATCTTTTATAAATAGGGCCCTCTGTTTCTTAAAAGAAAAAATGGATGGATTTTATTTGTAGCTAACTAAAGAAAAAGAATACAAGAACAAAACAGAGATTAATATAACAACTGTCATGTTAACATCCTAAAGAGTAAATATCTGTTGTATTCAATTAGATCAACTGGACTTGAAATGTAGTTCTTGAAGACGTTTCGCTAGTCATCCAACTGGCTTTCTTAATTCAGAATGACTTGTACAAGAATCTGTGGCAATTATGTACCCTGGAAAATCCCAATTAGCATATCACAGCCAGGTGTTTTTTTTTTCTAGTTCTTGAAGACGTTTCGCTAGTCATCCAACTGGCTTTCTTAATTCAGAATGACTTGTACAAGAATCTGTGGCAATTATGTACCCTGGAAAATCCCAATTAGCATATCACAGCCAGGTGTTAAGGGCGTGATTGGATAGTGGCTAAGAGGTATTATAGGAACGCCCAGGGTAAGGTGTCAAAACAGCATTGTACATGGCAGACAGTTGGTGTCGAACCCCCCACCTCTATTTAGGCTTGGTTTCTTTATTTTCACATAAATGGCCTCCTTAGCACCTCTCTTGAACCAGTCATGTTCCTTTGCCAATATGTTAACATTACAATCTTCAAAGGTATGTCCTTTATCCAGCCCTGTTTTAAAGCAAAAAATCCAGTAAGTAAACCAGCCCTGTTTTAAAGCAAAAAATCTCCCAGCAAACAAAAGCTTACATTTAAGGCAGAACTCAATGTAATGATTAAAGGGACAGTGTAATGCCTTCTTAGTTATTCTACATATTCTCCCCCATTTTGAAAAATCAGTTGATTTCATACCCTTTGCTTTTCCCTGCTGTTGACATTATTTCCAAAGCAAATAGGTAGACTTTGCACTCCTTGCAAGTAATGAGCACTGGGTCGCGTAGTGATAATTGCTGCTGAAAAAGCAATATGCAATAACCATATAGTAGAGAGTTCACTGCACACCAGAATTGAACAAAGTATCTCTTTAATGAGTCAACGTTTCGGAGCCAACACGGCCCCTTTCTCAAGACAAAACCGGTTTTGTCTTGAGAAAGGGGCCGTGTTGGCTCCGAAACATTGACTCATTGAAGAGATACTTTGTTCAAATCTGGTGTGCGGTGAACTCTCTACTATATGCTGCTGACATTAGTGAGCTGACTTTCAGATTCTAACGGTCCTTCTTCTTCCCAGAATGCCCACATCCTTGGAATGTTCCTAACAGTAATTTCTACTGATTTGGCTGTTGAATGGGTCAAGCATGCTCAGATCTCTACTGAGCAACTGAATCAACCCAGGCACTGGGTCAAGGTCAAGACCACAACGGTCTCTACTAGGGGTCATGCAAACAGGAAGTCGGTATTTCAGTTGCATTTATTTATACACAGACACAATGCTGAATTGGCAGATTGAGGTCATTGGGATGAAAAAATACTGCTATTGTATTTGCACTGAACTTCCCCTTTAAATGATTCTGTGGACCTGAACTGCAATATATTTAAAATAAGAAAATTATTTCATGCTTAAAGGGCATGTCCACCCCCAAATATAATCCCCCCAACTACTGGCCCCATCATGTAGTGTAGTTTAATCCTTACCTCACATCCCAGCTCCATAAGGTTCTCCTGTAGTCCCCCCCCAAAGTCCAAAAAACTGCCCACCAGCAGGAAAGAGGGAGGTAAGTAAAGTTTGGGGCACTTTCTAACAGTATAAATAGAGCGGTTGGGGCTGGGGGGACAGGGGAATTATATATGCAAAATTGGTTTTTAGGGTGGACATACCCTTTAACAATTTGATCATTGATAATGTGTAACATCTCATCTTTTAAATTTGAATTAGCCTCTTAAAGGGTCAAAAGTCCCAAAAAACACAGCACATTCACAAAGCTACAGCAAGCTGTGTCTCTCTCTCCCTTGTTGTGGCTACTGGGTGATTTCTGAAATTGACCTGTGTATAACAAGGTGCCACCTAGCTATGTGTACACTTTACACTTCACAGGAAGCTCAGCCTTGCTTTCTAGAAGCTGATCATGTTCCAGCTTAGAGATCCTCTGCCTGACATAGAACAGGAATTTACGTTCAGCTTTTTGTGTATACATATTAAATGCTCCTGTCCCCAACAAGGATTTAATCCTTTGCTTTCAATACAAAAAAAGTTAAGTAATCTTGGCGGTTTATTTATGTAACATGGATGCAAGAAACAGAATATTACATTTTAGTAAAAAATTAAAAGTAAGTCTAGTGAATTGAACCGCAACCTGATGTACTCTACCTTGCTTAAACCAGAGCTTTATGACACTATTCCAACAGAGCTACTTAGAAGAATGTCAGTACATGTAGAAACTTTCAGGAATTTGTAATATGGGGTAAAATGGTTAAACCCATGCTTTCCGATGTAATATCGTTCTTAGCATCTGGTTATCTCTATTTTTCTAGGGCCTGCACCTTTGTATTAAACATCTACCCGATGTAAAAACTGTAGCATTTGTTTTGGTGCTACTTTGTAGCTCCAAAAACCCCACCCTTTAAATTGAGGCGTTCAGCTCTGCTTAACTTCCGGGTTCTTGCTATGCAGTAAAGCTGGGTACACATGTTCCAATCCTTCCTCCTGACTGACCGTTTGAGGCTTCTGACTGGTCAGCCAGGAGAAGGACTGTGGTTTGGCAAAAGCAGCCTGCATCCGACAGTTTGCCACAACCGACCATGTGTCCCATAGAGGACTGCATGATCGGCCAAGGTTTTTGGACCTGTCCAACTGTGCGTTTGTCCAATTCGGATGAATAAACTGTCGGCAGAAGGTTGCGGCCGTAAAAGAAAGCCATACAACAATTTGGCCAAACCAACGAACACTGAAATGTCGGTTGGTCGGGCAGAATTATTGTTGGTGTGTACCCAGCTTAAATCACGCTAAGTAAATACATCGCGGAAACCTGGAAGGAAGAGGTATTAAGCACATAACCATGTTTATCTTTTGTAAACATTTTTAAACTATATTTTGTCTTTTTTTCTCCAGAAAACCTTTTCAACCTTTTTTAATTTGTTTTTTAACTGTTTTACATTATTTTAGTATTGATAGTCAAGAACTAAAATTATTGATGCAGTGTGACTCACAGATCAGAAGTGTTATTCTATAAATATGCTGCATTGTTAATGGTTTTCACATTTTGTACTTCTACTAGTTAATGATGTGAATGAGGATCTACATAACAAGTGTAATAATTAACTATATTATTTTTTGCTATACTTTGTTTGAAGTTAACTGAAGGGTATGTGAAGAATGTCTTATTTATTGTAAGTTTCAATATTGTTTTAATAGTGTGTATTTCAGATCTGGGTTAGTATGGGGAATGTGGGGAAGTAAAATTACTAGTTTTAAATATATTAATGTCTATTAAGTGTAGTCCAGCATTACTTAGAAGTGATTGTCAAAGAATATTGTTGGAAAAATATCCCAAGAAATACAGTATACTAACACTGTAAAAAATATATAAAAATGACACATACTGTATATAAATATATTAACCCAATTTGTTTTCAAAATTATTTACTTCTTGTTTTAAGGTGCTTCAAAAGCTCGGAAAAGCTGATGAAACCAAAGATGAGCAATTGAAGAATACGTGCAGAATTTTAAAAGGCAAGAGGTAGGTTACCCTCTTATTTGTCATTTTGGAAAGCATATTTATTAGCACACATCATAATCCATACCTGTAAATAAAATGTGTCTGAGCCAAAACAGTAAACAAAAAGCTGCTGGCAGACTATATACATTAATATTATATTAAGTTAACTAAAAAAGAGTCCACATCTAATTTTACCCACCCTACCCTAACAAAAAAAACCTGTCTGCCGTAAGTCTGGCTGCAACCACGCAACTGGACAGAAAATTTGCTCCGTGTCAAATCTATTTTTCATTCAGGGATTGGTCGAAGCGCCTGCCACGTGGAAATTTTTACCTAGATTACATTCTGATCGACCAAATTGTTATATAGGGTAAAATAAATAATATAATAATATAGCCACACTACACGCCCCCCCAAAAAATATAATATGATAATTAACAATTATCTCATTATACCGAGATACTACATGTTATGATATCCATATACTAATGAATTGATGCTGCTACATATCCATATTTGTATTGTTTTTAATCAATAATATATTTGTAATTTGAATTGATAAACGAGGCATTCCCTCTCCATTAAATTTTTTTTTAAATCCCTCTCTGTACCTGGATGGAACAGTTTTTGCAGAGCGGGGGTTAGCTCTGTAATATACACACTGGGGCTCATTTGACCCAGTGCCTGGGTTGATTCAGTTGCTCAGTAGAGATCTGAGCATGCTTGACCCATTCAACAGCCAAATCAGTAGAAATTACTGTTAGGAACATTCCAAGGATGTGGTGCATTCTGGGAAGAAGAAGGACCGTTAGAATCTGAAATGTCAGCTCACTAATGTCAGCAGCATATAGTAGAGAGTTCACTGCACACCAGAATTGAACAAAGTATCTCTTTAATGAGTCAACGTTTCGGAGCCAACACGGCCCCTTTCTCAAGACAAAACCGGTTTTGTCTTGAGAAAGGGGCCGTGTTGGCTCCGAAACATTGACTCATTGAAGAGATACTTTGTTCAAATCTGGTGTGCGGTGAACTCTCTACTATATGCTGCTGACATTAGTGAGCTGACATTTCAGATTCTAACGGTCCTTCTTCTTCCCAGAATGCACCACATCCTTGGAATGTTCCTAACAGTAATTTCTACTGATTTGGCTGTTGAATGGGTCAAGCATGCTCAGATCTCTACTGAGCAACTGAATCAACCCAGGCACTGGGTCAAGGTCAAGACCACAACGGTCTCTACTAGGGGTCATGCAAACAGGAAGTCAGTATTTCAGTTGCATTTATTTATACACAGACACAATGCTGAATTGGCAGATTGAGGTCATTGGGATGAAAAAATACTGCTATATGTATTTGCACTGAACTTCCCCTTTAAATGATTCTGTGGACCTGAACTGCAATATATTTAAATAAAGAAAATTATTTCATGCTTAAAGGGCATGTCCACCCCCAAAACTATAATCCCCCCCAACTACTGGCCCCATCATGTAGTGTAGTTTAATCCTTACCTCACATCCCAGCTCCATAAGGTTCTCCTGTAGTCCCCCCCCAAAGTCCAAAAAACTGCCCACCAGCAGGAAAGAGGGAGGTAAGTAAAGTTTGGGGCACTTTCTAACAGTATAAATAGAGCGGTTGGGGCTGGGGGGACAGGGGGAATTATATATGCAAAATTGGTTTTTAGGGTGGACATACCCTTTAACAATTTGATCATTGATAATGTGTAACATCTCATCTTTTAAATTTGAATTAGCCTCTTAAAGGGTCAAAAGTCCCAAAAAACACAGCACATTCACAAAGCTACAGCAAGCTGTGTCTCATCTCTCCCTTTGTTGTGGCTACTGGGTGATTTCTGAAATTGACCTGTGTATAACAAGGTGCCACCTAGCTATGTGTACACTTTACACTTCACAGGAAGCTGCAGCCTTGCTTTCTAGAAGCTGATCATGTTCCAGCTTAGAGATCCTCTGCCTGACATAGAACAGGAATTTACGTTCAGCTTTTTGTGTATACATATTAAAATGCTCCTGTCCCCAACAAGGATTTAATCCTTTGCTTTCAATACAAAAAAAGTTAAGTAATCTTTGCGGTTTATTTATGTAACATGGATGCAAGAAACAGAATATTACATTTTAGTAAAAAATTAAAAGTAAGTCTAGTGAATTGAACCTGCAACCTGATGTACTCTACCTTGCTTAAACCAGAGCTTTATGACACTATTCCAACAGAGCTACTATGAAGAATGTCAGTACATGTAGAAACTTTCAGGAATTTGTAATATGGGGTAAAATGGAGTTAAACCCATGCTTTCCGATGTAATATCGTCTTAGCATCTGGTTATCTCTTATTTTTCTAGGGCCTGCACCTTTTGTATTAAACATCTACCCGATGTAAAAACTGTAGCATTTGTTTTGGGGCTACTTTGTAGCTCCAAAACAACCACCCTTTAAATTGAGGCGTTCAGCTCTGTGCTTAACTTCCGGGTTCTTGCTATGCAGTAAAGCTGGGTACACATGTTCCAATCCTTCCTCCTGACTGACCGTTTGAGGCTTCTGACTGGTCAGCCAGGAGGAAGGACTGTTGGTTGTGGCAAAAGCAGCTGCATCCGACAGTTTGCCACAACCGACCATGTGTCCCATAGAGGACTGCATGATCGGCCAAGGTTTTTGGACCTGTCCAACTGTGCTTTTGTCCAATTCGGATGAATAAACTGTCGGCAGAAGGTTGCGGCCGTAAGAAGAAGCCATACAACAATTTGGCCAAACCAACCGAAACACTGAAATGTCGGTTGGTCGGGCAGAATTATTGTTTGGTGTGTACCCAGCTTAAATCACGCTAAGTAAATACATCGCGGAAACCTGGAAGGAAGAGGTATTAAGCACATAACCATGTTTATCTTTTGTAAACATTTTTAAACTATATTTTGTCTTTTTTTCTCCAGAAAACCTTTTCAACCTTTTTTAATTTGTTTTTTAACTGTTTTACATTATTTTAGTATTGATAGTCAAGAACTAAAATTATTTGATGCAGTGTGACTCACAGATCAGAAGTGTTAATTCTATAAATATGCTGCATTGTTAATGGTTTTCACATTTTGTACTTCTACTAGTTAATGATGTGAATGAGGATCTACATAACAAGTGTAATAATTAACTATATTATTTTTTGCTATACATATTGTTTGAAGTTAACTGAAGGGTATGTGAAGAATGTCTTATTTATTGTAAGTTTCAATATTGTTTTAATAGTGTGTATTTCAGATCTGGGTTAGTATGGGGAATGTGGGGAAGTAAAATTACTAGTTTTAAATATTATTAATGTCTATTAAGTGTATGTCCAGCATTACTTAGAAACTTAGAAGTGATTGTCAAAGAATATTGTTGGGAAAAATATCCCAAGAAATACAGTATACTAACACTGTAAAAAAATATATAAAAAATGACACATACTGTATATAAATATATTAACCCAATTTGTTTTCAAAATTATTTACTTCTTGTTTTAAGGTGCTTCAAAAGCTCGGAAAAGCTGATGAAACCAAAGATGAGCAATTTGAAGAATACGTGCAGAATTTTAAAAGGCAAGAGGTAGGTTACCCTCTTATTTGTCATTTTGGAAAGCATATTTATTAGCACACATCATAATCCATACCTGTAAATAAAATGTGTCTGAGCCAAAGACAGTAAAACAAAAAGCTTGCTGGCAGACTATATACATTAATATTATATTAAGTTAACTAAAAAAGAGTCCACATCTAATTTTACCCACCCTACCCTAACAAAAAAAACCTGTGCTGCCGTAAGTCTGGCTGCAACCACGCAACTGGACAGAAAATTTGCTCCGTGTCAAATCTATTTTTCATTCAGGGATTGGTCGAAGCGCCTGCCACGGTGGAAATTTTTACCTAGATTACATTCTGATCGACCAAAATTGTTATATAGGGGTAAAATAAATAATATAATAATATAGCCACACTACACGCCCCCCCAAAAAATATAATATGATAATTAACAATTATCTCATTATACCGAGATACTACATGTTATGATATCCATATACTAATGAATTGATGCTGCTACATATCCATATTTGTATTGTTTTTAATCAATAATATATTTGTAATTTGAATTGATATAACGAGGCATTCCCTCTCCATTAAATTTTTTTTTAAATCCCTCTCTGTACCCTGGATGGAACAGTTTTTGCAGAGCGGGGGTTAGCTCTGTAATATAACACACTGGGGCTCATTTACCCAGAGCCGCTATTGTTTTGGGTAAATGCACCTTCCGCGATTTAATATCACATTTGCGAATGTGGGTAAATCCCGCTAAGGGATTTGCTGGTGTTAAAATCCTGCGCTAAAACTAGCACAAACGTGATATTGAATCGCGTAACCCTCGCATCTGAAGCTAATACGGAGTTAAAGTCGTGCTAACCGGTAATGAACCGGTTAGCGCGACTTTAACTCCATATATTTGCCCAGCTAGCCTGGGTAAATGAGCCTGACTGAATTGTACTTCCCAAGTGGCGTATAGATAAATAGAAATACTTACAGTTTTAGTTTAGTTTGCTTTCATGCTTTACAGTAAAAAATAATCTGAATGTTTTAGCTAGTTTCTGTAGGCAAGGAGATTGAGCCCACCTCTTCTTTATCTTTACACCTACAGTTAGGAACTTCAAATCAGGGAAAAGCTATGGACTAGCACCCCCTTCCCATCTTGAACTTCACATGTCCCTCCCCAACCCTAGGCCAGAAGACTGTAGGTACTTAAAGGACAACTAAAGCCCCAGAACAACACTGAACCAGAAGGCAGAACACCATGATATAAAACCAGTAATCTGTGTCTTACCTCTCATTTTGATATGGGCGCTGGGAAATTTACCTAAATAACATATGGTTTGTGCTTTACTTCACAGCATTCTAGTATCACACAGTTTGGTCAACGACCATTATGTTCTGCACATGCTCAGTCCTTAGCTATGGCACAAACTTGTTACAGTTGGTCACACCCATTAATAATCTCTAGCCAATCCTTTTACAGGACAGATAAAGCAAGGAAGCATGTGACTGAGGTCAGGAGGTGTGGTCTGACACTGCACATACACACAGATACTTCATCCAGTTCTTAACAGGCCTACATTTACTTTAATACAATTTACTGGAGTGATATTTTATAGCTTATTGGGGTTTTTAGGGGAGTTGTTTTCAGATTCTGGAGTATAAAAATTGGGTTTAGTTCTCCTTTAATTTTCAATAGCAAAATAGGCTTTTCAAGAAAGGGTAATGTAAGAAACTATTATTTAATTCAATTATAGTTTAATATGAAGGTAGAATATAGATTGTTTACATGGTTGTGTCTGCTATAACTGAATTTCATCAATAATTTAAATTTCCGTTTCTCAGAAAATGTTATTTGTGTTTAAAATGTAATTAAAATTAAATTATAGATTCCATAATATACATTGCAACTATTTGCACATTATTACATTTTCAATAAGTACAGCAGGATAATTGCCTTCTCTTTATGACAGCAGATACCAAAATACTTTTCTGACCACTAGCTCTGCTGCGCCTCAAAGCCTCATCACTTAACTGCCATTTTCCAAATTGCAAGAAGATAGGAGAAAACCACTTTGCTGTACCTTGTCCAGTCCCCCAATGTTTCAGCCTCTGCCCCAGCTTTACAAGCTTGAGCATGTTCAGAGGAAGTACGCATGGGGAAAAAGTCAAGGAAGTCCTGTGAAATCATAAGCGTGACATTGGAAATGGTGCACAATAATTAAAAAAAGAGGAGGCGGACACATTGGGGTATTTGACTGATGGGCACATTTGTTCAGAACTGTGATGTCCCAAATAAATGTCCCCAATAACATCACACTTATATTTAATGCAGACCCATCACATTTTATTTGTACCTATTAGGCTATTAAGTTAAAACCCAGTGGACAGGCATTTATCAGTGATTATATGTTCGCATAATTGATGTCCCTTCACTTACTACAGAAGGAAGCTGCTGGTTTAATTTCAGTAATAAATAGTTAATGGACACCAGAAAGTAAATAGTTTTTAAATAGCTTAAAAATATCCTTACTGCTATTGTAAGCATTTAATTGCTGCTGCAGGAGTAGTTGATTGGAGAAATTCCAAGATCAAAAAGAAAACCCAATAGCCAGCACGTAAAATGAAAAATGCTCTGCACAGCACTCTTTCTTATCAATGTGCAAAAGAAAAATAAATCTCATCTATATACAGTACTGTGTATATATGAAACCCGAATAGGAATTTCAGCATACCAGATACATCAGCCCTGTCATCAGTATTGATTTGTGCTATAACTATTCCCCAATGAAGAAAAGATGTTTCAGTGGTTGTCTAGACTTTACTTGTTTACTGAAAGCAAAGCCCAGATCACATTGTTTAACAGCAGAAGTGATTTGACTCATCTCGAAGAAGAATTAAATTGCAATATGTTTTGTTTATTTGCACAATATAAAAATTCATGTATTAATTAGTTCACTTTCAGATAATTAAGTGTCAGCTAGTTACAAATTATTTTCCAAATGTATTCTGTCAAATTTTGGTGACAAAACATTCTATTTAGTGCTGTGCCTAACAACATTCTTTTCATACTTTATACTGTACTTAGAAGTAACTTACTCTCAATGAATGCAGCCAAATAGTTATTTAGAATACATTCAAACAATCCACTTAATTATGCTGCTGCCTTGTTTAGTTGGAGCAAATAAACAATTAATCTAATAATAAAAACAAACAAACAAACAAATGATTAATGCTACAAAAATCATTCATACAAGTCATTACACACCCACCAAATATATTATTTCATAGCTATTCACTTGTACTCCTGCCAAGATTGCTGTTGATGTTACTATAGCATTATAACCCTCAATAAAGGAATTAATTAAACTGTAACATATGTGGAGATTTCCGGATTTGATTAACATTGACAGACCTTTTTAGTCACCTATTTTTATGCTGTGCAGCATTGTTTTTTTTTTGTTTGTTTTTTTAATTCGTTTTATTTATTGACGATATACTGTATTATTATTTCAACATTGTATATCTTCCAAATAAATACTTTGATTACACAAGTGTTGTTATTTTACCAAATTACATATTATATATCATATTATGCATAGTAGGCTTATAAACATAAAAACATTTAACATTTAATAAAAATGGTTAGAAGTCCAGTTTACCTGGTTCATTTGGGGGGAACTATCCAGTCCATCCCTAGCCGCCTGGGCCCCAGCCCACCTCGCCATCACAGATATCTTTATTCTATCCAATTATATAGTCACTGTATTGAGTCTAACCATAATGTTCAGATTTTCTTAAATTTATTTTCACAACCCCTGTGCTTGTATGTTAGTCTGAGCAAAGGGATATCATTGTTTATTAATTTGATCCAGCTTTTCAGTTTGGGAATTTTATGTGAGAGCCAACGTAGAATTATAATTTTTCTTGCATAAAAAAGTGCTGCCCGCAGGAAATTATTCTCATGGGTGGACCATATGTCGGTGTCTAGTACCCCAAATATGCAACTCAATGGAGAGGGCAGTATAGGATGAGGGGAAATTGTGCTCAATAGTTGAGTCACTCCAGTACACAATCTTTTCACCCCTGCACAGTGCCAGATCAGGTGTATAAATTCCACATCAGGGTACTGACATTTGGGGCAGTTTTTTGTTCCGGAAGCTCCAAAGTGTCTGATTTGTTTGGGAGTATAGTATGTTTGGTGGAGAATTTTGTATTGTATTACTTTGTTATTAACTGACAGTGAGGCCACTACGTGAGAGTTGGTTACTTCCAACCATTGTTCTTCATCTGTAATTTCTAGACAAGAGGACCAACATTTCTTATTATGGGTTATTATAGATTGTGATTTTGCTTGTATCAGGCAACTGTACAGGTGAGAGATTATCCCTCTTGGGCCTTGTGTACGGATAATTTCAATAGCGGTATGTTTAATAATAGCAGGGCTATGGGGGTGTATATATGTTCTTAAAGCGTGGCGTATTTGTAGGTACCGGAAGTGCATTGTGTGTGGGAGATGATAAGTGTCTTGTAATTCATTGAAGGGGATTATTTTTCCATTGTGTATTAGGGAGCCTAAGGTAGTTACCCCATAATGTTCCCATTGTGTTGCTCCCGATTGTTCACCTACTTCGGGTAATTGTCTATTATTTCAAAGTGGCGTATGTTCATAGTTTCCTTTTACACCTAGTAGCTTGTTGGCATTTTGCCAGATCTTATGGAATTGTCTGTGGATTGGTGTTCCAGAGCCTATGGTATGTAGTTTGGGTGCCTCTAAGAATGCCATAAATGGACCAGAAAGGTATATTAGCATCATGCGGTTTGAGACCGTAGGTGTATGGTTAGCATTTGTCCAACATTGGAGATATTTTAACTGAGTTGCCCAATAATACATCTGTATATTGGGTAGGGCAAGACCTCCCAGCATCTTAGGGGCCTGTAATTTACTAAGATTAATTCTGGGTTTTTTATTATTCCATATAAAGTACGTTAGAAGACGGTTTAATTTTCTAAAGAAGGATTGCAGTATATATGTTAAGGAATGTTGGATGGTGTATATGATTTATGTTAAGGAATGTTGGATGGTGTATATGATTTTTCGGAATAGAAATATTTTGATTAATTGAATCCTACCCCACAAATTGAGTGGTACATTCTTCGATGCTTGTATTCTATTGCGAGTGAAATCTAGCAGCAGGTTAATATTTAATGAGTAAAATTGTTGAGGTAGCTTTGTAATGTAAATACCTAAGTATTTGAAATGGGGCGTTATAGGTACAGGAATTAGATTTTGTGTGTGTTGAGTGGGGGGGTATCCATTGAATATAGCTCTGACTTATCCCAATTAATAGTTAGTCCTAAATAAAGTCTGAACGTGTTTATCTGTCTAAAAGCTGCTGTAAGGGTTCCTTGGGGATTTTTTAGGTACATAATAATATCATCAGCATACAGCCCCACTCTCTCTTCGTGTTTCCAAGATGGAATCTCTTAATATTGTTATCTGTTCGCAATAGACTCCCGTTAATCAATAAAGTATGTTTCCCGGAATTATCATGGTCTATTTGCGTTTGTATTAATGTGCGGCGGATATTTATGGATGTAGATTTTCCAGGCATAAAGCCTGTCTGGTCTAATTGGATCACGGACAACACCACCGTTTTTAGAGGTTGTGCCAATATTTTAGCTAGGATCTTGTAATCGGATGTTAGAAGAGAGATTGTTCTGTAAGATCCGCATTCACGGATTTTTACCTGGTTTGGGGAGTACTACTATAGTTGCATTGTATAGTGATTGTGGGAGATATCCTGTGTTAAATGCATGATTAAACATATCCATTAGGGGATTTAGTAATTGAGTTTGGTATCTCTTATATACCTGAATGGGGAGTCCATCCGGACCAGGACCCTTGTTATTAGGCATTGTGCCTATGGCTTCTTGGATTTCTACTAGTGTAAGGGGTGCTTTTAGAGCCAGTTTTTGTGTGGTATTAAGTGTTGGGAGTGGTATTTGTTCAAGGTACACCGCTACTTCTGATGTTGAGTATGGGAGTCGTGATTTGTATAAATTATCATAGAAATTGGCGAATGTTGTTAAGATCTTGGGAGTAGAGTGTACCATATTGTTTTGTGGAATTTGAATGGTGAGTATTGTGTTTGATTTTATATGGTCTTTGATTAGGAAAGATATCAGTTTTGGCTGAGTGGTTTGGGTATATCTATACTAATAAAAGGCAAAGCCCTCACTCACTCACTCATCACTAATTCTCCAACTTGCCATGGAGGCAGACGGCTTAAATTTGGCAGGCTCATTCATTGCACCTTACTTACAAAAGTTAAGCAGGTTTCGTTTCGAAAAGGCAAAGCCCTCACTCACTCACTCACTCACTCACACACTCATCACTAATTCTCCAACTTGCCGTGGAGGCAGACGGCTTAAATTTGGCAGGCTCATTCATTGCACTACTTACAAAAGTTAAGCAGGTTACGTTTCGAAAAGGCAAAGCCCTCACTCACTCACTCACTCACTCATCACTAATTCTCCAACTTGCCGTGGAGCAGACGGCTTAAATTTGGCAGGCTCATTCATTGCACCTTACTTACAAAAGTTAAGCAGGTTTCGTTTCGAAGGCAAAGCCCTCACTCACTCACTCACTCACTCACTCACTCACTCACATATTCTCCAACTTGCCGTGGAGGCAGACGGCTTAAATTTGGCAGCTCATTCATTGCACCTTACTTACAAAAGTTAAGCAGGTTTCGTTTCCAAATTCCACCTGTAACGGTGAGTATCTAACATTGCACCTGTAACGGTGAGTATCTGACATTGCACAGACTGCGTGGTCCGATTTCGTATATATATTTTCATATACTCCTTTACCAGTAAAAGGTTAACGAAATATTTTTTTAGGGTGGGGGTGAATGGGGGGGGGTAATAGAATTTTGAACTTCTGCACACTAACGGCTGGACCGATTTTTACCAAAATTTCAGGGTGTGTGCGGGGACTGGCTGAGGTGTAAGGAGAAGGGTTTGGAGGGTGGACAGAGAGGAATAGTGGGGTATTGGGGGTGGACGGGGAGGGGTGGTGGGGGTTATTTTCTCCACTGTCACATCCCCGATTACATGCTGTCCTAGCATCAACATTGCCAGAAGAGAACGCTCATCCGAACACCCAAGAGGGGGGGGGGGGGATAGAATTTTGAACTCCTACACACTAACGGCTGGACCGATTTTTACCAAAATTTCAGGGTGTGTGTGGGGACTGGCTGAGGTGTAAGGGGAAGGGTTTGGAGGGTGGACAGAGAGGAATAGTGGGGGGTATTGGGGGCGGACGGGGAGGGGTGGTGGGGGTTATTTTCTCCACTGTCACATCCCTGATTACATGCTGTCCTAGCATCAACATTGCCAGAAGAGAACGCTCATCCGAACACCCAAGAGCATCCGTTACAATTAACAGCGAAACATAACAGATTTTTCTGTTGTTGTAATTATAATTACAGCAATCTTGATACATTATTGCTTTCTTACTAAAAAGGTTATTTCAATACATCTCCGCTGCGAAGCGCGGGTATTTTGCTAGTTTTTATATAAACGTTGTGTTTGAAGCCAAATTGTTTGTGTATTTGAGGTACCATGTTTTATTTGTTCTTTTTTGGCTTCCTCGAGTAATTTAACTAGTGATTTTTCTTCTTGTTGCGTAGTGCGTTTAATGTATGAGATTGTTGAGTGTAAACGTCCTCTCAGATATGCTTTAAGAGAGTCCCATACTATGTTAGGGTCTTGTGTTGCGTTATTCAGTGTAATATATTTCTCTAGTTGTTTATATAGATTGTCTGGTTGGGGGAACTGTGTAAGCCAGAAAGGATTAGGTTTCCACATACGCGTTTGGGGAGATGAGGCTGTAAGGTTAATACTTAGAAGTAGGGGTGAATGATCAGATATCCCTCGTGAGAGATCTGAGAGATGTGTTGTACTGTTTTTTGGAGAGAAATATATAATCTATCCTGGATAATGAGTTGTACGTCATTGAATGACAGGTGTATTCTAATGTACAGTATTTGGATATCTTTGTCTCCATATGTCGACCCAGTCCCAGGACTGAATAAGCAATGCTAGCGGAGTTGGTTGTTCTCTGGTGTGTGTCGGTTGTCGGGGGGCTGGGTGCTAGGAAGCGGCCTTTAATCATAGATATAACCTGGTTAAAAAAACCCATGCACACAATGTGTGCATCCGGGTAGAGTGTCAATAAGGGAGCAATAGTTTTAAGAACCGCTAGTCCAGTCGTCGGTGGGTTATAAATTCCCAGGACTACTATAGGAATGGAGTCAATCTCAATAGCTACATATGTGGGTCAGTCTTCACATGTAATATTTTATATTTGAGTGTTTTCCATATCAGCAAGGATACTCCTCTTGAGTAAGTTGAGTACACACTATGGGCGGTCCATCCAACCCATGGTTTTTGGAGTAAGTTGGCGTTGGTGGTAAGGAGGTGAATTCCCTGCAGGCAGACTATATCAGGGTTATACTTGGTTAAAAAGGTGAATATTTGTATTCAATTATTTGGTTGACTCATCCCTCTAATATTCCAGGAGCATATTTTAATGTTTGCCCGTGACTCACCCATTGTTACCACCGGTTTGTAGTGATATTGAGGGCGCTGTCCGCATGGGGCTCCAGGCGACCAGGCAGTCCAGGACCAGATTAAACATAGAAGAGAAAGAAAAAACAGTAATTTTAGAAAAATTTACTTGACCAGATGATAATTGTCTGCAAGGGACGAACAAAAAACTTGGTGATCCTGTTTACATTAGAGAACAATGAGACTCACAAGGATTCATAAACTTGATAATATTGGGGGGTTTTGAGCGGTAAGTTACAGTATATACGCCTTTTGATGTTTGGGGGGAGACTCCTGAACACCTTTAGTTATGTATAGACTGGGCTGTCCATAGAGGGGGAGAGGAAGGAGGGAGGAGAGGATGGCCAAAGGGGGGACAACTCTTCAGGGAGACAGCAATAGAACCATAGTTCAGTCTAGTATATAGTAGGGAACTCGAGGGATCCATATATATATATATATATATATATATATATATATATATATATATTTTGTGAGGGATTTGTCGCTTATTGCATCAGACTATGGTGTGGTAGCATGTTGCATCGTCATTTAACCTGTTTCATAATTTGCAATATCAGCGTAAAAGGCTGTGAAGTAAACGGGCAGTTTAATTAAGGTCTTTATAGCCTTTATAAATCAGTGTGCTATAACATTTGCATACAGTAGTGGTAGATATAGTTTTATAGCTTAGTTTCCTATATAATTTCAACTATTTATAGTTATCCCAACTTCCCCCGAACAACCCCCCCCACCCCAAACCCGGGGGAAAAAAAGATAGAAAAAAAGGAACATAGCATTATATTGTCTGAATCAACCATATACATTGTGTAGATTAAATTATTACATCAACCTAGTGAACATATAACTGCTGGTGGGTCAGCTTTTCCACTGTATGGATATAGTTAACCTATAGGTGCTGGTTTATTGGTTTGTATATTTTCTTCCTCTTGTTCCAGGGGCATCATATTTGGGTTTTATGCATGTAGGCCATTATTGTACAGTTATAACCAGTATTATCACAATCCCCTACCCCCTCACAATTCCACCAAATGATCCAGAATATAAAGGCCTTATTATGTGTCATATGTTTGGAAACGCGCTGCACCTTGGAACCCAGAGACAATACCGGGGCACTGGGATTTGGGGAATACTCATCAATTTATGGTTCCTCACCAACTTTTGTGCAATTAGGGGAGGGGAGATAGGGAAGATGGGGAGGGGGGGAAGGGGATCAGTATAGACTGCTACAGAGTCTCTCAAAACAGTACCTCAGGTTCTATGGAGATCTCGGAAGTGAGCCAATCATACATGTCATCCTTGATTCTATCGTCCCAGAGAGGGTCTGAATGTTATGTCCAGCCAATTGGTAGCCTCGGTCGGGGATTAAAAAAATTTTGTGGAGTTTCCATGTTGGATGCGGAGCCTCACTGGATACATCATAGCATAATGTTGAGGCCTTGCAGTCTCTGTTTTACTGGGAGGAATGTAGCACGCTTTTTCTGTATGCTTTGGTGTCTTGAATAACGCTAAGGTCTGCGTGGGGGAAGGCTCGATAGGGTCTGTGATGTCGATAGCAGGTGTTGGCTCCAGGGCCTCTGCTCCTTGAGTCTCAAGAGGCAGCGGTGCCTGTGGACATGGCGGCTCCACGGCCTGTTCTTTGTTTTCCAAGTTTGTCTGCATATGGCGTTGCCTTGCTTTGTTGGTTCCCATACTTGGTCATTTTGTTCGGGTAAGTTATCCGACTATTTTCAGTGTTCCTTTTGGGGTTTTAGCCCAGTTTTTATCGTCTGCAGGGTATTTGTTCAGGAGAGCTCCCTGACCCACGTCCACTCAGAACACCATGTTGGCCACGTCCCCATGTAGAGTTGGTTTTTTGGGTTTCTTTTTTATTTAACTTAGATCTGGGCACAGTCATGTTGCTCTTTTTGGGCTGAACTATAGTCATCTCTATAGGCTTGTTTAATAAGAGGTGCAAAAATTTGCCTAAGCTGTACTTTTGCCTCCACCAACCAGATGTTACCTTTTTACTTGGCTAATAATACAGTTAGAATACATATGATTACATGTGATTGGTTGCAGAAGATAATGACCATGTTGCACCTCTTATTAAATAAGCCCACCTATCCCCAAGCACCCTGATGGAACAATAGAGATTTCATGTTCTATGATTATAAGCTGCCAAGGCATTTATTTATTTTTAAAGCATATGCAAATTATATCATTTCTACCACTTTGCTTTGCAGTTGGTATTATGTTCTTCTAGCGAAATGTTTTTTATTGGCGTATATATAACAAGCATATCTTCTGGCACTGTGCCAGCATTGAAGTGAAGTGGCCTTTACAAGTTGGAAGTTGCTTGGATTTTTTCCCCTTCACACTGACCATTTATAGAATGTAATAATTGAAACCAATTGTTTAGTGATTTTTTTTTTTTAAAAATCCCTTCTTTGGCTCCAAGGCTTCTATAGCCTTCTTTTCCCAAAAGTTTGTTACATATGCGCATAGGGGTGTCATGTACTTTATCAACAATTAAAGAAAATATTTGAGGTTTAAAGGACGGGGAGAAAACCTCCTGCAGCAATGTACCATTAAGAGGAACCCATACCCTCCAATACAGAATTCTTTTTGCAAGACAGCTTTCTGTCTAATGATGTTCTAATTAATTGCACTGTATCTAGATTTTTGGTTTTATGAATATTTTGACATTATGAAATAAATTTGAATTACTAGTAAAGGTATCTGCATATTTATCTGTTTCATTGCAGCTTATTACTTTTCAAAATGAATGAAATGAAATTTATAATGAAGTTCATGTTCACCTTCCACAGCTCCAATATTCTTTCCAAGCTCCTATGTGTCTGCTGACATCTTCTTTCTGGTCTTACAGTTATTTGGTACCAGTCTATACTGAATAGGCACTGGGAGCTTTGTCAGGGGGGGAAACCAGCTGCTGTAATTGATCATAGCTCAAAACAGTAATGGTGCCTAAGACAGCTTCATTCAATTAGTGTTAAGTTTGTGTAACCTGAAGTGAGCTAGCATAAATTACTGTATTGTTTTAAGTATTGAAAAATTTAGCAGTTTAGTTTTTAGTTTAGAATATCTGTCATAGGGAAAATAAGAATATGCATCCCCCTTGGCTCACGGACCCCTCTGCGCTTGCTCCCCCTGCTCCCCTGGTAGTTCCGCTCCTGAGAGTGAGTGCTTATGAATACTGTACATTCATTTTTTTTTTCTTTTACAAATATTACTGTGCATGCCAATTATTCGTTTGGATTGAGGCTACATTCACACTAGGACAGTAATGTTCAAACGACGGATCTCCAGATATTTGAAAACTACAACTCCCAGCATTTCTCAACTACAGAGGGAAGGTTAGGAATCCTGGGAGTTGTAGTTTTAAAACATCTGGAGAGCTGTAGTTTGAGGATCACTGCACTAGGATGTGCGTGACGCAGGGGAACGACGCAGTTGGGATTTAGTTGAATGTTCCTCTACGTAATAGTGGTGTTCATAATTTAAAATGCCACTGCTATGCACTAAGGCACAAAACTGTTGCATGCAGTGCATTTTTTACAACGCACTTCATTGCAGCGGCCAAGTGTGAGTGCTATCATTCAATTGGCTATGCGATTTCACCACATGAAATTGCATTGAAACTCACCTTAGTGCAAACATAGTTAGATGTAAAATATTCATACAGAATGTTTAATTATGTGTGCAAACATGTTGGCTTTCCTAACAAGAAAAACAAATGAGTTGCAGTACAGTACAGTAGTATTAGTACTGTTTATACATATGGTTAGCTCCCTATGTTCAGCCATATGGGATTATGTACCAAGAGCCGCTATTGGCTATTTGCCGCATTAACCGGTATAATTATTTAGCATTATGTAGAGACATGTTTACAGTAGTGTACTTTTATATATGGACAGCATGGTGGTGCAGTTGGTTTGCACTGATGTCTTGTAGCACTGGATTCAAATCCACCCTCTTTTTTGTACATGTGTTAATATTTGTATTAACTTTCTACAGTTTCAGCACAGCTGATATTAAAAACAAGGCTTTTGTATTTGTGTTTAATAGTCTTTTAACTGTTCATTAAAGGGAAGGAACACAACAAGAAATAATATAGTAAAAATCACCTATCTAGAGAATTTCATGCAAGTATTTTTGTTCTTCTAAAAGTTAAGTGGCTATACATTGATTGTTCCATAGCATGACATTGTAGAAGCTTGTAAAAGCATGACTTGTAGAACCACACAGTTATTTGCTCTGGCATTAACCCAGAGATATGGGTGTGGGTTAAGTATTATTTTATAAAGCACATTTTTTAAAAAAATGTGGTATAAATATTTTTGTGATGTGATCATCTCTATTACACCATCATGGCTTCATTAATTGTTTCTACTAATGCAATTAAAGAGAAATAAATATTCACATGTAAAATATAATTATTTAAATCTATAATCTAACAACAGGCCCTTGATGCCCTTTAAATTGATTTCTGTACAAAGTTGTCAGCAGCTGAAGCTGTGAAAAAGGTAAAGCAGGAAGATGGTGTCACTACCATTAATGCCCCAATAGGACCTAACATGCATAGATGCTTTGTTACAGTGGTATCTACATCTGCGTAAATGATTTATTCACAAATTACCCAGTCACAGGGACGGGAACTTATTCTTGTATTTGGCAATAACTGCTTTTTTTTTCTCTTTCAGCAAATGCACTTGTATGTGCTGATCTAGATTTCACACATAAGAAATACTTTTATAGGAGTAAACTGGAAGAATAATTATTTTGTGAACATACCTGTACACTGTATTTTAACATGATAAAATATATTAACAATGGATTTATATTTCTTCAGTTCAGGTGTAGATGCTGCCAAGTACAATATTGCCATTAGATTACTGATTACTCTGACTAATGATAACTCACAAACTCAGCCAACCTATCTGCATTAGCTCTCCCAGGCTAATAATATGGTGAACTTCGATTCTCAGCATACCAGAAGTCCTTCCCCATTGCGGTTCAGTTCCCACTCAATAAAGGCTCAGAAAAAAAGTAGGGAGGACAGACCCCGCTCAGTTTCCAGAGGAATAAACTCAGAGTTATTTAAAAGCTCATGCTTTATTCATAAATCAAATAAAATGGTTGTAGTGTGTGGAGACATAAGGTCTGAAGCTTTTTATGGACTCTTCATCGTGGACCTAAAAAGGACACACCCACTTTTTAAGATAGAGATACCCTGAACATGTGTGAATCAAAACCTCTGCATAACCACAATATGTGAACACAGTATAAAAGACAATATTTAAAGGGTATCTCCATCTCTCATTTAAACTTTTGCTGTAGTGTAGTGGACCCTATCCCACCCTTAACTGCCATATTTGTTTGCAAAGAAAAGAATCAGAAAGGTACCTTTAATGAGCTTCATTCTCCTGGCGTTCAGACCCGGTCCTCTGCTTGCAGACCCGCTGCCCCCCAGTGCAGAACACTGGGGGAACGAGGCTCTGTAAATAAAATACCAATTCTTTTTTTTCTTTTTTTTTTGCAAACAAATATGGCGGTTGGGATACACTACAAGTATTTAAAGCTAGGGCACCAGACATCAAACAGGGATCAAGAGGGAAGGGGGAAAGGGCTGCACTGGGCAAACCAGAAACCGCTCAGAGGAAAGGTAAGAGGTTGAAACCTTTTCACTCAAAGCCAGGTTCCTACTCTTCACTTTCTGGGACAGATATTGCAGGAGAACTATTTGGAGTAGAGAGGTAAGGTTAGGATTTTTAAACACTGCACAGTGGGACCAGTAGTAGGGAAATTTTAGTTGTAGGGGTGGACATGCCCTTTAAAACACAATATATTAAAAACATCAAAAAGAATATTCTATGCCCATATGTGCAAAATTGTACTTCTAAAACCTTCATTTGTAAGTATGCTAGACTAGGATATAAATACTAACACAGAAAGTATGAATGACCCAATACGTATGGGTTATAGTGAAAATGTGCATATACACATATTTTTTATTATATACACAAGTTTATATAATATATATACAAGTATTCCCAAATAAGACTAAAGTATCCGAGGAGAATGGTCCAAAAAGAACCCCTTACATGCCTCTTGTTTAACCCCCAAGTGACCAAACATAGATGGAATAAGGGATAACCAATATACTCCTGCATAGTCCCTGTACAAATAACTGCATGTACATCTCATTCTAAATCTAGTCTTACAATAAGTTTTGTTTCACAGTTATTCTCATTAAACTGCTGCTATTCCCCTTTTTAAAATAACTATAAAAACAGTTATAGCTTCTGACATATTCCCCCTTAAGCCCTATCATGTTCCCAGTTGACATACTGTGAAAATACACTGACCAAATCGTACCATTCATTATTTAAACTTTCTAATCAGCTGGAACATAGAAAAGATACCATCATAAGTTGTCAGAATGGTTTGCATGTTCTAATAACTTGTTTTTTATAGCTATTTTTAAAAATAGGGCATTGCATCCCAAAACCACAAACCACAGCCTAGATAAGACAACTATTATATTATCAGAATAATGTGCCCCTTTGTGATTTTATGTGGTCAAGGAACACCACTATGACTTTACATATTCATATATTACTAAAATATTGACCCCCATTACTGTAGATTTTGCTAGTAATCTAACAAATATGTTTCCCCTTCTATATTGTCTTTGATCCATATGCAACTACACTTATGGGATTCACGTTTCACTTTTATCTAAGCTGAAACACACCAAATAGCGTCCCCTATACCTTTCCCTCTTTTGAGAGGACTGTAAAAATCATAGGAACTTTGAATAATCGTTATTATTGCAGTGCTGAATTAACTGTATTATATCTGTATGATGTGTGCATGATCCATAATAAAACAATATTTATAGAAGACACAAATATTTAATTACATTTTGTCTACTATCTAACAACAGTCTTGTTTCTGTGCTTAATGGATTTGGGCAGTCAGGGTTTAGTGTTGCAAGGTCACTGGTTCTACTTGTAGGAATATAGGTATATGGGTAATTTTTAATACTGTATATTTTTATCTTTTAATTTATCACACTAAGGGACACTGCGTAGACACAAAATCCAAGATACCTACTTTGTCTATTAGTCAACAACTTTGAGGTATAATAATAAATTACAGGGTTCCGGTGAGTTAGGTCAAAAACATGTACTGATTATCTAAAATAAGTTGAAACTTTGATATAGATGGTGTATCAGTTTTTTAGGTTGTGAGAAAGACTCCTACATTTAAAACCATGTGTGGTATTTTTGATGATATGATATTTCCATATTTTACTATTAGATATACATTGTTTGCTGTATATTTAATACATTTTGTTAGTTTATATTCATAATTCAGTTATACATTTTAATCATTGATTTTACTTCTACTTTATGATTTATCTAATTACTTCTTAATTTTTTTTAGACTGAAGGTACTAGATTACAGAAAGAAATGCGGGGATATTTGACTGCTATCAAGGGTAAGTTATATCAGGCAGATACTATTTTTAGTCATTCCTTAGATAAAAGTAAAGATGTTTATAATAAGATGTGGGCTACAGAAACAAGCAGTGGGCTACAGAAACATATATATATTTGCACTATACAATTCTGTTAAAGGGCATGTCCACCCCCAAAACTATAATTCCCCCCACTACTGGCCCCATTCTGTAGTCTGTAGTGTATAAATCCTTACCTCACTTCCCAGCTCCATATGGTTCTCCTTTAATCCCCCCCCCAAAGTCCCAAAAATATCATGTTCTGCTTCGTCCCCCAGGCCCAACCGCAATGTTTTTATTGCCAGAAACTTCCCCAATCTTTACTTACCTTCCCTCTTTCCTCCGCCGTTCAGAACTACCGGCAGCCGTGTCTGTGATTGGCTGCCTCTCAGCCAATCACAGATGCGGCTGATGGTCCCGCCCCTCTGCTTTCAGTTTCGCGCAAGCAGAGGGCCGGGCTGTGTGGTGGAGGAAATAGGGAAGGTAAGTAATGTTTGGGGACGTTTCTGGCAATAAAAATATTGCGGTTGGGGCTGGGGGACGAAGCAGAACATTATATTAAAAGTTCTTAAGAAGGGTGGACATACCCTTTAATTATACCCCTATAAACAATGTTTACAGAGGTAATGGTGCTTGTCTATGTCCCCTGTGCCACATAATAAAAAAAAAATGGTTTTATAATATGGCTGTGAATATGTTGAATTCTTAAGTGCACTCTACAATTAAGGTAAATAAATAGATAAAATAGAGTGTATGGGGCATATTTATAAAGGTTCGTTAAACTTTTCACCTCCTTAATCGCCACCTTTTCGACAAATCTTTACATTTTGCTATTTATAAAGCAGTGATATCCAGTATCACTGTATTCGCTTTTCGCCATACATCGCTGCGGTAACTGCTCTTTATAAATTGGTGAAAAGAGTTTTATTGCATTAAGTTCAGCCATTTAAATTCGCCAAGTCTGAGGTGGTGAAAACTTCTGGGTCCATAGAAAGTGTCAGTACCTTGTAGAGTGTTTCTCAATACTAATAAGCACCCGGGGGGGGGGGGGGGGGGGCTTTTTTTTTGCCTTTTTTCTAGGACGATCTGAGATTTTTTTAAGATTGATTTAGTTTTTTTTAGGTTCTGGGGGTCTAAGGGACATATTTATAAAGGGGCATTATTTTTGCTTTTTTGCCACCAGAATTCAACACAAATTTTCAACTATTCTTATAAAGTTATTAAAGGATAAATATCTGTTGTATTCAATTAGATCAACTGGACTTGAAGTTTAGTTCTTGAAGACGTTTCGCTAGTCATCCGACTGGCTTTCTCAATTCAGAATGACTTGTACAAGAATCTGTGGCAATTATGTACCCTGGAAAATCCCAATTAGCATATCACAGCCAGGTGTTAAGGGCGTGATTAGATAGTGGCTAAGAGGTGTTATAGGAACGCCCAGAATAAGGGGTCAAAACAGCATTGTACATGGCAGACAGATCGTGAAGATTGTAATGTTAACATTACAAAGGAACGTGACTGGTTCAAGAGAGGTGTTAAGGAGGCCATTTATGTGAAAATAAAGAAACCAAGCCTAAATAGAGGTGGGGGGGTTCGACACCATCTGTCTGCCATGTACAATGCTGTTTTGACCCCTTACTCTGGGCGTTCCTATAACACCTCTTAGCCACTATCTAATCACCCCCTTAACACCTGGCTGTGATATGCTAATTGGGATTTTCCAGGGTACATAATTGCCACAGATTCTTGTACAAGTCATTCTGAATTGAGAAAGCAAGTCGGATGACTAGCGAAACGTCTTCAAGAACTAAACTTCAACAGAATACAACAGATATACCATGACCTGGATGAATGAGAACCTTCACAAGCATTAAAGGATAACTGTATTGCCTCGATACATTTTTTTTTTAAAACTGCTTTAACAAGCCTCCGTTAGGAGGAGAATTAAAAAAAAACTGCTTTAACAAGGGTAAAGGTATGCAGCCCTCCCTATACATTTTTTTCCTGATTTCGAGCTTCTCTCTGCCTTCAATTAGCCTTCATTTAGCCATGCTGTGAAGGGGGCGTAACGATTCTACCTGCCTCTAACTGCCACTCAGAGCTAGCATGCAAGAAAACACTCCTGTACCCACCCTTGATTAGCTTGATTATGTAGGCTGTATTCTAGCCACAGGACAGTTTGAGTTTGTTTGACTGTCAGAGGAGGAGGAGAGATGTTGCAACAGACATTCCCACCAGCCAATGAAAAGTGATATGTTAACGATGGCCCTGGGCTGTCTAGGAGGCGGGCTGTTAGCACTCATCTTTGCTGTGTGATATCTAAGGGACTGCAGCACGGTTGTAAATGAGATTTCAGCTGCTGGAAGTGTGGACATGGGGGAGATGTTGTTTTTTTTGGGTATTGTTGTCCTTTAAATAGGCAAATTTTCATCAAAGGCCAAAATTATGTAGCAAAAAGTAGCACTAATATTGTTGAAAATATGGCAAAAAGTTAAATTCAGCACAAATGATGGTAGATAGGTAATACTCCCTGGTGGATTTTCAAAGTAGTATCAAATTGATTAAAACACACTGAACACCTATCTTTATTAATTAAAAATAGCCTAACACATGTGGTGTTTTTTTCAGCAACAAATATGATTAAATAGTGTAAAACTCACCAAGGTGAATTTTCTCATTTTTTATTAATAGGATACTGTATTATAAATAGTGTAAAACTCACCCAGGCAATTTTTTTATATATTCAGCAATTTTTTTATATTCAGCAAACTGCAGCTAATTATCAAACCAGTTACATTAATATGGGAACATACCATAGTGCTGTGTAAGAAAGAGTCATGTTAATGGAATATTCCAGTAAGTAATAATGTTTGGCAAAAATTCTGGTAAAGCTGCAAAAAATGCAACAAAATTGCATTTTTGCTGCAAAAATGCAAACAAAAAAACCTATTTATAAATAGCTTTAAGGTTCCTAAATTATATAATGTATTAGTTCAGTACATAGTGGAAGATAAACACAAATATGTTATCAGGACTGACTACACTGGTTTAAATACAACTAAATCAAACTCACCAGAAGTGACCACGCAACATCTATAAATATGGTCTGTGTGAAACTATATGTACAGCAAATATTACACATCAAGTTTTTCATGATTTAATGCTCATGTTTATTAAACAGAAGTCATATAGTATAGTATAGTCAATGAAATAGTGCTACATTAAACATATGAATTAAGCATAAATGTCCATTGTTGGGGAGACTGGTTATTTACAAATACAATTTGTAAACAAGGTTCACCTTAAATAGTGGGCCAAAAAAGTGTGTGTGAGTGGTGGGGGTGGGGGAATATGAATATATGCAGACTGTGTTACAGTTGTAGAACACCAATCATTGTTATTATGGGACATTATAAAAACACCATTACTAAAGATAGTACATGCATTTTATAAAGCAGCAAACTGATTAGGCAGCATATTAGGCAGTTCTTATTTAGCCAATATTTTATTATGCAAATATTTGTCTATCGCTATTCTTTCCATGTTTTATTGTACATGCTTTCTATAAACCGTCTACATATAGTTTTAATAGTTACATTTTTAAAGGAATGCAAGAGGCATCAATGAAACTGACAGAATCCCTGCATGAAGTATATGAGCCAGACTGGTATGGAAGAGAAGATGTAAAAATGGTTGGAGAGGTAGGATTTTCTCTTTGCATCAACAAATAAAAAGGAGATTAAAAAGTATTACAAATGGACATCACAAAACATGTATTCCCCCCAGCTAAGTAATAATAAAAAGTTGACATTGCATACCGTAAGTGAATATAAGGATTATACAATATTGTTCTTTAGCTTTAGCCTTTCCTTTAAGAAATCTATTTATTGAGTAACACACTGCCATCTATTTCCTAAACTAATTGCCTCATCATCGCCTGTTGCATATCATAATGGTACTTTTTTTTTATCTTACTGCAGAAGTGTGATGTTCTCTGGGAAGATTTTCATCAAAAATTAGTGGATGGAGCCTTGATAACGCTTGATACATACCTAGGGCAATTTCCTGACATAAAGGTGTGTACAGAAAGAGTGAAGTGCATTTTGTGACTTGTAACTCTATGAGAAGATTGTTTGATTTTGTTTTTGAGCAGTATAATGCCTTATTTTAAAACATGGACTAAAGTGAATGACAAGCTTAAGACATGTATCCAGTATGTATCCAGTTAAGATCTGCATGAGTGTTATAAGAAAGATTATCAATTGTTAGCAATTCTGGGAAAAAAACTGTGTAAATGAAAATAGTATTAATTGTTTCAATTATCTGGCAGCAAACAGAATTGGAAAGGTTTCGAGTTATGGTATCCAAAAGTAGTACACACAGGGTACCTACTAGGTTTCCACTCCTTTCTCTGCCACCTCCCCGCCAAATGTACAATATCTCAAAACAGAAAACAGCAAGGGTGTCCAGTCATTTTTTTCATAGGGGTAATCCCAATTTATTAGTGCACAATATAAACAGACGACATTTCGGCCACACGACCTTGATAAACTTTGTGTGTTTATATTGTGCACTAATAAATTGGGGTTACCCCTATGAAAAAATTACTGGACACCCTTTGCTGTTTTCTGTTTTGAGATATTTGAGCTATGGTATGTCTGTTTAGTACAGAAACATAGTTCAGGCTATATATATGTTCAAGTTACTGGTATTGTTACATAAAGTGGAGTTGATCCAGGGAAATTTCCGATTGCCACTTGGAGTCAAAAAGGAGTTTTTTTCCCCTTCATAAATTTGGTGGGTTTTTTTTGCCTTCCTCTGGATCAACAGTTAAGCAGGAAATGAGGATATTGCTAGATGGGTTGTACTGGAAGGACGTATGTCTTTATTCAATCTCAAATACTATACTATACTATACTATATCTATAACTTAATAATTAGTGCCCCAGTGAAACACGTAGTTGAGAGTACCAAGGATAGGGGATACAGTAAAATGTTATAGCCCTACTTGATTGCATTTGCAATAAAAAAAAAAAAGAACTTTTGAAAATAAAATGTATTGTAAATACTATGCCCAAATATTTCCAGTCAACAATTTTCCAATTAAAGGGCATGTAAACTGGGGCAAATAATTTTCTAACTAATCACAATTAGGATTAATTACCAACAATCTTAAATCTGCTTTTTTTCTTCTTCTCTGATCTATCCCTTGTTTTTTTTAGCTCTGGGAGTTTACTTTTCAAAGAGGGCAGGGCACAGCTAGTCAGTAAAGAACTGTCAATCATCCAGCCCCTCCCCCTGGCACACTACATGTAGAAACTCACCATTCTATAAAGTTAAAGCTTATTTCTCTGTCACTGCATGGCTAATTGATTCAGCATTAAGATCAGGAAAAGAAATAAGCGTTATCTGTACAGATAAACCCAATCCTGCAGTTATCTGTTGCTTGTGTTACTTAAGTCTCAATGTAGCACTGTACCTAAAGAAATCAATTACAAAGTCCACACACACATCTACAGCTATAGGAAAATCTTACTTGATTCAAGCAGTGATTACAGCTCCCAGTGTTGCTTACCTTCCCATAGCAAAGCAGTTTTACTTTCATTAAAACACAAAATCACTGGGTGACACAAAATCACTGGGTGAATGCCATTGGCTGTTTGGGGGCTTTGCCTCAGTTTTGGAAGGAGGTGGATACATAGAGAGGAGACATGCATACTAACTAGGAGTCAGCTGAACATGACATGAGGAGATCTAGTGACAGGGAGCACTGAGAGCAAAAGCGTTTAAGTTTCTGACATCACTAAAAATATAGAAAAGGATAAAGGCAAGTCATTTTTTTCAGTTTAGTATCCCTTTAAAAGTAATCTGTCAATTAGGAAATACAGTTGTATGATCCAACCAATCAACCCAATCAATTTTGCCACCCATCGAAGGCAAAAACACATTGCACAGCCCTTCACTAAATATTCAATAGGTCTTTTGTCTTTTCCTGCTTACTGTAACTTGACTTGCCTTTAAAAAGTAACAAACTTGCAAAACCATTACTGGTGAAGCATAGTAAGAAATGAATTAATGATATACAGGGCCTTCCAGTATTTAACAACAGATTTTCGCCTGAGATTAAATCACTGTGCCATTAGCTGGTCCTAAATAGTGGAGTTAAATGTGACGCCAGTTGCGCAATGTCTTTAGCGAAACTCGCGCAGTAAAAGGGTTAAACTTGTGCTAAACTATTTAATATCAGTTAGCGTGAGTTTAACCACTTTTTTTTAGAGCATCATGCATGGGTAAAGAGGTAAAAAAAGTGATTTGGTTGTCCAGGTCATGATACTTCTAATAATAATCAAATCTGTCAAATACATTTACAGTTAAAAAACACATTTTACCTCTTACCAAGCCACTGGTAATATCTATATATGTAAAAGTCAAAGTATGTATGTATGTATGTTTTAGAAAAACTTTAAAAAGGCTATGACAATTTTGATGAGACTTCGTATACATACTTTTACGAACCTGGAAAAAAGCATAAGCTACTATACAACTTTTACAAAGCACCCTTAATCCTTTATTCTACCCCTTTTTATTCATGTATAAGTTAAAGGGCATGTCCACCCCCAAAACTAAAATTGGCCACATCAAGTAGTTTAAAACAATCCTTACCTTACATTCCTGCTCAAAATAGTTCCCCTGCTGTGCCCCTCCAAAGTCCAGAAAACTGCTGTGTAGGAGCAGTGTGTGACCCATGCTGTGCCTGAGACTTCCTCAACCTCATCAAGGTTGAGGCATGCTCAGTGCAGCCCTCCCTGCCTCTCAGCCAATCACGGACGCAGCTGCCGGTCCCGCCCCCTGCTTTCAATTCCATGCAAGCAGAGGGCCTGAACACTGCAGCGGAGGAGAGAGGGCAGGTAAGTAAGAATCGGGGGACTTTCTAACAATTATATTAATGCAGTTGGGGCTGGGGGAGCATGCCCTACCACATATCAAAAGTTAAATTTTGGGGTGGACATGCCCTTTAATGGGGGATGTGATCTGACCTGTGTGCTGCCATCTTGTGGTGAATCAAGTGATTGACCAACACACAAACCAACCCAGGGTTTCTCAGTGTGCCTCCAAATGTTTAAAAAAAACAACTCCCAGCATTCCTCAACTACAGAGGGAATCCAGATCATTTTGGGAGTTGTAATTTAAAAACATCTGGAGGCACAATATTTGAGAATTAGTGCCCTAACCTGAGATAGTAAACTGAACTACTCAGCCAGCAAATCACAAAGCAGATTGCATTGTAGGGCAGCGTGAATGGCCAATTCTGCTAGACAATTAGATAGGATAGAGTGACAAATCTTCATGAAGGCAGAGAATGAAATCTTTAGAGGAGCTCTGAGTCAGTCTGAGCTAAACATTTAGTAAGTGCTGAACTTCAGATGAGACACACATGGCAAGAACCACAACTAACTCAGGACAAAGGCAAGCTCACATGATTGACATTTATTTACCTGCTTTATACAGGCGTCCCACCGTATCAATGTTCATATTTGGGATACACCCCCGGGTCACTTTCCCCCATCACTTAGTGCTCGATGTTAGAGTAAGTGTTCACAAATCACACAGTGTTACATTCAGCTCTTGAGTTGTAATGTAATTTTTAGGGCTGCACTGATTGCAATCTAATTGGAATTAACTGGATTAATTTTGAGTCACAATAAATGCAGTTAATTGCAGTCAGTTTGTAATTGGTGACAATTTGTGACTCTGCTGCACATTTTAATTATAACCCATATAGGCTAGAAATCTATTGGCCTTAAAGGTGGTCAGGGGTCCATACACATACAATCTCTGGTCGTACAATATGCTTTAGTTAATTGAGGAGGAGACTAAAAGGCGGTTTCCCCACTGTCAGGGGCAAGCGCAGGATTTTCAAGGGTGGAATTCCTAAATGGGTTACCACTGAACAGGCCATGAAGGAGGTTCATGACCAAATAAAGCCATTTGTTCTGTTATATATAGTTTGTAGGTAGGCACACTCAATATGGTATTCAAACATTACTCATATATTTAAGTGCTGAAAACAACATATGCCAAATACACACTTGTGTATTTGGCATTTGTTGTTTTCAGCACTTAAATAAGAAGTGGGTAATGGTTTTGTGGCTACCCGTAGGACTCGAATCTGAACTTTGTGCTGCCATCTGTTGATGAATTGAGTGATCGCCCGTCTAAAGCCTAACAAAATTTTGATTGGAAGAAATCAGCAATGCAGGGTACTCTGCTATTAACTTATAGACAAAACTTGTGAAGGTTCTCATTCATCCAGGTCATGGTATATCTGTTTACTGGAAAATCAGCATTAATCAATTAGCATATCACAGCCAAGTGTTAAGGGCGTAATTAATTAGTGGCTAAGAGGTGTTATAGGAACACTTGGCTGTGATATGCTAATTGATTAATGCGGATTTTCCAGGGTACATAATTGCCACAGATTCTTGTACAAGTCATTCTAAATTGAGAAAGCCAGTCGGATGACTAGTGAAACGTCTTCAAGAACTAAACTTCAAGTCCAGTTGATCTAATTGAATACAACAGATATTTATAGACAAAACAAATAAATTGAAGCATGCTCCCACAGGCCTTAGAACATCAGAAAGTCATGGAACCACACGGTTCGGTATCAATGCTTTTAAAACTTAATTTTATTATTATCCACACACAAATGAAACACCTGATGTGTTATTGTACTTGGGCATCATCTGCAATGTATGGGATGTTATAAAACACCATTAGTAAAGATATTGATGTATGGTCAGAAACATTTGTATTTGTGTGAGGGTGTTAGAGGGCTATGTGTGTGTGTTTCAGGTTTTTTTTACTATTATTACTGGAAATAATTATTTAGCTTGTATTTATTACAGAAATGGACTGAGCAGTTTATTACAATAGAATAGCACTATGGGCCATATTTAGAAAGGGGCCTTTAATGATCGCTTAAACGATCAGTAATTTATGATCGTTAAAACAACCGTAAATCTACAAGAACTATCACAAATCTAAGTTTATTACCACATGGTTTTCTACAACTGAACATTCGTAAATTAATGAATGTTCGGCGTAAATGTACGATCACGACCACAAATTTACGGGGGACGTTGTACATTACTGATAACGCATAGTATCCCTAATGTGCAATGCCGCATGTTTATAAATATGGCCCTATATAGTCACTATAGTGCTGCATAAATCTCCATTTGAAAATTCAAAATGGGTTTACCCACAGCGCAACATTAGCACCACCAATTAGCTGTGTAAGTGTCTTTTGTGATACTCGTGCAGCAATGAAAGATTTAATATTAGTTAGCGCAACTTTAAATCCTTTAAATACCATTGCTCCTCTGAGTAAATTAGCCTGCAAATGTTTGTATTTTATAAGTAGTCAACTTTGAAAATGTGTGTGTTGGTGGTGGTTTTGGGGGGGGGGTATGTGGATATGTGGACAGTGTATTAATATAATTATGTATGTGCTATATTTATTATGAAAACACTTGGTCACCTGTACAGCTGATTCTAACCCAGGAACTAGTTATTTAAACTAGCTCAGTGATTGTATAACTAAACTGGTATCTTATTATGATTATACAACACCAAACATATCTGTAATATATGGGGCAGTTTATAACACCATTACCAAAGATATTTACATATAGGCAGAGACATTTGTATTTGTGTGTCAAATTTAAAAAAGGTACAAGTTTATGATGTGGTTAAGATAATCGTAACAGTCTAATGAACTGGAGGGCTGACTAACACTGGCTAGTGAACTGGAGGGCTGACTAACACTGGCTAATGAACTAGAGGGCTGACTAACAATGGCTAGGCAACTGGAGGGCTGACTAACACCAGCTAAGGAACTGGAGGGCTGACTAACACCGGCTAAGGAACTGGAGGGCCGATTAACACCGGCTAAGGAACTGGAGGGCTGACTAAGACCGGCTAAGGAACTGGAGGGCTGACTAACACTGGCTGGCTGACTAACACTGGCTAATGAACTGGAGGGCTGACAACACTGACTAATGATCTAGAGGGCTGGTTTGAACAATGGTTAGAGGGCTAGATTGAACATTGCCTGGAGGGCTGGTTTAAACACTGTCTGGAGGGTTAATTTAAACATTGTCTGGAGGGCTGGTTTAAATGCTGGCCCTGGTCCTTTAGTACTGTTGTCTGCATAGCTCACTTCTGCAGTCCTCTACCAGCAGCACAGTTTCAAGGGTATCTCCATTCATATTTTCAAGGTTTGGTAATCCAGTTCTATTGAAGAACGGGAGGTAAAGGAGCTGTGCCTTACCTTCCGTTCTTCAATGGAACAAACAGGAGACTGGTGAGAAGTTAAGAAACTTACCCGCTCGCTCGCTCCCTCGGCGTGTAGTCTGCGCATAGAAAACAAGGTCCGTCGGGACCTGTCAGACTAAGCGCCGGGGGAGCGAGCGAGCGGATACGTTTCTTAACTTCTCACCAGTCTTCTGTTTGTTCTATTGAAGAACGGAAGGTAAGGCACAGCTCCTTTACCTCCCGTTCTTCAATAGAACTGAATTACCAAACCTTGAAAATATGAGTGGAGATACCCTTTCAGGTCATACTCAGTAAAGATTTTTTTTTAAAAGCATAACTCTAGTTTTTAATAAACCTGACACTGCCTGGTCGGTACAATACTGGGACAATGCAGGAATAAAGAGGAGGTGATGAGACAAGACTGGTAAAACAGGCTTGTTGGGAGCTATGTGTTGGGGGATGTTATCTAATATATTATATATATAATAAAGATATATATATATATATATATATATATATATATATAGTGAACTTTAGATTCATGTATGTGTGGGGAGATAAGGACAGACAGATATAGAAATAAAGAGGTAGGGACATATAGACACTTACCTCTGTAGTAAAGTCCCCTTGTTCTAGCTTCTCCATTTTAGTGATGTGTATAACTTTATATGATAAAACTCCAAAAGAAATAAAGAGTACTGACCGTATAAAACAGTAAGATAGTTGTCTCCTCCTTATTAAGGAAACATATAAGGGGATATACCAGAATCGCTCTGGGTAGATCTTCCGTGATTGACTCCTACAAAATAATTTATAGCTTGGGTTAAATATTCACATAGTGACCACAGAACCGCTAGTGAAAAGCTTGCAGCAGCTTGCAGGTTATTAAATCAGTTAGCGGGACTTTAAGCCTTGGTTCCTGCACTGCAGGTGAAAACGGCTGATGTAAAGTAGTTGTTTTTTGTCTTTTTATGAGTAGAGGACACCCCTACATATTTTATTACCCATATATATTTATGTGTGTTCAGCTGTACCTGATATAAATATTATTCAATTATATCTTAAAATAGAATGATAAATTCTTGAGGTAAGCTTTCTTTATTTTGTTTTCAAAACATATCATCCAATGAATTGATGTGTTGGAAAGACTATTATTTTCCGCACAATTATGACACAATAAATCATAACCTTGATCCTAATATAGACATTTGCATGTCTATTAAAAAAAAGATGAACATTAGTAAACTACTAACTGATGTATTTCACCTTACATGGCTTCTAAGCTGCCATTCATTATATCCACCCTAACAATCATAGCCCAAAAAGATTACAGATTACATTGCCATCACTATTAACATTCAAGAGAAAGTAGTTTTTCTTGCAAATTATTGCAAAAATGCTCATGGTCATATGTATTAACAATATTGTTGCTTTTCTCTTAAATAGAATCGGATCGCTAAACGAAGCAGGAAGCTGGTTGATTATGATAGCGCAAGGCATCATGTAGAAGCCTTACAGAATGCTAAGAGAAGGGATGAAGGAAGAATCAGTAAGGTAACCAGAATGTTTTATAATAATGAAGTACATTACTTCATTGCAGCAGAAAAAGTGGGAAAGTTATGCAATGCTGTTCAATTACAAATAGTATTTAGTAGACATTGGAAGACCCTAGCTTGGAATTGATGTCTCAATTCTTGTTTAGACATTTCATTTTTATCTTTGATTTTATAGCATGGTGTGCTGTGAATTTAATTATTAAAAGAAAAACCTTATCAGAAGGAAAATAATTCAGTATTAACTACTGGTTCAGCCACAGGTATCCAACACAGCTCATTATTTTTTAGAATTATGTCAAAAACATTTTTATCTACCAGTTTATGTGGTAAATTTATGAGAATATATTCACTAACTGGACCCATGGGGTTTGTATATTCCCAGTTACTTCTTTTCCAAAGAGTTACTTGGCAGATTTCTCTTTCTGAATTACAAAGAAAACTCTACTTTAAATGCATATTATTATCTATACAAAGTAGTTTAACCGTCAGTTTACGCAAAAAAAATCTTGTACATATGTTGAGTGTAAAGCTGGGTATACACCATACAATAATTCGGCCCGACCGATCGGCATTTCAGTGTTTCGTTTGTTTGGGCGAATTATTGTATGGTGGCTCCGGTCGGGTCAAAAAACCATGACCAATCGTGCAGTCCTCTATGGCCCGCACGATCAGTTGCGACTATCGGCAAGGCTACTTTCCCCGCGACCGACAGTCCTTCCTTCTGACCTACCGGTTGGAAGCCTCGATTGTTCTTCCAGGAGGAAGAATTGTATGATGTGTACCCACCTTTACATTATTTAATTATCATTAGCCCAATAACATTACCATACTTATTGTTTCTGTGTATGTCTTCATTAAGGAATACCATAGAGGACCGCACGATCGGACGAGGTTTTCCACCCTGTCCGATCGTCCTTTCGTCTGATTTGGACGAACAGTCGATCGGACATGGGCACATTCGGATGCGATAATTTCGGTCCGATCGACCGATACACTGAACTATCGGTCGATCGGACCGAAATATCTCATCGTGTGTACCCAGCTTTAGCCATAATTATTTTTAGAATTGAAATTAAAATGTACTCTATTATATCTCAGCATTACCCCGGCTTGATTCAAATGCATCTCTATCTATAATCTTTCCAGATTTTTCAATAAAATATAAGTTTCATGCTAAAAGATAAAATATTTTCTAAAGGAATTAGGTAGAATCAGCCAAGGTAATTCATAGGGTTGTACACAATTTGTCTAAATGGGGACAGGCTGCATAAACTCCTTCTAGGATATCAGTTTATGGTGTGCTGTATGCAGAGCACACCACACAACCAGTCCAACGCTACAACTCAATACATGCACCTTGAAAACCAGACTGCTCTGCAGGAAATGTACAAGAATGCCAACCTTTATTTAAATAAATAAAATATCCCAATGGTCATCATGTGCATTAGGAAGTTAGGCGTTTTTGAATTCACCATCACATCTGAGGAAGCCGTATAAATCTGTTAATAGGTTTATGGCTTAAATAAAGCATGTTCTTATTATTTACCATGAAGATCTAGTGACTGGACTGCAGAGAGCAGCCTGATTCATGGTTCATCATTAATAAAGTTATTTTTTATTAAATCTTCCTTAAAGTTTAAATTTACATTATTCAGGATTATTATCTTAACCACTGTCTGTGTAGATGTAGGTTACTGTGCCTTTTGCATGAATGTTAAGGTTCCTGCATAATATGAAGAATATGAAGTGCATTTAACACTGTGCGTACAATATCTTTACTTTAGGCAGAAGAAGAATTTCAAAAGGCTCAAAAGGTATTTGAAGATTTTAATACAGATTTACAGGAAGAACTCCCATCACTATGGTCCAGGTACTGCATCTCTAATATTATTTTAATCCCCTATTTTTTTTCTGTGATTGTTTAACTACTTTGCACCTAGGCCCATGCTGTATCTGCATATTTTATTGATGTTCTGATCTTGCATCAGATGGCAAAGGTGCATTGTGAAAGATTTCTCATGCCAAGTTAGTTACTGTAGTTGAGCATAATTGGAGTGGTTGTGGTAAGATCTGGAACAAGAGTGAGAAAAAGACTATTAAACCATAATCCCTTTAAAGAAGACAGACATGTTCTGTGATAAAAGAAAAGATACACTTTCTTTAAAAAAAACTTTTGCATTAAATACAGGGTGTGTGTAACAAAACCTTTAATTAATAATAAAAAAATATATGGACATTAGCTATACTAAAGTGAACCCTGATGGGGTTCTTCCCCCTTTGTGATGGACAAGGGAACTGACATAATTTTGAACAGTCACATGAGCTGCCACAGTCTCCACTCAGTAAATGTCTGGTTCACAGTCCAGTTGATATTTGGGGACTAGGATACCCAAACTAGGTGAAATATGTCATTGCAGGAGTTTATTAAATGTAAATCTAGCTATAAGAGACAGTCTCTTACCCTGGGAAATGATCATTCCAATTCTTGTTCATTAAGCTCTTTTACTTCCACAAACACAGGCATTTCTGTGAGTGACAGACATCAAAATTATCAGTCTGTTACTTTCCTTCTTCAAAGATAAGCTCTGGCTTCCACTCTATGTATAAAGCTAACGGTCAGGGACGTAACTACTGGGGAAGCAGACCCTGCAACCGCAGGAGGGCCCAGAAGCCAATCTTTTTATTTTTCCTATGACAGATATAGCCTCCTCCCAGAAAACCACTGTTGATAAAGCAATGATAGGGTCCCCATCATAGTTTTGCTGGGGGCACAGTGATTCCTCGTTACTCCACTGCTCAGGGTAAAGGTTTCTTTATTTTTCTTGGGTGGGGGGAGGGGGTTGGAGGTTATGGGGTAATTTTCTGGCATGAGTCTTGCGGAGTTGGATGTGAGTATGTTTATGACAAAAACTACAGATGCCAATTGTCAATAAACTGGTTGTTTAGTTAGCATATACAGGCAGGTAGGGTCCACCATATTCCCCAGAAACCAGTCCAACCACCTGCAAAAAGTATTTATAAAAATAAATCTTCAATCCCTAGCGTTCTCCCTTTGCTTTACATTGGGAGAACACTCGGGACTGTGTGCAGCGTGATCGTTATAAAATGGCAGACAGAATCTGCAAGACTATCGTGCAAATGTGTACCCAGCCTTAGTCAAAAGAGGATACACAGCAGCAAAAATAACACTTCCTAACAATAATTCCCCTTCTTCCCCCTATGCGTGTATGCTGTTTGTTGGCAGACTAATATTGATAAAAGCTTCATGTATCAAAAGTCCAATGCTCAATTGTGTTTTGTTTCTTTTTTCAATCCACATACTGCTATTTGGTCAAAATCCAGACGTATTGGTTTCTATGTCAACACATTTCAGAATATCTCTAGCTTAGAAGCAAAATTCCACAAGGAAATAACAGGGGTAAGTAGAAAGTAATATGTTACATGAATTATTTAAAACAGATTTTGTTAATGATTCAAATATAAATGTAAAATTCAAAGATTCAATATGGTAAAGGTAGTCCATATGCACACTGGTTACCTGGGTGCAGACAATGAATTCCCCCATTTCCAGGGATACAGTGTAACTCAACAAAATATGCTGCAAAGTCGCACTCTAAAGCAAAATGAAAGAAATTTATTTCAAACCTCACATCAACGTACACAACATATATACCCTAAGTCCCACCCTTTAGGCCATGTGGCATTGTGACTGACAGGCCAGGGCATCAAAGTGAGGCTGTACAAATCAAGGCAAACAAAGTGCAAATGCTTACTTAATCTAGTGAATAAATACAATAATACTTTTAAAAATCTCTAATAAATATCAATCACAATATAAAATATAAAACAGTGTTCATAAACTAAGTGTTAAACATTATCATATGGCGTACTAAAAATATAGTATTTATAATAGACCAGTGTAAAATATAGTGTGAACATAAAAACATTAATTTTAAAACCAGTAAAACCATAATAACCATAATCTCAACTTAAGTATACTTCTTCATGATGTTCTTGTATATGGTTTTCTGTAGATAAATCCTGTGGGTGGCGATACATAACCTAGGTAATAATGTATAAACGTAAGTGATAAAATCCTAAAATAATACCACCAATATATTACTTAATATCATAATAAAGTCTACCAGTTATATCTTCAGAGATGACTGCTACCAGGTTACAGAAAGCTATTGAGGCCTGTATCCTCATTCCTCATGAGGCCTGTATCCTCATTCATTATAACAGGAAATTACCTATCTCCAACTTCTCCCACTACACCACTCCCACCATATAACATACCAAACCCCTACATAATACATGAACCGACACCTAGTGGAAGTTCAAACAAGGACAACAGACCTGGATCTATATAAAAAGATATCTGCATCATGCCCTTTATCCATACAGTGTTTTTGTGAGCATGTGCGCTTATTGGTCACACCCTGTCTAAATGTATTTTCTATACAGATGTCTCCACACTAATATGGATGTTCCTGATAAGACTTTAAAAGCTGCTTATAATCCTGCAGTTTATTTACCAGTCAATGTAAATTTCTTACAGCCTTCCAGGACAACACAAAATACTGGCATTTATTTAAATTCTGTTCCAAGCAGAAACACATAGCCCATGATATCACTAGTTGCAATCCTTAGACTTTTATTTTTGTTTCCATTATAATCCTAGCAAAAGATAAAGGTTCTACAAATACAAGTGTTTCACATTGTACCTCTGTTGGGATAGGGTATAAAACTTTTAGCAAGGCATGATGTTGCAGGTTTAATTCCCCAGACTTAATTTTTACAATAATATTTATATTCTGTTTCTTTCATCCATGTTAGCTAAGAAATACACTGCAAAGATTTTTTTTTTGTATGAAAAGCAAAGGAATATACCATTGTTAAGGACGAGCATTTAAATATGTTTACACAAAAACTGTACTAAAATCCCTTTCCTGCATTAGGGAGAGGGTTGATCTCTGTACTGTTATGTGATTGGCTTTCAGCTTCTAGGAAGCACTTTGTTGATCACTGCAGTGTGTAATGCATATATTTAGCTAGGTATCACTCAGCTAAGATAGATTATGGGAGCTGCAGGGTCGCCTCTCTAATGAGGCAAAGTCAAGCACATTACAGAGCAGCACCCTGTAAGAAGGCAGCAGTTTTAATGCCGGAATTTTTTAAATTTTATTTTACATGTGCCTGGGGCCCAGATGCCAGGTAAGCCCAAAAATGCTGTTTGTAAAAAACACACTTTTTCGGGAAGTACTGTCACTTTAAATAGCAGGGGAAGTTGTGACTTACATTGCACAACAGAATTGCAACTACGACTCCTCTTCCTCCCTTCTGACAGGCAATTAATATGATCAAAATCAATGTCTGTCAGCCCTGCAGATCTAAAATCAATTTTGGGCATCATTAACCAGTCAATATGGGCGTCCTAATACCAGTCACTGTGGGCATCTAATACCTGTCACTGTGGGCATCATTTACCAGTCATTGTTGGCATTATTTAACAGCCATTTGTATAAAGCCCCTTCCACTTCTGGACAAGCCACATCCCACTTCCAAACAAAGCATCGCCCACTTTCAATTATAAAACCACACCCCTTCCAGCGGCGAGGGGGGGCAGCATTTGGATTTTTCTTTTCAGGTGCCAAAAAGTCTAGAGACAGCCCTGGGGAGCTGACCCCTAGTACCCACAGGTTAATTTCATAAATCACCCAGCAGCCACAGAAAAGGGAGCGACACACTTTTTTGTGAACGTGCTCTGTTGGGACAATGTTGTCTGGAGACTTCCCCCTTTAAACTTTTTCTTTTATAGTTTCTTCTGAAATCCCATTTTATCATGTGGGACGGGACTGTGAACTTTTAAAATATTTAATTCAATAAATTGTTTGGGTAATTTTGAACATATAAGGACAACATTTTTGTAGTAAATGTAACACCTTTAATATTTTGGGTCACATGTTAACTTGTGCGTTGCAATTCTAGGGTCCAAATCATGTAAATATTAATTAACGTAACCAATGCACATTCCTGGGCCCCATACAATTTCATATTATCTGCATACTTGCATACATTATAAACAAAGGGGGGTTGCCAACACCACAACGCACTCCCGCCAATGTTGCGCAATCGGATCGCACTGTGCAAAAATGTGGATCGCAGCGCACTAGCCACATCTATTGGCCACACTAGTGTTCTCTTTTTAAACGTGATCGGAACTTAAATCACAATCGGATCGCGATTAAAAGCGTATGTGTGTGGCCTAGCCCTTATGATACATTAGGGTGAGGCTACACTACAAGAGTGTTCCCGGTGCGCAAGTGCTCGTTGCCGTCGGAGCACATGTAGTTGTGCAAAGAATTGCGGATCACATTTGTTACAATTTAGGGACCACACGTGCAGCTCACTAGTTTGGCCACATCAAGTGGACCATACTAGCGTGTGCTTTTAAAACCACAATCCGATAACGTTTCGAAGCGCATCAGTGAGGCCTAGTCCTTACTGTGATCATATGAATTTAAAAGCCTCCCAACCATGTCAAAGTAACTTTTAACATTTTTTTTAAACAAGCTTTAAGGGCACGGCCACACTGCGCCAGAAACGCAATCTCATGCGATTTCATGTGCGATTTTGTTGCGTTTGCGCATGCATTTTTTCATTAGAAATAGAAAAACACATGCGACTGTGCAAAAAAATGCAGAACCCAAATTGCATCGCACCCGAAAACTTGCGTTTTTGGTGTGTTGCCGCGAATGCAATGATCGGAAAAACCGCATGCGCAAACGCTTTCGAAAACGCATAGTGTAGTCTAGCCCTTACTAAGTCCACCCAGTGTTATATATTAGAGGCATCCTAACACATACATATAATTAAAAGACTGTGAGAGCACTCCTTACACTAAAAGGTTAAAAGTTAGGACCTTCCAGACTGGGGATACCTTGACGTGGTTGGAAGGCTTTTCATTAATGTGATCACAGTAATGTATACTAAAACCCCTTTGTTTATAAAGTATGCCAGTGTGCAGATAATATGATATTGTATGGGGCCTAGAAATGTACATTGATTCTCTTTTTTTTTTTTTTTTTAATAAATGATTTACCATATCAGTAGCACCTCTGCCAAATTTTATTGTAATTTAGCATAAGGAGTGCTCCCACAGTACTATATGATATGTAATATTTTAGTAATGGTGCATGAGGTTAAACTCAGGGGAGTCTTGATCTGGTTTTGGTATGGAATCTATCCATCAGAAATCAGAATAAATACCATGTACATCCAGATGATAATATAATTGTATTGCTTTGGTGCTTGCAATAAATAATCGGCTGATCACAAATCCACAACCGATAATACTGCCGCACACCAAACTTGCAAGTAAAGAGTTTCTTGAGGAAACTTGTTTCATTGCTACAATTGCACCCTCAAGAGTTGAGACAAACAGTATGAACATTGTAGGCTCCTAGATACAGAAAGAGCAGAACCAAGCAAACAAGGCGAAAATAAAATCACACACCACCCCCTAGTGACAGCAATAAAAACTGATACAAATATCAGTTACATAGCAAAATGTATTATTATTAATTTGGCTTAAAGAGCCAAATTACTGTTCTTTCTATTTCTTCTTCTTTTTCTGCCGTTTTATTCCTCCACTTTTTTTGACTGAATCTCCACCCACAGTTTTTGGGTGGAAAAACAGACCTGCGGGGCATATAGGAGGAATATAGTTAAGGAATCCAGCGTTATCTGCGAATTACAGGACATTTTTCCCCATAGACTATAATGGTAACAATCCTCAAATGTGAATATTTCAAAACAGTTTGTTTCATGGTCATAAACACAAATAAATGCTGATTTCCCCCAACCCCCCACCCCACACACACAGGTACACCCACCTACTGACCTAGTATAGTATAGTATAGTATTTGAGGTTGAATAAAGACATACGTCCATCCAGTCCAACCCATCTAGCAATATCCTCATTTCCTGCCTAGCTGTTGATCCAGAGGAAGGCAAAAAAAACACCACCAAAATTTATGAAGGGGGAAAAAATTCCTTCTGACTCCAAGTGGCAATCGAAATTTCCCCGGATAACTTACTTTATGTATCAATACCAGTAACTTGCAACATTCCTTGTTTGCAGAAACATCCACTTTTTTTTAAACTGACCAATGAACCTGCCAACAAAACGTCACTGGAAGACAGTTCCATAGCTTTACCGTTCTCACAGTGAAAAACCCTTTCTGAGCTTGAAGCCTAAACCTTTTTTTCTTCAAGTCTTAAGGGATGTCCTCGTGTCCTTTGACATGTTCTGCACCTACTGACCTACCCCTCCATTACTGTTGCAGCCATACTTAAAGGGTAACTATAGTCAAAAAAACAAATTTTGACCAATCATCAAAAAGTTTGTTTTTTTTAAATCCCCCAACTCAACACAGGTGCACACACCTACTAATCTACTGATCCATTACTGTGTCAGCAATGCGTAAAGGGTAACTAAAGTAAAAAATGTTTTAACAATAATCAAAAGTGTGTTTTTTTTAACTTCCAACCTGATCCAGGTTCCCACACCTACTTACCTACTCTTCCATTTTTATGGCAGCCATATTTAAAGGGTAACTATAGTAAAAAAAAAAACTATTTTGACTAGTCATCAACAACGTTTTTTTTTAAATCCCCCAACCCAACACAGGTACACAAACCTACTAATCTATTGATCCATTAGAGTGGCAGCTATGCATAAAAAAAGGGTAACTAAAGTAAAACATTTTTTATCAATAATCAAAAGAGTGTTTTTTTACCTTCCAACCTGATTCAGGTACACCCATACTTCCATTGACATGGCAGCCATATTACCTTTCATTTCCATGACAGCATACTTAAAGAATAACTATAGTCAAAAAAAAAAATTTTAGGGAGTCTTTTATCCCCCAACCTGACACGAGTACACACACCAATTGACCTACCTTTAATTCATGTGACAGCCATATTTAAAGGGTAAGTAAAAAACAACGTCATCACCATTGGCATTAATGAGTTTTAAAATCTGCAGCATAAACACACACCTTCCCTTCCAAAATGCAGCCTTTCAAGCCAAATTCAAAGTTTATACTTAAACTTTCCCCTTCTAGTTCTATGAAAAAGCTTCTGTATTCAAAAGTCCAATGCTCAATTGTGTTTGTTTCTTTTTCAATCCAATACTGCTATTGGTCAAAATCCAGACGTATTGGTTTCTATGTCAACACATTTCAGAATATCTCTAGCTTAGAAGCAAAATTCCACAAGGAAATAACAGGGGTAAGTAGAAAGTAATATGTTACATGAATTATTTAAAACAGATTTTGTTAATGATTCAAATATAAATGTAAAATTCAAAGATTCAATATGGTAAAGGTAGTCCATATGCACACTGGTTACCTGGGTGCAGACAATGAATTCCCCCATTTCCAGGGATACAGTGTAAACTCAACAAAATATGCTGCAAAGTCGCACTCTAAAGCAAAATGAAAGAAATTTATTCACAACCTCACATCAACGTACACAACATATATACCCTAAGTCCCACCCTTTAGGCCAGTGTGCATTGTGACTGACAGGCCAGGCATCAAAGTGAGGCTGTACAAATCAAGGCAAACAAAGTGAAATGCTTACTTAATCTAGTGAATAAATACATAATACTTTTAAAAATCTCTAATAAAAAATCAATCACAATAAAATATAAAACAGTGTTCATAAACTAGTGTTAACATTATCATATGGCGTACTAAAAATATAGTATTTATAATAGACCAGTGTAAAATATAGTGTGAACATAAAACATAATTTTAAAACCAGTAAAACCATATAACCATAATCTCAACTTAAGTATACTTCTTCATGATGTTCTTGTATATGGTTTTCTGTAGATAAATCCTGGGGTGGCGATACATAACCTAGGTAATAAGTTATAAACGTAAGTGATAAAATCCTAAAATAATACACCAATATATTACTTAATATCATAATAAAGTCTACCAGTTATATCTTCAGAGATGACTGCTACCAGGTTACAGAAAGCTATTGAGGCCTGATCCTCATTCCTATAGGCCTGTATCATATCATTAACAGGAAATTACCTATCTCCAACTTCTCCCACTACACCACTCCCACCATATAACATACCAAACCCCTACATAATACATGAACCGACACCTAGTGGAAGTTCAACAAGGACAACAGACTGGATCTATATAAAAAAGATATCTGCATCATGCCCTTTATCCATACAGTGTTTTGTGAGCAGTGCGCTTATTGGTCACACCGTTCTAAATGTATTTTCTTATACAGATGTCTCCACACTAATATGGATGGTCCTGATAAGACTTTAAAAGCTGCTAATCCGCAGTTTATTTACCAGTCAATGTAAATTTCTTACAGCCTCCAGGACAACACAAAATACTGGCATTTATTTTAAATTCTGTTCCAAGCAGAAACACATAGCCCATGATATCACTAGTTGCAATCCTAGACTTTATTTTTGTTTCCTTATAATCCTAGCAAAAGATAAAGGTTCTACAAACAAGTGTTTCACTGTGTATCTGTTGGGATAGGGTATAAAACTTTTAGCAAGGCATGATGTTGCAGGTTTAATTCCCAGACTTAATTTTTACAAAAATATTTATATTCGTTTCTCACATCCATGGTAGCTAAGAAATACACTGCAAGATTTTTTTTTTGTATGAAAAGCAAAGGAATATACCATTGTTAAGGACGAGCATTTAAATATGTTTACACAAAAACTGTACTAAAATCCCTTTCCTGCATTAGGGAGAGGGTTGACTCTGTACTGTTATGTGATTGGCTGTCAGCTTCTAGGAAGCACTTTGTGATCACTGCAGTGTGAATGCATATATTTAGCTAGGTATCACTCAGCTAAGATAGAGTTATGGGAGCTGCAGGGTCCTCTCTAATGAGGCAAAGTCAAGCACATTACAGAGCAGCACCCTGTAAGAGGCAGCAGTTTTAATGCCGGAATTTTTTAAATTTTTTTTACATGTGCCTGGGGCCCAGATGCCAGGTAAGCCCAAAAATGCTGTTTGTAAAAAACACCACTTTTTGCGGAAGTACTGTCACTTTAAATAGCAGGGGAAGTTGTGACTTACATTGCACAAAAAGAATTGCAACTACGACTCCTCTTCCTCCCTTCTGACAGGCAATTAATATGATCAAAATCAATGTCTGTCAGCCCTGCAGATCTAAAATCAATTTTGGGCATCATTAACCAGTCAATATGGCGGCTATACCAGTCAATGTGGGCATCTAATACCTGTCACTGTGGGCATCATTTACCAGTCATTGTGGCATTATAACAGCCATTTGTATAAAGCCCCTTCCACTTCTGGACAAGCCACATCCCCACTTCCAAACAAAGCATCGCCCACTTTCAATTATAAAACCACACCCCTTCCAGCGGCGAGGGGGGGGGCAGCATTTGGATTTTTCTTTTCAGGTGGCCAAAAAGTCTAGAGACAGCCCTGGGGAGCTGACCCCTAGTACCCACAGGTTAATTTCATAAATCACCCAGCAGCCACAGAAGAAAGGAGCGACACACTTTTTCGTGAACGTGCTCTGTGGGACAATGTTGTCTGGAGACTTCCCCCTTTAAACTTTTTCTTTATAGTTTTTCTGAAATCCCATTTTATCATGTGGGACGGGACTGTGAACTTTTAAAATATTTAATTCAATAAATTGTTTGGGTAATTTTGAACAATAAGGACAACATTTTTGTAGTAAATGTAACACCTTTAATATTTTGGGTCACATGTTAACTTGTGCGTTGCAATTCTAGGGTCCAAATCATGTAAAATTAATTAACGTAACCAATGCACATTCCTGGGCCCCATACAATTTCATATTATCTGCATACTGCATACATTATAAACAAAGGGGGGTGCCAACACCACAACGCACTCCCGCCAATGTTGCGCAATCGGATCGCAACTGTGCAAAATGTGGATCGCAGCGCACTAGCCACATCTATGCCACACTAGGTGTTCTCTTTTTAAACGTGATCGGAACTAAATCACAATCGGATCGCGATTAAAAGCGTATGTGTGTGGCCTAGCCCTTATGATACATTAGGGTGAGGCTACACTACAAGAGTGTTCCGGTGCGCAAGTGCTCGTTGCCGTCGGAGCACATGTAGTTGTGCAAAGAATGCGGATCACATTTGTTACAATTTAGGGACCACACGTGCAGCTCACTAGTTTGGCCACATCAAGTGGACCAACTAGCGTGTGCTTTTAAAACCCACAATCCGATAACGTTTCGAAGCGCATCCGTGAGGCTAGTCCTTACTGTGATCATATGAATTTAAAAGCCTCCCAACATGTCAAAGTAACTTTTAACATTTTTTTTTAAACAAGCTTAAGGGCAACGGCCACACTGCGCCAGAAACGCAATCTCATGCGATTTCATGTCGATTTTGTTGCGTTTGCGCATGCATTTTTTTCATTAGAAATAGAAAAACACATGCGACTGTGAAAAAATGCAGAACCCAAATTGCATCGCGCCCGAAAACTTGCGTTTTTGGTGTGTTGCCGCAAATGCAATGATCGGAAAAACCCATGCGCAAACGCTTTCGAAAACGCATAGTGTAGTCTAGCCCTTACTAAGTCCACCCAGTGTTTATATATTAGAGGCATCCTAACACATACATATAATTAAAAGACTGTGAGAGCACTCCTTACACAAAAGGTTAAAAGTTAGGACCTTCCAGACTGGGGTTACCTTGACGTGGTTGGAAGGCTTTTCATTAATGTTCACAGTAATGTATACTAAAAACCCCTTTGTTTATAAGTATGCCAGTGTGCAGATAATATGTTATGTATGGGGCCTAGAAAGTACATTGATCTCTTTTTTTTTTTTTTTAATAAATGATTTACCATATCAGTAGCACCTCTGCCAAATTTTATTGTAATTTAGCATAAGGAGTGCTCCCACAGTACTATATGATATGTAATATTTAGTAATGGTGCATGAGGTTTAAACTCAGGGAGTCTTGATATGGTTTGGTATGGAATCATCCATCAGAAATCAGAATAAATACCATGTACATCCAGATGATAATATAATTGATTGCTTTGGTGCTTGCAATAAATGATCGGCTGATCACAAATCCACAACCGATAATACGCCGACACCAAACTGCAAGTAAAGAGTTTCTTGAGGAAACTTGTTTCATTGCTACAATTGCACCCTCAAGAGTTGAGACAAACAGTATGAACATTGTAGGCTCCTAGATACAGAAAGAGCAGAACCAAGCAAACAAGGCGAAAATAAAATCACCACACCACCCTATGACAGCAAAAAACTGATACAAATACAGTTACATAGCAAAATATTATTATTAATTGGCTTAAAGAGCCAAATTACTGTTCTTTCTATTTCTTCGTCTTTTTCTGCCGTTTTATTCCTCCACTTTTTTGACTGAATCTCCACCCACAGTTTTTGGGTGGAAAAACAGACCTCGGGGCATATAGAGGAATATAGTTAGGAATCCAGCGTTATCTGCGAATTACAGGACATTTTTCCCCATAGACTATAATGGTAACAATCCTCAAATGTGAATATTTCAAAACAGTTTGTTCATGGTCATAAACACAAATAAATGCTGATTTCCCCCAACCCCCCCCCCACAACACAAGGTACACCCACCTACTGACCTAGTATAGTATAGATAGTATTGAGGTTGAATAAAGACATACGTCCATCCAGTCCAACCCATCTAGCAATATCCTCATTTCCGCCTACTGTTGATCCAGAGGAAGGCAAAAAAACCCACCAAATTATGAAGGGGGAAAAAATTCCTTCTGACTCCAAGTGCAATCGGAAATTTCCCCGGATAACTTACTTTATGTATCAATACCAGTAATTGCCAAATTCCTTGTTTGCAGCAAACTCATCCAGCTTTTTTTTTAAACTGACCAATGAACCTGCCAACAAAACGTCCCACTGGAAGACAGTTCCATAGCTTTACCGTTCTCACAGTGAAAAACCCTTTCTGAGCTTGAAGCCTAAACCTTTTTTTCTTCAAGTCTTAAGGGATGTCTCGTGTCCTTTGACATGTTCTGCACCTAATGACCTACCCCTCCATTACTGTTGCAGCAACTTAAAGGGTAACTAAGTCAAAAAAACAAATTTGACCAATCATCAAAAAGTTTTTTTTTTTAAATCCCCCAACTCAACACAGGTGCACACACCTACTAATTACTGATCCATTACTGTGTCAGCAATGCGTAAAGGGAACTAAAGTAAAAATGTTTTTAACAATAATCAAAAGTGTGTTTTTTTTAACTTCCAACCTGATCCAGGTTCCCAACTACTTAACTACCTTCCTTTTATGGCAGCCATTTAAAGGGTAACTATAGTAAAAAAAAAACTATTTGACTAGTCATCAACAACGTTTTTTTTTAAATCCCCCAACCCAACACAGGTACACAAACCTACTAATCTATTGATCCATTAGAGTGGCAGCTATGCATAAAAAAAGGGTAACTAAAGTAAAAACATTTTTATCAATAATCAAAAGAGTGTTTTTTTACCTTCCAACCTGATTCAGGTACACCCAATACTTCCATTGACATGGCAGCCATATTACCTTTCATTTCCTGACAGCATACTTAAAGAATAAACTATAGTCAAAAAAAAAATTTTAGGGAGTCTTTATCCCCCAACCTGACACGAGTACACACACCAATTGGACCCACCTTAAGTCATGTGACAGCCATATTTAAAGGGTAAGTAAAAAACAACGTCATCACCATTGGCATTATTGAGTTTTAAAATCTGCAGCATAAACACACACCTTCCCTTCCAAAATGCAGCCTTTCAAGCCAAATTCAAAGTTTATACTTAAACTTTCCCCTTCTAGTTCTAATTTAAACACTGTCCTGAATTACTAGAAATTAAGGAACATTCTACAGTCATTTCTTAGACAACATGGTAGATGAGCTGGTAGAGAATGAGGTTTGAAGTGTGATTTACTTATAGAAGAAGTATTTCTTCTGCTTTATTTGACCTTGTATCGGTTCATATTTTACATTTTGGAAAGCAACTGGATAGATTTCATTTTGTGACCTTGAATATACCTGAAAGTCGCTTCTGAAAATCAAGGTTACATTTGAAACTGCATTGCGAATAATTTCCAGTGCCAATTCCTATGTGCTTTCTAGAATTGTCTCTCTCCAGAGGACAGTTTGTTCTATACAGTAGTATTGCTGCTGCTTGCAGACTGCAGTACATTCCTTTCATATTTATTTAATTGCTCCCATTCTGGCACTACATTAAGTCCAGTTGTTTAACTTATCAAGCATTAAAGATTACATTTTATCTAAAGTCTGCTTCAGTTACTCGTGACTTTCAAGTTACAGTACGCAGTAGAATGGGACATTGTCTTATCAACTAATCGCTGATATGTAGCTTATGTATTTTAAAAATACATGATGTAAGAATGCTTTACTGACCAATAACAGAAAAAATTATAAAGGTGAGATTGCTACAATAGACCAAAAAAAAATAAAATTATGAATTGTTCTAAATCGACAGTTTTTTTTGGAATACACTTTTATAATTTTGTGCAATGTTAGCTAATTCTTAAAATCAATTTTATCTGCTGCTTAGCTTATTATGAAAAATGCTTGTGAAGATTCTCATTCATCCAGGTCATGGTATATCTGTTGTATTCAATTAGATCAACTGGACTTGAAGTTTAGTTCTTGAAGACGTCAGAATGGCTTGTACAAGAATCTGTAGCAATTATGTACCCTGGAAAATCCCAATTAGCATATCACAGCCAAGTGTTAAGGGTGTGATTGGATAGTGGCTAAGAGGTGTTATAGGAACGCCCAGGGTAAGCTTTTTTTCTTCCGATCGCTTCCAATTCTATAAAAACAAACACGATGATGTTTAAAACGTGGCGGGAAAGGAGCCGGAAACTTTAACACTACACGCGCTTGGACATTAAAAAACTTTATTATGCTTTGACAATAGTTCAAAACTGCTCCTTTTTTTCAGTGTGTTTAACATGCACAATTTATCCATGATGAATAGGGCCATTAAGGCGGAACCAAAACCCGACTGAACGTTCGTACTTGGATTACTCGAACATTCCGAACATAAATGTTCAGTTTTCCAAACTCGCGGACGTATTTTTACGGACCGTTCGCTAACCCAATCATTACCCCATAACCTCAATGTGGAACTTTGGCGATAGCCCTCAAATGTATCGTTCGAATTCGGTAACCCTCAAATGTATCGTTCAGTAACCTTCAAAAGTACATTCGACTTCAGTAACCCTAGAATATATGTTCACTTTTGGTAACCCTCGAATGTATGTTCATTTTTGTAACCTCAAATGTATGTTTCGATTTTAGTAACCCTCAATGTCATGTTCGTTTTTCAGTAACAACCTTGAAGTATTGCTGATTTTCCATAACTCTAAATGTATCGTTCGTTAACCCTCAAATGTAGCATTAGTTTTCAGCAACCCTCAATGTATGTTATTTCCGTAACCCTCGAATGTGTCATTCGGTAACCCTCAAATTAAGCATTCGTTATTGGTAACCCTTGAATGTAATGTTTGTTTATGGTAACCTGGATGTAGCATTCATTTTTTCCGAAAACCTCGAATGTGTGTTCATTTTTGAAACCCTCCAATGTAGTGTTCAAATTCGGTAACCCTCGAATGTAACTTCGGTAACCCTCAATGTATCGTCTGGTACCCCTCAAATGCCATAACCCTCAAATGTATGTGTGTCGGAAACCTGACAATGCCCAATTGTGAGAATTTAGTGTTAAAAACAAGTTTTGGTGATATGTTTTGTTCCCCAGACATTTCCAGGTGCCACAGCCATTTACAGTAAGTACCATTGTTATTTTACTGTCCTTTATCCAAACATTTTCAACTATTTTCTCTCATAGACTTTAATTGGGTTTGTTTCCTAAATTCCAAACTTTTTACTGAGGTTCGGAAACAAACCAAACTTCCAGTAAGTTTGTCCATCTCTAATGGCCATATATAACATATTAAATTATCAACTTGTTCTAAGGTCAGATTACAGTATCAAAATTGTTCATGTAAGTTTTTTGTTGTATTTATTGATTAATATTAATTAAATTTCTAAAGTGTTATAGGCATTTTCATATAAACTGTGTACATTTCTAGCATGCTGTATTAATCATAGGGCATGTCCAGCCTTAAAATAACATTTTATATTTAGATTCAGCTAACCCCCCCAATCACATTTTCGCAAATTTCCCTGAAATCTACTCTATCCGGCCCACACCGCTCTGGCACACTATCTCTCTGCTTTGTCCTGGTCACGGCTGTCAGTCAAAGCATGACGCTGACATCACCACTTTTAACCCTGACAGCCCTTACTGCTGCAGTTCATGCTCAAAACATCTCAAACGCAGCAGGGGGCAGTATCCAGGCGGGCGAGGGACCGGGTCAGGGCATCTTTGAAACTTTTCAATAATGCAAAAATGGGGTTGGGGGGGGGGGGGGGGTGGGGAGGGAGGAACTGACCCATAAAATAAAATATAAACGAAACTTTATTTATATTAACTACATCTACATATATAGGGAATGCAAGTTTTGCGTGCATTATGGAACTATAGTGGGCATGTCCACCTACCACTGATTAAGCCCCTCCCAACCCCCAGACGTTATACTTACCTTTCCCCAAGATGCCCAGGAACGTACTTACAAGACCCAGTCCCTTGCCACCCACCCACTGCTGAACAGCTGCTGTGCTTCCTTTCGTGCCAAAGCTGACATCTATTATTCCTGGGCATCTTTGGGGAAGGTAAGTTAAAATCTGGGGGGTGCTTAATCATTTAATAAATTTCATTTTATGGGTGGACATGACGTTAATAGCACCAGACAATCAGGTTTTTCAATAACATTCTTATTGTAAAAAAAAAAAGGTGGCTAATTTTGCCCCAACCAATCAGATTTTAGCTTTGTTTAAATGTTAATAATATCTGATTGGTTGGGGCAAAATTAGCACCCATTTTAAATGATAAGAACTTTTGTTGAATCTCCCTAAAACTAGTTACTAGTGCACATATATCCCTGTATCTTTAATACGTAGTATACTTAAAGAGGCACACACCAATATTGTTTGCATTTCAGCATTTTCCAATTGTCTTAATCATTAACATTTGTGAAATTTCAAAATTCCCATATAATATATATATATAGTATATATATATATAATATATATATATAAAATATTTAGCCTACCCCTAAACCCTACCTAACAGCTGATTTAGAGGAAGGCAAAAGAAAAGCCTAAGTGAAAAATTCCTTCCTGACTTCCAATAAGCACTCAGAAAAGACCCCTGATTGTAACATTAACTTTTAATAGTTTTTAAAAAAAATAATTTTAGAAACTTATCCAGCCCACTCTTGAAACTATCCAATAAACTTGCCATTCCCCACATCTGCGAGAAAACATCTCTAACCTGATGATTAGAGATGTTTGAAACCGATGAATTTCGTTCCAAAATTGGATTTTCATTTTTAGTGTTCCGAAAAGTTTTGGATTTGGAAAGTTGGTGGAACTTTGAAACATTAGTTTCGAATTGGAAATGGGTTTGAACCGACGTGAAACCCTCCCTACTGAAGATAAATCTTATTTCTTCTAATTTTAAAGATGTCCTTGAACATTTGGAATGACTCTATTTAGTTGAACAATGCAACAGTAAGTTTATTGATCGGTCCATTAACGTATTTTTTCGAAGTGATCATATCCCCATGCAATTGCCACTTCTCCAGTGTAAAACCCTAACTTGTTTAATCTCTCTCCCCATATCTAACATCTTACCAGTAGTTTGGTTCCTTGATTCATATATGAACTTCAACATTAAATATGCATTGGTTACCGTGCGAAGGAGTTGTCACTTATCTCTGGACAAAATTGTCTTCAAAACAACTAATGATGTCTCTTGTTGTAGACTTTTGATGGTGTCAATTTAGGCAGAGGTGGGACAGGTGGTCCTTTCCTTAGCTTGAAAGAAATAGGGAATGAAATACACTACTAGTTCTGCAAAGCAATAGTTCAAAATTACATTGTTTTTATTAGAGAGTTACTAACTCCGTGGACCATTACATCTAAATGTTAACAACCTTACTACTGTTACATGGAAATGTAACTATATGTGATTTGGTCCTTAGCTGAATGCATGCATGCGAGATGGGAGGTACTGTGGGACCATTGACCACCCAGCAATGCAAATAAAGTTTACAGACAGAGATATATGTAATAGGGCTAGTACATATGTTTGCAACCTGAATGAACTCAGTAAGATAATCAACTGTTTGATTAGTTAGGCCAGGATATCGAAGCAGACACATTTGTTTCTGACCGACACTACCATTTTGAATACTGATTTGTAGGTCTGTTTGTGGCCCTTAATTAACTAAAGCAACCCTTGTGACCTGCAGAGTAATAGTAGACAGTTTGGGTAACAAATACCATAATACATAATCTCATTGATTTCATGCTTTCATAAATGTTTGACCAGTTTTCTTCATTCCAGGAGAAGTTATGAGGATCAGATAAATAGAAATGAACATAAAAAATAATAAAAAAATACATTTAATTAACAAGATATACTTTCTATTCAATATTTTGCATGCTAACTAATGCCCATTTTAAATGTATCAGAATAACAACCTCTAGATACTATAGATATGAACCACCATCAGCCATTTGCGTAACTACTGTAACTGAAAATCCAAAAAACCTGGTTGAACCTAATTGAAGTAGATTTTTCAAATTTTGATCTTGTTTTTTAAATTATCAATGCGATCTCAAAATTTTCGACAATTTCGATCATCCAGTTTCATCAAATTTCCAAAAGTTTCGAGGATGTTCAGAATTTCAAACTGGCGGTTCAGAACAAACCGTTCTCAAACCGGGACCCATCTCTAGTTAGTAGTCTCTTCTTTACCAAAGTAACCAAAAACATTAATAAATAAATCCAATAATCCTAATAAACAACCCTTCTATATATAATGTTTTCAGAATAGTCACAAGACTAAAAAGACTGATGATAATTACTCCGATTCATAAAGAGGGCTGTGTCTATCTCTGTTCAGCCTGCTAGAGCATGTGTTCAGTCACCCTTAATACTGTCATTGTACTGACTAGAACAACATGCCATACAAAGAAGTAGACACCCCGCATCTGCTCCAAGACCCATTTGGGAAAACGGTGCTGATTTTGGAAACATTTGAAAAATATAAAGTAAGACTGAGGTTACTGGGAAGGGGGTCATGGTTTTATTGCTAGGTCAACGCATTAAAGATATAACCAAAATCAAAGATAAGCAGTCTGAAACCATTGTTATTTACTGCAAGGAGGACTAAAGAATTAGGAAACGTTTTAAACCTGCAGAAATAAAAACAGATATTAATATTATCAAAGATTCCCTTTTCCTTCAAATCCTCCTGGCTCCTGCTGTGTTCTGTCCCACCACATCAATTATCACATCACACTACATTTCAGCTCTTGTGGTCCTTTATCAAAGCGTCCGAAACATGTAGTGTGAATGAAATGTTTAAGATACCTGAATGTCTTCGATTCCGGAACTGCCTTTACTTCCATTGTTTAGTTAACTGAATATGATTTCTCCTAAATGCTTTTGATTTCAAAGATGAAGATGTGACTATCTCTAGTTAGGAATAATCACTTTTTAGTATTACAACTGATATATCAGTTGCATTTTCAAGATATTGGTAAACAAAGATTCGTAGAACTGAGATGTCCATTACAATCTCCATTAGCCCTTTGAGGTTTAAGCCGCCTCCGATGGCTCGGGAAGCATTTTCAGTTCATCAATATGACACATACATGCTATCTACATTGCATACAGGCATTTTCTACAATGATTTTAAATAATGTACCTTAGAAAATCTGTACTATCTTGGTTCCTTGACCTTTATATTCGCACTTACCTGAGAGGGTGATTTGGGTCGTGCTGGGGCAGGGGATGAGGCAGGTGCTAATGGTGGTTAGGACTTGCTAATGGACTAGGTATCTGTGGGACTTCTTCTGGAGGAGATGGGGTTTTTGCAATGCGAAGTGGCCCTGGTCACCTAAGGAAAAGAGAAACAATGAACTTACAGGTAAAAAATTCAGAAAGACGTGGTTCCTTTTTTTCCCTTTAATTGAAGAATGGGGAGGTAGATAATGAGTTATGTTTTTCTGCTGCCTTTTCTTCAATAACTTCCGACTGACAGATCCCGATGCTCCCTTAAACTATTGCACTATTGTGCAAGGAGCATGGATGAAGTCAGCACCTGTCAGAGGAAGCAGCGGAGGAGCACCGTCGAAGGTACATTTTTCGTTCTTTCTCTCCTGGCTCCTGTTTGAGTTATTAAAGAATAGGAGGTAAGACATAGCTCATTTCCTCCCGTTTTTTATTAAAGTGAAAAAAGGTGGTTGTATTTGTCAATGAGATTCCTGTAAAATTAAAGGAAATGTAAGAAAGAATTATGTTTACTGGCAATTGACACTGTAATGAAATGTAGTGTGGAATCAAGACACTTGGGCCCTATATTTATACAAGATCGGTATCGTTATCGTAAAATTCCCGATCGTTATCGTAAATAACGACCGGGTTTTTACCGATAACGACCGGTATTTACCGATAACGACCGTTATTTACCGTATACCGTCGTTATTTACCGATAACGAACCGTTATTCACAGATATCCGTAATACGGCGTTATCGGTAAATAATGACCGGTATTTACCGATAACGACCGGTATTAACGATATCATTAATAACGGTCCGTGTATCGGTAAAAACCCGGCTCGTTATTTTACGATAACGATCGGTTTTTACGATAACGATACCGATCTACTTATTATAGGGCCCAAAGGATAGTACACTGAACTGTGATCTGCAAAATGATTCATCTATCTTTAAATGGGAGATTTGTAATTCGAATGTACAAATTTTTAATGTGCAACCAGTAACTCAGAGGTGCCCAACCCATCTGACTCTCAAGGCCTCATCCACGGCCCCTGACCACCTTTGAGGGCTCACATAGATTTATAATAAAACAGTGGAACTGAGAGATACTAATTGTTCACTAATTACAAATTATGACTCACAATTAATGCAGGTATTTCAATTAGTTTGTAATCAGACAGTGCAGTCCTAACACTGGCTGGTGAACTGGAGGGCTGATCTTATACTGGTTTTGAGAAATGGAGGGACTGGAAACTTAAATTGGCTTGTGAACTGGAAAGATATCCTTAATATTGTTCTCCATATAATAGTACCACCACTTGCATCTATGTACTCTGAACACTGCCACCAAAAAGCCTCTATTGGTTTGAAATATCATGAGTTAAAAAACAGTTGGTACCGAGAATGCACAAATTCAGCATTTGACCACAGAATCACACTGGATAGGGTCTATAATGGGGAAGTTCAGGATATAGTCAAAGGCATCCCTAACATTGGTGACTGCAACCAAAGGATAATGTTTCCCTCTAGAATACAGTGTTAATATATAAAATGTAATATATAAGTGGTGTGAAAAACTATTTGCCCCCTTCCTGATTTCTTATTCTTTTGCATGTTTGTCACACTTAAATGTTTCTCTGCTCATCAAAACCGTTACTATTAGTCAAGATAACATAATTGAACACAAATGCAGTTTAATGATGTTTTTATTATATTTATTGAGAAAAAAAACTCCAAACCTACATGGACCTGTGTGAAAAAGAAATTGCCCCACTGAACCTAATAACTGGTTGGGCCACCTACAGCAATAAACTGCATCAAGCGTTTGCATAAACTTTGCCAACAGTCTTTTTCAGCGCTCTGGAGGAATTTTTGCCCACTCATTTGCAGAATTGTTTGTAATCCAGTTTATTTGAGGGTTTTCAGCATGAACCGCCTTTTTAAGGTCATGCCACAACAATCTCAATAGGATTCAGTCAGGACTTTGACTAGGCCACTCCAAAGTCTTCATTTGGTTTTCTTCAGCCTTCAGAGGTGAATTTGCTGGTGTGTTTTGGGTCATTGTCCTGTGCAGCACCCAAGATCGCTTCAGCTTGAGTTGACGAACAGATGGCCGGACATTCTCCTTCAGGATTTTTTGGTAGACAGTAGAATTCATGGTTCCATCTATCACAGCAAGCCTTCCAGGTCCTGAACGGCAAAACAACCCCAGACCATCACACTACCAACCACCCTATTTACTGTTGGTATGATGTTTCTTTTGCTGAAATGCTGTGTTCCTTCTACGTCAATTGTAACGGACACGCACCTTCCAAAAGTTCAACTTTTGTCTCGTCGGCCACAAGGATTTTCCCAAATCTTGGCATCATTGAGTTGTTTGTTAGCAAATTTGGAACGACCTTAGTTTCTTTTTGTTTAAAAGTTGTTTGCGCCTTGGATTCTGCCATGCAGGCCCCGTTTTTGCCCTTTCTTTCTTATGGTGGAGTCGTGAACCTGACCTTAATTGGAGCAAGTGAGGCCTGCATGTTCTTTAGATGTTGTCGGGGTCTTTTGTGGCCTCTCGGATGTTTTTCTTCTCTGCGCTCTTGGGGTTAATTTTGGTCGGCCGGCCACTCCTGGAAGGTTCATCACTGTTCCATGTTTTTGCCATTTGTGGATATGGCTCTCACTGTGGTTCGCCTGGAGTCCCAAAGCTTTAGAATGGCTTTTATAACCTTTACCACGACTGATAGATCTCAATTAAGTTTATTTTTTAACTATTTTATAAGGGGGGCAATCACTTTTTCACCCAGGGCCTGTAGATTTGGAGTTTTTTTTTCTCACTAAATAATAAAACCATCATTAAAACTGCATTTGTGTCTCAAATTATGTTATCTTTGACTAATATTTAACGGTTTGTGATGAGCAGAAACATTTAAGTGTAACAACATGCAAAAGAATAAGAAATCAGGAAGGGGGCAAATGTTTTTCACACCACTGTATGAGCTGCATAAGGCAGGACATTTATCAGAAAACATATTCTAAGGTAAAACTGCACTAAGCATGATTGAGTTTTCAAAGCAATCATGTTCTTAAAAACACAGAAAACCTGTGCTTTTAACTAAAGCCTATGAAACTACTTACCATCGTGTTCTGGTAATAAATGAAAGAAATGGAGGAAGTTTGGTTTAAGAAGCAACAAAAAAAAGAGATAGACAGACAGACAATAGACAGACAGACAGACAGATAGATAGAAAGGTAGGCATCTAGAAAATACTGTAAACAGAAGGGCAGACAAACTACATTAAGTTTTTCTAGGAAATAAAATAGGATTAGTTAGAGTGTCTTGTAAATTTATTGTATGTCTTGATTACTTTACACAATGACCAATCTAATGGTGCCCCCCTTCCATTTACAAATTTATGTACCACTATTATCCACACTGCATTAAAGTAAGAGGACTAACGTGTGAATATCACATAATCACTGTTCTACTCCGTGGTACAGGAGAATGTAATTAAAAACACTCAACTGAAACTTTGAAAACAAACAGGGAGATTCAATAAAAGTTCTTTTGTTAAAAATGGTGCATTTTGCCCCAACCAATCAGATTAGCTTTCAAATGTTAAATAAGGTCGTTTGTTGGGGAAAATTAGCACCATTTTTAACAAAAATAACTTTTATTGAATATCCCGAATGTGTACAGTTCAATGCTTAATCAAATGAATTTCATTCTTAATCATTACACAGATATTAAATGCAGTTACCAACCTTGGTGCTCCTTGAATGGTAAAAGCTTGTCAGCATGTTGTTCTCCTAACTTTGTCATTACTTCATAAGTTTGTGGCAGTGCTATCAAATGCAAACAGGAAGACCATTCACATACAAATCAATATGAATCAACAACAACATTATGTTTATTTTCTGGAAATAAAAGTAGTACAAAAATATATATAATATAAATAAATGCATGACCTTAAAGGACAACAATACACTCCCAGGCTCCCCAGAGCAGTTGAGGGCCCAGGTTGGGTTGTTATCCTTTAAACAAGTAAAGCAATTATATCATGCATATAATGTTGATTTTTTTATTTCCGTTGAAAAACATAGATCAGTTAAAGTATATTAGAACCCAACTACTTTGTTTATAGTTTTTAAAACTGCAAAAGAATACTGTGTGTATTATGTATACCAGTGATGCCTGGCCACGATTCATGCAGACCCATGGGTGGTTGAGGCATAGAGAGGATGTGTGCCGTGGGCATAATTGAACGTGTGGGGGGGGCTACATCTGCAGCCTAAGACGACTAGTGTGGGCCCCAGCATAGGCCAGTAGGAACTCAGTTTTTAATTGGCTAGGGTTTAACTAGCTCCTTGCCTCATCACTAGTGTCAAGTAAGTAAAACACGGTCCTATTACTTTTGCAATTAATTAGGGCCTTCTCTGATGCAAGCATGCAACTTACCATTACCCCATTGTTGTCAAAAAATATTTGAAAGAAAACCACTCATAAGCAATTCCTTTCTTTTTGTGTGTGTGTATTATATATATAGATATATTATATATATATATATATATAATATATATATATATTATATGCAGTAGTACAGGCACTCAGTTCACCACCCTTTAGAAGCCTAGGTGCTGTTGAGGTTATCAAAGATCATAAGCATTAGTTGTAAGATTAAACGCACTCTCAGGTCTTATCTCCCAATCTTTATTGTGTTCAATACATCATAGTGTAGGCAACGTTTGCGGTACCTTTCTAGTTCCCTTTCTCGCCAAATAACAAACTGTTTTAACAGTTCCAATTTAAAACATATACCACTCCTCCAATTGTGACATCATCAAACAGTTCAAGATATTTAAAGTGCTAGTGCTCAAGGTTAGGAATATAATTATAAAAATTATATATTAATTATATTGGGGATTATAATTCTTAACCTTGAGCACTAGATAGGCGGGGCAGTGGTCAGGTGATCTCACTCAACCTACTGGAAGCAGGAAGTTTGAACATTCACCCCAATGTAATGTCTCACAGGCTCCAGAGGGGTGATTGTCAGCTCATTTTAAAGGTAATACTGCAGGCTTTCATTCAACCCTAACTTGTTTTAAGACCACAGTTGCCCTTTAAATTGGGGTGGGAGAGGGTGCATAAATCTATCTGACTATTCTTTTGAATCCAGGTATGTCTTTAAAAGTGGGTGGACGGGATGGGTTAATATTGTAATGTACCCCCGACTAAAAATTATAAGGATATAAGAAGTCACTTTGGAGTTTTGTGTCCTGTACAAAAACATGAGGCTGGTGCGGAACTCTTTGGTGAATTCTAATATGCTTATATTTACAGTGTGAGTAGAGTGAGTAGAGTTACTGAAAACTCACTGGTGGATTGTCTGATTATTAGAATTATTATTAGGATCTCAATTTTTATATTTTCGATGTCCCATTTTGAGGCAAAACTCAGTTTATCTGCAGTAAGGATCTTCCATTCTGTAGTTAGATTAACATGGTTGAAAAGCTTTTCTTTTTGTGATCATACATTTTATTCTATACTTATAAACACATGCTGTGATACTGTATGGAGACCTGCAATGTGCAATTATATCTATTTTCTTTCTTTCATAATAAGTATATCTGTTGTATTCAATTAGATCAACTGGACTTGAAGTTTAGTTCTTCTTCTCAATCAGAATAACTTGTACAAGAATCTGTGGCAATTATGTACCCTGGAAATCCCAATTAGCACATCACGCCAAGTGTTAAGGGCGTGATTGCATAGAGGTGTTATAAGACCGCCCAGGGTAAGGTGTCAAAACAGCACTATATATGGCAGACAGTTGGTATCGAACCCCCCACCTCTATTTAGGCTTGGTTCTTTATTTTCACATAAATGGCTTCCTGACACCTCCCTTGAACCAGTCACGTTCTTTGCAATATTTAACATTACAGTCTTAAGTCCTGACCCGAGGAATTGGCTTTCTGTGCTGGGCCATAGCTGATGCAGTTGCTGTTTGGTCTCCCCAACATACAAATCAGAGCATTCTTCAATGCACTGCACTGCGGTATATGATTCTCTTATCTTTTGTTTCGGTATTGGGTCTTTGGATGTGCCAATTGCTGCCTAAGTGTGCTTTTTGGTTTAAAGCAGACAGGGATACAGTGTTTTTGAAAAATTCTTCTTAATTTCCCCTGCTACATATGGGATGACCATGTTCTTTCTTTTCCCCTTCACTGTTGGTATACCTGTTCTTTCTTTCCTTCTACTTCTTTTGACAAAGACCCAGTCTGGATATCCAAAAGTATTTAAGGGCTCCTCTGAGATGTTTCATTTCTTCAGCCTTCGCCCCTGTTCTAGTGTGGATGTTCTCTGCTCTGTGTTGCAGGGTTCTGATGACACCCAGCTTGTGATCTAACTGTCTGCCATGTACATGCTGGTTTTGACACCTTACCCTGGGCGTTCTATAACCACCTCTTAGCCACTACCAAACACACCCTAACACTTGGCTGTGATATGCTAATTGGGATTTCCGGGTACATATTGCCACAGATTCTTGTACAAGCCATTCTGAATTGAAAAGCCAATTGAATGACTATAGTGAAACGTCTTCAAGAACTAAACTTTAAGTCCCGTTGATCTAATTGAATACAACAGATATACCATGACCTGGATGAATGAGAATTCACAAGCATTTTTCATAATAAGCTAAGCAGCAGATAAAATTGTGTTTTAAGAATAGCTAACATTGCACACAATTATAAAAGTGTATTCCAAAAAAAACTGTCGATTTAGAACAATAATATTTTATTTTTTTTGGTCTATTGTAGCAATCTCACCTTTATAATTTTTTCTGTTATTGGTCAGTGAAAGCATTCTTACATCATGTATTTTAAAATACATAAGCTACATATCAGCGATTAGTTGATAAGACAATGTCCCATTCTACTGCGTACTGTAACTTGAAAGTCACGAGTAACTGAAGCAGACTTAGATAAATGTAACTTTAATGCTTGATAAGTTAAAACAATGGATTAAGTAGTGCCAGAATGGGAGCAATTAAATAAAATGAAAGGAATGTACTGCAGTCTGCAAGCAGCAGCAATACTACTGATAGAACAAACTGTCCTCTGGAGAGAGACATTCTAGAAAGCACATAGGATTGGCACTGGAAATAGTGATTGGATAGTGGCTAAGAGGTGTTATAGGAACGCCCAGGGTAAGGTGTCAAAACAGCATTGTACATGGCAGACAGTTAGATCACAAGCTGGGTGTCATCAGAACCCTGCAACACAGAGCAGAGAACATCCACACTAGAACAGGGGCGAAGGCTGAAGAAATGAAACATCTCAGAGGAGCCCTTAAATACTTTTGGATATCCAGACTGGGTCTTTGTCAAAAGAAGTAGAAGGAAAGAAAAGAACAGGTATACCAACAGTGAAGGGGAAAAGAAAGAACATGGTCATCCCATATGTAGCAGGGGAAATTAAGAAGAATTTTTCCAAAAACACTGTATCCCTGTCTGCTTTAAACCAAACAGCACACTTAGGCAGCAATTGGCACATCCAAAAGACCCAATACCGAAACAAAAGATAAGAGAAATCATATACGCAGTGCAGTGCATTGAAGAATGCTCTGATTTGTATGTTGGGGAGACCAAACAGCAACTGCATCAGCGTATGGCCCAGCACAGAAAAGCCAATTCCTCGGGTCAGGACTTAAGACTGTAATGTTAAAATATTGGCAAAGGAACGTGACTGGTTCAAGGGAGGTGTCTAGGAAGCCATTTATGTGAAAATAAAGAAACCAAGCCTAAATAGAGGTGGGGGGGTTCGATACCAACTGTCTGCCATATATAGTGCTGTTTTGACACCTTACCCTGGGCGGTCTTATAACACCTCTATGCAATCACACCCTTAACACCTGGCTGTGATATGCTAATTGGGATTTTCCAGGGTACATAATTGCCACAGATTCTTGTACAAGTTATTCTGAATTGAGAAGAAGAACTAAACTTCAAGTCCAGTTGATCTAATTGAATACAACAGATATACTTATTATGAAAAGAAAGAAAATAGATTATAATTGCACATTGCAGGTCTCCATACAGTATCACAGCATTTGTGTTTATAAGTATAGAAATAAAATTGTATGATCACAAAAAGAAAAGCTTTTCAACCATGTTAATCTAACTACAGAATGGAAGATCCTTACTGCAGATAAACTGAGTTTTGCCTCAAAATGGGACATCGAAAATATAAAAATTGAGATCCTAATAATAATTCTAATAATCAGACAATCCACCAGTGAGTTTTCAGTAGACTCTACTCACTCTACTCACACTGTAAATTATAAGCATATTAGAATTCACCAAAGAGTTCCGCACCAGCCTCATGATTTTGTACAGGACACAAAACTCCAAAGTGACTTCTTATATCCTTATAATTTTTAGTCGGGGGTACATTATCAATTATAACCCATCCCGTCCACCCACTTTTAAAGACATACCTGGATTCAAAAGAATATCTGTAAGTCAGATAGATTTATGCACCCTCTTCCACCCAAATTTAAAGGGCAACTGTGGTCTTAAAACAAGTTAGGGTTGAATGAAAGCCTGCAGTATTACCTTTAAAATGAGCTGACAATCACCTCTACTCATATAGCCTGTGAGACATTACATTGGGGTGAATGTTCAAACTTCCTGCTTCCAGTAGGTTGAGTGAGATCACCTGACCACTGCCCCGCCTATCTAGTGCTCAAGGTTAAGAATTATAATCCCCAATAATAATTAATATATAATTTTATATAATTATAATTCCTAACCTTGAGCACTAGCACTTTAAATATCTTGGAACTGTTTGATGATGTCACAATTGGAGGAGTGGTATATGTTTTAAAATTTGGAACTGTTATACACGTTTGTTATTTGGCTTGAGAAAGGGAACTAGAAAGGTACCGAAACGTTGCCTACACTATGATGTATAATAATGAACACATAAATTTGATAAGACCTGAGAGTGCGTTTAATCTTACAACTAATGCTTATGATCTTTGAAACCTCAACAGCACCTAGGCTTCTAAAGAGGGTGGTGAACTGAGTGCCTGTACTACTGCAATATTTATATATATATATATATATATATATACACACACACAAAAGAATAAGATTTGCTTATGAGTGGTTTTCTTTCAAAATTTTTTGACAACAATGGGGTAATGTGTAGGCTCATGCTTGCATCAAGAGCGGCCCTAATTAATTGCAAAAGTAATAGGACCGTGTTTTACTTACTTGACACTAGTGATGAGGCAAGGAGCTAGTTAAACCCTAGCCAATTAAAACTGAGTTCCTACTGGCCTATGCTGGGGCCCACACTAGCTCTGTCTTGGCTGCAGATGTAGCCCCCCCCTACACGTTCAATTATGCCCACGGCACACCCCGTCCTCTCAATGCCCCACCCACCCATGGGTCTGCATGAATCGTGGCCAGGCATCACTGGTATACATAATACACACAGTATTCTTTTGCCGTTTTAAAAACTTATAAACAAAGTAGTTGGGTTCTAATATACTTTAACTGATCTATGTTTTTCAACAGGAAAATAAAAAAATCAACATTATATGCATGATATAATTGCTTTACTTGTTTAAAGGATAACAACCCAACCTTGGGCCCTCAACTGCTCTGGGGAGCCTGGGAGTGTATTGTTGTCCTTTAAGGTCATGCATTTATTTATATTATAATTATATTTTTGTACTACTTTTATTTCCAGAAAATAAACATAATGTTGTTGTGATTCATATTGATTTGTATGTGAATGGTTCCCTGTTTGCATTTGATAGCACTGCCACAAACTTTATGAAGTAATGACAAAGTTAGGAGAACAACATGCTGACAAAGCTTTTACCATTCAAGGAGCACCAAGGTTGGTAACTGCATTTAATATCTGTGTAATGATATTAAGCAATGAAATTCATTTTGATTAAGCATTGAACTGTACACATTCGGGGATATTCAATAAAAGTTATTTTTGTTAAAAATGGTGCTAATTTTTCCCCAACAAACTGACCTTATTTAACATTTGAAAGCTAATCTGATTGGTTGGGGCAAAATTAGCACCATTTTTAACAAAAAGAACTTTTATTGAATCTCCCTGTTTGTTTTCAAAGTTTCAGTTGAGTGTTTTTAATTACATTCTCCTGTACCACGGAGTAGAACAGTGATTTATGTGATATTCACACGTTAGTCCTCTTACTTTAATGCAGTGTGGAATAATAGTGGTACAATAAATTTGTAAATGGAAGGGGGCACCATTTAGATTGGTCATTGTGTAAAGTAATCAAGATCATACAATAAATTTACAAGACACTCTAACTAATCCTATTTTATTTCCTAGAAAAACTTAATGTAGTTTGTCTGCCCTTCTGTTTACAGTATTTTCTAGATGCCTACCTTTCTATCTATCTGTCTGTCTGTCTGTCTATTTGTCTGTCTGTCTATCTCTTTTTTTATGTTGCTTCTTAAACCAAACTTCCTCCATTTCTTTCATTTATTACCAGAACACGATGGTAAGTAGTTTCATAGGCTTTAGTTAAAAGCACAGGTTTTCTGTGTTTTTTAAGAACATGATTGCTTTGAAAACTCAATCATGCTTAGTGCAGTTTTACCTTAGAATATGTTTTCTGATAAATCGTCTGCCTTATGCAGCTCATACATTGGTGTGTTTATATATTTACCCTGTATTGCTACCATCATTTAAAACTGCATTTTGTGTTCAATTATGTTATCCTTGACTAATAGTTAACGGTTTTTGATGAGCAGAAACATTTAAGTGTGACAAACATGCAAAAGAATAAGAAATCAGGAAGGGGGCAAATAGTTTTTCACACCACTGTATATATTACATTTTATATATTAACACTGTATTGCTAAGAGGGAAACATTATCCTTTGGTTGCAGTCCACCAATGTTAGAGGATGCCTTTGACTATATCCTGAACTTCCCCATTATAGACCCTATCCAGTGTTGATTCTGTGGTCAAAATGCTGAATTTGTGCATCTCTCGGTACCAACTGTTTTTTAACTCTATGATATTTCATAACCAATAGGGGCTTTTTGGTGGCAGTGTTTCAGAGTACATAGATGCAAGTGGGGTACTATTATATTGGAGAACAATATTTAAGGATATCTTTCCAGTTCACAAGCCAATGTTAAGGTCAGCCCTCCATTTCTCAAACCAGTACTAAGATCAGCCCTCCAGTTCACCAGCCAGTGTTTAGGACTGCACTGGTCTGATTACAAACTAATTGAAATTACCTGCATTAATTGTGAGTCATAATTTGTAATTAGTGACAATTAGTATCTCTCAGTTCCACTGTTTTTATTATAAATCTATTGTGCAGCCCTCAAAGGTGGTCAGGGGCCGTGGATGAGGCCCTTGAGGTCAGATGGGTTGGGCACCTCTGATTTACATGGTTGCACATTAAAAATTTGTATATTCGAATTACAAAATCTCCCATTTAAAGATAGATGATCATTTTGCAGATCACAGTTTACTATCCTAAATGTCTTGCATTCCACATACATTTCATTACAGTGTCAATTGCCATGTAAACATAATTCTTTCTTTACATTTCCTTTAATTTTAAAGGAATCTCTATTGACAAATACAACCTACCTTTTTTCACTTTAATTAAAAAACGGGAGGTAAAGGAGCTGTGTCTTACCTCCTATTCTTTAATAATTCCAACAGGAGCCAGGAGAGAAGAACGAAAATGTACCTTCGACCGTGCTCCTCCGCTGCTTCCTCTGACAGGTGCTGACTTCATCCATGCTCCCTTGCACAATATGTGCATATAGTTTAAGGGAGCATCGGGATCTGTCAGTCGGAAGTATTGAAGAAAAGGCAGTAAAACATAACTCATTTACTCTACCTCCCATTCTTCAATTAAAGGGAAAAAAAGGAACCCAAGTCTTTCTGAATTTTACCTGCTAATGTTCATTGTTTTCTCTTTCCTTAGTGACTCAGGGCCACTTCGCATTGCAAAAACCCCATCTCCTCCAGAAGAAGTCCCACAGATACCTAGTCCATTAGCAAGTCCTAACCACACATTAGCACCTGCCTCATCCCCTGCCCCAGCACGACCCAAATCACCCTCTCAGGTAAGTGCGAATATAAAGGTCAAGGAACCAAGAATAGTACAGATTTTTCTCAGGTACATTATTTAAAATCATTGTAGAAAATGCCTGTATGCAATGTAGATAGCCATGTATGTGTCATATTGATGAACTGAAAATTGCTTCCCGAGCCATCGGAGGCGGCTTAAACCTTCAGAAGGCTAATGGAGATTGTAATGGACATCTCAGTTCTACAGAATCTTTGTTTACCAATATCTTGAAAATGCAACTGATATATCAGTTTAATACTAAAAAGTGATTATTCCTAACTAGCAGATAGTCACATCTCTCATCTTTGAAATCAAAAGCATTTAGGAGAAATCATATTCAGTTAACTAAACAATGAAGTAAAGGCAGTTCCAGGAATCGAAGACTCTCAGGATATCTTAAACATTTCATTCACACTACATGTTTCGGACGCTTTGATAAAGGACCACAAGCCTGAAACATGTAGTGTGATGTGATAATTGATGTGTTTGGGACAGAACACAAGCAGGAGCCAGGAGGATTTGAAGGAAAAGGGAATCTTTGATAATATTAATCGTTTTTATTTCTGCAGGTTTAAAACGTTTCCTAATTTCTTTAGTCCTCCTTTCTAGTAAATAACAATTGGTTTCCGACTGCTTATCTTTGATTTTGGTTATATCTTTTAATGCTTTGACCTAGCAATAAAACCATGACCCCCTTCCCAGATAACCTCAGTCTTACTTTTATATTTTTCCAAATGTTTCCAAAATCAGCCCCGTTTTCCCACATGGGTCTTGGAGCAGATGCGGTGTCTACTTCTTTGTATGCATGCTTTGTTCTAGTCAGTACAATGACAGTATGTAATGGTGCTGAACACATGCTTAGCAGGCTGAACAGAGATAGACACAGCCCTCTTTATGATATCGGAGTAATTTATCATCAGTCTTTTTTAGTCTTGTGACTATTCTGAAAACATTATATATAGAAAGGGTGTTTATTAGGATTAAGATTTAATTTATTAATGTTTTGGTTACTTTTGGTAAAGAAAGACAGCTACTAACTAGAGATGGGTCCCGGTTTTGAACCTGGTTTTGTTTCTGAACCGCCAGTTTTGAAATTCTGAACATCCTCTGAAACTTTTGGAAATTTTGAAAACTGGATGATCGAAATTGTCGAAAATTTTGAGATCGCATTGATAATTTAAAAAACAAAATTTTGAAAAATTCTACTTCAATTAGGTTCAACCAGGTTTTTTGGATTTTCAGTTACAGTAGTTACGCAAAATGGCTGATGGTGGTTCATATCTATTAGTATCTAGAGGTTGTTATTTCTGATACATTTAAAAAGGGCATTAGTTAGCATGCAAAATATTGGAATAGAAAGTATATCTTGTTAAATTAAATGTATTTTTTTTTATTATTTTTTATGTTCATTTCTATATCCTGTATCCTCCAAACTTTCCTGGAATGAGAAAACTGGTCAAACATTATGAAGCAATGAAATCAATTAGATTATGTATTATGGTATTTTGTTACCCAAACTGTTACTATTACTCTGCAGGTCACAGGGTTTTCTTTAGTTAATTAAGGGCCAACAAAACAGACCTACAAATCAGTATTCAAATGGGTAGTCTGTCGGTCAGAAACAAATGTGTCTGCTTCGATATCCTGGCCTAACTAATCAAACAGTTGATATCTTACTGAGTTTCATGTCAGGTTGCAACCATATGTACTAGCCCTATTACTATTATATCTGTCTGTAACTTTTATTGGCATTGCTGTGTGGTCATTGGTCCCACAGTACCCTCCCATCTCGCATGCATGCATTCAGCCTAAGGACCAAATCACATATAGTTTACATTCCATGTACAGTAGTAAGGTTGTTAACATTTAGATGTAATGGTCCACAGTGAGTTATGTAACTTCTAATAAAAACAATGTAATTTTTGAACTATTGCTTTGCAGAACTAGTATTGTTATTTTCATTCCCTATTTCTTTTCAGCTAAGGAAAGGACCACCTGTCCCACCTCTGCCTAAATTGACACCATCAAAAGATCTACAACAAGAGAACATCATTAGTTTGTTTGAAGACAATTTTGTTCCAGAGATTAATGTGACAACTCCTTCGCAGGTAACAATGCATATTTAATGTTGAAGTTCATATATGAATTCAAGGAACCAAACTTACTGGTAAGATGTTAGATTATGGGGAGAGATTAAACAAGTTAGGGTTTTTACACTGGAGAAGTGGCACTTGCATGGGGATATGATCACTTTCTAAAAATACGTTAATGGACCGATCAATAAACTTACTGTTGCATTGTTCACTAATAGATCATTCCAAAGGTCTCAAGGACATCCTTTAAAATTAGAAGAAAATAAGATTTATCTTCAGTAGGGATGGGTTTCACGTTCGGTTCAAACCCATTTCCAATTCGAAACTAATGTTTCAAAGTTCCACCAAACTTTCCAAATCCAAAACTTTTCGGAACACTAAAAATGAAAATCCAATTTTGGAACGAAATTCATCGGTTTCAAACATCTCTAATCTTCAGGTTAGAGATGTTTTCTCAGCAGATGTGGTAATGGCAAGTTTATTGGATAGTTTCAAGAGTGGGCTGGATAAGTTTCTAAAATTATTTTTTTTTAAAAACTATTGAAAAGTTAATGTTAAATCAGGGGTCTTTTCTGAGTGCTTATTGGAGTCAGGAAGGAATTTTCACTTTAGGCTTTTCTTTTTGCCTTCCTCTAAATCAGCTGTTAGGAGGGTTTAGGGGTAGGCTAATATTTTTATATATATATATATATATATATATATATATATATATATTATAGGGGAATTTTGAATTTCCACAAATGTTAATGATTAAGACAATTGGAAAATGCTGGAAATGCAAACAATATTGGTGTGCCTCTTTAAGTATACTACGTAATTTAAAGATACAGGTATATATGTGCACTAGAACATATTTAGGGAGATTCAACAAAAGTTCTTATCATTTAAAATGGTGCTAATTTTGCCCCAACCAATCAGATATTATTTAACATTTAAAAAGCTAACATCTGATTGGTTGGGGCAAAATTAGCACCTTTTTTTTTTTACAATAAGAATTTTTATTGAATAACCCTGATTGTCTGGTGCTATTAAACGTCATGTCCACCCATAAAATGAAATTTCATTAACTGATTAAGCACCCCCCCAGATCTGTTTAACTTACCTTCCCCAAAGATGCCCAGGAATAATAGATGTCAGCTATTGGCCACGACCAGGAAGCACAGCAGCTGTCAGCAGTGGAGTGGCAAGGGACTGGGTCTTGTAAGTACGTTCCTGGGCATCTTGGGGAAAGGTAAGTATAACGTATCTGGGGGTTGGGAGGGGCTTAATCAGTGTGTAGGTGGACATGCCCATTAAGTTTCCATAATGCACCGCAAAACTTGCATTCCCTATATATGTAGATGTAGTTTACTATAAATAAAGTTTCGTTTATATTTTATTTTATGGCTCAGCTTCCTCCCTCCCCCCCCCCCCCCCCCAACCCCATTTTTGCATTATTGAAAAGTTTCAAAGATGCCCTGACCCGGTCCCTCGCCCGCCTGGATACTGCCCCCTGCTGCTGTTGTGAGCTTGTTTTGAGCATGAACTGCAGCAGTAAGCGGCTGTCAGGTAAAAGTGTGATGTCAGCGTCATGCTTTTGACTGACAGCCGTGACCAGGAAGCAGAGAGAGTAGTGTGCCAGAGCGGTTGGGGCCGGATTAGGTAAGATCTTTCAGGGAAATTTTGCCGAAAATGTGATTTGGGGGGTAGCTGAATCTAAATATAAAATGTTATTTTAAGGCTGGACATGCCCTTTAATGTTAGTACAGTATGCTAGAAATGTACACATTTATATGAAAATGCCTATAACACTTTAGAAATTTAATTAATATTAATAAATAAAACACATAAAAACTTAATGAACAATTTTGATACTGTAATCTGACCTTAGAACAAGTTAGATCATTTATATATGTGTATATATGGCCATTAGAGATGGACAAACTTACTGAAGTTTGGTTTGTTTCCGAACCTCAGTAAAAGTTTGGAATTTAGGAAACAAACCCATTAAAGTCTATGAGAGAAAATAGTTTGAAAACTTTGGATAAAGTACAGTAAAAATAACAATGGTAACTTACTGTAAATGGCTGTGGCACTTGGGAAATGTTCTGGGGAACACATACATATCACCAAAACTTGTTTAAACACTAACTTTCCTCACAATTGGGCATTTGTCAGGTTTCCGCACACTACATTTGAGGGTTATGGCCATTTGAGGGTTACAAGACGATACATTCGAGGGTTACCGAAGTTACATTCGAGGGTTACCGAATTTGAACACTACATTGGAGGGTTTTCGAAAAAAAGAATGCTACATTCCAGGTTACCATAAACAAACATTACATTCAAGGGTTACCAATAACGAATGCTTAATTTGAGGGTTACCGAATGACACATTCGAGGGTTACGGAAAATCGAACATTACATTTGAGGGTTGCTGAAAACTAATGCTACATTTGAGGGTTAACAAACGATACATTTGAGAGTTATGGAAAATCAAGCAATACATTCAAGGGTTACTGAAAACGAACATTACATTTGAGGGTTACTAAAATCGAACATTACATTTGAGGGTTACTAAAAATGAACATTACATTCGAGGGGTACCAAAAGTGAACATTATATCTCGGGTATGAAGCGAATGCTACTTTTGAAGGTTACTGAACGATACATTTGAGGGTTACCGAATTCGAACGATACATTTGAGGGCTATCGCCAAAGTTCCACATTTGAGGGTTATGGGTAATTGAGGGTTAGCGAACGGTCCGTAAAAATACGTCCGCGAGTTTGGAAAACTGAACTAGTTCGGAATGTTCGAGTTAATCCAAAGTACGAAAGTTCAGGTCGGGTTTGGTTCCGCCTTATGGCTATTTCATTATGGATAAATTTGTGCATGTATAAACACACTGAAATAAATGAGCAGTTTTGAACTATTTCAAACATATATAAAGTTTTTAAATTGTCCAAGCAGTGTAGTGTTAAAGTTTTTGTTTGTTTTAAACATATTGTGTTTGTTTTTATAGAATGAAGCTATTGAAGAAAAAAAAGTAGAATCCTTACTTGATTTGGATTTTGATCCTTTCAAACCAGAAGCAGCAGCAGGAATTACACAATCTCATTCTCCAGTATCCCAGGTATGTATCATGGTCATAAGCATTAACTGTGTTATGAGGCCTTTGAGGTTTGCCATCAACAGCAAACAACAAATGCAGTATTAAAATTTGTAAATAAATTCATGAAAAACTACCTTTGATTCTTACATTGTATAAATGAAATGTAAAATAAAGGACATGTACACCTTTATAACAAAAAACTGGTTAATTGTCAGTTACCTTCTCCCAACACCAACTAATACATTTGGCACTGTATTACTTGCATTTCTAACCAGATATTTAAGGATAATTATTGTCCTCATTCTGTCATAGTAAGTTGGCCCCTCCCTTCATGCAGTCAATCAAGGATGCGACAACTGACATCATAGTCAATAATTGACTGCTGTTTCACCTGCTGAATCCTCTGCACATTCTCAATCTTGAATACAAAGCTCACTGTGCAGAGGAAGGATGCAACTAGTGTACCAGAAAGGAATAGAATTTATCATGAAATTTCTGGTTACAAATGCATGTAATTAACTGGTAAAAATAGCAGTTGGGGCTACGGGCAAATAAATGACAAGTCACCAGTCTTTAAGATTGACATAAAAAATTACATAGTTTAGGGAGAATTTAAGCAACCTCAAAAATATATACTATATATTGGGGGAGGTTTTCCCAGAGGCTGCACTGTGAATCTCATCCTTGAGTAAGTAATGGAATGGTTAGCATGACTTTAACCCTAAAATACAACATTGAGGCTGGCAGTAAATCTCCCTAATGATCTTTTGTCCTGTATTATTTTCGCTCAGTACATATTAAATGTTTATTTATTTACTTGTAGAAAGACTTGTTAGATATAGTATATTCACAATCACATGCCAGAAGAAGATATACACATGGCAACTTGTAATTTCATTTCACTCTAAATTATCTGTACAGAAGGATGGTTGTTTAGTACATGTGTACCAAATTTAAAGGCAACCAAGGGCCAAAAAATAATTAAGCTAAAATAGTGTGTACCAAGCAAGGAAATTCTTTACACGTTCTTGAATATTCTCCAGCATGCCTTTAACAACAACTTTAACAAGATTGTTTTTATGCAAGCAGAATACCAAATATGTACTTTTACCTAAAACTATCATTAAAAAATAGTATTTATGGAAAGTGTTAGTACTGAGTGCAGATGTTATAGCCATGATTGTATCTCATTAATTTTGGATGAGACTAGTAAACAACAAGAAAAATTTGTTAAAATTGTAAGTTTTGTCCAAAATTAATATTTTATTCACTGAAAATGTAATGTATAGACTATTCCCAATAACTTAACCATTAGTAGAAAGATTAATGCTGTCCTAAAATCTCATACCCTATGCCATAAAGGGGAGTTGGTGAAGAACTAGCTTTGGGTGATATTATATATAAATAATGTGTTTGTTTTTTATATATATATAAATTGATAATATATAATTCATTTACATTATATAAAACTGGTCCTTTTTAATGTAAATTCATTCTATGGACCATCTGGACTTCTAGCTTCTTCTTTATAAAAAAAAAAAGAAAAGATTATTTTAATTGGTAGATAGTATCTGAAATGGAAAAAGATTTGGGGGTTCTGGTAATAACAGACTTAGCTGTAGCAAACAATGCCAGGTAGCAACAGCAGAGCTGCAAGATATTGTCTTGTATAAAGAGGGGAATGGAATCAAGAGAAAATATTATTCTCCCTCTTTACAAGGCACTGGTAAGGCCACATTTGGAATATGCGGTGCAGTTTTGGAATCCCATACAAAAGGGACATCTTGAAATTGAGGCAGTTCAGAGAAGGGCAACTAAATTAATAAGGGGAATGGAGGGTTGAATATGCAGGCAGATTAGACAAGTTAGGCTGTTTACATTGAGAGCGGCGGTTGCGTGGGACATGATAACCTTATACAAATATATTAATGGCCCATACAGTGACCTCTGGTGCATTGTTCCCTAATAGGTCATATCAGAGGACTCGTGGACATCCTTTAAGGTTGGAAGAAAAGAAGTTTCATCTTCAAGTTAGGAGAGGTTTCTTTACAGTGAGAACGGTGAAACTGTGTAACTGTCTTCCAGCAGATGGTAATGGCAGTTCATTGAATACTTTAAAAAAGGCCTGATAAGTTTCTAAAACTAAAAATATGGAGAATTACTGGTATATGCATATGATCTGGTTGATCCAGGGATACTTTCCGATTGCCGTTTGGATTCAGGAAGAATTTTTCCCCCCCCTTTTTAGCTGGGGTTTTTTGCCTTCCTCTGGATCAACTGTTAGGTAGGGTTAAAAAAAAAAAAAAAAAAAAAAGGGAATAGGTGGGACTTGATGGACGAATGTCTTTATTCAACCTTAATTACTATGTACTATGTTACATGTTCACTGAACTGTTGAATTTATGCCCTTGATAATTCCTGCTGTTGACATTAGTGACAGAATGCACAATACTTTGAAATGTTTCATCAGTAATTTTCACTATTGGCTGTTAGATGGGTCATACATGCTCAGATCTCTACTGAGCAACTGAATCAATCCAGGTGCCAGATCATGGGCAAGACAATCACGGTCTCTATTAGGGGTCCTGCAAACAGGATGGTCAAGACCATAGGATGGGAAAATACTGCTCTTTTTAAAAAAAAAAATTTAAGTAAATGCATTTGCACACGTATCCTTTAACCTGCGGTATCACTTTTACGATGCTGCAAGTTTATTAATATGCCCCTGTGTTTTAGAATCATTTTGTAATTATTAATCAATGCATTAAAGTAATGTTAAACTGAGGTTTACACACAGCACTTTTTGGCAAGAGAAACGAGTAGAACCATGATCAAGTTCCTTTCTATGATTCTGTCTGTTTTTCTTTTCCCATATTTGTGGACGCTTACTGAAAAAGTTGTCTAAAAGTTAGGGTTTTTGTTGTCACACAAACTCCTCAAACCACTTAAATGTGCATATATGTTAATAACAAAGAGAACATATTACCAGGTCTAGTATCTACATTTTTCTCATTTTAAGCAACGACAGTCTATGCATTTAAATTCATATTTTCAGTGCTCTGCATTTTTCTGTACTTTTTGGCATGTTTCTTGTGCATTTGTGTGTTCTTGTCTGTTTCATATAAATTTTTTTGAAACCTGTCAGAATTGCATACAGCAGAACAATTTCAAATTGACAGGGGCTTATTAGCAGAAATGCTAAATGGTTTTGTGAATAAAATTTTCCTCTTTTTCAATAGGGGCACATTCCAAAATATGCTTTGAGTGCATCTATTGTGAACAAGCCTGAATTCAGCTCTTAAAGGAACCCTTAAAAATGGACCCTTGCACCAGTGATCAAAATGATGATCATGCAACATTTCGGGGCCCTATATAGTATGTATGAGAATGAATATAGTAAAACATAGGGTTTTAGTCACATCCTGGAGGGTCCTAACTCATGACGTTGGGTTGTTTTTTTGAGCTGACTTCCTTGCTTGTTGCATTTCTTGAAAAGATGTCTCTGTGGTCTCACACCCATTAGTTACACTGAGCGTTACATTAACACAAGAACAATGCTTTTTCCTTTTCTGTGCTCATTTTGCATTGATTTTTTTCTGCATGATTCAATACTTTAAAGATGTGGTATAGCCAATGTGTATTTTGTAAACAACCGTGTATCTCTATTTCTTGTTTTATAAATAGTGTATGCACCATTGGGGACTAGGGGCATATTTATAAAGCTTTGTTAAGTTTTTGCGGCCATTTTCCCTGACTTTCCGCATAAATCGCGTTTAATGTGATTTTTAATGTCCGAAAACGGCCGCAAAGTTAATGAGGCGTTAACCCTTCGTGCCGATACTTACCTGTTACCCGCCGCTTCTATTTATAAGCAGCGGTTCTGTTTCGCACTTCTAGTACGGCTGTTTTGCAGCCGATACTAGCCTCCCTGGCCGGGGATGCAGGCAACCCACGCGGGTGCGACGTGCCCCGAGAGGCACCCCACCCCGCCCTCGACCCCCGCGGTGGGCGGCGACCACCCCCGCCACTCACGGACCATGGCTACAAAGCCACACTTAGATGATTGTACTTATGCAACATGTAAAACTAAAAAATTGCCAATCAGAATGGTTAGTTTCTGAATGGGAAAATATATCTAAGGAAAGGGTGGCACACACAGCTCACTACCACAAATCATCGGTGGGGAGAGATTGTGAACTCTAAGTCGTGGGGGATGAAACATCCACACCCCAACACTCAGGTACGAGCGAGATGGCTGAATAGAAGAAAGAAACGAGGTGGGAAAATGGCATCAGCTGAGTCCGGCGGTTGCAGGCTCATGGTGGCCGCAGTGAGTCCGCCTGGTCGCGACCTGAGCGCGACCGAGGGTGTCGGGCGGTCCCCTGAGCGCGTGGCCTAGTGCAGGCGTGGCCGCACATACTCGGAGGCTAGCTCGAGATGGAGGGGCCTGTAGTACATGACGCGGCGCAAACGCCGCCACAAGGGCTCTTTTAAGAGCCGCACACTGGGGTGACCCCGCCATAGACACTTGTCATGCCGCAAGGGCCCTTACAAGGGCCGGGGAGGGGGGTCCTGGTTCACGCTGCGGGACCCCTTAAGCCCCAAAAGGCCTTCTCAGGCCCCGCTGGGAGGGTGCCTCCACCCCCCCCGCGGGCCTTCCTTCCCCTCCCTGCCAGCGGTGGGGCAGGGGGCTTGGAGGGGCTGCTGGGGAGGGGGTGCGCAGCGGTGGTCCGACCACTGCTGCGGCCCCTTCCCGGCAGCCCCCTCTAGCCTTCTGTTCGAGATTGCCCGCGAGCGGGGAAGGGGTTGGAGGGGCTGCTGGAAGTGGCGGCGGGTGGCCGCCGCCGCCGGGGGGCCGGGGCGGGGTGGGCGTATGCCCCGTCCCCTTAGCAGAGGCGTCGGAAGGGATTTTAAGTCCCTTCGCGCATACTGTTACTTAGCGCTAAGTGCAGTATCGCCCGAAGGGACTTAAAATTACCGCAACACAACGCGGCCGCGATAACTAGCGCAGCATGCGCTCGACATTAAATACCGATGTGCGGCGGTATTTTTTTTTGCGCTATAACGTTTTTTTATAAATATGCCCCTCTAATTACTACTCTACTCTGAGGCCACAGAGACATCTTTTCCAAGAAAATGCAACCAAGCAAGGAATGTCAGCTCAAAAAAACAACCCAACGTCATGAGTTAGGACCCTCCAGGATGTGACTAAAACCCTTATGTTTTACTATATTCATTCTCATACATACTATATAGGGCCCCGAAATGTGCATTGATCATCATTTTGATCACTGGTGCAAGGTCCATTTTTAAGGGTTCCTTTAAGAGCTGAATTCAGGCTTGTTCACAATAGATGCACTTCAAAGCATATTTTGGAATGTGCCCCTATTGAAAAAGAGGAAAATTTTATTCACAAAACCAATTTAGCATTTCTGCTAATAAGCCCTGTCAATTTGAAATTGTTCTGCTGTATGCAATTCTGACAGGTTTTCAAAAAAAATCGGTACTGAAGTTTCAGCTCAGACAATAAGGACCGCACACTGCGTAAATGCAGCCTCCATGACAGAACTCCCAGGTGCCTCCCCTTGGTTGTCTCAGAAAAGAAGAGTCGACTGCAGTATGCCAAAAGTCATGTGGACAAACCCAAAAGTTTAGGGAAGGTTCTGTGGATGATGAAACAAAATTAGAACTGTGGGCCAGGATCGACGCTAGTTTGAGGAGAAGAACAAGGCCTATGAAAGAAAAGAAACACCTTGCCTACTGTGAACATGTCTGGGGTCAATTCATGCTTTGGGCGGTTTGCTTTGAGTACAGGCAAGTTCAGCGTGTGCAGGTACCATGAATTCCTTCAGTACCAGGAAGGGGATATTGAAGAAAATGTGATTGCAGTCCGTCACAACCTGAGGGGGAGCCGTTGGACCTTTCAACAGGACAATGACCCCAAGCTACCTTCCACGTCCACTAGAGCAGGGTTGCAGATTAAAGGCGGAACATTTGGAGTGCCACCGTACACCAGGACTTAAATCTTGATTGAGACCTTGGTGGGACTTAAAAGATAGCAGGTTGCAGGCGCGCAAGCCTAAGAATGTGACTGAACTGGAGGCTTTTGCCCATGAAGAATGGGCTAAGATACCTGTAGATCGCTGGCAAGACACTTGTATGTCAAACTAGGCTTCACGTTTAAAAAGTGTTATAAACGGGGTAAAAGGATCTTGGACTACGTACTAAGAATGATGTCACTTGGGGGTTGAAATAAAACTGATAATGAGTGTGAGCCATAGAAAAGAATTGTGGTATTTCATTATAAATGTGATGCTATATTGTCTGACTTACAAGTGTCTCGTGATTTAATTGTAAACAATGACTGAAAGATCAAAATCAATGTCAAAACTGGCCAAAACACTCAATTTCAGTGAGGGTGACTAATTTGAACAAACTTTATAAAGTTGGCCCGGCCCTTATGTTGCTGGCCATTTGCCCTCTTTCCTCACAAGGAGGAACGGAAATCTCCACAAGCCCCCAACGAAACATGCTTCCTCTCGTTTAAACCGTATCTCTTGCTGCTCCCTACCTTTGAACTGTCTCCTCTCTCGCTGCGCCTGGTGACATCCATTAAATACTTTCAAATCTAGACTTTATCCTACCTTTCTGAGCTCCAGCACAACAAATTGGATTGTTAGCCACTTCAAGCACTTGTAACCCATCCCCCACTGTTACTGTATGTTGGTACCACACTTAGATTGTAAGATCTGCGGGCAGGAGCTGATCCTAATTGTGTTATGGTGCTGCACTTAGATCAATGATTCCCAATAATTTTATATATATGTGGTTCTTACCAAGTATAAATTGTATTTAATTTAATTTTTATTTATCGATTATAATTGTTTGCACTATCCCCTTGCTTGTATTACTCTGTATTGTATAATGTACAGCGCGCGTACCCAAGTGTGCTTTGAAATACAATTATAAATACAGACATCGGGCCCATGTATAAATAGATAATTTATAAGATTGTATATGGGCTGATAAGTGGCAGATGAAATTCAATGTTGTAAATGTTAAGGTGATGCATTTTGGACTTAAAAATCCTTGTGCTACTTATACTATTAAATGCTCTGGTTAAGTGAATCCCTGTTGGAATGGGATCTTGGAGTTTGTGGATAACAAACTTATAAAGGTTAATGGAAGCAGTGCCAGGCGTCAACAGCCAGAGCCAGATGGTATTGTCTTGTCTAAAGAGAGGTATGGATTCAAGGGAGGAAAATGTAATTCTCATCTTTACAAAGCATTGGTAAGGCCTCATTTGGAAATATGCAGTGAGATTTAGGACTCCTGTGTACAAAAAGGACACTTTGAAATGGAATGGTTTTAGAGAAGGGCAACTAAATTAATAAGGGGGATTGGGGGAGCTTGAATATGAAGAGGAGAGAGAGACTGGAAAAGTTACAATTATGTAAGCTGCGAAAAGGCGCGTGCGGGGGGGATATGATTACTGTTGTATAACTCATTAAACGGGGCCATACAATAAACTATCTTGGGGCATTGTTCAACCAATTAGAACATGTCAAAGGACACGAGGACATCCCCAAGACTGAAGACAAAAAAGGTTTAGGCTTCAAGCTGGAAAAGGGTTTTCACGTGTGAGAAAAACGGTAAAGATATGGAACTGTCTTCCAGGGGACGTTGGTGTTATGGCAAGGTTCATTGGTCAGTTTCAAAAAAAAAGCTGGATGAGTTTCTGCAAACAAGGAATGTTGCAAGTAATGAGTATTGATACATACAGTAAAATGATCCAGGGAAAATTTCCGATTGCCACTTGGAGTCAGGAAGGAATTTTTTCCCCTTCATAATTTGTGGGTTTTTTTTTGCATTCCTCTGATCAACCAGTTAGGCAGGAAATGAGGAATATTGTAGTAGATGGGTGGACTGGATGGACGTATTATTTATTAACCTCAATACTATACTATACTATACAGTTATCGGTATCGCTTAAAAAAACAATTGTATTTTACGATAAACGATTGTTATTTTATCGATACGATCATTACGTAAAATACTGATGGTTATCGTAAATACCGGTCGGCTATAGTTGATAGGGATCGGTATTTACAATAACGATCGCTATTTAACGATTTAGACGATCGTATTTATACAATTAGTGATCGTTATTTTACGAATCGCCATTGAAGATTTACGATGGCAATATATCGTAAAATAGCAATCGTTATCGAGTAAAATAATGATCGTCTTATTTTAGCGATACCGATAACTGGTACTTTATAAATGGGCCCATAGTGTCAATACCTGTCTGGATTATTTAGACATTTTGGAAACAGGGATAATAAAATTGCCATAAGCAGACCTAGAGGATTACCTACATCGCTAATATTGTGTTGCAAATGCAACTGCATGTCTCCCCCTTGTTGTGCTTGGTATTATACTAGCAGAGTACCGGAGTGCCCGGTTTTCTAAGATCCAACCCGGAAACTTGCATCAAAAGTCAAACAGACCCACAGCTTTCTAACAAACCTGACCCACTGTGGTTAGCTGAGCCGCAAATGTGGAAATAGGGGAGTTCAACCACAATGGAGGATTCAATATCCACACCAAACTTCCCCTTTGACGCCATATCGCATCAAACTCCCCTTTAACACGTATCACACCAAACTTCCCCTTTAATTTGTGTATTCAATTAGACAACTGACTTTTAGTCATCCGGACTGGCTTCCAATTCAGAATCTGTGGCAATTATGTACCTGCGACAATCCAATAGAAGATCACAGCCAGGTGTTAAGGACGTGATTGCATAGGGGCTAGAGGTGTTATAGTAACGCCCAGAGTAAGATGTTCAAAAACAGCAGTGTACATGGCAGACAGTTGGTGTCGAACCCCCCCACCTCTATTTAGGCTTGGTTCTTTATTTTCACATAAATGGCCCTTTGACTCCTATCTTGAACCAGTCACATTCCTTGCCAATATGGTACATTTACAATTTCAAAGGTATGTCTTTACTTTATCCTTAAGATTGCAGGTACACGTGATGCAGTTGCTGTTTGGTCCCCCCACATACAAATCAGAGCATTCTTCACGGACTGCACTTTATATATGCTGTTGCTTTTATGTTGGTGGGGTATTGGGTCTTCGGAACTGTACCTAATTGCTGCCTAGTGTGTTGTTCGGTTTAAAGCAGACAGGGATCGGTTGTTTTTTGAAAATTCTTCTTAATTTCCGAGACCCCTGCTTAATATGGGATGACCATGTTTTTTTCTCTTCTTGCGTTCTCGTCACTGTTGGATAGGGTTCTTTCGTTTTATTCTACTTTTTTTTGCAAAGGCCCAGTCAAGGATATCCAGAATCCAGGGCCTCTTCTGAGATGTATATAAGTCTTTTGCATTTGCCTCTGTGCTAGTGGGGATGTTCTCTGCTCTGTGTTGCAGGGGTTCTGATGGCACCCAGCTGGGATCTACACATTAAATATGGTCTCTGTAGGGGTGGGGTTTCTGGAACCTCTACTTCCAGTTAACTATTCTCCCTGACTTCTTGGAAACAGCTTCAAAAGACTAAACTTTAAGTCCAGTTGATCTAACAATACAAAGAATGTATACAAGATGGTTACTGTATATGGACAAAGGATTGGTTACTGGTTTTGGATTTACTATGGGGCTTACAGATGGTTACTGTTATGGACACAGGATTGGTTACTGGTTTGGATACAGTATGTGGATACAGTATTATGGTTCTGTATATGGACACAGATTGGTTACTGGTTTTGGATACAGATGTGGATACGTATGGTTAAGTATATGGACACGGATTGGTCTGGTTTGGATACAGTAGGTGGATACAGTATGGTTACTGATATGGACACAGGGATTGGGTTACTGGTTTGGATGACTTACAGTAGGTGGATTACAGTATGGTTACGGTATATGGATACAGTAAACTAGTACATATCTGTTTGTGAGAAATTCTGTGCAGCGAAAACTGGTTGTATAATGAAACTTCAAATTTAGAAGAGGTAGCTTGCCATTTTACCAGTTCATAAATAAAACCATTTGGAACTGAATCCCAATAACACACACACACACACGGGCTTTCATAGGGGACACATTTTACTAAAAAGAACGTACATTAATGCAGAACATAGAAAAAGAGGTAAGGGTAACCCCCCCCATGGTTAAATATTTTAATTGTACCCTGTTTAAATTTCAAACTGTTAGCTGTTAGGCCAGAGTAAATTAGTTTATTTTTAGTTCCAAATCTTCCAGTGTGACATTACATTACAGAATATTCTGTCTTTGTAGATCTAGAGCGTAGCCTCAAAGATCTTCCATGCTGATGAAAATGAAAGGAAAAAAAAACTGTTTATGGGTAAGGTTGAAAAAGAGAGAATACATCTCCAAACCAATGACTATTTTTATGATTGGCATACAGGCAAAATTCCTGTTCTGTTTATACTGGGAGGGAACTAGGGAGTAAGGGGAAACAACAGCGAACTCCCCGACATGGAAGAACAAAGAAAATTGTTCTGGCCATTAAAAGAAATTTACCAATGCAAAACTAGATTGTTGACCAAACATTAATTGTTGGTGGCCAATCAGGGCAATAATGCCAATTGTGATGTACAACGCTCTAATGGTCGAAGGATTGAATGGGCAGTTCCAGGCAATATTGAATTACCAACTGTATCGGCTTCCCCAATGCCAGGGAAGATTTTTGCGCTGCATCCAAAAAATCCAAAATCTATAAAAAAAACAGGGTTTTTAATGCTTATATCTATATTTAAGCCAAAGGGAAGTTAAAGACAAAAGTATAACATCATTTAGTGGATCTGACATATACAGTGATTCTGTGAGTGTAATACAGCTTTACAACAAGAATGTCACAAGTGATAATTCCAAGGACTAATTGCAAGCGCAGTAGGCTGACTGGAAATGTTTTCCATAGAATCCCTAAACATGAGTGTGTAGATCGACACATTCTTACTGAATTAAGTGTCTGGACTTACGATGTAGTAATACAAAAATGCAAAAAAACCAAATTGCATTTCCTGGAAAAAGAGAACAAATATTGTGTATTATAAAACATGAATACATTTTCCTGAAGTGGCAGTATAGATACTGGGAACTGTTGACAGCATCGTTTTGTGTTCCAAGTTATATTGCTTAAGCCAGGACTTGGAGGCAAGACCACCACAGATTATAGCCTCCTGTTATGGTTTAAAGGACTTTTCACATTCATCCTTTCCCCTGGAAATCAGTGTTCTAGTGACATTCCATATACAAATTCTTTCGCAACAAATTTGCCATTTTTCTGTTGTGGCAACCCAGGGTCACCTGCCCTACCAGATTTGCCAGTGCCCAATTACAACACAGTTGGTTAAGTTCCTGGGAATGGTTTGCTCCATAACACGTATAAAGTCAGTTTCTACAATTAAATCTACTACATCAAATGGTATGATAGAATTTTAATGTGCTTACCACATTGTGAAGGGTATACTATAGGGACAAAGTTCTGTTGCAGGTGACATAAGCTGCAAGCCCAGGTTACAGACGGCTTGATCTTGGTTGGAATCACATATATCTTTACACATGCAATATAGAAAGGCTGTGATCTAATCTGAAAAAAGTAAAGTATTTATAAAAAACGTTATTTGGCAAACAGAAACTTGTACAACACATGTCATAACCATGTATAAAATGTTATAACCTGACCTTGTAGAGATTTATGGGAGGGAACTGTAAGATATAGCTATAACTTAAAGTTCCAGGAGGAAGAAGGAAACCAGAAGCCACAAAGGGGTAGGTATAATAAATACTGCACCCCCAACTGTAGATTAAAGGGATATTAAAGTCACACTTGGAGTTCGGCCCTGTATAAAAGGTATCGGCCGTGCGCCTCGTGCATTTATATTGTCATGGAAATCCTCGGTTACTTTTAATATCCTTATAACTTATTGACTTAATATTGACCAATGGTAATTTTCAGTCGAACGACCATTGCCAAGGCCAATGGTAGTAGTGTGTCGTGGGTGGATCAGCTGATTTCTCTCCACAAAGGATATGTGAAGAACTAGTCTAGTCCCGTTGGGATTGGTCTATTATAGGTACCGTGTGTAGCGCAGGTTTAGTCCAATATGTTAAATAGAAAAAAATAGAAAATATATAGCGTTATTTTTAGAACCATATTGGTGATTACCTCCCCCCCCCACACCCACACTCTTTTAGGGACCCCAGCCTCTGAATTTATGATGTCAATGACACCTGATACAATAAAAACACAGACATACCATCACATAGCCATATTCTAACAATGTAGAAGGTGTTAACCCTTAGACAGATTTAAAAACTTGGTAATGTAAAATATGTCACTGAGATCGTTTTTACACAGCAATCATAAATGATATCATGTGTTTACAATCATAACCTGAGCCGCGTCGGCCAGGCGAAAATGTCGGATGACCGGAAAGTAGCCGCTGCTGACTATTTGAAGTGACTGATAGGTGTTGTATATAGGAAACCGCCAATCGCTCCCCCCACCTCCTCTGAGCACAGCTAATGCTTTTGGCCAATGCTTAGTGGAGAAATTTTAGGGTAGACCCTCTAATTATTGGCTGAGCCATCTAACATCAGGACATGATTATGGGAGAGCATGGAGATCCTGTGCAGCAGTAGCAGGTATCAGGTGATAAATCATTATTCATAAGGATCCCCTATTGGTGGTTCCGTTGGCAGAGGGAAACGAGGGGAAGAATGGTCCTGACACACTGCATGTGCACTTGTGTGTTCACTGCAGTGTTAGCACGAAAGCACCGTCTGGGTTTCAATAAAACAAGTTGTAATCTGTTCTTTAAGAATTTAGTTCTCCTTATACCTGGGAGATCCATGCATGTTTTATATTGATTTTGGATCATTAGATCTGATAAAAACTATTGCTTAATTAACCATTACAGCATTCCAGAAAGGTTATGGATTTAGAAATATATTTAAAATTTTTTTATAATATTAGGGAGGTCATTTTGCAAACAAATATGTATTTATCTTGTGTCTGGGGTTACAACAGTATAAACAGTAGGGAAAATATATGTGTGATATGAATGGATGACGCCAGGGAGAGAAGTTAGAGCATTAAACCAACGCTCTTTTTAGAAAGAAACATTACTAATGTCCATATCATCTATGGCAATGTGCTAATGGACATTTTTTTTACTACTAGAACACTGACAGTACTAAAGGGAATAAGATTTTCTTTCCAAAATTCTAATTTTTGACATTAAATCAAAGGGTTTTTATGGCCCTTAGATCAGTCCTTTGCAAAAAAAAAAAAACATTAACAAAACATTTGCTCGATAAAAACAAACAGACATGCTGGACTACTACTCTGAAACAGATTCTGAGTCACGGAGTTGGAATCCCACAACAGAGCTTGCAGAGCTTTTGATACGTGATGAATTAAGGACAGCTTTCATTTTCTTTTGTTCGGGGTTACATGGGTATCAACCTAGAAGGAAAAAACATTCCCTGAGGGCTCGTTCACATAGAAACTGACAGAAACGCACACAGTGTTTTGTATCTCATTTTTTTCATACATTTGTATCCCCATTTTTAACAATGTGAATTCCATAGATTTCTATAGAAAATGCATGAAAAATGGACAGAACATGCTGCATGCATTGCGTTTTTTAAAACGGACTGGAACGAATTATACGCAGCAGGTGTGAACGATATTATGAAATCCTATGGGGTTTTACTGCCGTCCATTTTTTTAAACACCTGCCGTTTTGAAAAAACAGATACAAACTGATGTAGTGTGAACGAGCCCTCATTGATACATTGTTACAATACATTGTAATAAAGGGAACATTCGCCTATTTTAAATCTGCCCCTGAATTGTAGAGTAAAATGGGAGGTAAAAAAGAGTAAGGGTGATGCCACTGAGATCTGCTATAGGCTCCTGGCTTGCACTGGTGATGTTATATAGAATAGCGTATCTGTGCATTGTGATGCATTTTAACCATTCAGACTTTAACACCAGCCATTAGCTGGTATAAAAAGTCTTGCAATTGTTAAGCACTATCTGTATTCACCAGATTCTAACGCTCCGTTTGAATGGGCGTGCATGCCAAGGATCAGAAGAAGCCAAAAGGCAAAGGGGGAGAAAGCCAAAACCAAAGCCCTTGCAGCTAATTGTTACCTGAACAAAGGGGCTTATGAATTCAATGTTATTACAGCACTGAAAATGGCTTTATCTTTACAGCTTTCTACCCTACATATCTTTATTCTCTCTAAAAACTGCCAAAGATAAAGCAAAAGGGAGGAAAATTAAATATATTGAATCCAGACTACAGTACACATTCACTAAACGATTTTCCTTGTAATTTAACACATTGTATATCATTAAGGGTATGTACACACCATGTAATATTTAATTAAATTTCTCTCCCTCATTCCTGGCTCCTTTTAAATGAATTGAAGAACGGAAGTAAGACATAGCTCCTCACCTCCCTTTCTTAAATTAATGCGAGTAATAGTTTGCTTTCTGAGTGAACTATTCCTTTTTAAAGAGAACTAGAATGTAAATATCAATATGTGTTACCAGATCTTCAACGCTATTCAGAAAAAAAACATTTATATAGTTAATTTGGAACCATATGCAGTATAATAAAATGGTAAAGTGGGTTTCTTAGTAATTTTCTCACACTAATTGATTACCATAAATCAATAAAAATAACAGAACAGAAAAATTACCTGCCACTTGAGGAGAAATCTTGATGCTGTTTGTGTAGTGTGGTCTGGTACAGGAAGTCATTTCCTGATCGTTATCATTCGTACCAAAAGACCAGCTGAATACCTACAACAAATTGTATTAATACCAGATGCTGATTTACATATCACTCGCAAAAGAAAAAAACAGAATGCAGCAGCCAACAGAATTCTCTTTTCCTCTGAATCTTGAAATGTTTTTCTGTCACATAGTATGTGGTTGAATAAAGGCATATTGTACACCATTTAGTGCAACCTTTTAGGCCTACTCAGAGCCCTACCTAACAGTTGATTCACCTTGTATAAAAGCGCTTCTCTCCAGTGAAACAGCCCTAACTTTTCTAATCTGCCTGCGTAGTCAAGCCCTCCTTTTCCTTATTAATTAAAGGGAACTGTGGTCTAGTGTGGCCGGTTCGCGGATCCGAACCGGATCCGCCGCGGATTTATCCCGTTCGCAACGGCGGATTTTTCCGGATTTTCCGCCTTCCGAACTCCAATTGCGGATTTTTCCTATTTCGGAAATTTTCAAAATACGGGTTTTGCGTATTTTGAAGATTTTCGAAAATACGAGAAAAACGGCATAATTTCGAAAATTTTCGAAATGCAAGGATTTCTCTTATTTTCATAAATACGTATTTTAGAAAATTTCGAAAACGAGGATTATCGTATTTTCGAGAATACATATTTTCGAAAATACTATTTTCTCGTATTTCGAAAATTTTCGAAAATACGCAAACCCCGTAATTTCGAAAATTTTCGAAAATACGAAAATCTAGTAATTTCAAGGGAATTTTCCTTTAAATTGGTCGCTCGCGGATTTTCGAATTTTTTCGAAAATTCGCGGATCCTCGAGCGGACCGGATTTTGCGAAGTTCGGACATCTCTACTGTGGTCTCCTACAAGCGGCCTTTATTAAAAAGGACACACCCTTAAAAGACTTATACACTATCATGCTTCTAGCTTCAGTCTACCCAAAGTTACAGCAGTAGAAAGGGTGTATTTTCTGCTAGTACTGTGATCTGTGACATCACAGAATTTTGGAATCTGCCCCAAGTTTAAGTTTGGAGCACGCCATGCTGGGACAGAGCATCATCACTGATCAAACCCTGCCCCCAAACTTCTAAATCATTTTAAAGCTAGCCAAAGGAAATTTTTTTAACCCTAAAGCTATCTATACACTGGCAGACTTTCTTCCTTACTGAGGGCAGGCGATCGGAAATCCTACCAGAGTTCCCCTACCTTGGGGCCTCGATCTTTGTGCAGATTTCTGCTTGAAACCAGCAGAGAGATTGGGACAGAAGATGAGGTCGATGGAAAATTTTCCAAATGGCCGATCTTTGTTTTTCAGATAAATTGCTCGACATTGTCAAGTGGTCATCAGTAAAACGGAAAATGGGTTTTCGACACTTGAGTGATCTCATTCGAAATGTCAAAATCGCTCCAAATCTCGAGCCTGTGTAGAGGGTGCTTTAGGTAGAGGACAGAGAATGGGTGCAGTCTGTAAATAGCTATAGAAAGATCTAATTTTGGGAGGGGCTTCTTACACAGAACATCATGTGACTGTCACACAGACTCAGACAGACAGGACAGACCAGTAACTGTTATTTACAACCTATAGCCTAATATCCAGAGAGAAGAGAAATCACCCTAGGCTGTGTTTGAAAGGTAGAGAGCACTTGTATGGAAACCACAGTTACTTTAAGTTCCATTCTGAGATGCCCTTATTAATATGGGAACCAAAACTGCACCAGTGTTTCAAATGAAGCCTTACACGTAGTTTGTTAGGGTAGAGATGGACTATAACTGAACTAGAACCTGAGTTCGAAATGAACTTAATAGATCGAACAATCCAAACTTAGGATTTCGAGCTTTTCGAACTTCCAAAAGACGGGAATTTCGATTTCAATATTTTTGGAATCGTCTATGAATAAAAAGCAATGGTAACTTACTGTACATGGCTCTGGGACCGGGGAAATGGTCTGGGAATACGTACAAACACCCAGAACTGGAATAAATCACTTCTTACACAACGCGCTACTTCGAGCTTCTGCATTTGACATTCGGTAATTAGGTCGAAAATTCTATATTTCTAGAATCTCTGAGGGCCATATTTATATGCATTTACATGCAGTACTGTCACACACTCTCTCACCCACACTGTAAGTACCATGTGCAACATATAGTCAAATGCTTGTGATGCTAAACCAATCAATAACCATTTAACCCAGCATATGAGCATAACACACTATAAAAACAGCCCCTCCCCCCCAAAAAAACTGTATATACATACAAGTGACTCAATGGAACACCAAACAGTATATATAATACAGTAATACAGACTAATATACCAAACAAGAACACAAGTGCAATCTATGAAATATTAGACTAAAGCAATGAATGTACGGAAAACAAGCAGTGTCACTGTGTTGTGAAGGTCCCCTTCACTACAAGCTTGCTGTTACACTGACTCTTCTCAGTGATTATGATCTCAGCTAAGCAGGGGGAGAGATATGAACTTTAGGTAAAAATAAATAACAATTAGCAAAGTTAGAGAACAGGCAGAGTTCAGTAACTTACTTGAAAGAATCTCAGCACCAACTGTCCTCCTCTCTCCCCCTTGCCCCCCCTTCAGCATATTGCTACTTTATTCCACACTTTGCTTGCAGTCTACTCTGGAAGGGAGGGGTCAACAGGAGTCAGCACTTCATTTAAAGTCCTTTCAACTGACAATGCTCGGACTCTGTATACAGCCCGTCACATGCTTGAGGGGGAGTAGACAGAGAGGGGAGGGGGACTACACAGCTTGGTACAAACTTTGCCAGTGTGAAGAAACGAAGCCACACGAAAAGGAAGAAGGCAGCTTATACTAAGTGATCTATACATTGTATACAGACAAAGTTTTTTTTACACTATAGTTGCCCTTTAAACCAAGAATGACAATAAAATACATGAAACACACTGTTTCACACATACCAGGTGCCATCCTTGTAAGGTAAAGTGCAGATGTCATGGTATATGTCACAGTATAGTTATCCTTCTTGGTTTGTCATTTCAACCTTAGTTGGACTCCTGTTTATGGAAATACCATTCTTGGTAACAGGAAGTCTAGTCTCTGCAGTCTCTTCAATCTAAACAAATGATCATAGTTACTGAAAAATAAAATAATAATATATATATATAGTCTCTTAAAGGAAACTTCCTAAACAACAATATGGCCACAGCCCCCAAAATGTAGTGATGCTGGTGTCAAACATTCTATTTCATTGTACCATACTGCCACAAAATTGGCATTTTGCTTTATCCTAATGTGAAATTAGCCAATTCAATAACCAGTGTCAAAACAACATTCCACCTCTAACTATCCGAAGGTAAGCTGCAGAAATAGTTGATCAAGTGGCTAGAAACAACAAATCTTTAGAAGTCTGTTTTCAGTGATACATGGTGGTGTTGCTAGGAATAGAATGGGAAAAATATGGGCAGTTAAAATCACTACTCTTACATTCAGAGGCTAAAGGGTTTAAACAGAGATTTTCTTACTTTGCTGATAACTTATGGCTGCATACATGTCTCTCTACAAAAAGTTGGGATTGGTAAGGTTGATTGCCTATGTGCCAACACTGGTCATTCTTTCATTCTGTTTGTAGTAATATATTCATATGTAGTCTTTTCAAAAATCCCAATAGATAAAACAATCAAGCTAAATTCTGCACTTAATTAATCCATAGTATCATCTAAAACACAGGCAGAAATTGGGGTTTACCCCATAGTAATCCTGTTCCAGGACCGATAAAATGAGCACTGTGTGAACATTATTCTTCCAGGTCATTGTTATGTCATTTTATGGAGGGTTGGGATCTGCAAGTAAAGATCTGCCAAGGAGGAACACTGTATCCACCTATTGCATTTCTACTACAATCACTGAACAGAGTACCAATGCTTCAGCTGAGGAAGAATCTGGACTTCACTAGTGAGATATTAGATAGACATTAACCTTAGATCTTAAGTGCTGGCGGTTTCTAACCTTGCAAACCGATCCCAAGACAGTCCGTATGGCCCATTTATTTTGCGATCGTAGCCGGTTACAAAAAGAACAGGCTAGGCGGTTTCCTGAAGAATTGCTGAATGTCGCAGGATCAGTTGGGAGCTGAGTTCTAATGTATGTAACGTAAGGATTTTATTCATCAGTTAATTTGTCTATGTGGATTGTGTGACCATGTACAAACATTATGGAGAGGTCAGACTCTTTGATTTTCTCATATGGGCGTGTGTTATGGATTGTAACCAGTAATACCTCCATATATTCAGACCAGACACTTATTATTCTTTTTAGCTTCATTAACTTATGTAATGGATTTGTAATTGTGAATTAAAGCTCTATATATACATCACCCGATTTTTCCATTTCTTTGTCTGGCCTAAGTTGCAGACATAGACATGCCTATTGTGTGTCTTCCTTTTTTCTATATACCTATGTGGAATTATGCCAGTTGAGTGCCTCTTGTATGATGTAAGGCTTTTTACTTACTTCCCCTTTTTTCTCTTTTTCTTCTTCCTTACCTGACCCCTCCTCCCTTCTTTTTGTAGTATATACATTTATTCCTGGGTCTAGCACCCATGTTACACTTGTTGTACTGCCTCCATAAGATGTAATACCTTACTTCCTTTTTACTGTTTTTAGATAATTACTTTAGTCCAGGAAAGATATCAATAGACATCTGGTTCATATATACATGCAATGATCTCAAATTCCCATCACCTTGATGTAGTATGAGAGTAAACTTGTATGGACAAAATCCTTAGCCAATAACGACTACATTTCGAAGCCACATCTAATAGAATTCCATCAAATGTCACAATATGCTTGTTTCCAATCAACACTGCATGATCTATATAACAGAAAATATTTTGACTTGATTAGAAGCAATCTTATTTAAAGGGCATGTCCACTCCTGAAACAAAAATCTATGCTTACCTTCAAACCATGAGATCGTTATAGCTACTTAACTCCCCACATCCTTAAAGCCCAAAATACTTACCTCACTCCACTGGAGAATTTTATGATGGTTACATTTACCAGTCCTAGCAAAATCAAAAATTATTGTAGGTAAACTTCCCTTTAATAAATACATCATACCAAAGTATAGAGCTGTACATGAAGCATATAATAGTATTGGTACCTACACTCAAATGGATTTCCATCATTTTCCGTTTGAACCTATAGTACTCTGCTATTGGTTCACACTATACATGCTCCGTATTGGTTTCATAAGTTTCTCCTCAATGATGTAGTGTGTAATATTTGCCAGATCAGTAAGATGATATTCCTTTGGCAGTAGGGGGATGTTAGCATAATGTGCAGTTGCTGCCAAAAAGAAAGAAAGAATACAATTGAGATAGATCATTTCCATTCACAGGGTTAGTTTCCATATGATTAACATCCATATAGAGTTTCAGATATAATAGACTCAGATAAACAATCTGGAGACAATGTGAGTTTAAAATGAAATTTAAAAAATGAATAGCATCCCAGTATTATTAACCACAATAAAAATGTAGATATTATTTTATAGATCTTTAAATAATATTACTGTATAGGCAGATTTACCAAGAGGCACCGTGACTTAAAGGATAAGTGACTTTAAAATTAAGTTATGCTCAATTTGATGCTGCAGCTTTAAAAATTCTTTGGGCATATTTTCTTTTTCCTAAACCCCCCAGAGCCTACCTTTGTAGATTTAAAGTGCTGACATATTGCTTGTGAAGGTTTCTTATCATCCAGGTCATGGTATATCTGTGTAATCAGTTAGATCAATTCGACTTGAGGTTTAGATCTTGAAGAACGTTTCGCTAGACATCCGACTGGCTCTCAATTCAGATGACTGTTACAAGAATCTGTGGCAATTATGTACCCTGGAAAGTCCCAATTAGCATATCACGCCAGGTGTTAGAGGCGTGATTGCATAGTGGCTAAGAGGTGTTATAGGAACACCCAGGGTAAGGTGTCAAAACAGCATTGTACATGGCAGACGTTGGTGTCTGCCATGTACATTCATTCTGAATTGAGAAAGCCAGCGGAGTGATGGCTAGCGAACCGTCTTCACAAACTAAACTTCAAGTCCAGGTGATTAATAATGAATACAACAGATATACCATGACCTGGATGAATGAGAACCTTCACAAGCATATTTCATATCCTTTTGGGGAGAAAACCCTTAAAACTTGTACGACAATATGAAAAGACAGCAAGGAAATTGGCAGCAGACTACAGAAACCACCTGCGATTAATCTCCGATGCAGAAACAAAGGCTTACCATGCAGCATACGTCTGGATTCCACGTTAAAGGCATCAGAGCCAAACAGATACTGCAAAAGGCTCAAACACAGCTCCAAATGAACGAGTACAACAGAGCATTTTACGCTGGATGCTTTAATGCACAACATTAGTCAACTAGAACAGAACCTGGCCTTACAGCTACCTGTGGCCATCTGGGAAAGATGGATTCACCAAACAAGCACAGCTGACCCAGCCAGAAATGGAAGTCCTGCTAAGGGCTTGAATTTTGCCATCACTCCTAAAGCCTCCCTTGTGGTGGATATTTATAGCAGCCACAGAAGCCTCAATCCACAATAATAAGGTACCACAGTGTGAGGCAGAACAACTTCGCCTTAAGTTATAGCCTTAGCCAGTGCTTAAACTCCTTCATCGAACCTGACCACACAGAAAAGAAGAGCCTTAACATCCCTCAAGAAAGATTCTAGTATCACCATTCTACTGGCAGACAAGGGAAGATGCACAGTGGTACTCAAACCACAGACAACCATGCTAAGTGACCATGCTCCTGGCCGATAACAACACTATGAGGCTTTAACAGGATCCCACCAGCCGTTACAAAAAAAACAGATCATAGACTTACTACAAACGCTTCAAAAGGATAAGCCATTGATAGAGCAATGTATCATCGCCTCTACCCTGGTGAGGCACATCCATGCATATATGGACCCCAAAGTAAGAAGGGGCACCACTAAGCCTAGTTAGCAGCATCAACTCTGTAACATACAAGGTGGCAAAATACCTAGCCAACATCTTAGGACCATTGGTGGTAAGTTCTAAGCATCACATCCAGACTTCGGGATTTCACCAACAAGATTGAAGATATAGTACTCAGTGCAGAGGAAACTATGTGAAATAACGGCCGACGGCCAGGGTACTACAAGTATGCTTTTAGGAGAGGCGGATAGTCCGGAAAATGCAGGACACAGAGGCTGCTGGGAACAGAGGCTGTATTCTGGAACAAGGTGCTGCTGGGAACTATAGGCAGGTTACTGGAACAAGGTGCTCCTGGGAACTGTAGGCTGGGAACGGAACAGGTGCTGCTAGGAACTGTAGGCTGAATACTGGGACAAGGAGCTGCTGGGAAACTGTAGGCAGGATGCTGGAACAAGGTGCTGCTGGGAACTGTAGGCTTATACTGGAACAAGGCGCTTGGGAACTGTAGGCTGGATGCTGGAACAAGGTGCTGCTGGGAACTGTAGCTGACTGATGGAACAAGGTGCTGCTGGGAACTTAGGCTGGAAACAGGAACAAGGTGCTGCTGGGAATGTAGGCTAAATGCTGGAACAAGCAAGGTAAGGCACAGGAACAGGCTAGGTAAGTGGACACAGGAGCAGGCAGGTAGGTAGTCTCTGGAGCGGGAAAGGAAAGTAGTTGGAGCTGGAGAGGAGCAGGATCCAAGGCAGGTGAGTACAAGGAGCCAGGGGTAGCTAACGCTACTATCGGCCACGGGTCCAGGAGGACGCCGGCTTTGGAATTTTCCCGCGTCCGGCGTGTCGGCATCGTTACATCATGACGTCTACGACAACGCCCACCCGGAAGTGCAGAGCGGCGCGGGACCGGACGGCAGGTAAGTTCGTCACGGGCGGCGCGAGAATTCAAAAACCGCCATCCTCCTGGACCCGGTGCCTGATAGTAGCGTTAGCTACCTCCCCGGCTCTTGTACTTACCTGCCTTGGATCCTGTTCTCACCTGCACCAACTACTTACTAGCCTGCTCCAGAGACCTACCTTGCCTTTCCGAGAACTCCTTCCATACCTGCACCAACTACTTACCTAGCTGCTCCAGAGACTTACCTTGCTGTTCCAGAGACTCCTGCCATACCTGCACCAACTACTTACCTAGCCTGCTTAGAGACTTACCTTGCCATACCAGCATCTGTGTTTACCTTGCCTATTCCTGAGACTCCTTGCCAGTTCCAGGATCCTGCCTTCTCTCCAGCAGCACCTAGCCGCTATTCCTCAGCCTACACTTCCCAGCAGTCTTTGTATCCAGTTCTGCAATCCCACAGCCATCGGAGCGCCTCCTCCTAAAGCGTACTCGTAAGTACCCCGGCTCCCGGACTGTTTATTACATATACCCACCAAGGAGGCGGTTGACATGGTGAGAAAACAGCTGGCCAAGACAGCAGAACTGATCTCAACCCCAGAACAGGGTGTGTTCCTTACTGGACTTTGTGCCTGAATACCACCTATTTCAAAAACCGGGATATTCTATAAGCAAAAACATGGATGTGTGCTATGGGATCTCCAGTTTCACCCATTGTGGCCAACCTTTAATGAGGAGGAGGTAGAAAAACAGGGTGCTTAAAACCTTTAAGGGCATAGCACCCAGCACTGGTTCAGATATGTGGATGACACCTGGGTTAAAATCCACCGAAGGAAGTACAAGCCTTCACAGAACACATCAATGCGGTAGACCAAAACATCAAATTTACAAGGGAAGAGGTAAAACAACAAACTTGGACTGCTTGGTAGAAGTAGAGGAAAATGGTAAACTGGAAGTAGAGGTTTACAGAAAACCAACACACACAGATCAGTATTGACTCCCACCCCCCTTTAGATCACAAGCTGGGTGTCATCAGAACACCTGCAACACAGGCTGAGAACATCCCCACTAGCACAGCAGCGAAGGCTAAAGAAATGAAAGATCTCAGAGGAGCCCTTAAAACTTGTGGATATCCGACTGGGCCTTTGTTAAAAAAGAAGTAGAAGGAAAGAAAAGAACAGGTATACCAACAGTGAAGGGGAAAGCAAGACAGGAGAAAGAACATTGTCATCCCATATGTAGCAGGGGACCCAATACCGAACACAACAAAAAAGCAGACATCTATATGCAGTGCAGCGCAGTGAAAAATGCTCTGATTTGTATGTGGGGGAGACCAAACAGCAACTGCATCAATGTAGGCCCAGCAAGAAGAGCCAATTCCTCGGGTCAGGACTCAGCCGTTTACCTGCAACTTAAGGATAAAGGACATACCTTTGAAGATTGTAATGTATTAACATATTGGCAAAGGAACGTGACTGGTTCAAGAGGCCATTTAGTGAAAATAAGAAACCAAGCCTAAATAGAGGTGGGGGGGTCGACACAAGCTATCTGCCATGTAACAACAATCTGTTTTGACACCTTACTCTGGGCGTTCCTAAACACCTAGCCACTATCCAATCAGGCCCTTAACACCTGGCTGTGATATGCTAATTGGGTTTCCAGGGTACATAATTACCAAAGATTCTTGTACAAGTCATTGAATTGAGAAAGCCAGTCGGATGACTAGCAAAACGTCTTCAAGAACTAAACTTAAGTCCAGTTGATCTAATTGAATACACAACAGATATTTGCTGACATAGTTTTGTGGTTTGATCCATGTTTAGGTCTGCCCCTCCGAAATTATCATACCTCCTGATTGGTAAGCCTCAATAGGTAAGGTTTGTCTGCTCTGTGTGCTCCACGCGTGGCACGCGTCCGCTGTGTCGCGCATGACGTCACAGCGCAATTGCTTTTAGGCCACAAATTGATAACCTGCATAACAGCAATCAACACAAAATAAGGGCTGTCAAGTCTTTATAATGCAAATTGGGGTGCTCACATTTATTGGCAGACACACTGTGTCTGCACAATAAATGGGAGCACTCCAATTTGCATATAAAAGATGGACAGCCTTACTTTATGTTGATTGCTGGAAGATACTGGTAGTGATGCAGTGAGGTGGACTGGGAGGAGCTGCACGCCTGGTGGGACCCTAGTCATATGCTAAGTTGAACCAGCCTAACAGATTAGTCCTACACCTGTCAGATTCTGAATTGCGGGTTTTGGGTGAGGGGTGAATTAAATTTATAACATTTTTCATTTAAGGAACTGCACTTTGAATTGCAAATTAGAACACATGTCTTAAAGAATCAGCCGATTCAGTGTTTATTTAATAAATAATATAAATATTCTAAATAACAAGTAGTGGCTAAAAAAATACTTACTAGAAATCTTTATCATTTTTTTACCTGAATATCTAAAGAGCCTTGTTAGCGGTTTACGTATCTTGCTGACAGCTCTTGAAACCTTGTTATCTGTCCATTTCAGCAGCTGGTCAGTTCCCTTAAATTAAAATATATTGATATTAACAGAGTGCGTGAGGAATTGACTAATAAAAGAAATTGTACTAGTTAAAAGAAATTGTACTTGTTAAAAGAAATTGCACTAGTTATAGGGTCTCCACTCTAAAAATAGTTTTTTAATATATTGTAGGGCACCCCTGTCCACCCCAACCACTAAAAAAAAAAACCAGAAATCTTCTACAGCCCTTCACTCCTGCAGCGCTCTGATCTGGTCCTGTTTTCCGGAACTTGCAAACAGGGGCCAGGCTGGCAGCCGCTTCTGTGATCCACTGAGAGACGACAATCACAGATGTGGCTGCCGGCAATACAGAGCGCCGTGGGAGCGAAGGGCTATAAGTTGTTCTGCTGCTTTTATTAGTAATCTAACATGGCAGTTAGGGTGGGCAGGGGTGCCCTACATACAGAAAAATCTTTTAATGCTAGGTGGCAGCCATGGAGGGGATCCGGAGGGTGGGCAAGGAGGAGGGAGAAACCTTTTGACAGGAAGACAGCTCCTACTCTTCAGTTTCCTGGATTTTGGAAGCATGCAGGAGAACCATAAGGAGCAGAGATGTAAGGTAAGTATTTTTTAACACTACACAGTGGAGCCAGAAGTGGTTAGTTTTGGGAGTAAACTGCACTTTAAACAAAATTGTACCAGTTAAGACAAATTGTACTAGATAAAAGTTAAAAGAAATTGCACCAGTTAAAAGACATTGTACAAGTTAAAGAAATTGCATCAGTTAAAAGAAACTGCACTAGTTAAAATAAATTGCGCCAGTTAAAAGAAATTGTACTAGTTAATAGAAATTGCACCAGTAAAAAGAAAATTGTACTAGTTAAAGTACATTGCGCCAGTTAAAGAAATTGCAATAGTTAAAGAAATTGCACCAGTAAAAGAAAAATGTCCTAGTTAAAAGAAATTGCGCCAGTTAAAAGAAATGTACTAGTTAATAGAAATTGCACCAGTAAAAAAGAAATTGTACTAGTTAAAGTACATTGGCCGCAGTTAAAAGAAATTGCACTAGTTAAAAGAAATTGCACCAGTAAAAAGAAAATTGTACTAGTTAAAGAAATTGCCACCAGTAAAAAGAAAATTGAACTAATTAAGTACATTGCGCCAGGTGAAAGAATGCACTAGTTAAAAGAAATGCACTAGTTAAAGTAAATTGCGCCAGTTAAAAGAAATTAACTAGTTCAATTTCTTTTTATGGTGCAAATTTCTTTTAACTAGTGCAATTTCTTTAACTGGCGCAATACTTTAACTAGTGCAATTCTTTTAACTAGTGCAATATCTTTCAACTGGCGCAATGACTTTAACTAGTTCAATTCTTTGTTATGGTGCAATTTCTTTAACTGTGCAAAGTACCATTGACGCCATTCATTTTACAGTGCACTTGTCCTTTAAACAGTTCATAAAACTCCCTTTTATCCACTATTTGACAGTCTTTTTGATGGTTTTACTTTCAAACAATCTTACCAGACTGCACACAAAATTGGCATTTTGCTTACCCTATGTGAAATTAGCATTCAATAACCAGTGTCAAAACAACCATCTCCACCTCTAACTACCAGAAGGTAAGCTGCAGAATAGTTGATCAGTGGCAAAAACAACAAATCTTTAGAAGTCTGTTTTCAGTGATACTGGCTGGTGTTGCTAGAAAGAATGGGAGCAAAATAATGGGCAGTAAAATCACTACTCTTACATTCAGAGGCTAAGGGTTTTAAACAGAGATTTTCTTACTTTGCTTGATAACTTATGGCTGCATACATGCTCTCTCTAACAAATGTGGGCATTGGTAAGGTTGATTGCATAATGTGCCAACACTGGTCATTCTTTCATTCTGTTTGTATAATATATTCATATGTAGTCTTTTCAAAAATCCCAATAGATAAAACAATCAAAGCTAAATTCTGCACTTAATTAATCCAAGTATCATCTAAAACACAGGCAGTAATTGGGGTTTACCCCATAGTAAATCCTGTTCCAGGACCGATAAAATGAGCACTGTGTGAACATTATTTCTTCCAGGTCATGTGTTATGTCATTTTATGGATGGGTTGGGATCCTGCAAGTAAAGATCTGCCAAGAGGAACACTGTATCCACCTATGCATTTCTACTACAACACTGAACAGGATTCCCAATGCTTCAGCTGAGGAAAATCTGGACTTCACTAGTGAGATTAGATAGACATTCAACCTTAGATCTTAAGTGCTGGCGTTTCTAACCTTCAAACCGATCCCAAGACGTCCGTATGGCCCATTTATTTTGCGATCGTATGCCGGTTACAAAATAGAACAGGCTAGCTTTTCCGGAAGAATTGCTTGAATGTCGCAGGATCAGTTGGGAGCTGAGTTCTAATGTATGTAACGTGATTTTATTCATCAGTTAATTTGTCTATGTGGATTGTGTGACCATGTAAATCATTATGAGAGGTCAGACTCTTTGATTTTCTCATATGGGCATGTGTTATGGATTGTACACCAGTAATACCTCCATATATTTCAGACCAGACCACTTATTATCTTTTTAGCTTCATTAACTTATGTAATGGATTTGTTTTGTGAATTAAAGCTCTATTATAACACTCACCCGTTTTTCCATTTCTTTGCTGGCCTAGTTGCAGACATAGACATGCCTATTGTGTGTCTTCTCTTTTTTCTATATACCTATGTGGATTATGCCAGTTGAGTGCCTCTTGTATAATGTAAGGCTTTTTACCTTTACTTCCCCTTTTTTCTCTTTTTCTCTCCTTACCTGACCCCTCCTCCCTTCTTTTGTAGTATATACATTTATTCTGTGGTCTAGCACCCATGTTACACTTGTTGACTGCTCCATACGATGTAATACCTTACTTCCTTTTTACTGTTTTTAGATAATTACCTTTAGTCCAGGAAAGATATCAATAGACATCTGGTTCATATATACATGCAATGATCTCAAATTCCCATCACCTTGATGTAGTATGGAGTAAACTTGTTATGGACAAAATCCTTAGCCAATAACAGACTACATTTCGAAGCCATCTAATAAATTCCATCAAATGTCACAATATGCTTGTTTCCAATCACACTGCATGATCTATATAACAGAAAATATTTTGACTTGATTAGAAGCAATCTTATTTAAAGGGCATGTCCACTCCTGAAACAAAAATCTATGCTTACCTTCAAACCATGAGATCGTTATAGCTATTAACTCTACTCCCCACATCCTTAAAGCCCAAAATACTTACCTCACTCACTGGAGAATTTTATGATGGTTACATTTTACCAGTCCTAGCAAAATCAAAAATTATTGTAGGTAAACTTCCCTTTAAATAAATAACTCATACCAAAGTATGAGCTCATGAAGCATATAATAGTATGGTACCTACACTCAATGACTTTCCATCATTTTCCTTTTTGAACCTATAGTACTCTGCTATTGGATTCACACTATACATGCTCCGTATTGGTTTCATAAGTTTCTCCTCAATGATGTAGTGTGTAATATTTGCCAGATCAGTAAGATGATATTCCTTTGGCGTAGGGGGATTGCTTAGCATAACTGTGCAGTTGCTGCCAAAAAGAAAGAAAGAATACAATTGAGATAGATCATTTCCATTCACAGGTTAGTTTCCATATGATTAAACATCCTATAGAGTTTCAGATATAATAGACTCAGATAAACAATCTGGAGACAATGTGAGTTTAAAATAAAAGAAATTTAAAAAATGAATAGCATCCCAGTATTATTAACCACATAAAAATGTGATATTATTTTATAGATCTTTAAATATATTACTGTATAGGCAATTTACCAAGAGGCACCGTGACTTAAAGGATAAGTGCACTTTAAAATTAAGTTATGCTCAATTTGATGCTGCAGCTTTAAAAATTCTTTGTGCTATTTTCTTTTTCCCTAAACCCCCCAGAGCCTACCTTTTTAGATTTAAGTTGCTGACATATTGCTTGTGAGTTCTTATTCATCCAGTCATGGTATATCTGTTGTATCAGTTAGATCAATTCGACTTGAGTTTAATCTTGAAGACGTTTCGCTAGACATCCGACTGGCTCTCATTCAGATGACTTGTACAAGAATCTGTGGCAATTATGTACCCTGGAAAGTCCCAATTACATATCACAGCCAGGTGTTAAGGGCGTGATTGCATAGTGGCTAAGAGGTGTTATAGGAACACCCAGGGTAAGGTGTCAAAACAGCATTGTACATGGCAGACTTTTGGTGCTGCCATGTACAATTCATTCTGAATTGAGAAAGCCAGTCGGATGGCTAGCGAACCGTCTTCAACAACTAAACTTCAAGTCCAGGTGATTTAATTGAATCAACAGATATACCATGACCTGGATGAATGAGAACCTTCACAAGATATTTCATATCATTTTGGGGAGAAACCCTTAAAACTTGTACGACAATATGAAAGACAGCAAGGAAATTGGCAGACTACAGAAACCACCTGCGATAATCTCCATGCAGACAACAAAGGCTAGTACCATGCAGCATACGTCTGGATTCCACAGTTAAAGGCATCAGAGCCAAACAGATACTGCAAAAGGCTCAAACACACGCTCCAAATGAACGAGTACAACAGACGCATTTTACGCTGGATGCTTTAATGCACACATTAGTCAACTAGAACAGAACCTGGCCTTACACTACCTGTGGCCATCTGGGAAAGATGGTTCACCAAAACAAGCACAGCTGACCAGCCGAAATGGAAGTCCTGCTAAGGGCTTGAATTTGTGCCATCACTCCTAAAGCCTCCCTGTGTGTGGATATTATACGCCCAGAAGCCTCATCCACATATAAAGTTACCACAGTGTGAGGCAGAACAACTTCGCCTTAAGTTATGGCAGCCTTAGCCAGTGCTTAAACTCCTTCATCGAACCTGACCACACAGAAAAGAAGAGCCTTACAATCCCTCAAAAAGATTCTAGTATCACCATTCTACTGGCAGACAAGGGAAGATGCACAGTGGTACTCAACCCCACAGACAACCATGCTAAATGACCATGCTCCTGGCCGATAAACAACACATATGAGGCTTTAACAGGATCCCACCAGCCGTTACAAAAAAACAGATCATAGACTTACTACAAACAGCTTCAAAAGGATAAGCCATTGATAGAGCATGTATCATCGCCTCTACCCTGTGTGAGCAAATCCATGCATATATGGACCCCAAAGATAAGAGGGGCACCACTAAGATACAGTTAGCAGCATCAACTCTGTAACATACAAGGTGGCAAATACTAGCCAACATCTTAGGACCATTGGTGGTAAGTTCTAAGCATCCATCCAGAACTCTCGGGATTCAACCAACAAGATTGAAGATATAGTACTCAGTGCAGGAAACTATGTGAATAAACCGCCGACGGCCAGGGTACTTACAAGTATGCTTTTTAGGAGGAGGCGGATAGTCCGGAAAATGCAGGACAACAGAGGCTGCTGGGAACAGAAGGCTGTTATCTGGAACAAGGTGCTGCTGGAACTATAGGCAGGTTACTGGAACAAGGTGCCCTGGGAACTGTAGGCTGGGAACTGGAACAGGTGCTGCTAGGAACTGTAGGCTGAATACTGGGACAAGGAGCTGCTGGGAACTGTAGGCAGGATGCTGGAACAAGGTGCTCTGGGAATGTAGGCTTAATACTGGAACAAGAGCGGCTGGAACTGTAGGCTGGATGCTGGAACAAGGTGCTGCTGGGAACTTAGGCTGAATGCTGAACAAGGTGCTGCTGGAAGCTGTAGGCTGGAACAGGAACAAGGTGCTGCTGGGAATTGTAGGCTAATGCTGGAACAAGCAAGGTAAGGCACAGGAACAGGCTAGGTAAGTGGACAGGAGCAGGCAGGTAGGTAGTCTCTGGAGCGGGAAAGGAAGTAGTTGGAGCTGGAGAGGACAGGATCCAAGGCAGTGAGTACAAGGAGCCAGGGGTAGCTAACCTACTATCGGCCACCGGGTCCAGGAGGACGCCGGCTTTGGAATTTTCCGCCGTCCGGCGTTTCGGCATCGTTACATCATGACTTCTACGACAAGCCCACCCGGAAGTGCAGAGCGGCGCGGGACCGGACGGCAGGTAAGTTCGTCACGGCGGCGCGAGAATTCAAAAACCCGCATCCTCCTGGCCCCGGTGCCTGATAGTAGCGTTAGCTACCTCCCCGGCTCCTTGTTTACCTGCCTTGGATCCTGTTCCTCACCTGCACCAACTACTTACTAGCCTGCTCCAGAGACCTACCTTGCCTTTTCCAGAACTCCTTGCCATACCTGCACCAACTACTTACCTAGCCTGCTCCAGAGACTTACCTTGCCTGTTCCAAGACTCCTTGCCATACCTCACCAACTACTTACCTAGCCTGCTTCAGAGACTTACTCTTGCCATACCAGCATCTGTGTTTACCTTGCCTTCCTGAGACTCCTTGCCAGTTCCAGTACCTGCCTTCTCTCCAGCAGCACCTAGCCGCTATTCCTCAGCCTACACTTCCCAGCAGTCTCTTGTACACAGTTTCTGCAATCCCAACCCCATCGGAGCGTCCTCCTCCTAAAGCGTACTCGTAAGTACCCCGCCTCCCGGACGTTTATTACATATACCCACCAAGGAGGCTGTTGACATGGTGAGAAACAGCTAGGCCAAGACAGCAATATCTCAAACCCAGAACAGGTGTGTTCCTTACTGGACTTGTGCCTGAATCCCACCTATTTCAAATACCGGGATATTCTATAGCAAAACATGGATGTGCTATGGATCTCCAGTTTCACCACATTGTGGCCAACCTTTACATGGAGGAGGTAGAAAAACAGGTGCTTAAAACCTTTAAGGGCATAGCACCCAGCCACTGGTTCAGATATGTGGATGACACCTGGGTTAAAAATCCACCAGAAGGAAGTACAAGCCTTCACAGAACACATCAATGCGGTAGACCAAAAACTCAAATTTAAAGGGAAGAGTACAAACAACAAACTTGGACTGCTTGTAAGTCAGGGGAAAATGGTAAACTGGAAGTAGAGGTTTACAGAAAACCAACACACACAGATCAGTATTTGACTCCTCCCACCCCCTTTGATCACAAGCTGGGTGTCATCAGAACCCTGCAACACAGAGCTGAGAACATCCCCACTAGCACAGCAGCAGCGAAGGCTAAAGAATGAAAGATCTCAGAGGACCCTTAAAACTTGTGGATATCCAGACTGGGCCTTTTTTAAAAAGTAGAAGGAAAGAAAAGAACAGGTTATACCAACAGTGAAGGGGGAAAGCAAGACAGAGAAAGAACATTGTCATCCCATATGTGACAGGGGACCCAATACCGAAACACAAGAAAAGCGACATCATATATGCAGTGCAGCGCAGTGTGAAAAATGCTCTGATTTGTATGTGGGGGAGACCAAACAGCAACTGCATCAATGTATGGCCCGCCAGAAGAGCCAATTCCTCGGGTCAGGACTCAGCCGTGTACCGGCAACTTAAGGATAAAGGACATACCTTTGAAGATTGTAATGTTAACATATTGGCAAAGGAACGTGACTGGTTCAAGAGGCCATTTATGTAAAATAAAGAAACCAAGCCTAATAGAGGTGGGGGGGTTCGACACAGCTATCTGCCATGTACCAACATCTGTTTTGACACCTTACTCTGGGCGTTCCTATAACACCTCTTAGCACATATCCAATCAGCCCTTAACACCTGGCTGTTGATATGCTAATTGGGATTTTCCAGGGTACATAATTACCAAAGATTCTTGTACAAGTCATTCTGATTGAGAAGCCAGTCGGATGACTAGCAAAACGTCTTCAAGAACTAAACTTCAGTCCAGTTGATCTAATTGAATACAACAGATTTTGCTGACATATTGTTTGTGGTTTGATCCATGTTTAGGTCTGCCCCTCCGAAATTATCATCTACCTCCTGATTGGTAAGCCTCAATAGGTAAGGTTTGTCTGCTCTGTGTGCTCCACGCGTGTGCACGCGTCCGCTGTGTACCGCATGACGTCACAGCGCAATTGCTTTTAGGCCACAAATTGATAACCTGCATAACAGCAATCAACACAAAAAAGGGCTGTCAATTCTTTATAATGCAAATTGGGGTGCCACATTTATTGGCAGACACACTGTGTCTGCACAATAAATGGGCACTCCATTTTGCATTATAAAAGACTGGACACCCTTACTTTATGTTGATTGCTGGAAGATACTGGTAGTGATGCAGTGAGTTGGACTGGGAGGAGCTGCACGCCTGGTGGGTACCCTAAGTCATATGCTAAGTTGAACCAGCATAACAGATTAGTCCTACACTGTCAGATTCTGAATTGCGGTTTTGGGTGAGGGGTGAATTAAATTTTACAATTTTTCATTTAAGAACTGCACTTTGAATTGCAAATTAGAAACATGTCCTTAAAGAATCAGCCGATTCAGTGTTTATTTAATAAATAATATTAAATATTCTAAATAACAAGTAGTGGCTAAAAAAAATACTTACTAGAAATCTTTTAATCATTTATTTTACCTGGAATATCTAAAGAGCCTTGTTAGCGGTTTACTGTATCTTTGCTGACGAGCTCTTGAAACCTTGTTATCTGTCCATTTCAGCAGCGTGTCAGTTCCCTAAATAAAAATATATCTGATATTAACAGAGGCGTGAGGAATTGTACTAATAAAAGAATTGTACTAGTTAAAAAGAAATTGTACTTGTTAAAAGAAATTGCACTAGTTATAGGGTCTCCACTCTAAAAAATAGTTTTTTAATATAATTGTAGGGCACCCCTGTCCCACCCCAACCACTAAAAAAAAAAAACCCACAATCTTCCTAGCCCTTCCACTCCTGCAGCGCTCTGACTGCGTGGCCTGTTTCCCTAGAATTTCCGTTCTCCGGCTACCGGAACATAAGTGCAAAACGGGCAGGGCTGACAGGCAATGTCAAAAACAGAGCCGCTATCTTATTCGCTGCTTGGGCTAGGTGGTCATGCAGACAAGATCAAGAACGCGGGTGTGTCAGAAGGAAAAAGATGCGAGGACAACGAGACAGGGCTAACCATGAGGTGGGGCATTACGGTGAAGAAGCAAACGATCAGAAGCTGGCCGAGGCGTAAGTTTGTACATGCACTTTTGATTTATCAAGCTAACATGGCTAGTTGGGTGGCATTGTGTCCTTAACTACAGTAAAAAATCTTTGTTAAAGCATGCCCATGAATCCGAGTCAAGAGCAGATAAAATGAAAGAAGCTCTCCTTAATATAATCAGATATCAATCTGACATTAGAACATGAGTACATGACAAGTTAAATAAAGTAGCAGAAGTGATTATAACATCCGTTTAAAAATGTCATTGCTTGTACTAGATAAAGTAAAAAATTGCACCTAAGCTTACAAGTTAAAGATTGCATCAGTTAAAAGAACTCTAGTTAAATTGCGCCAGTTAAAAGCATTGACTAGTTATAGAAATTGCACCATAAAAAAAATTGTACTAGTTAAAGTACATTGCGCCAGTTAAAAGAAATTGCACTAGTTAAAGAAATTGCACCAGTAAAAAAGAATTGTCCTAGTTAAAAGAATTGCGCCATTAAAAGAAATTGTACTATTTAATAGAAATTGCACCAGTAAAAAGAATTGTACTATTTAAAGTACATTGCGCCAGTTAAAAGAAATTGCACTAGTTAAAAGAAATTGCACCAGTAAAAAGAAATTGTACTAGTTAAAAGAAATTGCACCAGTAAAAAGAAAATTGAACTAATTAAAGTACATTGCGCCAGTTGAAAGATTTGCACTAGTTGTAAAGAAATTGCACTAGTTAAGTAAATTGCGCCAGTTAAAAAATTAACTAGTTCAATTTCTTTTTACTGGTGCAATTTCTTTTAACTAGTGCAATTTCTTTTAACTGGCGCAATTTACTTTAACTAGTGCAATTTCTTTTACTAGTGCATATCTTTCAACTGGCGCAATGTACTTTAACTAGTTCAATTTCCTTTTTACTGGTGCAATTTCTTTTAACTAGTGCAAAGTACATTGCGCCGTTGAAAGATATTGCACTAGTTAAAGTAAATTGCCCTATTTTTCCCCCTAAGACCCTCCAGACCTACCTTAGTAGATGTAAAGTTGCTGACTCTTGTCTGTGTTCAGTGGAATAGATTTTCCCCCTTGCTTTTGATTTGCTAACAAGATGTCAGCAACTTTACATCTACTAAGGTAGGCTCTGGAGGGGCTTAGGGGAAAAATAGGGCAAATGTATTTTTAAAGCTGCAGCTTCCAGTTCAACACAACTTCATTTTTACAGTGGCACTTGTCCTTTAACAGTTCATAAACTGAACATATATGCACATTTAAAGTGGTTTGAGGAGTTTGTGTGACAACAAAAACCCTAACTTTATAGACAACTTTTTCAGTAAGCGTTCCACAAATATGGGAAAAAGAAAACAGACAGAATCATAGAAAGGAACTATGATCATGGTTTCTACTCGTTTCTCTTGCCAAAAAGTGCTGTGTGTAAACCTCAGTTTATACATTACTTTAATGCATTGATTAATAATTACAAAAATGATTCTAAAACACAGGTGCATATTAATAAACTTGCAGCATCGTAAACGAATCAGAAATGTTAATTTAAGGCTGGATCTGCCCTTTAATGTTAATACAGCATGCTAGAAAGTACACATTTATATGAAAATGCCTTAACACTTTAGAAATTTAATTAATATTAATCAATAAAACACATAAAAACTTAATGAACAATTTGATACTGTAATCTGACCTTAGAACAAGTTAGATTAATTATATATGTGTATATATGGCCATTAGAGATGGACAAACTTACTGAAGTTTGTTTTTTTCCGAACCTCAGTAAAAGTTTGGAATTTGGAAACAAACCCATTAAAGTCATGAGAGAAATAGTTTGAAAAGTTTGGATAAAGTACAGTAAAAAATAACAATGGTAACTTACTGTAAATGGCTGTGCACCCTGGGAAATGTTCTGGGGAACACATACATATCACCAAAACTTGTTTAAAACACAACTTTCCTCACAATGGGCATTTGTCAGGTTTCCGCACACTACATTTGAGGGTTATGGCCATTTAGGGTTACAGACGATACATTCGAGGGTTACCGAAGTTACATTCGAGGTTACCGAATTTGAACACTACATTGGAGGGTTTCTAAAATGAACACTACATTCGAGGGTTTTCGAAAAATGAATGCTACATTCCAGGTTACCATAAACAAACATTACATTCAAGGGTTACCAATAACGAATGCTTATTTGAGGGTTACCGAATGACACATTCGAGGGTTACGGAAAATCGAACATACATTTGAGGGTTGCTGAAAACTAATGCTACGCTTTGAGGGTTAACGACGATCATTTGAGAGTTATGGAAAATCAAGCAATACATTCAGGGTTACTGAAACGAACATTACATTTGAGGGTTACTAAAATCGAACATCATTTGAGGGTTACTAAAAATGACATTACATTCGAGGGTTACCAAAGTGAACTTATATTCTAGGGTTACTGAAGTCGAATGCTACTTTTGAAGGTTACTGAACGATACATTTGAGGGTTACCGAATTCGAACGATACATTTGAGGGCTATCGCCAAAGTTCCACATTTGAGGGTTAGGGTAATTGAGGTTAGCGAACGGTCCGTAAAAATACGTCCGCAGTTTGAAAACTGAACTAGTTCGGAATGTTCGAGTTAATCCAAAGTACGAAGTTCAGGTCGGGTTTGGTTCCGCCTTATGGCCATTTCATTATGGATAAATTTGTGCATGTATAAACACACTGAAATAAATGAGCAGTTTTGAACTATTTCAAACATATATAAAGTTTTTAATTGTCCAAGCAGTGTAGTGTTAAGTTTTTGTTGTTTTAAACATATTGTGTTTGTTTTTTATAGAATGAAGCTATTGAGAAAAAAAAGTAGAATCCTTACTTGATTTGGATTTGATCCTTTCAAACCAAAGCAGCAGCAGGAATTACACAATCTCATTCTCCAGTATCCCGGTATGTATCTCATGGTCATAAGTATTAGTTGTGTTATGAGGCCTTTGAGGTTTGCTATCAACAGCAACAACAAATGCAGTATTAAAATTTGTAAATAAATTCATGAAAAACTACCTTTGATTCTTACATTGTATAAATGAAATGTAAAATAAAGGACATGTACACCTTTATAACAAAAAACTGGTTAATTGTCAGTTACCTTCTCCCAACACCAACTAATACATTTGGCACTGTATTACTTGCATTTCTAACCAGATATTAAGGATAATTTATGTCCTCATTCTGTCATAGTAAGTTGGGCCCCTCCCTTCATGCAGTCAATCAAGGATGCGACAACTGACATCATAGTCAATAATTGACTGCTGTTTCACCTGCTGAATCCTCTGCACATTCTCAATCTTGAATACAAAGCTCACTGTGCAGAGGAAGGATGCAACTAGTGTACCAGAAAGAATAGAATTTATCATGAAATTTCTGGTTACAAATGCATGTAATTAACTGGTAAAAAAGCAGTTGGGGCTACGGGCAAATAAATGACAGTCACCAGTCTTTAAGATGAAACATAAAATTACATAGTTTAGGGAGAATTTAAGCAACCTCAAAATATACTATATATTGGGGGAGGTTTTCCCAGAGGCTGCACTTGTGAATCTCATCCTTGAGTAAGTAATGGAATGGTTAGCATGACTTTACCCTAAAATACAACATTGAGGCTGCAGTAAATCTCCCTAATGATCTTTTTGTCCTGTATTATTTTCGCTCAGTACATATTAAAGTTTATTTATTTACTTGTAGAAAGACTTGTTTGATATAGTATATTAAACAACCACATGCCAGAAGAAGATATACACATGGCAACTTTAATTTCATTTCACTCTAAATTATCTGTACAGAAGGATGGTTGTTTAGTACATGTGTACCAAATTTAAAGGCAACCAAGGGCCAAAAAATAATTAAGCTAAATAGTGTGTACCAAGCAAGGAAATTCTTTAACAGTTCTTGAATATTCCACGCATGCCTTTAACAACAACTTTAAACAAGATTGTTATATGCAAGCAGAATACCAATATGTACTTTTACCTAAAACTATCATTAAAAAATAGTATTTATGGAAAGTGTTAGTGCTGAGTGCAATGTTTATAGCCATGAGGTATCTCATAATTTTGGATGAGACTAGTAAACACAAGAAAAATTTGTTAAAATTGTAAGTTTTGTCCAAAATTAAATTTTTATTCACTGAAAATGTAATGTATAGACTATTCCCAATAACTTAACCATTAGTAGAAAGATAATGCTGTCCTAAAATCTCATACCCTATGCCATAAAGGGGAGTTGGTGAAGAACTAGCTTTGGGTGATATTATTATAAATAATGTGTTTTGTTTTTATATATATATAAATTGATAATATATAATCATTTACATTATATAAAACTGGTCCTTTTTAATGTAAATTCATTCTATGGACCATCTGGACTTCTAGCTTCTTCTTTATAAAAAAAAAAAGAAAAGATTATTTAATTGGTAGATAGTAATTGGGGGCATATTTATAAAAAAACGTTATTAGCGCAAAAAAATTACCGCCGCACATCGCGTTAGTTAATGTCGAGCGCTATTGCTGCGATATGTATCGCGGCCGCGTTGTGTTGCGGTAATTTTAAGTCCTTCGCGCGATTACTGCACTTAGCGCTAAGTACAGTATCGCCGCGAAGGGACTTAAAATCCCTTCCCGACGCCTCTGCTAAGGGGACGGGGCATACGCCCACCCCGCCCTCGGCCCCCGCGCGGCGGCGGCCACCCCCGCCACTTCCCAGCAGCCCCTCCAACCCCTTCCCCTCTCGCGGCAATCTCGGAACAGAAGGCTAGGGGGGCTGCCGGGAAGGGGCCGCAGCAGGTGGTCGCGACCACCCGCTGCCACCCCTCCCCGCAGCCCCTCCAAGCCCCTGCCCCACGCTGGCAGGGAGGGGAAGGAAGGGCCCGCTGGAGGGGTGGAGGCACCCTCCAGCGGGGCCCTAGAAAGGCCTTTTGGGGCTTAAGGGGTCCGCAGCGTGAACCAGACCCCCCTCCCGCCCTTGTAAGGGCCCTTGCGGCACTGACAGTGTCTATGGCGGGGTCACCCCCAGTGTGCGGCTCTTAAAAGAGCCCTTGCGGCGTTTTTCTTTCTCTCCAGTCCCGGCGACACCAGCTCCGCTGAGGCCGCCGACCCCCGAGAGGTACCCCTGCCGCCGCCGCCGACCTCAACGAGGCTGATGTTGCCGGCGTCTTGATCCGACGTGACGTCTTCGGGCTGGCGACCCCAACCCCACTCAGGTCGCCGATGCCAGCAGACTCACTGCGGCCACCAGTGAGCCCGCTGGCACCGCCGACTCAGCGGAGCCGATGTTGCCAGCCGCTTCTTTCTTCTATCTTCAGCCATCTACTGCGATGGCATCTGAGTTCTCACGGAGTGCACCTTTTTATATAGGTTTGCAGAAACCCTAATCCATTTCTGATTGGTCAATTTTTTTATTTTTACATGCTTTACATTAACCAATCAGATTTCTGAAATCTGATTGGTTAATGTAAAGCATGTAAACCAAGCTGGGAAGTGGCGGCGGGGTGTCGCCGCCACCACGCGGGGGGTCGGGGCGGGGTGGCGTGCCTCTCGGGGCACTCGCACCGCCGTGGGTTGCCTGCCCATCCCCGCCAGGGAGCTAGTATCGGCTGCAAAACAGCCGATACTAGAAGTGCGAAACAGATACCGCTGCTTTATAAATAGAAGCGGCGGTAACAGGTAATATCGGCACGAAGGGTTAACGCCTCATTAACTTTTCGCGGCCGTTTTCGGGACATTAAAATCACATTAAACGCGATTTTGCGGAAATGTCAGGGAAAATGGCCGCAAAAACTTAACAAAGCTTTATAAATATGCCCCTAGGTCCCCAATATATGGTTCATACACTATTTATAAAACTAAGAAATAGAGATACACGGTTGTTTACTAAAAATACACATCTGTGCTATACCACATCTTTAAAGATATTGAATCATGCAGAAAAAAATCAATGCAAAATGAGCACAGAAAGGAAAAAGCATTGTTCTTGTGTTAATGTAACGCTCAGTGTAACTAATCGGGTGTGAGACCACAGAGACATCTTTTCCAAGAAATGCAACCAAGCAAGGAATGTCAGCTCAAAAAAACAACCCAACGTCATGATTAGGACCCTCCAGGATGGTACTAAAACCCTTATGTTTTACTATATTCATTCCATACATACTATATAGGGCCCCGAAATGTGCATTGATCATCATTTTGATCACTGGTGCAAGGTCCATTTTTAAGGGTTCCTTTAAGAGCTGAATTCAGGCTTGTTCACAATAGATGCACTTCAAAGCATATTTTGGAATGTGCCCCTATTGAAAAAGAGGAAAATTTTATTCACAAAACCAATTTAGCATTTCTGCTAATAAGCCCTGTCAATTTGAAATTGTTCTGCTGTATGCAATTCTGACAGGTTTTCAAAAAAATTTATATGAAACAGACAAGAACACACAAATGCACAAGTAAACATGCCAAAAATGTACAGAAAAATGCAGAGCACTGAAATATGAATTTAAATGCATAGACTGTCGTTGCTTAAAATGAGAAAAATGTAGATACTAAACCTGGTAATATGTTCTCTTTGATTAACATATATGCACATTAAAGTGGTTTGAGGAGTTTGTGTGACAACAAAAAACCCTAACTTTATAGACAACTTTTTCAGTAAGCGTTCCAAATATGGGAAAAAGAAAACAGACAGAATCATAGAAAGGAACTATGATCATGGTTTCTCTACCGTTTCTCTTGCCAAAAAGTGCTGTGTGTAAACCTCAGTTTATACATTACTTTAATGCATTGATTAATAATTACAAAAATGATTCTAAAACACAGGTGCATATTAATAAACTTACAGCATCATAAAAGTCTGATACCGCAGGTTAAAGGATACGTTTAGTGCAAATGCATTTACTTAAAAAAGAGCAGTATTTTCCCATCCTAATGGTCTTGACCATTCCTGTTTGCAGGACCCCTAATAGAGACCGTGATTGTCTTGCCCATGATCTGGCACCTGGATTGATTCAGTTGCTCAGTAGAGATCTGAGCATGTATGACCCATCTAACAGCCAATCAGTAAAAATTACTGTTAGAAACATTTCAAAGTATTGTGCATTCTGTCACTAATGTGAACAGCAGGAATTATCAAGGGGTATAAATTCAACAGTTCATGTAACATAGAACATAGTAACATAGTAATTAAGGTTGAATAAAGACATTCGTCCATCAAGTCCAACCTATTCCCTTTTTTTTTTTTTTTTTTTTTTACCCTACCTAACAGTTGATCCAGAGGAAGGCAAAAAACCCCAGCTAAAAAGGGGGAAAAAATTCCTTCCGACTCCAAACGGCATCGGAAAGTATCCCTGGATCAACCAGATCTATATGCATTAATACCATAATTCTCCATATTTTTTAGTTTTAGAAACTTATCCAGGCCTTTTTTAAAGTTATTCAATGAACTTGCCATTACCACCTCTGCTGGAAGACATTTACACAGTTTCACCGTTCTCACTGTAAAGAAACCTCTCCTAACTTGAAGATGAAACTTCTTTTCTTCCAACCTTAAAGGTGTCCACGAGTCCTCTGATATCCCTATTATTGAACAATGCACCAGAGAGTTCACTGTATGGGCCATTAATATATTTGTATAAGGTTATCATGTCCCCACGCAACCGCCGCTTCTCCAATGTAAACAGCCCTACTTGTCTAATCTGCCTGCATATTCAAGCCCCTCCATTCCCCTTATTAATTTAGTTGCCCTTCTCCTGAACTGCCTCAATTCAAGATGTCCCTTTTGTATATGGGATTCCAAAACTGCACCGCATATTCCAAATGTGGCCTTACCAGTGCCTTGTAAAGAGGGAGAATAATATTTTTCTCTCTGGATTCCATCCCCCTCTTATACAAGACATATCTTGCTAGCTCTAGCTGTTGCTACCTGGCATGTGTTGCTCAAGCTAAGCTGTTATCTACCAGAACCCCCAAATCTTTTTCCATTTCAGATGCACTTAACACAGAGTTATTATGGTGTAGGTGGACAGGGATTATTAAATCCCAAATGCATCACCTTACATTTATCACATTGAATCTCATCTGCCATTCTGCTGCCATTTTGATAATCTATCTAGGTCTGCTTGCAGCACTTGCACATCATTGGAAGTTTCCAAAGCTCTGCATAATTTAGTGTCATCAGCAACACAGAGACCTTGCTCTCAATGCCCCCTTCTAATCATTTATAAACAGATTAAACAGAAGCGGCCCCAGTACAGAACCCTGAGGAACTCCGCTAGAGAACTTTAGCCCATAGATGTAGCTCCATTAACACCCACTCTCTGTTTGCGGTCCATAACCAGTTCTCTATCCATGACAATGTTTTCTTCAAGGCCAACAGTCCTCAGTTTATACATTATTCGCCTATGTGCACAGTATCAAAGGCTTTGCAAAATCCAAATATACCACATCCACAGCTGTGCCTGAATCTAACTTCTTACTCACTTTTTCATAAAAACCAATTAAATTTGTCTGGCATGATCTATTTCTCATAAATCCATGCTGACTACTACTAATAAGATGATCTCTGGAGACAAAGTCAAGGATATGATCCCTTAACAAAGTTTCCATCACCTTCCCTACCACTGATGTTAGGCTTACAGGTCTATAGTTACCAGGCTGTGAACGACTACCTTTTTTGAATATTGGTATTACATTGGCTTTTTTCCAATCCAGCGGCACATCCCCAGACAAAAGCGAATCTGAAAAGATGAGACACAGTGGTCTGCTAGAACTGAACTAAGCCTTTTAAAATCCTGGATGCAATCCTCTGGTCCTGGTGTCTATTGATATTACTTTGTCTAATTGATTCCGTACCATATCCTCTGTTATCCAATGTGAAAACTCTTCATTTCCTCCTCCGCACATTGTTACAATCCCTACGGTAAGGATTCTCAACAGTAAAACCCGATGTAAAAAAAGGTTTGCAGATTAGCCTTTTCGGCATCCTCTACAACCACCTCACTCCATTATTAATGGTCCCACATTCTCAGTCCTCATTTTTTTACCATTTATATACTTAAAAAACACTTGGGGTTGCTTGCTTTGTTCGGCAATCCGTATTTCATTTTCTATTTTAGCTAGTTTAATTGCTTTCTGCACTCTTTATTACAACTTTGAAGTCCCTGAAGCCTGTTCTGTGCCTTCTGCTTTCAAAATTTTAAAAGCCCTTCCTTTTTTCCATTTCCCTTTTTACCTGAGCATTAAGCCATGCAGGAGTGGGCCTAATTTTTTTACACTTGTTTCCTAAGAACCATTTGGAATGTTATAGTTTAATATCCCTTTAAAGTGGTCCACATCTGCTCAGTATCTTTACCTAGAACAGTTCCCCCCAGTCTATGAGCAGGAGCGATTCCTTTAAAAGCATAAAATTAGCTTTCCTAAAGTTAAAAGTTTTGTTAAGCCGTGCACTTTAGTTTTTCTGCAACCTATATAAATGACACTATATCATGGTCACTATTCCCTAAGCTTCCCTTACCTTCATCTCCAAATGAGCTCTGGGTTATTAGATATCACCAGATCCAACAACGCATTCTTCTAGTAGAACTTCTACCATCTGTGAAAAAAAAGCTCATATAGGAAATTTAAGAACTTTATACCTTTTGAGGTGCTGGCAGTTCCATTACTCCAATCTATTTCAGGGTAGTTTAAAATCCCCCATAACCAGAACATGCCCCATACCAGCCCTTCGCCACTGCATAGGGAGATTCATTTCCACCTCTTCCCGCATTTGGCGGCTTATAACACACTCCAACATTAATTTACCTACCTTCTTGCTTCCTGAACACAGTTTCCCCCATAATGTTTCTGCCGCATCGTTTGCTCCCCCATCTATCCACTTTTTAATTTGGCTTCAATTCCTGTTTAACATACATACATACTCCTCCTCCTTTCTTAAACTCGGTCATGTCTAAATAAGGAGTACCCTTCAATATTTACTGTCCAGTCGTGTGAATCATTACCCTGATTCTGCTATACCAATTACCTCATACCTTTCCTTTAACGCTATTATTTCAAGTTTGCCGGTTTTTCCAGCCAGACTCCTTGCATTTGTAAACATACATTTTAGATTCAATTGATTTACTTCCATACATGGTCGTACATGCCTCCTTATCCCTATGCTCTAGAATAAATAGATATGCATAATATAAACTAAGAATTTCCACTGAACTTTCCCTTTAATGTCAGTGGCCAATGCAGCACAGTACCAAAATATTATTAAATTGTCTTTCCATTTAAACAGTTGATAAATTACCAATTGTAAGTTACCAATCGGTATCTGTACTTCACAATGTTGGTAAAACGGTGTTTTTGATACTGTGCCTTTAAATGTGGTGGTTTATGATACAAAGAAAAGCTATCCAGCTAAAACATGACATTCCTTTACAGGTAAAACCCATTTAGATTTTAAAGATCTAGGATCAAACCGTATAATATAATTTGATGCACTTTTACTATCTAGTTTTTACATTTTCATCGCACTCTTCTGTTCCTCTTTTTAGTGTTAATAAATACTTATTTTTTAGCTCTGTTTATGTACATGCTTGTAATGATACAATAATTAATACAATGATTATTTTGTTTTCAATTCCTGTTTTCATAGACATTGCCATGGGACCTCTGGGCGGTAAGATATTCTAAAATAAAACAATTCAAATATTTTAGTTTCCGTAATAACAGTCACAGGGTTTGATAAATATCTAAACATCAGCAAAATGTTATATTACCTTAACAAATACTGTACATACCAAACTTAAATAACCCTTTTTTGAAAAAGTTAAGCACATGGAATTCCTGTATTAGATGCAAATTTCTTCCTAAGACCTTGGGAAGTTTTAATGTTGCTGCTTTGCATAGTCTTTGCTAAAGTGAGAAACATTTGGCTGACCATAGGCCACATTTGTTTTTTTGTTATTTTGGTCGTGTTTATTTCATATAAAAGAATTGCCAGTCTGACAATTGGGGTTAGGGAGGAGACAAAAAAAGGCTCAGATGAAAAATATTCACTGATGTTAGAACATTGCACAGTTAACTGTGCTTTTTCCTGCAAAGAGTTTAACTGATCAGTGCCCCATTCATAAATCCCTTCTTACTAAATTACCTAATAAGAAGGTGAGTTAAGCTGGGTACACACACGCACAATCTTTAAAATAAAAAATGACAGACATACTGCGCTACTCACAGTCCCGAGCATTCTCCCTGTTTTACTGCAGCCGTGGCCAACTCCCTGCACTTAAAGATCACTGCCACATTTCCAAACAATCTCAAGGCCAAAGTTGAACGTTCATCGGCCTCAGGAACACTCAGAAATGCGCTACACGCACGAAAGAGAAAGGGACGATACCGTCGGATTCAACAGTATCCTCCCTTTTTCGTTCATGTGTGTACCCACCTAAAGATTTATTCCTAAATATTTAATCAAGCAAACATCTTAATGTCAGTACAGTGTAAAAAGGTCCGTGATTGAACTTAAGAAATAGGCTGAATACATTTTGAAAATTAGCTCTCTGGAAATGGAGGTGATTTTATAAAACTGTGTTTGTATAGCTGGGTAACACCATACAATATTTCAGTAGTTCAGTGTATCGGTCAATCGGGGCAAAATAATCGCATAGGTTTTCAGTTGCGACCGATCAATCATTTGATCAGACATGTCAGAAAACCATGGGTGATCTTGTGGTCCTCTATGGGCCACACACTCGGTTGCGGTGAACTGTTTGCCGTGGGCACTATTGCCGCGACAAACAGTCCTTTCTCCTGGCCTACCGATCGGAAGTGCCGAACGGTCAGTCAGGAGGAAGAATCTCATGGTGTGTACCATGCTTATAATTGCTAAGCACTATCTGAAATTATGGAAATCCCCTCGCCAATCTCTGTGATTGATATAGTGTTTTTCTCATTCCTTACAGACTAACAATGAACTTGTACAAACTGTAAGTATTGATATATATATTTATGATAAGTATTGTGATCAAGTAAATTAAATGTATATATTTTAAGTTTCTCATTTGTGCTATAATTGTTCTTATTTTTTTTTTCTCCATTATTGTTCTGTCTGCATAAAGTCTGACTCAAAAAGCTTGTCATTGTGTAACTTTATAATGGCTGAGACCCCAAGTTTTGGCTCAACAGAAGACTTAAACAGCCCTGAAACACATGAAGGTGCAGATAGCTGGGTCAATGAGAATAGCAAAAGCAGAGATAGCTTTGAGGAGCCACAAACTAATTTTGTTGAAGATCCTCATCAAATAACAGATGAACAAAATGTATATTCTGCAGGCGTTGCAGAGGACTATTCAGCAGGGTTAGACTTTGATACCAATGAATCTAGTGAAGAAAAGGAAATTAATGATTCATTGCCAGAAGCATCAGTACCAGAAGTTATAAATGTGAGTGCTGATAGCCTTCAAGAAGATATCCATATTGAAAAAGAGAATGAGAGAGAATATTGTGCCATGGAAAGGATGTATGGGGCAATGGAAACATTGCCTATCAGGGATTTATATAATGAAGAGGAGTTAGAAGAATATAATTCCAAAGAACAGATTGTATATGAGGCACACAATCTTGAACTTCCATCTGAGAAAAACATGGAAAATGCAGAGGTAGAATTTGCGCTAAACCAAGAGTATATTTTAGGATATAGATTATGTAATTCTGAGAATATGACTGATACACCTGATTTAGGTTTGCCATTAGTAGACCATTCAGCTGTAGATGTCATGAATGAAATAAATGAATGGAGTGAAATCCCTTTAAAGCATTTAGATAATAAAGTTATACTAGATGCACTAACAATGGAAAATGACAAAAGGTATTTTGAATATAATAATGCAATTGATTTGGGGGTTGCTTTGGAGAAAGATAAACAAATTAACAGAATCATAGAATTTGATAGCCAACAGTTTATGAGTACTTCTGATATGAACAACAGAAGTAATGTTGCTTCTGATTATGTGAGTATAACTGAAGTGTCTGATAAAAACTTAGAAAACAGTGTTAGAGTCTTTAAACAAGAGACATCTTTTGATGGTGAATCTGCAGATGATGAATCTGCATCTCAGTCTCCTGGAAATAAGGCCACCTTGGTATCTAAAATAAGGAACATCGAACATGAGCAAGCAGAACAGGAAGGAAGCATATTACTTGAAGGTGGCACTGACATTTCAAGCAGTGGGATTAGTAATCATTCTGATGAAATAATAGATCAGATATGGCCAGCTAACTGGGACCCATCAAGTACCACTGATTCATGGGGAGAGTCAAATCTTTCAGATTTCAAAATACATGAATTCCGGATCCCTGACCAAAGTTCATCAGACCTGAATATTTTGTGGTGTTCACAGGCCACCAACTCCAAAGATACTACCCTAAGCAATACATTAGTAATCAGTGGTCAAGACACACAGAAGGTACCCTTTCACAATGGGTTACGCAGTGATAGGCCCCAAATCCCTTTTAACTTGGGAGAAAACATAAATCATTATACAGAGAGGTGTTCTAGTCCCAAAGACAATGAAACCAACAGCTCTGATTTATCGGAAGATGAAATTGCAAACCGGAGATATGGAACACTGTACCAGGATATAGAGCCTGGAAAAGAAGAGGTATCGCTGCTTTCCCTAGTATGTAGCATAGTCTGGATAAAGAAATCCCCATGCTTTTTACCCTGTGTGTCTACTATTCCTTACCGCTGCTTGTTATTTTTGATCTTAGCTATTTTGTGTTTCATGGCACATACAGACTAATGTTTAAATTCCCATTTGTTGATTTAGGTTATTAAATGTAGGTGCAAAAGTATTTATTCAAGAAATCAACAAAACTCTTACTGTTAACTGTGTACTATTGGACTATGTTACATAGATAAGTAATGGAAAGATAACATTTTGGACTATGATATATACAGTATGAGTACTAAAAAGCAATATGGACTATGATGTGTACAGTATAATTACTGGATAACATTGTAGACAGTGGACTAATATATACAGTATAAGAACTAAAAAGACAATATTTCGGACTATGGACTATGATATAGAAATATATAAAGTACTTGAAACATAATATTCTGAAAGTTTGGAATGTTTTGAGATCTAGATTTAAAAACCAAAACAAAATATTCAATAGTAAAATACATTATATTGTAGTAGATAAAAAGAGACAAGCCTGCAGAATGTGTGACCTGTTGAGTGCCCCTTCCTGCAGATAACCTTCATGCTTTTAAGTCTCATGTGTTTAGATCCCATTAGATTCTGAACCCAATATACTTTTCTTATCAACGCTGTCTTCGTCTTTCGTAGATTCTAAAATAGTAGCACACTGTAACAAATATTTTTTCTTGTTCTTTATCTAGGCATCCAGCGGAGGAGCATTTAATGGATTTACACAGGTAAGAAAAATATGGTAGCAATAAAGTGTAAAGTACTGTATGTCCACCCTCAAAATAAAAAACTACAAAACACTTATAACAACACTGGCTAATTCTGGAATAAGACAAAACTTTTGATAATCTATTTAATGTTATGCACTCCCAACAGTCCTGGAGCATCAAGAGTTAATATTTACGACACTAACAGACATTAGGTCGATCTGTTGTATTCAATTAGATCAACTGGAAAATCCCAATTAGCATATCACAGTTAACACTTGGCTCTGATATGCTAATTGGGATTTTCCAGGGTACATAATTGCCACAGATTCTTGTACAAGTCATTCTGAATTGAAAAAGCCAGTCGGATAACTAGCGAAACGTCTTCAAGAACTAAATTGAATACAATAGATATACCATGACCTGGATGAATGAGAACCTTCACAAGCATATTTCAAATAATTTTGGGAAGAAAACCCTCAAACTTGTACGGTAATATGAAAAGACAGCAAGGAAATTGGCAGACTACAGAAACCACCTGCGATTTAACCTCCCATGCAGACAACAAAGGCTAGTACCATGCAGCATACGTCTGGATTCCACAGTTAAAGGCATCAGAGCCAAACAGATACTGCAAAAGGCTCAAAACACACCTCTAAATAAGGGTTACGACGACAATTTACAGTCGATGCTTTAATGACAATATTAGTCAACTAGACAGAACTGGCCTACAGCTGCCATCTGGGAAAGAGTGATGGAGTTCACCAACAAGCACAGCTTTCTCAGCACTGTAAGGGCAAACAAAGGCAACAGAACAGGTCTCTATTCTGTATCCCCAGAACACCCCCCAAGGAGAACAAACTACTTTGGATACAAAAGGAGGGAAGTGTCACTTCATCAAACAAAGGAAGAGGAATGGGTGAGAAACATGTCTAACAGGACCCTAACCCAGCAGAAATGTTAGCCAGTGCTAAAAACTTATCCACATGACCCAACAGGAAGGAAGCCTTAACATCCCTCAAGAAAGATTCAGTATCACCATTCTACCGGCAGACAAGGGAAGACGCACAGTGGTACTCAACCACCTCAGACTACCATGATAAGGTGACATGCTCCTGGCCGATAAACAACACATATGAGGCTTTAACAAGGGATCCCACCAGCCGTTACAAGAAAAGGGTCATAGACTTACTACAACAGCTTCAAAAGGATAAAGCCATTGATCAAGCAATCCATATATGCACATCCATGCATATATGGACTCCCAAAGATACATAAGGAAGGGGCACCACTAACACCTATAGTCAGCAGCATCAACTCTGTAACATGCAAGGTGGCCAAATACCTAGCCAACATCTTAGGACCATTGGTGGAAAGTTCTAAGCATCACATCCAGAACTCTCAGGATTTCACCACAACAAGATTGAAGATATATGTACTTGGTGCAGAAGAAATGATGGTGTCCTATAATGTGACATCTCTCTTCACCTGTATACACACAAGGAGGCTGTTGACATGGTGAGAAAACGGCTAGACCAAGACAGTACTCTTTACCAGCAGAATTGATCTCACCCAGAACAGGTGTGTTCCTTACTGGACTTGTGCCTGAATACCACCTATTTCAAATACGGGATAAGTTCTATAAGCAAAAACACGGATGTGCTATGGGATCTCCAGTTTCACCTATTGTGGCCAACCTTTACACGGAGGAGGTAGTAGAAAAACCTTAAGGGCATAGCACCCAGCCACTGGTTCAGATAGTTAATGACACCTGGGTTAAAGAAGTACAAGCTTTCACAGAACACATCAATGCAAGTAGACCAAAACATCAAATTTACAAGGGAAGAGCTACAAAACAACAAATGGCTTTCTGGACTGCTTGGTAGAAGTTAAGGAAAATGGTAAACTGTAAGTAGAGGTTTACAGAAAACACCACACACAGATCAGTATTTGATGTTTGACTCCCACCACCCTTTAGCACACCCACAAGTGGGTGTCATCAGAACCCAGAAACACAGAGCTGAGAACATCCCCACTAGCACAGATGCAAGGCTAAATGAAACATTCAGAGGAGCCTTAAAACTTGTGGATATCCAGATGGGCCTTGTCAAAGAAAGAAGGAAGAAAAGAAAAAACACGAATACCAGTGAAGGGGGAAAGAAAGAAAGAGGGGAGAAGAACATGGTATCCCATATGTAGCAGGGGCCCCCGAGAAATTAAGAAGAATTCAAAAAACACCGTATCCTGTCTGCTTTAAACCGAACAACACCTGAGGCAGCAATTGGTACATCCAAAAGACCCAATACCGAAACACAAGAAAAGCGACATCATATACGCAGTGCAGTGCAGTGAAGATGCTCTGATGTGTAAGTGGAGGAGGAGAGACCAAACAGCAACTGCATCAATGTATGGCCCAGCACAGAAGAGCCAATTCCTGGGTCAGGACTCAGCCGTGTACCGCATCTTAAGGATAAGGACATACCTTTGATATGTAATGGTTAACATATTGGCAAATGAACGTGACTGGTTCCAGAGAGGTGTTAAGGAGGCCATTATGTGAAAATCAAGAAACCAAGCCTAAATAGAGGTGGGGGGGTTTTGACACCAAACTGTCTGCCATGTACCAATGCTGTGTTTGACACCTTAATCTGGGGTTCCTCTAACACCTCTTGAGCCACTATCCAATCACGCCCTTAACACCTGGCTGTGATATGCTAATTGGGATTTTCCAGGGTAATAATTCACAGATTCTTGTTCAAGCATTCTGAATTAAGAAAGCCAGTATAGGCTGACTAGCGAAACGTCTTAAAGACTACATTTCAAGTCCAGGTGATCTAATTGAATACAACAGATATGTAATAATCTATAATATATAAAAAGAAGGGAAGAACTTACCATATACTCGAGTATAAACCGACCCGAGTATATATAAACCGAGAGGTACCCCAATTTCACCAAAAAATCCAATAAAGTATTGACCCGAGATAAGTAAACAGAGGGTAGAAAACTGGCACTCAAGAGTTGGAAACTACAACTCCCAGCCTAATAAAGCATGCGCGGAGTTTTGTTAGTTCCAAACATCTTGAATGCCACAGTGAGGGTGGCATTCAAGATGTTTGGAAACTACAAACTCCCCGCATGCTTTATTAGCTGGGAGTTGTGTTTCCAAACATCTGAATGCCACCCTCACTTGGCATTCAAAGATGGTTGAAAACTACAATTACCAGCAATAAAGCATGCGGGAGTTGTAGTTCCCACACATCTTGAATGCCCCCCTCCCCCTCAGTTCAGTTTGTACCTGTGGTGACTTCTATCCCTGTGGACTCTTCCCTGTGGACTCTTCTCTTCTCCCGTGGACTCTTTCCTGGACTCTCTCCCTGTGGTCTCTTCTCCTGGACTCTTCTCCTGGACTATTTCTACTGTGGACGACCTTCTTCTATCTTCCTCCATCCATCCCGGAGGTACGGTGTATCAGCATTCGGCAGCCAGCGCGCCCCTTCCTGTACTGGCGCGCCGGCTGACGTCATGCCAGGCGCGGGGGCTTTTGGCGCCGGGCAAGTGAGCTAAGGCCGGGCGCGCCAGGACCAGAAAAGGTCGCTCGGGCGGCGGGCTGCCGGATGGCCCAGGTAAGTGGTGACTCGAGAGTAAACCGAGTCCGAGTTTTCAGTGATGATTTTCAGCTGAAAAACTCGGTTTTATTCGAGTATATACGGTAACCCTATAGGTGTCCCATACCTGCATATAGTCTAAAAAAACGAAATGGTACCGTAAAAATGGGGCCAATTCTAATTGATCATTTAATCCATTAGGTTGCCCACTTTGATATATAAAGATAAAACGTTGCTCCAACCTAATTATTTCTCTGTCTACGTCCCTCCCCGTATAAACAAATCCTTTCTAAGTCCCCCGAACACTGTGAACGTAACATTCTCAAACGAAGAATCGTGAAAATTCTTAAAGTGCTCATATATAAGGGTGATTATAATACGTATTTAGGTGGGTATTTTCCGAATATACCCCTTTTTTGTGATCATAGTTTCCATAGGAGTTAATTGCCCTCCTGTGCTCCCCTATCCTAATAGTGAGTGTCCTTGTTGTTTTGCCAATATACCATTTCTGACAACTACATTTAATACCATACACCACCTTAGATGATTGACAATTAAAAAACTTTTCCCATCTGTGTTTGTGTTTATTCTTATATCCTTCCATATCTTTGGGTATTAGACTCAGAGAAAGGATGTTTTTCAGGGTATTGGGTTTCTTGAAGATAATATTTGTTTTTTTCCCCACATATGTCACCAAATCCTTATTGGCCTGAAGTACTGACCAGTGTTTATTAAGGACCTTAACTATTCTGGAACTATCTTCATTAAAGTCAAATACCAACAAGCCTTCATTGGTATTTGACTTTAATGAAGATAGTTCCACTCACTGGGTACATTGTAGTTGTATCTTTTTACTCCTATATTGTGATTCCTTGCTGGGTTTCACATTTGGGGGTTATTTTTACAGAACGAGGATCTTGTAAGTATGATTCCTCTGGCTGGGAGCAGGATTATTTTATTTTAACAAAACGGAAACTAGGTTTTTCCATGTTTCCATGGTAGCTTTTAGAAAAGCTATACCTATTAAAAGGTTTTTAATAGGATTCCACTAGCTAAGTGTTAAACCAAAGACCCAGCCACAGACCGGTTTCGGCTTTATTGAGCCATCAGCAGTGTGGTGCAGGCCTCTGGTTTTGCAATAGACAGACGTCACTAATAAATTAAATAGGATAGGGAGTATAAAGCATTACAGCTCCCCTTCAGAATATGCAAATAAAACATTTGTTTAGTGGCAAGCTGTGTCTTTGTCTCCTGGACAATGGCATCTGCAGCTCTGCCCTGACAAGATCTCCAGGTTCATCCTGGTTCCTTGGGATGTATGTTCTGGTCGTATCACGCGAGAGCAACCTCACTGTGCACGCAACATGACATCAATGTGCGTGCATCGGTGTGACCGTGAGAGTTTTAAAATAAGCTTTAAACATTATTTAGAAATGGGTCTTGTGATGCACCAGATGATGCTCTGTCCCAGCAATAGACATGCTCCAAACTTGAACTTGTGTGCAGACGAGTGGTGCTGATGATGTCACAGCTCACAGTGCTAGCAGGAAAAATAACCCTTTAGGCTGAGGTGACATGAACACACTAAACTTGCATGTGCATTTCTGATGCACTAGTGCACATTGTTATGCGCATGCACTACTCTGTGCAATCAGAGCACATACCATTGGGCAAATGCTGATTGCATGTACTTCAATAAGTGGATTGCAGCGCAAACCAGGGCAGCTCACCTAGGGGCATATTTATAAAGGTTTGTTAAACTTTTCGCCTTCTTTAACGCAGCCTTTTCGCTTAATTTGGACTTTAGCTATTAATAAAGCAGTGATAACCAGTGGCGAAAGGTCATTACCGCTACATTTCGGCATTTTCGCCATACACGCTGCGGTAAACCATTCAGTATATTATAAAATGCGAAAAGTGTATTGTGCGTTAAGTTCAGCATTCCAAATCGCCAAGTCTGAGGTGGCAAAAAAGCATAAGTGGCCATTTATTAGCCTGCCAAGGGTCCATGGAGGTGTCAGTACATTGTGAAGTGTTTCTTAATACTAAAGTACTCACGGGGGGTGTTAGACAATTTTCCATCATTTACTGTAATACGATCTGCGATTTCGCTTTTTTAAGGTTAATTTTCCGCTTTTTAAAGATCTTTTTTTTTTTTTAAGGTTCGGATTTTCTTATTTACCAATAAAGTCAAATGGGTCTGAGGGACATATTATAAAGAGCATTATTTTCGCTTTATTTCCCCACCAACCTTTTCATAATTTTTAAACTTCAACTTTTCCTTCATTAAGTTATTAAAAAGGCGAATTTCATCAAAAGCGAAAATTATCTAGCAAAAAGTAGCACTAATAATGCTGAAAAAGTTCAGCACATATGATTGGTAAATAGATAATACTCCCTGGTGGTTTTTTAAAGTAGTTATCAAATTGGTTAATACACACAGAACACCTATCTTTGTTATTTTAAAGGGCAATGTCCACCCAAAAACTATTTAATTCCGACCAACTACTGGGCCCCCCCATGTAGTGTAGTTAATCCTTATCCTCACATCCCAATCTCCATCTGGTTTGACTGTTTTGGTCCCCCACACAATAGTTCCATAAAACCCTGCCACCAGAGGCTAGCAGGGCTCATATGAGGTAACACTGCCTGACTAGACTGGCCTGCAGGTAGTAGTTTTTTTCCATGGCGTCGCATGACCTATGATTCCACTTCCCTCCCCGCTCCCTTCCCATTCCCTCTCCCTCTTCCGTTTCTAATATCCTCTCCCCTAGCTTTATCCATGCTCCTTAATATGGGCTCCCCCCGCCCCCAGCCCAACCGCAGTTTTTTTTTTTTAAAAAGCTCCCCAACTCTTACTTACCTCTCCGCTTCTCCGCTGCATTGAATGACCGGCAGCGCGTCCCATGATTGGCTGCCGCTCAGCCAATCACAGACGCGATGCCGTCCCGCCCTCTGCTTGCATTCTCGCAAGCAGAGGGCCGCGTGCGGCGGGATCGAGGGGAGGAAGTAAGAGTTTGGGGGGCTTTTTAAAAAAAAAAACATGCGGTTGGGCTGGGGGATATGGGGGAGCATAATATTAAAAGTGTAATTTAGGGGTGGACATAGCCTTTAAAAATAGCCTTACACATTTGGTGTTTTTTTCAGCCAAAGATATAAAAATATATAAAACCAAAGGCGATTTCCTCTATTTTATAATAGGATGATAAAGGTTAAACTCGAAAAAGGCGAATTTTCTCTATTTATAAATAGGACTGATTTTTTAGTATGCTTATTATTTTCAGCAAATGCTACTAATTATCAAACCAGTTACATTAATATGGGAACATACTTAGTTGCTGTGTAAGAAATAGTCATGTTAATGGAAATTCTGGTAACACTGCAAAAAAATGCAACAAAAGGGAGAAAAGTGGCAAAAAGGCGAAATTTCACCCATTTCTAAATAGTTTTATATAAAAAAAAGTGCCAAAAATAGCTCTGAAATTACACTAGAGAGCAATTTCTTTTCGCAGTGATACCACACTTAACGCAATGAATAAGGCAGAAACTATCACCACACATCGCCGCAGCGATACTTTTCCACGAAGGCGAAAATAGAGCTATTTGTCATTGCGATGTCCTGCGGTAGGGAAATGGCTAAAATAGCGATCATTTATAAATATGCCCCCTAGTGTGGCCAGAGCAATTGGCCAACACTGGTGTATTCTTTTTAACACACAATCGGATCGCGTGTTAAAACAAGGCTGTGTGGCCTAGCTCTTATACTGCTGCTGCTTTGGATAGACTACAGCTAGAAGCATGATACTCAAGTAATTTTGAAGAGGTGTGCTCTTTTTAATGAAGGCCACTTGTATAGACACCACAGTTACCCTTTTAAAGCTTTTTCCCATACACCATACAAATGACAGATATTAAAAATTATTAAAGTTTTTTTGGCCACTTTAAGTCCTTGTACATGTAAGATTAACTGGAATACATCTTTACCCTTGGTTAGCATATGTTTTTATTAAAGGGTAACTGTGGTCTCCAAATTCTTCCAAACTAGTAAGGATTATATAAAAAGCCTTCCATCATAACTTCAAATAAACCGAAATACACTTTAGATAAATTTGTGAGAAGCTATTGCTGGAAAGGTTCAGCAATATTACTTCCTGCTTGAACTCTTTCTGTTTTCAGCCATGTGACCAGCTTGAAGTCATGTGTAACCAGCCTGTCTGCATTAATAGGCTCCCCTTCTCAACTGTCAATTTTTCCCCCAGGTACTGTTTTCCCTCCAGCATTAAAGGACAACTCCATCCTCATAAAACATCTTTTAGAAAAAATGGCCTCTTTAAATATTTGATATATCCTACTTTGTCCTATGAATTCATTACTGTATGCCTGCTATGCTTCTGGATGCCTCATGGAAACTGAAAAATTTAGAAACCTGTACTGAGCATTTACTGAGCCTGGGCATGCTCAGAAGAGGCAGACATTCAGCCATTGGCTGTGATGTCAACTGTCAAATCCATAACTGATAGTTACTAACTGGAAGAACCAGGAAGCAGAAAACGGGGCAACAGGACATTGTGCAGGATTTGAAGTTAGACTTATATATTTCAGATTTCAAACTATTACAGTTTAGGGTTTTGGGGGGTGATTTACCTGTATGTAAGTTTTCATTTTAGGGCTGGACTTGCCCTTTAAGTCTTTACTGAGCATGCTTCTCCTCCGGGGCAGAGGAGCGGGCAGAGATAAGGTGATGTCACTCAACCTACTGGAGGCAGGAAGTTTGAACATTCACCCCAATATCATTTCTCATAGGGTGAAGCCGGAGATGTGATTGTCGGCTCATTATAAAGAAAATACTGCAAGCTATCATTTAAACCTAACTTGTTTGGAGACCACAGTTGCCCTTTAATTTACTGTGGAAATTTTAAATTAAAGGGAATGTCCACCCCTCCACACACAAAGCCTTACCTGCTTTAAAATCCCCGATAAGCAGGACTTCGTTAACTTAAAAACTTTCAATTCTGCTCCGAGACACAGATATTATACTCACATGCTCTTCCTTGCTCCACCGCTGCATCTGTCCACTTAAGGCAGTCAGTGTTGGCCGTGACAGTGACATCACGGCCAATCACTGACTGCCATTCCCGAAGCAGTCTCCTCTGCGGCTGCGCAAGAACACAAAAAAAAAATGAGTGAGCATTCTGGAAGTGGCGGTGGAGTGAGGAGGAGCTTGTGAGTATAATAACTGTCTGGGAGCTGAATTGGAAGTTTTAAAGTTAATGAAGTTCTGCTTATCGGGGATTTTAAAGCAGGTAAGGCTTTGTGTGTGGAGGGGTGGACATTCCCTTTAATAATTTTAATTAATTTTGCAAACAAAAATGAAATTTCTAGCTTATAACTTCTTCAGCTGCCTATTGATTTTTATGGAAATTAATGATACACTGCATTCTTCTTATAATTTTAGCCTGAGGCCTCCACATCTCTCTTCACTTTGGAGACAGTACAAAGTGCCGATGATACAATGGTAAGTAATGACTAAAGTCAAACAGGCATTAATATATTTGAAAATACCATTGAGTGCTATTTTGCAAAAATTGTTCGCAGTATTTATAACCATGCAAATTTAGCCTATGCAATTATTTTCACAAAAAATCTAGCATTACGTTGAAAAATCTTGTAAAAATACTCAAACACTTATGGATAAATTTTCGCCAAATGGTGCAATTAAGTGTAAACACATATTTTCGCCCCTTTTGAATCCCAGTTTACTGCCCCTTTATCAAAAATCCCAGTTTACTGCACCTGTAGTATTATTCATTTGTGTATTTCTGCCTCTCATCTATCTCTGTCTATTTCTCTGTCTCTGTATCTATCTGTCTGTCACACTCCCCTCTCTACCTCCTATATTTATCTCTCTCTCTTTGATTGTATTGTTCTAACTCTGTTTATCTGTCTCTCTGCATGTCTCTCTCTCTGCATCTCTCTATCTGTCTGTGTCTCTCTGGCTATATATATTCATCTCTCTGTCTGTCCATCTCTATTAAATACTTAATGGACATGAGTTAAAAAATGCAGTGCCCAGGGGTGCCCCATATTTTTCTAGCCAAGAAAAATGCATTTTTGCCATTTCATACTCGGAGAGATTTTCTTGGCATATTTGTTAGTAAACATCCCATATTGTCTGCTTTATAATTTCTGCTTTATAAATGGTAAGGTATGACACCAAGAAATGTTTATTTGTGTTTTGTGGCCAAAATAGTGTAAAAAGAAAAAAAGGGAGTAAAAAGTGTGAAAAGCTAAGCTTACAGGGTTATTTCTATACATTTTATACATTTAGCACTATTAAAAATAGCACAGAACATGTACGTTGGCACTTTATAATAAGCCTCATGTCTCATATTCAATTAACTGTATTATACTTGTATCTTTTCAATAAGAGCTTTATTAAAGTTATTTCTTGTTCAAGATCACATCATACATGTGGATTGAAGTATTTTGTTAGACAAATAATTTTAATGGTAAAACAATTAAAACTTGAGGACCAAGTGAACAAATTTTTATCTTATTTGATTGATTTTAAAGATTTTTTTAAAATGTTTTGTGATCTCTGAGCTGATTTTTGGCAATTTATGTAGCAGCTCAGGTTTTCCATTTTGAGATTTGTTTATAATTCACTTGTTATGTTCTCAGTAGTGTGTGGACTAAAATATTATTATTGTGTCTGCCCAGATTATGAGGTTTTTCAATAACCTTTGAGTTCCATGACTTGTATAAATGCACGTGGCCCATTTCCTTGTACTTCTGTGTGGTCAGGGAACTAATATCATTATAACCCACCCCTTCCATTGATCCCTATGGGCATAAACTGTAAAAAATATCCCTATAATCGGCGCGCTACTACGCAGTAGCGCGCCGATAATAACACGGAAGTACCTGAAAAAAGTACCTTTGATCAAATGAAGAGCCGTATACGCCGGAAGCAAGTATGAGAAGCCGGTGTTATGTGAGATAATCCAGGAGGAAGCAGAAGGGGTGCGGTCTAAGCTGTTAGACTCCGGCCGGAGCACTGAAAGCAGCAGGTGGGTGGGACTGCCAGGAGGAGCAGGGGTCAGCTGACCATATGCAGAAAACTACGGGGCAGGAGAGGAAAGAAAGAGTGGTGTGTGTGTCAGGTGTGTGTGTGTCAGGTGTGTGTGTGTCAGGTGTGTGTGTGTGTGTCAGGTGTGTGTGTGTGTGTCAGGTGTGTGTGTGTGTGTGTCAGGTGTGTGTGTGTCAGGTGTGTGTGTCAGGAGGAGAAGGGGTCAGAAAAGAAGAATCAGTAGTGTGTGGTGAAAAGAAGAATCAGTAGTGTGTGGTGTGGTGACGGAGTGTGTGTGTGTGTCAGGTGTGTGTGTGTGTCAGGAGGAGAAGGGGTCAGAAAAGAAGAATCAGTAGTGTGTGGTGTGGGGACAGCAGCCTGTGGACTGCACAATAACCATGTGTTTGTTTATAAATAAGGGTGGGGTGGCTGCACAATAACCATGGGTTTGTTTATAAATGAGGGTGGGGTGGGTTATAACGGATAATGTACCCCCTACTGTAAATTCATAGGGATATTAGAAGGCACCTCGGAGTTCCGTGGCCTGTATAAAAGGCACTCGGCCTCCGGCCTCGTGCTTTTATATGGTCACGGAACTCCTCGGTGAATTCTAATATCCTTATAATTTACAGTAGGGGGTACATTATCCACTATATAATACATAAGGCTAGGGATTTAGAATGGGGAGGTGCAGTGTTATAAACATCACTGAGTGACTTCCTGTCTTTGACTGCACCTCCCCCAGTCTCTCTCCCTCTATTAGTAATTCATATAGGAAGTCGTTTTTTTTCCAGTATATAAATAGTTAATTGCCGTTCTTAATGGAAAGTAAAGGAAGGACCAAGCATCGTCTCTCTATTTCCCCATCCCGTTTGTTTCATTTATTGAATTACGCTGTAGATAAGGAGGAGGAGATGCATTCCTGGGAGTCATAAAGATTTGACTCGGGCTGTCCGCTCTTTATCTATATCGTAGCTCAATCAGTGAAACAAACGGGATGGGGAGAGAGGGTGAGATATGATGCTCGGTCCTTTCTTTACTTTCCAATAAGAATGGCAATTAATTATACACTGAAAAAAATGGCTTCCTATGTAAATTACTAATGCAGGGAGGGAGAGAGAAGGGCAGGGGGGTAGAGACTGTTGTTTTTTTTTTTTTATGTTTTATAAAAAATAATATGCTACTTACAGTGTAATATACTTCACCTCGTAGTACCATGCCCTGTATAAAAGCACTTTGGCTACGGCCTTGTGCTTCTATATAGTCATGGAACTCCTCAGTGGTGTAATACCCTTATATTACACTGTAGGTAATGTATTATCCCTTATATAATCCACACGTTTAGGGAAATTCAATGGGGCAAACTATAAATAATACTCTTACAATCGTCACATTAAGTAGATCGCTACTTATAAAAATAAAGATCCTCCCCCAAAAAAAACATAAAAATGTTTTGCCATATGCTTTGTGTGAAAGGGGGAGGGGTCTACAGTTGTGTGGATTATAATGAATAATGTACCCCCTACTAAAAATTATGAAGATATTATAAGTCACCTCGGAGTTCCATGCCTATATAATTATCCTTATTATTTACAGTTAGGTGTGCATAATTCACTATATAATACATCAGGCTCTGGCCTTTGAATTGGGAGGCGCATTAGAATATATTCTCATAAAAACCTCTCGTAGCTTAGAGGTTTTTATAAGAATATATCACACTGCACTTCTTCATTATCATTAACCACCCCCACACTGCCTCTACACACTTTAAACAGTTAGAGACATTAACCCAGAGCCCAGCTGCTTTTCATATGTAACAAATAAAGCACAAATCCCTGGAACATTCCAAAGTACAGTATGCTGGTACGTTGTACAGGAACCTCTCTCATTCCTTTCCAGTGAGTCATAGGAATGGGCGGCAGCCCCTATTCAATGTACCTGACGGATTAGGAACTGTAAAATGTAACAGGCTTGTGCTTTATCAGTTACATATAAAAGGCATCTGGGCTCTGGGTTTATGTTTCTAAAATTTGAAGTGTGTAGAGGCAGTATGGGGGTGGTTTGTTAAGTACTGAGGATTACTTTATTATCTGTAAAATTGAAAAGTGGCTTGGGTCAGGGTTAAAGTCTGAACTGTTGAGAGGCACAGAGTGAGTGGTTAATGGCAATGGTAGCTGCAGTTCAGCAATGGCTATCTGCTTTATGCAGCTTTTAAGATTATTTTAAAAATGTATTTGTTTTATGTATTATTAGAAAATATGCACCCCATAACATTGCAACTCGGAGTTTCCTGCCCTGTATAAAAGAACTCGGCCTGTGGGCTCTTGCTTTTATATGATGAGGGAACTCCTCAGTGGCATTATATCCTTATATTAAACTGTAAGGGGCGCATTACCGTTTTTATAATACACTTTAAAGAGGACATTATTTTACTTTATTTCATAATTCACTTTGGTTTGTAGAAATTACAAGTTTCTCAGGCCACTATATAAAGATAAGACAGATGAGCCCCTCTAGGCTAAACAGTTTATTGAGTATTTACAAGAAATGGAAGTAAATGCAGATCAGAATTACCGCTAATCTTTCAAAATATAATGCATATCATATACAATTGAAAGTAAATGATAAAGAGTACAGTAAATATTTTTATTGTAACACAATAAGGTGGAGTCAAAAGTACCTGCCCCATTGGAAACCAAGACTGAAGAGGTCTTGGGGTCACTCCAGGATCCGGGGTCACTCCAGGATCTTTCAGCTGAGGATGTTGAGGTTGCTGAGAAAACAGAAGTGGAAGAGAAGCCAGCAGTGAGTTTCCAGAATCCACTGTACATGTTGCTATTTCTTTACATGCTTTGATTTCACTATCACATTATCATTAAGTTTAACTGTAGCTGTACAGTTTATGGTTTGTATAAATTTTGTCTTTTATACCGTCCTGTTACTAAACCATACTGCAAAACTAGGGCTTGTTTTAAACCTGGTTCTGAATTGAATCTGCCAGCTTCGAAGTTCCGCAAAACTTTTAAAACTGTTTGAAACAGAAACTTTTACGAACTTCAAATATTCAGTATGGAACATCTCATAATCTACTGTATATACTCAAGTATAAGCCGAGAAATTTTCCTTTAAAATCATTTAGTCTCCCCTCGGCTTATACCCATATCCCTGGGGAAACAAAAGCAGTACACTGTAACACACAGAATCCTCTTGATTTGGGGGGTGGGTTAGGCAATTGTTGTCCTGCTCACTCAGATCAGCCCAGACTGCAAGGGAAAGGGGGAAAAAAGGATAGAGGTAACAGGATTCAACAAACAGGCTGCACAGAAAGGTTTGCAGGGCACATCTGTGTATGGGGCTCTGTATTGGACTTTCTATGGGGCTGTGTACTGGGCTTTCTATGGGGCTGTGTACTGGATTTTTTATGGGGGGTATTGACCAATTATATCTCCTGAATTCTTCAAACTAGGCAGTAACTGAAGGGTCAACCATAATCTAATATTTTTATTCTGGAATCCCAAATCCCAGATAGGATTGGAATACAACCTTTAAAGTTATTTGAGAACTTTGGCTTTGTAATCCAACCTTGCAGCTATACCTTAAAGAAGAACAAAAATATTCTAAAACCTTTGAAGGCAATTTGATTGCCTTCTAAATCCAGGCTACGGTATTCTAATTGCATTATTATCTTTTATATAGCAATAGGTAAATATTATACCTGTAGTTTAAAGGCTTTTGTAAAAATATCTATTTTAGTGAATGTGCAGAATTTGACTCAATAGGCAATAAGCCTCTAGGGGCCCTATTTATAAAAGATCGGTATCGTTATCGTAAAATACCGATCGTTATCATAAAATAACGACCGGTTATTTACCGATAACGTCCGGTATTTACCGATAATGACCGTTAATTACGATAATGGCCGGTATTTACCGATAACGACTGGTATTTAACGATATCGCTAAATACCGGTCGTTATTGGTAAATACCGGTTGTTATCGGTAAATATCGGTCATTATCTGTAAATAATGGTCGTTATCGGTAAATAACCAGTCGTTATTTTATGATAACGATCGGTATTTTACGATAACGATACCGATCTTTTATAAATAGGGCCCTAGGTTTGAAAATCTGAAGGTTGAATGACCCTTCTTACACCTAGGAAAGTGACTACCATATATACCAACATTATTAAAGTGCATCATTTTATAATTTGTTTAGTCATTTCAGCTTTGTCTCTTAGACAGATACTATTTCACTCTTAATCTTTGCAATGACAACAAGAGCAAAGGTTTTATTGTTTAAGTGGTTGGTGTGACTTAAACTCCTTCATTGCGGCTGCTGTGTGGCCAACGCAGAAGTTAACTGCACAGCCGCTGCAAGTGATGTTATATGCCGAAAGCGACATTCAACTGTGACACTTCAAAAATTGCCGAAATAGAAAAACGTCAGTTAGCGATGCACCAAGAGCCGCTATTGGCATATAGCATCGCGGGCTGTTTGCACCGGGTTGCAAGTAGCGGGCGGCTTTTGGTGCATCAAGCTGATAGTTCTCTATACCAGTGTAGATCAATATTGTATGGCAGCCATAAACTGTAAATGTATTTTATTATGCATTTTATAATTTTTTTTTTATTTCTAACACGTGCCAAAAAAGCATGTCACATCATCAACAATCCATCATATTCAGCCATTTTAATATTATAACATTGATGCTTATATAAAAATGTGTTTTCTGATGTTTCCTTCTTATGAAGGAAACAGATGAGGTGGAAGAAACCAACAAGACTGCTTCTGAAAAAGAGAAAGAAGCCAGTGAAGTAAGTATTGTGTGTTTCTAACTGGACATTTGTGAGTTCATGCATATCTATTCTTCATTTATCAATGATACAAACACAGGTGTCAAATAGAAAAGGCTCCATGGACCTTCATTTGGTGTATTTGAGTTCTATTCGAGACTGTGATCCAAAGCTACATAGTAGTAAAGATCTTATATTGTGTAAGCTAGTTGAAAAGATAGAGGGTAATACTTTTTTATGAAACATAACAAAATGAATGTAAAGGCGATACATTTATTGACTAACTGAGACGATAAGCGTAGTAAGATTTAAGACTATATTAAGACATATTAATAATGGCCATTATAGATAATATAAGGTGACACTGCAGGATTATAAATAAACTTTGGTGCTTTTTTGGATATATATATACAGAATTATCTGTTAACATCATCCTAGGTGATCACATTAATTGTGCAAATGTGTTAAAGATACTAGAAAACTCTTTTCACATCCTGATTGAACCAGAGTCACAGCCACATGATGTATGATGTTACGGCCAATGACTAATGATAGCAGTTATAGCAGTAGAAAACTTATCTGAGCATGTGTGAAATCTCTGATCTTTCCCTGCTCTCAGCAAATTACCTGCAGGGATTGTGCTTAATAACAAGCTTTGTGGGCAGATCTGGGCAGTTTGAGTAAAACAATCTTTAAGGGTAACTGTGGTCTCCAAAACAAGTTGATTTTAAATGGAAGACCAGTTTCCTACCTTTAAAATGATCCATCAACCACCCTGCTACGTACTGCACAGCCCAAGGTATGAAGAAACCAGAAAGTTAGGGGGTGGGGGGTTCTAAATTTGTGGTTACAAATACTAGTTCCTCTTTCTAATCTGCGGTTGGCACATGCTCAGTGCAGGAGAAAGTAGAAGAAACCAGAAGGAGATCCAGTTACAGTGACTGAAGGAGGAGTGGGAGGGGTAACAGGAGGTTTCAAGGGTACTGCAAAGGGAGGGGCCATGAGGGCCCATGAGGAGGAGGAGACACAGGGAAGAGGGACTGGTTTCAAAGCAGGAAGTGCTGGGGATGCTGCTACCATATCACACAAAAATGTAAATATCTTCAAAACTATGTAAAAACAGTAATTAATGTAAATTGCAAAAATACTCAGGAAAGCAATTCCTGTCATTTTACCTGTCAATTTTGGGGCACAGTTACCTTTTTGGTAAGGTTTTGGGGGAATATCAAATGTGTTTTTGGAGGTGGACATACAAGGCATGGATTCAATCCTAAATCTAAATCCAATTTTTAAATAATCTTATTAGTTATAAGGTTAAACTCAGAGGGTGGAATACCACAATTTATAGATATGATTCCTATATAATGGTAATAAAATACCTTTGCACCAATATTGTACCACCGTATCTGTTATTTAGTCATTGAAAATACAGTGTTTGCATTACATATTGCAAAAAGGGCATGTACATCCCTCAAATGAAAATTGTTTATTGGCAAATCACACACCACAAAATTACATTAGTTAGAAACCTAAGAGGTGTAGGATTAACCTGAAATGCTGCCCGATGTTTGATTCCTTGTTCTTCTAGTGATGGATAGATAATGCTGGACTTTGCATGGATTGATTTTATGGACTTGTCTTATTTCAACCCAAAATAACTTAACTATGTTACTTATGTATGTAACAATATTAGCCATATAGTTCACGTTGGAATTTTTTTTAACAATGTTTGATACAAGTTACAATTAACTTAATTAAAGGGAATTGAATTAAAAGGGAATTTATGATGCTTTACATAATTGGTATGTTGCACAAGATGGATATACTGTATTAAAGTACACTGCTTTCCTGTAACTCCAACTAAATGTTTTGCTACAGTATTGTATTTAAAATATAATATATAGCTGAAAAGGAGACATAAAACTTATCTTAATCATACTTTCTGCTACACAATGGAACTTTCAAAATGATAGATTCCAAACGATTTTCAGAACTGCTGTCAGAATGAAAATCTCTAGCCTTAACACCATCATTTTTAGTAGTTTAAACAACTTGAACAAATCCACAATGCCGTCAGAGATTAGTAAGACTCAAACAAGGAAAGTACTGTATAGTGTGGCAACATTTTAAAGCATTATTAACGTAAATAGATTTTTATAGCTTTGAACTATGAAAAGGATCCAGAAAACATGGTTATGAAAATGTTATATTAGACATTAACCTGCTTTTATATATAGGCATATATCACACAAATATTGTTGCTGCTATGTGCCTTGTTGACTGTGATTTTATACTGCCCTGATGGGATGGCAATTGGTCTACATTTTTTTTGTGTGTGCAGACAATTGCACAAAACAAAAAATGTGGTTACAATAACCATAAACCTAAAGCCTGGAACTCTGTCAACATTGAAACAATCTTAAGCTTCGTACACACATGCGATGATGTACGGATGGCGCCCTGCCTGACTGTCCAACCGGGCACCCATACATTTACCAGTAGTCTCATGAAATGGCCAATCATACACTATCGTACACTATAAGTTGGGCGCAGCAATTGCACGTGTGTACGGACCTTAAATCATTCAATGAGAGCTAGCTATGAATTTAACTGATGTCTGTTACATACAAACAATATGGTTAGTGCAGCCCTTAATGGATAAAAAAAATAACCTACTGTGTATATTTGTATATAAAGATCTAAAACAGTACGCAAAATATTCACACCAAAATTAATTTATAGGGTCAGCAAATATGTTTTGTGTGTGTGTTTTAGATTGAAGTGGAGGAAAAAGAGGAAAGTGCTGTCGAAGTGGATTCTGGATTTACAAAAGAAGAAAACGAACCAGAGATTGAGGAAGTAAAAGAGACAGAATCACCTCAGGTACTTTATATACTTAAATTAACTATGGTTTCAAATTTGAAAAATGTTAAGAAGTTGAACATTTTGCCAGGGCACACTTTTGTACCTTCAGAGCCATAGGTTTGCCTTGTAAATGTAGTAGAAAACAACCTGCACTATAACCTATGGATTTTGTTAACAAGATGTAACTGCATATTCTGACTGACCAACAAAACAATCCTAGTTTAAATTAAACAAAGCTTAAATAATGCACTAATAGCTCTTCTAAAATAAGTCATTGCAATGATCAACATGAAACTGAACAGTCAAAAAAAAACCAAAATGGAAAATTAAAAAAAAACAAACAAAGCATTGTTTTGAGGGGGAGGAGAGATTTAAGGTTCGCACATAAGTGCGATCACTGTACAGCCGCTTCGGCTGATGATTGGCCCGTGTATGTGCACTTTATCGGCCGAAACAGCTGCTCGTTCTGAGATCAGCTGGGCAGATCGGGCAGTGATCCCTGAACAAACGTCTATTTTGACCGATAAAGTGCCCATACATGGGCCGCTTGTACACATCGTGCATTGCGGGTCGGCACCCGAGATCGCACATGTTTAGAAACCTTAAGGAATGGGTATAATGCAATAGATTCTTTCCAGACCCCCATGAAGCGCTTTGCAACTCGTGCTGCAGTATTATGGAGGGTATGTACGAATCCTGGATACTTGAATAAAAATTCACACAAAATTTGGTGCAAATGAGGTGTTAAATTTTACTGCACTACTTGTATATTTTACTGCACTACTTGTAAATATGCTGCGCTTATATCCAAAAATTTTCTTTTCACACACCCACCACTATTTCAATGGAAAACCCATAATATCCATATATATTGCAGCAAACTGGTAAACGTGAATTTTGCAATAAAAAAAAGGGCAGAGTGGCTGGTACTGCATCCTTCTGGTTATAATTAAAGGAGAACTATAGTTCATATAAAATGTTTAAAAATTTATAGGAATAGTTCATAGTTCAAGTGAACTATTCTTTTTTTGCCTACATTGAAGAAGGGGAGGTAAAGGAGCTATGCCTTACTGTACCTCATGTTCTTCAATGCATCTAACAGGAGCCAGAAGTGAAGATAGAGAATTTACCCATGAGTGCGCTCCACCATGCACTATAGTTTAGTTAAAGCCGGAAACAGTCGGGGACCTGTCAGAAAAGCTAGCGGTGGATCGGATAAGTTTACTATCGTCATTCCTGGCTCCTGTTAGATTAAAGAACAGGAGGTAAGACATAGCACCTTTACCTTCCATATTTAAATGAATGCAATAAAAGAATAGGTTAATTTTCTGAGTGAACCTTTCCTTTGAAATGAAAAGTACGTGGGGCAGGGATAGGTTGGTAAACCCCATTTCCCAATACTATGAGGAACACCAACACAAAGGAAACTGCTTCTGCCGGGCTTCCTTAGAGCACTAAGTTTAGTTCATGGAAAGGTCAGGACACTAATCTGACAGATGAAAACTGTGCGTGCTTGTGCTCCTCAAAGAAACTATATTGGGAGGTAGAAATAATCAATTCTTCCTCCCTGTCCTAGTTACTTTTTATTGAAAAAATTTTTTGGTGCAGTTGTCCTTATACCAAAGTCTGCAAATCCAAAATATGAACTAAAATAAGCATTTCAGTACACAACATGGCTTTCCACTAAACAAGGGTAATTTATGGACACAACATAATCTTTCGTTTTTTTAGAAATCCTGTATTTTTATAATGCTTATATTCCTTATCAAAGAGGTCAGTAAAACTACTTGTATTCTATAAACAATTGCAATAGCTACATACATGCTACCACCAGGTATTTCCAGTCCACCCTACTCCTGAGTCCAATACTGAGATAATGAAGAAGAAATAAAGATCCTGATGGATTAAATGACACCCATCAAGTATGACAAAATATGGTTTTATTGTACGATCAGCACAACATGTTTGGATCTTTCTGATCCAAGGATAGAGGATCGGTAGGATCCGAACCATGTTGTGCCAATCGTACAATAAAAGCACGTTTTGTCATACTTGATTGATGTCATTTAATCCATCAGGATCTTTATTTCTTCTTCATTATCTCAAGTACTTGTAATTTATGTCCATCTCTCTGACAATTATGGTGTAAAGTGAATTACAGTGAATTTTAATATGTATGCAAATTTATCAGCAAGTTACTAGTGTATGTTGAAAATGGATTGCATTAATGTTTGTGAACTTTACAATAGTCGTATTATTTTTCATAGGAAATACCCTGCATTCCTTCAGTAGTAATAGAACCAGCATCTAATCATGAAGATGAGCATGATGACAGTGTTTCAGATAAATTTGAAAGTGATGCTGCCCTGGAATCCACAGTAGAGCAGAGTCAAAGTCAGAGTGTGTCAAGCGATGGAACTGACAACCTCTCCAGGTCCCAGAGCAAACCCGAAGGTTTCCTTTATAAGGTGATTTTAGTTTGTCACTTTGTGTAATGCTGCATAGGAAGTACTGATGCTAGATAGTATTTAAAGGAGAATGATGGTCTTCAAAAAAATTTGGGGTAAAATAAAAGGTTGCTGTCTTACCTTTAAAATAATCACTGGATTTAAGTGTAGACAGCCAGAAGATGTGGTGGATAAATGGTTAATGTTTCTTACTTCTGTTTAGCCCCTGTTCTGAAGTCCTTGTTGATTGATAGAACAATGCACATCTTTTTTATTGACAGCGTTTTATTGTTAAACAGTGCAGTATGCCATAAATCTCTTTCCCTTTAGTAAGTCTGGATTAGGTTGAAGGCTTTACAACACTTGAAAAGGCACTTAGGGCCATATTTATAAATCCGCGGTATCGCTTTTTAGCGATGCTGTGCTGTTAACGATAGGTAAACCGATCGTTTATTTCCGGTCGGTTTAACAATCACTAATTTTTGATTGGTTTAACGATCGTTCATTTCCGATCATTAATCTTTGATGGGTTTAACGATCATAAAATTACTATACAATCGTAAGTTAACAGTACCGATAGTAAAGCTACGATAGCGAAATCGTAGATTTGCGATCCCCATAGAATACCATTGCGGTAGTTTACTACCGCACGGTATTCTACAACCGAATGTTCATTCGTTAATGTACGATCGCAATTGTACATTAACTAACCCGCAGTATTGCTAAAAAGGCTTAGGGTGCTGGTGTTTTCCCTTAAGCTACTGGAAGCAGAAATAATTAACATTTCAAATACATTTCATATCTTATCTCAAGCTGCACATAGAGCTGCATTGAAGGTAAGCCTTTTGCGTAAACCCAACTTTTTGGAGACATTTTTTCTTTAAAACTATAATCATGGCACTCATTTCACTTTGCAGCAGCTGATTTTATTTCTAGATTAAAGTTGCTCTCTCTCTCTATATATAAAAATTGCTATTACCATAAAATAATTTTTATTGTCGACCCACATAAATAGAACAGAAGAACATTCCTTGTTGATTGCAAAATAATGGCCTAGTATAATTTAATAAAGTGATCCTCCTAGTATGAGCCCTGGCAGAAGCTTTCTATTTGAGAAGAATGGAATTATGCTAATTACTGTACACCAATAGGTGAATGCAAGAAACTTCTCATAACATTCTCCTATGTATGTGCCATCATTAATCCACTATCAGCAATCTGACGCTTTCGCTCTGGGCCAATCTCCCTTCCACGATTCAATATCTCGTTACCCCACGTGGGTAAATCCCAAAACAGATTTACCCGCAACATGATTTTAAGTCTGGCTATTAGCCGCCTTAAAATCATGGGCTAAAATCAGAGAAAACATGATATTAATGAAAACCGGATGCACAGGTGTCTTTTGCGTAACCTGAACATCTGGTGCTAATATGGATCTAAAGTCGCGCTTACCAATAGTAAACTGGTTAGCATGACTTTAACTCCATATTATTGCCCCCTGGCTCTGGGTTAATGGGCCACCTAGTCTTTTTTGTACTCCCTTTTGGAGACCACTATTCTCACAGCATTAAAAGTGTCTCAATTATCAATTATTCCCTTTCTTTTGTATAAGCAGAATCAAAGAAGCTGTTTATAATCTTGCCTTGTCTTGGTTACTATAACACATGTTCTATAATAAAATTACCACAGTTGCTTCTGGCAGCCTTGCTAGATGGAATGGAAAGCTGGTTGATGGAACTGTATTTTTTGTGTGGGGATATAATGCAGCAATCTGCCAGTAGGTTTATGTAATGCCTTTAATGACTCATTTTAGAAATAACCTTGGGGTTTGGTTTCAATCTTAGAAGTCTGAGTGTTTTTAGCACATAATAAGATTATTATCGTATTTTTCAGGTTGAAGCACTGCATGACTTTGAGGCAGCAAATGAAGATGAGCTTCAATTAAAGAGAGGGGACACTGTATTAGTGATCTCTACATCAGCAACAGCCGACCTGGTATGTATGACTTTGAATACATTTGGATACTGGGTGATGCAATAGTTTACGATAGGTCTGAAGAAAAATGGTTTTAAAAACTCACAGACGTTTCACTAGATATGTAGCAGAATAGCACTCCCTGAATTTTAAAGGTCAGTTCAGATAACTTAAGGTTTGTACACACGTGCGATCACGGGTCCCGACCCGCGACGCACGATGTGTCCGAACGTTCGTTTCGGCCGATAATCGGCCCATGTTTGGGCCCTTTATCTCCCAAAATGGGCGTTCGGTCGGGGATCGTTGCTCGACCGACCGGGCAGATCTCCGAACGACCAGCTGTTTTGGCCGATAAAGGGCCCAGGCTGTTTATCTGCCGAAACGATTAACTGCCGAAACGAACATTCGTGATCACACGTGTATACGAGGCTTTACCCTCTGATACACTTTCCATTTCTTTAGGGTAGTGCCCATGTTCACGCCCAACACAAGTATTGGCACAGTATCATTACTCATTTTGTAAGGAATAAACCAGATAAACACCCTGGTATTAACATGTGTTAACCTCAAATCCCCCACATCCTATAGCTACCAACAGGAGCCAAAAGCCAGTGCAGGGAGACACACGCAAAAACACAGTTTTGCAATCCAAAAGAATCTTTTATTGCTGCTACCAGATAAACCAAAACTCAGCTGACACATAAGGCAATGAATACCAAACATAGAATTTACTAAACTTCCATAGTGGAGTCAATACAGATTTCTTATACCTTATAGCAAGCTGATGGCTTACGTTAGAAAGACCACCCTAAACCTTACCTCCGGAGAGCTCCTACTATCAACTGTAAATGGACACACCTTACCGGTATATTAATATTAAACGTACACACTGGGAGATTCAATGAAAGTTCTTATTGTTAAAAATGGTGCTAACTTTGCCCCAACCAATCAGATCTTTTTTAACATTTGAAAGCTAACATCTGATTGGTTGGGGCAAAATTAGCACCATTTTTAACGATAAGAACTTTATTGAATAACCCCAAAACTATAAGTTAATCCACTACTGGCCCCACTCTGTAGTGTAATATAATCCTTACCTTACATCCCAACTCCAAATGGTTCTCCTGTAATCCCCCCCAAAGTCCCAAAAACTAACCACCAGGAGGATAGCAGCGTCCATATAGGACTCTGCCTCCTGTCTCTCCTCTGGGAAATATTTGGCATACTCACTGCAGGCCTCCACCCCCCCCCCCTCCCTTCCTCTCCCTCCCATTTTGCGATCCCTCTCCCTACACATAAACCCCTTTGCCATATAGAAGTGTTCCTTCCCCCAGCCCCAACTGCTATAAAAGATTTTTAAGAAAGTCCCCCGAACTCTACTTACCTTACATCTCTCTCCCGGTGTTCTGAGCAGCCGAGAGCCGCGTCCGTGATTGGCTGTCTCTCATCCAATCACGGACGCAGCTGCCGGTCCGGCCCCCTGCTTGCAGTTTTATGCAGCAGAAGGCCGGGCAGTGCGGTGGAGGAGAGAGGTAAGTTAATTAACTATCGGGGGACTTCTGAAAAATCTTTTATAGCAGTTGGGGCTGGGGGAAGGAACACTACTATATGCCAAAAAATTTTTACAGGGGTGGACATGCCCTATTACCCGATGATACATCGAATAGCATGTGGTTTACTCCTATTTGGGTGATATCACCCATTACTGAATCTCCCTGATACATATTTTAAATATTTACATAAATAAAAAAAAATTTAATAAGTGATATCATAAATTATACATTCAATATCTTTTGTGTCTTCTGTACAGGATGCTGGTTGGTTGACCGGTGTTAGAGAGACAGACTGGCTTCAGCATAAAGATACACCCACTTTGAAAGGACTGTTTCCAGCGAACTTTACTCGTAAATTGGAGTAGATTTGACCAGAAAAGTGCTGATGGACCTTAAAATGTGATTTTGTTCACCTTTTGCATAGACAGAAGCATTATATGCTGTGCTGTCGCTATTGCAGACTGGTGCCAGGCCCTTTGTAAACATTGGTGAAAATGAGCATGAAAACAAGAAGCAAGCTATAATCTACAGAACTATAAATGGAAATAAACTCCTTGTTTGTTCAGTTGTATGCAGCCACTGGTTTGTTTGTGCTTTGTCAGAGCTATGGTTTTGGTTACCCTATCCCATGGAGCCTCTTAGTAAAGCATCAGTCCCACTTGATCACTGCAAACCAAGGAGATAATTGTGCTTTACTGTGCCTAATAACATTAAAAAATGTGTTGTTGGGGAACTGAAGAAGAAATCTAAGAAATGTGACCAGAAAGGAGCTTCATACCCAAGTAGCACTCATCATATTGACACATTTACATAAAGATGGAGATGTACTAAATATAGAGTTTACAGCATGATGCCGTTCATGGAAGATATTGTGCTAATCAAGTGCTGGAAAAAAAGCTTCATTCAATATATCTAATATATTGCTTGGTTTCTTAATCACAGGCCTCACTTAGCACTAACTATGCAGGTACTTCAGATATCTTTATACTGTATGGTCACAAAAATTCCCTAAAAACAACTGAGCCTCTAGTTCATATATTTATGCTCAGCCAATCTTATTTTTAAAGTACGAACTGTTATTAGTCCTTAGGGCTCACTGTACTGGAAACATATTGGCACATTTTAACTATTTAACTAGTTAAGTGGGACTGAAGCTTTAGCCCTTCCAGCAAACAAACTTTAACGTCTGTGCACTAAACCTGTATCATGTTACTGCACCGCAGGATTTACTAGAAAACTTACCTAGTGATGAGAGCAGTATCAGAACAAAACCTTTACAGTTTTATGTCTTAAAGCTGAGGAATTGCTGCAAATAACTTTTCAGTGTCATTTTCTGACATATCTTATGCAGTATGTACTAATGAAGTTACGTATTTTGTCAGTTATTGCGTCTGTAGTATCATTGCTAAGTGTTTTACTTTTACTATTTTTGGCATTGTGGCGTATAGTTCAGTGCTATACAGTTGCAACTTGCTTCCTTTGCCAAAAATGAAATGATTTGTGATGGTAAATAATGTGACATTTTCATTATATTACTGGCAACATCTTGCCTGCTTCTAGTTTACAAAAAAAGCATAGGGTTATTCAATTAAAGTTCTTATTGTTAAAAATGGTGCTAATTTTGCCAGAAACCAATCAGATGTTAGCTTTCAAATGTTAAAGAATATCTGATTGGTTGGGGCAAATTTAGCATCATTTTTAATGATAAGAACTTTTATTGAATCTCCCTGTATCTTAAAGAAGCAGACCATATATTTTACCAGCACACACACTCATCAAACCCTTTAAAATATATATTGTATCCTATATGAAGAAACACCTGTATCATTCGCGTTTTTTCAGTGTTGTGTCATTCCTAAATAAAGTTTTTGCTCATTCAGAGAGGTTTCCAAATTCTGTAGCATGCAAAATCTTTAAAAACTAAATTAGAAGTAGATACAATAAAGGGAATGTGGGCGTGCTTCTGTGGGAATGTGGTTGGGAAAATTACAATTACAAATCTAAATTACATGATCTGAACAAAGCGTTTGTAAAAAAAGGAATTAGGGAAAAAGAATGGGAAAACTTTGCAATATACACTCCAGGGCCCCATCTGGTATCCAAATATCTATGTTAATGCAAATAGTAAAACCATATGGGTTTTATGTATGAATATAGGGCATATTCACAAAGCCGAGGTATCAATACTGTGATTTAAACTACCGCAATGGGTTAAACTACAGCAATGGTATTGTATAGGAGATTATACAATTATTCCGAACATAATTATGTGGTCACAATCGTAATTTTACGACGGTCGTAAAATTGATGATTGTTAATGGAGTATTGCTACTTAGCGATATCACGCCTTTATAAATAGAGCCCTATGATCATACAAATGAAAATCCTTCCAACATCAAGTAACTGCCCAACTTGTGAACTAATTACTCCTAATTAACTTGCATAATTTCTCTGGGCTGACACCAACTGCTTGGCTACATTTTCTTGAATATTTTAATTGGCTTTCACTTCCCCCTGCCCACTGGCTTTTATTGGCCTCCCATCCAATGCTTCATATCAAAAACACTATTACCACATGGAACAGTAAGAGACTGGGATAGAGTTAGAGTTTGATCATTATTTAGATTACACATTATAGGGAAATTTATAACCATGCAGTTTCTTTTTGGAATAATGGAATAGGAAATAATTGAAACACTAAAATTATAACAATTACCACAAACAAATGGTTGTATCATGATGAATCCTTTAGAAATGCCACCAAACAGTTTTATGATTTCTGAGAGCTAGGGGCCAAGTTAAAAGCAAGGACCTCCAGGGTATTTTTTTCAGAAATACTATTGCAGCCACGTGCTAAGCCAGGGAGACAGTGGGAGCTTAGGAGCATTAATGCGTGGCTAATAGGGTGGTGTAAGGAAGAAGGGTTTGGGTTTATAGAGAACTGGGCAAACTTTGCTGTTGTATTAGCAGTCTCACTGGGATAGATATCCCAGGAGGAAAGCAGGATGTAGATAGGCCAGTGGTGGGTGGAAAGGGGGGAGGCTAGCATAGGGGATGGGGAGGCATTTGTATTAAAGTGTATGAATAAATTACAGGATCATAATCTAAACTGTATATTTGCAAATGCGAGAAACCTGGCTGACGAAATGGGTGAACTGGAAATTATGACGTTGAATGAAAAGTATGATGCAATAGGTATAGCAGAAACGTGGTTGAACAGTTCTCACGACTGGGCTGTATATTTAGAATAATACGCCTTGTTTAGGCATAACTGAGAAAAAAGGAAAGGGGGAGGAGTATGTGTTTATGTTAAAAAAGAATTGAAGCCAAATTTAAAAGAAGAGATAACTGGTGATATGGATTTTAAAGTGGAGGCAATATGGAGGCAACAGGAAAGGGGGTAATGTCATTGTTGATGTCTGCTATCAGCTGCCAAATGCTAGCAAATAGGAAGTGAGTCAGCTTCATATGCAGTTGGCAACGGCTGCAAGTTTGGGAAGTGTGCTCATTATGGCGGACTTTAATTACCCTGACATTAATTGGGGTAGTGGAACTGCCATCACAGAAAAAGGCGATGAGTTCCTGAATTTGCTGCAGGATAATTTTCTCTCACAGGTGGTTGAAGTTCCTACTAGAAAAGGAGCTCTGTTGGATCTGGTAATATCTAACATTGTGGAGCGCATTATGGATATAAAGGTAACTGGAGGCTTAGGGAATAGTGACCATGAAATAGTGTCGTTTGGACTTTGTTATCCAAAGGAAAAGTGCGCTGGGTTAACAAAGACTTAATTTCGGGAAGGCAACTTTTCCCAGGTTAAAAGTAGCTCTTCAGAATGTCAACTGGGATAATGTATTATCAGGTAAAGGTACCGAACAGAAGTGGACTGTGTTCAAGGGGATTTTAATCCAGTTCACATCTAAATTTATACCCTTGGGAAATAAATGTAAAAAAATAAATCCGCACCCATGTGGCTGAATTCTGATGTAAAGGGGCAAATGGAAAGGAGGAAAAAGGCATATAAAACCTTTAAGTCAGAGGGAACGGAAAGGGCCTTTAGGGATTATAAAAACTGTAACAAGGAGTGTAAGAAAGCAATCAAACTAGCTAAAATTAATAAAAGTAAGGATAGCTGAACAAAGCATCACTAAGCCTAACCGGGACCAGGTCTTATTAATCAGCCATTTTTCTCCTTTCCCCCCCCCCATTTTAATTTTCTGCTTTTATTTTTTTTTACTTGCACCTCCAGGGGGGGGGGGTAACATCACTATATTTCATTTGCTGTACTGGTCCGTCCTGCGCGCGTGACCCAACCCTGGCTGGAATGTTCTCTGAGAGGTCTGGTGAACTGTGCACTCATGTGGAGGGCAGAAGTGAAGAGCTGATAGAGGAGTTGGTGTAAACCTTTTTGGTGTCCTCACTCCTTTTGGCTAAGAGAATGTATTGTCTGCCGACTCTGCCTGTCCTGTGTTCCACATCCTGATCCAATCCCAGTTCAGTAAGTCTAGAACTAAATTACTAATTATATATATATGAATGAAAATTACCCACACTTAGATAGAGATAGACATAACGTGATTGATTGAATATGGTTTCCTTACACTCACCGCCACATCATTCCAACAAACCCAGCAGTCATTAGTGCTCAGGGTGAGGAACTAAACCAAATGTTCCTCACCACTGGGTTTGTCTGTTATCTTCTGTAATACTTAAAAGTTTGCTTTGTGGCTCTGGCTACACTTCCTGGCTACACTTTAGCAATCTTGGCCAATGAGAAGACACGCGTCTACAAAGCATGTCTTCCCATTTGCTGGAATTGCAGACAGAATGAAGGACAAAGCCACAAAAAGTCATGTGAGGGAGAGGAGGGAGTTGTGGTTGGGTGGTGTGGTGGCCCCATCCAAAATTTTGCTGGGGGCCCCACTGATTTCTAGTTACGCCCCTGATCATAGATTATAGTAGCAATAATGGTATAAAACATTCAAGTGCACTTTGGTTAACCGAGGATATGGTACAGAAAGAACTACAGGTAAATATGGTTAATATTAATAAATCTCCTGGATCGGATAAAATACATCCTCGTGTACTTTGGGAGCTAAGTTCAGTTTTTTCTAGGCCATTGCTTCTTATTTTTGCAGATTCCCTCATGTCCGGAGGTGTGCCTCTGAATTGGAATGTTATTCCTATATTCAAAAAGGGTAGTCGTTCACAGCCGGGTAATTACAGTCCTGTAAGTTTAACTTCAATGGTGGGGAAGATACTGGAAAGTTTAATAAAGGAACATGTTCTAGAGTATGTTTCAAGGACTGACATTATAAGTAGTAACCAACATGGATTTAGGAGGAATAGATCTTGTCAAACTAACTTGCTTGGCTTTTATGAGGAAGTGAGTAGAAATTTAGACTCTGGCATAGCAGTAGATGTAGTTTACTGGGATTTTGCAAAAGCTTTTGATACAGTCCCCCATAGGTGACTAATGTATAAGCTAAGGTCTGTTGGTCTGGGGACATTTGAACATGGATAAAAATTGGTTAATGATTGAATGGTTGATGCAGAGAGTAGTTGTTAATGGGGCTTTTGGACTAAAGTGCTTAGTGGGTGCCACGTTTCTGTGTGGGACCCCTTCTATTTAATTTATTTATTAATGATTTGGAAGTGGGTATTGTCACAGCAGGTTTCTGTTTTTGTTGACGACACAAAACTTTGTTGACCATTAAAAACTTCAGGGATGTGCAATAGTTGCAGGGGGATCTAGATAGATTGTCACATGATGATTGTGGCAGATGAGATTCAATGTTGAGAAATGTAAGGTGATGCATTTTAGACTTAAAAATACTTGTGCTGCTTATACTATAAATGGCTCTGTGTTAAGTGAATCCCTGTTGGAAAAGAATCTTGGAGTTTTGATGGATAGCAAACTTAAAGGAAGGAAGCAGTGGCCAGTGCAACGCTAGAGCCAGCATGGTATTGTCTTGTATAAAGAGAGGTATAGATTCAAGGGAGGAAAATATATGAAGAGGGACTGGAAAAGTTACAATTATGTACGCTGGAGAAAAGGTGCTTGCGTGGGGATATGATTACGTTGTACGTCTGGGGCATTGTTCACTAATAGAGCATGTCAGAGGACATGTGGCCATTCCGTAAGAAAAAAGGTTTAGGATTCAAGTTTGGAAATGGTTTTTCACTGTGAGAACGGTAAAGCTATGGAACGGTCTTCCAGTGGACGTTGGAATGTTACAAGTTACTGGTTTTGATACATAAAGTAGAGTTTATTTTGTTGCAGTAATAAATATCTGGATGGTATCAGCATTTTCAAAGCAAGGGCAATATTTAAAAACCTGCGGTATCACAAGTTTGCGATACCGCGGCTTATCGTTAATGTACGACCTCGGACGTAAATGTATGTAAAAATATAGTGATCGTAAATTAACAATAGCAATACTGCATGTTTATAAATATGGCCCTCAAGTCAATATTTTTCAATTATCTTCTGAAATTCTGGGTGCATTACAAAATATTAATACTGTACAGTATTTTGCAATTGTGCAGTACCACTAAATTCCATTACATTTTATAATGTAGTTGCAACATAAAATATTAATAGTAATTGCTGCTGCATTTTAAGGCCCCATCATAAAATAATGCTGTGATCAGTAAGGAACCATGGTATTGGCAGTTACTGATACAGTGGCGTCATGCAAGGGCCTAAATCAATAAGAGGTGGAAAGGTGTACCTGTGCTTTTAATTTGCAGCAACCAAACAGATGTTATTTTTTTTTTTTTTAAATTCGTTTTATTATTGCAACCAATAAAGTTTTATATAGTACATTACATTTGTTTCTGTTATATGCATTGACAATTACTAGTAGATATTCGTAGATTTATGGTTATTGGTTCATTTCTGCAGATTCATATTAAACTTTTTAAATACTTAATCAACATTGCTGTCCTGAAGTCCATTACCTTTTGGGGTGGTCCGCGCCCCCCATCTGCCCCGCCGCCCCAGATCACACCAGCCAGGTCCCTCCCTTCCGTAGGAGGTCTTATGGAGTCACTGTTTCTGGAGATTCCATCCAGTGGTTCTAGATATTTATAAACTTGTTCTCGCAGCCTCTGTGCTTGTGTATTATCCTGATCATGGGTATATCTTCATTGATTAGTCTTATCCATGTTCTGATTTTGGGTTTTTTGTGGGAGACCCATTTTAGTACTATTGTTTTTCCGGCATAGAATAATGCTGCTTGTATAAATTGTATTTCATGGTTTGACCAAGTATCTGTCTCAGGGACCCCAAACAGGCACAAAAGTGGTGTGAGTTGAATAGGTTGGGTGGTGAGGTGACCCAAAAATCGTATGACCCTTCTCCAGAACTGCGCTACCCCTGAGCAGTGCCATATTAGGTGCTCAAAGTCCGCCTCCAGTTGCCGGCATTTGGGGCATTCAGATTTTTTATTGTGATCGAAGTGTCTTATTTGTCTGGGTGTGTAGTATGCCTGGTGAATAATTTTATATTGTATCAATTTATTGTTTACAGACGGTGATGCTACAGTATGTGAGTTGGTTATCTCTTGCCACTGGAGGTTGGGGGAATAAGTTCAGCCAAAAGGGGTTTAGTTTCCATTTACAACTGTTGGTGTTTGTTGTAGTGAGGTTAATGTTGAGAAGTATGGGAGAATGATCCAATATGCCTCTGGGTAAGTGGCTGATTTGGGAGACTAAAGGGGCCGGATTTTTGGTTAGAAATATGTAATCTATCCTAGACAATGTATGATATGTAGCGGAATGACAGGTGTACTCCAGTGTTTCCGGAAATCTCTGTCTCCAGATGTCGACCCACCCCCAGGATTGTATGAGTGATTCAAGTTGTGTCTGTTGGGTCACAGGGTTCCGGTGTGATGGTTGTATGTTGGAGTGGAAGCGGTCTTTAATGGGGGAGATTATTTGGTTGAAGTCTCCCATACAGATTACGTGTGCGTCTGGGTAGAGTGTTAGTAAGGGTGCTATAGTTTTTAATGTTTCAAGGCCCGTACCCGGGGGGCTGTACACACCCAGAAGCACCACGGGGACGGAATCGATTTCAGCAGCCACATATACAAATCTACCCCGTGTGTCTGTCTTGACATGGAGTATGTTATATCTTAGCGATTTCCTGAGCATTATCGACACCCCTCTCGAGTATGTGGAGTGTGTGCTATGGGCGGCCCACCCCACCCATGGTTTTTGTGTTAGATTGGTTGTGGTCCCGAGAAGATGGGTCTCTTGTATACATACTACATCAGGATTATATTTGGTTAGGAATGTAAATACTTGTATTCGTTTGGTGGGACTGTTTAGGCCTCTCATGTTCCATGATAGAATTTTGATCGGTTTGTTAGACTCACCCATTCCCTTTATATATAGTGTATCTTCTTGGCTGGTGGATCGGTCCAGGTCCCCGGGCGGCCGGCAGGGGCGGCGCGGTCCCCCCTATCGAAACAACATAGACAGTTTTATTTATAAACTTTATAACAAACATTGTGAACTTTTAAACAGTTAACTTTGAGCTATTGCCCACTAGGGCAACCTTCTCCTAATGTGTGTGGTTCTAGTTGCGTTAGGTTATTGGCGCTCTCTAAGAGCCTAATCTCTGGATGGCGGGGGGGTTATGTGCAGAAACTTATATTCGTCTTCTGACGTTTGGGGAGGTGAGCTCCCAGCTTGCTTTAATTATGAGTGTACTGATTAAGGCTATGTATAGTGTAGGTGTTTGCTAAGTGAGGGAGGGGTCTACTGGTTAGGGTACGGTTACATAGGGTGATCACAGGACAGGTTCTGGGTATACATCAGATTTGTTTCCTGTTTGATTGCTTTGTATTTGTCTTCACTGTTCAGGTTATGTGTCATCCTCTGTTCTTCCATCTATAGCTGTCAAGTGATCAGGTCCCATATCCCATTGGAGGTCCCTCCCCCCCAATCCCCCAACCCCGTCCATCCACCCTTGCGGGTGGGAGGGAAGGGAAAGAGAGAGGAAGGGGGCAAGGGGAGATCCACAAACCACATACTCAATATTACAAAACATTCCCCCCCCCACCCCGCCACCCACACCCCCCTTTCTATACTTATGTCTGAGCTGTTCTCGTGTTGAGAACCTTTGTAACATTTTACGTTTGTCCTTTGTTATCTTGCATTGTATATACATTTCCATAAATTGAACTCCGTACATTCCCTCCCCCCACCCCCCACCCCCCCTCACCCACAACTCCCGGTTCCCCGACCAGGCATGTTCCATAGGTAACTGGGCTGGTCTTTTGAGGGTCTATGGCCCGAGCTTTGGCGGTAGTTGTCTTGGCCTCCTTCACCTCCATTGTTTTGTATTGTTGGGTGTCAATTGTACATCATAATATTTGGAGCCATTTTCAAATTTTTTTGGGTCTGTGTCGGTTTGTTCCAATCTGTATATGGCAGTTATATACACATAGCAGGTGCCTCTTTGTAGTGTCTCGGTAATATTATAGATCATTTCTTTTACTTTTCCATACACCCTGTAAACCTCTCCTTTTGGTATTATTCCGTTTTTATCTGGTGGCCTGTGACTTTCGGCTTGGTGCCGAGCTGGTTATAGTCAGGAGGAGAGTCAAAGAGGGTGTTTCGCTCCATGCCATTTATTTGTCTAGGGGGGTAGTTGTGTGGTGGACGACCACTCACACGGGGCACATGGGTGGGAGTTTGTTGTCCCCGGGAGGGTTATATATAGTACCTTCGCTCCATACAGTCTATTTGTCAGGGGGGATCCAGTGCATGGTGGGCGAATACTCAGACGGAGCACATATGTGGGAGTTTGTTACTCCCGGATGGGTAATATGCAGTACCTTCGTTCCGTACAGATTGTTTGTCAGGGGGGGAGCTGGTGTGTGGTGGGCAATCGCTCGGACGGGGTGTACGGGTGGGGGTCTGTCGTCCTTAAAGGGGTTGTGTACAGTACCTTAGGTTGGGTATTACCCAAGTTGTCAGCCGATGGGTGCTTTATCTTCCACTGGGGCCGTATCGGCCGTCCAGCCATTGGGATGCCTCAGTTGGGGTTTCAAAGAATTTTGTATTTCCCTCGTGTTGGATGCGTAGACGAGCCGGGTACATCATGGCGTATGGTAGATTTAGGCCCCTAAGGCGTTGTTTGACCGCCATGAACGTGGCCCTCTTTTTTTGTAAGTCGATTGAATAATCTGGGAAGAACATTATTGTACTGTTTTCCAGACGTATCTCGCCCTTTTCTCTGCTCATTTTCAGGATAGCGTCTCTATCTTTGGCGTTAAGTAGCCTCGCCACCATAGGCCTCGGTCTTGAGCCCGGGGGAGGGGGTCTGGTCGGTACTCGATGTGCCCTCTCAATAGTAAATACCGGAGAGAGGTTGTCGGTCCCGAACACCCTGCGGAGCCAGGTATCTAAGAACATCTCTGGTTCTCTGCCCTCAGTCCCCTCTGGTATCCCCACGAGGCGGATATTCTGGCGGCGGGAGCGATTCTCCAGATCCTCTGCCCTTGCCTGTTGGATCTGGAGTTGTTGTTGCAGATTTATGATTTCCTGTGGGACTTGTCTTATTGTGTCCTCTGCACTTGACACCCTCTCCTCCAGATCCCCCACCCTGTGTCGCAACTTTTGGAAATCCTGACGGAGGAGTCCAACATCCACCCTCACCTCCTCTATCAGGACTGTCAGGGAGGCCTTAGTGTCCTGTATCGCCGTCAGGATCTGGGTAGAGGTAGGTTCAGCCGGTGGTGGTGCCGCGGCCGCCGCCCCCCCGTCCGACACGGACCCCTCGACCTCGGCGGCTCGCGTGGCCTCGTCGGTGGCGTGAGGATCGCTTTGGCGGGTGGAGTGGGAGGGGCCTGCTCCTTGTTTTGGCGCCATACTTTCCAAGTCTCTCCGTTAGGTTGCATTTTTGTTTTGCTGGTTCCCGTGTTTTGTCATTAGCTCAGGAAGGTTTCGGGTTAGTTCTTGCCTGAATTCTGGTGCCTCTTTTCAGTCTAGTGGTATCTGCAGGTTGATTAGCTGGGAGAGCACCTATTCCCCACGTCTGCTCACATCGCCATCTTAGCCACGCCCCCCAAACAGATGTTATTTAACTACGTAACACAGGAAAAGCATCTGATTGCTGCTGAAAATTAATAGCACAGGCAAATGAACAAAGAAATTTAACTCGTTGGTTTCTTACCCAGATAGGCACAGTATTGCATTTGATATTACAATCTTTTATGTTATCTTAGTAACCACACGTTAAACAGCACGCACCCATGATAGCATTTGTTTTGGTTTTTATGATAACATTTTCACAATTGACTGTGTCAGACTCTTTTCCATAGAGGCACTGTGATAGAATTAAATTCTCAACTGCCTTAATGAGTGTAAAAAATTTACAACTGTGGCATTAATGGCCAGTATAATATCAGACTTTTCCCATACCGCAGGTTTAGAAATATGCCCCTTTATTCCTAATTTTTCAGATTTATTGTCTGTGCATCTGGATTAAAAAACATTTTTGTTCCTTCTATGTGATCTAAAGTTCTAAGGGCCATATTTATAAAGCCACGGTATTGCTTTTTAGCGATACTGCTAATTTAAAGGACAACTAAACCCTCATAAGAACATCTTTTAGAAAGAATGGCCTCTTTAAAATATGTTGATATATCATAGTTTGTCCTATAAATTCATTACTGTGCGCCTGCTATGCTTCTAAATGCCTCATGGAAACTGAGCAATTTAGAAACCTGTACTGAGCCTGTACTGAGCCTGTACTGAGCCTGGGCATGCTCAGAAGAGGCAGATAGGGGATTAACATACAGTCATTGGCTGTGATGTCAACTGTCAAATCCATAACTGACAGTTACTAACTGGAAAAACCAGGAAGCAGAAACAGGGGAAACAGGACATTGTGCAGGATTTCAGGTTAGACTTGTATATTTCAGATTTCAAACTATTAGCAATTAGGGTTTTGGGGGGTGATTTACCTGTATGCAAGTTTTCATTTTGGGGCTGGCCTTGCCCTTTAACGATCGGTATCATAAATTTATGATCGTTAAACCGATCGGAGATTAATAATCAGCTTAACGATTGTAAATTTATGATACCGATCATAAATTTATGATACCGATCATAAATTTATGATACCGATCATAAATTTATGATACCGATCGTACATCTACGGTAAGGAAATCGTAGATTTTAGATCCTCATAGAATACCATTGTGGTAGTTTACTACCGCACGGTATTCTACGATCGAACGCGCGATCCTAAATTAACTAACCGGTGGTATCAATAAAAAGCAATACCGTGGGTTTATAAATATGCGCTACTTCAAGGTTCTGTACTGGGAACTTGCGGCCACTGCTATTTAATCTGTATAAGAATTAGAAGTGGGTATTGACAGCAAGGTCTCTGTGTGCTGATTACACAAAACTAAGGTATTGGAAGCTACAGCAATTGCTGCAGGTAGATCTAAACAAATTGTTTAACATGCAGATGAGGTTTAATGTAAAGTGTCATACAAGTTAGAAGCTTAGGGCCATATTTATAAAGTTGCGGTATGGCTTTTTATCGATACCGCAACTTTAACGGTCGGTATCGTAAATTTACGATCAGAGATTAACGATCGGTTTAATGACGATACCGATTGTAAACTAACGATACCGAGCGTAAATCTACAATTTCGTTATCGTAGATTTACGCTACCGATTGTAAACTAACAATACCGAGCGTAAATCTACGATAACGAAACCGTAGATTATGATCCCCATAGAATACCATTGCAGTAGTTTTCTACCGCACGGGATTCTACTATCGAACTTTCATACAATTACGACCGTGATCATAAATTAACTAGCCCATGATATCGCTAAAAAGTGATACCGCGGCTTTATAAATGTGGCCCTTAGGGCCATATTTAAAAACCTGTGGTATCGCAAGTTTGCAAACAGCCACGATTGTACATTTATGGCAATCGGACGTAAATGTACGATTGCTCTATTGTAGAATACCATGCAGTAGAAAAGTACCGCTGTGGTATTCTATGGCCATTGTAGATCGACGACTGCGGTCGTAGATTTATGATTGCGATCATAGATTTACGACCGCGATCGTAGATTCAAGATCACTATCATAAATTTACATCCGAAATCGTAGATTTACAATAGTGCCCAAAAATGTACTATCACGATAGCGATTATTGAAGGCACATTCCACCAGTCTCCTGTTAATAATGAATTCCAAATAGTAGATGTGGAAACAACATGTTTCAGGGCAACAAGTGCCCTTTATCAAGAGATATACACAAAAGTGTATAGCGAACAAAATTATTTTTAAAAATGATATATACAGACATATATCTGTCTGTTTTTTAATTTGATGGTACATAAATTGGCAGTAACAGACTTGGCAGTAATGGCTAGAGCTAGCAAGATATTGTACTGTATAAAGAGGTGTAGATTCAAGGGGAAAAGACATTCTACTGCTTTACAAAGCCCTGGTAGGGCCCCATTTAGATCATGTAAATAAAAGAGACATCTTTGAAATGGAAAGAGAAGGGCAACTAAATTAAAGGCGAATGGGGAAACTAGAATATGCAGGTGCAGGTTAAAACTGGAGAAGCGTCACATGAATGGGGATATGAGCCAACCTACGACTAAGCAAAACTCATCAGGGCTCATTTTTGTGTACATTGGAAGTTCTGTCCCTCATATCCTCCTTCATACCATTAGGGGGAGTTTTAGTACTTAGGATTTTGCTGTGTAGACCTTAAAAATGGCGTGCACACTGCGCATGGCTTAGGAGACGGTCTATTGCTGACTTAATATGCATCCTGGTCTGCCATTTTATAGGGAACTGAACAGTCTCTCGCTACTCTAGCACAGAAGAGCACTGAATGCTATAGGGTCTCATATTAGATATACAGACATTTTATATGGTGGAACTGTGGTTCTGCTAATTTTATTCATTTATGTTTTTTATGTGTATGTTGTAATTTTTGTGTAGAGATTAGGTTTGGCAGGATTGTGGCCAAAAACCTGTGTCACAACCTTTAACACAGGGAGTGTTTTACATACTGGCCACAACCAGTTTTATTGAAAAAAAATCAAAACAAAAAAACCTAGTTCCCTCTCTGAATTAAAATTAAAATATATATAAAGTTTACATAATTCTGTAGCACTCACAGACTCTCAGCATCCTCTCACATAGCAGTGCTGTTCCCAGACAGAGAGAGAGAGAGAGACTGAATCTCTCTAATCTTTAATTAAGACCTCAGCACTTCCCATTTAAATTGCTTTCCTATTAACACATAATATTTCTCTGGAGCTTACACATAGGACAGGAATCTCGGTGAAATATAACCCTCTCAATCACCTGTCCTGTGCCTCTCTTACAATACTGTATATATTAGTGAAAGTTACATTTCAATATTGCCCTTTTTCAACCAGCTATCCAATATTTTATCCAACAAGCTATCCATACTTGTATGTCTAAACACTTTATTCTAATACATTAAATCTGCCATACAATAAACTCTCTGGTGCATTGTGCACCATTAGATGATTTCAGAGGACATATAGGCTACCTGAAAGGCTAGAGAAAATCTAATCCTTGAATGATCAAGCACATATCCTTTACATGTAATAGTTTCAATAACTAGTGAACTATTAAAATATAGAATAATAAAAACAAAAATGTTTGTGGGTAATGAAACATTTACTTTGGGTTTTCGGTGAAGTTTCCTCTTTTTGTTCTAGTTTGTGCATCTACAAATATATTTACTAGCAGTATTGTGGGTTTGTGTAATTTGTGTCAGGTGCTTAGTCCGTGTGGTTATCTTTGTGGCTTTTGAATTAGCAGAACACGTTACATTTTCTGTTTGTCTCTATACACGGTCATATACAGATTACAAAGTGAGACTTTTTTTTATCTCTGCAAACAGTTCAGATACCCGTCTCCAGTGTTTGTCTTTGTGCAGACATCAGTATGATTATTTCCTGCTTTCCTTTTTGTTTGCTTGTAATAAGTAAGTTTTGCTTTTCCATTAGTTATGTAGGAATCGATAATACAAACCTGAACATATGTGCTAATATAGTTTTATTAAGTTTCTTGCCAGGAATTGAGCATTAAACAGTCACCGTCGTCCATTACCAAGATGATAGAGAAGACAGCAAAGTTCTCCTGTGAGGTGGATGGAATATCTGTTATTCATCAAGGTCTTCACTGGTATCACCAGGATCAAAATAAAAGAGTAAAATGGCTACTGTTCTACAAACCTACACACGCTGAGATACCAGATGAGTACAAGAAAAGGGTGTCTCTGGATACACAGACAGACAAATTGTGTACAATGAGTATAACAAGCATTAAACTTGAGGATGATGGTACATATTTTTGTGCTGCATGGGACAGCAACACCTTTTTCTAACTACATAGGAAGTCAATACAATATCATCCTTTACACTTAAAAACATTTGTAGTCTAAAATAATTTCAAATATATTTCTGTACCAAGGAGAAAAAAACACCATTTGTGGAAAGGCGTATGGCAGCAGCCATATTTCAATCATTTCATAAAAGATTGATGACAATTGTTAGATACCTAGTTCATAATTATTGTATTCTATTAAATATTACTGTACACATACATATATAAGATGTTGATAAGATTTTTTTTTCAATATTGAGACATGCCAAACTGCAAAAACACATAGAAATAGATTGCTTGCCCAGGAGTGCATACCTTCTTACCACAGGTCTCAGTCCACAACCCAACACATGCATGTACACCAAACATAAAACAGGACCAGCCACCTGTTGTATGTACAAAAGAGATAAAATGAATGGTGACCGCTCTGTAATTACAGGGGTGAATTCAACTTCTTTATTAGCAACATATGTTACGCAGAAACATGGGGGTCTAACGCGTTTCATGGTATCTCAGTCACTTCCTCAGAGACACAGACATACCAAACTGAAAAAGTATATTCTAAGGAGAAAATGTGTATCCAAAGAGGAGCACTAAACCAAATTCCACTACCACATTGAACTATACCCATGGCGTTGGTAAGATTCTGCACTAACGGTATTTAAGTTTCAGCCCATCAGTGTAAAATCTTACTGTTGGAGAGATGGATAGCTACTACCTGAATCCTTCTTTTTCCAGTATATTATTAATTTAAAGGTTATGTCCACTCCCCAAACAAACTTTTGTCTGCAAAGATATTGCCCCACAAAACCTCAACCTCACTGGGTTTACAACTCTGAAATGTGCTCCTAAATGTACTTACCAGCCCTCATTCTCTCGGCTGTTTTGTGCCTTTTCTGTGCAAACTGCAGAAAGTGCCACAGCAGGCAGCAGTGTCTATTATTGGCTGAGACATTATGTCTTCTGTGCATGGAAAAGGCACAGAAGCCACGCAGAAGACAGCTGAGGGAATGAGGGCTGGTAAGTACAGTTGGGAGCATATTTTAGAGTGCACAAGTGTGCCTTAGGGGTCTGTCCTGGGACACTTTTATTTTATTTGTTTATAAATTACTATGAAGTGAGTATCAAGTTCTCTGTGTTTGCTGATGACACAAAGCTATGTAGAGCATTGGAAACTTTAGGGCATGTCCAGCCTTAAATACATTTTTTAGATCTATGTCCAAATACTACCCAAACCCCAGTTTTGTATTATAGAAATTTTCCAAAGATGCCCCTGAATGGACTTACCTGACTTGGTCCCTCCTCGCTCTTCCACGCTACTTCTCTCCCCTGTGCTACTTCCTGGTCGTGGCTGTAAGTCAAGGTGCAATGGTGACATCATGCCCTCACTGCATCTTACTGCTGTTGTTCTTGCTCGAAATGAGCTCACAACTGCAGCAGTGGGTGTCACCCGGGCACTAGGGACTGGGTCAGGTCCATCCAGGGGCATCATTAGAAGTTTTCTTTAATGCTAATCTGGGGTTTGGTGGGTGGCTGGATATAAATAATAAAGTTTTTCTAAGGCTGGACATACCCTTTAAATTATGCTCAATTGCTGCAAGTGGTCCTAAATAGATAACAATATATTGTCTTGTATAAAGAATGGAATAGTTTCAAGAGAGAAAAGTGTTATTTATCCTTTTACAAAGCACTGGTAGGGCCTCATTTGGAATTTGCAGTTTTTGAATTCTGTATATGAAAAGGGACATCTTAAAAATAGAAACGGCAACCAAATCAATAAGGGGTATTTAGGGGCTTGACTATGCAGACAGATTAGACATGTTAGGGCTGATTACACTGGGAAGCGCGCTTGTGCAGGGATATAGTCACTATATTCATATATATTAATGGGCCCTATAATAAACTCTCTGGTGCATTGTCCATTAATAGATAATTTCAGAGAACTTATGGACATCCTTTAAGATAAGAAGAAAATAAATTTAATCTTCCAGTTCGGAAAGGTTTCTTTACAGTGAGAACGGCGAAACTGTGGAACTGTCTTCCAGCAGATGTGGCAATGGCAAATTGATAAAATAGCTTAAAGAGTGGGCAGGATAATGTAAGTATTACTACTAGTAACTAGTTAAGTAGTAATTTCTAGTATTAATACAAATAGTTTTGGTTGATTCAGAAATCCTTTCTGATTGCCATTTGGAGTCAGATAGGAACCTGCTGTTAGGTCCATGAGTAGGCTATAAAGGTTTGACTAGATGGATGGATGTCTTTATTCAATCTCTAATACTATGTAACTGTGTTTCCCCTGCCCACTTAGTAAAGGGGCAGGGCCAAACTGGAATAGAGTAGCACATGCAGCTAAGTGGCAAGTATACAAAAACTATATGTTATACTTACAGGGGTGTTGATATAGCTATTTAGGTCCTCACAATTTAGTAACATGTGTTCTGTTCTATTTGGAAGCTATGATACAGTGTCTGTCTTACACAGTTGAAATTGAAAACTAGTATTGGTGTTGTTTTTGACTGGTGTAAAATTTTGAAAATTATCGCTACGGTTGAAAACACCAAAGTCAATGGGTCGAAAACAATACTGATATTACTGGTATCATTTTTGTTTGCGATCATTATCAGACATTACCAATAACAATTCATTATAAACAATTCTACCCCTCAAATACAAAATAATTCATGAATAATTCACCCCACAAACCCCCACAAAAGGTAAGCAATGTCAAAGATGTGACAATAGTTTTACCAACTAGTTACACTTCCTCTCTTCTGTATGAGCTCTTTACGAGCTTGCACATGCACAGAGGAAACAGTTTGGGAAATAGCAGCCAGTCATGGATGTCACCTTTCATGTCCATGACTGACTTCTGCTACCTGGAAGAACCAGAATGCAGCAGAACTGAAGATGGGAAGCAGAACTGCATAACAGGTTAGTGGTACATTTTTGAATTTGCTAGCAATTGCTGTTTTGGGGTAGGGGTGATTTCCTTATATATAATTTCTTATTTATAGGTGGACTTGCATTTTAACTGCCATTCTACAAATTAGCATTAGAGATGGCCGAACTTTCGAAAGTTCAGTCCGTTTTCGAACTATATGAAAAGTTCGAAAACGGACCCATTAAAGTCAATAGGAGTCAAATAAATCGAAAAGTTTGAATAAAATACAATTAAAATATCAATGGTAACTTAATGTAAATGGATGTGGGAAATGGGAAATGGTCTGGGGAACATGTTCGAATATCCAGGACTTCCGAAAACTTGATTTTGCTCTCACGCACGCTACTTTCGAGCTCTCGCAGTCGAGCATTCAATATTTATCCCATGAACGACTCGCGGATTCAATATTTACTCGCGTATATGTATAATAGACATTTTACTCGCGATTGGATATTCATATTTACTTTACTCGCATATAGGTATAATAGACATTTTACTCGCTGATTCGAGAATTTGATATTTACTCGTGTATAGGTATAATAGACATTTTACTCGCCAGGATTCGAGAATTCGATATTTACTCGCGTATTGGTATAATAGAAATTTTACTCGTGGATTCAAGAATTCAATATTTACTCGCGTATAGGTATAATAGACATTTTACTCGCGGATTCGATATTCGTATTGGTATATTAGACATTTTACTTGTGGATTCGAGAATTTTATATTTACTTGCATATTGGTATATTAGACATTTTACTCACGGATTCGAGAATTTGATATTTACTCGCGTATAGGTATAACAGACATTTTACTCGCGGATTCGATATTCGATATTTACTCGCGTATTGGTATAATTCGATAATTATCGAAAGTCCGGAAAATATTGAAAATCCGGGTCCGGGATAGTTTGAGAAGTCCGAGTCCGTTCGAACTCGAATAGTTTGGCTCGAACTTGGGTTCGAGTTCTAGTCTATCTCTAATTAGCATTACTAGTATATAAAAATAATAATCCCCAAAATGTTGCCAATATCCAGTATTTTTATCTGGCTGAATGAAGAATGGCACTACTAACAATAAAACTGAATATAACATTTATTCCTGCAGAGGGCCACCCAGCAATATTTTGTGTATGAATATTCAGGAAGCACCGATATATTTACATAGCTTATATGCTATACACTCAGAGTTACCATGAAACTGCAGCTAACAAGCAATGTTCACTGTCTTGTAACATTTACTGTTCTACTTATTGGTATGTTTAAAAAAAACACAGCTTTACTAGATTTCTTGCTAAAATATTTAGAGTTAAAAAATGTTTAACAGTGGGATACATTATTAGGGTTAATATGTGTCATTATTCATTGCTAATGTTGCAAATAACAAGTCAATTAATGTTTATATCTAGGTTCCTGCAATAGTTTTTCTTTACTACAGTCTCAGCAATCAGTGACTAAGGCCGAGAGAAGAAGTGCACGCATCGAATGTAGAATGGATGGAGCAGACATAAGTAATGTTAATATTCATTGGTATCGAAAAAAAGACAATAGAGCTCTAGAAAGGATATTGTACTATAAGGACCAATCAAAATATTTAAATGATGCCGGGTTTGAGATTGGCTTCTCTGCTGGGAAAAACAAAGAAATGAATTCATGCGTTCTCACAATCACCAATCTTCTACCAAAAGAATCTGGCACATATTTCTGTGCGGCCTGGGACACAGTGCTTCAAGGAGATTTCGAGCATCTGCAAAAACTTAGAGCTAAGAGTATGTACAAAGGATTGTATAGCCTTACATCTGCCTTTTCTAAAAGTTACCCAAAAAACAAATACATTTTGGGGAAACAATTGGAAACTAACTAAAACAAAGGAAACTAACCCTGTTGATGTCCAGTACACAAAGTCACCTAAAGCTGGAAACAATTTTCTAAAACGCCAGTATAAGGAGTCTTTCAGGGCAATGCACGAATAGTCACAACACTCCGCTGGATTTAAAGTTGTACTAACTATAGTTATCTCATCTACCATATTTTTTTTACATAATTTAGTAGTCTATGCTCTTCACACCCCACCATCGCCTTTCTTACCTTTTATATATATTTTTTTTACATAAAATACATCCATTTAAATCCTAAATACATCTGACACAAGCTAGGTACATACATACCAGATGTTTCAAAGATAAGAGACAGGATCTGGAAGAGTTATTTTTCAAAGATTAGGGAACAAAAATTCCTGGGCGTTCTCCCTATACACAGCATAGGGAGAACGCTTGGGACTGTGTGTTTCCACTGACTGCAGCTGACTCTCCTATAGGGAGACTACCACAGCCCAGGAAAATCTTAGGTCTTTCCTAACGGGAACGTTTGGCGGCTGTGCGCTCATTATGGAAAGATGCTACACACACTGCCTATAAACCCCTGATACTGTCGAATCCGACGGTATCGGGACTTTATCCTTAGTATGTTTCCCTAGCTAAAACCTAACATTAACATTTAGAAATGCTTTCTGCTGGCTTATTATTTAAGGAGTCCGCCTTACTTGATTTATTGCCAGAGCCTCATTTGTACCTGGCTCTCAAGTCTGGTGCTTTTACTCAGGAAACAGAAAACAAGGTGGAGGGTCGCACTCCAAGGTGCTAAAGCATGTAAATGCACTTTTCACGCACATTATCATCCAGCCTAATTTGGTCTCAGCCTTAAACCCATGCTACAGTAGTCAATAGTCAGCCACTTGCCATGATGTCATCTTTCATGGCCATAAATTACTCTCTGCCTTCTTAGAAAAGGCAGAGAGTACAGGAGCAAGAACAATGAGTTGCATACGAGGTCAGTGGCACATGTAACAGTTTTAAAACAATTGCGGAGAGGAAGTCTCTTTGAATAAAATTTTTAATTTGGAGATGGACATGCTCTTTAATAAACCTATTATCTAATTTGGAATGCACAGTATGGTTTTAAATGCAGTATACAAAAGGGACTTGCAGCAGGAGATTATTTTGATTTTCTGAAACTATGAGGCTCAGGTCACAGGGGTGCACCTCTGAGTTAAAGCACTTTGTATTCTCTTTCCTTTGATCCTTGTTATGCCCCCTCAAGGCGCTGGGTCAGTTAGAGCAGAGATTTCATCAAACCAGGAAGTGACAGCTGAACTCTGCTCTGTGGACCAGCACCAATTTATTACTCAGTGTAGGAGTAGAAGAGAAAAGTAAGTGGCTTTAAATTCTTTTTTATTTTAACCCTTTTCAGGAATGGGCTTTATAGCGCCTTTAAATCTGTTTAATCTTTGGTCCCTTAGGGCCTCTGTATTTCAGAACAGGATAAACCTTTGCTTGGAGCCTGGTATAAACTGTTTACCTCTTCTTTTGTTTCTGCTGATTCCTCCTATAAAGATCAAATTTCCAATATAGGTCCATTTCAAAACCAAAACATAAATCCAAGCCCAGCAATGTACAATCTGTTCAGTATCCTGTCATACAGACTGTTCCAGCCCTGTCTAGCCTCCAGCCATGGAGTCTGCCTGCAGTCCTGTCCAGCTCCCACCTGTGGAGTCTGCCTCCAGTCATGTCCAGCCTTCAGCAGTGAAGTCTCTGTCCAGCCTCCAGTTGTGGAGTTCCTGTCTAGTCTCCAGCCATGACGTTCCTGTCCAACCTTCAGTTGTGGAGTCTGTGTCCTGCCTCCAGCCGTGGAGTCTGCCTCCAGTCCTGTCCAGCCTCCAGCCACGGAGTCTGCATCCAGTCCTGTCCAGCCTCCAGCCACGGAGTCTGCCTCCATCCTGTCCAGCCAAGGAGTCTCCCTCCAGCTTAAATACTTTTTGCCTAGAATTTCCAGCCTGCCTTGGGACTTAATTAAAAGTTCTCTCTCTTCTTCTTTTCCATTCTTTCGTGGCTCCCTTCATACTTTGGATATACTTTTAGTTCAGTTAAAGGGTCATTTCCTAGATGTGATCCTCTTATTGAACTGCCTTTAAATCCATGGTAATGTAAATATTTGTGAAACCAGAGTTTTACAAATAAACCCCTTAGATTATGAACTGTATAGATCACACAGTCCTTTATAAAATTAAGTTTCAAGTATTAATAAAAATGGCATAACAGCATTAGCTCCTTGCCACCTTATAATAGAATTACTGGAACCGGGTCATCTTATCCCATCAGAGATCCACTTACCTGCCACTCCTACCAATATTGTACACGCTTTCTGTGACCATGTGGATTTCAAACTCGTCCTATATCATAACAGCATAACGAATCCGGCCTCTGCTTCTAACCACAATCACAGGGTCCAATGTTCGTAACAGGATTCTTCGGTTCCTGGCAAACAACAGCACTGACCCACGCTGGGATCCCCCTGGTCTCACTACATGCCTCTGGGCTTTTTATTTTTGGTTAAAGAGTGTCGTATACAGTAGAATCTGGTGTTTGTTCTTTGTGGAAATGTAGCTTCTTCTATGGGCACTGCCTTGAATTATAAAGGAATTAAAAGGCATTGAACCAAGACCAGTTATATTGATGGTCTAGTTCTAAGAGACTCCAGTGTTTGTGATAAGTGCACATCAAATCAGAAATTGACTCGAACTCGAAACGGAGTTAGGGTTAGATTTAATGAGTTCGGACTTCAGACTTCAAATGGCAAACTTTTCAGACTTTTTCCGAACTTGCTGCCATTTTTCAAAAATAAACGAACGTTAGAGGATATTTGTATTAAAAAAATCCCCCGAATATTCGAAAATTCACGAATTACCCATGATTCTTTATGTTACTGTTATGTTACGTATGCTGATTGCGCATATGTAAGTAAAGGTTCATGTGATCAGCTGTTTTTAAACTACTTCCGGTATGGTACAGTAGCTTTAAACAGATAATAATTATGTACACGTGATCAGCTGTTTAAAAACGGATGATCGTGGGGGTTTGTCAGGGGTCTGGCTGCACCGGTTCCCTGCCCTCCTTGGGTCCTTGGAAGTTCCCTTGTGGTACGGACCTTTTGGGGCTTAAGGGGTCCAGCTGCTCCAACTGGGATTCCCCTTCCCGGCACTTATAAGTGCCTTTATGGCACAAACCCAATTGTGATATCTCTCACAAACCCTTTATTGAAATTTAAAAGCAGATGTAACTTTACATTCTATGCCAGGGATGCCCAACCTGGCCGATGCTGGGGGCCTCAACATGTCTGCTTTGAGAAAAAAGTGTGCCATGGTCTGAAAAATTTTGTGAACCAAGCAATCGTCAGTGTCCTATAGTGATGATCGACAATCAATGACCTCGATCCTAGATTTACGATCACCCATAGAATACACTTGCAGTAGTTTACTACCGCATGGTATTCTATGAACGAAGGTTCGTACGCTAACTAATGTTTGTAGTAAATAGTTGTTTATAAATATGGTTCTGAATAGACTTCTTGGAAACTAGTTTCTTGGGTTCATGCTCTAGACTTTCTCAAGGCCTTTCATCACTCAAACAAAGGTAAAATGAAATTATATTACCGTATTATATTATATATTATAAATATTAATATATTACCGTAGTTATCAGGAGTTGATAACACCTAGGTTACAAATAGTAAAGCTGGCCCTTTTTAATTATTTATCATTCTAAATCTATACAAGATTATATCCATATAAGACCACTTGAGTGTACTAAATACTTTTCGGCATTTTAGGCTATAAATAAGGATATTATATTTATATTTTTTGACCAGTAAATAATATGTGTGATATTATTTCTTGACTATCTAAAATCATTTCAATTAACCAAAAGTTCTAAATAGATTTTTATGGCTATATTCAACAAACAAATTTGTCTATAGATGCTAGTAAGGGACATATATTTCCCTTCTCTGGATAAAGGAACTATTATTGTTTATAGTTCCATGCATTTCATTAGTAGGTGATAAATAAGAAAACAAGAAAATTACTAAAAAACTATATAAGAAAGAATAAGAAAACTATAAAATTAATTAAAGGGCATGCCCACCCTCTAAATAAAGTACCTAGACCTCGCTAAGTTAAAAATTCTCCCCTAAACATTCTTACCAGCATCCGATCCACCATTGACGTCAAAACTAACCACTTTTGACCGTTACTTCTTGAGCCTCTTCTGCTGCTGATAGTGCCTGGGAAAGGCATGTAGCAGCAGCAGAGAAGTGAAGGATCGAGTGAGGTAAATATGGTAAGTATGTTTAGGAGCACCTGGGAGGTTTTTTTAACCTACTATAGCGGTGTCTGGATTTCGGCTCTAATTAGCTTGAAATTAGTTGAAATTATTAGTTAGGTATTCACCTGGAATTTTATTTGTGTTTAAAGCTTGAATGGTTGTATACATATATACATAAACAAACGTTCTTCAAAAAATGCAACAAAGAGAATTGCATTAATTAATGAATTTTGGATTTTTTTCAGTCTGCACTGTAAGTTGATGAAATTGTCTGGAATGCACAATTTCCTCGAGTGATTAATAGAATGATGGTGAGCCCAAACAAATGTACCTTAGGTTAACAGAGTTAAGTGCTTTGGAAATAAATATGCTCTTGCATAATCACTGAATCTTACAGAGCGTATGTTTTAAGTGGCGAGTGCAGGATACATTGATCACATCCACATAGAGTCATTATTTACTTCAATACCGTGTTCTAAAGGAGGCAAAGCCTGCAGTAGCTTTTTTTCTGAAATACAGAAAGAATGTTTTTGTTAAAGTGTGCAGTTCTCATGTTTATTTTAAAATGTATGTATTAGATCTTGTTTTAGGTTTAGCTTGTCCCCCCCCCCCCTTACAAATGGAAACATTGCCACTGTTTTTCTTAAGAAATTTACTTTCTTTTTTTTCTAGATGGTCATCAGAGGGTCTTCTTAAAGCAACCTCATCTTTCCTTCACCAAGTTTGGGAACGGATTGACAACAGTGCGGCTCAAGTGTCAAGTAAAAAGGGACAGCTCAGACTCTTCAATTGTTCATTGGTATATGCAAAAGCCTAATAAAGAAATCAAGAGAATTCTCCATATTGCAGATGCAAAACCTTATTATGACGATGACACTGACAAAACAAAATTTGACTCTGACAAAAATTCCGATACATATACACTGGTAATCCAACGTATAACCGCCAATCAAGCTGCTACCTACTACTGTGCGAATTGGGACGGTGATAGGCACACTGATTGAATGCAGGTATGTGTCTGTACAAATACAGCAATGGGCTCTTATCTATATTATACCTGAACACCATTCGCAGGATTTTGGTATTATAATAGAGATGAAGCATAAATTCATTTATCATAAAGATCTCTGTTTAGATATTAGGCTGCTGAAGTTTTTTTTTTGTACAAAGTGTATAATTGAGGCACCTGACATAATGTTCATGTCAGAAGGTCAGGCTGATCTTATATATATATACCTCCTGCCACGGAGAATAAAAATGCAATAAAATGAGTGTGAATGTTTTCGAAGAATAGTTAACAGTACCTCCTGCCTTTGACATTAGTAATGGTGTAAGTATTTGCAATTATCCATTCTTTAGCACTACTCCTTCCATCTCGCCCTTCCCAGAAAGTAGGGCCTGCTCAGACAAGCAGGATAAGGATGTCTAGCAAAGAATTGTGCATTTTGAGAAGGGTAGACAGCTTACTGAGCATGTGCAGGATTTTTTGCTAGAGCAGCACTATTGGGCAATGCCATTAAGTAACAAACAGGTTTTTTCCCTCAATGCTGCTTATTTCAGAGCTACAGTAAAAGATAAAGCAAAATTTTAGTTATGAAATACAGAATCCATCTGTGATTCCACAATCCATATGCAATTTTTTTTCTCATTTTAAGATCATTCAGATTTTTCACTTGAAACTTTTTGGCTATAAGTCAGAAACTAAATGTGTTGCACAGTGTACACACCGTACGTATTGTTCACACCATACACACTGTATATATTGTACCTAATGTACACAATGTAAACACTGTATATACTTTACACACCATACGTACATTTCACACCTTCCACACTGTATATTCTTTGCACACCATACGTACTGTTCACACCATACAATGTACACACCGTAAACACTGTATATACTGTAAACACCATACTTACTGTTCACACCATATACACTGTATATACTGTACCCAATATACACGCCGTAAACACTGTAAATACTGCAAATGGCAAACATACTGTAAACACCTTATACACTGTATATTCTGTAACCAATGTACACACTGTATGCACTGTACAGACCATACACTCTGTATATACTGTACCTAATGTACACACTGTATATACTATACATACCGTACATACTGTACACACTATATACACTGTATGTACTGTACCTAATGTACACACCGTACACACTGTATATACTATAAATACCGTACATACTGTACACACTATATCCACTGTATGTACTGTACCATACACACTGTATATACTGTACACACTGTACACACCATACACTCTGTATATACTGTACCTAATGCACACATCATACATACTGTGTATACTAAACCTGCCCTATAGAGCTTACAGTCTGGTGTGTAACATACAGATATATAATAAATATATACATTAATAATTACAAAAGTACAGTTTAAGTAAAGTGTGTTGATGAAGAGAGAGGAATAGAATATCAGAGGGTGGGAGCCTTAAGATAAAAAGGTTTATGGTGGGAGGAAGCAGCTTGAGTGGGGGGTCTGTAAAGGAGATGGTTTTCTAATGAGCGCAGGGTATAGGCAGGACATGTATGACACGATTTATGAGATTTATGAAGGTAAATAGAATGATCTCAGGGTTTAGGGGTGGGGAAGGTAAGTATAGATTTTACTAAATGGGTCACAAAGTTAAAGGGCATGTCCAGCCTTAAAATAACATTTAAGATCTATGTTCAGCTACCCTCCAAACCCCATTTTCGCATTATTAAAAAGGGACTTACATGATCCGGTCCCTTGCTGCATTGCTGCGCACTCTACCTGCTTCCAGGTCGCGGCTGTCAGCCAAAGGTGCGACGGTGAGGTGACACCTAATAACCTGACAGCAGTGGCCAAGAAGTGCCTCACTGCTGCTGTTCTTGCCCAAAATGAGCTACAGCAGCAGGGGGCAGTATACAGGCAGAGACCGGAACAGGTAAGTCCCTTCAGGAGCATCTATGCCACTTTTTAATAATGCGAAAATGGGGTTTGGGGGGTAGTTGAACATAAATATAAAATGTTATTTTAAGGCTGGATATGCCCTTTAAAAGACAAAAGTGGCTGGGGGAATTGTGGTCAAAAGCTACTCAGTAAAACTGTCTGTTCTCACTGTATGGGACCTTTACAATCTTTTTTCACTGTATGGAGCCTTTACTGTCAGTTATCAATGTGTGGAACCTTTACTGTCTGTTCTCACTGTATGGGACCTTTACTGTGTGTTTTCACTGTATGGGACCTTTAGTGTGTTCTCACTGTATAGGACCTTTACTGTCTATTCTTACTTTATGGGACCTTTACTGTCTGTTCTCACTGTATGGGACCTTTACTGTCTGTTCTTACCTGTATAGGTAAGTTAGGGTCCAGTTAAAAGAGTCTACCATCTTGCATAAAGGAGGTCCCAGTTTCTGCACCATTTGTTCTTCTGGTTCTTCATCCTCATCTGACTGTGTTGACTTGAAGAACATGTGTGCAAGCTGTCTAATAGACATTCTTTCATCCTCTGAGCTGTCTAAATCATCTTTAAAAAACACAAGATTCACACTGTGATTTCTTTAAGTTAAATAAAAGTTTGTTACTACAGTACAGATGCAGAGTTTGTTACTGTCTAATATTGAAAATTTAAAGATAGATGATCTTATTTTAAAGATACTGGTTATCTTATTAACATTATTATTACTATAAACATTATTATTTATAAACAAGTATATCCCTTAATTTTCTCACTTTCAAGAGGATTTACGCCTTTCATGAACAATTCCAAATGACATTACGCTTCATTCATTCTTGGCTGCTCTACAATAAATGTGTTGTTGAGCAGCACTTTACATGATGGGTGGTCTTCTGTTTTTTTTTATTAGGCTACACTTTATAATGTCCCCTAATTCTCCCGAACTGGAAAAGCACAAAACCACATCAATCTTCCCTCAACATTGGCACCTTTATTTTTTTGCAGTGTTAAAGGGGAATTGTGGTCTCCAAACAAGTTGCGTTTACATGAAAGGCCAGTTTCCATCCTTTAAAACGAGCCATCAACCACCTCTCTACGTGCTACACAGCCCAAGATATAAAGAAATGACTGACCAGAAAGTTAATGGTTGGGAGGCTGAGATATGACATTTCTAATGCTTCTCCTGCACAGTGCCGCCAGCGAACACAGCCTCAGACTCCCTCAGTGTGTGAGGGAGACAGGAAATCCCTCCCCCTCTCTGTTGTGTGAAGTCCTGACAGAGAAGGTAAGGGAATCTACAGCCCTTCTCTCCCACTATGTGAAAACAGCCTTTTCAGGCAGAGTTCTCCCTCTGCCTGAAAAGGCTATTTCCACAGAATTTGGGCAGGGCTAAGTGGGCAGGGCTTAGGCACTCATGAGTGGGTGGATCTTAGGCCCCCAGGTGGGCGGGGCTTAGTCATCTGTGAGTGGGTGGGGCTTAGGCACCTGCAAATGGGCGGGGCTTAGGTACTTGCAGGTGGGCAGTGCCACATGGGGCTGTAAAAGAATGGGCCAAGGGGGAATGCAACTGGTGGGACCATGGGGTCCATGAGTGGGAGGGACCAGGGGGGCTGAAAAGGGGAGGATCAGAAACAGGGAAGATTGACTGACATGGTTTCAGAGCAGGAAGCAGGAAGTGCAGGGGACCTCGTAATGCTGCTGCTATATCACACACAAAAATGTAAATATTTTCAAAATTATGCAAAATAAACAATGAAAATAAATTGCAAAAATTCTCAGAAGAGCAAATCCTATCAATTTACGTAAAGTGATTTTTGGACCACAGGTCCCCTTTAACAATGGGAACAGTTAAACAGTTAAATAATATCTGTAATGTTAGTGTTGAAGTATTTGTGGCAGCAGTCTGATGTGAACTACATCCTTCCAGAAAGCATTATCCAAACTATTTAATTTTTAGATCCTATAAATAAAGACATCAATAAAGCATGGCAGTCCCATGGCAGTCTAAGGGCTCCTCATAAAAACTTGCAGAGAGAAGGTAATGTTCTCTTCATCTAAGGAACATATCTGCTGGGGCAAGAGGTTCCTTTCTATTAGTGAATATATATTCTACTGACCATATCCCTACAGCTCTCTGTCCCATGTGAATATCCCATATAACCAGTGCTGGTGATTATAGGCACCATCTCCCTCATTATAATCATTTCATGTTCAGTGCTATGTTTTGCATAACAGTAAAATTAGAGACCAGATTTTGAGAGACTTACCAGGGATTTAATATCGGGCATGGTGAATAAACAAACTTTTGCCACAACGGTCTTTGAACAAATGGAAGGAAACAATGGAAATGGAAGGTTTTGACCATTAAAAACTTCAGAGGATGTGCAATCGTTGCAGGGGGATCTAGATAGATTGTCACATTGGGCTGCTATAAGTGGCAGATGAAATTCAATGTTGATAAATGTAAGGTGATGCATTTTGGGCTTAAAAATCTTTGTGCTACTTATACTTTAAAAGGCTCTGTGGTAAGTGAATCCATGTTGGAAAGGGATCTTGGAGTTTTGGTGGATAACAAAATTAAAGGTAGCAAGCATTGCCAGGCGGCAACAGCCAGAGCCAGCATGGTATTGTCTTGTATAAAGAGAGGTATGGATTCAATATGGATTCAAGGGAGGAAAATGTAATTCTCCCTCTTTACAAAGCATTGGTAAGGCCTCATTTGGAATATGCAGTGCAATTTTGGAATCCTGTGTACAAAAAGGACATCTTTGAAATGGAAAGGGTTCAGAGAAGGGCAACTAAATTAATAAGGGGATTGGGGGAGCTTGAATATGAAGAGAGACTGGAAAAGTTACAATTATGTACGCTGGAGAAAAGGCCCTTGCATGAAGTATGATTACTGTTATAAATACATTACGGGCCATACAATAAACTATCTGGGGCATTGTTCACATAGAAGATGTCAAAGGACAAGAAAAGGTTTAGGCTCCACAAGTTCGGAAAGAGTTTTTCACTGTGAGAACGGTAAAGCTATGGGACTGTCTTCCAGTGGATATTGTGATGGCAGGTTCATTGGTCAGTTTCAAAAAAAAGCTGGATGAGTTTCTGCAAACAAGGAATCTTGCAAGTTACTGGTATTGATATATAAAGTAGAGTTGATCCAGGGAAATTTCCGATCGCCACTTGGAGTCAGGAAGGAATTTTTTCCCCTTTCATAATTTGGGGGGTTTTTTTTGCCTTCCTCTGGATCAACAGCTAGGCAGGAAATGAGGATATTGTTAGATGGGTTGGACTGGATGGACATATGTCTTTATTCAACCTCAAATACTATAAACTATAACGGATACCAGCTAGAGGTTAAAAAAACTAAATGTGAGAAAATACAAATAATATAAATTGCTGCTTTTTACAATATGGTGCACAATGCTTCATGCTGAACGTTCCTCTGTTTAAAGGGCAACTCCACCCTCATAAGATCTTTTAGAAAGAATGGCCTCTTTATAATATGTTGATATATCATAGTTTGTCCTATGAATTCATTACTGTATGCCTGCTATGCTTCTGGATGCCTCATGGAAACTGAGCAATTTAGAAACCTGTACTGAGTCTGGGCATGCTCAGAAGAGGCAGCTAGGGGATTAACATTCAGTCATTGGCTGTGATGTCAACTGTCAAATCCATAACTGACAGTTACTAACTGGAAGAACCAGGAAGCAGAAACAGGGGCAACAGGACAGGATTTCAGGTTAGACTTATATATTTCAAATTTCAAACTATTACCGTTTAGGGTTTTGGGGGGTGATTTACCTGTATGTAAGTTTTCATTTTAGGGCTGGACTTGCCCTTTAAAGATTGCTAATGTTAACAGTATACTTAATCTACTAAAACCCCAAGTTTATGTATTGTAGCATATTTTATAAATGTATTTTTTAATATTTCTGAATGGGTTACTATATACGTATGGAATATACCGTTGATGATTTCTTACTTACGGATTTTTAGGTCGATCATCTCAATCACCATTATTCCGAAGGACCAGTTGTCACACTGGGAAATAGAAATTGAAGAACATTTGATAAACTGCTACAGTCAGATCCAGTATGGCTATTACTGTATGTGACAACTGTTTGGGAATTCTGCATACTGTAAAGCCTCAAAACAACACAGAATCAGAAAGCAATCATAGATACCATTCTCCTTCTGATTCTGTATTATTTTGTGGTATTAGTTGCCCTTTAAATGGACAGTGGTAATCTCATACAGTGATCCACAATTCCTTGTCACTTCAGATGTTTGGAAACTACAACTCCCAGCATGCAATCCGTCTGCTGCACATTCTTGTCTGCCTGTATGCAAGTCACCGGTACTGACCTGCCTGGCGGTCGAAATGGTGAGTTTTCTGCTTGTTTCAATTATATCAAGTTACTGTTTTTCAGGCTATTTTTAAAGCCTGAATACCTTGGCTTCTACTCAAGTATATACGGTATTTAGGTTATATAAATATACCTTTGTATTGTATTCTAATCCACAGTAAAGAGCCTCTGGTACAGACCATTCTAAAGTGCCCATATAGTCCTTTACTGTGTCTTCAGGGCCCTTTAGCTGAATACCAATTCTAAAATCCATTAATAATACAAATTATAAATGTGAATCTCTAACACTCCCCCACAGGAAAGATTTCAGTTACGTTTCCTGATGTTTATTCATCTAAATGATACATTTTAATACATAATCTGGATTTTGATAAATGAATCTTTTCGTCAACATTCCTCTTACATTACTAATTCCTAATACTCCACCAAGCTTACCTGTAACACCTGGTGTGCCATGTACTGGATCCAGTGTTCAGGGAAGCAGATAGTATTGGTACTTTCCATGATGTTAAACAGGGAGCCTCCTGCACAGAATTTAATAGACACAACATACAGTATTATAAACAGTATTAAATATGTATAAAGATTAGTTGTGAGTAGTGATGGCCCAGTTCGCGGATCCAAACCCAAATCCGCAGCGGATTTACCTCGTTCGCGAATGGCGGATATCGCTGATTTTCCGGTTTTCCGCCTTCCGAACTTTTCCAAACCGCGTTTTCAAAAATTTTCTAAATTACGAGGATTTCTCATATTTTCGAGGATTTTTTCATTTTAATGTGTTTTAATGGGTCCACTCGCGGATTTTCGAATTTTCTAATTTTTTGGAAAATTCGCGGATCCTCGAGCGGACCGGATTTTGAGAAGTTCGGACATCTTTAGTTGTGAGCATTATATTAAATATTACACTTCTACATCTACATAAAGAATTGCACTTCTCATTATAATATATTTAAACAGCTAAAGAAAAGGGCAATATTAACCAAGCGTAATGAAACATTTCTTACCCATAGTTTGTTGTCAACAACAAAGTCGTCCACAAATCCAGCAATATTATTATGATGACAGTGGCATAATAGGGTAACTTCCTTCATTTCTTCTTTACCATTAGCATGATTGGAAAGAGCAAGATTTAGTGTTTTAGGTTCCTCCAAATATAAACAGAGTCACAACAAAAATTATCAACAAACAGTAATGTTAAAGGGTATCTCCACTGGAAATAAAAAATGTTGGCATTTAGTTTTATTGAAGAACAGGAGGTTAAGGAGCTGTGTCTTACCTCCCGTGCTTCAAAAAAACCTGCAGGAGCAAGGAGAGAAGGATAAGTGTAACGCTCCGGGATTCCCAAGTATTCCTTCAGTCCGAATACCCCAATCTACAACCACTATCTTCACCAATAGACAAGCCCCCGTTTGCCGGGAGGCTAGTTGAGCCTCACCGAACACGGTTGCCCTGTGGACTTTGAGTGCAAGGTATCCAAACTGAGGCCGGGAATACTGGAGAAGTCCGAAGTGAAACAGACAGGCTGTGTGTGTGTGTGTGTGTGTGTGTGTGTGTGTGTGTGTGTGTGTGTCCGAGACCTACAAATCCATTCCGGAACGGGATGTTCCATTTTAATCCCTCAGCCGGGCAGGGTCGACGAGTCCGACGCAGCATGGGTGGATCTGCACATGTGCGGGATGGCGCGCACGTCGGACTGCCTGCTATTGGGAAGGCAGCAACATGAATATTCAATGTGCCAAGCGGATCTTACAGCACATACATCGGACAAACAAGGGCACACAGACAAAATCCATAAAAGGTATCATGCATATTTAAATGGGCTCTTTTACTTTAGGCAATGTTAATTTTTCAGGTGGACATACCCTTTAAGGAATTACCTGACCCCCTAGAGAAGATTCCTCTGACTTCTCTTGGTGCTGGAGTTTCCTGGATTCTTACAGGGACAAGTTTGGGCGAAGTGTCTTACTTCCTCACAATAAAGACAGAGACCAGCCGCCCTTCTCCTATTCTTTTCCTCTACTGAAAGATGTGATGAGCCTAATTGCATAAGTTCTTCAGAAGAAGTTTTAGGAGAAGAAGGAGAAATCGAATAACTTGAAGAGGTCTGAGGACAGAACTTAGAGGGAAGAATTTTACCTTGACGACGCAACGTTCTCTGAGTCTTCTGTCTACACGGCGGAACTTTGATGCGTATTCTTCCACAGACAGGCGACCCTGACGAAGTGTCCATAATTTGGCTTCTGCTGTCCAGACCAAATCAGGGTCCAAATATAAGACTCCAGGGCTTCAAAGAATTTCTCCACTGAAGAAAAGGCAGGATTATCTGTTGGCAGTCCAAAAGCCCAACTCTGTGGATCCCCCTGTAAAAGAGAAATGACAAGACCCACCTTCTGTAACTCAGAACCTGAAGAGATGGGTCGCATCCGAAAATACAACAGGCAGGCATACTTGAAGTTCTGGAAATTCTGACGACTGCCAGAAAACTTCTCAGGTAACAGTACTTTAGGTTCTACAAAAGGAGCCACCAGAGGAGATGCAGGGACCTGGCGATTTTCCTGGGCCGCCACATGTTGGGCCAGTTGGTTTACGGCCCCAGTTAAGAGGAATATCTTCCATTGGCCCAATATAATGTAACGCTCTGGATTCCCAAGTATTCCTTCAGACCGAATACCCCAAGCTAGAACCACTATTTTCACCAATAGACAAGCCCCCGTTTGCTGGGAGGCTAGTTGCGCCTCACCGAACACAGTTGCCCCGTGTTCGGAGAAGTCCGAAGTGAAACAGACAGGCAAGGCACAAGGAGAGATACAAAGGTCAGTGACCAAAATACGAGGTACAGACTAGGAGCAGGAAAAAGCGGAGTCAGAAAACAGAGCAAGAGGTCAAAACCAGGAATCAGGCTGCCAGGCACGGTAAAGAGGGTTGAGCAAAAAGCGTAGTCAGGAACAGGCAAAGGTCAGTAACAGAGAATATATGAGAAAAACACACCACGAGCAAGATAGATAAACTAACCGCTATATCGGGCAAGGAGCAATGGGCTGAGGGGTTTAAATAATGCAGAGGGACCAATGGGAAGTGGAAGACAATAGTCTGATGCAGGGATAGGTGAATTTAAACTAATTAGTTCTCTGTCCAATGAATGACCTGGAAGAACGGAGGAGGTAAGGAGCAGTGTCTGTGCACGTCCGCACAGTGCTGGAAGAAGGCGGGTGCGCGAGCAAATGCGGACGTGCTCACGCACGAAGCCGCCTGCCGCGTGATGTCACCCGCGACGGAGTGTCGAGACCGGACGACCCGCCGCGGGATCGCTGAACAGGTACGTACTTTGTTACACATACACATTTGAAAACTATTAAAAGATTTAGAAAATAAAAAGAATAAGAAAACCTACTAAGTGCAATGCTTTTTTGAGTCAAAATCCAAATCTGTTCAAAAGTATGATGTCATGCTGATGTCATAGTGACATCACTAAAAAAATGCACCCAGATACATTTAAACACGATTAAAAGATATAGAATAAGAATTTACATCAAGTGCATTGCTTTTTGGTGTCAAAATTAAAATCTGTGCAAAATTATGATGTCATGCTGATGTCATAGTGACATTACTAAAAATATGCACCCAGACACAATTGAACACTATTAAAAGATATGGAATAAGAAATCACACCAAGTGATTTTTAGGGTCAAAATTAAATTCTGTGCAAACTAATGATGTTATGCTGATGTCATAGTGACATCACTAAAAAATGAAGACACCTTTTTTAGTGACATCATTAAAAAATACACTTAGACACATTTTTACACTATTAAAAGATTTAGAATAAGACGTTGCAATGCTTTTTTGGGTCAAACTCTAAATCTGTACAAAATTATAATGTCAGGCTGATGTCATAGTGACATCCCTAAAAATGCACCCAGACAAATTTGTGTACTACTAACAGATAAAGACTAGGAAGTTGCACCAAGTGCAATGCTTTTTTTAAGGTCAGTAACAGAGAATATACGAGAAAAACACACCACGAGCAAGATAGATAAACTAACCGCTATACCGGGCAAGGAGCAATGGGCTGAGGGGTTTAAATAATGCAGAGGGACCAATGAGAAGTGGAGGACAAGAGCCTGATGCAGGGATAGGTGAATTAAAACTAATTAGCTCTCATCCAATGAATGACCTGGAAGAACAGAGGAGGTAAGGAGCAGTGTCTGTGTGTGTCCGCACAGTGCTGGAAGAGGACTAGGCCGGTGCGCGAGCAAACGCGGACGTGCTCGCGCACAAAGATGCCGGGCGCATGACATCACCCGCGACGGAGTGCCGAGACCAGACAGACCCGCCATGGGATCCCTGAACAGGTACGTACTTTGTTACATTAAGTACTTGCCCGATTGTTCGTTCCTCCGCCGTGTAGTCCGACAGGTCCCGACAGACTCTGTCTTCTAATGCACATGCATGCTAAATGCCAAAAGGAAAATGTGGCTTAAATAAATAGAAATCAATGGAGAAAGTATTGTTATATTAGATTATATATTATCAGGGTTATTCAATTAAAGTTCTTATCGTTAAAATTGGTGCTAATTTTATCAGATGTTAGCTTTGAGGTGTTAAATGTCTGATTAGTTGGGGCAAAACTAGCACCATTTTTAACAATAAGACCTATTGAATCTCCCTCTATATCTATTTGATTGAGATATTTAATTCTGGTGTTAAAGTATCAAATGTACTGTAAATTCCATGAAAAAAATAGCTTCTGAGCTTTGCTAAAGTAAAGAAACAATGAACAGTTGTCAATTTCCATGTTGTGTATAAACCTTGAGATTTTGGAGGGAATTAACAGACCCTCATACAAACCAGGGACCATATATGGATGGAATAGCAATAGGATCTAGAGGTGTTTGTACTGGGAGATTTGATTGGCTTATAATGCATTTGAATTACATAAGACATGATCCATCTTCTATACGCAACCTAGTCAGGCAAACTTCAATGGGATCCTAAAAACAGATTAGAAGAAACTGAACGCACTAATGGATAGAAATAATAGATCTATTATAAATCTGCATTGTTTTATTCATTTACTTACATTGTATGTTGAAGGTTTTGCCTCACACTAGTATTCACACAAGTAGTGTGCTCCTCCTCTAACTTTTTATTTGGATTATCAAAAGGTTTGTACACTCGTGCGATCGCGGGTGCCAGTTTGCCAGTTTGCTACCAGTAAATAATGAAATTACCTTTGTGTCAAAAATGTATCTCTGTTTACGTTTTATCTCTATCTATCTAGTTCTCCGTCTTTCTCTCTTTTTATCACTATATGGCTAAATATCTATCTCTTAGTTTGCCTTTGTTTGTCTGTCTGTCTGTCTGTTTATGCCTCTGGTTATCTGTTTCTCTCTATACCTAGTTGTTTATTTAGGAAAGGGGGCGTAGCCTAAAAATTTGTGGCGTACATAGAGTGCCCATAAGTACCCCTGATCTTCTTGCACCCTAGATACGCCCCTGTTAATGGCCCTGGCATGGAGTGGTGCTAGATGGTTTTAACATGCCTAGGCTAAGGTAAGGTAAAGCAATAGGGGGCGGGGTTAAGGCTGGCCAGTTTTAATTAGTCCAGGCTCTCTAAGTGGTGGTAATTTTTATTTAATAAATGTGGTCAAAAAATGAATGAGTCAACTTTGTTGGTGGAAATGGTTTAAATATAATAATAACTAGAAAGGGAAAGTTTAAGTATAAACTTTGAATTTGGCTTGAACGACTGTATTTTGGAAGGGAATTTGTGTGTTTGTGCTGCAGATTTTAAAACTCAATAATGTCAATGATGATGACATTGTTGTTTTTTACTTACCCTTTAAATATGTCACATGCATTAAAGGTAGGTCAGTTGGTGTGTGTGTATTCATATCAGGTTGGGGGATAAAATACTAACTTTTTTGATGATTGGTCAAAATTAGTTTTTTTTACTTTAGTTACCCTTTTAAGTATGGCTGCAACAGTAATGGGGGGTAGGTCAGTAGCTGTGTATACCTGTATCACGTTGGGGGTTAAAAAACAAAGTTTTTTGATTATTGATCAAAATTTGCTTTTTTGACTTTAGTTACCTTTAAAGTATGGCTTCCACAGTAATGGATAAGTAGATCAGTAGGTGGGGTACCTGGGTCTGGTTGAGGGGTATGTCTTTTTTGTGTTTACAACCTAAAACTATTTTTTTTGAGGATAAATCTAAATTAGTTTTTTTACTTTAGTTACCGTTAAGTATGGCTGCCAGCCTGCCACGTAATGGATAAGTAGATCAGTAGGTGTAGTACCTGGGTTCGGTTGAAGGGGTATGTCTTTTTTTTGTTTATATCCATAAAAACTATCTTTTATTGAGGACAAATCTAAATTAGTTTTTTTTTACTTTAGTTACCCTTTAAAGGATGGCTTCCACAGTAATGGATAAGTAGATCAGTAGGTGTGTGTACCTGTGTCTGGTTGAGGGGGTATGTCTTTTTTGTGTTTACAACCATAAAACTATCTTTTATTGAGGACAAATCTAAATTAGTTTTTTTTTTACTTTAGTTACCCTTTAAGTATGGCTGCCACAGTAAAGGATAAGTAGATTAGTAGGTGTGTGTACCTGGGTCTGGTTGAGGGGGTATGTCTTTTTTCTGTTTATAACCATAAAACTATCTTTTTTTGAGGATAAATCTAAATTAGTTTTGACTTTAGTTACCCTTTAAATATGGCTTCCATGGGAATGGAAAGGTAGGTCAGTAGGTGGGTGTACCTGGGTCTGTGTGGGGGGTTGGGGGTATCACCATTTGTATTTATGACCATGAAAAAAACTGTTTTGAAATATCCACTTTTGAGGATTGTTACCATTATAGTCTATGGGAAAAAATGTCCGGAAATTAACTCTGTAACGCTTCCGCGGATTCCTTAGCTAGAAGATAGCACACTTCTCCTATATGCCCCGCACATCTGTACCGAATTTCATGGCTCTAGCTCAAAAACTGTGGGAGGAGATACGGTCCAAAAAAGCGGAAGAATAAAACAGAAGAAAAAGAAGAAGAAATAGAATGAACAGTAATTTGGCTTTTTCAAGCCAAATTAATTAGTGATACAACCAATATTTTGGCCCAGCTACTATGTCAGAAACTGTCCATCTGACCTAAATATGGCCAAGCTCACATGAAGGTCGGGTTTTCGTTTTGCTGGCATTTTTTTTGCGTTCCCCTACAAAACTTCCACAAGCAACGTTTTTCTAGCAGTAAACATATTCCAGTAAAATGCTGGGAAAACAAAACGTTGGTGTGGACCTAGCTAGGTGATCACGTTATCGATAGTCCTGAATTATTGACCCCAGTGTACCAGCCCTTAGAACATCACAGATGGAATCTGGTCAAACTCAGTTGTGGCACGTAGACACTTTTTCCTGGATTGCCTAAATGACTTCCAAGGGGTAAACACATTATGACCTGACTTGTAACAGAAATTGCTGGATAAAACCATCTATTTGGCTGAGTACACACCAGCAGATATTTCCGGCCGACCAACCGATAAAGTGTCGCTCATGACACGAAACGCGTCAGGTCCACTTGCCTGTCTAGCCTGCTTTTAATGCACTAATAAAGACTCATGTTTTAATCCTACTTGTTGGATCGTGTGACTTAAACTCTCCGTGTGGTAAAAGGACCTTCTACCCTTTTCTGTGTAAGTCTGCATGCTGGGAATACGTTCTAGATCTTCCCCTGAAGGAGTCCTCCCACCGGAAGATACTTCGGCCTTTAGTAAGCTGTGGGTCCTAGCATGTTTCCTATGTGTATGACCAACCGATAGTGCTGTCGGTCAGTCAGAAATATCTGATGGTGTGAGACACATAATAGCCCCGTGTTTACCCAACCTTACAGAGATCCCGCAGTGAAAAGACAAGTCAAACTCTTATTGGAACTGAACATGCCCAGAACCATAGCATAAGGAGCAGAGGCAATGAAGAAGCGACTAGTGGCAACACAATAACAATCAATACTGTTTATTGTTTAACACCACCAGCAATGTTCACTTACCTGCAGTTTTCAGTTACTGAAATTACCCATGATTTCTGTTCCATGATAACCAGCCACAAGCTACACCAGCGGTGTTATAAAATAAATCAGTATTTTGTTATGGTGCTGTTAAATTTTTTTGCCATTGATGGCTTGCAGTAGTGATTTTTGCATTGCTCTGGTCTCTGGGTAGGGACCACGCTGAAAGACAAGTTTTAGCAGATTGATCTGCTAATCATAAGCCATGAATGTGTAGACCTTTTTAGGTTGTAATGGAGTTTACCCCCCCCCCCTTTTTTCTTGGTGGAAATCCATATGTGACCTATCAATTTTGGTTTTATACAGATACAGTGCTGGTAGATATTACGTAGAAGACCTTAGCTGATTGGTTTTTTATTTTTTGTGACCTTATAGCTCTAATAATAACAATTTTGTTAAGGTATTTCCTAGTGAGAACCTCAAAGGGACCATAGCAACCAGGCATCTCTCTCTCGACCTGTAATAGAAGGTAAACGACAGCATATCGGTTTCTACGCGAATGTGGAAACGCATACATTTTGCATATGTAGCACATCCACTGTCTGATAGAAAGCTTTGTCTGTAGTTCACATAGATACATCATGAGGCAAGATGCAGTTATTATGTATTGAGATGAATTAGGATCCATGGACAGAACCTTTTTTCCTGTTTATCAAAATCCAACCATATACCTTTAAATTTCTTAGGGGAGGATGGAACTTCCCCCCCCCCCAGGGCTGGGGAAGTGGAGTCATTTAGTTATGTTGGAAAGTGTCATTGCGATCTATAGAATAGGGTGCTTAAAGGAGAACTAAACCCAATTTTTTATATTCCAGAATCCGAAGCCAACAAGCTATAAAATCCCACTTCAGTAAATTGTATTAAAATAAATGTAAGCCTGTTAAGAACTGGATGAAGTGTCTGTGTGTATGTGCAGTGTCAGACCACACCTCCTGACCTCAGTCACATGCTTCCTTTCTTTATCTGTCCTGTAAAAGGATTGGCTAGAGATTATGAATGGGTGTGACCAACAGTAACAAGTTTCTGCCATAGCTAAGGACTGAGCATGTGCAGAACATAATGGTCATTGTCCAAACTGTGTGATACTAGAATGCTTTGAAGTAAAGCACAAACCATATGTTATTTAGGTAAATTTCCCAGCTCCTGTATCAAAATGAGAGGTAAGACACAGATTACTGGTTTTATATCAAAGTGTTCTGCCTTCTGGTTCAGTGTTGTTTTGTGGCTTTAGTTGCCCTTTAATTGCATGTGCCACTTTCTCACAGTTTCCCTGATTGACATCGCCCAGAGATGGCTGACATTACTTTCCCATCCCCTTGGGAAACATGAGGTGAATTTAAGGCAGTAATCCAGGGTGCTGAATTGCTTCCATATCCCCTAACAAGTTAAAGAGTTTCTTTAAAAAAAAAAAAATTGTATATCCTTGATGCATAACTAATGCAAACCATATCCTTCTCCTGGACCATTAACGTTTGTTAGTTTTTACACACACAGCAAGTTTCCATCGAGGCAAAAACCACTTTTATTTAGAAAAATAGACATTTCCCACACTGTACAGATCCCTCCAGTAAAAAAAGAACTGGGACAAAAGGAGAGATTATCTGGACTTGCTATAGGGTGGACCTTTATGGTGTGCAGTGCAGAATGGGTTACATTCCCTTCTGACTGCAGCCAATCACCTGACTTGGTATCTGGTAGGCTGTGGCACATGCTGAATTGGGAAGTGCCTGTACTGGTATTAGCTTTTGAATAAGAAATACGCCTCTTTACTCCTTAGTGCTCTGGAGTCTCTTTGGCTCAGTCAGGTCCACGTCCTGTCTCTTATGTACTCACAGGTTGACACCCATGACTGTCCTTATGCTACTATCTCTTTCCAGGGTTTCCATGATAGTATCCAGTACCAAGTCATTGCTGAGCTTACTCCACTATAGAAATCCAGGCTCTGCAGACAGGGACTTGCTGCTATTCATTCTATGTCAGCACATTTAGTGGTTTGCGCCTTTATCTGTAGATGCAGATAGGATTCCTTTCCAGCAGCAAGTGTGGGGTAAATATCATTGTAGTGCCTCCTTTGTCTGCACACGGCTTAGCATTCCCACAAGGGGAAAAGTGCAGGAGTCTTGTGAATGATGAAAAAAATGATCCTATAGGGGGGGATGTGCTTGTGCAAAACATCCCACTATAGAAAACATGTCTCTTCATTCTGCTGTCGAGCAGTTCTCGATATTGGCCAAGAAACGCTCCGCCCACCACTCATCAAGATCTATGGGAACAAAGTCTGCAAAGAAATCACAAAAACCCCCATCAGACATTTAACACGGAGCAAACAAAAAATATTCTATCTACAGAGAGACACAACTTTGGACATTTTCACAGTCAGTCCCGTCCTCCTCCCTCTATTTCCCTTTAAAGGAACACTAAATCCATTTTTTTAAAGTATTTGCCATGCGTTTCTATTATTCACAGGGAGGTGAGAAAGCTTATTCCCACCTCCCTGTGAATAATAGGACTCTTGGGGGAGTAGGTGTGTGTACCTGGGTCTGGTTGAGGGGGTATGTCTTTTTTCTGTTTATAACCATAAAACTATCTTTTTTTGAGGATAAATCTAAATTAGTTTTTTTGACTTTAGTTACCCTTTAAATATGGCTTCCATGGGAATGGAAAGGTAGGTCTGTAGGTGGGTGTACCTGGGTCTGTGTGGGGGGTTGGGGGTATCACCATTTGTATTTATGACCATGAAAAAAACTATTTTGAAATTTTCACACTTGAGGATTGTTACCATTATAGTCTATGGGAAAAAATGTCTGAAAATTCGCCGATAACGCCGTAACGCTTACGCGGATTCCTTAGCTAGAAGATAGCACACTTCTCTTATATGCCCCGCACGTCTGTACCGAATTTCATGTCTCTAACTCAAAAACTGTGGGAGGAGATACGGTCCAAAAAAGCGGAAGAATAAAACGGAAGAAAAAGAAGAAGAAGAAATAGAAAGAACAGTAATTTGGCTTTTTCAAGCCAAATTAATTAAGAGCTGTGTCTTTCTTCACTTGCAAATGTAGGTGTCTTTATTTATAAATGCTGTGGAGTTTAGGCATAAGACATTTTATATTTGGTTCAATGCAGCCTCTGTATTCTATTGGGACCAAGACAAGATCTTCTAAAGTTCTTCACCATGTGAGTATTCCATTACCTACAAATACAAACACAACTTTAGAATTGACAAAGGAGCAAAGCTAAATTCCTGTTCTGCCTTTGTCCCAAGTCAGTGGTTCACACCAGAGTATAATTTTTGACTTTTCTCCTGGTGATCTTGTTTGGGTCTCCACTTGCAACCGCTCTCTTCGTCAACTTTGTTCGAAATTGGGCCCCAAATTCATTGGTCCATATCCTGTTCTTCAGAAGATTAACAGAATAACCTATAAAGTGGCCTTACCTCCATCTATCAAAAGTACTCATTTCATGCTTCATTACTAAAATCAGTTGCCTCTGCCCTTGCTACGTCTGAACCTTCTCTTCTAGTTGAAGTCCAGGGAGAAACAGAATTTGAGGTTGACAAAATCTTGGACTCACGCTGGCTCCAAATGTCTTTACAGTATTTGACTGGATGGGATACAGTCCTGAAGAAAGATGCTGGGTTCCTCATCATCAGGTCCATGCTCAAGAACTGATAAATTAATTTCACAAGGACAATTTAGAGAAACCTGCCTTAAGTGTCCAGTGGCCCCTCGTGAGGGGTGGGTAATGTGCACGCTGACTTTGGGTATCTCAGGCGGCAGTTGTTTCGTCCTCCTCTTCTGACATCATCACGCGTGTGTCCAACGTGCAGACTCTGGGCATCACAGTTAGTTTGGGGTTTTTACTGGTTTTGTGGGGTCTATGCTGTTACCAAAAATATTCAGGGAGATTCAATAAAAGTTTTTACCTTTAAAAATGTTGCTAATTTTGCCCCAACCAATCAGATCTTATTTAACATTTGAAAGCTAACATCTGATTAGTTGGGGCCAAATTAGCACCATTTTAAATGATAAGAACTTTTACTGAATCTCCCTGATTGTGTCACACCTAATGCAAGATATTTTAAGTAACCATAAAATAAATGTATACACAATGAGCGAAAATGAGTTAAACCCACACTTCCTGGTGCAATATCAGGTTAGCGTGGGTTTAACTCATACTTTGCAGGGCCTGCGCCATTTTGAATTAATGTCACAGACACCCTATGTAAAAAATAATTCTACTACAGTATGTAGCACAAAAACAAATGCCTTTCAAATGCTGGAATAACCTCTGTGCTTATTACCTTGCAGGTTCACTCTTAAAGGACAACAATATAAAAAAAAATAACATCACCCCCATTACATGTTCACACTTCCAGCAGCAGAAATCGCTTACTTACATTTACAACTGTGCTGCCCTCCCTTAAATATCACACAGCAAAAACAAACTTGAAATGTCCTTTTGCTAGGATACACCCTACATAGGATGGGTGAAGGAGTGTTTTCTCGCAAGATAGCTTTGAGTGACAGTTAGAGGCAGACAGAATTGTTACACCCCCTTCACAAGCATGGCTAATTGAAGGCAGAGAGAGACTGGAAATCAGGAAAAAAATGTATGGGGAGGGCTGCATACCTTTACTCTTTTCAAAGCAATTTTTTAAAAAATTGCATTGAGGCAATACAGTTATCCTTTAAGTGCAAGCAGGAATGGGAGCGTGGACTGGAGGGTAAATATTGCATCTCCCTGGTAAAGTAGTTAATGGTAGGAATGTGGAAGTCAAAGCAAAGCAATAGAAAAATATTGCACCGTATATATCTAGACAATAAACATGCTTTTGTATAACCCATATAGTCTTGATGACAAACTCTTACAATTGATTCCCACATGGACCTGAAAAGATCCATTCAGATTTGATTTCTTTTCTGGATAATTCATGAATTCATGAAAGTGTTTCTTCTCCTTTATAATTATATAGCCACACCCCCCACACACTCTCAGGAAGATGTACCAGAGGCTGTGTGGCTTTGGGTGAATTTGATCCCACATAAATATTTAACGCCAGCTATCAGCAAAACCATCCTCGCAGCCTCTGGTAAATATGCTGCACAGGTGTTTGTTGTGATAGTTGCATAGCTGCCATAACCTAGGGGTTTAAGTCATGTTAACCGATAGTAAGTTGTTTATCTTGGCTTTAACCCTGGATCCCAGTGGCTGGCAGTGAATCTGCATGAAAGCTATAAAACATTTTAGCCCTGCTCATAAAACTGAATCCATTTACCTGCACTAATAATGTACGGTGGGTACAAGACATGTCTTCTTCTTTAAAACAAGACCCAATTTCTTAAAAAAAAAACAATCTATTGTTGTTTTTGTCAATTTTTTTATAGTGAGAATCGATAATCCCAGAATATCACAAGAGGAATATTGTGTGAGACTTGGAGAAAAAAATCTGCAGCTAATCTATCTCATCTCGCAAGTTAAGAAATCTACTTCACATGGTGTTACTTCTCTTATTCGTGTATTGAGGCTGGACAGATAACTTTACCCCGGAAGTGGGGGGGGGGGGGGTTCTTTACATAACACTTGTAATAGACAACAAAACCATAAACTAATAAAACTGCAACAAATACATTTCAAAAAGAGTTTCCTGGAAAACATGTCATTGCTAATATTTTCTTTCTTAATATCTCTAACCTCTTGTGGGTATATCTATCCTCATCATTTTAACTTATCCATGCATCGTTTATTATTATTATTTATTTATCTGTTTGTTCTTTCTTTTAGATTGTCAGCCACGGGTTATAATTCAACAACCCTACATCTCCATAACTAAGGCAAACACCGGAAACCAAATTGCCCGAATCAGATGTCAAGTTAAAAGAGATAGTTCAGACTCTTCTTTTGTCCATTGGTACATTCAGAGACAAAATAAAGAACTAAGGAGGCTTCTTTATATCTCAGATACAAAACCTGTTTATGATACTGGAACTGATGAAACCAAGTATGACTCTGATAAGAAATTAGATGTATATACATTGGTAATACAGAAGGTAATAGATGAAGATGCCGCCACCTACTATTGTGCAAACTGGGGCTGGGATAAACACACTGAAAGAATACACTCCCCTGCCTGTACAAATATATTAAAAAAAATGTAATTGCTCGCCCATGTTTTTAATGGAAAACAAATCTCTAGAAGAAAGTTTTGTGGTAACAATTTACATTTACTAAATCTTCTGTTTAATATGGAAATATAAGAAGAGTTTTTCATGTATGTATGTATAATTTATTTATGTATGTATGTAGTTTATTTATAAAGCGCCACTTGGGGACACAGCACTGTACAGTAACAAAATACAATTTCATATTGGTGGATAAATATATAAATTATATAATTATAAGTGCTAGAGCTTTGCCACAAGAGGATAGGAGGTCCATGCCTAGTAGAGCTTACAATCTAGTTATAAAATAAAATAAACTATACATACATGTAATATGTCATTATTAAAGGCCAACTATACTGTAAAAATGATTATGCCTCACCTTAATCTATAAATAAATACATGTACATAGCCCTTTTTCCAAATTGTGTGTGTTGCTGCATGCCTTCAATCTAGTACTTGTTTTGCTCAGCCTAAGTATTCCCCATCCACATTTAACTGACTCTTCCTTCCATCTGACATGACTTTCTGAGAAGTCAAGCATGCTCTGTAATCGCTATTAGCCAGCACTGGAAGAGGGAATCTCCCACCATATCTCTATCTCTCTTTCAGTTACAGCTAAACCGCACACAGTGGAATAGTTTATGATAAAAGGCACTTGACAGCTGAATGTAATAGATTACAGATCTATGAAAAAGTGGTACAGTGATAAATGGGAAGAATTTTAGTCTCCAGTAATGGGAAATTACCGGTAATTTAAAAAAAAAAAATCATTATACAGTAGATGCCCTTTAAGCAAATTTCTAATTTATGGTAACCCACAATGATGTTATGTTTAAGTTAACATTTTATAAGGGCAAAGGAAATGCAACATAAAGGGAAAATAAACAAACTGTATATGAAGACGGAGAGAAACATACACAGTGCAGTAAAGAACCAAACTAGATTCAGAAACTGCATCTATATAGATGTAAAATATCTAACACAAGACAAACAAGAATGCAACTTTATTGATATTTATTTATATTGAAAATGCTAACAGGCTTGGTGACCTTTATTGTCAAGAGAAGATTATAAATGACTGATCTGAACAAAGGTTCATGACAACTAGATTGTTATGTCTAAAAGGAGAGCTGCGCGGCTGCAGCGCTCCTCTGTATATATCCCTCAATAGACAACGCAATGAGAGCATACGTGATATTAATTAAAAGTTCTGTAGTCTAATTGTAATAACTACTATAAATAAAAACTCTGTTTTCTGTCTTGCTTTAGGGAAAGAAAACAGTAATAACTAGAAAGGGAAAGTTTAAGTATAAACTTTGAATTTGGCTTGAAGGGCTGCATTTTGGAAGGGAATGTGTGTGTTTGCTGCAGATTTTAAAACTCAATAATGGGAATGATGAGTTTGTAGTGAACGCTTGTTTGGGACAAAAAAAACTTTTGTGTGTACCCAGCCCAAAGTGGTTTTGATCCAATCAATCAGAAAGCTAACATCTGATTGGTTAGGGCAAAATTAGCACCATTTTTAATGATAAGAACTTTTATTGAATCTCTCTGTATCTTTTTGATGATTGGTCAAAAAAATTTTTTTGACTTTAGTTGCCCTTTAAGTATGGCTGCCACAGTAATGGATAAGTAGATCAGTAGGTGTGTGTGCCTGTGTCGGGTTGGGGGTTAAAAAAACAAACTTTTTTGATGATTGGTCAAAAAAATTTTTTTTCTTTAGTTACCCTTTAGTATGGCTGCCACAGTAATGGATAAGTAGATCAGTAGGTGTGTGTTCCTATGTCCGGTTGGGGGTTAAAAAAAACAAACTTTTTTGATGATTGGTCAAAATTAGTTTTTTTGACTTTAGTTACCCTTTAGGTATGGCTGCAACATTAATGGAGGGGTAGGTCAGTAGGTGTATGTAACTGTGCCACATGGGGGTTAAAAAACAAACCTTTTTTATTATTAATCAAAATTAATTTTTTTGACTTTAGTTACCCTTTAAGTATGGCTGCCACAGTAATGGATAAGTAAATCAGTAGGTGTGTGTACCTGGGTCTGGTTGAGGGGGTATGTCTTTTTTGTGTTTACAACCATAAAACTATATTTTATTGAGGATAAATCTAAATTAGTTTTTTTGACTTTAGTTACCCTTTCATTATGGCTACCACCATAATGAATTAGTAGATTAATAGGTGTGTGTACCTGGGTCTGGTTGAGGGGGTATGTCTTTTTTGTGTTTACAACCATAAAACTTTCTTTTATTGAAGATAAATCTAAATTATTTTTTTGGACTTTAGTTACCCTTTAAATATGGCTTCCACAGGAAAGGTAGGTCAGTAGGTGGGTGTACCAGTGTCTGTGGGGGGGGGCACACAACCCCTTCATATCTTCTTATCCAATCCGTTTGGGAAGCATATGAACTGACGGTCAGGCACCCGGTGTGTCGACACGCACGATAACACAGATACTTCATCCGTTCTTAACAGTGTTTTGAATTTACTTTAACAGAGTTTACTAAAGTGACATTTTATTTTTAGTTTATTGGGGTTTTGGGGGGGTGTGTTGTTTTCAGATTCTGTAGTATAAAAATTGGGTTTAGTTCTCCTTTAAGCTACATGGTTGCGGACTTATTTTATTTTACTTTATTTCCCAGGAGATAATAAATTTAGATGTGAAATTGTGAAAATCCCTGAAAAACCTCCCTTCTGGTCATTACCTTTACCTGATAATCCCGCTGACATGCTGAAAAGCTACTTTAACCTAGAAAATTTGCTTTCTTGAAATTAAAAGTCTTGTTAACCAGTACACTGGTACACAGTACATACCTAGATATATCTTACTCTTCTCCAACCCTACTTGATTCCTTGTGATTGTTACCTACTTCTTGTATTTACTGTAATGTACATATCCAGAACCTTTTCTCCATAAGTAGTAGTCTGCATGAATTTATAGAAAAAAAAAGATTTTGTCAGACTACAGTAACCTTTGCTTATTTTGTTTATAAAGAGATGAGTAAAAATTTGATTCTGACATAAATTCGAACCTCATGTACCAACTTTATCCATTGTATAAACCCAGAGGATATTGTTCATCGGTCAATATTCTCATAGTCAGTTCTCTCACACCACCTTTTTCATGAACCTTGAGTGTGCTAGATCCTCCAAGCTGATAACCACTTGCAGAAAAATAAAATCACATGTAATATAGGACAAGGAACACACTCCTTGTGAACTTCAACTTTATTGTGACATTGATATGTTGGCAACATTTTGGGGTTTCCCGCTCCTCTTGCATATGTGCACCTATTATATATAAACAACTTTACATTTTCTGAAACTACAATGTGAGGAGTAATGACCAGCATTTTCTTCTCTCAATTGTAGTTCAGAAAATGTAAAGTGTGTTTGTATCACTATTTATCTGTGCTTCTTTGTCATTATTATTAATGTTTAGTGAGTGCTCCTAATTCCCCCCACCTTCCCTTACTCACTGCCTTCTTGTAGTGTCTGCAACACTTAGAAGTTCTGGTAAAAAAAATTATGTTTTGCCACATTAATCCAATGTATGTAGTAAAGTTGGGTACGGTGATACTTTTAATGTACTAACAGCTTAAAGGACAGTTCACTGCTGAATACAACCTAGCTTGGTAAATAACATAATTCAGATGGAACACATGCCCTCTTTATGCTTCTTCTCAATCAGAAGTTGCAGTTCCCCAGTATACACTCCGAAAGAAGGACCCCCCCCTTCTGCTGCCTGATCCTTAACTCTTCCCCTGCTGATATGTGCAACTGCACTACTCCCTCACGCATGCGCAATAAGAGGTTGCTGCAGTTGGAAGCTGTGCTCTCTCTGAGCGCTGGCAACCAAAAGCATCATGTTGCTATAGTCACGCGCGTGCTCCTTATCTAGCACTGTATGTTTGTGCTGTGGAGCACTGTGCAGTGGCTACTCGAACCCCCCTGGAGTCACTTTGTGAGGCCATATCTCCGGAGTTGAGTATGCTAGGGGGTTGGGGCTTTTTCTCCAGACCCTGGGGCCTAGAGAAGGCTTTAAGCCCAGTGTTAAGCCCAACCTCCCCTGTTGGGTCCCAAAGGGCAGCTCCTAAGCCCGAAAGGCCATGGAGAACTCCCCACTCGAGGGCTTGGTCGGCTGGGCTCCACACTTGCCCCCTCGGGTCACTATGTGGGGCCGTATCTCTGGGGGTAACAGGCCAGTGGTCGGGCTGGGGTTCCAAAGATGTCACCCAAAATCTGGTACTTTTGCTCCGACCCTGGGAGCTGGAGAACAGCTTTCAAGCAGTTATTAAGCACAGACTCTTCTGTGCAGCTCGGTCAAGGTCAGGGTACTTTTTCTCGAGGAAGCTGGGGTTAGAGACACACTTTTAAGCCCAGTGTTAAGCCCCAACCTTCCCCTGTTGGGGCCCAAGGGCACTCCAGACCCAAAAGGCCACAGAGCACTGCTGGCTCAAATAGAGCATGGTCACTCTGCTACCACTGGGACCCCAGAAATATTTTTGCACTGGTTCTTAAGCCCACTGGGGCCCCTGGTCACTTTGTGGTATTGTCTTCCGGGGCTGAGTGGGCCAGGGCGTGTGGGGTCCCTGCCAAGACACCGTGGGCTTTCCAGGGTCAGTACTGTGGTGCTGCGAACTTGGGGCCCTGAGAGATGGTCACCCAAAAAACCTTAACCACATGCTATTTGGGGTGCTATCTATATACGGGGTGTGGTTGTGCTTTTTATATATGGGGGATGCTATTTATATATGGGTGCTAGTTTATATATTGGGTGTTATTATATATATATATATATATATATATATGTGCTATTATATGGGGTGCTATTTTATATTGGGTGCTATGGGCTTATATTAAATGTGCTATTTATATATGGGGTGCTATTTATATTGCTATGGGGCTATTTACATATGGGGGGTGTTGTTTTATACTATGGGGGGTCTTTTATAGTATGGTTATACTATAGGGTGACTTGGTAGGGGGAGGGGGATGTAGGTAAAGTTTAATTGCATTTCATTATGGGGGACATTGGAGGGTTGCAGAATGCAAGAGGGTAATATTTATTTCTATCAGTTCCATTTGGCACTTGTACAGGTAGGTCAGGTTTATAGACTTGATTGGACAGAATGTGTTAGACACTACGTTGATGGCATAAAGTTTAGAGAACTCCCAGCATTCCACTTTTGAATGTTAGATTTTTTGGAGTAGACATACTATTAATGAAAGTGTGCACAGACACTATTGGAACCGAAGGGTTGTGCGTGATGGATGACGTTCTCTTTCCTACCTACACTACTATGCCACACTGAAGCGATGCACAGGCATTATGGGAAGGGCTGTGCGTGATGAATGACTCTTTCCTACCTACAAATAATGCCACACTGAAATTGATGCACAGGCACTATGGCAAGGGAAAGGGCTGTGCGTGATGGATGACATGTCTCTTACTACCTACATTACTATGCCACACTGAAAGCGATGCACAGGCACTATGGAAGGGGGAAAGGGCTGTGCATGATAATGACAGGCTCACACAGTAAGACAAACACACTGAAAGACTCACAGTCACAAACACTCTGACAGACTCACACAGTTACCCCACACACTGACAGACTCACACAGTTACCAAACACACTTACACAGTTACACAACACACTGACAGTCCCTAACAGTTACACAACACACTAACAGACTCAACACAAACAAACACACCTGACACCTCTACAGTTACAACCAACACATTGACAGACTCACAGTTACACACAACACACTGTCAGACTCACGTTATACAAATACACTGACACACTCAGTTATCAAACACACTGACACTCAGTTACAGAAACACTCACAGTCTCTCACAGTTACACAAACACCACTAACAGACTCACAGTTACACAAACACACGACACTCACAGGTATACAAATATACTGACACACTCACAGTTCACCAACACATTGACAGACTCACACAGTAACACAAACACACTGTCAGACTCACCACGTTAAGCTAAGTACACACAATGCAATAATTCACAAACCCTGACAGACTTAGTTACACAACACACTGACAGACTCACACAGCACACAAACACTGACAGACTCACAGTTACACCAACACACTGACAATTAGTTACACAAACACACTGACAGACTCACAGTTACCAAACACACTGACAGACTACTACACAACAACACACTTAGTCCACAAACACACTGACAGACTCACACAGCTACACACACACTGACAACTCACCCACCTACACAAACACACTGACAGACACACACAGCTACACAAACACACTGACAACTCGCGTAACACACTGCTATATAAAAACATAGAAAACAATATAAACTACTAAATATATAATTTTTATTTCATTAATCAGTACCAGGTGAGGTGCAAGTGTTGTGTAAGTAATACTAAGTTCTAGCTGAGCTTTGTTAATATCCCCTCTCTGTGTGCCAGTAAACTCTATTTGATCCAGAAGATAGACGCAAGCAGTGAAGAGTGGACCACCACACCCAAACCAGCAGAACTTTACAATCTGATTGCAGAGGCTGCAAAAAGATTTTTTTTACAAGAAAAGTCCTTGGGGCTGGGGCACAGGGGGTTTATTATAAGAAGTTTGTAAAATATGTCATTTCTGAGAGAACACTTCCTTTAAAACTATAGTTCTGCACTGATAATGAAATAAGGCAAAACATATAATAAATAAAGTACTTGCATAGTCCACACTCCTGTTTTGTAATGGATCTTCAAAATGGAGTGTTTAGCCACACCACAGGAGCGTTTTTACATGGAGGCAATGTAAGCTTAAAAGGAACATATTATCACTTCTCTTTTAGTGTTGTATCCAATGGTGTGCTATTAAAGCTGCTGTTTGCTGAACAGAAAAGATATCTATATATATGATAGGGGGACTGAAAGGAAAACATTTCCATGCCCATTTCTCTGAGACAATGAAGTGAATTTGTTAATCGTTTATTACATTATTTAAGCAATAGACCCCATAGAAGCAATGAACCTGTGTCCTAAACTGAGAAAATGTAATAAGATTGAACATGACAGGATGACCAATGGTGATCCCTCTCTACAGAATCCCTGGTGACATCTATGAGTTAATGGGGAGGGTGAGTATTAAAAGACAGATTGATAACTTTAATTATGAATGATCCAATAGTCTCCTATTGATCTATTATTGGTTGGAAATGTAAGCTCTGCACAACAGTTGAACTTCACTGTGGTGTTTCTACTGACTATAATACTCATACAATTTTACAATAAAAGATCAAGAATAGAGATGACCGGATTGCAGATCTGAGCCCGGTTCCGAAACGGATTTCCGTGATTCACAAGTTCCGTGATTTGCGGGAATTCCGCTTTGCAGATTTTTTCGACGTGTTCGAAAATTCTAAGAAATTTCAAGGCATTTGAATTTTTTAAAAAAAATTATATATAACTTACTTAAATAGTTTTGGGACCTGGGAATTCTTTTTAACATAATCTGACTGTAACCAATTCTGATTCTCAGTTTTTTTTTTAGAAAGAATCTTATTGGTATATCAGCCAATCAGATTCTTTTCCAATCAGAATTGGTTACAATGAGATTCTTTAGAAAGAATCTAATTTGTTAGTATACCATCAATTCTTTTCCAATCAGAATTGTTTTCAATCAGCTTATTTCAGAAAGAGTCTAATTGGTTAGTATACCATCAGATTTTTTATATATGTGGTTTAAATTTTAGTCTTTTCTTAATAGTTATATCTTGGAGTATCCAGCTGTTGGTTCCATACCTTTAGCTTAGCCAGACGCAATGTTATTACAATTCAGTATTATATATTCTGTTTTGGACATACACTTGATATACAAGACTATACTATATGCCCCCTGAGGTAGTATAACCAATGATTTAAAGAGCTATGTCATGAATTAGCATGGGAATGTTCTATAGATCTTCTTTTTACTAGTATACTGCAGTAAAAGAAATGTACAATGAATAATAATATAAGATAAGGTCACTTCCAACACAGAAATAAAAAAATATATTAATTTACTGGTTGTTAATTACGTGAAGTAGGAATAAGCACCTGGGATTTAGCAACGGTTTTTGAACATGGGTTTAAAGCATTCACCCACTGTGAATATCCCACAAGCACTAGTAAATTCCTTCATCTTCTGTATTTATGTCCTGTATTAAAAAATAAATATTGTTTCGAACTTCACTAGAAAACTTTGTTTTACTGAATCCGTCATCATAGATCGAATTACTACGGTAGTAATAAAATATCCTCTTAATCTTATTCTCTTTCTGTTGATACCAGTGAATTGCTATACATGTAGACGTGTACATTGGATCCAAGCAGATTTGCCTAATGACCCAGTCTTGGAAACCGAAAGTTCGTGTTGTTTTTATATAAACATCTGTCACATCTAAAAAGAAATGATATATTCTGAGAATTATGTTACACAACACCACACACTGTATCTACATTATATACTGACATATATTCAAATAATAATAGGCTTATTAACTTACACAGCATCATTAGCATCATCCAACATGCACACTGGTAAAACATTTTGTTCTTTCATTTTTCATAAGTAGTGTACCGTATTTCAGTAGCACAGGAAATAGAGGGAAGGTAAGTTACTTGAAATATGGCTCTGTTGTCTATATTTGGTTGTATTATCTGTCAACCACTACAACTGCATTTCCATCTGTAGAATAATCAGCAACTGCTGGATGGGGTATATCCAGTTGATGACTTTAATCAAATAATCGCCTGCCTATATTTCCCCCTACAGTCCAAATGATATAAATAAATGTGCTTGCCTAAGTTCTTTTGCAATTTATAACAATAGCTCTCTGTTTTATTTAGAGATTTCCCATCAGTATTTCTCATGACAACCAAAATAATGGCATCACTTTGGGTTGCTGCAAAGCTAGTAAATTTTCAGAATTGTTTTTTCCATTGACTATAATGGGTGAAGCCTCAACATTCCATTGGTTAGACTGTCCATTTTGCATGAATACTTACAGTAATTATGGGCACAAATTAATTCTGCGACTACATTAGATTAGAAATAGTAATGTACTCTTCATGTGCTCAAAATCTATGTACATATATTTAGATTTTAAAAGCACAAGCTTGCTAAATGTTGTTTAAATTGAATATTTATAAAATATTGTTATACTTGCTTGCATTTTATCTACTTGGTAAGCGAACAAAACACCCTTTTATGATGCACTTTTTTGTGCATCCCAGGTTAAACATACCTTCAGGAATTATCTTAAAAATGTGCAAAAATCTCTGTAGCCTTGTAATGAATGTTTCCCTGTTTTAAATGGTATTTCAGAGGGATATTAGCACACCCTGCACAGCAAATAGTTTAATTTTTAGGGAGATGTCGATGTGTATGTTAAAGGATATATTTTGTCAGATTTATGTCACATATGCTGCAACATATTAAATAGTTTGCAGAAACATATCCTTACATTCCCCTTTTATAAGGTGTACGCAGTGGCGTAAATAAAGAGCCCATGATCAGCTGTTTTTAAACAGCTGATCCCTTGTACGTAGTAACGGTATGTGCGATCAGCTATTTAAAACTGCCCTTCTGATCGTGTTATTCTACTACTAACAAGTAAAATGCATTATAAAAATGTCTCTTGGAAAAATAAAGTGGACACACAAAAGGATAGATCTCTCAAATTTCATCACCATGTTATATATATAGTGTGGAATCTAATCAGATCTTTAAAATTGTGAAAAAATATTGTCCTCTACCTAGCACACTGATGGGCAAACTAAGGCTCTCCAGATGTTTTAAAACTACAACTCCCAGCATTCCTATGCTTCTCTCTGTAGTTGAGGAATGCTGGGAGTTGTAGTTTTCAAACATCTGGAGACCGCAGTTTGAGGATCACCGTCCTAGCAGATCATGTTTTAGCAGACTTGCTCCCAAAGATATCAAGCATTACATATAGATCAATATTGAATAGAATGCCTCCCAGTATCTAGAAAATCCATGCTTTTATTGGGCATTAAACAGGTGTTTACGACGGCCAAAAGGGAATTTTGGTGATTTTGAAACAAAAAAACAGATAGGGGTTAAACAAGGATTGTGGAGAAACATGCTTTTTACATACAATTATTTTTTTGATATAAATTGTGTTTTATGTAATTCTTTTAAAAATAATTATTCTTATGATGATAAATAGTTTATGATCTGTTTGGTGCACTTCATAACTAAAAAATGTTCCTAACTATCTATTCTGCTGAGCCCCAATAGTCAATGTTTTATAAGACCTGGATATAATTACTGTACATTACAACATAATAAAATGGGTTGTGCTATTTTTGTATTATGTTTTGATATTATAGTTTATATGATTTAATGTGAATCTGATTATGTTAGTGGTATAGTATGTAATTAGTATTAGTAGTATAAGTATTTTAGAATAACAATCTGATATAGCCTAACATAACAATACAACAGATAGTTTAGTGTACACTTTAAGTCTAAGCCTCGTATACACTTAAAGGACAATTATACTCACCTTCCCTCCACTCTCTTCTTTGGTCAGTACCTTTTACCCAGGGTGAGGACCTGAACCACTAGGTCCTCACCACTGGGTTCGCGTACTGGGTTCGCGTACTGAAACGCTGCTCTGGTAGGCTCCGCCCCCTCCTCTCCTTGCGCGACAGGCCAATAGGAAGGCACACGCTCTTTGCAGAGGACCTAGTGGTTCAGGTCCTCACCCTGGGTAAAAGGTATGACCAAAGAAGAGGAGCGGAGGGAAAGTGAGTATAATTGTCCTTTAAGATTTTTGCACTGATGAACGGCCCCCGACTACGATGCACAATGTCGACAAGAGAGCCATTCCGGCCTATAATCGCACTTGTGTATGCGTCCATTGGGCTTCGTTCATTGTATTCCATGTCGGATGAATAACAACGCCAGATGGAACACATACACACGTGCATTAGCAGCCAAAACAGTAATTGACAATGCAAACATCTTGCATGTGTAAGGGGCTAGAAGAGATACAAATATATAAATATAAATTGATTTTATATATGTATAACCTTATACACTCTAATATAAGCAGATCTAGAATAATTTGAGGTACCTATTTTTACCTGAAAAATGAGTAAAACCTGATTGATTCAAGAATAATTCGAGGGTAGAAATTATGACCACTATTGCCTTCTGATTCTGTATTGTTTGTGCTTTAGTTGCCCTTTAAATGGACAACAGAATTCCCATGGTAAATCTGCTGTCCATTTAAAGGGCAACTAAAGCCTCAAAACAATACAAATCAGCAGGTTATCTTAAACAATAGATCCATCCTCCTGATTCTGTATTGATTTAAAGTATTAGTTGCCCTTTAAATGGTAATCCCACACAGTAATGGTAATCCCCAAAGTAACCCAATTCATTGTCACTCCAGATGTTTGGAAACTACAACTCCCAGTATGCTTTGTTTGCTGGGAGTTGTAGTTTCCAAACATCTTCATGTGCAAGGAATTAGGCTTACTATTGTACTGTACTACTGTCCCACCCCCACAGCCCAAGAGAAGGTACAGTGTAGGACTATTGCAGAGAAGATATACATGGACCGTATTCACTCACCTCTTATCAAAGCCAGCTGCCACTCCAAGCAACTGCTCGACGCCGATCAGTGACATCAGCAGAATCTGGCAGAAGAGTTCTTCAGAGCAAGCGGCAGCCGGATTTCTGGATAAGAGGTTAGTGACTCGAGTATTTTTTTAAAGCCTAAAAACCTTGACTTATACTCAAATATATCAGTATTTATAATTGCGTCCATAAACCAGAACAATTTTAAAAGTTACTTGTTGCCAAATGGCTTAACTCAGTTCCATTATCCCATACCAACTGGTTAAGGCATAATCATTTTTATTATTATTTATTTTATTCTAAATATATGCATACAGAATTAAAATATGGCCATCCCAGTCATCAATAATAACAGTCTGCTTTGTTCTTTGTTATGTTCTGGGTGGTGGCATTTATGAGATGTGTGCTTCGGTATTGGCCAGTAGGGAAATGTCAACACCACTTCTAAATGGTAAAGAAAACAATACTGAATTAAGGTTGAGTTAAGCCTCCTGACAGATTTCTTATCTTTTATTCTAATTAATTTGGCTTGAAAAAGCCAAATTACTGTTCTTTCTATTTCTTCTTCTTCCGTTTTAGTCTTCCGCTTTTTTGGACCGAATCTCCTCCCACAGTTTTTGAGCTAGAGATGTGAAATTCGGTAAAGACGTGCGGGGCATATAGGAGAAGTGTGCTATCTTCTAGCTAAGGAATCCACGGAAGCGTTACGGCGTTATCGACAATTTCCCGACATTTTTTCCCATAGACTATAATGGTACAATCCTCAAATGTGGATAATAAAATGGTGATACCCCCAACCCCCCCCCCCCCTTTTTTGACTTTAGTTACCCTTTAAGTATGGCTGCCACAGTAATGGATAAGTAAATCAGTAGGTGTGTGTACCTGGGTCTGGTTGAGGGGGTATGCCTTTTTTGTGTTTACAACCATAAAACTATATTTTATTGAGGATAAATCTAAATTAGTTTTTTTGACTTTAGTTACCCTTTCATTATGGCTACCACCATAATGAATTAGTAGATTAATAGGTGTGTGTACCTGGGTCTGGTTGAGGGGGTATGTCTTTTTTGTGTTTACAACCATAAAACTTTCTTTTATTGAAGATAAATCTAAATTATTTTTTTGGACTTTAGTTACCCTTTAAATATGGCTTCCACAGGAAAGGTAGGTCAGTAGGTGGGTGTACCTGTGTCTGTGGGGGGGGGGGTTGGGGGTATCACCATTTGTATTTATGACCATGAAAAAAACTGTTTTGAAATATCCACATTTGAGGATTGTTACCATTATAGTCTATGGGAAAAAATGTCTGGAAATTTGTCGATAACGCCGTAACGCTTCCGTGGATTCCTTAGCTAGAAGATAGCACACTTCTCCTATATGCCCGGCACATCTTTACCGAATTTCACATCTCTAGCTCAAAAACTGTGGGAGGAGATTCGGTCCAAAAAAGCGATGGCCATATTTTAATTCTGTATGCATATATTTAGAATAAAATAAATAATAATAAAAATGATTATGCCTTTAACCAGTTGGTATGGGATAATAGGACCTGTAGTTAAGCCATTTGGCAACAAGTAACTTTTAAAATTGTTCTGGTTTATGGCAGCAATTATAAATACTGTATATATTTGAGTATAAGTCAAGGTTTTTAGGCTTTAAAAAAATACTCGAGTCACTAACCTCTTATCCAGAAATCCGGCTGCCGCTTGCTCTGAAGAACTCTTCTGCCAGATTCTGCTGATGTCACTGATCGGCGTCGAGCAGTTGCTTGGAGTGGCAGCTGGCTTTCTGGATAAGAGGTGAGTGAATACCGGTCCATGCTATATCTTCTCTGCACTAGTCCTACACTGTACCTTCTCTCTGGGGCTGTGGGGGTGGGACAGTAGTACAGTACAATACAGTAAGCCTAATTCCTTGCCACTGAAGATGTTTGGAAACTACAACTCCCAGCAACCAAAGCATACTGGGAGTTGTAGTTTCCAAACATCTGGAGTGACAATGAATTGGGTTACTTTGTGGGATTACCATTACTGTGTGGGATTACCATTTAAAGGGCAACTAATACTTTAAATCAATACAGAATCAGGAGGATGGTATCTATTGTTTAAGATAACCTGCTGATTCTGTATTGTTTTGAGGCTTTAGTTGCCCTTTAAATGGACAGCAGATTTACCATGGGAATTCTGTTGTCCATTTAAAGGGCAACTAAAGCCACAAAACAATACAGAATCAGAAGGCAATAGTGGTCATAATTTCTACCCTCGACTTATTCTTGAATCAATCAGGTTTTACTCATTTTTCAGGTAAAAATAGGTACCTCAACTTATTCTCAGATCTGCTTATATTAGAGTGTATACGGTATACATATATAAATATCAATTTATATCTTATATATTTGTATCTCTTCTTAAGCCTCTTACACATGCAAGATGTTTGCATTGTCAATTACTGTTTTGGCTGCTAATCGCACGTGTGTATGTGTTCCATCTGGCGTTGTTCATTCATCCGACATGGAATATCAATGAACGACGCCCAATGGAACGCATACACAAGTGCGATTATAGGCCGGAATGGCTCTTCGTCGTACATTGTGCATCGTAGTCGGGGGCCGTTCATCAGTGCAAAAATCTTAAAGGACAATTATACTCACTTTCCCTCCGCTCCTCTTCTTTGGTCAGTACCTTTTACCCAGGGTGAGGACCTGAACCACTAGGTCCTCTGCAAAGAGCGTGCCTTCCTATTGGCCTCGTCGCGCAAGGAGAGGAGGGGGCGGAGCCTACCAGAGCAGCGTTTCAGTACGCGAACCCAGTACGCGAACCCAGTGGTGAGGACCTAGTGGTTCAGGTCCTCACCCTGGGTAAAAGGTACTGACCAAAGAAGAGGAGTGGAGGGAAGGTGAGTATAATTGTCCTTTAAGTGTATACGAGGCTTTAGACTTAAAGTGTACACTAAACTATCTTGTTGTATTGTTATGTTAGGCTATATCAGATTGTTATTCTAAAATACTTATACTAACTAATTACTAATTACATATCTATACCCACTAAACATAATCAGTCATTCACATTAAATCATATAAACTCATAATATCAAAACATAATACAAAAATAGCACAACCCATTTTATTATTGTTGTAATAGTACAGTAATTATTAATCCAGGTCTTATAAAACATTGACCTATTGGGGCTCAGCAGAATAGATAGTTAGGAACATTTTTTAGTTATGAAGCTGCACCAAACAGATCATAAACTATTTATCATCATAAGAATAATTATTTTAAAAGAATTACATAAAACACAATTTATATCAAAAACTAATTGTATGTAAAAAGCATGTTTCTCCACAATCCTTGTTTAACCCCTATCTGTTTTTTTGTTTCAAAATCCACCAAAATTCCCTTTTGGCCGTCAGTAAACACCTGTTTAATGCCCATATAAAAGCATGGATTTTCTTAGCATACTGGGAGGCATTCTATTCAATATTGATCTATATGTAATGCTTGATATCTTTGGGAGCAAGTCTGCTAAAACATGATCTGCTAGGACGGTGATCCTCAAACTGCGGCTCTCCAGATGTTTGAAAACTACAACTCCCAGCATTCCTCAACTACAGAGAGAAGCATAGGAATGCTGGGAGTTGTAGTTTTAAAACATCTGGAGAGCCTTAGTTTGCCCATCAGTGTGCTAGGTAGAGGACAATATTTTTTTCACAATTTTAAAGATCTGATTAGATTCCACACTATATATATACATGGTGATGAATTTGAGAGATCTATCCTTTTGTGTGTCCACTTTATTTTTCCAAGAGACATTTTTATAATGCATTTTACTTGTTAGTAGTAGAATAACACGATCACGAAGGGCAGTTTTAAATAGCTGATCGCACATACCGTTACTACGTACAAGGGATCAGCTGTTTAAAAACAGCTGATCATGGGCTCTCTTATTTACGCCACTGCGTACACCTTATAAAAGGGGAATGTTAACGGATATGTTTCTGCAAACTATTTAATATGTTGCAGCATATGTGACATAAATCTGACAAAATATATCCTTTAACATACACATCGACATCTCCCTAAAAATTAAACTATTTGCTGTGCAGGGTGTGCTAATATCCCTCCTGAAATACCATTTAAACAGGGAAACATTCATTACAAGGCTACAGAGATTTTTGCACATTTTTAAGATAATTCCTGAAGGTATGTTTTAACCTGGGATGCACAAAAAAGTGCATCATAAAAGGGTTGTTTTGTTCTGCTTACCAAGTAGATAAAATGCAAGCAAGTATAACAATATTTTATAAATATTCAATTTAAACAACATTTAGCAAGCTTGTGCTTTTAAAATCTAAATATACTGTACATAGATTTTGAGCACATGAAGAGTACATTACTATTTCTAATCTAATGTAGTCGCAGAATTAATTTGTGCCCATAATTACTGTAAGTATTCATGCAAAATGGACAGTCTAAACCAATGGAATGCTCATGTTTGAGGCTTCTACCCATTATAGTCAATGGAAAAACAAATTCTGAAAATTTACTAGCTTTGCAGCAACCCAAAGTGATGCCATTATTTTGGTTGTCATGAGGAAATACTGATGGGAAATCTCTAAATAAAACAGAGAGCTATTGTTATAAATTGCAAAAGAACTTAGGCAAGCACATTTTATTTATATCATTTGGACTGTAGGGGGAAAATATAGGCAGGCGATTATTTGATTAAATGTCATCAACTGGATATACCCATCCAGCAGTTGCTGAATTATTCTACAGATGGAAATGCAGTTGTAGTGGTTGACAGATAATACAACCAAATATAGACAACAGAGCCATATTTCAAGTAACTTACCTTCCCTCTATTTCCTGTGCTACTGAATTACAGTACACTACTTATTGAAAAATGAAAGATACAAAATGTTTTACCAGTGTGCATGTTGGATGATGCTAATGATGCTGTGTAAGTTTAATAAGCCTATTATTATTTGAATATATGTCAGTATATAATGTAGATACAGTGTGTGGGTTTGTGTAACATTAATTCTCAGAATATATCATTTCTTTTTAGATTGTGATGCAGATGTTTATATAAAACAACACGAACTTTCGGTTTCCAAGACTGGGTCATTAGGCAAATCTGCTTGGATCCAATGTCAGACGTCTACATGTATAGCAATTCACTGGTATCAACAGAAAGAGAATAAGATTAAGAGGATATTTTATTACTACCGTAGTAATTCGATCTATGATGACGGATTCAGTAAAACAAAGTTTTCTAGTGAAGTTCGAAACAATATTTATTTTTTAGTAATACAGGACATAAATACAGAAGATGAAGGAATTTACTACTGTGCTTGTTGGGATATTCACAGTGGGTGAATGCTTTAAACCCATGTTCAAAAACCGTTGCTAAATCCCAGGTGCTTATTCCTACTTCACGTAATTAACAAAACCAGTAAATTAATATATTTTTTTATTTTCTGTGCTTGGAAGTGACCTTATCTTATATTATTATTCATTGTACATTTTCTTTTACTGCAGTATACTAGTAAAAAGAAGATCTATAGAACATTCCCATGCTATATATTCATTGACATAGCTCTTTAATATCATTGGTTATACTACCTCAGGTGGCTATATAGTATAGTCTTGTATATCAAGTGTAATGTCCAAAACAGAATATTATAATACTAGAATTGTAATAACATTGCGTCTGGGCTAAGCTAAAGGGTAATGGGAAACCAACAGCTGGGATACTCCAAAGATATAACTATTTCAAAGAAAAGACTAAAATTTAAACCACATATATAAAAAAATCTGATTGGTATACTAACCAATTAGACTCTTTCTGAAATAAGCTGATTGAAACCAATTCTGATTGGAAAAGAATCTGATTGGTATACTAACAAATTAGATTCTTTCTGAAAGAATCTCATTGTAACCAATTCTGATTGGAAAAGAATCTGATTGGCTGATATACCAATAAGATTCTTTCTAAAAAAAAAACTGAGAATCAGAATTGGTTACAGTCAGATTATGTTAAAAAGAATTTCCCAGGTCCCAAAACTATTTACAGTAAGTTACTATATAATTTTTTTTTAAAAAATTCAAAAATGCCTTGAAATTTTCTTAGAATTTTCGAACACGTCTCGAAAAAATCTGCAAAGCGGAATTCCCGCAAATCACGGAATTCCTGTGAATCACGGAAATCCGTTTCGGAACCGGGCTCAGATCTGCAATCCGGTCAATCTCTATTCTTGATCTATTTATTGTAAAATTGTATAGAGTATTATAGTTCAGTAGAAACACCACAGTGAAGTTCAACTGTTGTGCAGAGCTTACATTTCCAACCAATAATAGATCAATAGGAGATCTATTGGATCATTCTATAATTAAAGTTATCAATCTGTCTTTTAATACTCACCCTCCCCATTAACTCATAGATGTCACCAGGGATTCTGTTAGAGAGGGATCACCATTGGTCATCCTGTCATGTTTCAATCTTATTACATTTTCTCAGTTCAGGACACAGGTTCATTGCTTCTATGGGGTCTATTGCTTAAATAATGTAATAAACGATTAACAAATTCACTTCATTGTCTCAGAGAAATGGGCATGGAAATGTTTTCCTTTCAGTCCCCCTATCATATATATAGATATCTTTTCCTGTTCAGCAAACAGCAGCTTTAATATTAAGCACACCATTGGATACAACACTAAAAGAGAAGTGATAAATATGTTCCTTTTTAAGCTTACATTGCCTCCATGTAAAAACGTCCTGTGGTGTGGCTAAACACTCCATTTTGAAGATTCCATTACAAAACAGGAGTGTGGACTATGCAAGTACTTTTATTTATTATATGTTTTGCCTTATTTACATTAATTCAGTGCAGAACTATAGTTTATTAAAGGAAGTGTTCTCTCAGAAATGACATATTTTACAAACTTCTGTATAATAAACTCCCCTGTGCCCCAGCCCCAAGGATCTCTTTCTTGTAAAAAAAATCTTTTTGCAGCCTCTGCAATCAGATTGTAAAGTTCTGCTGGTTTTGGGGTGTGTGGCCTCCACTCTTCACTGCTTGCTGTCTATCTTCTGGATCAAATAGAGTTTACTGGCACACAGAGAGGGGAATATTAACACAGCTCAGCTACTGAACTTAGTATTACTTACACACAACTTGCACCTCACCTGGTACTGATTAATGAAATAAAATATATATATTTAGTAATGTTTATATTGTTTTCTATGTTTTTATATAGCAGTGTGTTACTGCGAGTCTGTCAGTGTGTTTGTGTAGCTGTGTGTGTCTGTCAGTGTGTTTGTGTAGGTGTGTGAGTCTGTCAGTGTGTTTGTGTAGCTGTGTGAGTCTGTCAGTGTGTTTGTGTGACTAAGTGTGTTGGTGTAACTGTTAGTCTGTCAGTGTGTTTGTGTAACTGTGAGTCTGTCAGTGTGTTTGTGTAACTAAGTCTGTCAGTGTGTTGGTGTAACTGTGAGTCTGTCAGTGTGTTTGTGTAGCTGTGTGAGTCTGTCAGTGTGTTTGTGTAACTAAGTCTGTCAGTGTGTTTGTGAATTATTGCATTGTGTGTACTTAGCTTAACTGTGTGAGTCTGACAGTGTGTTTGTGTTACTGTGTGAGTCTGTCAATGTGTTGGTGTAACTGTGAGTGTGTCAGTATATTTGTATACCTGTGAGTGTCAGTGTGTTTGTGTAACTGTGAGTCTGTTAGTGTGTTTGTGTAACTGTGAGAGACTGTGAGTGTGTTTCTGTAACTGAGTGTCAGTGTGTTTGTATAACTGAGTGTGTCAGTGTATTTGTATAACTGTGAGTCTGACAGTGTGTTGGTGTAACTGTGAGTCTGTCAATGTGTTGGTGTAACTGTGAGTGTGTCAGTGTGTGTTTGTGTTACTGAGTCTGTTAGTGTGTTTGTGTAACTGTTAGGGACTGTCAGTGTGTTTGTGTAACTGTGTAAGTGTGTTTGTGTAACTGTGTGAGTCTGTCAGTGTGTTGGGGTAACTGTGTGAGTCTGTCAGAGTGTTTGTGACTGTGAGTCTTTCAGTGTGTTTGTCTTACTGTGTGAGCCTGTCATTTATCATGCACAGCCCTTTCCCCTTTCCATAGTGCCTGTGCATCGCTTTCAGTGTGGCATAGTAATGTAGGTAGTAAAGAGACTGTCATCCATCACGCACAGCCCTTTCCCCTTGCCATAGTGCCTGTGCATCAATTTCAGTGTGGCATAGTATTGTAGGTAGGAAAGAGTCATTCATCACGCACAGCCCTTTCCCATAATGCCTGTGCATCGCTTTCAGTGTGGCATAGTAGTGTAGGTAGGAAAGAGACAGTCATCCATCACGCACAACCCTTTCGGTTCCAATAGTGTCTGTGCATCACTTTCATTAATATGTATCTGTTACTCCAAAAACATCTAACATTCAAAAGTGGAATGCTGGGAGTTCTCTAAACTTTATGCCATCAACGTAGTGTCTAACACATTCTGTCCAATCAATGTCTATAAACCTGACCTACCTGTACAAGTGCCAAAATGGAACTGATAGAAATAAATATTACCCTCTTGCATTCTGCAACACTCCAATGTCCCCCATAATGAAATGCAATTAAACTTTACCTACATCCCCCTCCCCCTACCAAGTCACCCGTATAGTATAACCCATACTATAAATAGCACCCCCATAGTATAAACAACACCCCCATATGTAAATAGCCCCATAGCAATATATAAATAGCACCCCATATATAAATAGCACATTATATATATATAGCACCATAGCACCCAATATATAAATAGCACCCCATATATGAATAGCACATTATATATATATATATATATATATATATATAACACCCAATATATAACTAGCACCCCATATATAAATAGCATCCCCCATATATAAAAAGCACCATCACACCCCGTATATAGATAGCACCCCAAATAGCATGTGGTTAAGGTTTTTTGGGTGACCATCTCTCAGGGCCCCAAGTTCGCAGCACCACAGTACTGGTACCCCTGGAAAGCCCACGGTGTCCTCTGTCCAGGGACCCCACACGCCCTGGCCCACTCAGCCCCGGAGATACAATACCACAAAGTGACCAGGGGGCCTCCCAGTGGGCTTAAGACCAGTGCAAAAATAATTTCTTGGGGTCCCAGTGTAGCAGAGCTGACCATGCTCTATTTGAGCCAGCAGTGCTCTGTGGCCTTTTGGGTCTGGGAGCTGCCCTTTTGGGCCCCAACAGGGGAAGGTTGGGGCTTAACACTGGGCTTAAAAGTGTGTCTCTAACCCCAGCTTCCTCGAGAAAAAGTACCCTGACCTTGACCGAGCTGCACAGAAGAGTCTGTGCTTAATACACTGCTTGAAAGCTGTTCTCCAGCTCCCAGGGTCCCGGAGCAAAAGTACCCAGATTTTGGGTGACCATCTCTTGGAACCCCAGCCCGACCACCTGGCCTGCTTACCCCCAGAGATACGGCCCCACATAGTGACCCGAGGGGGCAAGTGTGGAGCCCAGCCGACCAAGCCCTCTGAGTGGGGAGTTCTCCATGGCCTTTCGGGCTTAGGAGCTGCCCTTTGGGGACCCAACAGGGGAGGGTTGGGGCTTAACACTGGGCTTGAAAGCCTCTCTCTAGGCCCCAGGGTCCTGGAGAAAAAGCCCCAACCCCCTAGCATACTCAACTCCGGAGATATGGCCTCACAAAGTGACTCCAGGGGGGGTTCGAGTAGCCACTGCACAGCTGCTCCACAGCACAAACATACAGTGCTAGATACAGGAGCACGCGCGTGACTATAGCAACATGATGCTTTTGGTTGCCAGCGCTCAGAGAGAGCACAGCTTTCCAACTGCAGCAACCTCTTATTGCGCATGCGTGAGGGAGCTAGTGCAGTTGCACATATCAGCAGGGGAAGAGTTAAGGATTCAGGCAGCAGAAGGGGGGTCCTTCTTTCAGGAGTGTATACTGGGGAACTGCACTTCTGATTGAGAAGCTATAAAGAGGCATGTGTTCCATCTGAATTATGTTATTTACCAAGCCTAGGTTGTATTCAGCAGTGAACTGTTCCTTTAAGCTGTTAGTACATTAAAAGTATCACAGTACCCAACTTTTACTACATACATTGGATTAATGTGGCAAAACATAATTTTTTTTACCAGAACTTCTAAGTGTTGCAGACACTACAAGAAGGCAGTGAGTAAGGGAAGGTGGGGGGAATTAGGAGCACTCACTAAACATTAATAATTTAATGACAAAGCAAGCACAGATAAATATGTGATACAAACAACTTTACATTTTCTGAACTTACAATTTGAGAGAAGTAAAATGCTGGTCATTTTACTTCTCTCACATTGTAGTTTCAGAAAATGTAAAGTTGTTTATATATAATAGGTGCATCATGCACGAGGAAGCGGGAAACCCCAAAATGTTGCCCACATATCAATGTCACAATAAAGTTGAAGTTCACAAGTGAGTGTGTTCCTTGTCCTATATTACATGTGATTTAATTTTTCTGCAAGTGGTTAATCAGCTTGGAGGATCTAGCACCACTCAAAGAGTTCATGAAAAAGGTGTGTGAGGAGAACCTGACTTCATGAGAATATTGACCGATGAACAATATCCTCTGGGTTTATACAATGTAGATAAAGTTGGTACATGAGTTCGAATTTATGTCAGAATCTAAATTTTTACTCATCTCTTTATAAAAAACTAAGCAAGTTACTGTAGTCTGACAAAATCTTTTTTTTCTATAAATTCATGCAGACTACTACTTATGGAGAAAAGGTTCTGGATATGTACATACAGTAAATACAAGAAGTAGGTAACATCACCAAGGAATCAAGTAGGGTATGGAGAAGAGTAAGATATATCTAGGTATGTATCCTGTTACCAGTGTACTGGGTTAACAAAGACTTTTAATTTCAAGAAAGCAAATTTTCCTAGGTTAAAAGTAGCTTTTCAGCATGTCAGCTGGGATTATCAGGTAAAGGTAATGAACAGAAGTGGACAGTTTTTAAGGGGATTTTCAACAATTTCACATCTAAATTTATATCCTTGGGAAATAAATGTAAAATAAAATAAGTCCGCAACCATGTAGCTTAAAGGAGAACTAAACCCAATTTTTTATACTCCAGAATCTGAAAACAACCCCCCTAAAAACACCAATAAACTATAAAATGTCACTTTAGTAAACTCTGTTAAAGTAAATCAAAACCTGTTAAGAACTGGATGAAGTATCTGTGTGTATGTGCAGTGTCAGACCACACCTCCTGACCTCAGTCATATGCTTCCCAAAAGGATTGGCTAGAGATTATTAATGGGTGTGACCAACTGTAACAAGTTTCTGCCATAGCTAAGGACTGAGCATGAGCAAAACATAATAGTCGTTGACCAAACTGTGTGATACTAGAATGCTGAGAAGTAAAGCACAAACTATATGTTATTTAGGTAAATTTCCCAGAGCCTGTACCAAAATGAGAGGTAAGACACAGATTACTGGTTTTATATGAAGGTGTTCTGCCTTCTGGTTAAGTGTTGTTCTGTGGCTTTAGTTGCCCTTTAATTCTGATGTAAAGAGGGAAATGGAATGGAAGAAAAAGGCATTTAAAACCTTTAAGACAGAAGGAAAGGACTTTTAGGAATTCTAAAAACTGTATCAAGGATTGTAAGATAGCAATTAAGCTAGCTAAAATTGATAATTAAGTTAGGATAGCTGAACAAAGCATCACATCAAGGTCTGTTGGGCTGGGGTGGCACATTTGTACATGGATAGAAAGAGAAGGGCAACTAAAATAATAAAGGGAATGGGTGAGCTTGAATATAAGGACAGATTGAATAAGTTACAATTATGTACACTAGAGAAAATGCACTTGCTTGGGGATATGATTACTGTGTATAAATACATTAACAGCCATACAATAAAGTATCTGGGGCATTGTTCACCAAAAGATCATGGCAGTGGACATGCAGACATCCCTTAAGACTTGAAGAAAAGAAGTTTAGTCCTCAAGTTCGGATTTTTCACTGTGAGAACGGTAAAGCTATGGATCTGCCTTCCATTGGACGTTGTGATAGTCTCAAAAGAAAGCTGGATGAGTTTCTGCAAACAAGGAATGTTGCAGGTTACTGGTATTGATACAGAAAGTAGAGTTGACCCAGGGATATTTCTGATTGCCACTTGGAGTCAGGAAGGAATTTTTTCCCCCTTCGTAATTGTGGTGGTGTTTGGTTTTTTTTTTGCCTTCCTCTGGATCAACAGTTGGGCAGGAATGTGGGTATTTCTGAGTAGGTTAAACTGGATGGATGTCTTGTGGTCTCCCCCACATACAAATCAGAGCATTCTTCACTGCACTGCATTGCGTATATGATGTCGCTTTTCTTGTGACTGCAACTGCAACTGCATCAACGTATGGCCCAGCACAGAAGAGCCAATTCCTCGGGTCAGGACTCAGCCATGTACCTGCATCCTGAGGATAAAGGACATACCTTTGAAGATTGTAATGTTAACATATTGGCAAAGGAACGTGACTGGTTCAAGAGGTGTTAAGGAGGCCATTTATGTGAAAATAAAGAAACCAAGCCTAAATAGAGGTGGGGGGGGGTGTTCGACACCAACTGTCTGCCATGTACAATGCTGTTTTGACACCTTACTCTGGGCGTTCCTATAACACCTCTTAGCCACTATCCAATCACGCCCTTAACACCTGGCTGTGATATGCTAATTGGGATTTTCCAGGGTACATAATTGCCACAGATTCTTTTACAAGCCATTCTGAATTGAGAAAGCCAGTCGGATGACTAGCGAAAGGTCTTCAAGAACTAAACTTCAAGTCCAGTTGATCTAATTAAATACAACAGATATACCATGACCTGGATGAATGAGAACCTTCACAAGCATACACACATTGTAGCTTTTTACTAAAAATTACAATGAAAGCTTTCTTGAATAACAAATGTTGTGCAATCCATCATGGCTATAGATATTACACTTCAATGAGAATAGAAAGAGTTTAGATTAATTAATTAGCTTAAATGAATAAGGGGAATTGACGGGCTTGACTATGTAGGCACATTAGTCAAGTTAGTGCTGTTTACATTGCTCAGGGGTCACCAAAAGGTCAGTTCAGAGGCCTTGTGGACATCCTTTAAGATTAGAAGAAATGAAGTTTTATCTTAAGGTAAGGAAAAGTTTCTTTACAGTGAGAAAGGTGAAACTTCCAGCAGAGGTGGTAATGGAAAGATTATTAGATTGCTTTAAGATGGATAAGATCGATAAGTTTCTAAAACTAAAAAATATTGGAAATTACTCTTATTAATACATATAGTTCTTGTTAATCCAGCTGGTTTTTTTTTCTTTTGCCTGCCTCTGGATCAATTGTTCGGTAGGGTTAATGAGTAGGCTATAAAGGTTAAACTAGATGGATGCAAGGCTAGATCTAGGGGATTTTCTCCCCTAGACCAGCAAAATTGTTGCTCTCCCCCCCCTCCCAACAAATCATGCTGGGAGGCTCTGCAGTAACTGCTATACATGTTTATGCCACCCTCAAGCAGTTGTACCACCCTAGGCCACTGTCTGGATGGCCTAGTGAGAAATCTAGCCCTGGATGGATATATGCATTTAGTCAACCTCCATTATTATGTAACTATGAAAAATTATCCAGAACTCTAGAAACCTAAAACTTTTTCTTCCTCCAATAATTTGGTCAATTCACTTTTTTTACTTTTAACAGGGGGAAAAAATGATAGTATAGTATGAATAAAGACATATTCAGGGGCATAACTACAAGAGAGCAGGGGAAGCAACTGCAGGGGGGCCCAGGAGCCAAGGGGGGCCCATCTTCTTATTTTTCCTATGACAGATATAGCTTCCTTCCATAAAGCCACTGTGGATGAAGCATGGATAGGGGCCCCATTATAGTTTTGCAGGGGGGGGCACTGAATGCTAGTTACGCCACTGGACATATGTCCATCTAGTCCAACCTACTCAGCAATACCCACATTTCCAGTATGTATCAATACTCGTAACATGCAACATTCTTTCTTTTTAGAAACTTAACAGATGTCTGATTGTCCTCTGACATGTTCTCTTGGTAAACAATGCACAGATTGATTATTGTATGGCCCATTATTGAATTTATGCACCGTGATCATATCACCAAGCAAGCACCTTTTTCTCTAGTGTGAATAATTATAACTAATCCAGTTTGTTTTCATATCCAAGCTCCCCAGTCCCCTTATTGAGGTAAATAACCTGCTCTCCTCTGTGGGACTGCTTTGAAAATAAAAAGTTACTAACCACTTCCTTGTAAATTACACATCACTTTTTATAAAGTTAGAACCACATCATATGGAGAAGCAGATCTATTGTGGTCTCAGTTTAGTCTTTTGAAAAGATGTTAATGTTTTTTATGTTGACCTTTATCTATCCAAAGAAATTAAAATTTTAGTTAGTAAAGCTGTCTAAAATTACATGATATCAAATGTAAATATATATATTTTTACATTGGTGCAAATAATCCAATAAAAAAATTAGCTGAGATCAAAATATTGCAATAGAACTACCTACTTCATTAATGCTCACTACACTTAAATAGAAAAAAACTGAATTTGTTTTGTGTATTATAATTATATAATTGCCATCCTATGAACAGGAGTAATTTTTAAGTTCATCTGGTCAGATTTCTAAATTATATATACATGTTATTGTCATCTTATATATTATATAACCTACATATTACATATTAATGTTTTTAATCTTCTAAGACAAATAAGATGTAACCCCTTTCTTTCATCCTTCTGCTTTAGGTCAAGGTACACCATTCAGTCTTAATCAGCCATATATATCTCACAAGTACCTCACAAGAGAAAACTGTCAGCATCAAATGTAACTGGACTAGTATTAATCTTAAGACAATAATATATACTGGTACCTAATGGTGAAGTAAAAAGAATTTTACATGCAAAAAAAGATTTGACAAGGAATTTAGTGAATACAAATTTGACTTTGATTCTCAAAAATCCTTAAGAATTAAAAAGCTTTGTAAGAAGATGATTCTGGGACATATTTCTGTGCAACATCATAAGGACAGTATGAAAAAACACTTGGATCTGGCACAACCCTCATTATCATGTGTGAGTTAACCCAATTATGATCATGCTATTTAGAAATAGAATATGAGAGATCATGATCCTGGAGGTCCTGTTCTTTGGGCTGACGTAGCCTGCTGACCTTGTTTTCATATTCAACTTATATTAATTATCACTGGAGAAGTGCTCTTAACATACAATGAATATAAATTCTGAATGCCTTTATTTTTCCCATCATGAGATAATATAGTACAGCACTATCAAGACAGTGATGTATTTATCTGTCAGGAATAAAACACAGTGCTGAAAATTATTACATGAAAGTCTTTGGCTCTGGTACCAAGTTAATTGTCACAAGTAAGTACTATAAATAATATTTTATCCTGTGTGATATATATAGTTCCAAAAAGTCTTGCATGAAGATAAAAATATATTATTATTATTATTATTATTATTATTATTATATAGCAGATACATTTGTATCTGCATGAATACCTTTGTGCAACTTCATTTGATTTTTGGAACTGTATCTACTTAGCAAATTATTTTAATATAAAACAATTTATATAAAGTCTGAAAAGTGACATATTTCTTAATGGACACATTTTTAAAATGCTTATATTGGGGTGAGGTAAATGAGAATGGACATGGTAATACTAGTAATATTTGTGACAAACCATGAATTGAGGTGGATGCTGCCCTGTTAGATATCTGGGTTGTTCTATGTCAGGGACAGGCAACTAGTAGCCCTACAGTTATTTGAAAACCCCAACTTCCAGCATTCCTTGACTGCTACCTGCTTTTGCAGGGTTTGTAGAGCAATGCTGACAGTTGTAGTATTCAAATATGTGGTTGCCTATCCCTGTTCTATGTAATGAGTAACGAACAGGCTTTTGTGATATATGTAAATAACAATAAATACAAATCTCTGATGTAATTTGAAATGTGAAAGTGTGGGCTAAGGCTTCAGTATTTTGTACTTTTACCATGGGCTAGTTTTCAACTAATAATAATTCTGTACATATAGATTATAAAGAATAAATAACAATGTTAAGTGTATTGCTGCCTTTGGCTTATTTAGTAAAGACTAAAACACAGTGCGATGTTAGACAGAAGATATTTGGAGCTGGCACAAAACTAATTGTCATTAGTAAGTAATCTATTTTAATGCCTATTATGAGTGACTATTAAGAAGACTAAGATTGAGTGTATAGACAAATATATGCTATTCATAGCTTATTTTCAATTTGAAAACAGTTCAGATATTCTGATCTCAAATAAAACGAATGTCTTATTTTTAATGGAAAGATATTACAATGGTAGTTTTGGAGAAAAAAATATTTTGATAGAAAGTCGTATCCCAAAGAATATATTAGTGAGTCCCAGAAATGTATTTGCAGAAATGTTTAATTAAATAAATTCTTCTTTATCTATTATGGTGACACTTAAAGGGCATGTCCACCCCTATTTCTAAAATCCTGTATGTAGTAGAACACCCCCCAGAGCCATGGCGCTGGAGCATGGGATTGTAAGCAGATTTACACAGCCTGGGGGCATCTTTGGCACAAGTAAGTAAAACTAAACCCAGCTTGTCGGGGGTGTTCTACTACATACAGGATTTTAGAAATAGGGGTGGACATGCCCTTTAAATCTCTTCAGGTCTCAAGAGACACATATACACACATACTCTCAAAAACAAAATATTCAGTCAAATATTTGGTAAGCACTTTTGGACACGCAACATGATGATGACAGCTAGTGGGTTATGGCAAAGGCAAGGTTCTTTCCCTGGGGGGATGTGTTGACCAACTTAGATTGCATCGGGTAATACAGAATCCCTGTTACTCCTATTCAATTCGATACAAATGCCTTAAAGTTTGAAGTGCTAAGCTTAGTTTTGGTAGAGATAATTAACTTTAAATAAACAGGGAAATTAAAAGAATATTTTTTTTTCCCCACTTGATTCTGTTAGTTTTTTGTTTGTTTTTTTAAAAGCTGTGGGGGCTGTATTTATTTGTTCTATAATTCTAAACATATTTGTAGAGTTACTTAACTTGAAATAAACAGGAGAAACGGAGAGAAGCTCTTCTTGTTTTCTGTTTCCCCCCACTTAAAGCTGCTTTGAGGTTTTGAGACAATAAAACATAACCTTTTAGATCTCACTCTCTTCCTTTGATAATGCAACTAAACAGTGCTAACAGACACTACCAAATGGTTTGCTGAAAGCAGTTATTTGAAAGGGATTCAGCATAGTGATAATGATGAAAAAGTATTTGGCAGTGGAACCAAGTTAATTGTTACAAGTAAGTGGCAAACATTTTTATAAATGTCTTGTATTTAGAAAAAAAAACTTTTTCTTTAAAAACTAAAATTTGGAGTATAAAGAAAATTTAAAAAAGGAGAAAAATAATGATTAATAGAGTTACATTGTAGCACCTCCAAGCAGATAAACAGAGATATTCAGAATACTAATTCTAATGTCAATGCTAAAATAATCTAAAACTTGTGAATGGGATTGTTAATATCTATTACTGTGCAGGAAATGTATCATATTTTAAACAATGGCTGTATCCTAACGCGTTCAGTTCCTAAAAGTGAATCAAATTCAATATGTTCTGAAATATATATTATGTGTTTGTGGATGAACTGTTGAAAATATTTATGTAATAACCCCGTGGTCCATCTTTTCTCCTTTTCTAGTTGTTTTATAAAAGACAGATCCCATTGCAATATTATTTGTGCTTGACACCTAATAGAAATATACTATAATAATAGTATACTACATACTACAAAAATATTACTACATATTAAATAATTCAATTTTTATAAATCTTTAAAATTTGAAGCAAAAAAACCCTGCACATGTTTGAAGATGATATTATTCAATCTGGCAGAAGCATCACAAACAAAGGGATGGCATAGTAGAATAAAGAATAGAGTGGACTTTTCAAAAACAAGCACAAAAACGCAAGGAGGGAAAACCAACAACAAACACAATTGGTGACTACAGTAGAGATGAGTTTAGGCTTAATTTTATCTTTGGCCAATGGCACACGTGGCTTTTTGAGATCTACCCCTGGTAACTCCCAGATCAAAACACAGCTTATTGCTCAAATTCTTTTTCAACTGTAGACAATTGGAATGCTGGTGTCTGTGCAAGATTACTAATATTAGTATTTTGTTTAAGTAGAAAACACCTGAAAAAATGGTAGCATCAATAATTTCCCCAAAATATTTTTTTTTCTTCTTTTCACTTGGATATTTTACCGCAGTTTAAAAAAAAATGCATTTTGAGTTATTTTTAAGGTCTAGAATAAGTATATTGTATTTTTGCATTAATTATCCACTGTGTAGAATAAAATGTACCACATCGATGAAGGCTCTCTCAAACATTTAGAGTAGACATGCAGTACACAAATAGCTTGTTTTTGAAAAGAAAATTATCACTGTGCAAAGAATCTAATTCAAAAAAATTTGGGACAGGCACCAAGCTTTCTGTGGCTTGTAAGTACATTTTTTTTGAAGCTGGATAACTCTGCATTTTGCATAAAAACTCATATTAGGGTGACTGAAATGGTTTATCTTTTGTAAAACAGAATTATCTACACTGTATACTAAAAGAAAACTAAATAATTAATAATAAATAAGTAGTATAGGTTTATTTGTTTCACTAAACAAATGCAAAAATAGGTCTAAATAAATCACATTTGTTTAAAGTACTTTAGATTTAGGTATTTTTACTTTCACCCTTTTAATACCCCAGTTTAAACACATTTGTTCCAGACTCGTAAATGAGAACACAAATATATGTAATAATTGAAAGGATGCATAGAAATTTAAGATGTAAAAATAAATTAATCAGATTAAATTTAGCCCCATGGGATCCCACAAAATTCTCAAATATGCCTTTAAATGTTTTAAGCTGGCCATACACTATATGGCATTTCTACAATGTTCAGATGACCACTTGGCTCGGCCATTTTGCTTAGGATCGCATAAATGATCCAGCCAGCTCCACTCGACATTACTATAGAGTGGTGCTTGAGAAAGGACTTCTGTCCGAAACATGTTGCACGCATGTTTCAGTGTTCAATTTAATTCTTGTTTCCCACAGCTACAGTCCTGTGTTATTGCTATTACACTTTACTACTTGTTTATGGACTTGATTATCCAGCATGGTGGAGACTGGAAAAGTGTAAAGCACTGGATTCATTGCTCTGTGTAGCTGGATACCCCTACCTGCTTAGGAATGACTACAGATTCATCTTGGATCAAATATCAAATTGGTGTTATGTTAAGGCAGTGTACTTTTTGTACATTTTACCAGAATAAGAGTTATTTAGCTCACCTTCGATGGTCTTTCGAATAAGCTTACTGGTTATATTCTTACTTAATGTTTAAAAATTGTCCTATCAACACACAGTAAGTTTTATATAAAAAAAAAAGAACTCTCTTTTGGAGAACTGAATATTCTGAAATTCTTATAATAATACTATATGAAGATTTGATTTGAAAAATGGTTAAAATGTGGCTTCAACACATAGTGCATGACTTTTCTAAAATGATTAGGATTTGTAATGCAACAATTTTTACACAAATTTAGGGAAACCTAGTTATCTTCATATAGATCACACAATTGTATTATATTTTACTTTATTACGTTCATACAATAGAATTATTTGGTAATTCACAGATCATTTATCTGATAATGTGTCTACATGAACAGGACAGTGAAAAAAGACATCTTTTTTCTCGTTAATTTCTATGTAAAATTATAAATTTAAATATATAATCATATATTAAAAATGGTTATTCATTTAAATAATAATATCATTTTCTTTACATGTGAATAAAGTAGCTTACTATATTTTTCCTCATTCCTCTGCTTTCATATTCTTATGTATTAATTTGTATACTTTCCATATAATCATGTAAACTTTGTGACCATATAAAGCAACATTCCAATGCAGCTCTTTAAAATTAGAGCATGCGATTAGGGGCACATTTTGTATTAAAATTGCATTAACATTAACAGGGAGATGTTATAAAAGTTCTTATTGTTAAAAATGGTGCTAATTTTACCTCAGATGTTAGCTTTCAAATGCTAAATAACATCTAATTGGTTGGGGCAATGTTAGCACCATTTTTATCGATAAGAACTTTTATTACATCTCCCTGTAGCTATTTATAATACAGGCCCAGGGTCAAGTTAACAAATGGTTAATAAATGATTAATCCTAGGTACTTGAATAAAGCCCAAAATCATTTCATACTAGAAGCTTATTTCTTAAACTAAAATATTAGGGATTATAAAACTGTAAATTATATATAACAATAAAATAGGTCATAAAGATAGTATATTGTGATTTTATTTGCAATATATTTAGCAATGCTTTTATTTTCATGTTCCACACACACAGGCTGTTTCTTTTGCAAAAACCTAAATAAAATAGTAAAAAAACTTTTTTTAGTTGCTCAGTTTACTCATTGGTTTATCTGTTGGAAACACGGTAGTACGGTACCCCTTGTTATTATAGTAGTCTCTTGTTATTATAAAGAAAAATAACTGACCGACAAGCAAGACAGAAAAGAACATTGCAAGATATGTATTTTAGGATAAAACAGATTAGAAGCAAAAAATGTAAATTGTATACCACAACTGAGCAGGATATTTATTCAACAGACCGACATTATTTCAGAGCATGTAAAAATGGACTGATGGAGCGAGAGGACTATATTGCATAACAATGTAATGTCATTGACCATTCACAGACATATTATAGTTTATTCCTGTTGTTGTTATTCTGAGTGAATAGAGCAGTTACCAACCCAATGAAGGATTGTAGTTTAAACGACTCTTACCAAGTATTTATCTAAACATCTATTCATCTTGTACATTTTAATACAACCTGCTGCTACATTACATTAACTATCATTTTTATGTCTCTTAAGATACAGGACAGTCTGCACAAAAACCAAAAGCAACAATATTAAGTTCATCCAAAGAAGAGATGGAAAGAACAGGGCAAGTGGTTTATCTCTGCCTACTAGAGGGCTTCTTCCCTAATGTTATTAAAGTTATGTGGCAGAAGGGGAGTGCAGATGTGGAATCAGAGCAGGGAGAAATCAAAGAGGATCAAAACTCAAATAAAAAAAATGATGGAAAAAACAATATATTATATTCAGTTAGCAGCTGGATTAAAGTGAGTACGTCTGAGCTCAACAAGAAGTTCACCTGCCGGTATAAGCATGAAGGGATAAGCAATCCTGAAAACTGGGATGAAATATCTATAGACGGGCTCACTAAAGGTAAATAAGCTTGGGTCATGGATGATTATTAAAATGTTACTGTGGTTGCAAGGTAAATGGGACTTTTAAAAATAGAAATATAAGGGCCACCCTCAAAATTAAAAAATAAAACCAGGACCTCCCAAAATCCTACGGTCACAATAATTTCCTAGGTCCCTGGAGTTTCTAAATGTGTTGATGGTGGTGAATGTCTTGGTTTATGTGTAAAATTTACTTTGGGGGTGGACATGCCCTTTACATATTTATTTATAATGCCAGCAATGAGTAAAAATAGTGCAATGTGCTGCAATTGCGCAATGTTGCACAATCGGAGCACATGTGATTGTGTGGGGAAAAAAAGCTATTACTGTTTGTTTTTTTCTACTAGGCAAGCTGAATAAAACAACCCTTTTCTGGTAAACTTTAAAGGTCTAAGGGCTAGGCCACACCAGCCAGTTTTAACACGCAATCTGATCGCGTGTTAAAAAGCGCACAATAGTGTTGTTCATTTGGACTGGCCACACCAGGTACCACTGCTGTGCGCTCCAATTTGTTTATTGGAGCGCATGCGGTCCGCATTTTTTGCGCAATCACATGTACTCTAATTGTTCAACAATGCGCAATCGTAGTGCACAAGCACACCGGAAACAGCCTCAGCCTTAGGCACTTCTGTCTCCCAGATTAAACATACCCTACAACCATTACCTTTGCAATGTACTGAAATGTCTGTACCATGTAATTAGTTTATTTCCTCTCTTTAAATGTAATTTTAGGATAGTAAACATTTTGCAGTCCCTGCACAGCATATTCAGGGTTATTCAATAAAAGTTCTTATTGCTCGAAATGGTGCTAATTTTTCCCCAACCAATCAGATCTTATTTAACATTTGAAAGCTAATATCTGATTGGTTGGGGTAAAATTAGCACTATTTTAAATGATAAGAACTTTTATTGAATAACCCTGATTGTTTCTTGGGGGTGTTGATGTGCATATTAAATGATAAAATTCAGATTAATAGCATATTAATATGCTGTAATATATTCAATATTGTGCAGAAATATACTTTCCAACTTCCCTTTCAAACAACACATATAGAAACAAAAATGGTGCAGAGTTGCAGGAGGAAGATAATAAAGTGAATCTGATCACAACTCTGTGCATCTCATCAGTGTGTCTTATCAAGAGAATGTTAGAGGGGTTTTTATATCTGCTTCATTGTGTGACTCCTGTTTGTAACCGGATTATTATTTGCCCCATTGTTCTAGGCTGGGTACACGTGAAAATATTGTATGGTGTGTTCCCAGCCAGTATATTTAATGTTCTCTATTGTAATTTGGTCAGAAGACCCATTAAATTACTTGTTTAAACATTTAGGGCAGGAATTAATGTCCCAACATATGTTTTATTGCCCTTGTTGCTAGTTGAACTACACCTCCCAGTATCTCTTACTAGACAGAGTTATTTGAGAACAAAGCTACTTTATCTCCTGTATGTCACTAGATGCTTTAAAAGTAAAGTTCAATTTTACAATGAACTAACCCTTTAAGTACAGCATTTCTAGATTTCACAATTACTTCTGTACTATAACCTATTTTTTAGAGTAAATATTATTTTTTATAGCATTTTATTACTGTAGCCTCTGCTATTAGGACTAGGTTGCTTTATACAGAGGGAATAAACTGGTTTAGCACACGTGTCTTCTCAGCATGCTCTATAACTTTCTTAGCCTCAATTTTTCATGGCCTCCCATTCTCTGTGATCTTCCTTTTGCTATTTACATTTGTCATCGTAGGGTATTTATTTAGCAATCCACTTCTGTTCAGTATCTTTACATGAGAACATACTAACAGGTATCAGGTATTTTTTTTAATTGCAAAACATTTACTTTTTTAAGTTAAAGGGCATGTCCACCCTCCAAATACTTTTTTTATATGTTGTAGTACTCCCTCACTGATGGGCAAACTAAGGCTCTCCAGATGTTTGAAAACTACAACTCCCAGTATTCCTATGCTTCCCTCTGTAGTTGAGGAATGCTGGGAGTTGTAGTTTTCAAACATCTGGAGAGCCGCAGTTTGAGGATCACTGCCCTATCCCACCCCAACTGCTATGTTTAAAAAAAAAACAACAAAAAAAACCAATCCTAACATTACTTACTTTCCTTCATTCCCCTGGAGCAGTAATCTGCAAGCAGGGGGCCTGGCCTGCTCCAATTTCATTCCCCAGGAGCAGTAATCTGCAAGCAGGGGGTCTGGCCTGCAGCCGCATCCATGATTGGCTGAGTGGCAGCCTATCACGGACACTTCTGCTGGCATTACAGAAAGCTGGGGGAATGAAGGAAAGTAAGTAATGTTCAGATTGTTTTTTTTATCAAATAAACATAGCGGTTGGGGTGAGATAGGGAGCACTATACTACAGCATAGGGGTTTTGAGTTAGGGGAAGGGAGAAAAAAAAGGGATCCAGAGAGAGGGAGATGGAGGGCTTCATCGAGCATGACAGAATTCTCCCGGAGGAGAGGCCAGAGGCAGAAACATTTTGGGACACAGACAGGCTCCTGCTATTCACTTTTTTGGGACTTTGCAAAGACATTGCAGGGCAGCCATTTGAAGCAGGGATGTAAGGATTTATCAACACTACACAGTGGGGCCAGTAGTGGGTTAAAGTATAGTTTTGGGGGTGGACATGCCCTTTAAAGCAGAATTAGACTCAAACAGTAACTAACTGGTTTCTGGTTGCTCCCCCTCCATTTACCCAGTATAGTATAGTATTTACGGTTGAATAAAGACATATGTCCATCTAGTCCAAACTCCTCATCATTTCCCACATTTGCTGCCTAACAGTTTTTCCAGAGGAAGGCAAAAAAGAAAAAAATAGTATGAAGAGGAAAACATTCCTTCCTGGCTCCAAGTGGCAATTGGAAATATCCCTAGTTGAACTCCAACGTTATGTATCAATGCCAGTAACCTGCAACATTCCTTGTTTTTAGAAACTTATTGTATGGCACATTAATGTATTTATACACAGTGGTCATATCCCCACACAAGCACCTTTTTTCAAGTGTGCATTATTGTAACTTATCCAAACTTCTTATTCAAGTTCCCCCAATTAACTTATTTATTTAGTTGCCCTTCTCTGAACCCTTTCCATTTCTAAGATTGCACTGCATATTCCAAATAAGGCCTTACCAGGGCTTTGTAAAGAGGAAAAACAATATTTTTACCCATCTTTAGGACTGTAGCTATAACTGCCTGGCATTGCTTGCTACATTTAAGTTTGTTATCCACCAAAACTCCAAGATCCTTTTCTAACAGATTCACTTAAAGGGCATGTCCACCCCTTTTGAAAACTTTTGATATGCGGTAGGGCATGCTCCCCCAGCCCCAACTAAAAGACCTTAGTTTATACATAAGTTGCCTATGGGGGACTGTATTAAAATAAAATACATACAAAATACATATATACAAAGCCTAAGCAAAATCCATATTCCTACTAACATCCTCATAAAAACCAAGCAAGCTTCTTTTTGATCTGTTCTGTCATTATTAACTTTGGTTTTTTTTCAGCAAATTGCCCCTGTTTAAATTCTGATTGCAGGGGTATATATATGATAATATTTCTAATTATTACAATAGAATTTACATATTAAATTAACCCAAATTATTTTTACATATAGGTGCAGCACCCCTATTTTACTTACATTCCCCAAAGATGCAGCTATACAACAAACTTATAGACCTGTGTGTTGCCTCCTGCTGCTGTTGCAGGCTTGTTATGAGCAAGCACAGCAGCAGTGAGGCGCTTCCTGGTCGCAGCTGTCAGCTATTGGGCATGATGTCACCGGCGCACCTTTGACTGACAGCAGTGACCAGGAAGCTGAGAGGGGAAGCAAAACAGCGAGGGACTGGGTCTTGTAAGTATGTTCAGCTGCATCTTGGGGAAGGTAAGTAAAACGTACCTGGGGTTTGGGGGGGTGCTGCACCCATATGCAAAATGTAAAGTTATTGGTAGACATGCCCTTTAATTTGTTTGGTTAATGCAAATATTTTTTCAAATTATAAAAAAGCAAAGTCAGAGAAAAATGATTTCTATCACACAATATTTGGGGGAAAGGGCAGTGTGCAGATATGGTAACATGAAACATTTTATTAACTCTTTTACACATATCTTACATAGATCAGTCTGAAGGAGAAAATAAAGCCAATAATGGAACATGTATTGCCAGAGCAACAGGTAACCTAGCTTTCACCTATCTCATATTTATTTTTATTGAAGCAGTCAAGTTTTCTCGGTTTGGGAAAATAGAGACATCCAGGTTCATGCATATAAATATAAATGGGGCACATAATAGGGGTCTTTAACTCTAATCTAGCAAACATCATTTATTTGCATTATTTCTTTGACAGTTGACCTATCAACTGTATTTAACCCCATCTATATTTTGAAATTAATTTTACTACATATAACTTTTCCCTAATTGTATGATACAATAATGTAGACAAATCATTTTAAATAAAAAAATTTTTTATGGGTAATGCACCTGTAAAAATATAATTTAAGGGATAATACGCCCCTTACAGTGTAATATATGGAGTTCCCTGACCATATATAAGCACAAGGCCAAGTGCATTTATGCAGGGCAGGGAACTCCGAGTTGACTTTAAAAACCTTAAATTAAACTGTAATGAGGCATATTATTTCTTATAATACATAAGATTTAATTAATTTTAAATAAAAATTGGTGTTTTGGGCCATGTTTTATTTAAAATAATTAATCCCCCTTCCAACACAATAAAGCCACAGCTGTGCCCCGTGAAGAATCTATGTTCAGTAAAGTCCGGGAAAGCCCGGATGTCTTTCCTATGACTCATAAGACATCCGGGTCTCCCAGGCTTTACTAAACATAGATTCTTTATGGAGCGTGGCTGTTACATTCACTGAATGGAAAGAATTACCGGTGGTGATTGGACTGATAAAATACATTTAGGTCTGTGCCCTGTAATATAGTTAAACTTAAAATTATGGAAATTCTTTATAGCTAATATGGAGATACTTTCAATGTATTGTATGTTTATACATTGGGTCCAAATTGCTTGGACCCAAAAATTGCATTTACCAAAAGCTTTGCTGTAGATATTGAATAGAATTTCTTTTGTGTGATCACAACACTCTTTTAAAGGGCATCTATACTGAAAAATAAGTTATTTTAAATTGACCATAACTGGAAACTTTAATTCTTCCCAACCACCACTGTATCGTTTTTTTGTTGATCTGCTAAAACTTCTTATATTTCCGCTGCCAATCAAGTTCCTTGCTCTCAAACACTATTCTTCTGTGAGTAGTTTTACTGTAGCTGGAATGGTGACAGAGATTTGACAATTGGAATGCTGTATGCTGTGTGCAGGCTTGACAGTTGGTTTGTGAGAAAAAGTCAGGTCAGATGGAAGTGGGAGTGGTTAAAAGAGGGAGGGGGGATACTGCTCCTAAACAAAATGTGTGCTGGATTGAAGGCATGCAGCAACACACGCAAGTAAGTGCTACTTACATGTATTCAATTATAGATTACGATAAGGCAAAGTCATTTTTTCAGTATAGTGTCCCTTTAAGCAATAAGACCAAGTCCCCAGCAGGTGTTAACAACAGTGCAATTTTAAAGGATAAATAGACTCTAAAAACAAGTTAAGGGTAATTGGAAGCAGCAGCTAAAGCTCCTTAGCTCTATGCCTATCAGCCAATCACAGATGCTGCTGCCGGTCCGACCACCTGCTTGCAGTTCCGGCAAGCAGAAGGCCTGGATCAGAGCGCCGGGGGTTTGAAGAAATGTTAGTACATTTATGCAGCTTTTTAAACTAAACAAACATGGTGGTTGAGGGTGGGCTAGGGTATCCTACACTACAGAATTTTCAGGGTGGAGATATGCTTTAAATCATTTATGCAAATGCAATAGAGTAGCAGTTTGCCTTAAGTTCAATACAAAATAAAAGTATTCTGTGTTTAAATATTTCCTGCTCTGTTCATCCAGAAGACACATCAATATATCCCAGTGCCACAACACAAAGAGCAGCGTATCTTACCTACCTTCTACTGATAATGAAGAGTGCTCTGTATGGCCCTATCATGTTCTTCATCATCTACCGTGCAAGAAAATAATGTTTCCCTACTACAATGATAAGTAATAAGCCTGAGCTCTCAAATAACAATGCATGTAACTCACAATACAGTTTATAAATCTTAGATAATGTTCTGCACTAGCTTCCATATTAATTGAAGCATATAAACATATAAAATGACTTAAGCTTGAAGTTTGAAACTTGTTTTGAAAGACTGAAAATAAAACTGTACATAAAACGATTCAAAGTTATTAAATATTTATTGTTTGAATGATTATTTATTTGACAGCATTACTTACATAAGTCAAGCCATCACTGAAAAGGCTTGATTTAAGCAGCCTACATTTCTCTCATAGGGCTTTGGATGCTTGGCTTGTCTTGTTTAATTGCACACCCTTGAAGCCCATAAAATGGAAAGCTAACATACAGGTAAATGAATGGTACCATTTGTGCATTCTGCTAAAAAAAATATAAGTTACAAATTGCCTGGGTCCATAGAAGGTAAAGGAGCACATCCTGATTCAATACACCACCAGTGCATGGGTTAACACACATTGAACTATCTTTAATGGGGATTAGACAGTTGGAACACATATTCTGCACAATTAGAGACTTAAAGACTGAGCCTCTTCGTCAGGTATCACACCTCAAAACATTGTGGTTTTTGGTGAGTCAATATTAAACAAGGGGTTACCCCTATTTTGCAGGATATGTGTGCCCATTTCCATCTTTCTTTTTTGTATAGAGGTTATGGCACTGGTATACAGAAATAGTTGGTGGGAGTGTGCATTGGTTCTATACAGATCAAACAGTTGGTCCATCCCTAAAAAGTGCAGATTTCATATCCTAATCTACTGAATTTCTGCAAAAACAGAAATAGAGCACAGCTTTGCCATAAGTAACAAGAAATAACTAAACTTAACTAAAATATTGTGTCAAAAAGAAATGTGTACCGGTATATTATGTGTATATAATGACCCTGGTAACTGACCGATCTGCATATTGGAATGTAAAAGTATAACATTTTATTTATACATATAGGAAAGTATGTGTTGAGTTGAGACTGAATAGGAGCCCAGAATACAGTGTTGTAACAATCGCACCTGCTACCCTAGCAATCGTTGGAGGGGACAGGAGAGGGGGGCCTGCCACCAATATAAGTGAGCAGGCACATAACAGAATTATGTGTGTGTGTGTGTAGGGGGGGTGCAATGAGGGGGTCTGTTCATCTTTCCATGGGTAGTTACTCCTCTGCCAGAAAGGGGCAGGTATATATCTCCCTCTATTACTTGTCTTTGTATGATTATATTGTATACATATATATATATATATGAGCCTAAAAGGAGAACTAAACCCATATTTTTACATTCCAGAATCTGAAAATATGCTCTCTAAAAAAACAATAAACTGTAAAATCCCATTACAATAATTGGCATTAAAGTAACTGTAGCCCCTGAAGAACTGGATGAGATAACTGTGTCTATGTACAATTAGGATAGAGGCTACTAGTGGGTGTGACCAACTGTAACAAGTTTCTACAGTATCTTAGGACTGGGCATGTGTAAAGAACACAATGGTCAGTGACCACACAGTGTCATACTGGGATGTTGGGAAATAAAACACAAACCCCATGCTAGAAAGGTAAATTTATCAGCAACCCTATCAAAATGAGAGGTGACTCAAAGTTTTCTGCATTTATATTAAGGTGCTCTTCCTTCTGAGTTTGTTCTGAGGCTTTAGTTGTTCTTTAAAGTGTTAAGGCATATACTTTTCAATAAGATCAATTGGACTCTGAGGGGCATATTTATAAACAATCTCTAACATTGCTGTTTTGCTATCGCCACGTAACAATAGTTATTTTCGCCATATTTAAAAACACTATTGCTGCACATCGCTACCGCAATGCATTGATAGTGTTTTCTATTTTCGCTGCAATACTGTACTTATCACAGCAATGTACGAGGGGCTGCTGGGAAGGGGGGTCCCACTAATGCTGTCCCCATGGGGGGTGTGCTCTACCTCCACAGGCAAGGACCCCTGATCAAACGGTAGGTGATAAGCGAAACGTCATCGGTAATGACTTTTCGACACTGGTTATTATAGCTTTAAAAAATGCTGCGAAGTCTGATTTTGAAGATAACAGTAGCAAACGATTAACACGGCTTTATAAATATGCCCCTAAGTTTACTTCTAGAAGATAATTTTTCTGACTGGGTTTTACCTCCCAACTGCCATGGATTCATTGCAGTAGCATAACATCAGGGCCCGCGACTGCAGAGGAGCCTGGGCGGTAAAAGGGCCCAAAATCCCCTCCAAACGTTCCACTATCCCCTGCAGAAGATCTGCGGTTAGCTGTTTTTAAACAGCTAATTGCACATATGAAGTAAAGATAAGCACAATCACCTTTTTAAAGGACCAGAAGTGAACCGGACTTTTAAATAGCTGATCACGCATATCTTAAATTCATATAAATTGGTGATAATTGGGAATTATGGTTGTTTTATATAAAGGTGTAATAAAGGAGGAATTTTAGTTCTAATTTGGAGGTACAAATAAGTTTTCGATGCCATATCCATGCAAGAGTGCTACAATCTGATCTTGTGTTTATTGAAGTATCCCTGTTCTCCCTGGAGTGACCTCTGCACAATCAGGCCATTTATGCCAGCACCAGACAAGAAAGTGAAAGAAATCTAGGCATGTGCTTCCTTTATTTAAAATAAAGTTTCTTATTTCTCCTGCTGCCATCAAAAAAGCAATGGAAAAAAAAACAAGAAATGAGACAGAACCTTTTTTACTTCTATTACTGTGACTGGCTGTTCTGTCAGTAGAGAGAAGTTCATTTTTACTTTGTCACTGCTTTTTCAATTAGTCATCTTATATACTAAAAGGAAGTTAGGTGGTGCTGGAGAGACAGGGAAGAAATACTAAGCAAAGGATTTTACCAGCGTGGCCGGGAGGATAGAAGGGGGTACTGCAGGGGGGTGGAGCACCAAGGGGGATGGAGGGGTTGCACGGTGGTGGTTTTGAGATTCTTTAAAGAATTGGGGGGGTTGCAAGTTCATCATAATCTGCTTGGTGTAAGGGGGCTGGCTGTGATGCTGTATGTATATGTATGAATAATTGTGTGATGAAAGATGTGTTTACATATGCATGTATATGTAAAAAAGTGTGTATATGCAAGTCAGTGTATGTATGTGTATACTGTATATCACTAGTCTGGTGAAGGGACTGGTGGTTTTAGGTCACACACTGGAAACATAACTGTTCGTAGTTATTTCAAATGTATAAGCCCTTGTACTGTGGCAGAGTAGTCATATATTAACAAGTATGATCTGCTTTGTAAATGCACTGCTATGCTGTAAATTGTTACATACACTATGTTCTGCAGCACAGAAAGATTCTGCCCAGGCACGATCAGAGGCACCATTTCATTGCCCGTCTTTTGACCCCCCCATCCGTGGCGATCCAAAAAAATTTAACACCTTTGCCACATAGGAGAGCTGATCCCAAAGCTATGCGGCTCTCCCAAAAAGCATCATCGGAAAGGGAGTTCCTGTGATATTGGGGAAACCACGATCAGCAGCTGATCACTTTATACAGCTGCTGAACCCAATCTATCGTAAGCTGGTGGGTGAAATACACATATAAAAACTTCTAAGATGATACACACTTTCCTCCCAAATAAAATATGATCATCGTGTTCCCTTTACTGTGTTTATATCCCAGTGGATTATCCCAAGACATGTTTTGTGGGAAGCGGATTTCAAAGGGGAGCTAAGCCTAATTTACCAATGCAGGCATTTGCTCAGTTAACACTAAAAAAATGCAGAATTAGAATATTTTGTAATTCATGACTGTGTAAAGACTTGTGTACGTCAGTAGCACTCATTTTTTTACTGAATAGCACTAAAAAGGAAGGCTTGTGGTATTTTATTACCAGATTTTGCCCGAGAAAAAAAGCAGTGAAGAAAATGCTACCTGTCATTCCTCCTAGTAAAGATGTTTAGCGAATGGTTGGGGTCTTTTTTTAATAGTGTTTGCTATCAAAAACTTTTTGCCACGTTGATATTACATTTCATTGGACACAAATAGGGTTATTCAATAAAGGTTCTTATAGTTAAAAATGGTTCTAATTTTGCCCCAATCAGATGTTAGCTTTCAAATGTTAAATAAGATCTGATTGGTTGCGGCAAAATTAGCACAATTTTTAACGATAAGAACTTTTATTGAATCTCCTTGAAAGAGTTTTGAAATATGTACAAATTACAGAGCAATTTTTTTCTGTAATTACACTTATGCACCCAGAAGTCTTCATGTATGTACTGTATGAAAGAATACAACATATGGTCATCCCATATGTAGCAGGGGGTCTCCGAGAAATTAAGAATTTTCAAAAAACACTGTATGCCCTTCTGCTTTGAACCAAATAACACACTGGTGCAGCAATTGGTACATCCGAAAGACCCAATACCGAAACACAGGAAAAGCGACATCATATATGCAGTGCAGTGCAGAATGCTGTGATTTGTATGTGGGGGGAGACCAAACAGCAACTGCACCAACGTATGGCCCAGCACAGAAGAGCCAATTCCTCAGGTCAGGACTCAGCTGTGTACCTGCATCTTAAGGATAAAGGACATACCTTTGAAGATTGTAATGTCAACATCCTTTCAAAAGAATCGGACTGGTTAAAGAGAGGTGTCAAGGAGGCAATGTATGTGAAAATAAAGAAACCAAGCCTGAATAGAGGTGGGGTGGGTTTCGACACCAATTGTCTGCCATGTCCAATGCTGTTTTGACGCCTTACCCTGGGTGTTCGTATAAAACCTCTTGTGATATGCTAATTGGGATTTTCCAGGGTACATAATTGCCACAGATTCTGGTACAAGTCATTCTGAATTGAGAAAGCCAGTCGGATGACTAGCGAAACGTCTTCAAGAACTAAACTTCAAGTCCAGTTGATCTAATTGAATACAACAGATATACCCTGACCTGGATGAATGAGAACCTCCACAAGCACTTAACACTGTTGTTTTTATAATGCTATTTGAATACAAACATATACATTTATGCACACTATTTATTGTGGTCATTTATTTACAAATATTTACAAAGTAAATTACAATAATTAAAAACTAAAAGAAATGTTAATCAAAAAAATACAAATGTACACAGCAAAGATTAGATTTTTCAATTGAAGCGAACAGTTGAATTCTTCATTAAATAAATTGTTGCTTTCCTCATATGCCAATTTTATGCAAAGGTGCACTGCAAACTGAGTTTACATAATGGACAAAAGGTAATGATCTAGAGAAACATGCAGTGTGACTAGGACACATAATCAACAAATGGTAGTACTGTGTGACTATTACGTTCTAGTAACTGATGGGCCTTCATCATGCTTTCAAGTCATACAAATCTGTGCAACAGAAAATATATGCATTCTGTAAACACGCGGTTCTTATTAACAATATTTGCCGTTTTTGGGCATCATGGTAAAAGCAGTGACTATCTGTTTCTTGACTAATAATCCAGAAATGGTTATTTGCAAGTGTATCTTACATGTCTTTCTAAGTGATCACTTCACAAAGATCAGTTAAGTAAGGAACACTACTACACCTTTTAAACATTTAACAGCAATCAAGTTAACTTTATATCTGGTTCCATCGTTTACTGCATGACAAAGGGAAGGGTGTGGGCCAAACAAGTTAAGACTGTCTCTTATATAGTAATATTTCACGTTTTGTTTAGGAATCACTAAGAAAGGAAAGTAATATATCAGTCGTTTTACAGACATATTCAGGAAATTGTGTTAACCATGTAGTTAAAGTTTAAGAATGCTATAATTCTTACTAAATATAACACTTGAAATCATATTTATTATGTTCTCAACACTTGAAATCACATTTTCAATAATGTTTTCTTTTTAAAGAAGAATAAAAGTCTAATAATAAATGAAGTTCAAGTGATTCCCAATGTAATAAGGACATTATCTGCTATATTTTTAACTTCAATAATGCAGTTGAATGCAAATATGCAAATAAAAGTGTTTGTGGGTACTGCTCCTCCTCTTTTTCCCAAGATTTTCCCTACTGCATGAGCCAAATCTTTATTTATATCATCCATATAGACTTCAATGAGGCTTACATCACCTGCAGCAGAGGAACACGGGAAACAGAAAGAAAGGGAAACTTAATTATTGGAATAGTAAGGAATGTGTTTATATTAAAAAATCAAAGTCATTATGTAAGGAATCACCTAAACTTATTTTCTTCTTTCATTCTTCTTTAAGTTAACAAATACCATTTCTCAGAGAGTATTATCAAGTTTGTGTGTTTGCTTTCAAATTTGTATCATCAGAAATACAATTTTCTGTTGATTTTTTTTTATCAAAGGAGAGTGTACATCGATGGATTTTATGCAGTTGAACACCTTCAATATAAATTAGAAAGAGAAAAAAAAGAGTAGAGAAGTATAAGCTTTGAATATCGCTTGAAAAGCTGCACAAAACTCTATTAATGTGAGTATCTGTGTGTTGTGCTGTGAGTTTTAAGATCTATGCCTGTGATACAGCTGAATGCAATCTAGAGGCATGTATTCAGTTTTGGATTGCACCTGTGACACATGACCATTAAAGTCTATGGTTATTCAGTAAAAGTTCTTATCGTTAAAAATTGTGCTAATTTTGCCCCAACCAATCAGATGATAGCTTTCAAATGTTAAATAATATCTGATTGGTTGGGGCAAAATTAGCACCATTTTTAACTATAAGAACTTTTATTGAATTACCCTAGCTAGGTAACAGCACACTTCTCCTTTGTGAGAGGAGATACAGTTCAAAACATAAGAACATGAAGGAGACAAGATATAACAGTACTTTGGCTTTTTCAAGCAAAATTAATTTAATACATTTCAGTTTAGCATTTTACAGTTATATTTCCCCTTCAAATTCCCTACTCCTGTCACTACTGAAATGGAAGTGGCAAAATATTAAGCTGAAAAAAGCTTTTGGTTAAGATGTATACAAATGCGGCTGGATATCAGAACTACAAGGGCAGAATGGGGACTTGACCAGTATCACACCATTTTTGAATTGTAACTATCTCCAGGGCTTGTTTACACTAGATGTATTTCCATGGATCTTTCAGACCGCATGTTTTTTTTTAAAAAAATGCAGCAGAATTTTTTTTTTGCATAGCAATTCATACTTGCAGTCGCACTATTTCATTCCATTTTCACACATTCAGGTCAGGAAACGCTGAAAAGAAAAAACTAATAGGACAGAACATGCAAATGCAAGGGAGAATTGCACGTGGAAATTCACATAGTGAACATTTTTCTTGTGCATCTGCGGTCAGTAGTGTGTATCTAGCATTATGGCTAGTAACCATGGGCAGCCAATAAAGTCCGCTTGCAAGGTGTATAATCAAAATATTTTGGACTGATTCCTCTGTAAGACACATTGCTTCATACAGGGGATGCAATCTCAGTAGCACATCTTACCTTAGCCCAGCTCCTGCAAGAAAGAAAAAAGGTAAGGTATGCATTTTGCGCCACTTTAACACACGAGTGACTTCCTGTATAGCACTGCACCTCCCAATGTCTCTCCCCCTCCCTGTATTAGTCATTTATATAGGAAGCACCATTTAGTGTCATTCCGATTAAAAAGAGAAGGAAGAACTGAACATCTTATCAACCTATCCCTCCCGTTCCCTTCTTGCACTGACTGAGTTACGCTATAGAGAAGAAGGAGCGGACAGGCCCGGGACAATTCTTTATGACTCACTGCAATGCCTACAGCATCATGACTCTATATGGTAATGAACTCCTTGGTGGCGTAATCCTCATATTACACTGTAGGTAGCGTATTATTCATTATATTATACATAAGGCTGTGAACGGGGAGCATCAGTGGAATATATTCTTATAAAAATCTCTTGGCTACGTAGCTAAGAGTTTTTTTTTTTTTTATAAGAATATATACCACCGAAGCTCTTATTCAATTTCCAGAACTTTGACCCTCCTAAAAGATCCAGCACACCCCTAGTTAAAAAGTGCAGAGGTTCCGGTTCTTTAGGTTCATATGCAAAGGCAATTTCAGCAAAGTTTCAGTGGGAGGTAAAAGGCAGAAGTTCCAGATTGTTATACTTTCCAATCAGTGAAAACGGCACTGACAGTCATCATCAAACAGTCATGTGTGTGGTCTCCTCACCAAACGGCTATCTGTAAATGCCATTTTCACCGCTTTGGGCTCTGCTTTTAAGTTTAACGATCCGGAAATTCTGTCTTTTACCTCCGACTAAACTTTGCTGAAATTGCCTCTGCCTATGAATTTAAAGAACTGGAACCTCTACCATTTGTAACTCTGGTCAGTATCCTCAACTTTTTTCCCCTTTCTTAAACGTCTATCCTAACTGTATGTACTATAAGAAATAATGCACCCATTAACATTGGAATATATGAATATTACGTCAACTCAGAGTTGCCTGTCGTGTATAAAAGTACTCGGCCTGCGGACTTGTGCTTTTATATGGTCGGGGAACTCCCTGGAGACGTAATATTCTTATATTACACTGTAAGTGGCACATTAGTACCTTATTTAAAACCCTTAACATTGGTTGATGGGTGACATAGACACAGATGGTATGACTGTAGCTAATAAGGCAAGGTGACATCAGTTCCCCAGCCCTTTCAAAATGGATTTATGAAGTGCAAAAGTATGAGATGCTGATTTCCTGCCTTACCTTCAGGTAAGTGCTTAATGATATGATTTAATTCTCCTTTCATGTATGGGGACTTCAGAAAACTAAAGGGCAGGTCATCATTTGGAAGTAGAGATGAACTGGAATGTTGAGACTATGCAACACAGGAGGACCTGGATCTGACCACCCAGAAACTAAAATGTGTTGTATATAGGATCATAAGCTGCTATGCACAAAATAGCACAACTTGATTACAGAATTTCTATGTTTTCCAATTTTCCACTTTACCAGTATTCCTAAAAAAGCAGGTCAGTAAGTGATGTTGTCATGCGAGGACAACAGCAGTGCAATCATGGACAGCATCAAAGTCATCAAGCACAGTTGTGCCATACAGCAATGACGTCACATTTTTACAACACCCTTAATTCCTGACCTGCTTTGAAGGTCACGTTGAAATTGCGCTTCACATGGGATTTGAAGCAGGGAGGAACTCTGAAGAGAATAATTGCCAAAAGTATTTACAATAGTTCTCTAAATCTGGAATAATGCCAATTGTTTTTATCTTTAACAACCCCTATTATACTATTTCATTTTGATATTTTTTTGATATATATCAATGGGATGTAAATTTCAGACAATAAAAGAAACAATTATAACATCTTAATTAGTTTATGGAAACATTAGTAGGGATTAGTTTTGTTTAGATGCCCATGGTAAAAAAAAATGCTGTTAAATTAAAACGTTGGCATGTATACGAATGTAATGCTTGAATTCTTGAAACTTTTATGCTTACTTAAATTGCCAATCAGTATACAATCCATGGTAATTAAAAATAAATGTTACTTTACATTTAATCAACATAGACAATGCAATAATAAAAGTTCTGGTTACCATAAATCGTCATAGAAACTATACAGTAAAGGCACAGAACTTTAAACAAAGGTGTTTATACCTGTAGAAACTCAGATTATATCAGTCCATATTTTGTCCAGCAGTTAGTACTGCTGAACTTCAAAGTGCTTCTATTATAAGATATGGCAGGTGTTCCTGTACATTCTGCCTGGATGCCACATATTTTGTCCTGTTTTCTATTAAAGCTGGAAATTACAAGTGTGCGTGGCATTTTTTACCAGACATCTTGCATCTTATTTTGCTTTTGGGGAAACTACCCCATTCCTGAGGTGTATCCAGGTCAAAGTTTGATTTTCCTGTAGAGTGACTCCAATCAAAGACCCACCACCATTAGTAATCACAGCATACATTCCAAGAGAGAAATAACTACAAGAAAACAAAAATCAAATTAGCAGGGCAGATTGCCAAGAAAAACATGTATTTTATTCCTCATTTTACAGCAAAATAAAATCATAACAGCATTAAATAAACTTATCCAGAGCTTGTTTATAAACACAAATTGTTACTGCATGAATCTTATGAACCAAAAAAGTATTTTTCTGCTTAATTTTGAGTTATACATACTTTATGTATCTACTACACTGCAAGCCGATTGGTGAAGTGAAATGAAAAAAAAAAATCTGATTTGGGGGGGAAAAAATAATAATAAACTGAAAATTGGCATGTGCATATGTATTCACCCCCTTTGCAACGGAGCCCCTAAAAAGCCCAGGTTTAACCAATAACCTTCAAAAGGTACATAATTTGTGAAATGAAATGAAGTACACCTATGTGTCACATGATCTGTCAGTATAAACACACCTTTTGTGATGGGCCCCAGAGGCTTGAACATCACTAAGCAAGGAGAATTACACCATGAATACCAAGGAGCTCTCCAAACAAGTCAGGGTCAAAGTTGTTGAGAAGTAAAAGTCACGGTTGGGTTAAAAAAAAAATATATCCATCATCTTTAAATGGAAAGAACATGGTACCACAACAAACCTGCCAAGAGAGGGACGCCCACCAGAACTCATAGTCCACGTAAGGAGTATCCGTCCATAGGACAACAATAAGCTGTACACTCCATAGAGCTTGGCTTAATGGGTGTCCAGAATAAAGGCCATTAAAAATAGGAGACACATTTTAAAGGGACACTAAACTGATTTTATGTATTTCAAGCATATGAAATCTATAACAATTATTCACATTCTGTCAGCTGGGGAGGAGCCGCGAGTGAAGCGCCGGTAGGTAAGTATACTGTTACCCGGCGTTCTATTATTCACAGGGAGGTGGGAATAAGCAATCTCACTTCCCTGTGAATAATGGCTACAGATTTTCATGTACTTAATTAAACCGGTTTAGTGCCACTTTAAGTTTGCCAAAAGGCATGTGGACAACTCCTCAAATGTATGGAGGAAGGTGCCCTGGTCAGATGAGACTAAAATTAAACACCAAGGAAAACGCTTTGTCTGACACAACCCCAAAACATCCCATCATCCCAAGAACACCATTGTCACAGTGAAACATGGTGGTGGCAGCATTATGCTGTGGAGAGGTTTTTCAGCTGCAGGGATTGGGAAACTGGTCCAAACAAAACCTGGGATGGAGGTTTACAGAATGATAGAAAGCATACTGTTAAAGCAACACTTTTTAGGGGACACATTTATATATGTTGGAATGGCCAATCTGTGGTCAGACATGAATATTTCTGTTCACAAGTGAAAACAATCCAGTATGAAGTAGGCGGTTTTGCCTAGAGGAATGGGTAAAAATCCCAGTAGCAAGCTCACTTGCACTTGCAGCTGAAATTGCCATGCAAAAACAACTTTGCACTCTCCCCTGTGCCCACTAGGTATTGCACATGCTTTATAGCTCTGCTTAAGGGACCGAGACAAAACAGCAAACGCCTCTAAATGGCTATTTGTTAATCAGAACAGACGACAACTGCACCTACATTGAAGTACTTTAAACTAGAGAGTCAGCTTCAAGCATCCAGGACACAAAGGAGAAGCTGTCAGCTCATGCAGCCAAAAAGGCAAGTACCAGTATGTTAGGACCCAGTTAAAGAAAGCAACCTTGACATGGTGACTGGGCTTAAAATAATTTGGCCAACTTATTGAACTAATTGCTTTTATTTATCCAGGGTTTAGCAGACTGTTTGTAGTAGCAACCTTATGGAGGTAGCCAATATGCAATTAGAATTGTTTGTGCACTAGAATTCTGTTTTTGTATGTATTATATTTTTGGTCTCTAGTTGCACTTTAATATGGATGTACAACAGCCCAATTTTCTATATATTGAATTAGAAATAGCAATGCACTTTACATGTGAACTAGAAACTGTGCCTAAGGATTTAAAAAGCTTTGTAAGCCATGTTTAAACTGAATATTATTAAGCTACTGTATATTTATGGTATATCTTTTTTTTATATCAGGTAAGTTAAACAAAGCATTTATTTACTGAGAAACTGGGTTTTAGCATTCCATATAAAGCACAGTGTTTATTATTTAAATTGATCTTAACATGCATGTTAAAGAGAAAATGTTGTCATATTAATGTTAGATATGCTCCAACATATTTAGTGTTGATTTTTTTTAACCAGTTAAGTTTACATTAAAAGGGTATGTTCACTGATTAACAATAGTATAGTATTGTATAGCATGTATACAGTCGGGGAATGTCAGAGGTAGCAGCCGAGGCACATGATTGCGGGTAAGTTTAAAGGTTTCTATGTATAGAAATAGGATAGTATACATCCACACAGAGTGCAACTTGAGACCAAATTTATTCAATGCATACAAAAAAATTGAAGCCTAGTGCACATTCAATTAAATTGCTTACATTATATGTTACCATTATATTGTGACTTAAAAAGCCTGCCCTTTTCTCTGGATAAAAGCAATTAGTTCAATTACTTGGCAAAAGCCCAGAAACCATTTCAAGGTGCGTCATTCTGCTGGGTCCTAACTTCTAACCATTTTTAGCTTATAAACTTTTTACCTTCTTAGGAGACATATTTCTCAAAGTTTTGCTTTCTATCAGTACTTGCCTTATCTATATAAATAAAAGTCAATGAATGTATGTATATATGTGTGTTTGCATGTTCCAGAAATACTTTAAAACGGCTGGGACAATTTTCCTGAGACTTGCGGGGAGATTCAATAAGGCAGCTCCCGTAACTTACCTTAGCCCGATCCCGCGATACAATAACTTTTTTTCGGGTTAACATGGGTTTTAGACGGAAATGGGCTATATTGTATCTCCCCCTTGGTATACTTAGGTTTAAGGTCCTGGAAAAGAGCACAAGCTACTTTAATACTTTTAAAAATGCCTTTGTTACCTGTAAAGATTATTAATTTATCAATGTTATCATTGTATAGAAACTGTATTGGCTACATGCATTAGGCAATGACTGTGTAGACGTGGCATGAATATGGAATGTATATGTAACTTGGACCTCTGGGATCTCTAGTCACAAAGGGATAACATATGTTTCTTGTTAAAGTTGTGTAAGGTAACAAATGGCCATATAAGGTTACATGTCTAAAAGTAAAAAGGGACTGCCAAGTCCTTTCCTATAGGATGGGCTAGTGACGTATGGTCAATATTGCGTATAAGAAAAGGGTCCGTATAAGCTTTCTTTGTCACTCACATCCAGTTGAGTGACCAACACATGTGTTTATATGCATATGAGAATAAATCTCTACTATCGACTTCAAGACTGGTGTGGCTCTACTTTTAATTTCCCTAACAGTTTTGGTGTTTGAATGCGGGCACTCAAGATGCAAACCTACCTGTCCAGATGGGATCAACTTTCAAAAGGAGGACAAAATCAAGGGCCCGGTGAGTTGTTTCTTACCCATATTTGTCCCTTTTTGGAAATTGATCGCAGGACCAGGTATGTTCTGTTGACGAGTAACTTTCCCTCAGTCTTGATTGTTGATATGTATTGACCTTAGCTTTCTTTTTTAATCTTTGTACTAATGTTATTCTAAGCCTGATGTGAGCCATATGTTTTGTGAATGGTTTGTGTATTGTATGTTAGCATGGATTTAGTTCTAGAGTAAAACCCCTATTTAATGTTTGGAGGAAAGCAGCACAACTCTATTTGTTTTAGTTTTATGAGTCTTTGGAATTTGAAAAGGACAGGGATAGTTTTTATAAGCCTGAAGCAGTTCAGGATAGTTTTTAGATTAATGAGCCTTTTTCAATGTTCCAAAGAACAGGATGGGATAATTTAGGGGCAGTAACTCATTAGGAGTTTGTTAACCATGAAAATCCCGATTTGAAAGTTTTTGTGAATGTTGTCTGCTCAATTATTTGTACTACTAACATTTTTCATTATTGTTCTGACTTGATGTTGTTTTGTATTGTACTGAGTTGTGTTATCTTTGATATTTTGACAAACTGTTTTATTCTGGCTTCTGTGAATTGAATAACTTTAAGTTTATCTTATAGGTTGCCAACATATTAATGATTAATTAATGATTTAACATATTTGCAACTTGAATTGTTCATATGAAATTATTTCTTCACCTTTTAAAATTGTTTCAAATGCTCTTTTCTCTGTATCTACTTAGAAAATCAAAGCTAGAAAGTTTCAGTAAGAGATGCTTAGTTTGTGTTTGTTAATGATTATCCAATTATGAGTTATGCAGTAATACAGAGTTGTATTGTTTTGAGAACTTAGTAACTATATTAGTAGTTGTGGTGATAAATTATGTGGAGGGGGTGTTCTTTCCCTCTTTCCCTCTCCCCTCTTTTCTCTCATAGGGAGTAAAAAGTGCTTTCTAGGTTTGGTTTGTGGTTAGACTGTAATGGACTTATAGAATAAAGCAGAATATGCAATTTAACATCTTTTTTACGTTGATAAAACAAGTTTAAAGTGGTAATAAGAGAATAAGATAAATTTTCTTTTTGTAATTTATAAGGTACCTGGGTTAAGTGATCACAGAGATATATATCCAACAGGGACGCTAAACACTCCAAGGATTAATCAATGTAGTTTATTGAACAAAAGGTCAAAAGTAGGTCAAGAGTTCAAGGAGTGCTTAGCGTCCCTGTTGGATATATATAAATATATATATATAAAAGTTGACTGATATAACTGCAGCATGCCATGACACATTAAGAATGAGGTCCCTACCCCGAAGAGCTTACAATCTAAGTGAGTGGGACAACATACAGATACAAGTGGCTAACAATCATTTGTTGTGCTGGTGCTCAGTAAGGGCACAATTTTGCAGTAGTAAAGATGGGAGATTATAAGGGCATACATGAGCATTTTAATAGTGGAGCGAGAGAGAAAACGGCGAATCTTGAATAGCAATACAGTTCAGAAACACTCTAGCACACTGCTGTTGGCTTGCTGCCAGACAATAGATAGGTGCTATCCCTCAGCTCTCTACTCCACGAGCTTGAATAATTCCAGAACAAAGATGCAAACGAGGGAGCACACTATATGTGTAGAATCAATAATTTATTGTGAACAACACACGACGTTTTGGGACTGCAATGTCCCTTCCTCAGGTATAACCAGTGCACAGTGAATCACAAACATATATACCCTAAGTCCCACCCCTTGGCCATGTGGCAATGTGAATGACAGGCCAGGGCATCAAAGTGCTTCTTTATTTAATAAAAAATGTTTTTAATTACCCCTTCTTCTATTGGGTTTAACCACTTCTAAAACCTGACATTTCAGTTGGGACACTTGTCTATTGTGGAAGAAGTGCTTGCTGACCGAGGTTTCATGCCTAGATGGTATACCTTTATAATTGACGATGTCCCTTTTATGTTCGCCTATTCTCATTCTGGCCTCTCTCTCAGTTTTTCCTACATAGCCCCACCCGCAAGGGCATTTAAGCAAGTATACAATCTCTTTGGTGGAACAGGTGGCAAAATTATGCAATTTAATTTTAGTGCCCTTGCTCGGATGATGTACTACATCCCCAGGTATTATGGAATTACATACACCACATTTTCTGCATGGAAAGGTGCCTGATTTCAGAGGACCTAAGAGAAAGGTTTGCTCAGTATTAGAAAGGACTAGGTCTGTGTGCATTATATGGTCTCCTAAGTTCCTGGATCCCTTGTAGGAAAACAAGGGTGGTTCAGTAAACAATTTCCCAAATTCAGCATCCTGTGCTAATACTCTCCAATTGTTCTTAACTATCCTCTTGATTTTATCTGAGTTAGTATTATACTTGGTAATAAAGGGTATTCTAGGATTGTCCTTCTGTATTTCTGCCTTATTTCCTATTAAGCTGGATCTCTCAATCTGCATAACTTTTTCACAGTCTCTCATCAAAGTTGGAGCGTCATAGCCCCTTATAATAAATTTGTTGCACATTTCCTTAAGTCTTTTTTTGCACAAGTCACTGTCACTTACGATTCTCCGTACCCTTAATAGTTGGCTATACGGGAGTCCTCCAATAATGTTCTTTGGATGGAAGCTATTTGCCAATAACAGATTATTCCTATCTGTTGGTTTCGTATATATGTCAGTGACCAAGGCATTACCTTCGACTCTTACCAGAACATCCAAATAATTCATATATAACTGGTTATACAAAAGAGTAAATTTGAGGGTAGGATAGGCTCTGTTCATATATTCTTTGAAATTTTCTAAGGATATTGAATCTCCTTCCCAGACGAAAAAAATGTCATCTATATAACGAACATAGCCTCTCATCCTGTCCTTATGATTATCTAGGATACATCGTTTCTCAAAATCAGCTACAAATAGATTGGCATACGTAGGAGCAAAATGGGAACCCATACTGGTGCCCTGTGTCTGGAGGTAATATGTCTTATTGAATCTAAAGTAATTTTTGGTTAAACAGATATTCATCAAGTCCAATATTAGATAAATAAGCTTAGTGTTGTAACCCCAGTCCAACAATGCTTTTTCTATTGCATCCATTCCTTGAATGTGCGGAATAGAGGTATATAAAGCCTCAATGTCCATTGTACATAGAAATGTTCCTTCTTTAACATGTCCCAGATTCTCAATGTGTTGCAAAAAAGCAGATGTGTCCTTAAGACAAGTTTTATTGCTCAATACAAGGGGCTGTAGATATGAATCAATGAGTCCACCCCTGACACAATAGGTCTTCCTGGTGGTTTGGTTAAATGTATGTGGATTTTAGGAAGCAAGTAAAATACAGGAACCCGTGGATGGTCACATATTAAGAAATTAACAATCTCATTGTCCAATGTCCCTTGGGTAAGTGCATCCTGTAATAGTATATCAATCTCCTTCTTAATTGCTACTGTAGGATCCTGAGCAATACATTTATAATGAGATGGATTCCTTAACTGCTTCTCTGCTTCCTCCATATAATCTTTCTTGTCCATAACCACAATAGCACCCCCATTGTCTGCTTTCTTTATTACGATGGAATTACTGTTCTACAATTCCTGTAATGTTTTCTCTTTTCTAGACAGGTTGTGCTGATTGCTTTTAATATGGGTCCAATTAAGTCTAGATAATTCACCCTGTACCATATTACTAAATACTTCCAGTGAGCTGTTCTGTATTACTGGTGTAAATGTAGATTTCTTCCTAAACACAGGGGTACTCTGATCAGATATTTTATTAGAAAAATGCATTTTAAGTTTCAAGGAGCGCATAAACTTATGCCACTCCACCTTAAAATCAAAGTAATTAGCCCTGTGTGTAGGTACAAAGCCAAGTCCTTTCTCAAGTATGTCTGGGTGTTAGATAAAGAAATACTGGAAATATTTACCACCAGAGTGTCCTGGGATCTCACTGTCTGTATTTCCTCTGTCTCCTGGTCCTTGGTGATCTCTCCTGTGCTGGTGGCTTCCTTGCTCTTTCTGGGCTGCTTTTTCCCCCTCCTGATCTTTTTGATCTTTGTGATCTTTGTTTGGGGCTGTGTGCCCTGGCCGTGGCTAAAAAACTTTCCCCAGACGCGGAGGAGTCCGAGGAACAGTCCGGACTCGTGCTGCTCTGCTCTGTCGCGGGTTGATGACGTCGTCTCTCTCTGCCGGCTGATGTTGCGGTTGCTAGGTGACCGGACGCTTGGTTCCTTCCTTCACTCCCTCTGTATCGGCGCTGTTCGCGGCGTGCCTGGGACCAGCTATAGACTTGCTTGAGTTCATAATCTCTCGTGTCTCGTCTAAATTTCTGTAGTTTGAACTGCATAAGCTGCTCACGTAGGCTCAGAATGGAGGCATCCAACTTCTCTTTTATCTCTGTGAGCTGTTCAAGAGTGGTAAGGTTTTTTAATTCCATTTCTGTGGTAACAATTTCTTTTTTTACTTTTTTAATAGCAGGCTGTAAGTGCTCAATGGTCAGATATATTAAGTCCAAACTGCACTTATTCAAAATCATGTACCATTTTCAAGGTATTCAGGATCATCCTGGCAGAGAATAGGACACAAATTTACCCTCAGTCCTCTCGGGATTCTTTCTGCCACTGCATACTCCTTTAGTGCAAGGCTATGTAGTTGTAGACTGACCTCACGTTTCTTTAGGGTTTCCAGTCTTATATGGCAGTCCTTTTCTCACGGTCTGAAGAGTGAAGTGTCGTCCTCTGCCAGGGATTCCAAAATTTTCTTCTTCTCAGCATCTGTAAAGGCCAAAGTTGCTGCCTTCTCTGTAGTTGTTCTAGCGATGTCCAAAAAATACATGTTTGCAGGTGCTTATACGAGTGTAGAAGTAGAATGTAAATGGCAATACAGTTCAGAAACACTCTAGCACACTGCTGTTGGCTTGCTGCAAGACAATAGATAGGTGCTATCCCTCAGCTCTCTACTCCACGAGCTTGAATAATTCCAAATCAGGCACCTTTCCATGCAGAAAATGTGGTGTATATAATTCCATAATACCTGGGGATGTAGTACATCATCCGAGCAAGGGCACTAAAATTAAATTGCATAATTTTGCCACCTGTTCCACCAAAGGGATTGTATACTTGCTTAAATGCCCTTGCGGGTGGGGCTATGTAGGAAAAACTGAGAGAGAAGCCAGAATGAGAATAGGCGAACATAAAAGGGACATCGTCAATTATAAAGGTATACCATCTAGGCATGAAACCTCGGTCAGCAAGCACTTCTTCCACAATAGACAAGTGTCCCAACTGAAATGGCAGGTTTTAGAAGTGGTTAAACCCAATAGAAGAAGGGGTAATTAAAAACATTTTTTATTAAATAAAGAAGCATGGTGGATACATGTGTTAGATACATTGAGTCCAAAAGGTATGAATGAGGACACAGGCCTCAATAGATTTCTGTAACCTAATAGCAGCCTTCTCTGAAGATATAACTAGTAGACTTTAACATGTTATTAAGTAATTTATTGGAATGATTATTTTAGGATTATATTACTTATACTTAAACATTATTACTTAGGTTATCTATCGCCACCCACAGGATTTATTAACAGTAAACCATATACAAGAACATCATGAAGATAATATATCTAAGTATACATTATGGTTTTACTGCTGCTTTTAAGTATTGATATTTTTATGCCACTACACTATATTTTTTAACACTGTTTTATTATATTATACTATGGTTTTAGTACACTATATGAAGATTTTTAACACTAAGTGAATAAGGAGTAATAGTTATTGTATTTATATGAACACTGTTATATATTGTGATGGATATTTATTATATTAGAGACTTTTTATTGTATTTAATTGTATTTATTCACTTGATTAAGTAAGCATTTGCACCTTGTTTGGCTTGGTTTATACAGCCTCACTTTGATGCCCTGGCCTGTCATTCACATTGCCACATGGCCAAGGGGTGGGACTTAGGGTATATATGTTTGTGATTCACTGTGCACTGGTTATACCTGAGGAAGGGACATTGCAGTCCCGAAACGTTGTTTGGTGTTCACAATAAATTATTGATTCTACACATATAGTGTGCTCCCTCGTTTGCATCTTTGTTCTCGAATCTTGAATAGGTCAGGTTTGATTAGAAAGTGTGTGGGTTTGTTGAATTTTGGATGCAGGTTTGGGTTGGATCTTTACAAAAACCAGGCAACACCGGGTACTCTGCTAGTATGAGATGAAAGTCCCTGCTGCTCTTTTGCTTTCTTGGGACTAGCTCTCCAGCTTGAAGTACTTGAACACATGACCCTCTTTGGGTGGAGTACAACTTTCCAAGAGGCTTGGCCAAACATATTCATCTTCTTTTTTCCTTTACTGCTTACATTTTTGTTTATAAATGAGTGTTTTTTGTCAGAGCAATTTCCCAAAGATCAATAAAATCTGGTTCTGTATTGATAACAGATGTTTACCAATTTCCTTTAAAAATTATTTTTTAAAAAGGTAATATTTTAAAGAAAACTGTGTAAAACAGTGAAATAGCTTCTTTTACTAAGCAAATTATCAAAAGATATGTATGATGTGTATAATTTTACAAACTTGCCTTTTGTCTACAGAAGCGGTTTTTCGTCATTCTGTTTCTCTTCAAATTCATCCTCTGATCCTACAAAACAATGTATAATGAGATCTGTAGTGATATTTCATAGTTGCAATAGCTTAAAATATCTAAAAGCTGTGCTTCGTTCTGCAGCTGCTCAGTGTTAAATTAACAAAAAGAACATAGCATTGATGGAACAGCCAGGAAAAAACACTAGTGGTGGCCAGGTAAAATTGGGCCTTTTCCTTTAATGGACAGGTTGAAATTTCGGGCAATCAATATTCTCATCCACCTAATAATATCGACCAGTGTATCCCTTTAGGCATAAAGGGTATCTCCAGCCCCAAAATAACTTTAATATTTTTAAAGATTACCCCCAAAAAGCCCACTTCCTTTACAATCTTACCTGTCCCAATATGCTCCCACGTGGAGATATAGCTTATATTTACTTATACAAAGTATATAAAGACAGCAGGTAGTCTTTAAAAAACAGTATATATATTAGTAAAAGTTTGATAGCAAATTGTACTGTAAAATTATCTCTCTATTGAACTGTAGTTGTTGTTGTTTAATTAAATTACTTTAATGCCACACATATTATCCAAGGAAATATTTTATACCCTCTGCACAATGAGATCTGATTTTATTCTTTTTTATTCTTTTATTTTGTTCTAGTAAATGAACTCATCCTGGGCAGCAAGAGAAAGTGTGAGATAAAATCCAATCCTGCATTTGATCCCCTCCCCTTCCTTCCTGAATGTGCTCTATCAGCCAAGACAGGGTTTACTGGAAACAACTGACAGTTTGCATAAAAAGCCAAAGCAAAAAAAAGGTTTCTTGCCAGACCACTTAACACCTGTGAAAATCATGGCGGTTTCCATAAGAAATATCTTGGTCTACAGTTGCCTAATATCCTGAAGAAATTGTTATGAGAGAAAACCAGTAACCTATGGGGAATAACACATTTTAAACATACAGTAACAACATTTTTCTTGTATAACTGCCAAGTCAAAGTGAACTATGAAATTAAGTCACATAAATCTTAGGAATCAAATAATTGCTGGTTTGGTTTTCCTGCTCCTTAACATTTAAAAGAAGCTTGGCTTAAAGGGCATGTCCGGCCTAAAATAAACTTTTCATAGACCCAGGTTTCGCATTATCCATATATGCCAAAGATGCCTCTGAAGTGTCTTACCTAACCCGATTCCTCGACGCTCGACGCTAAATTTTTAGGCTGGACATGCCCTTTAAAACCTTTCAAGTACATTTTAAAATATTTTACTTTAATTTCATGTTTGAACTGCAACACTGCAGACAGACTGATCCTTACATACAAAACAAACATTTTGTAGCCACGTCTCTTTCAGGTTTTAAAAAGTGAATTAAAGCTTAAATATAGTGTCATGCATGAAGATAAGACTATCTTGCGTGTCTGATGGCTGCCTGCTATTTGTCTAGGTGTCTTGGGAATAAGTGCACTAGACAAAAAGAGGGTTAAATAACCCAACCCCTCGGGTGTACCTGCATCTTAAGGAAAAAAGACACAGTTTAGAAGGCTGTAATGTTAACATCTTAGACAAAGTAGAAGATTGGTTTAAAAGGGATTTGTGACAAAATAAAGAAACCAAGTCTAAAGAAGGGGTGGTGGTTTCAACATTTGTTGTTTGCTGCATACAATGCTGGTTTGACGCCCTTCCCTGGAAAGTTTAGTAATACCTCTTAGCCACAACGCAATCAACACGTTGCATTCAGGAGGTCCCCGATACCTTGCTGGAGAATTTTAATTGGTTTTGAAATGATCAACAAATCAGTTTTGAACTGTATTTCATCATTTTGAATTGGGCTTTTTAGAAACGATACCCGATTCCCTGGCTAATGTGCCAAAAATATCAGATGGGGATGGGGGGGATTTATTGATCGGGCCTAAATATTGGCTCGTGTGTAATGTCTACTCTTTACACTACCTTTATTGTCCCAAAATGGCACGTTAATGTAAGGTTTGGTATAGCAGATCCAAAGTAAAATCTTTGGGCTCTAGTTCAGCCCAATTCACTGAAACAGGCATGCTCAGTGTGACCCATTCAATTAGCTAGATAGTATTCATTAAGCAACAGAAATATTTATTAGTGAAAGATTTTTGTCTATTTTTAATGCATTATAATTTACAGTATATACTCGAATATAAGCTGACTCGAGTATAAACCGAGGGTAGAAATTATGCCCATTACTGCCTTCTGATTCAGTAATGTCTTGAGGCTTTAGTTATCCTTTGAATGGACCCTTTTATAAAAAACAGCGGAATTCCCATACAGTATTGGTGCCAAATCCAGTAACCCCCAATTCCTTTGCCCTCCAGATGTTTAGAAACTACAACTCCCAGCATGCTTTGGTTGCTGGGAGCTGTAGTTTCGAAACATCTGGAATTGCAAGCTTCAACAAACTTTTTACCGGCTTAACTCTAAACCTCCCACAGAAGAAGAGGCAGTTATTCTTACCAGCACCAGTTGCCAACATGCTAGCGCCATCTCTCCTGACTGCTCTGGTCTCCTTATGCTCCAGCGAATGTAAATAATGACCAATGTTCTGGGCCATTTAAAAAAATAAAAAACTCGGCTTATACTCGAGTATACACAGTATATAAATACATACATAATAATAAATGATAATACATAAATATGTTCTTAAAAAATAATCACCTGTGCCATATTGTTTTGTGCAAGATTTCTTCTACCATTTGAAATTACACGTTAAAGTGATTAGTTTACCTGTCAGAGATTCTGGTGGAGAATAAAACTGACCCTCAGACATTGGGCCCTGCGGTAAAACAACAGCTCGCTCTGTCACACTGCGAATCATCAACAGTCCTAAAAAAAAGTAATTGTAATGGTCAGTTTTCAAAAGAGCAATGTTACTTGCGATATTTAAAACTATTTTGAATTGATTGTTAATTAAAATCTAAATAAATTAATTAAATGTATTATTGGACACATACCTCCATTTTATCCAAAGAAACAAATAGGCTAAAATTAGTAATTGGGAGGTCAAAGCTAGCAAATTAGTAAGAGGAATTTTAGGTAAACAGAATGTGCATTCCACGATAACAACCAGAAGAGGGCTCTATATCATAAATAAAAAGATTTTTCAGACTCAAGCCAGACTGCACTCATAATAAACAAAGCAGGTTTATGGTTACTTTGTACGATATTGCCCATATATTATATTGATATTGATATTTATGACAGCTTAAATTTTAGCATGACTTTTTTTTGTTTAAAATAAAATGGAAAGAGAAGACTTACTGTTTTCTTCTTCCGCTTCTTGTGGCAAGACTTTAAAATCAAGGAACCAAGCTTCAATCCATGCCAAGATAAAGGACATTATAGGGAGGACATAGCCAAAAGCACCAGTAGAAAACAACTAAAAAAACAAAACAGACAGTATAATTCAAAAATCTAATAATCATCAGTTACCAAAATTTTATTAAAACAAAAAAATAAAACATACCTTGGATAAAATTACTTTCACTAATAAGAAGGCACAAGTTATCAACGTTGTAATCTAAATTTAAGACCAAAAAAAAAAAATTTAGTTTCTGTAAAAATTTTTATATACATAGAAACAGTACTTGATGTTATCAATAAAAACTTAGCCATGTCAATTGTGTCATGTATGTTTGTATGTATGTATAATTTTATTTATATAGCGCCACTTGGGTATGCACCCCTGTGCATTATAAAATACAGAGTATACAAAACAGTGGGAGAGGTGCAAGCCATTATACATACATATATATATATATATATATATATATATATACTAGCAAAAGTGTGCCCGTTGGTGCACAGTGGGAAATATATGGGTGTATGTTTAGCTATATGTGGATACAGATGATATAAAACCTTTATACACACTACTTTACAATTTAGGGATTCGTGCAAAAAGCGGAAAAAAAGGCAAGATGTTAAAAATAAAAGAAATTCTATGAAATCCTGGTTCTATTAGTGTCAGAATTGGTTACAGTCAGATTCTTTCAGAAAAAATTTGATTGGTATGCTTTCTGGAAGAATCTAATTGTAACCAATCAGAATTATTTACAATCTGATTCTTTTAGAAATAATATGATTGGTATACTAACCAATCAGATTCTTTTCTAATCAGAATTGGTTACAATCAGATTCTTTCAGAAAGAATCTAATTGTCTTTTCCCCAGACCATTTTTCAGGTCCCAAAACTATTTTCAGTACGTCACTGTATAATTTTGACAAAATTCTCAAAAATTCCTTAAAATTTTCTTCAAATTTTCGAAAAGTATCTCGGGAAAAATCTGCAAAGCGGAATTCCTGCAAAACCCGTGAATCACGGAAATCCATCGCGGAACTGGGTTCAGATCAGCGATCTGGTCCATCTCTATTCTTGATCTATTTATTGTAAATATAGTGTTATAGTTCAGTAGAAACACCACAGTGAAATACAACTGTTGTGCAGAGCTTGAACCAATCTTCCCCTTGCAACTTCCTACTAACACTTAGAAAATGTTTTGATTCGCTAACACTGCTATCAATCTAATATTAAAGGGTAACTGTGGTCTCAAATTCTTCCAAACTAGTAAGAATTATATAAAAAGCTTTCTATCGTACCTTTAAAATAAAACCTAAATCACATCTCTAGATAAAATTTGTGATAAGTTATTGCGGGAAAGGTCGAGGAATATTACTACCTGCTTGAACACTTCCTATTTTCAGCCATGTGACCAGCTTGTAGTCATGTGATCAGCCTTTGCCTGCATTAAGAGGCTTGCCTTCTCAACTGTCAATTTCCCCCCCAGGTACTTCCTGTTTTCCCCAGCATTAAGTCTTTACTGAGCATGCTTCTCCCCCGGGGCAGAGGGGCTACCAGAGGTAAGTTGATGTCATTAAACCTACTGGAAGCAGGAAGTTTAAACATTCACCTCAATATCATTTCTCACAGGGTGAAGCCAGAGATGTGATTACTTTCATTTAACCATCACTTGTTTTGGTACCACAGTTGCCCTTTAAGCACACCATTGGATACAACACTAAAGTGATAAATATGTTCCTTTTTAAGCTTACATTGCCTCCATGTAAAACTTCCTGGGGTGTGGCTAATTTTAAAGATTCCATTACAAAACAGGAGTGGGGACTATGCAAGTACTTTTATTTATTTATATATAAATATTATATATAAATATATATATATATATATATATATACTGCCTTATTTACATTTCTATATAATTTAATGTCATTACTACATATTTGTTAATATTGATATAACTATTTATTTAGTGCTTAAACAACACAAACATTGTCCCTATGTACCGTATATTACCCCCACCAACATAGTACCTCCAAAAAACCAAATGTATTCCCCATGAATTTATAAATCTATTTATATAATATAAGGGATATCTCATACATAGAGGAGATGATGAGCACTCCATTCAATGTTATCTGCCCTGGTGCACATTCAACAAGTAAACATAAGCATAAACAATAGCAGCACTCGCCGGTCTTTAATAAAACTTAGCTTAGCTTTTATTTAGCAGACACTGTTAAAAAATTGACGCATTTCTGCCCTCAGCGGGCCATCATCAGGATCACTCAACACTCCTGTCCTTGTCCTTATATACCCCACCCATACACACCCCTCGTAACCAAATGTGATTTCTGGTCAAATCTGTAATTGCGCTAAAATATTCTTATATCGTAACAGCATGTTAACACAAAAATGTCACAGTAGCAAAACAAAGCATAGTCACACAATATATATATAACCATAGAGACTGACATAAACATTCACAACAAGAAACATTGTAAAGACCTTGTTTATTTTACCCCTTAGAACAGTGGAAGCGAACCTATGACACGCGTGCCAGAGGTGTCACTCAGAGCCTTTTCTGTGGCCCATTAATGCAGAATTTACCAGAGTTTTTTTTTACCAGAAAGGCAGAGAGACATGGCCTTGCTGGTAACAGGAGGGATCAAAACAAGTATAGAAACAAGGTTGGCAATTGCCAATAATCAGTAGGTGCAATCTTACAAACACCTCCTTACCCTGGGGTTGATCTAATATCTAGTCAAAATGAGAGGAGCACACTACATAAGTGCATAAAAATGTATAGTGCAAACAACATTCAATGCTTATCTATAATCAATTCTATCTACTGTATCTGTCCCTGTCTATCTGTTTTCAGTTCTTCTCTCTGAAGTAAAACCTCAGTATTCATGTTAAACTATCGTGTTGGCACTATGCAGACTATGCATGGCTGCAGTTTGGGCACTCAGTCTCTAAAAGGTTTGCCATCAGTGCCGTAGGAGTTTGAGTTTCTAAAAAATGTATCCATTTGGCCTCCCTTTGTAACAAGAGTCTGTCCTTTTCTATGTTGCTTTTCAATTCAGAGCTTGCCACAGACAAGTCCCCATATTTAGTCATAACATTAGTAGCATCCCCCATAGCAAGGGCTAATGGACGAGCGATGATTAGCCATCCTTTCCTTAAACGTGGTTTTCGTTTTTTCAATACAGTACAAGCCATACAGAAATAAAATAGATCACAAACCTGCTATCACAGGAGAATTTTTGTTTTATGGGAATTTTTTTGCCATTGTGTGGGATGTCCAAAGTATTTGCCAGCCAGCATAGATCTACATGTCACACAGTCAGGGCATCGAAAACATCCCACGCATTGTGTGTACCAGTCCCTTATTTGGCTTAACAAAATACATTTTAGACATGTCTGTGTGTGCCAGATGATTGGCTAAATTAGTCTCCCTTCTACATGTATGGCGTATTGTAGTGCGTTCAAATGGGAGATGTTTATCCCTTTGAACTAATTTCCAATATTTGTTAGTACTGTACCTGATATGGCTACTATATGGAGTGTATGTAGTACAGAAATCCACGTTTTGTTTCATCTGTGGCATTTTGCAGAGTCAATCCCTCTGTTTGCATACGTCACTTTAGCTTATGTCGTGCTTGAAGGGTGACAACTAGTACCAAACAATATTGAATTTTTATCCGTCTCTTTCATAAACAGGGTGGTACACAATTGATCACTCAGAAAATATGGAGATCCAGAAACTCTACATTCTAATAGCTCAAAGTTGAGAAGAACTGATGTAAACCATATTTTTAAAGCATCAGCTAAGAAAAAATATGACAATCTCTCTGAGGAAAGAGAGGGAATGCGCACCCTCAGGGATGATATGAATTTGATCATCCGTTCAGCAGATAAGGAAAGGAACTTGAGAGGAAGCCTTATTAGCTAAAAAGACAGAAAAAGATCTGTATGAAAGATAAGAAAACAACCACACCGCAGCTTGATTTCGGAAGCCTAGAGAATTTGCATAAGAAGAAAATGATCCACAGTATCAAAGGCAGCCAGGTCGAGGAGAATGAGGACTGGGAACTAGCCCTTGGCTTTGGCAGTTTGTAGGTCATTTGAGTCTTTCCAGAAGGCCGTTTCAGTTGAATGACTCGGTAGGAATGCGGACTGCAATGGGTCCATTAGGTATTTAGTAATGCATATAGAGCTGAGGTGTTTTGACACAAACAGTAAAAGGGAGACATGGTGCAGTAGTTTGATAGACAGGTAGGGTCCAGAGATGTTTTTTTAAGAAGAGGTTTGACGCACGTATGTTTAAAGGCAGAAAGAAAAATCCCAGAGGTCAGGGAGGAATTAAAAATGTGAGCAAGTGTACCGGAAAGGATTTAAGCGCAGTTTCTGAATAAGAAGGAGGGCATGGGATCAAGGGTACACATTATAAGTGGTGAGGACAACAGAAGGTCAAAGACTTCAGAATGGGTGACAGGCGAAAGATTCCAGAACTGCAGGTGGTAGGGCATGCAGAGGAAAGTGTAAGTTGTCCTGGGGTGAAAAGATTAGAGTGTGGATATCATCTACTTTAGTCCTAAAGTAATCGGCAAAATCCTGAGAAGCGTTAATGATATGGAGTGTCAGTAGACAAGGGCTGCAAGAGAGTGGTAAATAGTGAAAATAGACAACATGGGTTATTTTTGTTATTGTTTATTAGCATGAGCTTCTAGTGGTAAAAGTCTAACTGCTTGACTTTTTCCACAGCCGCTCAGCTGCACTATTACAGTAGTGTTTCTAAATTGAGCCAAGATCACAGGTTAGTGGGGCGATGATTGTGAGTTTGTAGGGGGTGCAAAGGAGTCAATAGAAGTCGATAAGAGATTTATAAGAATGTATTAGGGAATCAGGGTTAGAACATGTTTTTCATTTAAACAGTGTATAGAAATAGTCTATGAATGAGAATTATGCATAAGGAATTTTCACAAACAAGAGCTCTATAATGCTTGTAAACTAAAATTCTACCAAAGTTCATAAACAAGAATACCACAAATGAAATATTCAAGGAGAATAGCAATAATAGAATGATCTTAAACTAGCAATTTATAATTTACAATGATCATGGATAAGAATTGAGCATTTAGAATTTTCAATGAGAGCTCTAGAATTTCACCAATGGAATGTTCAATATGCAAAATACCAGAAATAGAATGTTTAAAAATGAAGATGATATATTACTATATTATTATTATTATTATAAAATAAGTATAAGTATTCTGAAATAATGGTAGCAGTAGGAATATTTCTTCATAAAAATATCTTGGCTACGTAGCCGAGTTATTTTTTAAATTCTACTCCACTGCTGTTCTCATTATTTATCCTGCCCCCCACAGATAAGAAACAAACCTGGAGCTATTTTAGTTTTAAAAAACGCAGCAATTGAGAGTGGAAAAGACAGAACCGAGGGGACATAATTACCAGTAAATGTTTGACTATATGGGAAGCCCCCCGGGAGAAGAGAAAGTGGAATTTTTGATTGACGATTGTTATATTATTTAATTATTATTATTATTGTTTTTTTTTCTTCTTTTTCCCTATTGATATTCATTAAACTTTAAGTCCAGTTGATATAACTGAATACAACAGATATACTATGACCTGGGTAAATGAGAACCTTCACAAGCATACCAAAAATTGATTGCTGGAAGTGGTTATTCCTTCTTTCTGAAAACTTTATAACTGCAGTTTGTTTGTCTTATCTGTTTTAGCATAAACAGTTAGGTGTCAGGGAACTCTGGGAACCTCATAATTCCATGATCTGTATAGAAGAACTTGGCCTTCTGCCTTGTGCTTTGATATAGTCAGGGATTTCCTCAGCGTAATGTCCTTCCTTATATTACACTGTAAGGAACAAATTATCATTTATACAATATCTTAATTTGCTTTCGTTTTAGAAACTTATCTGGTCCTCTCTTGAAAATATGCAATGAACTTGCCATTACCAAATCTATTGGAAGACACTTTAATAGAGCATGAAAAGTCTTACAGGCTGCAACCAAAGCAGCAAATTTATTATTGATTTTAGTCTAAATCAAAACTTTTACATTTTGCATTCTCTCTGTGTGTTGAACTTACATTAAAGGGCACGCCCACCATTAAAACAATATTAAAAAATTGGTCAGTTACCTGCACCCAATCCCAAATGATATATTCAGCACAATATTAGATGCATTACTAACCAGATATTTAAGGATATTCCAGGAGAGTAAGTGGTCTCTTCCTTTCATGCAGTCAATCAAGGCTGTGATGGCTGACATCACAGCCAATGACTGACCGATGTTTCCGCTGCTGCATCGACTAAACATGCTTAAAGCTTATTGAGCAGAGGAAGTAGACAGATAACTTTGCCAAAATGGAAGTGAATTTATCATTAAAGGGCATGTTCACTCAAAAAAAAACCTTTGTTCCAAACTGTAAATTTTAGACAATAAGATTTTTGTGCATAAACTTACTTTTTCTACAAATAAAAAATGCAAAAAAACCCACCTTTTTTTACCAAAAAATCCATTTAATTCTTTCAAACAGCTAAAACATTTTTTTAATCTGTTAAAATACACTTTGTGCCACGGTGGATAAAAATCAATGATTTAAAAAAAAAATAAATAAAAAAATGAACCGGATCTTTTTGATTTAAATCGCATTTTTTAAAAAATTTAAATCAGATTTTTTAAAATAAAATGCTTTTTGAGGAAAATATATTACGGTCCAAAGGTTATTCCGTCATGAAATAAAGATTCGTTTTTTAATTATGTAAAATAAGGCTGCATATGGTTTTTGCTAAATAAATTCCATCAATCCATTCACAATGTCATGCTCTTCCAGAGGTTTTTTTAAGATTATTGGGGAGTTTTCTCTGCCTACAAGATATTATCACAGATGCTTGATTTACTTTTGCAGTTCTCAAAACTAATTTGACTCAGCAGAGATCACTTGCCTCTTCTTCACTTTGACACCTTACTCTGGGCGTTCCTATAACACCTCTTAGCCCTATGCAAGCCCGCCCTTAACACTTGGCTGCGATATGCTAATTGGGATTTTCTAGGGTGCATAATTGCCACAGATTCTTGTACAAGTCATTCTGAATTGAGAAAGCCAGTCGGATGACTAGCGAAACGTCTTCAAGAACTAAACTTCAAGTCCAGTTGATCTAATTGAATACAACAGATATACCATGACCTGGATTAATGAGAACCATCACAACCTAACATCTGATTGGTTGGGGCAAAATTAGCACCATTTTAAACGATAAGAACTTTTATTGAATAACCCTGATTGTTTCTTAAAATATATGTATTTTGTTTGGCCAAATTAGTTTACAAACATGGATGTTTGTTTAAACAAATAACATATGCTGTAATGTTATTGTTTCAGTTGAGTAAATCTATTTAAATTGTTATTATTCTAAAAATCTTCATCTACTTGCATATTAAAGTTATACCAGCAAGAATTAGTCTTTATGTAGAAAACTACAATTTAAATCAAGCCTTACTGACTAGTGATTTAAATCAAATCCACCCTGCTTTGTGCTGAAAATAACAACGTATAATATTCCCTTTTTACTTGGAGGTTACCTATTGTAAAATCTTTCTAAATCTATTGACACAAAATCCTTAAAATGAAAAATTCTGCTGGAACTGAAAGTGTTAAGGAAAAAACTTGCTCTTAAAGAAGAGTCAGAAGAAAAACACTTTTCAATTATTTAATTTAATTGTCTATTTAAAATGTAACAGCATTATTTGTGATCACAGACTCACCGATACTGCCCACCAATGATGTATTTTACACAGTGCATAAGCCAGAATTAGCATATTAAATCGAAAGAATGACAGCAACTGAAAGAAGAGTAAATACAAATTAATACTGCAGTACGGCCATCCAACCCAATTAGTTATGGAGTGGGAGTTAAAATGGTTTACTATATGTACACTATTTCAGCATGTGCTCATTTAAAATACAGCTCTTTCCCTTGTTTTTCCATTTTGGAGGAAATAAAGCAAGGTGAAATATTTTACATTTTAAACTTTTAAAAAATTATTCACCAGCACTGAAAGGGCAAAACCTCAATGCAGCATGTGAGATTTATATGAATAATTTGAATTTTAATTCCATAGGAAATTTTTGGTAGAGAGGGAGAAATGGGTTACCATTAAAAAGAATTGTATCATACAACACACTTGGGACTCTGCATGGGTTGGGAACTGGGAGATTTTTATTCATTTTCGAAATGAAATGATCTATAGCGTATACTTACAAAAATATCAAAGAAAGAATAGTAGTAGTCATACTTCAAAACTTCCTTCTGCAGAGCATCCAAAATACCTCCATTTACCTATAAAAGGCGCAAATTAACTTTATTGCAATAAATATTGACTGGCACACATTCCTTAGCATAATATAAGGCTTATTTAATAAAAGGTGCAAAATTGGGTCTATGTTCTTAATCTACAGCAACCAATCAGATCTCATCTAAATGTAGCATATATGTCAAAAGTTAGTTACAGCAACAAAATTCCTCAGGTAGCATGCCTGTAGCAGGTCTCATTTTTAAATATTAACTATAGAAGGTATTTTTCCGTTTGAGCATTTCTTTCAATTCCTAGAAAGCCTCCCTGCCTAGATTAGCCTCTTAATTTAGTCAACCCGACCTCCTCCCATTGGGCTGCCAAAAAGACCATTGTTCCATAATGGGTTTTCTCAATGTGTACTGTGTAAACTCAAGTAAATTTACCTGCCTTGATAATTAAAATGCTTGCACTACACGTTTTTTAGAAGTTGCTGAACATGCCATGGAGTAACCAGATAAAATTGACTTGCCCATAAGATCTAAGATAGCTGAAGGAGTAGCGTGATTCTTTATAAAGGAGGGAGCTCTCAATCCTATATCAGCTCAGATCCCCATCAGCCATGGGCCTCTACTGATTATTTTAGATACATTGTGGGAGAGAGCCGCAGAGCACAGAGCCCCAATCATTCAGGGTAAATCTCCCACAATGCATTCCAATAAGGGGTTTGCAACTTTTGGGATTTACCTATAGTGAAAAATGAACACCTTAAATTGTCATGCTAAATCCAGCACAAGCCCATTATTGTGCTGGTGTCTTTTGTATTACGCGTGCAATGAATCAAGTTGTGCTAACCAATAGTGAATCAGTAGCATGACTTTAACGCCTATAACACCTACAATTAGTGTTACAGCTCTTGGTAAATGTGTGCCTGTTTATCCTTAATTTTTTTATAGATGTCAGCACTGTTTGTGTTAAATATACCCAAAGCTAACGATCAAGTTTTACTTTACCTTTTAAATGATATACAACTGTTTTCAGATAAAGCGTTTTGATTTACAACATAGTCAGGTACAGTACTCAACTTACATTCAGTTCTATTATCCACAGCAGTGTGACAAAGAGAAAGTCAAAGGTTGCAAATAGACAGAAAGTTCTTCGGACATCTGAAATTCCTTTTTTTCCAATGCCCTCGTGAGATTCAAGCCTTGCAATAATATCAGCACTATTGATAGACTGGACTTCATGAGCAGAACTATGAGAGTCCAAAAGACTGTTTGGTGTGTACTCTGTGCCTAGTGTGTAATTATTCATCATGAGATATGAGCCTGTTCTCTTCTCCTCCAGCCATCACTTCAAACCAAATCCAGAAGGGTGAAGCATATCTGTAAAGGATCAAAAATGTTATACCTTACTTAGAAAATGTTTGCAAATCACCAAGAAGTTGCAAATCTGATATAAAATGTATTTAAAACTAAATTAACTTAATAAAGCTTTAGGGGCCAATACAGCAAGGGGTGCAAAAGTTTGCATGTGCTATTCATTTGCAGAAACCAGAAAATCAGATGTTGGCTTGGAAACATTTTTGCATCCACCCCTTATTAAACATTATAAGCATAATGCATAAAGCATTATAAAGTAGCATAAAAGTAAAACTAAGTTCCTGTTCATACCACAAATGAAAGAAAACTGAAAAAACTACCAGTAACAGTCTGTTTTTGTCTGTGTAGGGGTATGTTTTTCCTATCAAAAACAGATTAATTTCCGGACAAAAATGCATGCAGCGGTAGTTTTTTTTTTTTTTTTTTTAAAGAGTCCGGGTCATCTGGTCCCTTAAAAAAAAAAACATACTGCAATGTATGTTTCTGTCTGGAAACCGACAAAAATATTAGCGTGACTGAGGCCTAAACCTTTTCAAAACACCCTCTAAGTCCACAAACCAGTCAATGGAAAGGACCTAGCAGTTTAGGTCCTCACCCTCGGAACTTTAATAAGGGGTGGGGGTTGTTTGTAGAAGATGGGTTAAAATGGGTTAGTTATCCTTCAAAACCCCTTTATAATTTAAAATTCTATACTGTAGCGCTATGAAATTAAATATTTTGTGCTTGTGTTCTTACTGCTAATCAGTCTCTTCTTTGTCTCTCCATTCAACTAAATATAAGCACATCCAGCAACTTTTCTGACTGTATGCACACTGACATGCAACACGAGACTCAACTTGACAAAATTAATATTACATACAATTACAGCATATAAAATAGAAGTGAAGAATAACACTTCAAAGAGCCATGTCATAGGTATTTTTACATTGGATAAGAGATGCATGCCAGATGACTATTCTTTTTTTTTTTTTATAACATTAAAAGTTTATTAGGTTTTAGTTGTAAGTAAATAATGGTACATGCATGTATAATTGTACATTTTTACACATATCATTTCCAATAATTTTATATCCATAAATGGAGAAAAAATAAATGAGAAACAAGGATAAGGGGGAGGGGGGGGGATATTAATACCATAAGTTTTGATATCAGTTACAATATCAGGTATAGGGGGGGGGAGTAGCAAATGTTTCAACATTTTTCATCGTTTATTGAGCAATTTCAAACATCATGTATAATGTTATTTCTTCTTGTTTTTTTACATCATCATCTTATTATTCTAATTTAGTATATGGAATATTATTGTTCTTTGGTTATATGGTTATTCCTTTATTCCTATATTGAATAGTGCTAGTTGGGGGGTTAAAGAGAAGTTTATTTTGAATATGTTTGATATCATATTTTGAATCTTATTCCATGTTTTTTTTTATTTTGGGGCAATTCCACCATATATGGAAGAGTGTTCCTCAGAATGCTTGGAGATCATGCAACAATACAGGATGTTTATTGATACCACTTTGCTTTTAAGTATGGTGTTATATGCATTCGGTATAATATCTTTCTGTTCAGAGATTCAGCCAACACAACATTTTTAGGCAGAGAATCCCACAACCATACTGCCCTCATCCCCATGAGAGAAAATTTCCGATGTTAATTGGCTGTAGTTTTCTCTAACATATATGTATAGGGTTATCATATTTCCTTGCAAACACCTCTTTTCTAGGGAAAACTAACCCAAATTTGATTATCTATATATACATATAACAAATATTCTCAATTCCTTTTATCAGTTAAGTTCCATGTCTCTGTACTCTTTCTAATTCGTGGAAAGCCTTTCTGCATACTCAAGATGAGGCCTTGCAGAATTTTGCCTTCCTCCTTGACTCTATACAGAAAATATTTCATTGCTGCTCTCTGTCCACAATAATTACCAAGTCATCCTCTATTGAGCCAAATTCCAACACTATTCTACTTAGGACAGAGTGAGCCCGTGGGTGGGCGTGTTGGAGGTGGGCATGTCGAGGGTGCCACAATTTCATAAAAGGCAATCAGATTGATTTAAAAGGATCTATTACCTATATCCCTTAGTATTCCTGCAAAGAGCCTACCCACCACAGATGTCAAACTGGCAGGCTTATAATTACCTGGCTAGAAAAATAATTTATTTTTAAATAAAGGCACCACATCAACAATCTGCCAATCACAACAAAATATTAAGGAATCCAAAAATGTTAAATACAGTGCTCTTGCAACTACAGCTCTCCAGATACCGAAGTTAGGTCCTATAAAATCCAAGGATAAATACCATCTGAACCCTGTATGGCTTCTCTTAAATTGTCTTATTTTCTCTGATGAATCCACCTTCGGAGTTCCGTGCCCTGTATAAAAGGCACTCGGCCTGCGGCCTCGTGCTTTTATATGGTCACGGAACTCCTTGGTGACTTATAATATCCTTATAATTTACAGTAGGGGGTACATTATCCACTATATATATACCCCTAAAATAATCAATATAATGAGCAGCACCCTAGGTGCCCATAAACCTCAAATGTCTCGGACAGATGCATGAATGATATAAATAACCAAAAGATAGATAAATAAGATGGCAACAAAGCAAAGTCTAAAGCAGAGTTAAATTGTTGGTATATGCCTTGTATAGGGCCTTAGGCACAACCCCCGTGCCTCCACGGGGTCGGGGTAACCCTTTTCCTAGGAAGCAAAATAAGCTAAGAATATACATGTATAAGTAAGGCAGAAGAGCCCTATAATGGATACTTAAGTGTCCCATCCATGGTTATCTCCCAATTCCCGATGTTCTCCCGTCTTGTCTGAGCTCCTTTAGGCTTAACACAATTCCGCGAACAGCATCATTTACTTCAATAGACCGGCATACTGATATTGCTAGCTCTGGCTCACCTTCCAGGCATTTGACGCGAGTAAATGATGCAGTTCGCGGCACTACCTCCGCCCATATGTAATTGTTAGAAATACATACAATACAAGGATTGTAGAAGCACTCCAATTAGGCTAATTTACAATGACATTTAGCAGAAGTGCTACTGATCTAGTATAACATTTATACAAACATAGAAAAGATAATCAATGCACATTCGTAGGCCCCATACAATATCATATTATCTGCACACTGGCATACTTTATAAACAAAGGGGTTTTAGTATACATACATATATAACAGGCTGTTATTTGGATCCAGTGTGTAAGAATGAGAAATGCAAAGTTTGCTAATCGTAATTGAAGTAAGTAAGTTAAGACCTTTCAGACTGGAGTTACCTTGCCGTGGTTGGAAGGCTTTTCATTCATGTGATCACAGTAATGTATACTAAAACCCCTTTGTTTATTAAGATGCCAGTGTGCAGATAATATGATATTGTATGGGGCCTAGAATGTGCATTGATTATCTTTTCTATGTTTGTATAATTGGTAGAAATACGTATACCACAAAAGGCACAATAATATCAATAAAGACTGTCCACAATAAACACCCCCACCCATGCACAAAATTCACTGATCATGAAGTTTTAAATATATTTGTGTCATATAATACATTACAGAGTGTGCACAACTAGAATTTTTGGTGTTGTGCAACTCTAACAGTCCAGTTAAGTGATACAAGTAAAAGCCCCTTTATGTACACACTGGCTTCTGTGGTCTTTTAACTGTTCTCCATACAAAAACCCTCATATACCTTTCATGAATCCTAGTGATGTCTCAAGCTTCTTTGATTCTTAAGTTATAGGCTTGTAAAGTTACACTCAGTCCAGGTAAACAAGGACGTGTTGTGAATACTATCTATCTGCAGCTTGAGATGGTCAGTTTGCGACTCAGAGGATTATCGAAAATAGCCTTGAACGTTCGATAATCCTCGAAAATACTATTGAAAACTCGAAAACAGTCTCCGATCGTATTTTCGATGGTTATAGAACGTTCGAGGCTATATTTGAAAATTATCGGAAATATCCTCAAACATTCCATAATAATCAAAATCGTTCCGTTTCTGAAACTGGTTTCTGAAGTTTTGGCCATCTCTAGCAGTCAGATTGGACAGTTCACTGTCAGCCACAGCCAACAGTTTGCCATGACCGATCGTGCAGTCACATAGGAAGCTGCATGATCGACTGTGATTTACCAACCGCCCCCTCCTACACCATATACACGGTAATATTGGACGGTCGGAAATATTGTATGGTGTATACCCAATTTTAAAAGTCAGATAAACAAAACAACAATTATTAAAAAATTATAAAAATCCGTTTGCACGTCCGATACTTTGGAAACCCCCAGTCCAAGGCACATGCGCACTGAAAGGAGGTTCTTTATGATAATCGCACTTGTGTATGCATTCTGTCGGGTGTCGTTCGTTAATCCGCCATGGCGGATTGATGAATGATGCCCGACCACATACACACCCGTGACTAACATCCAGAACGGGTGTTCTGCATGGCCGTTTGTTGCGCGTGTATGCGTGCTCGGGGGTCGTTTGTCATCCTAAGTATCGGACGTGTATACAAGGCTTTACAAAGTCAAGGAGATGTAAAAATGCAAACACGTTCTGTTGCACACATATGGCCCCTGAGGAAGTGGAAGCTGTTCCACGAAATGCGTAGGGCGGAGCTTGTTTGTGTGCCTCTTAGTACATCTGATCGGACCCTGCATGCCTTGTTCCAATAAAGTATCTACACTTTTACTATACTCTTGGAGTCTGGTCGCCTGCCTTCACCCTGGGGATATGCCCCGTCTTTTTGTACAGATACACTAACCTTTTTGGGAGATAGGGTTCGTTTGGAGGCGTTTGCAGCACCGGATTCGTATTGGTATGTGGTTTGAGACGCTCCTAAAACGTGCAGGTATGTATTCATGGTGTAATGCTATAGTTAAGTAAACCTGGAAACAGTTGGGACCTGTCAAGAGTTGCCGGTGGTGGATCTCACTTTTAGGTAAGTTCTGTATCTTCGCTCCTAGCTGCTGTTAGTAGCTCCTTTACCTCCTGTTCTTCAATTAATTCAAAAATGGATAGGTTCATTTTCTGAGTGAACCTATCTTTTTTAAACTTCAAAAGATAGTTTCTTGAAGATGGTTTTTTTTTTTGATAAACTGATCTACATTGCAAATGTCAGTGGAAAAATGCAAAAAAAATTATTCTGCATTACAATCAATTTGATCGAATTCACCAAATTGATCGAAATATCAAAGCCATGCATGGGGGGCTTAAGCAGATATCAGTAGGAATATATCATTTATGGTACATCAGCCAGCAAGGTAAATGTTGCAGTTTGGGGAGGGGGTCATTTCGCTTTATAGGAATTCAAATGATGGGGTGAACTTGCCAATGATTAACCCTGGACCAGGGGCACATCTAGGGTTTTTGCTGGGTTTTATGATTTTAACTTTCTATCACATAGGTATTTAAAGGGTATGTCCACCCTAAAATACATTTTTGGATATAAGATTCCCCATGCCTGCTCAGCCCCAACCGCTCTATTTATATGTTTAGAAAGCCCCCCAAACTCTACTTACCTCCCCTCTTTCCTCCACCACGCTCCCGGCCCTCTTCTCCTGGTGGGCAGTTTTTGGGACTTTGGGGAGGGGGGGACTACAGGAGAACCTTATGGAGCTGGGATGTGAGGTAAGGATTACACTACACTACATAATGGGGCCAGTAGTTGGGGGGTTTATAGTTTTGGGGGTGGACATGCCCTTTAAACAGTTCCTCAGACAGTCAATTAGCAATAATGTAAATTACTTGAAACAGATATTACATCCCTTTCTCAAACAGCTTGTGTTGCCCCAACCATATTGCTCTTTTTAGGTTTTTGTTGCTCAAATTAAATTAAAGGAATAGTTCACTGCAATAGTGAACTATCTCTTTTCTACATTGATTGAAGCCAGGGAGGTTAAGGAGCTATCCCTTACCTCCCGTTCTTCAATTAATGTTTAGATAAGCAGAAACGAACTTCAGAAGATCTTAACTTTCACGCAATCCAGCGGGGCCGCTGTGACATTCCCGACAGCTTCCTGCTTCTGTTACACTATAACGCACATTATGCTGGATCGCGTGAAAGGTAAGATCTTCTGAAGTTCGTTCCCCAGCTATTTAAACATTGATTGAAGAACAGGAGGTAAGGCATAGCTCCCTAACCTCCCGGGCTTCAATCAATGAAGAAAAGGAATAGTTCACTATTGAAGTGAACTATTCCTTTAACTTATTTTATAGACTGTGCTTTACATGTTGGTTCAACTGTTACCATACATTAGAAATGCCATACTTTCTGTTCTATAAAATATTTTAGCCAAAAGATTTGTAAGCCTTCCACCATGTCAAGACACTCTTTCAGCAGAGCCTTACTAACCTAACCAGTCTAACAAACGTATTAAAGCTAACCTAACCATATTAAAGGATTGCCTCACTCTGCCTCATGGTAGATGTAGCCCTGCCCTGGACATATATTGTAATGGAACATTCTTACTATTAACCATCTCCCTACATCAGCACCGTCCAGTAAGCCCCATTGTGTGTAGCCTGACCCATTTCCTCATCATATGTATCTTGTCACCATTCTGCCTTATACACTCCTCCCACCATGAAAGGCAATGGGATGTTTTATTCCTTCCCACCAGACATTCCCACAGTTGACAGTAATGGCGACACATTCCTTCCTACCAGTAACCTCCACTTCTCGCCGCCTGACACCATCCAGTCCCTGCTGCAGCCTCTCCCTTCTCAATACATTGTTGTTCCCTGTGTGAGAGGCCTTGTGTGATGTCAGGCCAGGGAGCACCGCTCCTACATATCCCCAGATAGTCACGTAACTTCCCCTTCCCCCTACAGACCCCGTTACCTGGTCCCAGTGTGTCTGACAGACAGAGAAACCACCCACCTGCACTTAGCGGCTACAAAGCTCTAGCAGGCGAATCAGTAACTGTGCTGCAGGAAGGGAAGCGCAACCCTGGGGGAGGCGGGGGGAGGGTCACATGACTTTCACTGTGTTTCAGAGGCGGTGGATCTAACTTGGACTGGCACTCACACTGAATGGGACACACACACACACTGACTGGGACTGACACACACACACTGACTGGGACTCACACACAGACTGGGACTGGCACACACACTGGCTGGGACTGACACACACTGACTGGGACACACTGACTGGGACTGACACACACACACACACTGACTGGGATTAACACACTGACTGGGACTGACACACACACCGACTGGGATTGACACACACACCGACTAGAACTGACACACACTAACTGGGACTGGCACACACTTTGAATGGGACTGACACACATCACTGACTGGGACTGACACACCATGGCCTGGACTGACATTCACACACATCTGACTTTGGGACTGGCCACACATCACTTTGCCGGAGTTGTGGACTGGCTTATTCAAACTGATTGAGTAAATTTTTACTACACACTTGCCTGGGAATTAACTACAATACTGACTTGGGGAATGATCATTCCCACACTGATCTGGTGATGCATTTTCACACTGACTGGGTTTTTTTTTTTTTTTATCTACACAACAACCACTGATCTGGTCTGGCACACGCACATCTTGACTGGGACTGGGCACACACTGACTGGGACTGACACACACACTGACTGGGACTGACACACACACTGACTGGGACTGACACACACACTGACTCCGGGTACTTGTTACGCACACTGACTGGGATGACGCACACTGACTGGGCGATCATTTGACGCACACTGATCTGGGACTGGTACACACGACTGGGACTGACACACACCACACTGACGGGATTTAACACACTGACTGGGATACGTGATACACGCCCGAACTAGAACTGACACGCACACTGACTGGGACTGGAGCACAGCACCACTGATGGGACTGACACGCACTAATGACTGTGCCACTACTGGACTGACACGCACACTTGACTTGGGCTGACACGCACACTGACTGGGGATTCTGGACTTACGCACACTTGTACTGTGGATCTGACTACGCACACTTGATCTGGGTTTTTTACTGGCACGCCACACTGCGGAAGTGGTGTATCTTGGTCATCCTACGATTGAGACTGACACACAATTGATTGAATGGACTTGACACCCACATCTGGACTGATAGTACTCGTACACTAATACATCTGTTTACTGGGTATATAAACACCATCTACTGATCTGTTAGATATTAAACATCACCACTTGATTTTGTGAGAATAACACACATGATCTGGGGGACTTGACTTTTTTTGGCATCACACTGATTGGGACTGTTTGCATCACACTTGAATTTGGGACTGATGCACAATGTACGGGACTGGACACATCACTGACGGGGACGAACAAAAACATCTTTACTGGACTGGCACATTCATCCCATCTACGGACGGGTAAACATGACTGGGAATTGTTACATCACACTTGACTGGGCCTAATCAAACACAACATTCTTGGACTGTGTGATAACACACTGATTGGGACTGACACACACACCGACTGGGACTGACACACACAACAAATGGAACTGACACACACTAACTGGGACACACACACTGACTGTGACGTCTGCCACACACACTGTTTGGGACTGACACACACTGATTGGGACTGACACACACACTGACTGGGAATAACACACAATGACTGAGAATAACAAACACACACTGACTGGGACTGGCACACACACAACGAATGGAACTGACACACACTGACTGGGACTGGCACACACACTGACTGGGACTACTGACACACACACTGATTGAGAATGACACACTGACTGGGACTGACACACACACTGACTAGAACTGACACACACTAACTGGGACTGGCACACACTGACTGTGACTGGCACACACACTGTTTGGGACTGACACACACTGACTGGGATTGACACACACTGACTGGGACTGACACACACACACTGACTGGGACTGACACACAATGACTGCAACAGACACACACACTGACTGGGACTGGCACACACACTGACTGGGACTGGCACACACTGATCTGGACTGTTGCATGCACACTGAATTTGGGACGGCACACACACTGTACTGGGACTGGACGCACATCACTGACGGGCTGACACACCTTACTGGACTGGCACTTCACCCATGAGACTGGACTGGTAAACACTACGGACTGACACCACTGACTGGGACTGACACACACTGACTGGGACTAACACAACACACACTGACTGGGAATTAACACACTGATTGGGACTGACACACGACACCGCCTGGGACTGACACACACAACGAATGGAACTGACACACACTGAACTGGGACACACACACTGACTGTGACGTCTGCCCCACACAACTGTTTGGGACTGACACACACTGTACTGGGACGACTTTACACACACCTGACTGCGGAATACACACAATGACTGAGAATAACAACACACCACTGACTGGGACTGGCACAACCCAACAAATGGAACTGACACACCCTGACTGGGACTGGCACACACACTGCTGGACTACTGACACACACACTGATTGAGAATGACACACTGACTGGACTGACCCACACACTGACTAGACTGAACACACTAACTGGACTGGCAACACACTGACTGGTGACTGCACACACCACTGTTTGGGACTGACACACACTGACTGGGTACTGACACACACTGACTGGGACTGACACACACACACTGACTGGGACTGACACACAATGACTGCAACAGACACACACACTGACTGGGACTGGCACACACACTGACTGGGACTGGCACACACACTGACTGGGACTGACACACACTGACTGGTACTGGCACTAACACACTGACTGGGACTGGCACACCAAACACTGACTGGCACTGAAACACTGATTGGGACATACACACTGACTGGGACTGCTACACACTGACTGAGACTGGCACACACTGCTGAGACTTGGCACACACTGACTGAGACTGGACACACTGACTGGGACTGAACACACACACTGATTGAGACTGACACACACTGACTGGGATTGGCAACCACACTACGGACAGACACACACTGACTGGCACTGGCACACACAGTGGCTGGCTGACGCACACTGACTGGGACTGACACACACACTGACTGGATTAACACACTGACTGGATGGCACACACCTGACTGGGACTGGCACACACTGACTGGGACTGACACACACACCTGCTGGGAACTGACCCACACACAGGAACACTGACTGGGACTGACACACACACACTGACTGGGACTGACACACACACTGACTTGGACTGACACACACACTGACTGGGACTGACACACACACTGACTAGGACGACACCACAATGGACTGGACTGTACACCACACTGACTGGCTGCACCCCTGACTGGACTGACACACACTGACTGGACTGGCACACAATGACTGTAACAGCACACAGACTGACTGTACTTACAGACCACAAACTGACTAGGACTGGCACACACTGAGACTGACACACACTGACTGGGACTGACAGACACACTGACCGGGACTGACACACACTGACCGGGACTGACACACACAGTGATTGAGACTGACACACTGACTGGGACTGGCACACACACGTACTGGACTGGCATCACACACTGACGGGGACTGACACACACACTGACTGGGACTGACACCACACTGACTGGGACTGACACACACACTGACTGGGGACTGGTACACCCTGACTGGAACTGACACACACTGACTGGGACTGACACACACACACACACTGCTGGACTGACGCACACCCGACTGGACTGACCCACAAACCCCTGGAACTGACACACGAACTGGACACCACACAACTGGCAACACACACTGACTGGGACTACTGACACACGCACTGTTTGAGACTGACACACACACACTGACTGGGACTGAATACACCACTGACTGGGACTGATACACACACTGACTGGGACTGACACACACACTGACTGGGACTGACCACCCACGACTGGGACTGACACACAAACTGACTGGGACTGACACACACACCTGACTGGGACTGACACACACACTGACTGGGACTGGACACACACACTGACTGGGACTGGCACACACACTGACTGGGACTGACACACACTGACTGGGACTGGCACTCACACACTGACTGGGACTGGCACACAAACACTGACTGCACTGAAACACCGCGCCACTTTGGTATGCAACCCCTGTGCATTATAAAACAGAGTATACCAAACAGTGGAGAGAGTGCAATGCCATTATACATACTATTATATTATATATATATATTATATTACTAGCAAAAGTGTCCCGTTGGTGCACAGTGGGAATTATGGGTGTATGGTTTAGCTATAATGGTGGATCCAGATGATATAAATCTTTACACACTCTACTTTACATTTAGGATTCGTGCAAAAAGCAAAAAAAGGCAGATGTTAAAAATAAAAGAAATTCTATGAAATCCTGGTTCTATTATGTCAGAATTGGTTCAGTCAGATCTTTCAGAAAAAAATTTGATTGGTATGCTTTCTGGAAGACTCTAATTGTAAACCAATCAGAATTATTTACAATCTGATTCTTTTAAAATAATATGATTGGTACTAAACCAATCAGATTCTTTCTAATCGAATTGGTTCAATCAGATTTCTTTCAGAAAGAATCTACTTGTCTTTTCCCCAGACCATTTTTTTTCGTCCCAAACTATTTTTCAGTACGTCACTGTATAATTTTGACAAATTCTCAAAATTCCTTAATTTTCTCAAATTTCGAACAAGTATCTCGGGAAAAATCTGCAAGGAATTCTGCAAAACCCTTGAATCACGAAATCCATCGCGGAACTGGGTTCAGATCAGCGATCTGGTCCATCTCTATTCTTTGAGCTATTTATTGTAAATATAGTGTTATAGTTCAGTAGAAACACCACATGAAATACAACTGTTGTGCCAGAGCTTGAACCAATCTTCCCCTTGCAACTTCCTACTAACACTTAGAAAATGTTTTGATTTCGCTAACACTGCTACAATCTAATTAAGGGTAACTGTGGGTCTCAAATTCTTCCCAAACTAGTAAGAATTATATAAAAAGCTTTCTATCGTACCTTTAAAATAAAACCCTAAATCACATCTCTAGATAAAATTTGTGATAGTTATTGCGGAAATGTCGAGGAATTACTTACCTCTCCCTTTACACTTCCCTATTTCAGCCATGTGCCCAGCTTGTAGTCATGTGATCAGCCTTTGCCTGCATTAAGAGCTTGCCTTCTCAACTTCAATTTCCTCCCCCCCAGGTACTCTCTTGTTTCCCCAGCATAAGTCTTTACTGAGCATGCTTCTTCTCCCCGGGGCAGAGGGGCTACCAGAGGTAAGTTGATGTCATTAAACCTACTGGAAGCAGGAAGTTTAAACATTCACCTCAATATCACTTTCTCACAGGTTAAGCCAGAGATGTGATTACTTTCATTTAACCATCACTTGTTTGGTACCACAGTTGCCCTTTAAGCACACCATTGGATACAACACAAAAGTGATAAATATGTTCCTTTTTAAGCTTACATTGCCTCCATGTAAAACTTCCTGGGGTGTGGCTATTTTAAAGATTCCATTACAAAACAGGAGTGGGGACTATGCAAGTACTTTTATTATTTATATCTATATATATATATATATATAATAATATATATATATCATTATATATATATATATAATATATATATATATACTGCGCTTATTTACTTTCTATTATTTAATGTCATTACTACAATATTGTTTATATTGATATAACTATTTATTTAGTGCTTAAAACATCACACATTGTCCCTATGTACCGTATATACCCCAACCCCACCAACATAGTACCTCCAAAAAACCAAATGTATTCCCCTGAATTTATAAATCTATTATATAATATAAGGATATCTCATACATAGAGGAGGAGTGATGAGCACTCCATCAATGTTATCTGCCCCTGGTGCACATTCAACAAGTAAACATAAGCATAACAATAGCAATAGCACACTCGCCGGTCTTTATAAACTTAGCTTAGCTTTATTTAGCAGACACTGTTAAAAATTGACGCATTTCTCCGCCCAGCGGGCCATCATCAGGATCACTCAACACTCCTTCCTTGTCTATATACCCACCCATACACACCCCTCGTAACCAAATGTGATTCTGGTCAAATCGTAATTGCGCTAAAATATTCTTATATCGTAACAAGCATGTTAACACATAAATGTCACAGTAGCAAAACAAAGCATAGTCACCAATATATATATAACCATAGAGACTGACATAAACATTCACAACACAAGAACATTGTAAAGACCTTGTTTATTTTAACCCCTTAGAACAGTGAAGCGAACCTATGCACCGTGCCAGAGGTGTCACTCAAAGCCTTTTCTGTGGCCCATTAATGCAGAATTTACCAGAGTTTTTTTTACCAGAAAGCAGAGAACATGCGCCTTGCTGGGTAACAGGAGGGATCAAACAGGTATAGCAACAAGGTTGGCAATTGCCAATAATCATAGGTGCAATCTTACAAACACCTCCTTACCCTGGGGTTGATCTAATATCTAGTCAAAATGAGAGGAGCACACTACACTAGTGCATAAAATGTATAGTGCAAACAACATTCAATGCTTTATCATATCAATTCTATCTACTGTATCTGTCCCTGTCTATCTGTTTTCAGTTTTCTTCTCTCTGAAGTAAAACCTCAGTATTCATGTTAAACTATCGTGTTGGCACTATGCAGACTATGCATGGCTGCAGTTTGCACGCACTATCTCAAAAGGTTTGCCATCAGTGCCGTAGGTATTGAGTTTCTAAAAATGTCTCATTTGTCCGCCCCTTTGTAACAAGAGTCTGTCCTTTCTATGTTCTTTTCAATCAGAGCTGCCACAGACAAGTCCCATATTTAGTCATAACATTAGTAGCATCCCCCATAGCAAGGGCTAATGGACAGCGATGATGCCACCTTTCCTTAAACGTGTTTTCGTTTTTTTTTCCAATACAGTACAAGCCATACAGATAAAATGATCACAAACCGGCTATCCACAGAGATTGTTTGTTTTATGGGATTTTTTTGCCATTGTGTGGGATGTCCAAAGTATTGCCAGCCAGCATAGATCTAACATGTCCACACATCGGGCATCGAAAACCATCCCACGCATTGTGTGTACCAGTCCCTTATTTGGCTTAACAAATCCATTTTAGACATGTCTGTGGTGTGCCAGATATTGGCTAAATAGTCTCCCTTCTACTGTATGGCGTATTGATGCGTTCAAATGGGAGATGTTTTATCCTTTGAACTAATTTCCAATTTTGTTAGTACTGTACCTGATATGGCTACTATATGGAGTGTATGTAGTACAGAAATCCCACGTTTTTTTTTCATCTGTGGCATTTTTGCAGATGTCAATCTCACTTGTTTGCATACTGTCACTTTAGCTTATGTCGTGCTTGAAGGTGACAACTAGTACCAAACAATATTGAATTTTTATCCGTCTCTTTCATAAACAGGGTGGTACACAATTGATCACTCAGAAAATATGGAGATCCAGAAACTCTACTTCTAAGCTCAAAGTTGAGAAGAACTGATGTAACACATATTTTAAAAGCATCAGCTAAGAAAAAATATTGACAATCTCTCTGAGGAAAGAGAGGGAATGCGCACCCTCGGGATGATATGAATTTGTCATCCTTTCACAGATAAGAAGAACTTGAGAGAGGAAGCCTTATTAGCTAAAAAGACAGAAAAAGATCTGTATGAAAGATAAGAAACAACCACACCGCGCTTGATTTCGGAGCCTAGAGAATTTGCATAAGAAGAAAATGATCCACAGTATCAAAGGGCCAGGTCGAGGAGAATGAGGACTGGGAACTAGCCCTTGGCTTTGGCAGTTTGTAGGTCATTGAGTCTTCCAGAGGCCGTTTCAGTTGAATGACCCGGTAGAATGCGACTGCAATGGGTCCCATGTGTATTTAGTAATGCATATGAGCTGAGGTGTTTTGAACACAAAACAGTAAAGGAACAATGGTGGCATTAGTTTGATAGACAGGTAGGGTCCCAGATATGGTTTTTTAAGAAGAGTGTTGACCCACGATTTTAAAAAGCCAGAAAGAAAAATCCAGAGGTCAGGGAGGAATTAAAAATGTGAGCAAGTTGTACCTGGAAAGGATTTAAGCGCAGTTCTTCTGAATAAGAAGAGGGCATGGGATCAAGGGTACCTTATAAGTGGTGGACAACAGAGGTCAAAGACTTCGAAGGGTGACAGGCAAAGATTCCAGAACTGCAGGTGTAGGGCATGCAGAGGAATGTGTAAGTTGTCCTGGGGTGTAAAAGATTAGAGTGGATATCATCTACTTTTAGTCCTAAAGTAACGGCAAATCCTAGAAGCGTTAATGATATGGAGTGTCAGTAGACAAGGCTGCAGAGAGTGGGTAAATAGTGAAATAGACAACATGGGTTATTTTTTGTGATTGTTTATTAGCATAGCTTCGTGGGTAAGTCTAACTGCTTGCTTTTTCCACAGCCGCTCAGCTGCACTATTACATAGAGTTTCTAAATTGAGAGCCAAGATCACAGGTTAGTGGGGCGATGATTGTGAGTGTTGTAGGGGTGGCAAAGGAGTCAATAGAAGTCGATAGAAGATTTATAAGAATGTTTAGGGAATCAGGGTTAGAACATGTTTTTCATTTAAACATGTTAATAAATAGTCTATGAATGAGAATTTATGCACAAGTGTTATCCCCCAGACTTTTTCACAGCCGGGGTGCATGAAAGTAGCCGGGTGTGGAAAAATGTGCACTTACATTAGTCTCAGTAGATAGGTCAAGAGATGTTCTAACATTTGTCCCCACTAGAATGTTTGAAAATTATGACTCCCATAGGTCGTAGTTGTGACAATACTGCGGGAGTTGTAGTTTAAGCAACATCTGAGGGATGTGTAGTGTGGCAACATCTAAGGTAACCCAGATGTAATATGGCAGCCGCACATTTGACCACCATTTTGTGGCATTATGGAATATTGCAAAAATATCTGCAAGTGTAACGAAGGTGTCTGGACTGGGCAAGTGTTGGCGGGACGTTTTTATCAACGATCTATTGGACCCTATTAACCTATATCCAATTCTTTTAAATCACAAGTGTTTCTGGTCAAGAAAATTTTTTCCAGCCGGTGGCATGAAAAAGTAGCGGTGGTGCGCCGGCTATAAAAGACCTAGGGAGAACACTGATGCACTAAGGACCATTTTCACAAACAAGAGCTCTATAATGCTTGTAAACTAAAATTCCTACCAAAGTTATAAAACAAGATATCACAATGAAATATTCAAGGAGAATGCAATCAATAGAATGATCTTAACTACGCGAATTTATTTTCAATTACATGATAAGATCATGAGCATTTAGAATTCTTCAATGAAGGCTCTAGAATTTCAAACCAATGGATTTGATAGTCAATAGGCAAAATACCAGAAATAGAATGTTTTAAAATGAAGATGCATACTTTCACCTATTATTATGATTATTACTTATAAAATCGTATAGTATGTCTGAAATAATGGTAGCGTAGGAATATTTCTTATAAAACCATTTTGGGCTACGTAGCCGCGTTATTTTTTAATTCTACTCCCCCCCTCCCACTGCGTTCTCCTTAATTTATCGCCCCCCATCAGATAAGAAACAAACCAATGGAGCTATTTTGAGTTATTTAAAAAACGCAAGCATGAGAGTGGAAAGACCGACCAAGGGGGACATAATTACGCAGTAAATGTTTTGACTATATGGAAAGCCCCCCGGGAGATAGAGACAATTGGAATTTTTGAGTTGACGATGTTTATCTATTTAATTATTATTATTATTGGTTTTTTTTCTTCTTTTCCCTCATTATATCATAAACTTTAAGTCCAGTTGATACTGAAATACAACAGACCCCCCCTCCTTTTCTTATACTCATGACTGGGTAATGAAGAACCTTCACACGCATACCAAAATTGATTGCTGGAAGTGGTTATTCCTCTTTCTCGAAAAACTTTATAACTGCAGTTGTGGTTTGTCTTATTTGTTTTAGCTTAAAACAGTTAGGTGTCGGAACTCTGGGAACCTCATAATTCCCATGATCTTATAGAAGAACTTGCCTTCTGCCTTTTTTTTGTGCTTTGATATGAGTCAGGGATTTCCTCAGCTAATGTCCTCCTTATATTTACACTGTGAAGGACAAATTATCATTTATACAGATCTTAATTTGGCTTTCGTTTTAGAAACTTATTGTCCTCGTCTTGATTTAAAATGCAATGAACTTGCCATTACCAAATCTATTGGAAGACAGCTTTTAAATAGAGCATGAAAAGATCTACAGCTGCAAACCCAAGCGCAATTTATTATTGATTTAGTCTAATAGCAAACTTTTACATTTTGCCATTCTCTGTGTTGTTGAACGTACATTAAGGCAACCACCATAAAAACAATATTAAAAAATTGGTCAGTTACCTGCAACCCCATCCCAACTGATATATTCAGCACAAATTAGATGCATTACTAAACCAGAATTTAAGAGATATTCACCACGGGAGAGTAGTAGCGGGTCTCTTCTTTCATGGGCAAGGTCAATCAGGCTGTGTGGCTGACATCACAGCCAACTGACCTGACCGATGTTTTCCCGCTGCTGCACGACTCACATGCTTCAAGCTGATGTAGCAGGGAAGTAGACCGATAACTTGCAAAATGGAAGTGAATTTATTCATAAAGGGCCATGTTCACTCAAAAAAAACCTTTGTTCCAAATGTACAATGTTAGAGACATACGATTTTTGTGCGATAAACTTACTTTTTCTACAAAAAAAATGCAAAAAAAACCCACATTTTTTACTCAAAAACTTTCCATTAATTCTTTTGCAACCAGCTAAAACATTTTATTTTAAGCTGTTTAAAATACACTTTGTGCCACGGTGGGAATGAAAATCATGATTAAAAATAAATAATAAATAAATGAACCGATCTTTTGAGATTTAAATACGCATTTTTATAAAATTTTAAATCAGATTTTTAAAATAAATGACTTTTTTGCAGGAAATATTTACGGTACCAAAGGTTATTCCGTCATGAAATAAAGATTCGTTTTTACATTTATTATTTAAAATAAGGCTGCATAGTATAGTGGTTTTTGCTAATTAAATTCCACATCCATTCACATGTATCTCTTCCAGAGGTTTTTTAAATTATGGGGAGTTTTTCTTGCCTACAAGAGTATATCACAGATGCTTGATTTACTTTTGAAGTCTCAAAACTAATTTGAACTCAGCAGAGATCATTGCCTTCTCTTTCACTTTTGCACCCTTACTCGGGCGCGTTCTATCACACCTTTAGCCCTATGAAGCCCGGCCCTCTACAACTTGGCTGCGATATGCTAATTGGATTCGCTCTAGGTGCTATTGCCCACAGATTCTTGTACAATCATTCTGAAGTTGGAAAGCCAACTAGAAACTTCAAGTCAAGTGATCTAATTGAATACATACAGATATACCATTGACCGTGGATTAATGGAACCATCACAAACCCTAACATCTGATGTTGTTGGGGCAAATAATGATGCACCCATTTTAAACGATAAACCTTTATTGATGAACAACACTGATTGTTTCTTAAAATATGTATGTTTGTTTGGTGGCCAAAATTGTTAGTGTCTACAACATGATGTGTGATGTTTTAAACAATAAACATATGCTGTAATTTTATTGTTTCAGTAGTAATCTATTAAATTGTTATTATTCTAACAAATTTCATCTACTTGCATATAAAGTCTTACACGCAGATCAGTCTTTATGTAGAAAAACTACAATTTAAATCAAGCCTCTTCTACTGACTAGTGATTAAATCATTTTGATTTAATCAAATCCACCTGCTTTGCCTGATCCTCTGAATAAACACAGCCACTATATTCCCCTTTTTTACTTGGAGGTTACCTATTGTAAAATCTTTCTAAATCTTATTGACACACAAATCCCTTAAAATGTAAAATTCTGCTGGAAACTGAAAGTGTTAAGGAAAAAAACTGCTCTATAGAGAGTCAGCTAGAATAACAACTTTCATATTTAATTTAAATTGTCTATTTAAAATGTAACTAGCATTATTTTCGTGATCACAGACTCACACCGATACCTACTGCCACACCAATGATTATTTTTACTACACGGTGCACATAAGCCAGAATAGTCATATCTAATCGAAAGAATGACCAGCAACTGAAAGAAGAGTCAATTTACAATTAATACTTAGTACGGCCATCCAACCAACAATTAGTTTGGATGGGAGTTAAAAATGGTTCTATCATGTCAACACTATTCAGCATGTGCTCATTTATAATACCCAGCTCTTTCTTCCTTGTTTTTTCAATTTTGGAGGAATAGTAAGCAAGTGAAATATTTTCATTTTAATTAAACTTTTAAAAAATATTCACCAGCACTGAGGGCAAAACCTCAATGCAGCATGTGAGTTTATATGAATAATTTTAATTTTAATCCAAGGATTATTTTGGTAGAGAGGGAGAAATGGGTTACCATTAAAAAGAATTGATCATACACACACCTTGGGACTCTGCATGGGTTGGGAACTGGGAGATTTTTATGCATTTTCGAAATGAAATGATCTAGCGTATACTTACAAAAATATCAAAGAAAGACTAGTAGTAGTCATACTTCAAAACTCCTTCTGCGAGCATCCAAAATACCTCCATTTAACTATAAAGGCCAAATTAACTTTATTGTCAATAAATATTGACTGGCACACATCCTTGCCATAATATAGGCTTATTTAATAAAAGGTCAAAATTGGGTCTATGTTCTTAATCACATCTACAGCAACCAATCAGATCTCATCTAATGTAGCATATTGTCAAAAGTTAGTTACAGCAACACAAATTCCTCAGGTAGCATGCCTGTAGCAGGTCTCATTTTTAAATATTAACTATAGAAGGTATTTTTCCGTTTGATCATTCTTTCAATTCCTAGAAAGCCTCCCTGCCTAGATTGCCTCTTAATTTATTCAACCCGACCTCCTCCCATTGGCTGCCAAAAAACCATTGTTCCATAATGGTTTTCTCAATGTGTGTGTAAACTCAAGTAAATTACACTGCCTTGTATTAAAGCTTGCACTTACAACGTTTTTATAAGTTGCTGAACATGCCATGGAGTAACACAGATAAAATTGACTTGCCATAAGATCTAAGATAGCTGAAGAGTAGCTTGATTCTTTTATAAAAGGAGGAGCTCTCAATCCTATATCAGCTCAATCCCCATCAGCCATGGCCCTCTACTGATTATTTTAGATACATTGTGGAGAGAAGCCGCAGAGCACAGAGCCCAATCATCAGGGTAATCTCCCCACAATGCATTCCATAAGGGTTTGCAACTTTTGGGATTTCCCCTATGTTGAAAAATGAACACACCTTAAATTGTCATGCTAACTCCAGCACAAGCCCTTATTGTGCTGGTGTCTTTTGTATTACCGCGTGCAATGAATCAAGTTGTGCTAACCATAGTGAATCAGTAGCATGACTTAACGCCTATAACACCTACATTAGTGTTACGTCACGCTCTGGGGTAAAAGTGGTGCCTTGTTATTCCTAATTTTTTTATAGATGTCAGCATGTTTGTGTGTTAAATATACCCAACAGCTAACAACTCAAGTTTTACTTTACCTTTTAAATGATATCAACTTTTTATCGATAAAGCGTTTTTGATTACAACATAGTCGGATACAGAACTCCCTTACATTCAGTTCTATTATCCACAGCACGTGTGACAAAGAGAAAGTCAAAGGTGCAAATAGAACAGAAGTTCTTTTTCTCGGACATCTGAAATTCCTTTTTTTTCCCATGCCCTCCGTGAGATCAAGCCTTGCAATAATATCAGCACTATTGATAGACTGGACTTCATGAGCATAACTATGAGAGTCCAAAGACTTGTTTGGTGTGTACACTGTGCTAGTGTGTATTATTCATTCATGAGATATGCGCCTGTTCTCTTCTCCTCCAGCCATCCTTCAACCAAATCAGAAGGTGAAGGCATATCTGTAGGATCAAAATTTGTTATACCTTACTTAGAAATGTTTGCAAATCCCAAGAAGTTGCAAATCTGATATAAAATGGTATTTTAAACTAATTAACTTAATACAGCTTTAGGGGCCAATACCGCAAGAGGTGCAAAAGTTGCATGTGCTATTCATTGCAGAAACCAGAAAATCAGATGTTTGGCTTGGAACACTTTTTGGCATCCACCCCGTTATTAACATTATACCATATGCATAAGCATTATAAAGTACAAGAAAAGTAAAACTAAGTTCCTGTTCATACCACAATGAAGAAAATGAAAAAACTACCTACCAGTACATCTGTTTTCGTCGGTTTAGGGGTATGTTTTTTCTATCAAAAACATTAATTTCCGACAAAATGCATGCTGCGGTAGTTTTTTTTTTTTTTTTTTTAAACGTCCGGTCACTGGTCCTTAAAAAAAACATACTGCAATGTATTTTTCTGTCTGGAAACCGACAAAAATATTAGCGTGACTGAGCCTAAACCCTTTTCAAAAACACCCCTAATTCCACAAACCAGTCATGGAAAGGACCTAGCATCAGGTCCTCACCCGCGGAACTTTAATAAGGGGTGGGGTTGTTTTTGTAGAAGATGGGTTAAAATGGGTTTAGTTATCCTTCAAAACCCCTTTATAATTAAAATTCTATACTGTAGCGCGATGAAATTAAATTTTTGTGCTTGTGTTCTTACTGCTAATCAGTCTCTTCTTTGTCTCTCTCCATTCAACTAAATATAAGCACATCCAGCAACTTTTCCTGACTGTATGCACACTGACATGCACACAAGACTCAACTTGACAAAATTATATTACATACAATTCAGCATAAAATAGAAGTGAAGAATACACTTCAAAGAGCCATGTCATAGGTATTTTTACATTGGATAAGAGATGCATGCCAGATGACTATGTCTTTTTTTTTTTTAAATAACATTAAAGTTTATTAGGTTTTAGTTGTAAGTAAATAATGTCATGCATGTATGATTGTACATTTTTACACATATCATTTCAATAATTTTATATCCATAAATGGAGAAAAAATAATGAGAAACCAGGAAAGGGGGAGGGGGGGGGATTTAATACCTACAGTTATTTGTATCATTTACAATATCGTCTAGAGCGGTGGGGGGAGTACCATGTTTCACAACTTTTTCATCGTTTATTTGAGCAATTTCAAACATCATGTATAATGTTATTTCTTCTTGTTGTTTTGTAACATCATCACTTATATCTAATTTAGTATATGGAATATATTGTTCCTTTGGTTATTGGTTATTCCTTTATTCCTATATTGAGATAGTGCTAGTTGGGGGGGTTAAAGAGAAGTTATTTTTGAATATGTTTGATATCATATTTTGAATCTTATCCATGTTTTTTTTTATTTGGGGGGCAATTCCACCAATATGTGAAGAGTGTTTCCTCAGAATGCTTGGAGATCATGGCACATACAGGATGTTTTGATACATTTGCTTTAGTAGGGTGTTAATATGCATGCGGTATACTATCTTTCTGTTCAGGAGATTCAGCAACACAACATTTTTAGGCAGAGAATCCACAAACCATACTGCCCTCATCCCCATGAGGAGAAATTTCCGATGTAATTGGCTTAGTTTTCTCTCTAACATATATGTATCAGGGTTTATCATATTTCCTTGCAAACAACCCTCTTTTTAGGGAAAACTACCCAATTTGATTATCTATATATACATATAACAATATTCTCAATTCCTTTTTCAGTTTAAGTTCCATGTCTCTGTACTCTTTCTAATTCGTGGAAGCCTTTCTGCACTCAAGATAAGCCCTTGCAGAATTTTGGCCTTCCTCCTTGACTCTAACAGAAAATATGTTCATTGCTGCTCTCTTCCACAATAATTACCAAGTCTCCTATTGAGCAAATTCCACACTATTCTACTTAGGACAGATGTGAGCCCGTGGGTGGCGTGTTTGGAGGTGGGCATGTCGAGGTCCACATTTCATAAAAGGCAATCAGATTGATTTAAAAGGATCTATTACCTATATCCCTTAGTATTCCTGCAAAGAGCCCTACCCACCACAGATGTCAAACTGGCAGGCTTATATTACCTGGCTAGAAAAATATTTATTTTTAAAAATAAAGGCACACACACAATCTGCCAATCACACAAATATTAAGGAATCCAAAAATGTTAAATACAGTGCTCTTGCAACTACAGCTCTCCACGATACCGAAGTTAGGTCCTATAAATCCAAGGATAAATACCATCTGAACCCTGTATGGCTTCTCTTAAATTGTCTTTTTTCTCTGATGAATCCACCTTCGGAGTTCCGTGCCCTGTATAAAAGGCACTCGCCTGCGGCCCCGTGCTTTATATGGTCACGAACTCCTTGGTGCCTTATAATATCCTTCTAATTTACAGTAGGGGGTACATTATCCACTAAATATATAACCCTAAATAATCAATATATGAGCAGCACCCTAGGTGCCCATAACCTCAAATGTCTCGGACAGATGCATGAATGATTAAATAGCCAAAAGATAGATAAATAAGATGCAACAAACAAAGTCTAAAGCAGAGTTAAATTGTTAGTATATGCCTTGATAGGGGCCTTAGGCACACCCCCGCCCTGCCTCCACGGGGTCGGGGTAACCCTTTTCCTAGAAGCAAAATAAGCTAAGAATTACATGTATAAGTAAGGCAGAGCCCCTATAATGGATACTTAAGTGTCCCATCCATGGTTATCTCCACTACCTCCCATTCCCGATGTTCTCCCGTCTTGTCTGACCTCCTTTAGGCTAACACAATTCCGCTAACAGCATCATTTACTCTTCAATAGACCGGCATACTGATATGGGTAGCTCTGGCTCACCTTCCAGGCATTTGACGCGAGTAATATGCAGTTCGCGGCACTACCTCCGCTCCCATATGTATTGTTAGAAATACATACATACAAGGATTGTAGAGCACTCCAATTAGGCTAATTTACAACTTCATTTAGCAGAAGTGCTACTGATCTAGTATACAATTTATACAAACATAGAAAGATAATCATGCACATGGTGGCCCCCATACAATCATTATCTGCACACTGGACATACTTTTAAAACAAGGGGTTTTTAGTATACATACTATATAACAGGCCTGTTATTTGGATCCAGTGTGTAGAATGAGAAATGCAAAGTTTGCTACGTAATTGAAGTAAGTAGTTAAGACCTTTCAGACTGGAGTTACCTTGCCGTGGTTGGAAGGCTTTTCATTCATGTGATCACATAGTATACTATAAACCCCTTTGTTTATTAAGATGCCATTGCAGATAATATGTATTGTATGGGGCCTAGAATGTGCATTGATTATCTTTTCTATTTTTATAATTGTAGAAATACGTATACCACAAAAGGCACAATAATATCAAAGACTGTCCACATAAACACCCCCCACCCCTGCACAAATTCACTGATCATGAAGTTTTAAATATATTTGTGTCATATAATACATTACAGAGTGTGCACAACTAGAATTTTTGGTGTTGTGCAACTCTAACAGTCCAGTTAAGTGATACATATAAAGCCCTTTATGTACACACTGGCTTCTGTGGTCTTTAACTGTTTTCCATACAAAAACCCTCATATACCTTTCATGAATCCTAGTGATGTCTCAAGCTTTTGATTCTAAGTTTGGCTTGTAAAGTTCCACTCAGTCCAGGTAAACAAGGACGTGTTGTGAATACTATCTTCTGCACTTATCTGCCAGCTTGAGATGGTCAGTTTGCGACTCAGAGGATTCGAAAATAGCCTTGAACGTTCGATATCCTCGAAAATACTATTGAAAACTCGAAAACAGTCTCCGATCGTATTTTCGATGGTTATAGAACGTTCGAGGCTATATTTGAAAATTATCGGAAATATCCTCAAACATTCCATAAAATCAAAATCGTTCCGTTTCTGAAACTGGTTTCTGAAGTTTTGGCCATCTCAGCAGTCGATTGGACAGTTCACTGTCAGCCACAGCCAACATTTTGCCATGACCGATCGTGCATCACATAGAAGCTGCATGATCGACTGTGATTTACCAACCCCCCCTCCTTACACCATATACACGGTATATTGGACGGTCGGAATATTGTATGGTGTATACCCAATTTTAAAAGTCAGATAAACAAACATCAATTATAAAAAATTATAAAAATCCGTTTGCACGTCCGATACTTTTGGAACCCCCCAGTCCAAGGCACATGCGCACTGAAAGGAGGTTCTTTATGATAATCGCACTTGTGTATGCATTCGTCGGGTGTCGTTCGTTAATCCGCCATGGCGGTTGATGAATGATGCCCGACCACATACCACCCCGTGACTAACATCCAAACGGTGTTTCTGCATGGCCGTTGTTTGCGCGTGTATGCTTGCTCGGGGGGTCGTTTTGTCATCCTAGATCGGACGTGTATACAAGGCCTTTACAAAGTCAAGGAGATGTAAAATGCAAACACGTTCTGTTGCACACAATGGCCCTGAGGAAGTGGAACTGTTCCCCACAAAATGCGTAGGGCGGAGCTTTTTGTGTGCCTCTTTAGTACATCTGACTCGACCCTGCATGCCTTGTTCCAATAAAGTATCTACACTTTACTATACTCTTGGAGTCCTGGTCGCCTGCCTTCACCCTGGGGATATGCCCCCGTCTTTTTGTACAGATACACTAACCTTTTTGGGAGATAGGGTTCGTTTGGAGGCGTTTGCAGCACACCGAGTTCGTATTGGTATGTGGTTTGAGACGTCCCTAAAACTGCAGGTATGTATTCATGTGTAATGCTATAGTTAAGTAACCTGGAAACGTTGGGACCTGTCAAGAGTTGCCGGTGGTGGATCTCACTTTTAGGTAGTTCTGTATCTTCTTCGCTCCTAGCTGCTGTTAGGAGCTCCTTACCTCCTGTTCTTCAATTAATTCAAAAAGGATAGGTTCATTCTGAGTGAACCTATCTTTTTTAAACTTCAAAGATAGTTTTTGAAGATGGTTTTTTTTTTTTGATAACCTGATCACATTGCAAATGTCAGTGGAAAAATGCAAAAAAATTATTCTGTCTTACAATCAATTTGATCGAATTCACCAAATTGATCGAAATATCAAAGCCATGCTGGGGGCTTAAGCAGATATCAGTCGGAATATATCATTTTATGGTACCACTCATCCCAGCAAGGTAAATGTTTGCAGTTGGGGGGGGGTCATTTCGCTTTATAGGAATTCAAATGTATGGGGTGAACTTGCAATGATTAAACCCTGGACCGGCACATCTAGGGTTTTTGCTGGTTTTTGATTTTAACTTTCTATCACATAGGTATTTAAAGGGTATGTCCACCCTAAAATACATTTTTGGATATAAGATTCCCCATGCCTGCTCAGCCCCAACCGCTCTATTTATATGTTTAGAAAGCCCCCCAAAACTCTACTTACCTCCCTCTCTTTCCTCCCCCCACGCTCCCGGCCCCTTTCTCCTGGTGGGCGTTTTTGGGACTTGGGGAGGGGGGGACTACAGGAAAACCTTATGGAGCTGGGATGTGAGGTAAGGATTACCTACACTACATAATGGGTCCAGTAGTTGGGGGGATTATAGTTTTGGGGGTGGACATGCCCTTTAAACATTGTTCCTCAGACAGTCATTAGCAATAATGTAAATTACTTGAAACAGATATTACATCCCTTTCTCAAACAGCTTGTGTTGCCCCAACCATATTGCTCTTTTTAGGTTTTTGTTGCTCAAATTAAATTAAAGGAATAGTTCACTGCAATAGGTGAACTATCTCTTTCTACATTGATTGAAGCCAGGGAGGTTAAGGAGCTATCCTTACCTCCCGTTCTTCAATTAATGTTTAGATAAGCAGAAACGAACTTCAGAAGATCTTAACTTCACTTCGCAATCCAGCGGGGCCGCTGGACATTCCCGACAGCTTCCTGCTTCTGTTACACTATAACGCACATTATGCTGGATCGCGTGAAAGGTAGATCTTCTGAAGTTCGTTCCCAGCGTAGTTTAAACATTGATTGTGATAGACCAGGAGAGGTAGGGCATAGCTCCCTACCTCGCCGGGCTCAATCATTATTGAAAGGATATGTTCACTATGAATGTGAACATTCCTTAACTTATTTTATACGACTGTGGCTTACATGTTGTTCACGTTACCACCATACATTAGAAATGCCATACTTTCTGTTCTATAAAATATTTTAGTGCCAAAAGATTTTGTAAGCCTTCCCCCATGTCACACACTCTTTCAGCGAGCCTACTAACCTAACCCGCTAACAAACGTTTAAATCAACCTAACCATTAAAGGATTGCCTCACTCTGCCCATGGTAGATTAGCCCTGCCCGGACATATTGTATGGAACATTCTACTATTACCACTCCCACACAGCACCGTCCAGTAAGCCCCATGTGTGTGAGCCTGACCCATTTCCTCATCATATGTACTTGTCACCATTCTGCCTATACACTCCTCCCACCATGAAAGGCAATGGATGTTTTTTCCTCCCCACCCACATTCCCACATTTGACAGTAATGGCACACATTCCTTCCTACCATTAACCTCCACTCCTCGCCGCCTGACACCATCCAGTCCGTCCTGATGCAGCCTCTCCCTTCTCAATACCATTGTTGTTCCCTGTGTGAGAGCCTTGTGTGATGTCAGGCCAGGGAGCACCGCTCCTACAAATCCCCAGATAGTCACGTAACTCTTCCCCTTCCCCCTCCCCCCAGACCCCGTCACCACCTATGGTCCCAGTGTGTTCTGACAGACAGAGAAACCCACCCACCTGCACTTAGCGGCTACAAAGCTCGCTCAGGCGAATCAGTAACTGTGCTGCAGGAGGGAAGCGCAACCGGCGGGAGGCGGGGGAGGGTCACATGACTTTCCTGTGTTTCAGAGGCGGTGATCTACTTGGACTGGCACTCACACTGAATGGGACACACAACACCACTGACTGGGACTGACACACACCACCTGACGGGACTCACACACAGACTGGACTGCCCACACCACTGGCTGGACTGACACACACTGACTGGGACACACTGACTGGGACTGACACACACACACTGACTGGGATTAACACACTGACTGGACTGACCCACACACCGACTGGGATTGACACACACACCGACTAGAACTGACACACACTAACTGGGACTGGCACACACTGACTGGGACTGGACAACACACTGACTGGGACTGACACACACTGACTGACTGACACACCACACTGACATGGACTGGCACACACACTGACGGAGTGGACTGGCACACACTGATTGAGAAAACACACACCTGCCTGGGAATAACACAAACTGACTGGGACTGACACACCACTGACTGGGACTGGACACACTGACTGGGACGACACACACACTGATGGTGGGACTGGCACACACACTGACTGGGACTGGCACACCTACTGACTGGGACTGACACACACACTGACTGGGACTGACACACACACCTGACTGGCTGACGCACACTGACTGGGTACTGACGCACACTGACTGGGACTGACGCACACTGAACTGGGACTGACGCACACTGACTGGGACTGGTACACACGACTGGGACGACACACACACACTGCTGGGATAACACACTACTGGGACTGACACACGCTCCGACTAGAACTCTGACACGCACACTGACTGGGACTGACACCACACTGACTGGACTGACACGCACACTGACTGGGACTGACACCACACTGACTGGGACTACCCACTACGGGCTGACACGCACACTGACTGGGACTACACGCACACTGACTGTACTGGCACGCACACTGACGAGTGGGACTGGCACACACTGATTGAGACTGACACACACTGATTGAGACTGACACACACTGACTTGGGACTGACCCACACACTGTGGGAATAACACACACTGACTGACGAAATAACCACACTGACTGAGAATAACACCACTGACTGGACTGCACACACTACTGGGACTGGCACACACTGACTGGGACTGATGCACAATGATGGGACTGGCAACACACTGACTGGGACTGACACACGGACTGCACACACACTGACTGTGACTGGTAAACACTGACTGGGACTGACACACACTGACTGGGACTACACACCACACCCTGACTGGGATAACACACTGATTGGGACTGACACACACACCGACTGGGACTGACACACACAACAAATGGAACTGACACACACTAACTGGGACACACACACTGACTGTGACGTCTGCCACACACACTGTTTGGGACTGACACACACTGATTGGGACTGACACACACACTGACTGGGAATAACACACATGACTGAGAATAACAAACACACACTGACTGGGACTGGCACACACACAACGAATGGAACTGACACACACTGACTGGGACTGGCACACACACTGACTGGGACTACTGACACACGCACTGATTGAGAATGACACACTGACTGGGACTGACACACACACTGACTAGAACTGACACACACTAACTGGACTACTGGCACACACTGCTGTGACTGCAACCACCACTGTTTGGGACTGACACCAACCTGACTGGGATGACCACACACTGACTGGACTGACACCCCATACTGGGACTGACACACAATGACTGCAACGAACACACACACTGACTGGGACTGGCACACACACTGACTGGGACTGGCACACTGACTGGACTGACACCCACCTGGGGACTGACACACACTGACTGGGACTGGCACTAACACACTGACTGGGACTGGCACACAACCCTGACTGCACTGAACACTGATTGGGGAATACCACACTGACTGGGACTGGTACACACTGACTGAGACTGGCACACACTGACTGAGACTGGAAACAGACTGCTGGGACTGACACACGACTGGACTGACTGGCACACACACTGACGGACTGACACACACTGACTGGGACTGGCACACACATGGCTGTGACTGGACGCACACTGACTGGCTGACACACACACTGACTGGGATTAACCCACACTGACTGGGACTGACACACACACCGACTGGGACTGACACACGCACCAACTAGAACTGACACAACTAACTGGGAATGACACACTGGACTGGCACACACTGACTGGGACTGGCACACACTGACTGGGACTGGCACACACTGACTGGGATGACACACACCTGACTGGACTGACAACAACACACTGACTGGCCTGACACACACACCTGACTGGGAACTGACGACCACACTGACTAGGACTGACACACACAATGACTGGGACTGGTACACACACACTGACTGGGACTGGCACCCCCCTGGACTGGGACTGACACACACACTGACTGGACTGGCACACAATGACTGTACAGGCACACAGACTGACTGTAACGACACACAAACTGACAGGACTGACACCACTGAGACTGACACACACTGACTGGGACTGACAGACACACTGACTGGGACTGACAGACACACTGACTGACGGACACACACTGACACGAGAATGACACACACATGACTTGGGACTGACAACACTGACTGTGGGACTGGACACACCACTGACTGGGGGACTGGCACACACGCACCACTGCACTGGGACTGACACACCACACTGGACTGGGACTGACCACACACTGACTGGGTACTGGTACAAACGATACTGACTGGAACTGACACACACTGACTGGACTGACACACACACACTGCTGACTGGGACTGACGCACACAACCTGACTGGGACTGACACACAAACAACTGAACTGGAACCTACTGGACCACACCATACTGGCACCACACTGACTGGGACACTACAACACACCTGTTGAACACCCACACACCCTGACTGTGACTGACCACACACTGCTGAGGACTGAACACACACTGACTTCGGACTGAACACACACACCTGACTGGGACTACACACACACTGACTGGACCGAACACCTGACTGGACTGACACCACCATTACGGTACTGACACACACACTGATTGAGACTGACACACACACTGACTGGGACTGGCACACAATGACTACAACAGACACACCCACTGACTTGGGACTCGCACACACACTGGGACTGACACCACACTGACTGGGACTCACACACACTGGGACTGACACACACACTGACTGGGACTGAACCCAGCTACTGGGACTGGCACACACACTGACTGGGACTGGCACACACACCTGTAACAGACACACAAACTGACCTAGGAACTGGACACACTGAGACTGACACACACTACTGGGACTGACATACACAGTGATTGAGACTGACACACTGACTGGGACTGGACACACACACTGACTGGGACTGACACGACACACCTGATTGAGACTGACATACACTTTTGAGATGACACACCACTGTACTGGACTGACAACACCATTGATTGAGATTGACACAACAGGATTGAGATGACAACACACGACTGGGCTGACACACACTGACTGAGACTGACACACACGACTGGGACTGACACACACACTGACTGGGACTGACACACACACACTGACTGGGACTGACACACACACCTGACTGGGACTGACACACACACACTGACTGGGACTGACACACACACTGACTGGGACTGACACACACACACTGACTGGGACTGGACACACACACACACTGACTGGGAGGTTACACTGACTGGGACTGGCACACACACTGACTGCACTGAAACACTGATTGGGAGTGACACACACTGAATGGGACTGACACACTGTCTGGACTGACACACACTGACTGGGACTGACACACACACTGACTGGGACTGACACACACACTGACTGTGACTGACACACACCGACTGTGACTGCACACACACGCACACTGGACTGGACACACACACTGACTGGGCCATGGCACACGACACTGATCTGGGACTGGCACACACAACTGACTGGGAACTGACACACACTGACTGGGACTGGCACAGCAACAACTACTGGATTAACACAGCAAAACGACTGGGACGACCCCACACCACGACTGGTACTGACCCACCACAGCCGACTGCGACTGACTAACACACACCGACCTGGAACTGACACACTACTGGGAACTGCAGCACACACTGACTGGGATGACACACACCTGACTGGACTAGACACACACACACTGACGGGACTGCACACACACTGATGGGACTGACAACGACTACTGGACTGCACACACACTGTCTGGGATTGACACACACATGAATGGGACTGACACACCACACTGACTGGACTGACACACACACTGACTGGAACGACACACTGACGGACACAGCACACAATGACTGGACGACACACAACTGACTGTGACTGGCACACACACTGTGAGGACTGACACACACACTGACTGGAGCCGACTGGTCACACACACTGACTGGGACGGACTACCACACTGACTGGGACTGACACACACTGACTGGGCTGAGCTAGCACACCCTGACTGGGATAACACCCGGCCGTACTGACCCACACACGATGGACTGACCACACAGACCCCACACCGACTGGAAGACACACTACTTGACTGGGCACACCACGACTGGAATGACACACACACACTGACTGGGACTGACACACACACACTGACTGGGACTGACACACACACATGACTGGGACTGACACACACTGACTGGCACATGATGGGACGGCACCACTACTCGACTGGACTGACCACACACACTGAATGGGGACGAGACACCCCAACACACTGACTGGGGATGACACACAAATGACTGGATGACAAGATGGGACTGCACCGACACACCACACTCCACTTACTGGGACGGCACCACACAGATTCTGTAAAACAGACCCATCAACCATTGACTATGGACTGACACCACTGAAGAGACTACACACACTGCCTGGACTAGCCACACACTGACTGGGACTGGCACACAATGACTGTAACAGACCCACACTGCCTGGACTGGCAGCACACTGACTGTAACAGACACACAAATTGACTAGGACTGGCACACACTGAATGAGACTGACACACACTGACTGAGACTGGCTCACACACTGACTGGGACTGACACACACACACTGACTGGGACTGACACACACACTGACTGACTCACACTGACTGGGATTGGCACACACACTGACCTGGACTGACACACACAGTGATTGAGATTGACACACACAGACTGGGACTGACACACACTGATTGAGACTGACACACACACTGGCTGTAACACGCACACACACTGACTGGGACTGGAACACAATGACTGTAACAGACACACAAACTGACTAGGACTGGCACACACTGAATGAGACTGACACACACTGACTGGGACTGACAAACACACTGATTGTAACAGACACATAAACTGACTAGGACTGGCACACACTGAATGAGACTGATACACACTGACTGGGACTGACACACACACTGACCTGGACTGACACACACAGTGATTGAGATTGACACACACTGACTGGGACTGACACACACTGATTGAGACTGACACACACACTGACTGTAACACGCACACACACTGACTGGGACTGACACACACACTGACTGGGACCAAAATAAAAAATAAATAAAAGTAAAACCTCCATTGCCAGTCTACACAGTGTGTTATATTGGGAACATGCCTTTTAAGATAGCAGGTGTATTGATCCAAAAATTTGCATCGCCACAATTTAAAATTTACAATAGCATTAAAAGATATTCATTGTTTAAATGTGTTTTTATATGTATGGTAGCAGAAGCAATCAATGACTTAAAGGATTTGTACATTTTGGGAAACTATTATTTTCTAATCACTGTACCATTTTATTGTTCATCTGCCACCTATTTCTATAGATATTCAGTCTGAAACATCTTCCATTTCAGCTGTGAATCAAGGGCCTTAGTATCATAAACTCTTTTGTAAAGTATAGTTTTGCCATAGCTGGAATGGTGACAGTTGCTACCTGAACTGCATTGTGGGAAAGAGACAGTAAACAATAAAAAATGAATGATGTAAATGTAATTTATAATATTATGTAATAATATAATTATTTACATTATATACATTAATTTAATGTTTTTTCCCCTTAGTTTTTTATCAAAAAATTTAAACAGAAAGAAATTAAAAAAATAAAATGCAAAGATAAAACACATACAGCAGAATGAATTAGGCCAAAATACAGTAGTGCATTCCATAAATCTGCATATACTCTTTGGTAATAGTCATTTTTCTCAACTCACTCTATTGAAGTAAAAACTAGAAAGGGAAAGTTTAAGTATAAACTTTGAATTTGGCTTGAAAGACCGCATTTTGGAAGGGAATGTGTGTGTTTGTGCTGCAGATTTTAAAATTCAATAATGCCAATGATGAGGACATTGTTGTTTTTTACTTACCCTTTAAATATGGCTGTCAGATGAATTAAAGGTAGGTCAGTTGGTGTGTGTACTGGTGTCATGTTGGGGGATAAAAGACTAACTTTTTTGATGATTTGTCAAAGTTTTTTTTTTTTTTACTATACTTTTTTTTACTTACCCTTATGATTGCCACATGAATGAATAGGTATCTGAGTTTGTGTATGTACCTGTGTCAGGTTGGAAGTTAAAAAATTTATTTTTTGACTATAGTTATCCTTTAAGTAGGTCTGCCACAGAAATGAAAGAGTAAGTCAATAGGTTTGTGTACCTTTTTGTTGATTGGTCAAAATTAGTTTTTTTGACTTTAGTTACCCTTTAAGTAAATCAGTAGGTGTGTGTACCTGGGTCTGGTTGAGGGGGTATGTCTTTTTTGTGTTTACAACCATAAAACTATCTTTTATTGACAATAAATCTAATTAGTTTTTTTGACTTTAGTTACCCTTTAAGTATGGCTTCCACCATAATGGATAAGTAGATCAGAAGGTGTGTGTACCTGGGTCTGGTTGAGGGGGTATGTCTTGTTTTGTGTTTACAACTATATCTGTTTTATTCAATTAGATCAACTGGACTTAAAGTTTACAACCATAAAACTATCTTTTATTGAGGAATAAATTATGTTGGGAATAGGGAACTTCTTTCCATCAAGTTGGCCCTCGAGGAGTGCCGTCATCTATCGGAAGGCACCTCTGTACCTATGACCATCCTTACCGACCATAAGAACCTCGAATACATCCAGAATCTTAAAAGGTTAAATCCCTGTCAAGCACGGTGGTCCTTATTCTTTTCCCGATTCAACTTTGTTATCACTTCAACACATCAACCTGGTTCCAAAAACAAAAAAGCTGACATCCCCTCCCCAGATCATTTGTGGCTTCCGACTGTATTAATCAAGATAAGGGCTCCATTATCCCAACTTTTTTTCACATCATGCTTCTACTGGGAAAATCCTCCTTTGTTATGTGGTCTTTGGGACGAATCCTAGATGTTTCCTCAAGATTTTCTTTTCACACAAGTACCCGCTGCCCAATGACTCTTGCGGCCAAGATGACCGCTATCTGGCATGCTACGGAAATCAGCCTTCAGAAAGCTGCTTTGGCTACCACAATACTGCAGACAGATAGGAGACGTAGTAAAAACCCCCAGCTTATTCGGTTGGAGAAAAAGTGTGGCTCCCTCTGCTAATATTATCTATGGGTTCCTTCATCAAACTGGGACCAAATTTATTGGTCCATTTTCCTGGAATAGTCGGTCCATTGGCTGTTCGCCTCCAGCTTCCTTCCAGCATACGGATTCCTAACTGTGTTTCATATTTCTTCATCAAGCCAGTATGCTTAATCAGTATTCCACATCTTTACTACCTCCGTCCAATTTCCATTGATGGTCAGCAGGAGTTTGAGGTCGAGAAGATCTTGGACTCTAGATTCTTGAGGAGGTCTCTTCAGTTTTTGGTCCACTGGAAGGTTTTGGTCCAGAAAGAAGAGCTTGGATTAAACATTCAGATTTGCACACTCCTCATCTAGTCAGAGCTTTCCAACAGGAGTTTTCAGGGAAACCGGCCCGTTGGGTTCCTATGGCCCACGAAAGGGGGGGACTGTCACGAACTTACTTCCGCTCCGGTCCCGCAGAGGAATTCAAAAGCCGGACGCCCTCCTGGACCCGGTGCTGATAGTAGCGTTAGCTACCCCTGGCTCCTTGTACTCCAGCCTTGGATCCTGCCTTCCTCTACTGCTCCAACTACTTACCTTTACCGCTAGAGACTACCTACCTTGCCTGCTCATGTGACACTTACCTAGCAGTCTGTGCTTACCTGCTGTTTTTCTTTTTCCAGTATTCAGCCTACAGTTCCCAGCAGCACCTTGTTCACTGTTCCAGCCTACAGTTCCCAGCAGCACTTGTTCCAGCATTCAGCCTACAGTTCCCAGCAGCCACCTTGTTCAGCATCCAGCCCTACAGTTCCGCAGCCCCTTGTTCAGATATTCAGCCTACAGTCCAGCAGCAAATTGTTCCAGATCCAGCCACGTTCCCAGCAGCTCCTTGTTCCAGTATCCAGCCTACAGTTCCCAGCAGCACCTTGTTCCAGTTCCCAGCCTACAGTTCCCAGCAGCACCTAGTTCCAGTAACCTGCCTACAGTTCCCAGCAGCACCTTGTTCCAGAATCTAGCCTCCTGTTCCCCTCAGCCTCTGTGTCCTGCATTTTCCGGATTATCCGCCTCCTCCTAAAGCGTACTTGTAAGTACCCCGGCCGCCCGGCCTTTTATTACACTTTCTTTTTCTGGACTTCTTCCTTCTTTCCTTGTCCCTGCTCTATCTCAAGTCCTTTCTTTTTCTGGACTTCTTCCTTCTTTCCCTGGCCCTGCTCTATCTCAAGTCCTTTCTTTTCCTGGTCTTTTTCATTCTTCCCTTGGTCCTGCTCTTTCTCAAGTCCTTTCTTTTTCTGGACTTCTTCCTTTTTTTCTCATTTGCTTTTTTCTCCTCTTGCCTTACAGTTTTTTTCTGTTCTTTAAGCTGTATGACTGCATTGAAAGAGAAAACTGTTAGTATCAACATTACAAAACCATTTAGTCAAGAAGTGGAATACATTTGACTTTATAGGTTGATGGTAAATGTGAGAAGATTGCAGATGGGTCCCCCTGCCCAAAATATTGTACAGCTCACTGCTGGGATAACAGGAGTAATATTAGAATTAAACAATTACAAATACAACTGGATTGAATACAAGCTAAAGTATATATAATATGGAGTAAGGACCAAACTATAAATAAAGGGTTATTGTTGTTGGGTTTTGCTATTTGTTTAATAGTGTATACTTATACAGTTTCTGTAGCAGTGTGTGTGTGTATAACAATATATATGTGTGTAACAAGGGGTATATTAGCCATCAATTTTTCCCTCTCTAATTATATTACTAATATTGAAATTGATACTTTTAGCTAAAAAGCACTTAAATATTAAGGTTTACATTCTAATTATTTGGAAGGAAAATAGAGATTCGGCTATTTTAGGTATCAGTTCGGATTTAATGAGAATCCCTATTTCTAACTGCACATCCCTACTATCTCTAGAAGCATAAATAGAAAGTAACAGCCAATACCAGGTTGAAGATCACAAGTAAACCAATACTGTATGAATTACATTACCTTCCAATCCTGCCTCCAGGATGTCAGTCACTCTTTCTTCACTCTGTGTAAAGAAGGAAAAAATGAATGTCTACAGTAGATAAAAAATATACAGGCACATTCACGGAGAGCTGCAGTGTCTCTGCTGCACTCTACTAAGAGCTTAAATAGTAACATAGTAACATAGTAACATAGTAATTAAGGTTGAATAAAGACATTCGTCCATCAAGTCCAACCTATCTTTTTTTTTTAACCCTACCTAACAGTTGATCCAGAGGAAGGCAAAAAACCCCAGCTAAAAAAGGAGGGAAAAAATTCCTTCCTGACTCCAAACGGCAATCGGAAAGTATCCCTGGATCAACCAGATCTATATGCATTAATACCAGTAATTCTCCATTTGTTCATGGATAGAGAACTGGTTATGGACCCAAACAGAGAGTGGTGGTTAATGGAGCTACATCTATGTGGGCTAAAGTTCAAGCGGAGTTTCCTCAGGGTTCTGTACTGGGGCCGCTTCTGTTTAATCTGTTTATAAATGACTTAGAAGGGGGCATTGAGGCAAGGTCTCTGTGTTTGCTGATGACACTAAATTATGCAGAGCTTTGGAAACTTCCAATGATGTGCAAGTGCTGCAAGCAGACCAGATAGATTATCAAAATGGGCAGCAGAATGGCAGATGAGATTCAATGTTGATAATGTAAGTGATGCATTTGGGATTTAATAATCCCTGTGCCACCTACACCATAAATAACTCTGTGTTAAGTGCATCTGAAATGGAAAAAGATTTGGGGTTCTGGTAGATAACAGACTTAGCTGTAGCAAACAATGCCAGGTAGCAACAGCTAGAGCTAGCAGATATTGTCTTGTATAAAGAGGAATGGAATCAGAGAGAAAAATATTATTCTCCCTCTTTACAAGGCCCTGGTAAGGCCACATTTGGAATATGCGGTGCATTTTTGGAATCCCATATACAAAAGGGACATCTTGGAAATTGAGGCAGTTCAGAGAAGGGCAACTAAATTAATAGGGGAATGAGGGGCTTGAATATGCAGGCGATTTAGACAAGTTAGGGCTGTTTACATTGGAGAAGCGGCGGTTGCGTGGGGACATGAAAACCTTATACAAATATATTAATGGCCCATACAGTGAACTCTCTGGTGCATTGTTCACTAAAGGTCATATCAGAGGACTCGTGGACATCCTTTAGGTGGAAGAAAAGAATTTTCATCTTCAGGTTAGGAGAGGTTTTCTTTACAGTGAGAACGGTGAAACTGTGGAACTGTCTTCCAGCGGAGGTGTAATGGCAAGTTCATTGAATAACTTAAAAAAGGCCTGGATAGTTTCTAAAACTAAAAAATATTGACATTTGTTATGAATAGAGAAACTGGTTATGGACCCAAACAGAGAGTGGTGGTTAATGGAGCTACATCTTGTGGGCTAAAGTTCAAGCGGAGTTTCCTCAGGGTTCTGTACTGGGGGCCCGCTTCTGTTTAATCTGTTTATAAATGACTTAGAAGGGGGCATTGAGGCAAGGTCTCTGTGTTTGCTGATGACACTAATTATGCAGAGCTTTGGAAACTTCCAATGATGTGCAAGTGCTGCAAGCAGACCAGATAGATTATCAAAAGTGGGCAGCAGAATGGCAGATGAGATTCAATGTTGATAATGTAAGTGATGCATTTGGGATTTAATAATCCCTGTGCCACCTACACCATAAAATAACTCTGTGTTAAGTGCATCTGAAATGGAAAAAGATTTGGGGGTTCTGGTAGATAACAGACTTAGCTGTAGCAAACAATGCCAGGTAGCAACAGCTAGAGCTAGCAGATATTGTCTTGTAAAAGAGGGAATGGAATCAGAGAGAAAAATATTATTCTCCCTCTTTACAAGGCCCTGGTAAGGCCACATTTGGAAATTCGGTGCATTTTTGGAATCCCATATACAAAAGGGACATCTTGGAAATTGAGGCAGTTCAGAGAAGGGCAACTAAATTAATAGGGGAATGAGGGGCTTGAATATGCAGGCGTGTTAGACCAAGTTAGGGCTGTTTACATTGGAGAAGCGGCGGTTGCGTGGGGACATGAAAACCTTATACAAATATATTAATGGCCCATACAGTGAACTCTCTGGTGCATTGTTCACTAAAGGTCATATCAGAGGACTCGTGGACATCCTTTAGGGTGGAAGAAAAGAATTTTCATCTTCAGGTTAGGAGAGGTTTCTTTACAGTGAGAACGGTGAAACTGTGGAACTGTCTTCCAGCGGATGTGTTAATGGCAAGTTCATTGAATAACTTAAAAAAGGCCTGGATACGTTCTAAAACTAAAAAATATTGATGAAGAATTGGAAAGTATCACAACCCAATGACATAAAGTTAGATAATAATTAAGATTTAGGCCTCATACAAACAGGTCGACTCCTCTGATATTCCTAACAGACCTTCTTACCAATAGACTGATCAGTAGTCAGTTGGAAATGAAAATGCTGTGCCAATGTTTTAGCTCAACTGATCTAGTGGACTATTGAGTAACTGATATGCCTAATAATTTAGACTTTCATTTTGCCAAAAAAAGTCAGACAGCAGCAATTGGTAACTAAAACCAAAATATCTCAGGGTGGTTGATCAAACTAAACTCTCAATCTAGGTGTATTAGCCCAAGATTATTATTAGTATGTAATATAAAACATAATACATTACTTTTCCTCCTCAAGACACCAATACAACAATCTGCATTAAAAATGCTTTTTAGTATTGGATTGCATATTAATGTTCATTGCTGTATCAGGAGAAATCTAAGAGAAATCTTTATCATTTCTAAAAGTGCAACTTTTTATTTTCTACTTACTTTCTCAACAACTGGGTCTGAAATGTGTGTCCCCTCACCTGGAATCTAATAAAATAGTTTATTATGAGACATTAATTATTTAACAAAAGTGCATTTTATCATTCATTGCTAGGTAAGAATTACACACATTTAGTGAAAGTAGCTATGATAAATGTCTAAAGATGTCAGATAAATCCGCGGCGGATCCGGGTTCGGATCCGCGAACCGGCCATCCCTAGTTACTATGTTACTTACATGTACCCTATAGAAAAGCTTCACTAGAAAAAACTAGACAAATGACTGTGCACATCCTGGTAGATGTGTGATCTATGGACAAATGTCTAATCTAATGTCTGCCTAGTGTCTGGCCAGCATTAGATAGAGACAGGGGAATGGCTATACATACACTGAGGAATTGGAAAGTATCACAACCCAATGACATAAAGTTAGATATAAATCACCTCAATATAACATTTAAATATTAATTCCTCTACTTACATTCTCAACAGCCAACTGGTCCACTACTTTAGCAATTGGAAGCTAAAAAATACAATTATGTTATAACAATATACAATTGCATAGGAAAGACATATTTATTATAGATTTATAATATATGGATTTTAGGACTGGGAAATAGAAAATGTGTGTAATGTGTGGATATTTTAATAATTTGTTATTCCCTGTATATCAGGCTCTTTACAGTCAGGACAATGTATTAAAAGCAACTGGGATCATCTGTGTTTAAAGAAAAACTAAACAGATTTCACGTACTTCTTTAAGTACATTGCATCTGAATCTAATATTCACAGGGAGGTGAGAATGCTTATTGCCACCTCCCTGTGAATAAAAGAAAGCCCAGGGTACACTACAAGACATATCTTACCAGCGCTCCACTTGTCTCCTTCTCAATTCTCAGGCACGATGTCCCAACTAAGCAGCAATACAAAAGATGGTCTCTCGATCAGGACAGACCAACTGTCAGCTGAGAAAGGGTCACCAGTGGAGTGCCGGTAAGGTAAGTCTTGTAGTATACCCTGGGCATTCTTTTATTCACAGGGAGGTGGCAATAAGCATTCTCCCTGTGAATAAAAGATTCAGATGCTATGTACTTACAAAAGTGAGTTCAGTGTCCCTTTAAGGGGTTCTCTAGAGCACATGTGCAAGATCTGCAAATTTGCTTGTCTAAACCTCACAAGATATACACTAAGGTTTAAGACTGGGACAGTGTAGGTTATATCTGACTTTGTAATACCAGCAGATAATCCTTTCCTAAAAAGAGTAAAATTGCTGGGATGTAACATGGGGCACTATGGGTCTACTACATTATGATGTTCAGGGGCAGGGGGCAGTAATAGCAGCTTGTGGTAAATCTCCCTGACTGCGTGGGGAATGACATTCTGCTGAAACAATAAAAAACTAGCAGGGTTATTCAATAAAAGTTCTTATCGTTTAAAATGGTGCTAATTTTGCCCCAACCAATCAAATGTTAGCTTTCAAATGTTAAATAAGATCTGATTGGTTGGGGCAAAATTAGCACCATTTTAAACGATAAGAACTTTTATTGAATCTCCCTGTAGGACTCAATTTTTTGGGTGTTTTAAAGCAAATTATGAAACAAGTCATTTTTTTGTTTAATTCTTACTTACATGTTCAAAGCCTGAAGCTTCCACTGTACATTCTGCAGGTGGAGACTATAAATAAATAGGCAAAAAAGGAAATAAGATATAGACACTTGCACATAAAAAAATGGTCATTTATTATAGATTTATGATAATGAATGGAAGGGATTGTGTTATAAGGGAGAACGGGAGAAGGTCTGGATATATTCACAATCTATTATTCTCTCCATATTTCTATATATATTTATGTTTAAAGGGCATGTCCACAACTCTTACAAAAATTGAGCATGTAACAAACACCCCCCAAAACCCTATTTTACTTACATTCACCAAAGATGCTCCCAGACTGTGTAAAGATCCTTACAAACCAACAATCCATCTCAGCTTAGTCCACGCCTCCGCTGCTGCACATGCCCTATACGTGCAGTATTAGAGGCTAATTCGGTAACAGCCATCAGCCATTGGCCGTGACATCACAGTCACGGCCGTGAGTGACAGCCATTACCAGATGAATCATAGTTTTGTAATGTTCTTTACACAGTCTGGGAGCATCTTTGGTAAATGTAAGTAAAACACATACAAAACACAACAAAAGCTCCACTCCGTAAGTCTCAATTATTGATCTTACATAATATATGTAGTGGTCCGGGTGTACAAGTCCCCGGACCCGTCGCCTCATCAATCTCTGCACACGATTAATTCAAATTTATAGGATCCACATATTCTCAGGTACGCTTACCCATAATCCCAGGTGACCCAGGCCTGTTGCCAAAGCCAACAATTTACAATACAAATACAAATGTGAAGCCCGGCATCAACCGGACTCACGAGGGAGAAAAAGACAATTAAAATATCAATGGTAACTTAATGTAAATGGCTGTGGGACCTGGGAAATGGTCTGGGGAGATCCAAATGTACTAAGGCACACTGCTGTTAGCTGGTTGGCCAAACTAGTTGGTAGGTGCAATCCTCTCAGCCCCCTACTTCCAGGGCTTCATAAACCAAGCAAGGTATCAAAATAGAGGAGCACACTACTATAGTGAAAACTTCATACAACGTTTCGGGACACTGGGCCCCTTCCTCATGATCCATTGGTGCAGCCCCTTCATGTTCCCCAGAAATGGTATGGGGAACATGTTCAAATATCCAGGACATTCGAAAATCAATTTTACTCTCACCTTTTTGCTCACGTATAGGTTTTAATGGACATTATACTCGCGGATTCGATGCTAGCGCATAGGTCTTAATGGACATTTTACTGGCGGATTCAATGCTCGCGCTAGGTATCATGGACATTTTACTCGCGGTTTTGATGCTTGTGTATAGGTTTTAATGGACACTTACTCGCGGATTCGATGCTCGCAGATAGGTTTTAATGGACATTTTACTCGGGATTCGATGCTCGCCTATAGGTTTTAATGGACATTTTACTCGCGGATTCGATGCTCGCGTATAGGTTTTAATAGACATTTTACTGCGGATTCATGTTGCGTATATGTTTTAATGGACATTTACTCCCGGTATCGATGCTCGCATAGGTTTTAATGGACCTTTTATGCGGATTCATGCTCGTATATATGTTTTAATGGACATTTTACTCGCGGATTCAATGCTCGCGTTAGGTTTTAATGGACATTTTACTCACGGATTCGTGCTCGCGTATAGGTTTTAATGGACTTTTACTGCTGATTCGATGTCGCGTATAGGTTTAATGGACATTTTATGATGATGTTCGAGTCCTCGCGTATAGGT